>JACGWO010000007.1:32442393-33831999 GCA_034509735.1 Sesamum alatum | reverse complement strand
GCTAAGTTGATTTTCAACCTCATTCTTATAAAGTTTAAAGGCCTCCAACGCCTCATCTTTACTTTCTCAACAAGTATACATAACAGTATCTTGTGCAATCATCAATAAAAGTAATAAAATACTTTTTCCCACCTCTAGTTTGCACAAATTTTAAATCACATATATCAGTGTGAATTAATTATAGAGGTGATGTCTTTCTTTCGACAGATGGAAATGGCACCTTGGTCATTTTCGCTTCAACACAAATTTCACATTTGTGTTCAGTATTTATTGCAAACGAAGGCAATAAATTCAAACTTACTAATCTTCGTAGAGTGTTAAAATTAACATGTCCTAATCTGACATGCCATAAGTCACAACACTCAATCAAGTAAGTAGAAAGCCGTAATTTTATTGCTTTCAAAATTACGCATTACAGTCATTACATTCATCTTGAACAACCCATTCTCGGCATATCCTTTTCCTATAAACTGGCCGTTCTTTGTAAGTACAAACTTGTTGGACTCAAACACTACTCTAAACCCACTCTTCACTAATAGTGATCCAGACACTAAGTTCTTTCGGATGTCTGGAACGTGCAGCACATCGATCAGAGTGAGTTCCTTTCCTGAGGTCATCTTTAGTACCACCTTGCGAGCCCAACAATGTCGGAAGTCATTGCATTTCCCATAAACAACTTCCTCCCATTGACTGGTGTGTAAGTGGAGAACATACTCTTGTCAGAGCAAATGTGGCGGGTAGCGCCAGTATCAATCCACCACTCTCTCGGGTTATCTACCAAATTGGCTTCAAACACCATGGCCAAGAGGCTAAGTTCTCCCAAATCTATAGGTACAGACTTGACCTCAGAAACATGCGCTTGATTTCTCTTAGGGAGTCGACAATCCTTAGCCATATGATTAGGTTTGCCACAGTTGTAGCAATTTCCTTTTATCATTTTGGCCTTCCCCTTTTTCAACTTATAATCAACGCGCTTTCGTTTGTTGCTAGCATTTCCATTTGATTCCATCAAATTTGCCTTGGCCTCAATTGGTAGCCTTTTAGATTTCACTTCAGACAATCGATTGTCTTCTTCTATCCTCAGTCTGACAATCAAATCCTCAAGCCCCATTTCCTTCCGCTTGTGCTTCAAGTAATTTTTGAATTCCTTCCATAGCGGAGGTAGCTTTTCAATCATAGCAGCTACTTGGAAGGATTCACTGAGCCTCATTCCTTCCGCATGTAGATCATGCAAGATCATTTGGAATTCTTGGACTTGGCTCATTACCGTTTTTGGAATCCACCATTTTGAATTCCAAGAACTTGCCGACTATGAATTTCTTCAAGCCGGCATCCTCCGTTCGGTATTTCTTTTCCAAGGATTCCCAAAGGGTTTTTGCAGTCTTGGCTGAGCTATACACGTTGTATAAATTATCGCTCAAGCCATTGAGGATATAATTTCTGCATAGAAAATCCCCATGATCCCATGCATCAAAAGCAACCCTTTGTTGGGTATCATTCTCCTCCTCAGAAACAACGGGGGCTTCCTCACTTAAGAACCTTGCTAGGTTCAACGTAGTGAGATAGAACAACATCTTTTGATGCCATCTCTTAAAGTCATTACCTGAGAATTTCTCCGGTCTTTCTCCTTGGGCAGCAATCGGTTGTGGCACATGTGGTTGGACAACCATAGTAGCCGGATTAGCAACAGCAAATCCAGTTGCCATAGCTGGATTGGTAGCAGCAGACTCACTCGCCATAATACACAATGACAAATAATTGTCTTAAACTTGTAGGAATGATCGAGTTAGATAGTGCGGGAAATTGTGTATTACAAAGTCGAGGCAAGAGTTAGACTCTTTATCTTTAAGACAATTATTGTCCCGCTCTGGTGCTCACGGAATTGGCAATTTGTCTCCCAAGATACAACGACTTTATATCTCAAAGTAGCAGCACTGCAAACTTTGAGAAACGGCGAACCAAATGATATCTTGAAACTCTCTTGCTAAACTCTAAAATGCTTTGTATGCTTAAGAATGCTATGAATAGTTGAATCCTTGAATGCCATGAAATGAAAATGGGAGATCTATTTATAGGAGTTGGAAAGGTGTTTCGTATGGATATGTCCAATCAGAAAAGATGCCTTTGAAAATTTATGACCTTTCAACCGAATGGATGCATCATTTCACCCAAAGGACATATCATTTAACTCAAATGGATGCATCCTTTAATCCAAAGGACATACCATTTAACTCAAATGGATGCATCCTTTTATCTAAAGGACATACCATTTCACACAAATGGACACGTCATTTCATCCAAAGGGTTTCATCCAATGGACATATCATTTCAACCAAAGGATACACCCATTAGGTTGATCGGACACGACCGGATGATGATTGGGGCCCATCAACCATCATCTACGTGTCACGAGCTGTCACAAGCTAACGAGTCCGTTATGTGTCACACATCGTAACCAATCACTTGTCACGATTTATCCTTTTAATTTATCATTCACCATTTTTCAACATGTTTTGTTTCTTGCAGGTACCTCGGCGTAGATAAACAGAGATAAAGTGCAATGCCTTTTAACTAGAGCGGTTGCCAACTTTAGAACAATTAATTTTCTACTAGCTATCTTAGTCTTAATCTGTTGATGAGCCTCTGACCACTTCTGATTGCAATACATGAATCTCATATATGAGGTGAGGCAATCAAAGTTTTTCCAGCATGCATCAAGATGGTTTTAGAATGCTGTAATGAAAGCTAAAGAACGTGGTTTTCCTGGCAGTCACTGTTTGTTAGTATTTTTTCTTGAAGGAAATGTAACTAGTTTTAGCAGGTGATACTGAAAATGCAGCTAAGTAAAATTCTTATTCGATTTATGTGAGAGATACCTGCATTTTTTTCATTTATACTTTTGAATGATATAAGGATGCTTAACTACATGTATGGAACCAAGAACCAGGTAAACAAGTTTACTAACTTCTCTTGGGCGACTTTGTATATATAACTATAGGACTTCTAACGTTATGGCTGCCATCGTTCCACTCCAACGTAGCTGATGACACCCTTACTGGCACTTTTCCCCCAACTTTCACAACAAAAGACTTCTTCTCGTTCAATTTCTTTAAGGAAAGTTCCTGCGGCTGCACACTCACTTTCAACCCCGATGGTGCACTGATATTAGCACGATACGTTGAACTTGCATTACCAACATTTGTGACTGTTCTTGAAAAGGTAACGGTAAAAGGTTCGTTTCTGCGGACAAGAGAAGCCATGGCAGGGTAATTTAAATCCTTTGGACTCCACTTATGTTGTTGGAGACGAATGCAGTTGCTTGTCTTATTGCCAAATAGCTTCCTGATAGTCGGCATTGAATAGCCTTTGTAGCACAGCATTTTCACGTATTCCTCCTCAATCGTCTCGTATACTAACCCTGGATTTGCAGCTTTTACAGGGTTTATGTGCCCAGCTCCATACGAAAACTCTGTATGTTTACCTTTTGCTGAAGTCATTGGTATTGCTGAGAATTCAAGATTGGCATGAAAACAGGTTAGCCATGCCACAGAGCAAAACCGTCTTAACATACTATAAATCTTTTTTCTTTTTTGTGGTAGTGAGCAGATTACCTGTAGTCATAAGAGCAGATTTGATTGCTGAGGGTGACCAGTTGGGGTGAATGGATTTAACATAAGCAGCTGCGCCTGCAACGTGTGGGCAAGACATGGACGTGCCAGAAACTATGGTGTATTTAACTGATCTGTCATCGAAATGGTAATTTGAAGGGCTCTCTTTTGGAGAATATGCAGCCAAGATTTCGACTCCTGGTGCCGTTACATCAGGCTGTATATTGACAACTCTTGTTATGTTTGTGTCGATATGAAATCAAATTATGAAAAGACAGATGATTTCAAGAAGCAGATACCTTCATAATTTCTGGAATCAACAGATTCGGTCCTCTAGAGGAAAATCTGGCAACAATAGGAGCATTGGATTGTTTTGTGGATTCACTGGTTAATATATTTGCTACAGGCATTCTGCATCAACTCATATTAGCTCAAGAAAGAGACATACATACATGTATAACGAAGTAATTAGAATAAGTATTACGTAGAGTTCTTGGCATAGTCCTGAATCTGTCTTATGTTTTGGGGACTTATTTCTGATGCAGGCATAGCAGTAACAGAGGAGAATTCATCGTCTGCCATTTCTATTACTCCATAGGCACCAGCATCCATTGCCTGACGCTGTCGGTTGGCATCTTCACATATTAGAATCTTTCCCTTTACTAGACGGCTATTTAAACACCCATCTTCGCATGACCTACATATCATGCTATTGTTTTTCCTTGTTCTCTGTGCTATTTAAAAAAGACGAACTTGATGCTGTTAACTTACTTGGCTTCTTTTCTGGTGCATGTGCTTGTTGCATTCTTTCCATGAATCAAAGCAAATTTCGTACTCTTCGGTTTGAACGAATTAACTCCTTTCCCCTTGTTGCATTACATGTGAAGGTAAAACAAGAAACATGAAACAGGTACAAGACACAAGTTACCAGCTGCAGTTATTTTTTACATAATAATGTCCTCTTTAAAGACCAGAAGGCCGGAACGGAATCTGTAATGTAATAACATGGCGACCGAGTGATCAGGTAACTTTTCAAAATTTAGAAGCTTTCTTGTAATATGTCCATATATTATTGGTTGTCTATGTTATTATCTCTAGTTATTAACTTTACTATCAGTTATGATTAGGAGAAAAGACTCAGGGTAACTTACTATAATCGTGGCCCCGTTTCCTAGAGCAACCTTGGTGACAATTTGACGATCGGTAGTACTAGCTGCAACGGAGAACAGCCATGGAGCCACACTTGCTGTACTTGAATTACGACCTCTACCACGACCGGAATTCCCAGCTGCGTTCACGGTCAGTATACCCTTCTGCATAGCATGAAGCGCGCCAATGGCCACAACATCATCTTTTATGTCAAGTATCCCTCCGCCTAATGATAATGAAATGATGTCCACTCCATCAGCTACAGCATCATCGAACGCTGATAATAGGTCTACACTTTCGCAGCCAATGCCACCACAGGCCTTGTATGCTGCAATTCTTGCTGCAGGTACCCCTCCCCTGGCAGTGCCTTGTGCAATTCCATAAAAGCTTGCATTTTTCACATAATTACCAGCTGCAATTGAAGCGCATATAGTTCCGTGGCCACTTCCATCCCTGACAGAAGCGTCAAGCGCTGTGTACCATCGAGCTCCAATTATCTTGCTGAAAAAAAAAAAGCATTTAGGACAGAATGCATGCGCAAGATTCCATTTAGTTGTCTGAGAAGCTAGTGATCATGTTCAACTCTTGAACGGTTTTGTGGGACGACGAACTGGATTTACCAAAACCGGGCTAGTGAGTATTTTAGTACAGGTGAAGCTTACTTGTTGCAGGTGAAGTTTTCACCACCATTACAAGCTCCTTTCCATTTCTTCGGAACAGGACTAAAACCTCTGTCGCTGAAACTCTCCGATTCAGGCCAAATGCCATCGTCAATGACGCCTATTATAATATCGCTCTCAACAGCAAGATTTCGGTGTACATTTTGGTGAAGTCCCATGAAGTCCCAGGATCTTGTTGTTTGAGGTTGGAGAGTTGTGCTAGGGAAAACAGACACAACATCATCATGGCCTGCACATTGGTAAGAATGGCTCATCAACTCTGACTTTCAGTTTATGTCTTCTGATCTTTCGTCGGCAGAAGATAAATTTACTTGATTTCACATGTTCCTAAGAATGGTGAGAACTCACTGGCTAACTTCTTTTGCTCTTGGTCTGTGAGGTTGGCCGCGAAGGCGTTGAAACTCCTTGTGTAACTTCTAACTAGTGATTTTGTCGGAAAACTAGAGAGAAATTAAGACAAGAACATCTGAGTACTGAGTTTTTAGTTAAATTTCTGAGTAAATCAGGTGTGCAAATTCTACCTGTCACTAACAACTTCTTGCAGCATTTTTGCATGGTGTGATGCCGGCGAGTAGTCTCCCTGTGGAAGCGCTCCGAGGTATACAATATAAACCTATGCCATGGGAAAATACATGTAAGAATGTTCTCACATCCGTAAACATACTTTAATGCAATTCACCAATTGCAAGACGAGTAAATCACGTTTGCTATGTAATTGATCGATATGTATCAGTTTTGAATATTCTAATCCTGAGTTTCTCCCTACACCAACTTAGGTATGTAGAAGTACAATATTATGTCAATTATAATGTGGTATATTTAATACCCCAACGGGAAGGATCATTTTCTTACTACTTAATCACACTTAGACCCCTTCAAAGATGTAAAATCACACTTCTCCCGAAAAGTGTTTGAAATTACACTTGCTCCTCTTTCAAGAATTTTCCGTTTATAACTGATATATTTTTCATCTTGAAGTCGATACAAGTGTTATTTTAAAGTTTTTTTAGAAAATGTAATTGGAGGGGATGTGTACATAAATTGCTATAGCCAACTCAACTTTAACCTGGCAAGAACTCAAATTTCTCATCATTACAACCTCGTGCAATCCAAAATCTCGATTAAATAATACTCACGTGATGCCTTAACGCCTTCTTTTATTTTGAAGTGAAAGCGATGAATATTATTAATTGAACTAAATCGATTACAATCAGCTCTGACGACTATCACTTACAATCATACATTAATCAACAATATCACATAAATTACATTTAAACAATCACTTACTATTAACAATCCTACTATACAATATACTATCATCCGACGCATTGGTGGGATTCGAACCCATGACCTCTAAAGTCATGGGACCTCAACCTTAACCATTAGGCCAACAGATCATTGGTACGCCTTCTTTTTGTGAATATCAAAGTGACAATTTCATACAATTGTAACATATTATTGCTATTACATAGCATGCAATTTGTACTAAAATGAAATAGAAATAAAAGCTTCAAGAACAAAACAAAAATCAACTTGCCTGCCTTTCTTCCTCAGTAGCATAACTCAAACTCACACAGTTCATATCCAAGAAAAACAATAGAAACCAGAGAAGCACAGCCATCGTTTTGCTGTTGAATCTAAACAAAAATCAACGAATCGTTCTGTCTGAAATTACATCCTCCTCTTATTTCATCCTTAAATGAGGGTAATTTCCATTTTTCTTTAAAAAAAAAAAGGTCCAAGAATGAATAAATGTTTCTTTCCTTTGCTTTTCGAACGTGCAGAAATTAATTGAACCTTCTCTATGATCCTTTGTGAGTTTTGGGGCTTTGTAGTGAATGCTTTTTCTCACTATGTGAATCTCTTTTTACTACAGAAAATGCTGTTTCTACCAATAAGCAATTTTACTTTATAAATTAGTAATGTGTAGATAGGGATGTATTCATGTCAATTGGTTCATTCTCAAAAGTGTACAAGTTTTTGTATTGATTACAAATTCTCAGGCATAATTGATGCAAAAACAAAAGAGAGAGAGAGAAATACGGGTAAATTATACTTTTGGTTCCTATACTTAAATCGATTTTGCTCTGTAAGTTTTTTGAGGCGCGATTTTGATTCCTAAACTTTTCGAGGTATGATTTTGGTCCATAATTTTTATAAATTGTTACGAATTTTATCCATCTATTTCCATCCTCCTTATCTTAAAACCCAATTTAATGGTTAAATCAAAATCATAACAAATTGTAAGTATTAAGGACCAAAATCATGTATCAAAAAATTTAAGGATCAAAATATAAATATTCTTAAATTTTCTTAAAATTATAACATGAAGAAAAAATCAAAATTCAACATTAAAATAAAATATAAAATGAGCATATCTTATATCTAAGTTCTTAATCAATGTACATAATTAAAAAAATACAGATAATTAAATCATTTTAAAAAATAAATAATTATCAATCTTCAATTGAAGTACCAAATGAAAATTTTCTAACCTTCCAAATTGGTTAAATCATTATATTCATATCACGATTTTTCAGTAACTTCATCACATACTACACTAGAAGAAGTATAACATTAATTTAACCATGGCCAATTGATATAGTTAAAAAGAAATAGTTGTAGTAAATAGTCATTGTACACGGCACGCAACCTTTATTTGTCATGATTTTTACAAAGGTAGCTAAAACCTTTTGTCGTACTAATGGGGGTATTAATGAATTTTTGGTCCTCAAGCATAGCAACTTAAGCAACTTTGGTCCTCAAACAATTTGAGGTTGTAATTTTGGTACACAAACACCTATTTGTTTCTATTTTCATTTTCGGTTTTCAGTTTCCAGTGAAAAATATGTATTTTTAATTTTGTATAGATTTTTGTATGACCTGAGAATATGTTTGTATTACTTAAGGCAATTGTGTTTTATATTAATTGTGGTGTCAAATCAATAAATTTCTAATGAGAATACATACGTATAAACAAATATAATTTATTTTAATTACTGTTTCAGTTAAATTTAACTAACGGAAGCACCAAAAGTGACAAAAAATAATAATTTGAGGACCAACATTACAACTTTAAATTGTTTGCGGATCAAAATCGCTCAAGTAACTATATTTGAGGGCCAAAAATACACTTATCCCTACTAATGGCCACGAGCAATATTTTTGTCATGGCTAATAGCCACGGCGAATATTTTTGCCACGGTGAACAAGATAAATTTTTGTACTGATTTCATATGTTCATGATTAATAATAGTCATTTATCACAATTTTTAATCATAGTAATTAAAATGAGGCAATAGGAAACGTTTTTTTAGTGCTAGTTGCAGTTTGAGTTAATTAATAATAAGGGTTAATTACCCTTAGATCCTTTAAAAAATGCGAAATTACACTTTCCCCAAGAAAAGTTTCAAAATCATATTTACTCTCCTTCTGAAAATTCACTGTTTACACCTAAAACCCTTCCGTTAGGATTTTGACGAAAAAAGTTGACGTTAGCAAAAAATATTACATAAATTTTTCATTTTACCCCTAATTTAACATCGCCATCTAATAATTTTGTACTTATAAGAAAAAAAATGTAATAATATTAACCTCACTCTTTATATATACATTTCATTTATCCCCTTATAAGTACAAAAATATATATAAGAATATAAAACGAAGGGCAAAATTAAAAATTTATGCAATTTTTTGCTGACATAAACATTTATTGTCCAAACTCTCATGGAATGGGGTCAGGTGTAAATGGAGAATTTTTGAAGGGGTTGTAAATATAATTTCAAAATAAAATTGAGAAAAAGTATAATTTTACATTTTCAAATAGGGTATTAAGTGTAATTAATCCTTAATAATAATTAATGATGTTTTATGGGATGGAATTCGATGGGATGTGCATGACGCGTGTGGGCTCGCCCGTCATGTCTTAAATTGGGACGTGACGCGGTCCCAGGGTTCAATACCGACTGCCGCCTGCCGGTCCTATAAACTGCCCCTTCAACTAATCATTTTATTACAAAATTAATGATCATAGTAAACCCATTGATCTATGAATTATGTTGTTAATCATTAATGTTAATAGAATAGTTACGAAAATATTAAAGGACTTCTTTTAGTAAAGGTTATGTCAGAAAACATAAAATTGTATTACACTTGTAAATTTTATAAATATTACTTAAAAGGATTTGAAGTTTACAATTTCTTTGGTGGGTAGTAAATTATAATTGTACGTTGAGTAATTGTTTGTGCATCAAATTCAAATTATTAGAGTTTATAATTTTAAATCATACTTGAGTTTAATTCTCAATCACAACTCAACTGCCCATATTGTTATACTTTTTGTGCCGATCAAAAAATTTGAAACCCACTCGGCAAGAAATTAAGGTGTTGGATTCAAAATTTATTCAACGCATGCGTAGGTTAGAAAAAGAAAACTCATCCCAGCAGAAAGTTTATTATCTTAAGATCGTTATAGACACCAGTGCCATCCATTGAGTTCCGATTGTTGGTTCTTTGTCATCAAGTCACCAACTTTCTTGACTTCTTTTAAATAGATGTCGGCACCCATACATGCTCTTACGACTTTACATCTGCCTTTATTCTTCAGTTACATATAAGTACTTCTTGTTCAAATTTTAATTCTAAACAAAGTATGTTAGGGTAATTTATTTTGACATATTTATGCCACAATAAAAATAAAAAGGTCTTCTCTATAAAATGTTGCGTGTCGTTATAAAAGTTATTACTAATTAAATATTAAGTAAAATAGAGTTTTATTTTATTAAATATTTTTTATAAGTTTAATACGACAAGAATTATATTGAAGTTATCGTAATTGGTGAATAATGCATAATGACATTAAAATCTTATCATAAATTACAACAAAATTTTTTATTTTTTATTTTTTTTCACTATCACTAATGTCAATAAGAATAATTTATATGTATCTTCCAATCATTTCTCCAATATAGTGTTATTATTAATCCTATATAATAACCTCTTATACAATACTATTTCATTTGGAATTATGATAAGAATAAGGGGATACATTTCGGGAATGTTTGGGTAGACAAAAATCAAAATGATAGTGTTTAATTGCATGGTCTAACCATAAAATTTTAAACGATCATAACTTTTAATTTGAAAGGAGTTACAAGGCGATTTATCTATCGTTTTGATCATCTCTCGACGAGAATCCAAATCAGACGTTTTCTTGAATTTTTTTATTCTTCGATTAATTTTTATATTTTTTACAGTTATTATCCGGACTTGATATTTTAACAGATTATTGTGCGACTGTTAGGAAATTTTTATATTGAATTTCGTGAGTTTTCAAGATAGTCTAAATTTAGCATGTTTTACTTAAAGCAAGACATTATTAGATGTATTTTTGTTGTCATTTTCCATGTTGTTAGCACAACAGCAGAAGCCCACTTTTTCATATTACATACATCACAGCACAAAGACACATCAACTACTCCAACACACGTTTCATGTCATGTCATATCAAAATCAAAATCAAAATCAAAATCAAAATCAAATGCATGCACTTCTTCTCATCTTTCCAAATTATTTCTATGATTATGTTTTCCTAACTTCGAAATGCCTACACACCAAATATCTCACCCTCAAAAATTCAACAACACTCCAAAAAACTTTAAAATAAATTATATCAACTATTTTTTTAATTAGATTTTCAATTACGCAAATATTCGTATCCTTAGTAAAATAGTGTAAAAATTTGTCAATGAATATGAATATATTTGTAATTACAACTACAATTTGAAGAGGTATACTTATAATTTTGAAGATCATAGAAGATATTTATGTAATTGAACCTCAAATTATGAAGCATCAACGTAATTCAAAAACTTTAATTCGAGTTGTTAATGGAACTTAAAAAGGACAACGATACACGAAGAATTTTAGCCAGGAAAGAAAAGAAAATCAATAAAAGAGATACTTTTGGTTATTTGATTAATAATTGGTAGGAAATAGGAATTAAAGAAACGTAGTCTATTTATATATATTCTCTAGCTAATTAAAGACTATTAGAATATTGTAAACTCTTTCAGGGGAGGGAGGGAATTACCTTATTCTCGACATTTTAATAACTTTTATTTAATTTCAAGTATATTAATTTCATAACATTGTTATTAGCCAGTTCTATATTTTTTCCCCCAAACTATTGAAAAAAGTTATGTTTTAAATCTCTAAAATATTATGTAAAATATTTGAAAATCAGGTGAAAATTCAATTAAATTTAACCAAAGTGCCCTTATAATTATTAATCAGAGATAAACAGTTTAAGTTCAGAGATCTATAGGTTCATGTCAGTTTAATAATCATATTTTTAAATAATTAGTTTTATTAATAATATTCTATTCATATACATTCAAAGTTAATTCATTTTATTAATTTTGATTCGATTCTTCTTTATCTTTCTTCTTTTTTACTTAAATAAGTATAATTTAAATTATGCACACGCATATCAAACATGTTCTATTGCTAATTTAAATAGGATAAATTACAACGAGCTCCCTTGAAATTTGGTATAATTAGAATACCCTCTTATTGTATGAATTCAAAACTATTAGTACCTCTGATGTTTATAAAATTATGTAATTTTTAGATGAAGTCTTGGAATGTCAACTTTGATCTTGCTGTGTTTTCTTTCTAAAAAAAATTAAAAAATTATAAATCGAATGATGTGGATGAAAAATTTTGGAAAAATATAAAGAAAAAAATTGTTCACTTAGTTCACAAAAATTTCAAAAAATTATTGAAAATAAGTAAAATTATAATTCATAATCCACAAGACGATTTCGATAAAGTTAACACAAAAAATAATTAAAAACTCAACGAAAACTAAAAGACTGAGTTAATTGATGGGCAAACCGTCAAAAACAGGAGTATTGATAATATTTTAAATAACGATAAATTATTCATATTTACATCAAATTTCATAAAAAAATCATTGTAATTTATACATATAAAGACTTTTTTGATAATGAGAACTATTGATCTGAAAGTACAATAATATTTCTAAAACAACCAATTGCTATTACAATAATCAGTGCATAGTATAATAACATCTATTCAATCCATGGTATAATAACATATCCACATCCACCAACGCAAATCAAAGAAACAATACAAATATCCTATAAATTAAACAACTCACTACATTCGTAGTACTCGAACCCACAACCTCTTGATTGTGGGACCTCAACCTCACCACTCGGGTAAGGGATCATCGGTTATACATATAAAGACTTGGTTCCGAGATGTATATATCCCTGACTAGCTATGACCGCAATCTCATAGGAAAGAGACGTTTGTGGAAGCAAGCAGACGGACAGTTCATTCTTAGGTTAACAAATCGAAGACAACAATGGGAATTGCAAAGAGAAGAACGAAATATGTTAATTACTTGCACGATTGTGTCAAGAAAGTGGGGAAGAGAAAAATCTTGCAAAATTTCAACGAGATGACTAATGAAAGACTGATTGATATTGCGCCCCCACAGCTACGTACTCAGACTCGTAAACAGCAAAAATTCATACCACAGTTTCTTCGATTCATTGCTTTACTCAACTGCACAAAATCCACAATGATACCTGCAGAAAGTTAGAAAAATTCATCACTCTTTCTTAGTAATCAACACTGTTTTCTTGAAAAGAAAACGTAAAGCTCACGCCATTTTTGGCCACCAGCCTTCACTGTGCATGCTTGCTAGCTAGCCCGTACGTGCTACCTTTCAGTTTTTATGATTGAAACTCAATTATATTCGCTCTGGTAGAATCCCATCAAGAAGCTACCTACTTTCTTTTCTCAAAGCCCTTTTTGCAGATCTTTGCAGTTCGTTTATCTCCCCAAGCCATGAAAGCTGTGGAAACATACAGCAATTTCGTAGATTTCAACTACTCTGCGTCGGAAATGTCATGCAAGAAACACCCCAATTCGTCTTCCGTCGGCGTGTGTGCTCACTGCCTGAAAGACAGGTTGGAGAAATTGGTTTGCTCGGAGTGCGGAGAACAGCGCGTTTTTTCATGTTCTTGCTCCGATCATATTTCCTCGGCATATCGCAATTCTTGCAGCGGGATGGAGGTTGGAAGGATCTCTCTTTTGATACCCCAACGAGGTAATGAGGGGTCAGAATCAGAACAGGTTGTTTTTCTCAGAAGCAGCAGCAGCAGCTGTGTGGAAGTGAAGAAAACCAATGGGTTTTGGAGGATAAAGCGGCTATTCAGGAAGAAGAAAAGAAACAAGAAGGGGTGTCCTGATGACAAAAGTGAGATTGTGGTTTCTGACATCATGGGTTGGTCGAGGTCGAGGTCCCTGCGCAGTTTCCGGGGTGGCAAGAACAGTGAAGGAAGTGATTACGCCAAGATTTCTGATGTTACGAGTGGGACCTTCTTCGATTCCGATAAACAATATGTCTCTCTCCAAGAATCTGAAACAAGAAAATGTGGATTGATCAGAAGAGGAACAAATCAAATGGAGCTTGATAGAGTTCGTAGTGTTCCAAACAGGAGTATTTTTCCAGTCAGGGAAAGTGATTTCAGTACCATGGACGACTCGGCCTTCATCGATCTAAAGCTCGATTTCTCGGCCGAATCTAAGCAAGATTTCTCTGCTGCTGGGATCAGCGGAGCTTCTGATCATGGAGAGAGTCCTGCAAGTTCGAAACGTGATAGGATTTTGGGGGATCGGAGGCTGAAAAGGGAAAGCAGAAGCCAGAAGGTCTGGAAATGGATTTTTAAGCACTAAATAATAACATTTTGAGTTCTGCTGGTAATTTCTACAAGCAGGTGGTGTTCAGTTTAATTACCGAGAACAGTACACAGAACCTGTTCTCGGGTTCAACTCTCTGCATGTTTCGTTGCAGAAACTGTTGTCCTGTTTTGAGCTGATTGGTGATCATGTCTACTTGCAAGAATTAATACACAATATTTCTCTTCTTTCTTTCTCTACTGTCATAAATCAGGATTTCGTTTTCTAGTTAACCCCGAAAAATGGAAATGTAATTAGTTCCATCTGTTCACAATCCTAAAGGTGCAGTACAGCATAACTGATGAAAACATGGTTTATACCGAGCTACTGGAATAACTGAAGTCGTTCTTCAATTTTAAGGAAAATTCTTATTCAAACTAATTTAATTTAATTAAATTAATTATAGAACAAGTGTAATATATTTAATTAATTATTATTTTTTAATTATATAACGACCACACCATAAAATATATTACACTTGTTATTTAATTTCTACTAGCTACCAAACTCTTGCCAAAATTGCATCAAGGTGGTCCACCGCATTAAATACACTTTAATCCCATATTGCAAGGAGGAAAGTAAACATGTTGCCATGTTTACTACTCTGATTGTGATTAAGGTGATATTGTTATGGATAAATTGTTGTAAGTTAATACAATATTTTATTTACTTACTCTCTAATATATTGTAAGATTATTTTATTTTTTATTTACTAATATATGTGTGATTTTAAAAGGATATGAATTATATGATCAAAATGTCTATAGAAGAAAGACAAAATATGTGCTATGGGTATAAGCAAATAGTCTTCCTTCTCTCATTTTTATGTTCCCTTCTCCTTTCTAAGGTTTGCTGATGGGGTAAAATCCGGAAAATGTATGATCGAAGCACACTTACACGTCTCAAGTCAAGAACTTCAAGCTTTACTATTTTTATTGCTCTTTCCGAAAAAAAGTCCCCTCTTACAATGAATTAATGGCCTATTTATACTAAGCAAATCAGGAATGTGGGGGGCGTAAAGACAATTTCATCTCCCGACCAACCACTATCTAACGGGTACAATTTAATGACCGGAGGTAATTCGGTAATTACATAACACCACTAACTAATGGGTAATTACATAAATAATCGGGGTTAATTCGATAATTACAAATGCGGATTGATTTTGTTACCATCATTTGCCTTTCATTTTTGAGGTATCATTTTCTTCAGTTGAACACACCGACCAAATCGAAAACCAATATATCACCCCAAAATCTTCAGATTTGGTACATTTGTAATTTTTACTATAGTTAAGGATATTAAGGTAAGGCGAAATTGCGAAATTAGTCCCGTAAGTATGGGGGAGTGGCAAACTTAGTCCTCTAAGTACGAATCTGGCATTTTTAGTCCTATATGTATTAATTTTGTGGTAATTTTGGTCCTGCCGACCAAAATTGGCCGGAATTCAAGAAAATAAATTGGGGATTAGGGTTCCGGGTGCTTACTGGGCAATTTTTAACAAGTCAGCGTCCTACGTGGCATCAACGTGGCAGAGTAAGCACCTGAAACCCTAATCCCCAATTTATTAGCCTAATTTTCCCGCCTCTGCCACGTCCTGCCGCCATCGCCGCCGCCTTTCGGTGTAAGCTTCTCGGCCAAGTATGTCCCTTTCAACTCCATCTCCACCAATACCCCCACCGCGGAATCCTACTCCCTCGACGACGTCGTGTACCACAGCCGTGACGGCGGCCTCCTCGACATCCAACACGACATGGAAGCACTCAAACAGTACGATGGCGATTACTAGAAGACCCTGTTCGATTCCCGCGTCAGCACCACCAAATGGCTTTACGGCTCCGGCATCTGGTCCAAGAAAGAATGGGTCTTGCCCGAAATCGACGATGATGACATCGTCAGCATGTTCGAAGGTAACTCCAATCTCTTCTGGGCCGAGAGATTCGGCAAGAAAATCCTCGGGATGAATGATTTGTGGGTCAAACACTGGGGGATTAGCCATACCGGCAGTTTCAAGGATTTGGGGATGACTGTTTTGGTTAGCCAGGTCAATAGACTGCACAAGATGAACCGCCCACTCGTCGGCGTCGGCTGCGCCTCCATAGGCGACACCTCCGCCGCTCTGTCCGCCTACTGCGCCGCTGCGGGCATCCCCTCCATCGTCTTCTTGCCCACCAACAAGATCTCCATGGCGCAACTGGTGCAGCCCATCGATGCCACGTAGGACGCTGACTTGTTAAAAATTGCCCAGTAAGCACTCGGAACCCTAATCCCCATTTTATTTTCTTGAATTCCGGCCAATTTTGGTCGGCAGGATCAAAATTGCCACAAAACTAATACATGTAGGACTAAAATTGCCAGATCTGTACTTAGAGGACTAAGCTTGCCACCCCCCAATGCTTACAGGACTAATTTTGCAATTTTGCCTTAAGGTAAATATATTACCCAACAGTAAGGGCTTTATGGACCAAGGCGAAAATTATACTTAGTGCAACTTTCGTTTGATTTGAATACCACATCCAGAGGTGGTATTCAACTTATGAACTTGTCATGCTTTCTAACGGGCACATTTGCATAATTAACGGCTCATACTTTTTCAAGTAAACAAGTTATTGAGAGTAATCGGGCAGCAAATAATTGAGCCCAATTATGGTAATAAGGGATTAAGGGTCAGGTTTCATATACTTCACCTTTCTTGATCTAAGACTCAAAAAACTTCATATGAAATTCTAACTCAAATCAATTTTGATTAGACATAATTAATTGTATGGCAATTATAATCTCTTATTGTATGATTGATGTGCACTTAAAAAACAGAGACCAATCACATTGCAAGTATCACGCTTAATAGTGTAATTTGTTTGATTCTATCAAATCTAACATTTTGAATCTTAAAATGTGGATAGTCAAACAACATTATCATATCATCAATAATTTACAAATTCATTTGAATATTAATATTCAAACAAACAGGACCCACAACGACGTTACTTAAACCCCAATCCAACATGATAACAAATCTCTTGAATCAGCAGATCAGTACTTAAATATTTGTATATAGCATTACATCTAACACTAGAATAGTAAACTTTCAATGAAACATAAATTTCCACTATATTACATTACATTAATACTCGCGCGTTTACATTAATTACTTATGATCTGACTGAGCTGTCAAGAGATGTCTGAGAAACTACTTACGAACTCAGTCATATAATGTCTACGGTTCTTAACTAAATAAAATCAAGAAACATTACATCATCTCGATAAATTACATGTATCCGTCTAAGTTCTTAGCAGCCTGAGACGTATACGCAACTTCTTTAACCGTTCATTGAGCAAAGAAATCCAGGGATCATAAGATGTACGTGACAAGGCATCTTTCTCAGCTGTTAAAATTCCCGGACTCTGTTGCAGCGCGTCCTGAGGGTCCGAATTCAGGATTTCTGGTAATCCAGGATGAAGAATCCGAGACATACTCGTGTTTCGGGTGCTGCAAGAACCGGACCCTTCACCTCATCAGACAAGGAGTTGACTGAGTTACACAACAAGCACAGGACAGAACAGTACCTCGGTCTCCCGCGATTCAGTTTTCTTAGTCCCCGTTCTCAATCACCCTTCGTGTTTTAATCGCTATTACGCTATTGTTCTGCACGGGAAGCACAAAGGGTATGTGCATTTCTACTACATGATCATGCATCAACCATTTTCTTCCGACATGTGAGTTTGATATTGCAGCTATGTATAATTCGTTAACTTGCTGTCAGAATGTTAACATGAACAAGAATCCAACCTTAATCCTGGTTCTGAAAGATTGGTGATGAAAGTAACTGTTGAATTTACTTGTGATGTTAGATTTTAGATTTCAGATATTAGCAACAGTATGTATGTAGATGAGCTTTGCATGAATCTGGTTGAATTGGATTGTTTCAGGGAAGCAATCACCTGCTCCAGGGAAGAAGACAAGGCCACCTGCTGTTTCTGTCGCTGCGTTAGAAACGTGAAACCGAGGTTGTTAGACCCAGACAACATATATCAGCAGGGTTTGATGCAATTTACACCATGTGATAATAGAAATGAGCAAATTACTCTCTATAAAAAAATAGTAATATATCCATCTGTTTTTTAAAATAAAGCAATTTATCTTCTTAGGCAGTGAGGTAACTTGCTTAATTTAGAAACACGGGGAGGTAACTTGCTATTTATTTTTTCATAAAGGTGTAATTTGTTCATTTGCAATATCACATGGGGGTTGTCTGCATTTTTTCTTATATCAGCAACTTGAGATAGTTCCACACGAATAATACAATAAATTCGTTCAATAGCGACGAAAATATATTAGCGATGAGCTAATTAGCAAGTAAATTTTCGTTGCTAATTCACATTATTCAATACAAGAAATTTATTTGTTTATATATTTAGCAAGAAAAATTTACTTGCTAATAAATGTAGCAGCAAATTATGTACTATATCTATTAAATAGTGTAGATTAATAACGAAAATTTTACTTGTTAATTAGCTCGATACTAATTTTAACATCAAATTTATTTGTAGCTATTAAGCATTTTTCTTGTAGTGGAAGCACTCTGCAGGACACAAGGGGGACCTTCTTTGCCGAATCTGTAGCACCGGATGGTTTCCTTGCTTACTTCTTCCGACAAAAAGGGTGGACGATCTACACCAAGACTCCTCACGATTTCAAACTAGATACGGCACAAGGGCTCGACTCCAACCTTCGTGCTCGTTGTCCGGGATTTGACTTCCCTCCATCGCCAGCAAGTTCAGAAACGTTAGTAGTGGGAAACTGGTATTGTCCCTTCATGTTTGTCAAGGAGGGAGCGGTTAAGGATCAGGTGAAACGATCAATGTACCATGAGATGACGATGGAGCAAAGATGGGACTGGATTTTCGCCTGTTGGAATAATACTTATGGCGATCAGGGGATTTCCGTGGTGATTGATGCTTTGGTCGATAACGAAGAAGTGTTTGTTGGTGGGATCAAAGCTGTGTGGAAGATGGGGTGATCTGGTTTACAAGCAACGGGACGGGAGGAGACCGAACAAGTGTGGGATTGAGAGTTGAAGTAAGAAGCCTATATTGGTCGTAAGAGCGTGCTGGTCTATATGTTTACTCTGACGTCAACATTAACATTTGATGCACAAAAATTTGAACCAGCACCTGATGTCTAGCTTTGTAACATCGTCAAATTTAAGGATTATTCAGTTGTTTTTGGGAATTTAGCAAGTCTGATGAGGTTTAAATTAAAGATGTATGTGACTAGGCCTCTTTCTCAGTTGCTGAAATTTCCAGAATCTCTTGCAAGACCACCTGAGGGTCCGAATTCAGGATTCCTAGTAATCCAGGACGAAGAATCCTTAATAACATCAAGAAATACATAAATGGACACTACCAATAAATAAAAAAAATGAACAAATGATCATGAGTTAATCACTTGATTACAAGCAGCACCACTAACTTCACCGCAGCCACCACGTGCAGCGATCACCACCCGATTCAACGGTGCAGAAGTCGATCACAATCAACTCCCGGTGGAGGTCCGCCGCGAACTTAGGCGGCTTCAGATTACTCCGGCACAACGGGCACGTCCCGCGCCCACTTCCGATCCACCTATCCAAACAAACCCTATGGAACAAATGGCCACACCTCAGTTCTCTAACCTCATCTCCTTCATCAATCCTGCACAAACAAACCACACATTCTATTACATCCCCAGGATTCTTGCTCTCGAACTCCCTTATGCAGAGTTCATCATCTACGTATTCAGGCAACCTTATTGCATGCTGGAAGAAGGACTGATAGAGAAGATAATCCAACGCCCATTTAAGCTGTGTGGCCATCAAAACTACGTAGTTTAGCAGGGTTGATCGTGGTACAATCCGAAGCATTTTCGTGGAGATTAAGGTGGTCGGAAGCTGGATAATTGTGTTGATTTTCAACCCTAATATGAATTAAAGTAATTGTGTAATTGGGATGTCAGAAAAGGGTATATTTATAGGCATAAATTTGGAGATTTTGAGATTAAAAAAATTGGATGTTCAGGACATGATGAATTTTCTTCTCTTGTATTTGACTGAATAGAATTTTCCGTTGATCAGTCATCAGTGCATGATTTCTCCAGTCAAAACGCCAGTCGCATGGGAAAATTCTAGCTCAAACCTGGTTTGATCGAACCTAACAATTATATGATAAGTGCAATATATTTGTTGTGTGATTAGTGTAAAGTTAGGGAAAGTGACCGATTACATAGCAACTGTGATACACTTATTCTATGATTGATTTAATTCGACCAAATCTGGTCAGGATAAGAATTTTTCTTTTGCTTAATTCTAAGTAATTAAGGCACAGAGTGTGGTTTATAATTAAGAAAAATATGAGAAAGTTCATGCAGTCCAACGTTATTGTACGTCAAATAGTTGGTCCAAGTTTCACTACTTGTTAGGGTCAATAGTTTTTAATAAAATTCCACCTCTATATTTTGACTTGGAAATGAGTCATGATCTGGGAAGAAGAAAAAAGGAAAACTGTGATTAGTTATAAATTATTCTTTTATTTTGAATTGATTAAACGGGCATGTTTAAATATGATTTGTTAGCTTAATTTATTGAAAAAATCCTTGATTTCAAGCCCAACAGTGTGATAAGTTGCAAGTCGAAATCTTAGCTCATGTTTATAAAAAGGGATCTCCGAAACACTACACACGTACACTACGTACATAGAACATGCACACAGAGTCTCAAATCCAAAGCAAGTTCAAAACTTTCGGTCACTATAAAGTGTTGCAACCGTGATGTTCCAATCTTTCATGATTACAAACCTTCAAGGTCTTGATACTAAATTTTGAAATAATCTTCATTTTCTAAAATTGTAATTAACCTTTTGACTAATTAAATTCATAAGGGTGATTTACAATGACATCCCCTGGAGTTTGGTATAATTATGGATGCCCCCTCATTGTTTCAAAAATTACAAATATTCCTTTGAGGTTTGTAACCCTATAACGAATAACCCATTTTCATCCATTTTTATGGATGAACTGACCAAAATGCCTTTATGCAAATTTATTTATTTTTTAAAAGAAAAAAATTTTCTGGACAAAACTACGTAGGGAGAGGTTTCTTATATTTTTTTACACATATGAGCAATAATATAATTTGCCTCGGGTGATTTTTTTAAAATTTAAAAATAAAAATTAAGGGCAAAATGGAGCATTTTAGGCCCTTGGTTAAAAATTACAAATCTCACCGGAGTATTTGTAATTTGAAGCAATGAAGGTGTATTCGTAATTATGAAAACCTCCAAGGAGGTCATTGAATTTCACCCAAATCATAAAAAAAAAGAAAAAAAAGACTTTTCCATATTTTTTCATTCTTATAACTATTTTTTACATATTAGAAATTTGTATGAACGTATAAAACAATTCAAACTTCAAACTAAACATGATGAAATATTAAAATATGACATATATTAATTAGAGATGCATAAGGTGAAATTTTGATGGTCGTGGAATGTGTTAGAGAATGCAACTTTTTTCTTGTCCAGCTTTGAACATTTGAACTTTGAAGAGAACAACATAAGCTACATAAAATTAACAATGGAAAATGTGTATACAGTGTCATAAAATTGATCTAGAAGGAAATATTTTAAACATGCTTTATTTATATTTGACCACAAGTAAATGCATGGAGTCCAAGCCGCAAATCAAACACAGTAACACACCATCTCCCATTACAAATTCCTTTATGGGTAAATTACTTTCTACTTTCATGGAGATTTAACAAAATTATAAATATTACTTTTTTGTTTGAAAACTTATGAATACCCGTTTGAGATTTGTAACCGTCTAAATAAATAATCAATTTCTATTCAATTTTATGGGTGAACTTACCAAAATGTCCTTATACAAATTGAATCTTTTTTTTTTTATTTAAGTCTTAAATTTTTTTGAATTTTTTCAAACTACAATGCACAGGGAGAGGTTTCTTAAGTTTTTTACACATATAAGCAATAATGCAATTTGCCTGTATTATTTTTTCTATAATTTTTTTTTAAAAAAATCAAGGGCAAAATAGTCAATTTCAGGTCTTTGATTGAAATTATAAACCTCAGGGGATATTTTGTAATTTTTCAAATAATGAGGGGGTATTTATAATTATGCCAAATATCAGGAGAAGTGGCTGTAATTTACCCTTTCTTTTTCATTGGTTTTCAATGTCAATTTTTATAAGGGACAATGCTTGCCTAAACTTTGATATAATTACTCATAGACTTCTTATGAATTAAAAAAGTATATTTACTATCATGGATATTTATTTTCATCCAACAAATCGAATTTTTCGTTAATCAAAATGCACGAAATTTTTTGATATTAACAAAAAAATTGAATGAAAATTTATATGTAAACCCCAATTGACTTATTACTGAATTATTTTAGGTCAAGCATATCTTTTGTGATCAAACTACTGTTGTGCATCTTCACACGCGCTAATGCGTGTGGGGACGTACATTTTCACCCTTATAAGAATAAGTTTGATCAAAAGATATATATTTGTTTAACCTGCAATAAGTCAGTAGTAAGTCAATCGAGGTAAATATGAATTTTTATCCAATTTTTTTTTTTTTTTTTTGCTAAATCAACAAATTCCATGAATTTGGACTAATGGAAGGATTTATTTATTAAAAGAAATTAAATATCAAGGAGACTAATATATAATTTTCCAAACTAGAAAAAAAAATATGTGTAATTACACAACCTCCCGTTTTTATAAAATTTCGGTCCATCGCACGTTGCTCAAGTGACATGTCCTTAACTGTGAGCTTCATTATGGGTTATATTGTTCGTTATACTTAAACTAATAAAAAATGCAAACTCAATGCGTATATAAAATACAATAATATTTTTATTAAATTAATAATTATTACCAAAATATAATAGAGTAAAAAAAATAAAAAAAACAATATATAAATAAAAATATGGATTAGTGGGGAAGAAGTAGTTACTTTTTTTCTTTTTTTGAATTAGAAGCGATTAACTTTATCAATCGAAAATAAAGTGATTACGTTCAGTTCCATTGGCTATCAATATCGAACAGAGACAATTACTATTAATCATATCAATAATATCACATAAACTAACATATAGTTATTACAACAGCGAATAATACCTACTATACAGTAGTAATAAAATCAATCCACGCAGGGGTTCGAACCCATGACCTCTAAGATCAGGGAAAGAAATAGTTACTTGAGTATGGGAGGTAGAAAAATAAAATAAATATTTAATTTTTTAGGAAATTAACAGACCAAAAATTATGAGACTTGAAAAGGGAACTCTCCCTTAACAATAAGATATAAATATAAAAAATAATTAATTATATTAATAATTTCAAATTAAAAATTATATTCAAATAAAATATAATAAATTATTATGATGCCTCAACTTTACTAATTTACAGAAAAATAAATTAATTTGTATCTTTAGCTTGATAGTGAAATTAACTCATGCCCAATAAAATTGTTTCAACTTGTAGAGTAAAAAGTTCAAATTTTAAATTTAAAAAATAACCAAAACTGAAGAGTATTCTCATCCACTAATTAATTGTAACTTTTCTAGTCAATATTGCTTTTTCCTTTTTCAGTACATCCCATTCTAAAGTAGATTCTTTTATTAAGATTGACTAAAATTGCTATTTTTAAGATTTTTTATTAAAAAAAATATTAAATATATAATTACATCAATATCTCAATAAATTAAATAATACATCAATTCGATATTAGTTCTTAAATTCAAAATTATTCTTAAAATTCATGAATTCAAATTTGTTTTTGAAATCCCTACTTTAACCATTTGATTAATATAATGTCTTGTTATTTTTAAGAGTTGACGACCCTAAAATACACAATATTTTTCTAAAATATTATCTAAAGTCTCTGAGAAAATAGCATATAAAGAATAATAAGAATTATGAATATTCATATTTTGTAATAAATTATTTCATATGTATAAAGAAATAATAAAATATGCCCTCATACCCTTTTTTTTTTACAAATAATAAAAAAAAATCAGGAGAGAATGATATATTGGCTGGAAAATTTTAAATCGGTCCGGCTTGAAATAATATGCAATACACTTATCGTGTATATAGTATAAAAAAATAATTAATTATATAATAAATATATCACGCTTACTCTATAATTGATTTTATTCCACTAATCTTTATTCGTGAAAGAATTGTATTTGTAGGTAGAAAAGGAAGAAGAAAACAAGAAACCAGAAAAAGCAGCAAAATAGGGGAAAAGCTGCTTCCGATTTTTTTTTGTCCATTCTCAAAGCTAACAACAATGGCGTCTGCAGCGGCAGCTAGAGCAAACCCATCTTCACTGTCTCACACTAACTTCCAAAGACTAAATTATTCCCACAAATTCTCAATCAAAATCCCATTTCTCTCAGACCCACCAAGCCCAAGAATCGTTTCCCTTCATTCCAACAACCCCAGCCTCGATTCCATGAAAATGGATCGAGCTGTTGGATCGGGCAGCGGAAGCTCGGCCTATGCGCACGCATCTTCTTCCCCTTCTGCCGCCATTGATTTTCTCACATTGTGCCACCGTTTGAAGGTACGTGGGAATTTTACTTGGGTGCTTTATATGATGAATTTGTTTTATTTATTGTTTTTTTTTTTTTTCTAATGGTTCTCCGCTTGTGATTGGCGAAACCGGGTTGAATTTGAGAACGTTTTGAGGTTTGAGCAACTTTTTTGGCTCCAGAGGCACTATTTTATGATCTTAAAATAGGTGAAGTATCAACTTTTTCATGTTGCAATTCTAGGTTTTTACCACAGAGTCTAATTAAATTGAGGAAAAGTAAGGAAACGAGAAATGGCAGAGTGTTCGTACGCTGGACATTTATATGATTAGAGGAGATTTCGAAGTTGGACCCCTTTTTCTGCATGGGGGGAGCCTTTATAGAGGAGGGATGATGATGTAGTGTTAATATAATTTGTTGCAGGTGCATCGTTATTTTGCATTTATAAGAGCGTATGTAGCAATTTTGGTTAGAATGTGTTTCGTGAATTATAAAGTCTTCAAAGATTGTATGTATTCGTGTTGTGTGAGTGAAGAGTAAGAATGAACTATACAAAATTCGTCTGTGCTAGCATATTTGATCTTGCATACGGGTGGGGGATCGACTGTAGGATGACATGTATAAAGGTTAGAAATAAACGAGGGTGAAGGAATTTGCTTTTATCAAAGTAGCTTGTTAATTTCTGCCTGTATTCACAGTTTCGCGTTGTTGGATCTGGCATTATTGAGAAGTTTCAACCTTCGTATATCATATGATAAGAGGTGTATGGTATTTTCTTACCATCAGATTGCAAACATTTCTAATAACTGAGGCTTGCTCTTGTCAGGGAAATTATTACAAATATTAGATTACCTGGTGGATGTATAACCTATGAAGTTGGTGTCGAAGTGCTTAGCACGAAAATTAAGGAAAAGAAGCAGGAAAGAACAAAAAGAAGAAAGCCCATGTTCTGTTTCTTTACCTGTACCAATGTCTATTTAGAACTTCTTGTAAATTCCAAGTGAAGCAACTGATAGATCGTGGTTACTGCTTTTTTATTGCTATATATCTGGAGAGACTGAAACAGTTTGTCAAGTTGTTTGCGTTCAATAGGGATGGCTTTAATCTAGCTCTCCCTCTCTCTTGCAGTCTACAAAACGAAAAGGATGGATCAATCATGGTATAAAGGGCCCTGAGTCAATAGCTGATCATATGTACCGTATGGCATTGATGGCTTTGATTGCTGATGACCTTCCTGGTGTTAACAGGGAAAGGTTAGACTTGTATAGATTTTTGGGGTCATTTCATTTGCTGCTTTTGTGTAGTAATGTATGATTTGAGATTATGTTAACTATCATTTAGGGGCTGGTAAATGTTGCATAGTGCATACTAGGAAAGCCCAATATATATATGTTCCTATTTTCTAGCCGCGCGCACCAAAATTACTTTATTCATGTTCAGTTTGTGATATGACTGATAGAGTTTGTTATTAATATATGAAACAGGTGTGTCAAGATAGCAATTGTTCATGACATTGCAGAAGGTATGTCTTGGTTCAATTGTATTTTTGGCCTTGATTAGAAATATCCTATTGTTGAAAAATATCACTGCCCTTTTTCCATTTTAAAGGATAACCTTTCTCCATCTTTTCTCCTTCCTACACGGTACACCCCTTCCCACTTATTGACATATAACCTTCCTTCTTATGCTAGTTATTCAGCATCACAACATTTTTCTCTATAAAATGAGCTTATTTTGCTGATTTAATAATATTTCTTTTTCAAGTCAGGTGTATTTATTCATATAGCCTTGCTCCAGCTTTCTGTTCTGTCCACATATGTTCATCTAGCAGTTGACGATTTGCGATTGCTTTTATAATTTTCTTTATCAGAATGCTTCCTGTTGGAACTCAGATATGGTTAGATTAGAAAATTCTTTCTGAACAGATATCATTAGGCTGGGATTGAATTTGTTCGTAAAAGTCTATGATATGTCATTACTCAGTAAAATAATATAACGGCTGGAAGACATATGAATGTTAATTACTTTTTGATTGTGAGAAAATGATCGTCGCGAAACTATACACGATAGTGGTTGGAAGACATACGAGTCTCGGGAAAAAAAAAAAAGAAGGTTGTTGTGGTCACGCCCAGTGGGACTCGAACCCACAATCGCCTGATTAGAAGTCAGACGCCTTATCCATTAGGCCATGGGCGCTTCTTGTTCAATACTCTTATGAGAGTTTTATTTATCAATTTTTTATTTTACCTTTGTTCTCATTTGATAATTAAAGACATCACATTATAGATTCAAAGTAAGGGAGGATAGTGTTTATGCCAACCATAGGGGCAATGTTTTTGTTAACCACATCAATAATACAATCGAATTAATACAACCATTCTGGTTTGCATGAAAAAATTCATTGTACCAATGCATAAGCAGTGGTGTTAGCTTGTTTTGAGCGTGAGTGCTGTGGCAGTTTTACAATGTTGGCATACAAGTTATATTCTATTTTGCAGCTATTGTTGGAGATATAACTCCATCTGATGGTGTGCCAAAGGAAAAAAAGAGTAGAATGGAGCAAGAAGCGTTGGATGAAATGTGCAAGGTTCTTGGTGGAGGAATGAGAGGTTTGACTAAGGCTTAAGACCCATCAATAATGTGAATTCAATGTTCTTCTTGTTGTATCAGTTGGAATATTTATCCCTTTGGCAGCTGAAGAAATCAAAGAACTGTGGCTAGAGTATGAAAACAACTCATCTTTAGAGGCCAATCTTGTGAAAGATTTCGACAAAGTATGTAACGCTGCATTTGTTTCCAGTCTTTAACTTGATTCAAATCCTAAACCAGTTCTTTCTAATTCCATTAGGATTTGAATCTATGTTTCCTCGTGTTCAAGTTTGTCAACACATACCTGTTAACCCTTCAGCAATTTTCTGATAATTTTTGTACATTTTACCATGATTTAAACTGAAATGTCTTTATATGTCATTTTTACAAGTTCCGGCTTATCATGCTCTGAGCCCTAAATAAGTTTTGCTTGAACCCTCTGAAGCATGTCACTGCAAGTGCAGTCAACTTCAAGAAACGTAACTCCTATCTCGCATCGATTCGCTGGCAACTAGTAGTACTTTTAAGGATAGCATATAAGTGATCTTCTTCTTTGTGACGAATTTATAGCAAGTAAAATCGGCATCATTGATGTTCTTGTGGACTCTAATTAATCCTTTGAAGCAGAGGAAAGATCTTAAATGTTTCGAATAGCAATAGCCCTTCTTTTTTCTGTTCCATGTGTATAAGATAATTGTTTGTTAGCCTCACCTGCTTTCACTTCTTCCTTGCCGTTGTTAGATGCTGCTCCTTGTGTTGTATGAATAAGACTGCATGTGTATTGATCGTAAAGATTCGCCCGATTTTGATTAACTTTCAATTGGTATACTAAACAACTCTTTGTGTCTTCAGGTTGAAATGATTCTGCAAGCACTAGAGTATGAAACGGGTAAGTTGGAGCCCTGAAAGCATTTGCTATTTAAGTTTGTTATCATGACAGTGTTATGCACGAGACAATTTAATACGACTATAAGCTCAAGTTGGTTCATTGGATTCATATATTAAATGCATGTTCGTCATCTTTTCATCTCTAATTGATTCGCTCTGTATACTGTGTGTAAATATTCGGTGAAATAAGTGTACAAGTTCTTTCTAGCTTAACGCTAATTCAGTCTTAACTTTTATTGTTGAAACTCTCTGGCAGAGCACGGGAAGGTCTTGGATGAATTCTTTCTGTCGACTGCAGGTAACCTGTTGAATAATTTACTCTGAGACTGAACCACAAAGTCTATTGAATTCATCGGTGACTTGTGTTTACGTCTTTGTTTGATGAAGGGAAAATTCAAACCGAAATTGGCAAAAAGTGGGCAGCAGAAATCACTTCCAGGAGAAATTCAAGATCAGCGAACCGACCTAACTAGTTGGGTTTTATTGACTTGTAACCGGGTAATTAGTCGAGGGCTCTCTCCATTTTATCGTAATCCCAAGTCTGTTTACCCTATTTCAGTGACTGAGTAATGCTAGGAACGATGACCAGAAACCATACTGTAATGAAAGCAAACGTACACTATTTCCAGAATACTGAACCTTACACTCTTTTCCGTCTCGCTTTACGCTGTTCTTGTTTTTGCCAAGTCCATCCTCGGACACGAGTGTGTAAGTTGTTTGTTGCCCTGGAAGAAACTGTCTGTATCTTATCCAGATCTTCTCGCAGGAGTAGTAGTTGCCAAACTTGGTTATAGATATACACTGTAATAATCTTGCAGGAGAGTAAGATTAATTCTTATGTCTTTAACTGTGAGGTCCTGCTGGTAATTTTTGGTTCTGATCGTATTTAAAGTTCATGTGCGATTTGCAACTCGATCGTTGTCTCATTGCTAAGTATTAGCCGCTCTGGCTTCATAAGAACCTCACTATTTGTCCTGAAAAAGGTATCTTGCTAGGGTGATCATGCATTGGGGCTTATAAGCCGCTCCAAGTTCTTTTTCTGCGATCAATGTTTGATGTTTTTCTACATCAATAACTTTTCTTATATATATTCTAGTTGATATGGCATGGCGTCCCTGTGAGTATATAATAAATAAGATTTTACGTTTTAATATATATTTATAAATAAATATATATATATATATATATAAATCAACATACCACATTTAAAAAAGAAAGAAAGAAAAAAGAAAAAAAAATCAATTTAGGGATATTATTAGTATAATAAAAAATTTGTGTTGCGGCGTAAGTAATTTTTTTTGTGAGTTAAAATCGAGTTTGAAAGGTAGTCAGTCAAACATCGATTAGACCGAAAAAAACATTTGGATATCACGTGCATGTCAGTCAAACATTAGGACAGGTCAAAGATTGTGTCTGAAAGGCAGTTGAAGTCATTTGGAGCCAAACACACCCAAATCGATGATTAAACATCAACTCATTTCTTCTTTGTAATTTTTTATTTTGCTCCTTTTGTGAATTCAATCGATTTAACAAACTACGAATTATTAAGGTTGATCAAGCACATTTCCACCCAATTGCTCGAGGTCTAGGTTCGATCACAAGGTTTGCATTGGTGAATCTAGTTAGATAAAAAATTCACATCTACCTTTGTCTATATTTTTGGAACAAATATAAAACTTTCTATCTGAATTGTCACATGTACATGAGGTCTTCAATGGGCTCATTTCCGACAATAGTACTTGAAATCTCAGTCTTCTTCATATGTTTCGGACATCCTTACTCACCTTCTTGTTTAATGTTATTGCATAATTTCTTCCTCTTTTGTCTGGCAACAATGTTTCTCTAACTTTTGGGTACAAAATCTGCCATTATCCCCAAAAAAACCATGGTTCGGCCCCAAGCTTTTCCTTCACAATGCAACAACTTGCACGTTTGACCATTTTTTTGGCTCCAAAAAGTTTGACTAATAGGCACATGCCAGCCACGTGCATTTTCTGTCAAATTTGTAATATTTAAATTGACACAGAATAAAATATGCTCAAATTTTATAATTTTGGTACTTAAAGTTATCAACCCCATAAAGCTGAGGATCAATTATACATATTTTTATTTTACGGGATTAAAAATACAATTTTAACATTATGGTCGAACATGCTTGTCCAAAGTTTAGGGAAACAAATTTTGAAATAGCCGTTTCATTTTAGATTAAGATTATTTAATAAACTAATAGATATTTATAATATCTTAGTCATAACCACCGTTTATATTAATGTCCTCCGATTCACATTCTCAACATTGGCTAAACTCAAATCCTGACTTATATATATATATATATATATATAAATTTCTTGAAATAAATTGTTATATCTAAAATATCTCATTAAAATACTTTCATTCAAAAATTCATTTCGTGACCTTCTCATTTACAAGAATTTAACTATTATATTTTCTTACATTATGACTTATTTTCTTTATTGATCTTCAGTTTCAATAGTAGGTTTCCTATTAATTGCATTCATTTATTGTAATAAAATTTTTAGTTTAATTTCTGAACTTTGAGATGATGATATAATTTGTTTCTCCAAAAGTATTCGATGAAATAATTTTTTCCAAATTGCTGCAATGTTTAGCTCCCGCCACACTACATGAAATATGATATTTAATAATACTAAATAATCATTGACTACAGCCACGCAATGATTATCGGTTGTGGTTTTCGAGGATGGCTAAAACATTTGTCATGACTAAAAGTTATTGCGAATGCTTTTACCACGGCTCTTAGCCATGACAAATAAATTTTTTTATGGTGAAAAAGTTAATTTTTGCATCGATTTTATTTAATCATGATTAATAATAATTATTTATCACGATTTTTAAAAATAATTATTAAAATTATAGCTAATATTGATTTTTTTTCGTATTGTCGTTAGATTACGATGATCGATGAATGCATTTATTGCTCGAAAATGAGCGATTTTCACAAAAGTATTCGCAACATTAAATAGGTCTCACAGACTCAAAATCATACGCTTTCTTTTACTTTTTTTTTTCAGCCATTTTCAAATTTCCGTTACACATTTTTACTTCTTCCTCACGTAAATAAATACATATGTATATAATAGGATAATTACACCGTCTTCCTATAAGTGTTGGGGTAATTATACATAGATTAATTTGAAAAATTACATCTAGTATAATTGACGTTTGTTTCCGTCTGACAACTATATCTATTTGTTAGTCAAAATTCACCGAATTTGTTGATAGTATCAAACAATTTGAATAAGAATCCATATTTACTCCCGATTGTCTTATTACTGACGCATTACAGGTCAAACAAATTTTTTCTGATCAAACCACTCTTATAAAGGTGAAAATATACTTACTTACATGCATTGGCGTGTGAAAATATATAAGGATAATTTGGTCAAAAAAAGATTTGTTAACCTGTAATGTGTCAGAAATAAACCGATCGGGGATAAATATGGATTTTCATACAATGTTTTTGCTAATATCAACAAACTCAGTGAATTTTGACTAATTGATGGATCTACGAACACAAACATCAAAGGTGTTAAATGTAATTCTCCAAACTACACGAGATTTACGTGTAATAACAACAAATCTTAGGAAAGGGCTCGTCGCTCGTAACATTGTAATTCTCCCAAATATAATTTAATCTTTGGAACCAACTTTAGGTAGGGTAACAAACATGATTAGACTCTAAAAAAGATTATCAATAAAATAATATAGAGTCAATTATTAAAAATTGTATAGTCATAAATAATTCTTGAAAACTCAAATAAATCAGTACAAGAGAAGTTATTGGAGACAAAAAGTATTTGTGTGCGTAATCTTTGTCGGTTGACTTTGATACGAATTATACACTTTAAATTTGACGTTGAAGTGAAGCAATAATGCTCTCCACAGGCGCAAAATTGTCATAACGACCAACAACATTCTATTATTCCTCCAAATCTCACACACAATACACATACTATGAAAATTCCAAAAACTATTCGCATTCCAACAATTGGGATCGGTTTTTATTCGTATTGCTGCAAATCTCAACGTCACTGCTCATCTGCTGCCGCCTTTGGATTTCGTTTTCTTCTTTCACCGACCCCATTTTCCGTGTTTCGCCACCCTTGATCTTCCAAGAATTTCAGAGAGGAAAGGGAAAAAAAGGAATAGCTGCACGGGATTTCAGGTGGAAAATGAAAGGTGAAAAATCCTTTTGTGATTATGCGTCTGGTGTCCGGTTTATGTCCCTTGCGAACGTGATGATGCGATTTGGATATATGTGAAGGCTTTTGTTCGAAGAAATATTGAAATGAAAATATTGGGTTTCTGGTTTCTGGTGGTGAAGTTGTGATTTTGCTGCTATCGAAAGTGATTGTGGGATTCTTGGGTTGTGCTTGTTTTTTGTGTTTAATGATTGGAATTCAGTGCGTGATCGAGATTTTTCTTCACGATGGAGGTTAAGCGAGATGTGGGAGGCTGGGATTTGTTTTGGGTTTGGAATTGATTGCTTGGTATGGTTCGGTTGCAAGAATTGAAGTTTCCTGGCGTTCTTCAGTGGATTTCATTAAAGATTGAATATTATTGGCAAGTTCTGATGTTTTTAGTTGTGTTAATTGAAAAGTATGAATGGAATCATGCATGATTATTGATGCACCCCATAGGATGTGTTGTGGTTTGGACGGAATTTGTATCGTTGTGAATACTTTTGGTTGCCGGAGAGCTCAATTTGTTCCGGTACATGGTGGATTTTACATGGATTTCATGCATATGGTATTGAAATTCTGAAAGATTTGTCAATGTTAGGGTAGAAATGGTGAAAGTAGATTAAGAGGCTTGTTAGACATCTATCTCCCTTCCCATATTCTCCATTAGCTTCCTCACTCACTCTCCACCTCCTAGTGCACATATAATTATTATCTCTCCGCTCCGCTCCCACAATCCCCTCCTCCATCAGTGTAAACCCATATTCGACATCTTCGTCCACACCCGCCATGGCTGCTTCATCCCCAGAATCATCGCCTCCCCCATCACCTTCGGCCAATACAACATCTCCATCAGTAAGTCCACCAGCACCTCCACATTCTAGTCCACCAGCGCCTCCACATTCTAGTCCACCAGCACCTCCACATTCTAGTCCACCAGCACAAGCTTCTAGTCCAACTCCAACTTCACATCCCCCGAACAAGTCTACTGATCCATCGGCTGATTCATCACCGGCTCCAACTGCTTCTCCCAATTCACCACCTCCTCCAAAAACTAATCCACCTCCACCTCCGTCATCTAAATCCCCTGGAAGTCCACCTCCACCCTCCCCTAAGCCGCCAAAGAATGCCCCACCTCCACCTTCTACAAAATCACCAGAAAGCTCACCTCCGCCACCCCAGCACCTGAACAATTCACCAACCCCGCCACCACCTAAGTCCCAAGAAAGTTCCCCTTCACCACCAGCAAATGTGCCGCCCCCTAGCTTGGGTGCAACTCCGCCCCCATCACTTTCTCCACCACCATCGTCAAATCCTACTCCAATGTCACAATCTCCACCATCTTCAGAATCTCCTCCAGCACCACCTGGGATACGAACAGCACTACCTCCTCCCTCTACTGTGTCAACACCATCCAAAACTCCTTCACCAGGTGTAGCTTCCCCAGGTATTCCAAGCACCCAGATTTCCAGTGGTAATGCATCACATAATGCAGAAGGCATTACTACTGGAGGCACAGTAGCAATTAGCTTTGTACTTGGCCTCATGCTCCTTGGTGTCTTTGCATCTGTAGTATTCTGTTTCTGGCGAAGGAAGAAAGATGCTCGACGTAATGGTGGTTACATAGTCCCAAGCCCTCTTGGTTATTCTCAAGAGTCAGGTGAATTTTCTAGCACTATATTAGATTTTCAGCAGTACACATATCTCTTTTTGTGTGGGAAAAAGTTTAGGAATTTTTATTGGACATGCTCCCAGAATCTGCCTTACTGAAGATGCAAATGGCAGCAGCCGCACCTAGAAATGGAAGCTCTCGCAAGGGTATGGGCCATTCACCCAGCGAGCCTGGTGCGTTCGGCAGTTCTAAGTCGTGTTTCACCTATGAAGAACTAGTTGAGGCCACTGATGGATTTTCTTCCCAGAATCTCTTGGGTGAAGGTGGATTTGGGTACGTGTACCAAGGAATCCTTGCAGATGGTAGAGATGTAGCAGTTAAGCAGTTAAAGATTGGTGGAGGGCAGGGGGAGCGGGAATTCAGATCTGAAGTCGAGATAATAAGTCGTATACACCATCGTCATTTGGTATCGCTCGTCGGTTATTGCATTTACGAAAGTAGAAGGCTGCTTGTGTATGACTATGTCCCTAATAATAACCTCTACTTCCATCTTCATGGTAAATTTACTGCTCCATATTCAAAGAAGGTATGTGATGAAATGTTTCTTGATAGCTCTATAACTCATTGTCACATGTTTCAGCTGAAGATAGGCCGCTTTTGGATTGGGCTACACGCATAAAGATTGCCGTTGGTGCGGCTCGTGGAATAGCTTACCTTCATGAAGATTGTAAGCTCATTAGTTCTTCTTTTGCATTTTGCATCTTTAAATGTATCATAATTGAAAGAACGAGTTTTTATTTATTTATTTCTTCCTCTCTCTTGGATCATGATAGATTACCTATTTGCGTTGGCTGCCTTATTGTGCCAGAATATGCTAGGTGGGTGCATATTTGACGTATGAGCGAATAATGAACCCAAAAAATTGGTAATGACCTGTGCAAGAAGAAACCATTTCCAGAACACTGAGAAGAATGAGACATATAATACTGATATTGATATTTATCTAATCATGATGATAAGGTTGTCTCAATTCTCCTGTTGTTCCCCAGTGTGAAAGAGGAAACAGAATAACTTCTTCCTTGGAGCTCAGCAGGGAAAAATTTATTTGAAGAAAATATGCTTCGACAAAATAAGAGTCTAGGTCTCTGCAATTGAACGTCGAAAGGGGGGCCTTATTCTTGAAGTTGTATTTCATTCTCCCTTATCTCTCTTACCTCTCTTCTGTCATGAAAATGAATATTTATTGTGGCTTGTTGTTGGGCAGACAGGTTTGAACTGGGGAGTACAAGTAGTGATAGAAAAGCCAAGCAATTTATGTCTTGGTTTCTGCCTTGTGTACTCTTGGTGATAAGAACTTACAGGGAGCCTAATACATTTTTTGCTTAATTTGGTCAATATTTCTCTTCTCTTTATTCCGTAGTTACTTTTCTCTTTTGGAAGAGATGCTAAAGGCACTTGAGGCGTTTTAGGGATTAATAGCACAGAATATGATCTGTCAATTTAATAAGCATGTGAATTGAAACATTAGAAAATTCTGGTTTTTTGCACTGTTGCATTGCCGATCTCCAATTTTATTCTGGTAATCTGATCTTTTACTTATTGATGGCATTATACATTATATTCGTAAGAGAAGGAAATTAGTTTTTGCTAACATATTGGTTAATCTTCAGGCCACCCTCGTATTATCCATAGGGATATCAAGTCATCAAATATCCTTTTAGATAACAACTTTGAAACGCGGGTATGCCTCGCTTATGGAAAACTCTATACTTTTGTCTTTTGGAACATATATGTAATATCTACTTTTCAGGTGTCTGATTTTGGACTTGCTAAATTAGCTGTGGATGTAAATACACATGTTACGACACGCGTAATGGGAACTTTTGGGTAAGTAGTTGTCTACAACTTGTCTTAATTCAAGATGCAAGCGCGTTGAAGCATCAAGGAATTTAGTAGTTAGCTTGTCCTTATTTCTAATACTAGAGTTGTTTTGGATTTCAGATACATGGCTCCTGAGTATGCATCCAGCGGCAAGTTGACTGAAAAGTCTGACGTATTTTCCTATGGAGTTGTGCTCTTGGAGTTAATTACTGGGCGCAAGCCTGTAGACTCATCTCAACCCCAAGGGGAGGAGAGCCTTGTTGAGTGGGTAAGTTAATCATACATAATTCTATTTATGATTGCAGATCCTATGTCATCAAATGACCTATTGATACCTTAAAATGCATGATTGAATTGGCCATTTCTGAGATTAATTGATTGAGCCATTCTCATCCATATGTCTCGAAGCATGAGTTTGATTATCCTGTAACTTCTGCGCTCTTTCTTCGTTCCTGCCACTTAGTTGTTATTGCTAGTGAATGTTCTTTTTTCAGCAGTCTGACTAGGGTGTTTCTATAGTAATATTTAGCGTTCGTAACTTTCGATAGTTTTTCATCTGAAGCAGTTTCTATATACGGAATTGGTTGTGAATTAGATGAACTCAAGATTCAAACATAGAATCGATAAAGATGTGTAATCTGGATTCATCAAAGGGATGGACACTCTATCACAACTTCAAGCTTAACATGCAAGTTGATAGCCTAATATGTCTGCTGAGATTAAGTGAAGGCTTCTTGAATTGAATGTGGGTGATGATCTTAAAAACCAACACAAATAAGGAGAAGCGAGAGTGTCTTGCCTGCGAAACTTTCAGCCTCCACTGAGATCCAATGATTACTAGACTCTGACCCCCAAGCGGCAGCTAGGGAACATCCTTATGAAGGTTTCTGGACTTCTGTCTTATGGAAGTACATGTTTGAAATCTTCAGCTTAGTGACTAACATAAATAATAACAAGGGTTAATTACACTTGGACCCCCTTTGAAAATATGAAATTACACTTTCTCCTAGAGAAGTTTTAAAATTACACTTACACCCCTTTTGAAACCTAAACCTCTTCCGTTAGGATTTTGACGAAAAATGTTGACGTTAGCAAACGAAGTTCATAAATTTTCAATTTTATCCCTTATTAACCCATATGATAATTTTGAACTTATAAGGAGAAAAATGTAATAATGTTAACCTGATCTCTATTATATACATTACATTTAGGGGTATAAATAATTCGCGTCGAGCATAACACATTATTGTTCAAACTTGTTTGAATTATTATCGAGTTTCAATAATTATGTTTGAATTTGATTTGATTATTATTCTAATCGAGCTCAGACGAGCTTTAATTGGATCAAACACATGTCGAGCTCGAGTAATTTGATATTTTTAAGTATATTTTATTGTTTTTTCACTAATCGAATCGAGCTCAAAAGTTTAACGAACAATTTTTTTTGTTCAAGTTTGGTTTGTTAAGTTTAACAAATCGAGCTCAAACGAGTATTTATCGATCAATTTCAATCGAGTATCGAATAGTTTGATTATTTTTTTAGCCCTAATTACATTTATCCCTTTATAAATACAAAAATATACTTAAGAATGTTATATGAGGACCAAAATTGAAAATTTATGTAATTTTTTTTTGCTGACATAAACTTTTTCCATCCAAACTCTAACGGAAAGGGGTCAGGTGTAAATGGAGAATTTTCGGAGGGGGTGTAAGTCTAATTTCGAAATTTTTTTGGGGGAAAGTGTAATTTTTCATTTTTAGAGGGGATCTAAGTATAATTGACCCTAATAACTACTCAGATGTGGAGCTCAGTTCTATACGTATTAGCTAGTTAGCCAATTAAGGGTGGTATAAGAGCAGGCCACCTTCCTCAGGGTGTAACATCAGCACAAACCGTCTTTTCCTGTATTTCCCCTGTAATTGCTGACCACAATGTATACCCAAGATCAGAAAACTCAAGAATGTGAATGTTTTTCAACCTTTGCCAAACTTGGGATCTCCTTTGAGGCTTTTTCTTTCCCACAATTATGACAAGTCACCCGAATGTACATATATTTCCTATTATAATTGAGACAGAGATCTAGAGTATATAGTATACCTGACTATGGAAAAGCCTGTATCAATGTGTCCCAACTCCCAACACAAGTCAGACACACAACACAGAGAGTTCTAAAACTTACAGCATTTTGACAGTTTAATACACAGAATGAAAGAATGCAGTTCCATTGGTTTGAATGATATATTGGATTTTATTGCTAAATAAACTGTGTTTTTCACCGTACCGCTTTTCTGATACCGGTTTTCGCAGCCCTGAAGCTGCATGAGTGTCAATTTCATGGGTTTTGGTAGGTTCAACTCATGAAGAAGTCCTACCTGCTTTTCTCGTCTTCTTTTAACGTGAAGTTGCTAAATTTTAGTTATAAAATCTTGTAATGGGTTGTTATTTTCATCCTAATTACCACCTAGCCGTAAGTTTCTCTTTACTGTTACACAGCTGCGGATTTGGAGCAAATCATAATACAGTGCTAAGATTGGAAATACAGTTTTTGCCGTCTAATTTATTTCTCTTTCAGGCTCGACCTTTGCTAAAACATGCGATCAAGAGACAGCAATATGTGGGGTTGGCAGATCCAAGGCTTCAAGGACAGTATGTTGATGCTGAGATGTTCCGAATGGTTGAAGCCGCAGCAGCGTCTGTGCGTCATTCATCTTTAAAGAGACCAAAGATGGGACAGGTAAAACAAAGTTTACCTTCACTTGAAATTAGACAAATAAACTAATTAGAATAATTACACCCCTTTATCGTCTAAATAGAATATCAACATCTCACCAAATTTAAAAAAATTACCACTTGTTTGAACCTTCAAGCTTTGAGTGCTGCTGTAAATAACTCTGTTGCTCTCGGATTTAGATTTTTGTACACTTTTCTTTTTGGTTATACATGCTGATGACAGAGTTTTGCCACTTTGTTGATACTTTCCAGATCGTGAGGGCTTTAGAAAGCATGGTTAACTCGGACCTAACAAATGGTATGAAAATCGGGGAAAGTGAAATATTCAGCCCTGGAGACCAGTCGGCAGAAATTAGATGGTTTCGTAGGATGGCATTTGGTAGTCAAGATAATAGTCCAGGAGGTTTTTACAGCCCGGATAGCTGGAGCAGCGGGAGCACTAGTAGTCATCAGCACAGTAGTTGAACAGAATAACGTCCAATCGAAGTTGAATATATCGACGTGGATGAGTAAATGCAACGGCAATTCAGGTGGGAAGTGTCATGTAGCTCCAGTTCTTGTGCATCATCTTGAGTTAGGAGGAGGGTGATTGTGGGTGATGATACATCATCAGTATGTGGTTTCTTTTTCCTGGGGGAAAATTTTGGGTGTACATAGTAGAGAATTTTGGTCTTGTGTAGTAGTAGTAGTAGTGTGTGTGTGAGTGTGTGTGTGTTAATTTGATGAAGTTTGTCCAGTTTTGCTCTCAATCAGCTTCAGCTCTCAATTCATTGTCTGTTGTTGGAAAACCTTTGTATTGCAATAACCCTGATTGTTATTTAGTAATACATCCATTAATACCACGCATTAGCGCGCCTCAATTGTCTGTAATTGTGACTCACTTCTGTTAGGTTTAGTTTACTTTTCATTATTAGATTGTATAAGTAATCAATTATATTTAGATAAGGGGTTTACTTTGCATTACCAAGACCCATTTTTAATTCAAAGCCAGATATTAATTACTGTTAGATAAATAGGTAAGTTGAGTTATTCAGCACAAATAACTTAAGTAAATGTATTATAATTAATAATGTTCGTTTTTATCCTATCGTTCAAATAATTCATCATAAGGGACTTAATGGATATTGTTAATTTTTTTCATCCAGCCCATACTTTGACTAACTATGAGAATGGGATTAATTGGAATATATAAAATACCAAGAAATAATTTAATTTGAATTCATCCAAAAGTTTTCATAATGGATATTCTCCTTGATGCATGCACATGCATAGTCGGCTCCTCAGATCTAATGCGAACATTCTGTTTCCCCTCTTTTTTTTCAAAATTTAAGTGCAGTGAGACCTCTCACTTTACTCTAGTTGAAGTGGGTAGGTGGGGGTGGGATTGCAATGAAAGAGTGGGTGATGAACTTGGTCGGAACCTTCTTGCTGCTGGCGGTGCTCATATAGGAGTGGCAACGACGTGAATTTGGGTGAATTCAAGACGTGTCCTACCAACTTCGAAAAAGATTTGGGATCCGTCCCGTTTCGTTTTGGTTATTTTTTAACCTCGCCCCCTCCCGCCCTACCCCGGTACGAAATTCGTCGAGACGGGTCTAATCCGGTAGACTCGATTATTTTATTTTTTCATTTGGTCTATAAATTTAAATTAAAAAAAGAATTTAATATATCAATCACAAATAAAATTGTTCGTGATTTAACTCAAATTCAAGTCAAAAAAGATTTTCAATTACAAATGAAAGTTTTCATAATAAGACACCCCAAATAATTTATATCGATTATACATTAATAACTACTTTTTCGTCTTTCTCATCGTTAAGTATTATGAAATAATTTTTCAATTCATCAATTGTTAAAGGGATAATTACATTTACACCCCCTTACCTATTGTCCATTTACACAAACCACCACTGCCTTTTGAAAAATTACAGAAACCACCCCTGACAGTCTTTAAAATCCAAAAATACCCTATTGACTTGGTCAAACTTTAATATAAATTTTGAAGGACAAAAATGCCCTTATGGGTGTTTTTGTAGTTACCAAAAGGTAGAGGGGTGTTAATGTAATGTCTATGAGATGAGTAATATGACCCCATATATTTTTTTATTATTTATGTCAAATTTAAATTTAAATTATTTTATTAATTTTATTTAATTGAATCTCTATATGAAATCACATATTTTAATAATTGAAATATTAAATTATTCGATTAATATATATTTAAAAGTTAGTTACTATGTTGTACATTTAAATTATAATTATCCACTTGTATAAATATTTTAGATTTTTAAAATTAAAAAATTATTTATCCTCTATTTGTATTTATAAGTTAAATTAATAAATTATATCAAACTTAATTAAATTTAAGTTTAAATAATTTTATTAACTATTTTTTATTGAATTTTTACATAAATTACATATTTTAATAATTGAAATATTAAATTATTCAATTAATATATTACAAAAAGTTAGTTACTAGGCTATACATTAAAATTATAATTATCACACTTGTATAAATGATTTTAGATTCTTAAAATTAAATAATTATTTATCCACTAGTTTATTTGTGTCTAAATTTTACTATAATTAATAAATTATACATATATGTATATATATATATATTTATACATATATAAAAATATATATATTTATACATATATAATATATATTTATATTTTTGTACATACATATTTGATAGTGGACGAAGGTGGAGGAGGGCGACAACGAAGGCGGGGCAAAGCGAAAGAGGGGTCGGGCGCAGGCGGGGAGGCGACGAGGAGGGCGCAAGCGGGGTAGCGGGGGTGAGGGATAATTTTTTTTAAAAAAAAATTAAAAATATTTTTTTAGTAAATAAATTATTTATTTTACTAATTATGATATGATTTATATAAAATTCATAAATTATTTCAAATTCTAATATATTAATTTTAATAAAATTTAGTTATAAATAAAAATAGAGGATAAATATTTGTTTAATTTTAATAATTTCAAATAATGTATTCAAGTATGATAATTTTTAATTTAAACTTATAATCTAGTAACTAAATTTTAGAAATATATATTAATTCAATAATTATAATATTTCAATTATTAGAAACTGTAATTTTATATAGAGATTCAATTAAAAAAAGTTAATAAAATAATTAAATTTAAATTTAAATTTGATATAAATAATAAAAAAATATATTGAGTCATATTACTCATCATCATAAATATTACATTAACACCCCCTCTACCTTTTAGTAATTACAAAAATACCCCTAAGGGCATTTTGGTCCTTTAAAATTTATATTAAAGTTTGACTAATTCAATAGGGGTATTTTTGGATTTTAAAGGCTGTTAGGGGTGATTTTTGTAATTTTTCAAAAGACAGGGATGATTTGTGTAAATGAACAATAGGTAAGAGGGTGTAAATATAATTATCCATAAATTAAATAATATAATATTTTGTTAATTATTTATTCGATCATAACAAAGTAAAAGATTATATATATATATATATAAAAATGGGGCCCGCCCCATTAAAGAAATACAGAAATAAAAACATAAAAAATGTAGAAAAAAACTTGAAACAAAAAAATGCTGAAAAAGAAATAGAAAAAAAAATAAAAGGGAGTATGTTTGGCTAAACGCCAAATTACAACTATCAATAGTGACTTTCAAACGGTCAAATTTCAATAATCGTAAATAACTAAATTGAAATTGACTTTAAAAATAGAGGGATGCTTTTGCAATCGTGCATATTTTACAAAATTTTTAGGGACATTTTTGACAAAATATTTTTTGACCAAAAAATTAATCAAAATTTCACTGAAAGAACGATATTAAAAAATAAAAATAAATATTGAACGATTTTAAAAATTATTTAAAAATTACAGGGATTAAAATAAAAATAACCCTTTAAAATTTGGCTACAAGGACTACCAAGTGCATTGTTATTTTTAGGGTTAAATTCTTTATTATAAAAATTATATAAAAAAAGTTCTCTTTTTACTTCTAAAATCTAAAAAAAAAAGTTATTTTAAAATTTCAACCAAAAATGAACACGAATATCCTTATTCTTTAATAAAAATAAATAACTACATTTTATTAAATATAAATTTAAATAGAAAATACTAATCAATGACATTTGAGGAATATTCTTTAATAAAAAAAATTAAGTGAACACATTTTAAATGTAAATTTAAATAAAAAATACTAGTTAATGAAATTTGAAGAAAAAACAAAATAAGCCTAAAATTAAATTATATGAAGGATTGGATAAATATATAAAGTGTTTTCTTTTGTTTATATTCATTTAATACAAGTAAGATCTTAACTTTTTTAATGTTATATTTTTAAGTTTGTCCAATTTTACAATATAAAGTAGATTACAATATTATTTTACTAGTTTTTCAAGCGAAATAAAGTATGGGGGTCAAAATTGACATTTTTCATATATGAAATATTCATTTACATTTATTTCTAATATGAGTGCTATATTTTTTAATATTATAATATTGATGTTTTATAATATATTTATTTGAGTTTAGCTAAAATAAAAATATCATATTATTTAATTATTTTTATGCATATTAAATCTTAAATATGTAGGGTTAAAAAATGCTATATAAACTATAATAAGAAGTAAAACAGTAACAAATTTATTTCTTTTATATATTGAGGAATAAAACTATTAAAGATAAAAGAAAAGTATAAGTCTATTTTCATCCATTTAGATAGAATTTTCAAAATTAAGAGAATAATATTTAAAGATTTTAATAATACGAAGTATTTTTTTATATCAACCTTATAGTGCAGGGGACAAACTGAATTTAACCCTTATATTTATCCTTAGTAACCGGACACTAATTTTGGTTTTATTAATTAAGAACGAACCATTTAAATGGTGTAATTAATGCATTAATTTTCTTACATTGTTTACATTAAATTGGTTGTTTTCTTACATAATAAACGTAGGAAGTAACTGTAATAATGTATATATTGATGATTCACTTCAGAACATGTAAATTAAAGCATGTTTCCGAAAATGTTTTAAGAAGTAAAAAATTATATACAGTAAACAAATTATATACAGAATAATAATGAGATAAAAGGAATTAATAAAAAGAGTAAATTTATCAAATTTGAACATTCACCACAATTTTTTTTTTATAGAGATTGAATTTTTTATTTAAAATCATGTTGCATCGTGTGTGTATATATATATATATATATATACACGCCACGTATATGAAGATAACATCTTATATTTATTTTAGTAAAAAATTTATACACGTAGCGGGTGTATGTTAAATAGAGTAGAAGATGCTGTAGGATTTGTAACAGAAAATACATTCCATTTTTCATATCACTTTCTTTTTACGAATTGGAAGCGATGAACCTTATTAATTGAAGTAAAGTTATTACAATCAATCTTGTCGACTATCTATATCAAACAGAAACAAACACAACAATCACATCAATTATGTCACATAAACTAAAATCTAATTATTACAGCAGCAAATAATAAATCCGAACACTAGAGAACTTTTCCTGCTCAATAAATGGATTCTATTGACGCAAACACAATGAGGTCTTATACAATTGCGATAACTTTCCAAATTATTATTGATTGTACTGCAATCTGAATTCTTGATTTCAACTCAAAATAATCCTTAAAGATTAGAAAAAATTATAGCTTGATCTACCTCAGTCAAATCTGAATCAATTATATAATAAGTATAATACACTTATTGTGTGATTGATGTACAATTCAAAAAAAATAATAAATAACATAACAAATATACTATATTTATTCTATAATTAATTTAATTCAGTCAAACTTGATTCAAAATACCAAGAATAGGTGAGAGGGAACAGACAGCCTTAAGAATTGAGTACAACAAACAACGTCCTTTCGTTGTCCTTTCAATTCATCTTCTTTCCGCCTACGCGCTTTCTCTTTTGTCCTTCGTTCATCAAACCTAAAACGAAGCACAACCCCACAACCTTAAACGCTCCAAATATCCATTTCAAGTACCCACACAAATCCATCCTTCTCGCTCGCTTTATTCATCTCTCCCTCAACTCATCATCCCTCTCTCAATCACCATGATGGCTAAGGTCCAATCCGAGCAGCTCAAACAGCTCAAAGACATCTTCAACCGCTTCGACATGGACCGCGACGGCAGCATCACCCAGCTCGAGCTCGCCGCCCTTCTTCGTTCCCTCGGCGTCAAGCCCACCGGGGACCAAATCCACGTCCTCTTGGCTAATATGGATGCTAACGGTAATGGGTCCATCGAATTTGAGGAGTTGGTCGACGCAATGTTGCCTGACATCAATGAGCAGGTTTTGATGAACCAAGATCAGCTCATGGAGGTTTTCCGATCATTCGACCGCGACGGAAACGGCTACATCACGGCGGCGGAGCTCGCCGGACGGATGGCCAAGATGGGACATCCGCTTACCTACCACGAGCTGAGTGAGATGATGCGAGAGGCTGACACGAATGGAGATGGAGTTATCAGCTTTAATGAGTTTGCGAACATCTTGGGGAAGTCGGCGGTTGATTACTTCGGCCTGACAATGGCCGAAGGTTGATCTGTTTTGTTTTTAGTTTTTTGTAACTCTTTAACGTTGTACATGTTTGTGCTGATTCAGTCAATCTTGCCTGGAAAAATATCTGGCATGGTTGATGATGCAAGGATGCTGGTAATGACGATGATGATGATGAACAAGGGATGGTTGATATATATGTTGACAATTTTTCTTTGATCTGTTATTGCTAATGTAAGACTTTTGTAGTTTGTTTTTGTCTGTTAACATGGTAGGCTTTTGGTGTAAATGGAAAGTTTGCCTGAATAGCAAGTTGTACAAATATTATATTATGGTATGAATGTACATCACTGATTCAGAAGGGCAAGAAAAAAACTGAAATGTCTTTTGACATCTTTATCCTCGACTTGTTACAAATCAAACATATCTTTTGATCAAACTACACTTATACATTTTCACGTGTTAATGCATGTAAGGAGATATAATTGCACCCTTATAAGATTAGTATGATCAGAAAAGATTCGTTTTATAATATTTCTTCATTGTAGATGGAACTGTCACATGAAAGATTCCTCCTTTGCAATGACACTTTAATGGGACACATCTGTTACTATTTTTTTATGAATTGATTAGTAGATTTGAGTTGGAACTGCACATGAACAAAACTTTCCAAAGGATGTCAGATCTTATCAGACAATGTTGATCCAATCAAAATCAGCTTCAACTCAGCCCATAGACTGTCATTTCATAGGAGAATTTTGTGTGTAATAATCTCAGATTTTTCTCACAGGTTGTCTGAGTCAACATTGACATTTCATAGGAGAATTTTGTGTGTAATAATCTGAGGTTTTTCTCACAGGTTGTCTGAGTCAACATTGATTGATAAGATGATGTTCATTTGTGACTTTGTCTTAGGCATCTGATGAGGAAAGCAGTGGACTTTGCCCTGAAAACTGAATAGGACTAAGAATGTACAGAGAAAACTCTCATGATCTCTTTCTCATACTTATTCCATAAAAATCAGAACATAATTTTCTCTTACCTATTACATAGATATCGAATTGTACAAGGTACAAAAAACTGAATGAATATCCTTACAATGCTAATGAATGTCAAAATTTACAAACTTTGTCAGGCCAAGACAAAGTACGGTACAAGAGACGATACATCAGAATCATGCTTCTGTAAAGACCTTGCGGTCCTAACGGCATCTAGGACGAGCCCAACGATCATGTACAAACGGGCACAACTCCGAATTTACACTGTTTTAACACCTGCAGATGTTATCTGTAATTCTGAATTCCATCTAAAGGATTTGTTCGAGCCAACGAACGTGCAGTATAACCGACTGTTGTGGGCCGTATAGATCTCTGCCTCACCATGTTGCAGTATTCAGGGTCCTCGGACCAACCCTCGTACCTTATCCACTGTATGATTCCATGGTACATTGGGAAGAACCTCATCTGAATAGCTTTGTAGACAAAGTAAGGTACGAGGGCCGAGATAACGACAAAGATTGTCACTATATAGAAAGAGGGTGTCGGGGCAAGAGACTCAACGAACACTTTGTATGCAGTTGTGGAAAGAGAATGAGGCATAGCACCATATGCCAAGAGGAAAAGATACCATAAAGCGATTCCGCCCCAGATGAAAATATGTTGGATTAATGTGAAGTAACTGATGGCGAGGGCCATCTGGCAGTTGACGACCCAGACGACGCAGGTGTACATTGTCGCTCCAAAAATTTGGTACTCGGCGATCTTCCCATCCTTATTGAACCCCTGAGGAGTTAGTGCTCGTACGCAGAAGAAGAAGATTATAGCAGCACTGCAAACTCCGTTGAGCATCCAACCAATTATACGACGCCACCGGAAGAGGACGTCCTGCACGCCTTCTTGGTACAACAAAGGGAACTGCCATGTGAAGTCGAGCGAAATATAAGATATAATGATTCGAGGGGATAAAACATTCTATGCTAATTTAAACGAATTTTTCAATAAACATGACAGTATATAAAGGCATACCTTTAGACAAAATCTAGCTGATACGTCCTGGTCGAAGACCCCCATAGCGATAACTGGTAACGAAGTGAAGAATACATTGTAAAGGGACAAAAACCAATCATTATACGCAGGTTGTCCGGAAAACGACGCATGAGCCTCATATAAGAAGACGGTGAAGCCAAAGGTGACATTCTTATAGAAAAAGTAGCAAATCTGCACCAAAAAGTACACAGAAATTCAAAAGATGCCCATGAAGTTGCTCTATTGTATGTAATATAAACCGTTAACGTAGTAATGTGATGACCGAGCACAGTGTCCTAGTCTAGTATAATCGTTCGTATTTTCCTAGTACGGAAATGAAGACAAAACTTTCAACTGAGCTTAAAAGTCTGATGAAATCAAGAATGAGGTTATTACCATTGAAGAGATCCTTCTGTAACACCAATGTCCATGCACCAAAAGCAAGCGTTCCAAAAATCTGAACTGAGCAATCGCGATATCACTTGACATGACAGCCTGGTAAATTTGCAAAAGAACAATATGAGATATGAGGCAAAACTTGTCATTCTGTCAAACATTACGAATAACTGACAAATAATCTGTTATCCGTCTCACCTGCATTCCTTCGACACCACTGATTCCAATTCCAATATCAGCTTCTTGAAGCATTCCCACGTCATTGGCTCCATCACCAACTGCCAGAGTCGTCTTCTTCGTTCCTTCTTTCACTAGTCTCGTTACCTGTATGATTTTTAAAAGCAATTTTACTTCTTGCATGAAAAGTCAAAAAAGTTCTATCAATCAACGAAGAATGGTTCTGCAGTCAATAAACTCACCAGTGCCTTCTGTTTCGGTGACGAGCGGCAGCATATTACAGATGCACAGCCAATTGCAAGTTCAAGAAACAATTTTTTGACATCATCTTCTAATGCATACGCAAGAGATTTCCCGTCAATGATCAACGCAAAGGCCTCAGAGCTTGATTTGACAACCTGGTTCTTCCCTTCCGTTATCTGCCTGAGAACGCTTTGCTTTGAAGCCTAGTAAAATAATGAATTGACGTAATCTCAGTTTCTCAATTACACATATTGCTTAAAGAGCATTTAAATTATAGTTAATCGGCATTTCAGTTTCCAATTAAAATGGCAGGGGACTGTAAATCCCTTTACCTTGGCGATTGCATCCTTTTCTCCCATTTTCTCCAAAGCTATGATCTCTGGAGCATCCAAGGTAATAGTGATTTGCTTCATTCCTTGTCTGAGTAAGCTACAGGCATATCTGCAAAGTTGGATTCATACTGTCAGAATCTATGGATGTCCAACGCTGTTTCGGATAAATTTACAAGAGATCGGACTCAGAAAATACCCAATATTGATGGCAGTTTCCATCTTATCCCCAGTCAAAACCCATATCTTTATTCCAGCTTGTGCAAGCTTGTCAATGCAATCAGGAACCTGCCAAGAACAGCAGCAGTAAAGTAAATTCAGCATTTATTAAATTTGGCAACAGGTGCGTGACTGATATACATGGTTGCTGTCTAACTCACCCCTTGTTGAAGCTTGTCCTCAACGGCTGTTGCACCTAGAAGAATCAAATCTTTTTCAATTTCTTCAGTCACATCATCAATGAGTGTCTCGCGATCAGTGCTAACGGAGTTTTTAGCCTCTGAAAATTTTTCGTTGAACACCTTGTATTCGTCTTCACTAAGTTGCCGATAAGCAAGTATCAAGGTCCTCAAGCCTGCATCAGCATATTCATTGACATGTTCTCTGGTTTCCTCTTCGTATTCCCTTCCATTTTTAGCAAGCCTCTCAAACATAACGCTGCAGTCAGGGCAAAAAAACAAAGCAGACACACATGAGGATGATCTGTTATGGAGCAAATTCAATTGCTTAAATAACTGAAATCAGAGGAAAAGAACAGAGAAAAAAATGCCCAGTAGCAAAGCTCTATATGTTACAAAAGCAACCAACCTGTCAGCACCCTTGCTGAGCAATAGTAGCTTCCCCTCCTCATCCCTTACGATTACTGACATTCGCTTTCTTGAACTGTTAAATTCGAGAACATTTAGCAGCTTGTATGACCTGGATTACCGAAAAATCTTTCAGAATGTGAGGATATTGCTTGATCAAATATAACTATATAATATGACATGTCTGTTTATCCATACGGACCATGTTCACACACAGAACACTATCTAATATTACAGTTTTTCGTCAATTATTGTATGGAAGTGATCAAAGGGTACAAGATATAAACAATTGCTGGGGAGAACATTCCCCTACTTCACTGGACCAGTTAGATGATAGATCTTCATGATATTAAGTGCAGGTGCATGATTGAGAGGGAGCATCTTGCACATATGGAACGAGAGTGTAAAAAGATACTGACCTTTCGATGAATTTTCCGGAAACAGGATCCAACTCCTTCACATAAACACTTGTTTGTGTTCTTTTGAAGAATTCAAAGCCGAGCTCCCTGGCTGCAATAACAAAGGCAGCCTCGTCTGGTGATTCAGCTTCATATGTGACCTTCCCTGTATTTTCATCAGTATCAGGTATTGCTGTATGACAGATTGCGAGCAAACGGAAGAATTTCTGGATAACATCCGAATGGGGCTCATTCACCCAATTCCCATTCATGATCCTATCATCATCGAAATTGAACCCTTTAACGGATGATTGTGTAGGGCTACCAATGGGATGCTGAATATCATCTTTTCCCTTTAGTATCAATGGAGACCCTTTTCTTTTGGCCATAGCCTTTTCAACTTCTGTGACACCGTATCCGTAAGCAGTACCAGCCACAGAGCACTTGATGAACTCCATGGAATTACAAGTCAATGTGCCCGTCTTGTCTGAAAGTATCGTATGAACTTGGCCTAATTCCTCATTCAGATTCGAGGTGCGGGCATGAGCTGGTTTGTCAGCTTCCTCATAGTACATATGAACATCTTGATTGATAAAAATGCTTTGAAGGACTTTGACTATTTCTATCGACACGTATAAAGAAATCGGAATCAAGTAGCTGTACAGCAACAAGGCTGTCAAAAAGTGATATATAGCAGCAACTGGGGCTCTTTTCGGATCAAAGAAGATTGTAGCATCGTCTGGTCTGAGATACCACCTTTTGTGTCTGCCTTCTAAGTCATCTTTAGTTACAATGCCGAAGTAAATTGACCCAATAAAAGCCATCAAGAACAGAACACCAAACAGAAAGTAAACAATCTTATCCATTTTCTTCTCGATCTTGCTTCTCTTGGACGGAGGATCTGTGGAGTTCTGAATAACCTTAGTGTCATGGCCCGTGAAGATAACAGCTCCATATATGTGGTCTGTGTTCCGCAGTTTGGAGTCTCTTAGTAGCAATTGTTGAGGAGAAAGAGGATACTGCTGTCCTTCAAATTCCATACTTCCAACGAAACTGTACAAATTAGCATTCGGATCTTCACATTTAACAACAGCCCTGAAATCATTGAGGTCCTCCTCGTTTAACGATGAAGTCGCTTCTAATGCTTGTTTGAGTTTCAAATTCGTCTCCCCGTCAAGGTTCATGGTCTCAACATAGCAGACAGCATCTTCATAACTGGATGAAAGCAAAACTAAATCTGCAGGAAAGAAATCATCCTTTTCCACCTTAACTATATCGCCCACTTTCAGATTTTTCCATTCGGTTTGCTTAAACTTCCCACCTCCTTCATGTACCTTGACCAGTCTGTTGTTCACCTCAATATCCTAAAAGTCACATATCAACCAGACATAAGAAATGGAAGACAACAACAATAAGCATGCAGCATATATAGAACCACCGCGAATATTTTGTCTGAAAACAAGAATTCGGAATTCTCATGCTCTTAAAAAAAGTAATCAATTTTTAGAGGCTTAGGCATTCGCAAGAAACACAATCACAAAGCTTGAATCTATCTCATCAAAATTCATGTTCTTGGATATCTGAACTGCAAAAATAGGCAAAAAAAAGTCATACTCTGAAACAATTTACTTTCGAAAAGTATAAATCTAGATATCAATAACTCCTAACTTTCCACACTCTCAACAAATCCAAGCCAAGAAAACAGCACTTAAACACGCTTTAATAAAGCACAAAAAGCAACAGGAAAATGGAAAGCAAACATCTAGACATAGATCAAATGTTAAAGAGTACCTGTTGTTTTCGACGCCAGTCTTCAATACCTTCTTTAATCATAGTTGCTCCAATAACTATAATCAACGGAACGATGGCGCTGACTGCAGAATAAGGCGCAAGGGAAGTGAAAGACAGAATACCAGTGACAAGAAAGTAGAAGTTAGCCACTCTCCTAAACTGCTCAAACAGAGATTTGGGCAAGAAAGTTGCAGCAGTGTACTTAGCTGTCCTAACATAATTGGTAGCATAATTCCTAAGACTGGCTTCCAGACCATCTGGCTCATTGCAATAAACCACTCTTGAAAAACCTGGTCCCCCAATCTGTGAGTGGTCATCTCTGGATGATCCTTTCCCACATTTGAATGAGTAGATCTTGCTGAAGTTGAACTTCTTTTTCCTGCCAGTTCTCATTCTATTTCACCCTCTGAACAATCTTAAAATCTCCAAACACGAGACAGATAAAAATCTCAGCTTTCTTTCAGCAAAATGCACTGTAATGACAGGCCCTTCAGGGAAAGCTCCTTGCTTCTATCAAATACCCACAACCCAGAAGAATACTTAGAAATTAGGCCTTTCTCCCACCCACCACACAATAAACAAATATTTCCAGACAAACAACCCAAGCAGCAGTCCTCAACCCCAATAACTCTAAAACCCAGTTGTCAAAAGAATTATTATAAAAAAACTTCAAGATTCAGAACACAGGGTGAAGAAGAATTTCACCAAATACAGAAGATGCAGAGGCTCAAAGACATATACAAGGATGTAAGGAAACAGAAACCCTCACAAGATTCAGACCAAAAGACAGGCAGAACCCACAAAGTCCCGTTGGGACAAATCTCAAAAAGATTCAATCTTTGTAATGCCCCTCAGCCTAAATATGATCTGAGCCCACTTAATTCAGCTGAACCAAATGAAAAAATAAAGTATAAGAACCAAGATTAATTATAACTTATATATATGTATGAACATATGAAGCACATAGAGAGGAAGAGGAAGGGGTATTTGTGTAGGAATGATCCAAGATTTTGCTTTTTTTCCATGGCACAAAACCTTTGAACATTGACTTGGATCTCTCACTTTCCACGGTTTGACTTTAACAACCGCTGGATTTGGGTAGACGCGCAATGTTAGAAGAAACTTTCAAAGCCCAACTACTACTATTCCTTAAGAAACTAGAAACGAGAAACAGAACAACACTTCCTACAGTAATTTATGGAAGATCGAAAATTCAAAGAAAGGTTGGAATTTTCGCGGGAAGACATTGCATTTTCTCCCAAGAATGTCTGTAAAATCTTTCTAACAAGGTGGTCCTGTCTCTCTCTCTCTCTCTCTCTCTCTCTCACTGTTAAAAGCAGCTTCAGTGAAGAACAGACAAAACAAGAATGAGCTGTAGTAGTAAAAACTCGTGCATGCAAGATTAAACTACTCTTGGGAAAATCATCAAGAAAAGTGTAATTTCTGGGAATAATTTTCAAAAAAAATACCTCCCAAAAATTATAACGTTAGAAATCATAAACAGAAAAATAACTGAAATAGTGTTTTCTTTTTGGGGTTCAGACAATGTTTACTTCTTTAAAAAGTGAAATTTATTAGGGCAAGAATTAAAACAGGCTGGGTTGGTGTTTGGTCTGAGACGTATGAGCTGACATACTACAGTCCAAGTCTTATTATTATAGTTCCAACTGCTCGATTAATGTGATCTTTTCAAATAACCCAACTTCTCGGGGAGGAAAATTATAAATTCTTTTTTTGCTTTTTTTGGTATAAAGATCTTTACCGTGTAATTTCTGATATGGGCAAAATTTAGAATAGTTTTATAAATTCTCCAATATAATTCAAGTCAAAAATAGAAATAAAAGAGGTTAATTTGCCTGCCTATCAATTAAGGCGCCTTGTTTGACAAGAAAATTACATTTATCTATTGAATTTTTTATTTTAAATTAATATATACACATTATACATTCAAACATTTCATTACTTATTTTATTTTAATTTTTTTTATGATTATCACATGGATATATTAATTAAAATAAAATATAGAGGAATATTTAGAATAAAAAATCCAATTAAAAACAAAAGGGTGGGTGCACCTTGTCCCACAAGCAAAAGCATTTAATTGATGGTATTAAAAATGTGCACATTTTGTGTGATTGGGCCATACAGTGTCACAGGGTGGCAGCATGACTCACATCTTTATTTTTAATTAATTCTTTCACAAGTAAAAAATTTGATTTGGTAGGGTTTTGTTTCTTTCTAGAAATATCCCAAATTGATTTCAGTCATGTGAATTTTTATCCAAGGTCAATTGCTTTTTTTCTAAATATCTGGACATTACAAATTGATCTGCATTGAGGTTGTTGTTTGTTTGGGATCTTAGATAGAGTTGGGATCAAAAAAATAAAATAATACGTGATAAATACGTGTCCTTTATAAGTAAGAGGCGATCAATATTTATAAAGACTTTATTGTATAAATATATATATATATAAATCCACATGAACGTATCTAAATGTTCGATGATTGCTCAACTAGATTAGATCGAACCGTATTATTCCTGATTCAGATAAAAACACATGAATTCTAGTTCTATTTGGATATTCTTTCAATTTCTAATAACTCGTGTTTTAAGTATTTTTTGTCTTGAGATATATTAAATGAGTTTTTGTTTTTTTCTATGAGAATCGAGCGGGTTTGTTAGTTTGACATTTACCAAATATATATATATAGAGAGAGAGAGAAATTTTAGATTCAATTTTAATGATTTAAAATATTTAAATAATCATTAATGATTTTTAATAAACCTACATGAAAGCGATGTCAAGATATAATTACCCAAGTCAACAAATAACCAAATGGTTTTGATGCATGTATTTACAAATATTGCCATTAATTTCACATTAAAAATCAAGCATATTAATTTGGAACGAACATAGGCATTTTCAGCGTGGGGACTATTAACTAACAAGGTACATTCACGGTAAGCTTCATGAAATTTGATCTGGGTTCGAGATTTGAGAAGACTAGTCATCATTGCACGCGGTTTTCGTGAGCATATAAAACATAAATATGATGTGAAATGAGGAGAGAAAAGAAATTTGTGAAAAAAAAATCATAATATGAAGAAATAAAAAAGAAAAAAGTTGGTGAGGAAAAAAATGTAGAGTCGGTTGAGAAAAACATGAATAGTGAGTTATTGTGGAGTTATTAAAAGATAATGAAATTACTATTATGGCCGTTTAAGAAAAAATAGAATGAACCAAAAGGATAAATTGAAGCATTCAAAAATTAGTACGACAAAAGGGTTTTCTTTTATAGTAGTATAGATAATAGTATAGATAAGTAAACGTCATATTTGATGTGAGATTCGCAACTAAAATCCACAATGCTTAAATTAGTCTGGGTGTGAGACCGATTAGAAAAAGAAATAATATTCTCTCAATAATGACGTACTTTCACTCCAAACGGCTCTGGAGTATTTACAGAGTCAAATGTTTGTACTGTACTAATGCACATGTCGGTATTTCTACCTTCCAAGTATGGAATGCGGTAGTGGTGATAGCGGATCGCATGGTCCGACCCAAATAAAAATACACATACTAATCCTATTTGTATTTTTGAAAATTAAAATCCTACGAGGGTATTATTGTCTTTTGGATAGCCACCCTACTCGACCCAATAAAAATTGTATCTAAATTTTAAACTGATTATTGTCAAGAAGTTCTATCCAAGTTGTAAAATTGAAATTTTACGACTAAAAACTTCTGGATATTAATTAATATATTTTGTAATAATGTTTTATATTCATTTATATTTATTAAATTTACATTTTAAATTAACATATTTAAACAACATTAATATCTTGATATAAGCTGTTGGCATAAAAAATAATAATAATGAACACAATAATTGCATGGTAGATTATGAGATAACCACGATACTAAAGTCCGCGGGATTAAGTTGACTTTTTCAACGTCATGAAGAAGACAGCTTTGATTTATTTAATTAATTGAATAATGACATTTTAACTGTACTAATTACGTGGTTGAATAGGAAGGAGTTTCGTCACTTCCTTCGTGTACACAAAAACAAAAGAATCTTCTTTCATATATATTCTTCATTAATTTAGTCAACAAAAGTAATTTATTTAAATTCATAAATTCTATAAAAAAAAATTTAGACGGAATTACATTAATATCAATAAATTTAGATTAATATAAATTGATATCGTATGAAGAATTCCCAAGGTCGCGATCACGAGGTAATAATATTGTCTGTGCACGTCTAGAGAAATAATTTTTGAACAAAATATCTAATGATTAATTTTTCTTTTTTTATTTTTCGACTTTCAAAAAATTAATAAGTTTCACTCGAATGAGGCTTGCAACTTGGAAAAATATATTGGAATTAATTATGCAACAATACCAAACAAGAACAAATGCGTGTTGTGGACAGGACAATTGCATTATTACTCAATCGAATTAATCAATGATTAACCACTGAATGCAAGATTAACTTATAGCTAATTAGTACTAAGCAATCAAATCGAATCATTTTTCTTCTGGTTTCTTTTCTTTTCTTTTTTTGTTTTTTTATTGAAAATACATCGATAGTTATAAATTAACCAACATATTATTATTACAATATTCGATATACAATACATCAATATTTCTAAATAAATTAATAAATTCAAAATAAATAAAGAAACAACATACTACTAGTAAAAATAGACTAAATACATATATTCATATGACTTGAACTCGTAACATTTTGATTGTGAACCTCAACCTCACCACTGGAATATTAATATCAAAACTCTAATTACAACTTTTGTTGTTATATTAATCATACCATTATCTACTTAAATAAAGTAATTAACCAATATCAACTCAGCAGCTGCCCAACAGTGTTACAGAAATTCATCTCAAATTGGGACAGATCGAATTAATTTAAATTAATTACATAATAAATGTATTATACTTGTCAGGATTGGAGTGATCAATTATACTTCATTCGTTACCACTGTTGATCGTCTTTCTCTCTCTCTCTCTCTCTTTCTCTCTCTCTCTCTCTCTCTCTTCTATGGATTCGTATTTACTTTATGATATGATGTTTGAGTCCAAAAATAATTTAACGAATGTAAATACTCAAATGAACAGTTTCATATTTGACGAGAATATTGCATTTTTGGTATCGCAGTATAGGGACTTTTGCAAGTTTGATATCATACTTTTTAAAATAGTCAATTTTGATACTGTAGTTTACAAAAACTTGCAAATAAGGTACTTTACTTTCATCGTAGTCCCTAATATTTGAAATAATATCAGTTTTGGTCCCAAAACCTTTTTTTTTTCTTTTTTTTTTTTTTTAAGAATTAGCACCCATACAATTCTACTCGGGCCAGGCCCAACATGCTTCCGAAAATAAAATTAAGCCTCCATAAATTCATACCTTGGTTTGACCGCTTTGTTGCCGGGTATTCCATGTCCTCGATTTTACGGACTTCTTCCAACCATACTACCACAACAGATGGTTCGCAGGTCTTTGGCTCATTCAGCAGCAAACAACACAATCCTATTTCGTTTCCTACCTTAGAGCATAAAAGTATTCCAATAACAGAGACTTAATAAAATTTTGGATGAACAATATTGGACAGAAGTCTTTGCTTTATTGAAGAAATGCGTGAAATATTACATAAATGTTTAATCCTCTATAAGAGGAAACAATTTCTTAGCCTCTCATGGAAAAGAGGACTTGACTCTTTAGGAAAATCCCCATACACTGAAAGACTTAAAACTCATAAATTTGAAAGACTGCATATTTTTTGAACAGTTGGAGAAGTTTTATGACATCCCACATCTGCTTCCTATCTCTCAATTTATAATAGCTCGCGGTCTTCAAACGCGGACTCCAACCTTGTTTTTAGACGACGTCACTGCGTTCGTCACCTAATTTGTCTCTCAACTTTCCAACTGTGGTCATTATGGCTTGTTGGCCATGTGCTTGCCAGCTGGTGTCTTTTGCTTGTCTGATTCTTGGCGCTTTTGTCTTATTCTGCCAGACAGTCTTCTTTTTGATTTTTTACATCTTGAGGTTTTACCTCGTTCTGTAAAAATCCCTTCTTTTATCCTTTTCTGGTTTTGGTTCGGGTTTATTTTAGGTTACCCGAGTCTTTGTCCCGAACAAGGGCTATTCATGCTTCTCACAACAAGGGAATATGCGGTTATACCATTGTCCGACATGCATCATGTTGCATGCCTTTTTCCTTGTTGCCTCTGCTGCATGCAGCTTATTTTCCCATATGAGCATTCTCTTCTTTGCGAATGCAAACTCAGTGTTTTTCCTGTCATGGAATTTAATAGGAATGATCCATTTAATTTATTTAAAAATATTTTAAATGGATACTTGACTTTGTCCATCTCTGTGAGACTGACCCATAACCCCCAAGCTCTTCTGGTAGATATGCCATCTTCACTCAGGAAAGATACTAGGGGAGCTTCTCCTGTGGTAGCCTTGATTGTTCATGTTCTTTTGGACGGATGCTTGATAACACTAATCCTTCAGTTTGTCTCTGAGGAAAGACATTCTTCTTGCCACCGAGTCCAGTTGTCCTTCGGGTACTTTGTATGATTGTAGCAACATTTTCCACCATAGACTGCAGATTTTACAAAGAACATTAGAGCAGCTATTTCAGTCGTTACTCCACTCTGGAAGAAATACTTGCGGAACCAATAGATATATTCATCTACCGCACAAATATTCCTTAATTCGAGGGCAAAGAGAGCTTGTGAGTACTCTCTAGCCTTTACGGCTCTACTTCCTTCAAAGTATCCGTCTCCGATGAAGTGTATCTTAATCAACCTTCCGAGTCTTTCCGCGATAACACTTTTGGACTCTTCGGCTAGGATACTTGTTTTGGTGTCTCCTGGGGTGTTATCCCATCCGACCTTCACAGAACCTTCCAAGCTTAACTCCAATAACCTTATGAAGTTCTCCTTGTCAAGTTCTAATGTGATTGTTATTATCTTCATGGCTGCAACCCATTCGTCTATCAAATTTTCAATGTTTCGAAAGTTGATGATATCCAAGTTGAGTATGGTGCCATATGGATGTAAGGGCTGGAGCATAATTCTTGCCCATGGTGTATTTTCAGGAACTCGTCATGGATTCCGTCCTGGATTCTCTCTTAATCTGGTTCCCACGAACGTTGGGGTGGCGTTGGTGTATAAAACCGTACCTTCTCTCATAGGATGATCCTGTGAGGGATCATTTGAGCCTATACTTCTCTCCGATGGTGGTAAAGCTGGAGCGATCTTATTGGTTTGGATGTTAACTAGATCCACAATCCCAAGTTGGGAAAAGGATTCAACTAACTCTTGTAGATCTGATAGATCCACCCTTGATATATCCATTATTTTATGGATTTGATGATTTCAAAGATCATATATTCTTGTGTTTTTGGCTTTGGGATCTCCGTTGCCTTTCCCTTTTGATGCAAAAGAGGTACTGGTCCAAAGGCTTCCCTGATGCACTCTTGGTGAGATCTAGATGTCTCAGGGGTATTCCTTTGGTTTCTCCTCAAATCTGTGACTTCAGCTTTCAGATCTGTAAGATCCTTTACGTAGATTTGGAATGATCTTCAGGATCTCATCGATCTTTTAGCTCATGAAGTGTATTTTTATAGGTATATGGATTAACCTATGTCCATAGTCTTGAACTGTCTTCTGGATCTCTCTTAGATCTTTAGAGAATTTTGAGGTGTCCGTCTCGAGTTCCTTCCAATCAGTTCCTTTAGTCATTGTTCTTAGAACTATATTGATTCAGGAATTTACCCGTTCCGTTTCTCCTAACTGGGATTCTACCATGGATCTCAGCTGCATGTAGACGTCTCACCGCATTTCCTGGTAGCGTCTGTTGGACCTGGTAATTTCTCAACCATTCATCTCTTTCTTCTTTAGTAAGAAGATTCAAGTCAATCCTTCTCAGACTGTTGTCAATTTTCTTAAGAATTTCCATAAGAAAATTCTTTTTCTGTATTTTAAGAATCTGAAAATATTCCTTATTTTTATCGTAACTCAAACTCTCATTCGATTCCATACCTTTTCAAAGATCTCCTCCGTTAGGGATAAAATATCACTATGTAATACAAACAAATATTTATTCAATAAACCTAGGCTCTGATACCATTTTTGTCATAGAGGTGCTAAATTTAAAATTTGGGCAAAATCCGTGTGAAAATAAATTTAGGGGACTAGAAATGACATTATCAAAAGATAAGGGTTGGTACTAAAACTGCCAGTTTCAAAACTAAGGTACTAAATTTGCAACTTTCATAAACTACGGTATCAATTTTGTCAGACTCCCCATTGTATGGTAGTGAAATTGGCCTTTTTGAAAATTATGGTATCAAAATTGCAAAGTGGCCTATAGTATGGTACCTTTTTTGCATTTATCCCCATATTTTGACATTCAACCAATTGGGTTCGATCGGGTCAAAAAATTAGAAGAAAATGTCTTTTCACTATGGTTAATTATCATGATTAAATGTAAAAAAATCGTGACAGATACTAATTAATTAAGACTACGCAACGACTATTAGTTGTTATTTCCGCAAGCGAGGGCAAAACATTTATCACAGCTAAAAATTATAGCAAATATTTTTGCTATAGGTAAAATCATGACGAATATTGATTAACCATGATTAGAACTTAAGTTTTCGCATTTGTTTGACCTTAGTAGTCAGTAGATAGTATTAATTTACTACGATTTTTAAATCAAAGTGATTTATAATGTAGAAAATAATCAACTCTTTTGCAGTGAATTTAAATAAAAAATTTCATATCACATAATTTTTCATAGACAAAAATAGTATTTAAATTTGTAATTATGATCTTTAAACATGTTGTGACTCGGATTGATGGTAGAGCAACGGTAAGTAGAAAAGAAGGCGCATGTAATGTAATTACTTGGTCACAAATCAATCAAACATCATAGCTCACCTGCAATCTCCATTTCAAAGTTAGAGATCAATTGAATAAGTGTTGATTTTCTAGAGATTTTAATCCTATTCCTACACACACATTTTTTGAGCCACACTTCGTTTCCAGTATTGAATTTTTTATTGTAATTTCTGTTACAAATATCCCTCGTTGTTTGAAAAATTACAAATACTTCAATGAGGTTTGTAATCGTCTAACAAATAACTCATTTTCATATATTTTTATGGGTGAACTGACCAAAATGCTCTTATTCAAACTGAATTTTTTTTTTTTTTTTTTTACTACAATGCGCAGGGAGAGTTTTCTTAAGTTTTTTACACAGATGATCAATAATGCAATTTGCTTCGGTTGATTTTTCTACAATTTTAACTAAAAATTCAAGGGCAAAATGGTCAATTTCAGGCCTTTAGTTAAAAATTACAAACTTTAGGGGGAATTTGTAATTTTTCAAACAACGATGTAATTATGACGAATCTTAGGGGAGGTGGCTGTAATTTACCCTTCATTTTATATACACATGTCACGTGTATAAAATCATTGCTTAAATAAGATTGATGACGTCATATTTATACACATGACATGTAAATGTAAAATGAAATAGAAGATGTAATATGAATTGGAGTAGAAAATCCATTCGGTAATTATAGCGATTAAATAAGCCGTAAAGCCTCCTCTCCCTAATTAGACATTTTTTTAAAAATAAAATCATAAAATTTATACGAAATCAGAACGGACAATGTCTCGTACAATGGGACATCAATTAAATGGCAAGCCGCCTAAATTAGATTAGGTTTGATTTCATTAATTACATATGAAAATGTAGTTTTACCAAATATTGGACCAGGGCATGTAATGAAGATGGTGGTCATTGTCGTTGGCGCATCAATCGACACATCTACTAACAAACACGTCTTATGATTGACAAAACATCACTTGACAAGAAAACGAAATTTTGTGAGTAATGATTTTTTGGTGTAGTGATTAAAGTTGAGGTGGAATAATAGTCTATTTTATAGTAGGATTGTTTATATACTGTTATAGTAAGGGGTTGTTCAGATTTCATTTATGTAATATTGTTGATCAATATATAATTATTGTCATTGTCTCTATTAGATATTGATAGTCAATCGGACTGATTGTAATTAATTTAATTCAATTAATAATATTCATTGTTTTCACTTTAACAAAATGAAATTTTGTGTTTGAGCTTAAAGCTCATGTTGAATAATAATTAAGTTGTTCATAAGAAAATCTAAAGTATAAATCGAATGAGATTATATATTAAATGATCGTGATAATTTCTCGAAATAGATTTGATTTATACATGCAAATAAGTGATGAGTGATCTCATCAAATAATCTTAATTAGTTCGATCGAATTAATTCTAGTAACAAGTTGATCCATTTTGCCCCCCTTTTTGGTTTGTTCATAAGTTGTACTAATCAAATATTATTGCTACTGAAAAATAAATCAAATTATTCGATAGTTGATTGAAATCGATCAATAAAAGCTCATTTAAACTTGATTTGTTAAGCTTAACAAACTGATCCGGATCGCTACCTACGATCTCTAATAAGCACCTCACTAAGCGATCTTGAACGCTTCCCAGACTTGAGTGTCCTGAAAAGAAGGGAGCACGTCAGGCTTGCCGGAATCGTCCCCAGCAAAAACCCTCCAATGATTAAGTCAGTATAGATCGAGATGACAATATGACGATCCAATATAGTAAATGTGGTCGAATATAACATGAATAACTTACCATAAATGTTGTGGGGTATGTGTATTTATAAGGCCAAATGTATGTACTTGCCTGGTCCACGTGGATTCATCTCATGGCTTGAATTGTCCCATAATCGGGGGCCTACATCTTGGATACTCAGCATCGGGTAAAGTTCGGTTCACCAGTCCGGGTGTCATGGGCGGACTCTTTTGTCGCAGCGGAATATTTCATTTTTGCCCGTGATGCCTCTCAGGTTGCTCACAACCTTCGACCGGCCTTTCTCCATTCGAGTCCTCTCGGTCTCCCGACCATGTGTCTTCGACACTCGCAGCTTACTAGCGCGACATCCGAACGCATCCCTGTGCGGCGCCTTGCGCCCAAGCACTCGCCTATCCGGAATGCCCATGTTCGCAGAGGGTCGCGGCTCTCGCGCCTTGCGCGCCTTCATGTCCGGCCCCAACTAGCTAGCTTGCCATCATGTATCTCGCCCACAATCTCGGGCCCTGCCGATACTTCTCGCAATGGCTCGGAGCATCTTCGCCCCGTCTCGGCACTATGGGCCAACTTACGCCCACAACGCCCATCGCACGCACAACAATTACTCGGTGCAATACCGGCGCATGTCTTCACCATGCCCGTCTCGCATTACCGGCGCATGTCTTCGCCATGCCCGTCTCGCATGCCTCGCCCGAGTAGGGCAGCATCATCCGTCCTTGGCCAACCCTTATGCCAACATCTCGCATCAGTCTCGCACGGCATGCCCAACATGCCTCCTTGCCTTTCGGCGTGGCCTCATAATTTGCCCACAGCGCGGCGTCGCCCCACGACCGCGTATCTTGGCCAACGGATCGTCGTGCATGGCTAGAACCCAATAGCTCATGACACGAGTAGCTCACGAGGTCTTTCAATGCTTCGCCTCGATCGCTCATTCTGCCTGAGAGGAATTGCCTATGCCCTTCCGCAGCCCGCGGGGCATCCTCGCAATCACACGGATCCTCTCGGCGCGTTGCTTGCCCAACGTGTGCCATCCTGGCCCCACGCCGCCCGTTCGGTTCCCTTACCGACCGGGGACTTTAGCCCTCCCTTCGAGGTGCCTAAAGCCGGCCCTTGAGGCCCCCATCATGCCCCAAGGGAATCGCCCATTTAGTGCCTCACTGCACGGGGGGGACTGGCTGGAGCTCACCACTGTTGTCCCCCTTATAATAGTCTTAAAAATAATTTCCCTTGTTCTCACAGTAGATATTCAAAGTCCCTCAAATGGCCGAGGAGCGCACCTTTTTCACAACTCCCTCGTCCGACGTCCGAATCGCATACTGCTTGAACCATTGCGCTCCCACGTGCCAGGCCGACATCCCCGTATCGCCCGCACGTCCTCCGCAAGTCACAGCCGGCACTCCTAGTTAAAGGACGGCCTGTGACATCCGGGTCAGGTCGCGTGACCCGACCTGGTGGGGCTGTGCGCTGATCCTGAAGTTTTTGGTGATTTTGGCAATTTTCTAGGACTATTTGTGTCTTTTCCTTATATGTGGGTCGCACCCCCATCACAAACCAAATACGAACAAAATTTTTTGTTCCATAAACTTTCGGTTTTGGCTCGAGCTGAATCTGATTAATGTAAAAATAATAAAATATACTTAAAAATATCAAATTACTTGAGCTCAACTCATATTTGATCCAGTTAAAACTCGTTCAAGCTCGATCAAATCAAATTCAATTTTAAATTGAAACACAAATTCGAAAGTTCGATAACAATTCAAATAAACTCGAACAATGATGTGTTCTGCTTGACCCAAATCATTTACAGCCCTGATTGGTCGTACACACTATTGTCAAGACTAGAATGAAGAATATATTGATACAAGTTCTAGGATAAATATTCTTACCAAACAAGGGATACTCGAAAATATACCAGACAAACAATATGATGCAGAGAACGGTCCTGATCTGATCTCTGTGTGTTGTGTGTCTGTATTTCAATAGGTTTGGGGGGCTGCCCTTCTCGGAACGGCTACTAGCAGCTACATAGGTTAGGCTTCTTGCACTAAAATCTCAAATGGGTAGGTATTTTTTTCCCTATTCTTGACTTCTTATTACTTGATCGGTTACTCCAAAATTTAGTTGGCGAAAATACACACTTTCATTAATTGGTCCGCCACTGAACTTTTCCATGATGCATTCTTCAGACAAGATTGCTTGTCCGAATAATTTTCCTTGAGGTTTTTCTTTTTTATAAGATCAATCGATCGATTACAATACTCAATCTATTAAAAATTAAAAAAATTTAAATACGTCGTATGATATAAGAATATACACAAAAAATTATTACAAAACTAAATAATTAGACACCAACACCTAACTGAGACTCGAACCTAAAACCTATCCTACTGTTAATTTATAGCCTATTATGTTCATTTTCCTTCGTCGTCTTTTTTTGAAAACACGACTTAATGAAACTTTTTTTCTTATTGTTTTCTCCGTTGTATTTATATTTCCTAATAGTATGTTAATACCCAAATGATCAACTCCCATAATTGATCGGATCGGATTGGATTTTTTTTTATTACAAATCTTATTGCATCTATTATTTTATTTTAATATTTACAAATCTTGTGTATAAATTTGCCCTAATTAAATAATGATATATGGTAATTTTTTATGTGTGCTAAAATATTTAGAGTAGAAAATTTAGTCTGATAATTATTAGCAAAAGTACACTTTTCTTCTCCGAAATTAAAAATAAAAAAATAAAGTATCTTCTAGAATAAATCAAAACCACCTAGAGACTTGCAATAGGAGGGGAATAATTTTATTTTCCCCGTAGACAAAAATATTAATTTTCATTAAGATGGAGAACATTACCTGCACTCGATAAGGGTGACGATGGTATTTAATATTTAATATTTCGATTACAAATAAATAAACCAATCTTTAATTTGTTTAGGTAGCAAGACACAAGTGGCATTTTTTGTTTATTTGAAATATCAGGTACATAATTACATCAATATCTCAATAAATTGAGAAATACGTCATATTCGATCAATACATCATATAACTAAGAATAATTGAACAACACATTTACGAGATAAATATTCACACATTTGGTGAGACTCAAATTTCATGACCTTACATTTATTTATGGGATCTCAGCATTAACCATGAGGATAAGACACCATTGACGTGTCATTTCCTTTTTGGAGAATAAAATAACTAAATTATTTACCAAATATTTGGCCTTTAATAGAATATCCTGAAAGCAAGTGCCAAAACCCCAGAATGGGGAAAAAGGACAAGAGGAATTGTACTTTTTGTTTAGGCAAGTGAGAGAGATGGTTTACCTATTTTAATTTTGGTCCCTTTCATTTCTTGATTCCAAGTTTCATATTTTTAGTATATCCATGCAACTCTCTACACCTCCACTTTCAATTATTGTGATTTAGCTCTACTTTTTGAATTGAAAATTACAAATTTTTGTGAGTGATTTTGTTGTGATTTGTGGTGTGGTTACTTTCATGATTGGGGGTATGGTGTAATGGAATGGGATGGAATAAAATTTATTAAGACAACTTTAAGCATGGAAAGAATTAAGACCAACATGGGAATTACAAAAGTTGATGCGGTCATGGGTTTCACTTTGATGATAGATCACAAATGTGAATATTTTATAAATTTTAAGGTCTCGTCTCGTTACGAAAATATTTTTTTAAGAATAAATTTATGAGATTTTGGACAAAATGGATAATATCATACGTCATTGGGAAATAGTTACGGCACACGACACGTTTGGTGATGGTATTGTCATGCCTCCTACTTCAATTGCAAATTAAGAGTTTGAGTGGGCCTGTTTTTCATAATGAGGTGTATTTTCGAAGACAAATATATAAAGTGCTGGTCTCAATGAAAAATATATCGTACAATGGGGTTTCGATTTCATCGCAGGCCATATCAAAAATATTTGTAATTGTTGTGTACTTTTCTAAATAATATGCAAGTAAATATTATATCATGAGTAATAAACAAGATGACTACATGAGTGGGGAAAATAAACAAGTTACAATTTGTCAAAATCTCACCTTTTAAGTTTGTAACGTGTACGTACCACTATGTCTTTGTATACATGGTAATTATTAAGAATTTTCAAGGAAAAATAATAATCTAGTTCTAATAAAATAGGGGGTATTATGATAAAGAAAAAAAAAACATATCTCATAAAGAATACTTCAAATGGAAATTTAACATGTACTCATGTCTCGAAAATAAATTTTTATGCAATCATAACAGTAAATTCCAAACAGATCTCAAGGACATACTTTAGATCGAAATAAGACCCCAAAAGCAAATCTCGACCAAAAACCCATATAAGCACCTCGCATGAGCCTAAGTAAAGAGTAGTTCTCTTTGAGAAATATTAACCGTGATAAATCTAAAAGGAAAAATTTGATAGGTGACCTAAAGATATTTCATTACAGATAACCAAGGCCTAACAACAACATTACAAATAGGGAAATACTAGGTGAAGAGATAAAGTAACTAAAGAAAAAAAAAAAAAAAACTTCAAAAAGCCTATTTGTTGTTAAATCACTCTTTGAAGGAAAAGTTTGCAACATAAAAATTCATACTCATTAATATAAATCCTTACGTAATGACTTAAACATCGAAGAAAGATTGCAAATTCTTTTACACGTAAATTTAATGAGAGATTTTTTGTAATTTTTTGGGTTAAATACAATTTATCCCGTTGTGATATGAATAATGAGTAAGAAACCCCATATAGAAAAGATTGTCGTATTACCCCTCTATATTTTGAAAAATAAAACAAATTATCCCCTATCAACGAATAACACAAAGAATAATTCGCTTCGTTTTTCAAATTACATGGGATAATTTATTATTTTTTTTTTCACATGAACTTTTTTTCAATTAGCTCAAATACAAAATAAGACACTATTATTATTTATGTTACAAATAGAAATGAAAAATAAACCTACTAGGCGTCTTTTTGGTCTTTAAAGTTCTCATTCTTTTCCAAGTCCTCTGGAAAGGTATTTAAAATGGATGATATTTCCTGTATTTTCTAGAGAGTTAAGTATAATTTTCAAAATTAATCAAATTGACAAAATTTTCTGTTGGACGTGTTTAGATTTGGATGTTTTGCTAAAAAAAATGTAAAAGAAAAAGTCTAGTCAAGTTTTCGAGAACTCCGACAACGTGTAATTTGATTTTTCCTAAAGTTTCATTTCAAGTCTTGAATTCCATCTTAGTGTTCACAATTGTCACGGGAAGAAGCTTCTTTTAATAAATTCCTAGTGTCATTAATGTATCACATTTTATTCGTAACTTTGTACTTTTAAATTTGTCTTTTTGAAAATCTATAATATATATATATATATATATATATAAAAGATTTTTCTCACTCACAAATGACGATTTATGACATTGTGATATTAATTTTTTTGTTATGTCGCTAATACTCATATGTTGATTCTCTTTTCTGTCATTCTTTTTTTTGAAATGTGATATGTTGGTTTACATATTTTTTTCTTATCTATGATATATTTAAAAAGCGAATTATTATTTATTATATGCATATAGGAACGACGTGTCATAACGACTATAATTACATAAAACGTTTACATGATTTTTCTTAGCCACTTCGTACTGTAATTTTTGTATGTTGAACGTTTTTGTGATATATATGTAGATAAATAGCTAGGTCCCTACTTGTTAGTAAATGATTCAAGACTGATCGAGGTGAATAATTATTGTTCAAGTTTGTTTGAATTATTATCGAGCTTGAAAAATTGCCATTGAATTTGGTTTAATTATTGATTGAATTGAGTTTAGTTGAATCAAACATATGTCGAAATTCGAGTATTTTGGAAATGTATATTTTTTTTTATTTCTGCACTAATCAACTCGAGCTCAAACTAAGCTAGAAAACTTATCGAACAAAAAAATTATGTTCAGGTTTTGTTTGTTAAGTTTAATCAGTCAAATTCAAACGATTTTTTTCCGATCGATCTCAATCGAGTATCAAGTAGTTTGATTTACTTTTCAACACTAATTAATGCCCCTTATGACAAGTAAATATTACATATTATCCCATGCATAATTACGACAAAAATGTTAAATACCATAAATATTCTAGTACCCGTAGGGTTTGATTCTGTATAATTGCACTCCCCCTTGAGTTTGGTGTATTAATTACACGTAAATCTCATTTGGTTTGAAAAATTATATTCAATACCCGTGGGGTTTGATTCTGTATAATAAAATAGGCCCCTCCGTTGGTCAAAATTAACTGAAGTTGTTGATATTAGTAAAAAAACTAAATGAAAATCGATATTTACCATCGATTGAACTATTGTAGGTCAAAAAAATCTTTTTATGATCAAACTATTCTTCTACATTTTCACACATTAACGCATGTGAGGGGTTATATCTTCACTGTCATAAAAGTAGTTTAGTTAAATAAGATCTGTTTAACCTGCAATAAGTTAGTAATAACTTAATCGAAAGTAAGTATCGATTTTCCTGATTACACTCGTTGATGCAACGTGACACTGTACAATGAAAACCATTGGTTCATGAAACCTAGCATAAAAAGACATTTTGGAAACATTGAATGAGCGTGGTGGCGACCACCCTCGAGTCATGTTGGTTGGTAATGACCCTAACATATTTTGTGGTGGCTTAGGCAAGAACATCAACTTTGTGGTACCAATTATGACTTAATTCTTGTGGTCCTTTGGACACAATATGTCCAAACAAATAACCCATTGTTTTTTCAAGAACTTGACGTACGGTGTGCGGTACTCATTTTAACATTTAGACAGTGGAATTGTCTTAATTAAATATAAGTGGGGTATTAATCCCATTATTTGTCATTGTCAATCATTATTATTAACTTAAAACAAACATTGAAGAAATCCCATTATAAGATATTTTGTCCCCATTCCAAACTCCAATCCTGCCGGCACAATTACGATACTTGACATATGATCTGTTTGCACAAATTATCCCTCTATTCTGGATAATTATGTATAACCTATCAAAAATATCGCCATCATTTATATACATCTCCCCGAAAACGTCAATATCATGACACAAACTATTTTTACTTTTGTGTTGTGATGGATGATTTATGCAATTATCTAAAAAGAATGAGTAGTTTGTGTAAATACACCATAGATTAGGAGTGTAATTATCTCTTTGTTTTATGCAGTGAAACTGTGTACAAACAAATTGGGCCACGTAGAATGGGCTTTTGGGCCGATTGGCAAAGGTCCAGGGATTAAGTTGTGGGCTATACGGGCTTTTTATTACTACATTGTGATCAATTAATTTTCTGGGCCGTCATCAGTTGGGATTTGGATCCGGATAAGGCATGTCATTTTTTATTATTTGGTAATTATGGGGCGTTTGAGAGGGTTTAAAATAAGTGCATATTAGCTTATCTGTACTAACATTTAAAAAAAATAAAGATATTTTTTATTCATAAATGTTGTTTTGTGACACTGCTACATCATTTTTTTTTTTATGTTTGTTTTATTTTATTTTATTTTTTGAAATATGATGTGTTGGTTTATATTTTGTGGTAAATTACAATTACTTTGAAGTTTGAGATAATTATTAATACCCCTAATTGTTTGAAAAATTACTAATACTCATCGCATATGGAAAATAATTATGTAGTCCTTAGACGGTGAGGTTAAAATGACTACTTTACCCTTGTTGATTTTTTTTTATAATAAAAATACATTTGAAAAAATATATGTAAAAAAAATATGATGGAGGATAAAGTAAATAATCCATAGAGAATATTAGTTTGTAAATATATTTTAATATTTTTAAAAATGTATGAAATTGTAATTCATAACTCAAAATGATATTTTATGCAGTTTACCACAAATTAGGTTGGAACCTAATGAAGACTAATAGAATGGACTCGTTTTAGACGAACATAAAAATCAAGGAGGTATTTATAATTTCTTAAATAATAAGATGAGATCTGTAATTATGGCAAACCTCATGGGAGGTGGCCATAATTTAGCCAATATTCTATTCTTCTTTATTATATATTTTAAAGAGTGAAATACTATTATTATATACACACAGGGTCGACATGTTACAATGACTAGTTATTAAAAATAAGTTGAAAATAATTTCTTTATCATACGACTTCTGCTTTTAAGCTACTTGAATTAAGTTGAAGTTTCCTGCTAGCTTTTGCAGCTTACTAGTAAAATTATAAACAGTAAACTATTTTTGCATATACAACTTCAACTTTTGTTTTCACTTAATCGCAACTTCTATTATTGCTTAACTTACAAATTTATTCACAACTTATTCCCATTACAAAAAATAAAAGCTATTAAAAATACCATGTAAGTATATTTTGCTGCCAGCCTTCAAAATATTTATTAGACGATTTTCATCGTTCTTGAAATAAAAAAATTAAATTTAGAAACAACATAAATAATTCTTCAAAAATTAAACAACTATGCTACTGCGTAGTTAAAAGCGTCAAGCAAAAAGAAATAAAATTAAAAATTAAATATAGTGAGAAAAACAGAGAAAAGAAATAGAAAAAGCTCAGGCTAGTACGCATCCTCAATTTCTGCGTGCTGGTAATTCACAAGAACAAGAGATCAGCAACAAATCTTGGCACTTCTTCTCATTTTATCTCTCTCTCTCTCTCTCTCTCTCTCTCTCTCTGTGTGAATTTGAGCTATGCACAACACTTGTGTAACTTCAACAATCTCACTGAGAACAAGAGGTTCACTTGCATTTACATACAATGACTACTCACACTGCTCAAATGAGAGATATCATTTTGCCTATTCATCGCCAAGAACCTACTGTTGTTGCTGTTCTAATTCAATTTATAAAGTGCCCACAAGCCCAAATTATTGCTATAGCTTGTATGGGTTGAGGCAATCCTCGTTAATTCAATGGTCACCTTATAGAAAAATGGTTTCGGGTGGTCTGGATCGGTGTTATTATGTGCGATTACCAGTTTGTGATGTTGATAGAAGTTGTTCTTGTGATAAATTTTGCAACTTTAGGGAGAAAAGTGTGGGTGGGAGGAAAGGGGGGTTTAGGAAATGTATGGTGTTCGAGGAAAGGACTGAAAGGTATGATCTTGGGGGTGTTGATGAGGCCGAGGCTGTGCTGAGTTTATTGACTGAGGATGTTGGGGAGGAGTGTTTTCGTGTGAGAGAGGATGCAAGAAGATTGGCTAAGAAACCCACAATGGAAAAAAGAGAGAATGGTGAGGTAAGCAGGAAGTATCGAAATGAAAAGGAAAGAGTTGATCTGGGAGTTTTGGGGAGTGAGTCGAGGTGTGAGTATGAGTCGGTGGTTAGTTCGAGGAAGAAGGATAATAGAAGGAGAGAGGAGAGGACTCGGAGGGAAGATGAGAGGGAAGAAAGTAGAAAAGCAATGTTACAGGAGGAACACATGGATGCTTTGCTGAGAAATAGAACGGCGAGAGAGAAAGAAGAGAGGGAGACTTTGTTCAGAAATGCAAGTGAAAAGGCCCGAGAAAAACAAGAGAGAGAATCTATGTTAAGAAAGGAGAATTGGAAGGTGAGGTCAAGGACAGAAGAGAGGGAAGATTTGTTGAGAAGAGAGGAGCAGAGGCAGAAGATGAGGAGAGATGGATCTAGTTGCTCGTCATATTACTCATTGTCTTCAACTGGTGACTATGACAGCGAGAATGAAATTGAGCTGAGTGAAGGCAGATTTCTGGGTGAGTCATCGAGTTATCATAAAGGGAATTCAAGCAGTAATGTGTACCAGGAAGCTAGGGAAGAGGATCAGAGGCATGAGGATTATAGAGAACACCATGGGGCTAGTTTGACAAAGAAGAGCGCCGAAAAAGAACTCTGTTCTGGATCAAGTGTTGTTGAATCGGACTTTAGAAAGAAATCAGAGAAGAAGCTTGTTGATGTAGTAGAGGGAAAGATCGAGTCGAGACAAGAAACCTCGCAAAAGGAATCGAAGTTTGACTATGGACGATCTTCTGATTATTATGTGAGCTATGATGATAGGCAGGAAAAATCAACTGGAAGCACAAAAATTGATGAAGAGAAGAAAAACCAGCTTAGGCAAAGAGGTGATGAACTTTCAAAACAATCTGAGACTAGACTGAAGTATAAACATTTTGAGGACAGTCAAGATTTCCGCAGTGATGATGTTAGAAGATCTTATGGCTCTCAACAAATATACAGCAACAAGACTGAGATGTCTGCTAAAGTCGGAAGTTCAAGTCAGGAAATAGTTGGAGAACATCAAGCAGCAGTTGGAATTAGTACCAGAGAAGATGAATATCAGAGGCGTTCTCGTAAGGTAGCTGAAGTATCAGAAATTCAAGAGACTGATATCAGAAAGACATCCATTTCTCAGCAAAGGTATGAAACTAGTGTTAAAGAGGAGGCCTACTCAACTAATATTCTAAGCTCGATAAATGATGCAGCAAAGCAACAACAGCAATATGATCAAGTAAGTGGCCTGGTGGAATCAAGGGGGAAGTCCCAACAATTGACCAAACAAGATGGTAAATCAATTTTAAAACAGCAATCAGATAAATTTACAAAACAAGAAGAGAATGTGAGGTTAGCTTATGGCTCATCTTCAGAATCCAAAGAGCTGCGCTCCCAGACACATGCCACAATTATCAAAAGAGATAATTCCAGAACTATATCTGGTCGCTCGGACCAAACTTCAGTCCCTCTCTCTGGAGATTCTAGTGCAGTTTATCCAGAAGATAGAAATAAGACTAAATCACAGACAATAGTAAAACCTCCGTCTCATTTACCAGAAACAGGTAAATTGTCTCTAGGGTCAAAGGTCGGAAATCCTAATGAGGTCAGTGAGGGAAGTCAACAATTTGGTTCTACTGCATTAGATGATGGGGCTAAAAGCAATAGTTCTCATGGACAGTCTTCAAAGTTCATCTTAGATGAAGATATGATTGGATCTGCTGCTAGATTAGAGAAATCCTCAGCACACTATGTTGGCGAGTTTGTTGACCAGGTAAGGAATGAGATCTCGATTTCTGAAATCCAGAGGGAGCAGGGAACTAATGAAACTAAGTTTGTGCATGAGGAGCAACACCACCAAAAGAATTTAATACAATACAGTTCTGGAGATTCTCAATCAAAGGAGCATGAGTCAAGGCATGATATTCAGCAGTCTGAAACAGAGGGGCCTTCAGATGAAATGTGGAATGTAGATGAATCTTCTGCTCCTGAACTGTCTAAGGCAGAAGTCGAAGATGATACAAGCAAAGCTGGCAATGCCATTGTTAAGAGAACTGGAAGGTCCTTATGGAATATCATTGGGGATATAGTTCTTTTGCGGTGGGCTTCACATTCTGAAAGTCACAGCTCAGGTAGAAAGACAGGTGGAAGGAGTTCACCCAATCAGTCCACAAGTAGTGAGACATGGTTTTCTGGTCATGACGCAGAGGACCATGAAGAGGTAACTGGGGAAAAGGGAAAAAGAAGCATTACACAAGGTTCATATGGCAGCCATCAAGAGGACAAGACTCTCTCTCAAGTTGGAGAGGGTTCCAGCTCGTCAACTTCAGAGGGCCATCTAAAGCAGGTGGGAACAAATGCACCATCTTCTTCAGTTGTTCCAGGAAGCAACACACCACCCATCAGCATTTCTTTGCCTTCTGAAGTAAATTCTCGAGGTGCCTCTTCTGCAGCAACAGTGGACTCCTCAATTCCTTCACCTGCATTACGGCTGCGAAGATCTCCTATTGTGCGAGGGGCTTCAGAGACTGGAGAAGCAAATGCATCTAATAGTAGCACTAGTCAGCAACTAAATACTGGATCAATGAAGCAACCAGAATCAGCGGTTAATGAGGGGGAGGTGAAACGAAGGAAGCTTCAGCGGAATAACCAGGTTGAAAAAGATAGATTTGATGAATGGGAAGAAGCATATATGCTCGAAGCTGAGCAGCGAAAAATTGATGAAATGTTTATGAGGGAAGCACTGCTGGAAGCTAAAAAAGCTGCTGACAACTGGGAGGTGCCTGTAGGGGCTGTGCTAGTGCACAAAGGAAATATAATTGCTCGTGGATGCAATCTGTAAGCTGTCTTCATTTCTCTGCTTCTTGTTTGTTATATGAAAACTATGTTATTTGTTATTGCGAATATTTCAGGGTGGAAGAGCTGCGTGACTCCACTGCCCATGCAGAAATGATATGCATACGGGAAGGTTCAAACACGCTCCGGACATGGAGGCTTTCTGTAATATCTCTTTCTCCATACACACTTTATCTGGTTATTTATGAATCTTATGATGTTGTTTGGTAGAAGGGTTGCCTTGATATTGTTGGATGAATGTGATCTACGTTGTTTTATCTTAGCTGCTTAACTGCGAATCCAGAAGCAGTTTTTTATCCTATTTGTTCCAGAACTGGTCAAAGTATGAATTATACTACTAATCTGGAGTTATAACTAATAGAATCCTATTTTATATTTAACCAAAACGAAGATCATCGACATATTTGTGGAATTACCTGGTGATAATTTTTTTCTTTTGAAACCAAAGGAGTTATTTTTTAACAATGTTTACTTATCTCTGCAATTATTTATTCAGTTGTGTCAATTTCTGGTCCAACAAAAGCTAGCCTCCTTAATCTTGTTTCTTATTATACACTATTGTGTGTAGAGTTGCAGAACTATGTCTAATACACTGTTTTTGCGTAACATCCAAGTTTTTTTTTTGTCTACAGGAAACTACACTTTATGTAACACTTGAACCATGTCCCATGTGTGCTGGAGCAATACTTCAAGCTAGAATAGACACTGTTGTATGGGGAGCTCCTAATAAGCTTCTGGGAGCTGATGGCAGCTGGATTAGGTAAGCAGAAGTTGATAATCGGTGAATATATTTTGAAGCACGCTATGCCATGTTTTGTTTGGTTATCGTGTTTTCTTATGCTAATATGAATTCCTTTTTTTTTTGGGGGGTTTTGTTTTCCGGTTATATGCTGATCTGGATTTTGATTCTCGTTACGGTAGTGCAAAATTTATATTGAAGTAACTACCATTTGCTGCTCATAAATGAGAACATTTTTGTTCCAACCTGCTGCTCATTTCGTCTTTTCCTCTGTTTCTTCTTTATGGGCTCATACCTGAGTGGTTGATGGAAGAATTGATTTTTATATCAGGGTTGCTTGCCACATGAAATTTAATCCACTAATACTACACGTCTTTGAGACCACAGCAACCAGCTCATAAAATATTGCCTCTTTGAAACTATTTATTCTTTTTATTCGTCCGCCAATCTACAAACTTCTTATTGAGCTTTGAGATATTAATGCAACTTCTGCTAAAAGTCTTACACACAACAGTCAGCCTGTGTGTTTGTGATGTGGTTGCTAATCCCTGCCTCTTCGAAAGCTTAAGCTTCTTTCTAGTTTTATAATACCTCAAACTTGACTCTAATATCTAAGCAGCCAGGGGTGAGTTGAGTCCACATACCAATTGATCAAATAAATTAGTTGTCCAACTTCTTTCTCTACTTCCATTACGACTCTTACCACTATTTACCTTAACATACAGAAGCAGCAATAGCTTTCCATGTTGTTCATAAAACAAGTTCTTATATGAGTGCTGCTTATTGAAGACCCGAAATGTTAACTGTATCTGTTCATCAAACTCCCACCCAAACACTATGTATTTTGCATTGAGCTACATTTTCTTATACGCCCTTCAAAGGCAAATGATATTAACATAAAGCGACTTATCATTGTCAAACTCTAGTAACAGACACCATCACTTGAAATGCATTTCATGACACTTCCTAGGGCTGCAGGGCATACTAAAAAAGAATATTGCTCACATCTGGTATTATTTAAAGCATTTTAATAACGCATATAATTAAGCTCTTTCTTGAGCAAGCGACCAGCAAACCTCTTTGTCCAACAACCTTGATCACCATTTGCAGGCTTTTTCCAAGTGGAGACGGAGGAAATGACTTGGAACAAACTGATAAACCAGCTGCTCCAGTTCATCCTTTCCATCCTAAGATAATTATCAGGCGAGGAGTGCTGGCAGCAGAATGTGCAGATGCCATGCAACAATTCTTCAAGCTAAGGAGAAAGAAGGATAAGAAACCTGAGGCTTCCTCATCTCCACCTACTTGCCTTCCCATTTCACACCGTCCATCAAAGTTCTTCACAAAGATGCATGATGCCTTCCACCTCATGTTCTGTTTGTGATTAAACATGCATTTCCCCTTCTTCCAGTAATTAAGAAATTCTGCATTCTGAGACGGCAGATTTCTTCTGTACAAGTTCCTAACTCTATTTGATTGTAGTTTGTTATCTATACATACCCTTTTCTGGAGGATCAATTTATTTTGGTTCATAAGTGGCTTAGCGGCATATCTTTGGTTTCTCTTGCAATTGATTTTCATTGATTTGACCGTCTTTCTTGAGTTTCAGTAGGCACCTAATCATTCATATGTTCGTGTATTCGCACGGAATGTTGAGGGACAAAGAACCTCCAAAAGGGCCGTTATACAAATCTTTGTACTTGATGCTTGAGGGTATCAAATACAGAGAAACGGCGAACAGATTAAGGGTATCAAATACAGAGAAAGGGGGAACAGATTATAACTACACCGGTACTCTTTCAACATGCATAATGTATCAAATCCCATAAGAGCAACAAGTATTCGTCTGAATGATAGATAACACTGATTGAACTATTCTGCTATTGAATTGTGATGTCACTTTCTTGTTTTCATTGCTGAAGATTCTCTCAGACAATATAACCTACTTAGATGCCTAATCTTTGTAGAAAGCAACATGTAGAAGTTGGTGTACATTCAAGTTCATTTTCTTGCTGGGCATTCTCATGATTCCTGATGTCTATTTACAGACCTTTCTCTTTTCAGGACAAACGTGTGCTATTGAGTCTCACCACTAGCTGGACTCGACGCATGAGATTTGGGACGTTGTATTCAGACTTAATCTGTACACCATAAACCAAAAAAAGGAAGAAAAATGCAATGGGGGGAGCTTATTATTTATTAGTACTAACTGGGACTTAATACCAAAATCTGTTGCTTTGTCATGATCTGGATTCCGCTGAAACAGTCAATTTGGTTTAAGGTATTTGCAATGCGGTTGACAAGTCTTGATCGTAACTCTCTAGTTCTCTCAACTACCTTTGCAAATACCGTTAGGAATACTAATGTTCATACACTCTTAGAAACAAGAAAAATTCCTATTTTCAGAATTAATAAATCCAGCTTTATTTTAAGAGATAATCACAGTCTTTCCCTGAGGATTGGTGTAATTACATATAAATCTTCGGTGGTTTGAAAATTACGACAGGCAACGTGTAATCACATCAAATCTCAGGAGATGAAAGTATAATCGACAATCCCTTTTGATTTTGCTCCTTCTGGATTATTTATTTGCTATTTACCTCCTCTGCCCAACAGTTCATAAAAGAGAGTTGCTTCAATACATCATGATTGGCAAATAAAGCTGTGTTCTGAAAAGCCAGGCCCTTTTTCTTGCTCTTCACAACTTTCCCTTCAATTTTCTTGCATGCTTATAGCAGAAATTCATTTTCCTTTACTCCAAAGGAAGCTCTCAAAAGTCCTTATATTTAACAAGTGAATACCATGAACTTAATGTGTTATGCTCTAATATGATTACTGGCTGTCAAGCAATGATTAGACCTAATCAAACCCCACATGGAAGATTGTAGACAGCAACATGTGACCAGTTGCACCAGTTTTCAAAAGGGAAGAAATGAATACACAAAGTTTAATGCATTCATCAGTGCAAAATTTGGAGTCAGTAAGGCATTACCATGATCAGCAATAGCATTAATATGAATGAAAACTACATTTCCCCTCATGACATATCACCAACTCTTTACCTCCAGAATGTATCACTTCTTAGATATATAAATACAGGTGCAGATTGTAATCACCTCCAACCCTCTCCAAAATGGCAGCATTCTTCTGGGCTTGTCTTTCTTGCTTATGCATTTTATCGGTGACCGTCAATGCCCAAGCACCGGCAGCTGCACCTGCTAACACGAAACCCACGGTTCCTCCACCAACTACACCACCACCATCCACGATTCCTCCAACTACACCACCACCGACTGTAACTGTAGCCACGCCGGTAGCCGCCCCAACATCTCCGTCACCCAAAGTTCCACCAGCTTCAAGCCCAACCGTCCCACCTCCACAACCTCCGCCAAGTCCACCAGTGGCAAGTCCATCCCAGCCACCAGCATTGCCACCTCCACTACCGCCTGTTTCGCCACCTGCCCTACCACCAGCTGTGCCTCCGCCACAAGCATCCCCGACACCAACACAGCAGCCACCACCAGCGCCAGCGCCTGCAACAATGGCACCTGCCCCAGCACCTGTGGTTCTGGCACCAGTAGCACCGCCTAAGGCAGCACCAGTGCCAGCTCCAACACCATCAATTGCATCACCAGTCCCAGCACCAGAACTGGTTCCCACACCCGCACCCGCACCAAGCAAGCACAAGAAAAGGAAGCACAAGCACAGGCATCATCATCATGCACCCGCACCAGCACCCACGGTTCAAAGCCCTCCAGCACCTCCTAAAGTTCAAGATACTGAGGAAACAGCACCAGCACCGTCACCAACCCTGGATTTGGTAACTAATAACTCGAACAATTTTACTACATGATTTTATAAATGCATCACATAGTATAGTTGCTGATTCCTCATCATTCAATCAATTACAGAATGGAGGTGTATCACTTGATCAGCAAGGGAGAACAACTAGAATGCAGATGACCGCTGGATTGGCAGTTGCTACCTTTTTGGCCATCACTAGCTTCTGGTCCTAAACTTTTATGCGACGTGCAGTCTTTCATAGATACGCACAAAGGGAACACTTTGTTATGAGAAGAAGGTTTGTTGGCATACAGAAGAGGATCAGAGCATCACTTCCTTTTTACCTATGATATTCATTCTTTTCCCAGAAATATTGTATTATCACTACATAAATATATAAAATTGTTTTATTTTTCGTCGTCCTACAAACAATACTATTGTTGAATGAATTGGATGCGAATAGATTAGAAGCTGGCTCTAGACTTGATCTGTACTTGCATCCAAATCAATTTCCTCCTGGAAGTTGTACTCAATCACAAGTCCAAGATTGTCGACTAGCTTGTGATACTTAGAGCATCCTGAACACTGTTGAATAGGATAGTCAGTTTAATATTTATAAAAAGTTACAGCAGCAAAGAAAGACAAAGATAACTCAAACGATATAAAAAGTGAAACCTGGGGCAAGATATGTTAACTAGAATGCTATAAGCATCCAGTCAAAAAAGATTAATTGGAAATATCGGACAGTAACTATTAAAAGATTATTCATGTGGCTGGAAGCCAATATGACTGCTGCATACTCATATATAGTTAATTAGGCTAGATTTTACATCATATCAAATCTTTTGTTATAAGTTTAAGTATTGTTAATATCTATATACTACATATCTTCACCTCCAATGGTTTCTTCAAGCTGAGAAATCGTTTGCTAAATATACTCTTTTGCCATATATTTTACTGCCTCAATATAAGATCACTAATTCTTCAATAATTTGATAACAGTAAACCTGAATTTGCATTTTTGAGATTCTCAGGAAATACATATTGAGGATGAAAGATCTGCCAGTTAAGCTGAGTGGCCAAGTGAATTGCATATATATATATATATATATATGTGTGTGTGTGTGTGTGTGTGTGTGTGTGTGTGTGTGTGTGTGTGTATCGAACAAATGAAGGTGAGGAACAGCATGTCGTTAAATTGCCTAGTGTATAATTTGTTGAAGACACTTGCAAAGAAATCATAGAGAACGAATTGGTAACCAAAGATCCATAGAACATATCACTAACTACTGTTTCCCATAGTAACAACTAGCAAGTGAAACAGGCATAAATTGACATCACTAATACAAGAAAGCAAGACACCATCGGCAGAATAGTCAATAGCGAGACTTGAATAGATCAATCTATAATTACCTGTACATAAACTAGCCCACGTTCATAAGCTAATCTATTTATCAACCTTTGTGATCGTACACCGCAAGCACCACATGTAAAAGTCACTAACAAACTTCTTCTTGGGAGCTTCAGATCAATTGCAGGCTCCTGGAAGGGAGAATTCAAGGAGCAGAGGAAGCAAAAATACTTCATTTAAGATAGAATTTATTTAATAGATACGACATATTGGATAGGATAACTAGTTATGCCAAAACTGTTGACAAGTGTGTCAAACCCACCAATGTAATAAAAGAATGCTCCATACAAGTGCTAGTTAAAAGTTTAAGAGCATCTCCAAGTTTGTTTTTGTACAATTTATGAGAGAAAAATCATATGATAGTGTCACGGGAAGAATTCAAGCGTAACTTGCAGGTAAAAGCTATATCATCAAGTTCACAGGAAAGTAAAAACTTAAATTTCTCTTGAATTTTCACATTCAAGATGTCAAGAAACACGAACTAGAAGCAAAAATGTCTAGCACTTCTTTACGATCAATCCGATAAGACAGTAATCAAGTTGCATCTTCCTATCTTTTGTGCAATGCTGAGCCATTTCAACTTACTACCAACAAAGAGTTATGAGAGTACACTTTAATTACTTGTGTAGTTCAGAAAAATCAAAGCCTCGATACCATTTTCAGTACCACAATTGAAGACATGGTCCAGAGAAGCTCTTACAAAGAGCAAACTATTTCTGCCAATCTTTGAAATAAATAACTGGTAAACTAATAGCATTTCATGTTCCCTTCAATAGTTGAGTATCGGCCGTATAAAACCACCAAGCTTGCAGCTCAAATTCTCCCCACACTAAGAGCACTACAAGAGGAATGCTCTTAAAAATGCATAATTACCAGTCATATTATGGAATTGGCTCACAATTGACAAACCAGACACATTCTAACGAACGAGACGACCAATTCGCAACACAAACACATAACAATAACAAACCCGAATAGCAAACCAGCATGTGCAAGAACATTACTAATAATTCTAATCTGAAAGAAAAGCAAAAACTAATATAGAAAAGGAAACATACTTGTTGGGAATTCTTTGAAACAGACTGCTCTGTTTCTTGGTATTCTTCATAACCATCTTCCAACAAACACGAAATCCTTGGCGCCCGATAACATTGCTCCAGCGCCTTATTTCTTCGGTGAGAAATCCGCAACCTGCTAAACAATAGATACTCCAATTAACAAAAGAACACAACAAAATAACTTAAAAAGGAAGATTTTTTCATCCAACAATAGAAAACCCCACTGTCCTCCACGAAGATAATCACTTTGGATTAAGAAAAAGTTAAAGAAACAAGATGAAAGATGACCTGGGGAGTGTATAGGATTTACAGGTGGGACCAAGATTAGCTCTGAAAAACTGAGAACAGGGAATAGAAGAAGTTGGGGGCTTCGTTTTAATCTGGGTTTTGGATATGGAGCACATAGAAGAATCAAAGCCAAGAATCTTGCAGCCGGCGGCAGCCATTTTCAACCATAAAAGAAAATGAATACACAACGAACGCAAAAAGGGGTTCCCCTGTTCTTTAGTTTTCCTATTTTCTGCTTCTCTTTTCTATCTATCCACTGAACTACTGACAGAAATTGTTGATATTCTTTCGTTTCCATCATTTGTTATTGTGGCCTCCCAGTTTGTTAAAATAAACTAGCGTCAAGCGCATGAAACGTCAGTTGATTGCTATATATCCTTGGAATTACATATTATTTGTTTTTCTTTCCAGCAAGTAAATGTACAGTACAGATCATTTGTGCAACAAGAAGTCAGTTGGAAATACTTCTTGTCTTGGGGCTGATTAGAAAGCCTGACAAGGGTGGATCCAAGGCTTAATTATGGTTTACTATAAAAAATGACCATTCATTAGTAATGTCCTGAATAAGACTTGTTAACTTCCGATTTTGAGGGTGTCACATGTTATCCAACCAAATTCTATCAAAATTTACTATCCCATAGATTGATAACATGAATCACTCTATAGAATATTAATTAAAAAAGTTCTTTTTGCACAAGAACTTGCAAAAAGAATGGGTAGCCGATTAGCAGCATTTCCCTGTGACACTTTCAACAGTCTAAGCTAGGAACTGAAAACAAATTCAGACTTGTTATTCAACAGTTCCACAAGAATGAAGAAAAACAATAGGTTGTGAGATAAAACATTCAGTCATTGGAATAGGGGAGAGGCAATTTAATGATTTACATTTCATTTGATTTCATATTGTGCTACAAAGTGCAACTGCAGGGGAAAATACGACAACATGGAATGGCACTGCTATAACCCAAAACAACTCTTACAAAACACCCAAGGTTCTCTTCTGCTATCTCCTCATCATCGACTCAAATCATGACATTTCCCGAAAGCGGGCTATGGCCTTCTTCTGAATAACAGCTTTGTAGCTATCTCCAGCCTGCACCTCCAGGCTTGGATCCACTTTCTTTGGCTGATGGCTCCCTAGTCCGGCTCTAGTTTCGATGGCCTGCGCCTGGACGGGCTCTACCATACCACTCCCATCTTTCCCCAGGCCCTGGACAAAGATTCAACACACAAACCAGACAAAAGTTCGGCACAAAAAAAGGTCAGATCAAGATACACATGAATATTGCTGCTTGCCACTATACATCGATATGTTTCAAGAGCTTATACGGATGTTGATGCTCCAAATTACATATAGAGAAATTGCAGTGTTGGGCTAGGAAAATTTCTGGACTTGGCAAATGAAGAGAATGTACCTACTTCGAGAAACTATTGAGATCACATGGAAGGTAAAGTATTATCATAAACTCAATCTGTAAAGGTTGCATTTGAGTTTTGCATAGACTGATGTGAAAGGTATGCAAGTGCAGGGTTAGAGATGGTACCGAGCCTTCATGCCAGCCCATGTTGCGAAGCATCCGGTTGCCAACATTGTTCTCGTCAATAGCCCTGTCTGCTGTAATCACCTCATAACTCTGACTATTTGCATCTCCAGTACTTCGTCCACCACCAACACCAGGCGGGAAAGGCATGGAATCCAAACCACCCCTTCTAAATGTTGGATCTTGATCTTTGAAGTCCACGATAAGAACATAAATTTTCTCACGAGTCAATACACAGTCCGTAGAGAAATAAAACTAGCAATTCGACCATTGGAATCTTATCCTTCTCAATTTTACACATAATTGCAGTAGTCAAAGCTTGAAGCTAAGGCCAAGCAATTCCAACTATATAGCCTATCCCTTTCACACACCTAAATTCTGTCAAGTCCCATAATCATACAGCAACAAGAAAAGCTAGACATAATTTATCGGAATAGGATTTAATCCACGACGGAGAAGAATAAGATGAAAGGTGTCATGGATCACAATCAAGACTTACTTGGATCTCCTGTTCCTGCATTTGATAAGTCATCCCCAAAAGCTGATGATGAACCATACAAACTTCTCCGCTCAGCCGCACGATCTCTGTAGGTAGTTTGGGACTGTTCTTTATTTGTGACGGAAGTGGATGGCATCTCAGAGAACCTTCTTTTACCAGTTCCAGCAGCAACAGGTGGTGTATAGGAACCTAAAGCAGATGCATCTGTTCTGAATGGTGTCGCTGTTGTGGAAGCCTCTGTGTATGTCAGTGAAGAAGATCCTGCTGAAGACGTACTAAATGACGATGCTGAGGCACCTTCTCCTGGTCCTGTGTAAACGGTGTCTGATTTCACCACCCCCATTCCAGAACCCCTAATTACTCCTTTCAAAGTCCCCCCAGAACTGGCAATAACAGGCCTTGTCCTGTCTTGGGATTCTAAACCAGCAGAATGCGAGGCACTTATAGATCCTGCTGAAGCTATAGCATTCTCTTTTGTTGTCAGCCCTTCATTTTTGAACTTGCTCTTCATAGATGAGGGGGTAGATCTCTCTTCCACCGAAGCCGAAAGCTGGTTGTCTTCAAGAGAGACCCGTGGTGCTTGTCCTTCATGACTTCTTTGCTTCCACATGGTTAAGACATTATTCATCTTCTTCTTGTTAGCCAGGATGCTACTTTTGGAGGCCAGTCTTATTTCTTTCAATTTTTCCTTCTCTTTCTTCTCAGCAGCAATTGCGGCAGCAGCAGCAGCCTGGACGGCGTCTGGTAAAGAAGCAGCTTTCTCATTTGATGTCACTGTCGCAGCAGGTGCAGAAATAACAACTTTTCTACTGTTGGAACCATCCAATGCCTTAGAAGTTTCGTTTTGTTTTTCAGCTGTCTTGTCATTCTGATCAGCGCAAGGAATATACTGCTGAGTTTGTTGATCAAAAGAATACCAGAGACCATTATTGCCATCATAATATAAACCTGCAGATAAGACATTGCAGAAATAACCATCATTTTTTCAGCTTTTTATACAGAAAGGACTCTGTAGGCATTTTGGACATCCCCAAGATCATTATAGATAATATACCTTTAAACTCAGCATTTTTTCTAGCCAAGAAACATCAGAGATGAGGACCAGATGCCAGATTTGGTATGTATATACATATCACAAAGATACTAATACAAGATACATAAGTTAACTCATAGATGCAGTACTGACTAATTGCATATGAGAACGCAACACCGGAGCTTTTGGATGCAGTAAGGAAAGTTAGAGATAAAATACAGCTAGATTTAAATTTTAAGAAGCAAACAATAAAATCATATTTTACTAAATTGTCCTAGTTATATTTGTAATTTTATAGAATTATTAATTTATAATATTGAAGGGACAATAAAAATATATAAGGGTCTTTCGGAAAATTATTATCTTATTAATTTATCGAAATTATTAATTTAGACCTTGGACCCAAGTCGGGACCGAGAAAAATTATTATTTTAGAGTAGTTATTAATTTCTCAAGTATTAATTTATAGAAGTTTTACTATAACAGGAAGCTTATTATGTCATCAGAAAAAAGATATAAAAGGAAGCTTCAAACAGAGAGAAAGCAACAAGTTGGATAACCTGTATTTCCGTCATAGTAGAACCCAGAAGCAGCATCATAGTAATAACCAGAGGCTTCGTCCCACACAAAACCAGATTGTGGAGCAGAAAAATCGCTTTGACTTGTGACTTGTCCACTCTGCTCTTGAACAGCACCTGATTGTTTATCCTCCGGATTGTACTCTTTTGGTGCCCAACCGACTGCATCATACTAAAAGATAAAAAACAAGCACAGGTTATGTACTTATATCCGACCAACACAAGAAGCCGAGCACCAATGTCAAGAAATGCATACATCAATTGAGTACAATTTATCCAATTGCATAGGATTAACAAGCAGCTGCAGAACGATAATAAGCCACGCAAGACAGCGTATGTGCATATAAAAGTGCTGTCTTACACTTCACGTAACCTTCACTCTCAGAAATAAAAATAAAATAAAACTACCAGGCAAATAAAATTAGCCTGAAAACTTGAACCTCAATATTAGCACACCATCAAGGACACTATAAAGTGAAACAATTACACTTCTCAAGAGAGAGCTTGTCTCTCCAAATCTGGCTTGGTTAGCAATAACCTTAAATGACGTGAACACATTCACCAAGTTCATGCGACTACAGTGATTCAACTCATGCAAGACAACCATATTAATAAGAAAAGCGCTGAGGTAAAGTAGCAAGGAAATTAAGTAGCAGACACAATCATTTACATAATAGGCAATATGAAGCCCACGGACCAACAATGAACTGTTTCAATAGGAGCAGCAGCACATATAGAGGCGGCAAAACAAAAAATAACATAATACGTCAAGAGAGAAATAATGATTAATGCTCATTGTTATGGCATGTGAATTCTGTTTATTATCTAATTTCACATAATATGACTACTCGGCATCCAAGTTTGGGCTATCAACATCTAAAATCCAAACATTAAAAAATTTTGGCTGCCAGGGATGTATGGCCTAAACGTACAGTTGACATTGCACCATGTGTTACCAGGATAGGCTAGACAGCAAACCTGCTGAGCAAATGTTGCCGCTTCTATTGCAGCAGCGGCGAGACTGCTAGACTGAGAAGCTCCTGAAGCTGCTGATCCAGGTCCTACAATACTTTTGGCATAGGCAACTCGAAGAATCTGACCATTTTTCTCCAAATTAGTACCATTTGTTGCTTCAAGTGCTTTAGTAGCATCCTCAACCTGAATACCGGAGTACCCATAAGTAACACAATTTATCGATAGAATAATATGCCCTCTAAACAAAGTATGCCCCAGACCATGTGTCTAATTTTCACTAAATTGAGAAACAGAATACAATACAACACACATAAGACTAAGCATCAAATTGCTAACATAATACTAAAACAATGAAATTCCCAGTCAATTTTTTGAATGCCAGAATAAGCACAAATACTTGACCCACAATTTTTCACCATCGTGCATTGATAGATGAGTGAAGTTACATACTGGATGGAAATGAACAAAATGAAAAATTAACTTACTGAATAGAAATGAACAAATGCAAATCCTCTAGAGACATGTGTGAATTTGTCTCTAACAAGTCGCAGATCCTGCAAGGTCATTGAAATTATTACGGGACCTCAATCATAGATAAAAAGAAACAAAATGAAATAACAAATGTAGCACCTTAATAGGAGCATGCTTAGAAAATTCATAACGGAGCATCTCCTCATCAGCATTTTCATCCAATCCACGAACGACAAGAACATGGGTAGGACCTAAAACATATCAACTTAAAATTCATATAAAGATAAGAGCAATGCCGCTGAAAGAACTGTTGCAAAGTAAAATAACCTGCTTCTCCTCTTTTGCCACTAGGCGTGGGATTTGATGATGCCATATCAGCTGGGGGAGCATCTTCTGTTCTCGGCTCATTACACTAATTGAACAAAGAAAGAGATCCCAATTAAGCAAACAATACCAGCGCCTATATACTGAGGAAACCCTCTTATTCGAATCTTCATAATTTAATTGGGAGTTAGGTCAAATAATTCGACTTCTAACGTCTTGTCTACTTGCAGCATAGTGTGCATTGGCAAGAACTTGAGGTAACAAAAGTAAAGTTGGACTTTGGACATATGAGCACCAAGCCTAGACATAGCACCCATTACCTAGCATCCTTGCATGAAGAGAGACAGAAACTTATCACAACTGTTAAATTTGCTTGCAAGAAAATTGTATCTAGAAATCAGCTTCTACCAAAAGCAGCCCCGCAACCCAAGACCAGAAACACTTGCGCCAGAAAAATTAGTAAGTACAAGGTCCACAGAAATAGTGGTGAAAAAACTGACCTGAAAACAGGATGTTCTCCGTGCAAAATTGACACAGCCGCATATGGTGCACATCCAATCAGATGGCACCATAATACTTCTATGACTACCATGGCCTGATCTTGATCCACTATCCACTCCAAGAGATCCATTTGCTCCACCAGTTGGCTTACTACTGCAACAAAATTCAGAGCTTACAATGGCAGCCATTGAGAAAGTTCTCCTATACTTTCATTTGGCAGTTTTCCAGTTCAGAATCAACATTACATCATCACAAGCAAAAACGTAATTCAGGTGACAAAGTATAGTGACAAATATAATTCTCCAGAAACCAACAAAAGAACAGGTGAGTTGAAATAATGATAGAAGATGAAAGCACAGGAACAGAAGCCAAGACAGACCAGAGATGACAATATCTCAAATCTCAACTTGTGGACTGCTGAGGAAGAATTCAAACTTTCGAACTTCAAATAGAATCTAAATAAAAGTTATTATAGGTTTGATTGAGGTCACCCGAGTTGAAAAAAATTCAAGGTTCCAAATAGGAACATAGATTTGTATCAATATAATATAATAATAATTATTAGGTATACATTTTGTAACAACTATGCACATACTTCAATTAGCATCAAATAGTGCAGATAAACTGAATTTAGGTCATTTGAATTGTTAAGGACCAGCAACAAAAATGAGGTATATATACCTGTACTCGAAGAAGAGCTTCCTACCATCTACAAGAAGACCTTCATGCCCAAGCCTATCCATCATTGCTTGTGCTGAATCCTGTTTTACAAGAATGACTCCATTTAATGGAATTTTACGAATATCAAGCATCACGACGAGATACCTGTGCTTTCATACCACAGAAGGGAAGTCAATAAAAGCAAATCCACGTGAGATGCCAGAATTTCGCTCTTTAATAACACGGACATGACGAAGGGGCCCCCATTCAGCCTGATGTCAAGGAACAAGACTCAAGCATGTGAACCAAGGTGCATTGACACAAATTAAGTAAAAATGGTTTTTCAGCAAACTTTAAAGGGGAAAAAAAAAGGATTGGTAACGAGGAATTACAAGGATCTGATACAGATCTTCTTCGCTTGTCTTTTGAGGAAGGCCCTTCACCACAACTGTAGCAGATGGAGCCTGTAAGGAGATAGCAGAATGGTTCAGTCCATTTATCAAGTAGAGGAAAAAAAAACAACGGAAAACCAACATGAGTAAAGAGCATACAACAGAATAATGGTCATGCTGACGTCTATCATCACGATCTCTTCGCCTATCACTTCTGTCATAGCGGCTGTCATCATAACTGTCTTCCCTGTGACTTCGACCATGACTCCGGCCTCGAGGAGACCTTGACCTTGCCCGATCATCACGGCCATGAGAACGAGAACGAGACCGTGAAGGAGAATGCTCATGTCTCCTGTATGGGCTCTCGTCCTTTTCCCGACTAAGGCCTCTCTTGTCCCATTCACGGTCCCGAGATTCACGCTTTCTCCAGTTAACATCTCTCCTACTGCCTCTGTCGTAGTCTGAATCATAACTCTGTCTTCCATAGTCATAGTCCCTTTCACGGCTGTCCTCCCTACTTTGATGTGGGGCACGGGATCTATAATCATAATCATCATATCCATAATCCTCACGATCACGCCCTCCATATCTAGCAGGCCTGTGGATTCATGATAATGATTGTTGTCAATATGGTGATAAATACCCCACATTTTACACATTGCAGGAATGTGTCACTCTCATCATATTTATGAGCTTCATCAAAATGTTTAATTGCATAGTATGAAACAACATACGGCTTCTCATGCCGTCTATAATCCCTCTCAAGAGAATATTCTTCTTCATAGTTTCTCCGCCTTGTTTGAGGCCACATACCAACTGATGATGGCTGTGGAGGATAGTTATCCCTCTCCAATACGTCTCGATGAAAGGCACCCCTAGGGTAGACATTTTCCCTTGGGAACCTTTCATCTATAAACCTCCTATCATCATAAGATCCACCATCCCTGCCAAAATAATATGAGCCACGGGGGGATAGAAGGATTGAAAAGAACTGAATAAACTAGCAAATAAACAAGCAAAAATACAACAAAAGTAACTCTTAAGACAAGTCAATAATCTGGATTCCATTAACAAAAAATATACATGGGGACCAATTGGAAAATTATTTTTCATGTACTTTTGCTCAAAGTCTATCTGAAACCAATCAACAAAAATATATATCAAATCAACGCCTTGAGATCCTTCAATTTAACCACAGGAAACCAATTACCCTCTCGGCGATAAGCATCACTGCACACTCACCGGTAGTTTGAATCATGAACTGCACCATATCCCTCCAGAGCCTGTGGATTCAAGAGAATAAGCTGTGTCAGCAAGTAATAATCATGCTAAATGTAGGCAAACGATTCCACATCCTCACTGTCCCATGGCTTCTCTCATGTTCTTTAAGGAAGAGATGCCGGAAAAAATGGACAATCACATGAGCCTAATTTCTCGTATATCATCCCATATATGTCATGAAAAGGAAACCACAATTACGCTGTTATTTTCCCATCCTTGATGAAGACCATAGCGGCCAGGATCCATCGCTCCAGGGAGTGTCAACTTTTTCCTGCAAATCTCTTCCTAATTGTTGATAAGTTGCAGAAGCAAGATGAATCAAACCTTTCCTGTAATTCATGAACAAACTGAAGTTATGCCATCATGAACCAGAAACAATCTTCATCAGTTGGGTTCCCCTCGAAATCAAACCTTGTAAAGAAATCTATCTCCAGACTCTCCTAGCTCATAAACCAAGGCATTGAGGTGGAAATCATCAACGTTGTTGATATTATCAGCAAATGAAGAGGTTAAATAATCTCCAGACTTCAAAGATAGGCACTATATTTACTCTTTTAGATATGGCCATCAGATAGCATTATGACATCAAATGTATGGCTTTGGTAATCTTGTGATGGACCCTTCCCTTTATTTTTACAACTATTACGAGAAAGGAAACAGATGAAATTATTTTTCAAATGACCACAAGATCAAACAATTTCCTTCCTTGCGTAGGAATATGTCGTTTTGTAACAAAGTAGAGCTAGTTTAACTAGTCACTAAATTTATAAGGAAGAATTCAAATGGGCGTAAGCATACAGTGTGAGTCAGTAGTAACCATACAGCAGCATACGAAAAGATAAGAAGAGACAACTCTTTTGAAATTTTCATCACTTCAGACTTCAGACAAAAAGCCATTTTTCCGTCGTGGTATAAGTATCTATTATTACATTATATACCAAACTGAATTAAGTGGAAAAAGTAAATAAGATGTATATTCTCACTGCATTTTCTTTCCCTGTTGATAAAGAAAGACAACTCAATGAATCTAATAAAAAGAACTATAAAGAGTGATCCACAATTCCATCCTACAGAAAAGTCCTGCAGTGAAATTTAACTGCATGCATTATATATATGCAGCAAGCTTAAGTTGGTATGCTTAAATCAATTTGTGAATCTAGAATGCATCATAACCATACAACAAAACTCATCCATCCAAACAAAAGCAGAGGCATAAGAAATAATATATCTTATAAAACATCATACACATGCATATACATGAATGAAATTCGGGGACCGACATAGGAAGGTAAGGTCTCGGAGTAGAATTCATATATAAACCATTTAAAAAAAGCTTCTTAATACATATTATCCTCCAGCAGCACAAAATTTACTGCTATAATATACTAATGCATACATCATCTTCCCTCGATAAAGGGTTGTTCTAGGGTGGACAAGCTACCAATAGACAATAGTCCCAGCCTCTTATCATCCTTGGATCAATGTGCAGCCCACAATATCCAAGTGTTCCATGGTGATCCAATGGTAAGAATCAGCCAATGAAAAAAAAAAAAGAAAAAAATTCAAAGAACCGCAAACTTGCCGTTGAACAAGAGCATGATTGCAGAATCCAAAATTTTGGCGAAATAGTTTAGAAAACAATGTTGACTTCACGCATCCTGATTGTCCCTGAAGTACCTTACAATGCAATAATTACCTCAGCTGTATTCTCACGAGACTGGATATTAATTCCTATGAAGTGAATATTCCCCCGCCCCCCAAATCCACCCTAGAAAAGAAAAAAAGAAAACACAGGCGTATACCTACTGCAGAATTTCGGACATAAATTCAGTATTATTAATTACGATTGAGATATCCGAGAAGAAGAAACACGTCCAGCAAACATCAATAGCGATTGTCCAAAATTCAAAAACAAGCTACAAGCTTTCAATTAGAAATCACGTACCTTCGCCAAGGAAATACGATTACTCCTTATTAATCACCAACAATTTTAGCCACCAAGCATGCAGGATTCGCGTTCAACGTTTGTGAATAAGAGAATTAGGGGATTTGGGACTTCGATCAGTTGAGAATTCTTTGCCCTAATTCGTTTGTGTTATTAGCAAAGTGGAGAAGAGAACTTGGGCTTCCGAGCCTTATACCTTTAGCGGCCCAACTTTTAACCACAAAGGCGGCCTCTCGACAACTTTTTGGGCTCAAACAAAAATGATCGTTATTGGGCTTTCAAGCGTTTGGATTTTTCTTTTTCTCTTTTTCTCTCTCTTTTTTTTTTTTTGTTTGGTGAGATGGCGTTTAGATTTTTCTATTTATATGACTTTACGTAAATTTATGATAATATAGTATTTATTACTATACACAACTTGATAATTATAATTGTAATCTTTATATAACAATTTGTTCAATTTTTAATCTATAATTCGAGTCGAAGTTAGTGATAACTTAATGAGCTGAGTCAAGTGAGATTCACTTGAGGACCTCGAGCTAAGTGATGGGTTGGGCCGCAACACAAATTTTTAGACTTGTTGGAGTGGTTCTACTTAAAACCCTCCAATGCTTAAGTCAGAATTTGATTAGAGTATAATGAGGTTGCAGAGTTAGATATCACAATAATTCATGCATACCTTAGGTATTTATGGAAGGCCAATTGTACTAATTTGTATGGAGCCATGTGTCACTATGAGAGCTCTTCGACGGCGAAAGCATCAATGATCAATATTCCAAGTTTTCGGGTCGGCCGAATCAGGTGCGATCCTACCTGATGAAAATAGACGCGGATCCTCATACTGTCAATAATTCTTTGATTTTTTGAGGGGCAAATTCAGCCAAACGAGTTTTACATGATTGAAACCCCTATCAATATAGTATCGAACTTGACTCATATCCAATTTTATGAAAGACTAATCACCTTATACAAACTTATGATCATAAATTAGTTCACGCACATATGTTTGACCCCCAACGAACATTGGATTATTTTCAACATCAACACATAATTCTATATTTCATTTTACATATATACTCCACATGTATAAAAATAGACATTTAAGTAACACAAAATATAAAATAAACCACTGACTCAAAATTTTCAAAAAAGAAAAAAATCCAAACCATTTTGCTTGCGCAAAAGCACTTTAGCGTTGTTGACACGTGCAAAAAAAAATTGTATACAAGTATATATTATTTTCTAATCCGAATCATAAAAAAAAAAAGGGACTAAGTTGATTTCTTGAGCATCAACTTGTACATGAGAGGAATAAGGTGCATGGCCCTAACTTAGCACTATTTTTCTACCAATGAGCAACTGTAGCAAATTGCTCTCAATCTTGCTCATCCACTTCATGAAAAGGAAGTGGCACTATCTTCACAGCTCTAAATTTGCCTGCATTATTCAGATGCTCATTCTCCAACCTGCTCAACACAGATGCATCAGATTAGATCATTGGGATAAGTATGAACCACAAATCATTACATCAGAATCTCCAGATTTTTTACCTGTAAAAGTTCCACTGCCCTCTTCTTACAACCTCAAGTGCTGCTAAGAACAGCATGGTCACTCTGTAGTCTACTTTTCCGAAATTGTAGTGAAAAACTGTTTGCAACCAAGCTAGTCTGAGTACAAGGTTCAATCCCTGCATCAAGTGATGTAATTTCCTCAGTTTCAACTGGAAAACCACCAGCATTCTTGTACTTAAACTATGTGTTTGCAAGAATCTTGGTGATCGGGTGATTTTTCATTTGGATTATAAAGAATTAGATCCGTGGACTAAAGAACGAAAGGGGGAGAGGAGCATCGGCATATACCATAGAGAAAAAGTATATAAACTTTTGGCGAAGCATTAATTCATCCCTTAGCCATGGATTCTTGGAGTTGAACTGGAGCAAGCCCCAGTCCTTTACAAAGTCCCAGTAAAGTTGGTACACGGTAGCCACAGTCGACATGATTACAACGAGGCAAAGCCATCCCACGTTCTTTTCCTTCTCGTATGCCACTTTGGCTCCGGCTGCCAGCATTGCAGACACGTATTTGCCTAGGTTGATGAGGTGGCTTTTGTGCCCTTCATCAAACCATCTTCGAGCACACTGTTGGAAATAAGATTCGTTAAAAATTTTGTATCAACGAGCTAAGAAACGTTGGCCTTAAAACAATGAAGTAGTGGTGCTAAACCTGCATAGCTCTCCAGTAATAAGGTAGAAATGAGACTGCATAGCAAGTCTCTTGTAGTATGCGGTTTCTCATGCAGTAGTTATAGTCCTGAGTTTTGTAGCTTCCGGTTATATAGTAGCATGCTATGTACTCTAGTTCTCTAAGCATCGGTACCTGATGGACGACAATTCATAATGTAAACAGGTTATAGTACTATACTTAAAAAAAAAAATCACAATAACTCAGATGAATTTGCAGTTTCTGATGAGGAACGCGTTACCTGGCTACAAAGTTGATCAGCCATGAAAAAGTCGAGCATCACAACCTTATACAGAGGCGATAAGATGATATTTCGTAGTACAGAAAGCAAACGGTAACGGCTTGACTTGTAGATGATGTTGAAGGGGCAAAGCAGAACTACAATGAAAAGCTGCAAAAAAAGGATTTGATTCTATTAGTAAGTATTAATGCAAGAACATGTGTGTTTATTGATCTTGATATTTGTGGCGACGGGCTGCAATAAGATCAATGATTACCAGTAGTAGAAGGCCTGGAATGACTTGAACTTGAGCGTAAGAATACCCTTTTTCCACTAACGAGAGATGAACAAACAAGACGCCAACTACAGCAGTCATCGACGTGGTGCAAATCAAGAACACGTCTCTGTACTTCAGTTCCTTTGTTGGGGATAGTTCGAAGATGAAGCTGTAATTTATCCGCGTCTTTCTCCACATAAAAATGTTGCATCCGTATAGGAAGAAATGTAGAAACAATAGGCTAAACATGCTGCAGAATTAGAATCAGAATTCAGGTAGCTGATTTTCAGACATCAGAAAAGTTCAAACACCACTGTATTAAACATGATCATAATATCTCAACATTTAGCACTTGCCTAAGGACAGGGTAGACTGTTTCCATGTACATTGTGTCTGAATTAGATCTGTACATTCCGGTAATATGAGCCATGATAACATATCCCACGAAAAGTGCAATGAAACAACCCGTGAACAAACCTGCAGGTTGTTGAATAGAAATAGCAAAGAATCAGTTGATCAAATTTCAGACAGCCCTGTTGATCAAATTTCATGTTTTAATCTTTAATGTTCTTTATTATCTAATATTGAAAGGAAATAAATTTTGAATAAAATCTTGACATTTTTCATTACTGCAGCCCAATATCGCAGCATTGAATTCATTACAAGAAACTCACCGATGAAAAATGTCACAGCATGCGATTCTTTTCGCAGAGTCGGTTTAAGGTACTTCATGGCCTTTCTTTTGTCATCTTCAGCAAAATGCTTGACAAAAAGTTCCTCAACCTCATCTGCTAATTTTAAAGCCTGTCAAAACAGTTCAACTTATTAAGGTTGTTGAATTGGTTTCACAACATAGTGTGAGACAAGCAAATCTTAGAACCATGATTGGAAAATCTGGACAACTGCAAACTTGAAGAGAAAGCCCTGTCTACAGCCTGATCATCACTTTAAGATTAATCCAATAACGGGACTATTTCGCTACCCTCATCCAATCATCTTCCAATCAAAATATCACACGGAGACGTAATATTCCAAAATTACACGAAACTGTAACTTTTTAAGCCGTGAGTTACCTTGTCTGAACTGTTGAAGTAGGAGCTCTCAACCACTCGTAGGTAAATGGGAAGAACTTGTTTGTTAGTCACCTGAAAGCACGTAAAAATTTAGTCTGTTGAGACGAGGGGAGCGAGAAATAATGCATATCCACAGAACTAAAAGATCGGTTGCAGTGCTGTCACTCACTTTATCAAATTTCTTCAAAATCTTTACAAAAGCAAGCATGTTCAAGTTCCTGAGAGAATTCAAAGAACATAATCAACAACTTTTCTAACATCAGGCAAAATCATAAGCCGTACGAAAGGTGATCATACCTATAAGTCTTGAGGTATCCTAATCCTTTATAGAGCTCGATAAACGCCCCCTTGATCATTTTCTCTGCATGATGCAGCTTTTTCTTGTTAACATGCAACTTATTACCCTCCGGGCCACATTTCTTGGAGGACTGATTCACCAAATCATCCCAAAGCAAGTACGTTATAGCTGAAACCGTGCGAGTTGGATTTGTAAGAGGAATGTGAATTCTCAAGTTTTTCCCCTGGCAGTTGATGACTCGACCAGAAAACGACCTGAATTTCCCATCCTCTTTCTTCATCCTTATCGATCTTTCCAGTTCACCGGACTTGGGAGTTTCAGAGAATTTTATGTCGTCTTTATCGAACTCTTCAGTTAAGTTCTCCAGCCCCTGCTCTGCATCCATCACATCCTTAATAGACTCATCATCTGCCGACAATCAGGATGAAAATTTGTCAGTAATATGCCAAAAACATGTTAAGAAATCCATGATCCAAAATCTGTTAAGATTCTAAATTCTATTGTCTTATTAGCAGCAGATTGTCGTATTGAACAAAAATGGAGCTATCAAGAACGCATGATTTTTATCATTAAAGTTGTCAACTTGCATGTCTTTCTATGCATAAACTGGAGAAATTTGCATCATACCACATGATATGGTGCCCGATATCGAGTCCTCCTCCTTTGAGTCCTGCGAAGGAGGCCCTTTCGCGTGTCGTTGCTTCAACGCTGTTTTAAGCTCAGTGAGAATCTCCATTTGCTTCTTCAACGATTCGCCTCTCTCAAGAAACTCTTTCTCTTTCGTTCTGTAAAACTGGTTCACTTTGTTGAGCTGATGATCCAACACGCAAAAAACTCAACTGCAGCATCCGTGTCAGCAAATTGCTCTAGCAGCTCGGTCTCGTACAAGTCCGTGCTACTGGCTGAGGCTGTAAGTTTCCGATGAACCTAAAAAAATGGAGAGAAAAACGTCGTAACGTTCAAGTTAAAAACGATCAAAGTGTTGCATTATGGTACAGAATGAGATGATCAGGAGGCAGTAAGTTACTTGAATGACTCTTGGTTCTCTATGTTTATGATCAAGACAAGTGTATTTTCTTAAAGAAGAAACGATAGAGTTCACGAAAGAACTCTTTCGTTTCTTCGTGTTTTGATGGTTGAGGAGATGGATTTTCTTGATCTCCTTCTTCAGCTGGCGGTAATCAACAAAAGCTTCTTTCCATTCCGGCACTAACTGCCCCTCAAACTGTTTGGAGAATTTCACCATTCTTGTGCTGTTTTTCAGGCAACAATAGGCCTAATACGATGTTTGTGTGTGTGTGTCCGAATCTGAGTGAGCTGTGAGTGTCTCAATGGAGACGATCAGACATTATTTAAGGACGGAGAAAGGAATATTGATTGACGGGGCGCGTACTGATGCTCGACAGCACATTCTGTTATATCCTCTGCATATCTTTATCCTATGCTCATTCCACTTGTACCGGCATATTTGTTAGGTTGGCCGGAGAATCACCAACTGTCGCCGCCCGGCGTGCTGCTCTGTATTGATTTAAAGTGGATGAGAAATGGGACATAAATATTAGTTCATTTATGTTAAATATTCTCAAAGCATAAGAATTAAGACAGAGATTAGCAAATAGCAAATGCTGCCCTGTTATTAAGTCAAGACCTGCTCATTTTTATTGGCTCAAACTTTTGCAACACACAAAGCCTGTCTCTAATTAGACCACCCTGAATTCCACTGAATTGAGGATAACAAAAAGCTGTGCAATAATTTTACTTCTCCCACTTTCACTCACAAAAAGATCTCTGCCTGTTATTTAAATGATATTGGGCCTATTTACATAAATTATTTTTACTTTTTGAATAATTATATGTACGTTTACTATAAACGTCAACATCATTTACACAAATCATTTCTGCTTTCAAAAGAAATGCCCATACACCCCTCCAAAACGTTAACATCATTATGCAAACTACGCTTGTTTTTTGACTGTCACGAGGGATTTCTGTAATTATGTCAAAAAAAAAAAAAGAAATAATTTGCGTGAACGGATGAATGTAATTATCCCTATTTAATATAAAAGAAATTGTTAACATATTAGAGCCCATACAAGAAACAACAAACACATATGCTTTTTATTTGGTTAATTGCATTTTACCCCACTGAAAATACTAATAACCCCAAAACTTAGTTTAAATAAATAAAGAAAAACAACAAAAATAACAACAACATGACCCTTGAATATATAAAAGTTCTTTTGTATATTATTATTTTTACAGGACCCTTTTCTATTTAATCTTTTTTCTTCCCATGTAACAATCCGACTCCTGAAATTTTTAGAAAGAAATTCATTAAAGAGTCGTATTCTTCTTTTTCTTCTTCTTTCTTTATTAGCCTATTATTAATTTCATAGAATTCTCTTGCATTTAACTATTTTTTCTTGGGTAAATTACAACTACCTCCCCTGAGGTTTATCATAATATACACACTCCATCGTTGTTTGAAAAATTACAAATACCCCCTAAGCTTTGAATCGTCTAACAAATAATACATTTCCATCCATTTTTATAGGTGAACTGACCAAAATATCTTTATGCCCTGAATTATTTTTTATTTAATTCTTAAATTTCTTTGGGACTCCAATGCGCAACAAGAGGTTTCTTAAGTTTTTACACATAGAAGCAATAATGCAATTTGCCTCAACTAATTTTTCTACAAATTCAAGCGCAAAATAGTCAATTTTATACATTTGGTTAAAAATTACAAACCTCATAAACGTATTTATAATTATATCAAATTTCAAAAGAGGTGGCCGTAATTTATCCTTTTTCCTTTTATGCAGTTTGATGTTATAGTTCACAAGAAATGACTCATCTCACAATTATGTATAATAAGACCTACATATTAATCCAAGTTTTTGTGACACATGGGATTGTTGTGAAGAGTGCTTTATGAGATGCCAGTAGTAGTAATAATTGTAGGGGGTGAAGGTTCTAAGATGTAATAATATTGGTGGTAATAGTAAGCAAGTTGTGAGCAGAGCATGATCCCTTCCACCTTCTGTCCCCAATTCACAAAGGATATATAGCAACAGCATTATGTGGAAAACTGAAAGCGCCATTTCTGATTGCTGACTCATAGATACGCGGTTCGTTTTCTTTCCCTTTCTTTTCTCACACGTGTGTCTGTACGTGTAAAAACCAACAACTATTTTCTTTTCCGGATTTTATTTAAGCCTTTGATTTGATTCTTCTTAGGATGTTTTGGGACTTTGTCTCCGTATATTATTATTTTTGTGATTTTAGTCTTGTTGTTATGGATTCGTAAAGAATTAAATTGATGATCTTCTTATTTACATGACTAAAATTGCAAAAAAAAAAAAAAAAAATTCAAAATAATTGCTCCAGGCTCCGACACAAAACCTCTCGAAAATAATATTATTCATGATATACACAATTTTCTTGCTTTTTTTTTTTTTATAAATAATTTGTGTAGTTGGTTGTTTGGTATTTTTCTCACTTTGTATATTGATGTATGGTCAGGGAGATGTATTGTTCAGTTTATTAAACTACATATGTTGTAGGAAAAATTGTATAATATTCCCTTGTGTTATAGAAAAATTGCTAAAAACTTACGTGTGTTAATTAAATAGCCAAAAGAATCCCCTATAATTATAAATCTTGCAAAAAAAAAAACAAAAAAACAAAACTCTCTCCGTTAAGAAAAATAGAGAGTTGCCTACACGCGTTAGAAATGAGGAATAATATATTTGATCTATTTTTTGTCTTTGACTTCTTTGAATGAACAAAATCACCCCCATCTTATGCATTTATCCCCCTTTCTTTTTTATTTTTTTGTTATTAATGCTTTACCTTTTTTCATATTTTACTAAAAAGAATATGATAAAAACTAAACAATATTCATCAATATATACATATATATAATTTATTACATCAAAGTAAATCATCATACATATCTTATATATAAAAAATAATCAAAATTTTAGGATTATTTTAATATTTATAAGTTTTTAAAATCAAAATATATGATTTTATTTCTAATATTATTAGTTAATTTGATTTTGTGTTGAATATATTTTAAAAATATATTATTTATACAAATTACAGTAAATAAATTTTAATATTTTAAAATAATTATATGTAAGTATAAAAAGTACATAATTAATTTAATTCATTATATTAAAATTCATAAAACTAAAAAAAAAACAAATAAAAAAAAAGAACACAACATCGTCTTTCCCAAGACCCCCCCAAGTATATATATTGTATACTTGTATGTGAATGTTATATTTTTATGATAAAATATTATATATTTATATAAATGTAAATTATATTTTTAAAATACTTAAGATTTGGACCGTTTACTTTTTACCTATTGAAGACAATGACTACTAAATTTGATTAGATCCTACGGTTCTCATGCGATCAAAGAAAATCCAACGATCATTGTAATAACAATAATTTATAATACATAAGGATATAACATAAAATTACAAAAAAAAAAAAAAAAAAACAACGTTAAGTCAAACAAACAACAAGGGAGCGTGTGCAAGATTTCAAAAAACATAGGGGGTAGCTGAATTTTCATAACATGGGAGGATTTTATGCAATTTTCCCTATATTGTAACAATATAATTAATGTTTCTACAGAAAAAATAATAAATATGGATAATTACATTCACATCCCCTGACATAGGTCTGTTTCCACAAACTACTCATACCTTTTGCATAATTACATAAGCCATATTTGACAGCCAAAAAAAAGAACAGGGGTACTTTGTGTGTAATTTTCCAAAAAATGTGGATGAATAGTGTAAATTATGTTGACATTTTTTATAAGAGAGTATGTGCAATTATCTAAAAGACATGGATGGTCTGTTGGTCTGTATAAACAGACCACCAGTCAGAGGTGTAAATGTAATTATTTCTAATAAATATTGTTGTTGTATTGCCAAATAGATATCCGTATAAATTAAATGTATCCCGAAAGGGAGGTAATTATAAGGTTCTTTTATGGCAGTTTCAAATAAGGAATGAAGAATAATATCTCAACATGTGGCTGTTATATGTTGATCACCATTGATGACTTGTGTGGAGCAAGTTTCCAATACTGTGCAGACATGGGATTCGAGATGATGGTCAGAATTCAGTTAATTTGTACAAATGTGGACAAAGCTGGTAGAATTTTCAAAGGGAATGTAGTAACTATTACAAGGTATAAAACCAGCATAATGCTTCAGCAGTTGAAGAAAGACCATTTCTTCTCACTGCACTTTTAGCATCTCTCATGAATACTTAGTTGCACATGCTAATTCAGACACATTCATTTTATAGTTTCAACTGTGCAATATGAGGATATTTTGTCAAATTTTACTTTAAGTAGGTGTTTGAGTGCAAAATTAGGCTTGGAAAAAACACTGTTGAGGTAAGGGTCACCTACCCTACATTGAAATATCGGGATAAATGCAATTTACCTCATGTGATATAAGAAATGAGCAAAAATCGCCCTGTAAAAAAATAATTAGTAAATTATCCTACGTGATATTAAAATGAAGCAAATTACCCTCCTGTGTTTTCTCTTGATAAAGGGTAATTGGCTTTATTTCTCATAACACAGGGAGGTAATTTGCTAATTATTTTTTCATAGTCGGTTTTTTGCTCATTTCTTATATCACGGGGGTAAATTGCATTTATCCCTTGAAATATCCATTCGACTCAATTTATCACATTAATTGTAATTCAAACTCGCAATTTTTTGATTTTGTGATTATGAGTTTTTAAAATTTAAATTTCGTAAAAAATGTGAATATTACTTCATTATTGGCAATGAATTTGAATTAATTATTAATATTTTACTAAAATAATATAAATTAGTTTTTTTTTTAAATGTTACTCTGCAGGTGCTTTTGATTGTTTTTGTTTTTTTTGGACAACATATATTATAGTCCTAGATTGTCATAATTTTGTACGAGATTCGCGTTGATGTGTAGGAAAGGCAATCCAAACTCAAAACTAAAGTGATCTTGCGCCTAGTCCCAAAGATTTTTTAGGCTTTGTCAATTGGCATGACTTTATAGTTTGGTAGAACTTCATTTGCAAGAAATAAAAATTAAAAAAAAAAAAACTAGGGATCATTATATTTACACCGCTTGATCACTAAAATCTGTTTACACAAATTATTATTGTCTTTTGCATAATTATGAAAACCACACTCGACCGTCAAAAATTATAGGTAATTTGTATAAACAATGTCGACAAATTTTATAAATGTACGTATAACGATCCCAAGAATAAGAGTAATTTATATAAACACATTATATCAAGAATAAGAGTAATTTATATAAACATGCCAACTTTAATATATTTATGTGAAAAGAAAAAAAGGTAGAAAGCAAAGGTGGCAAAGAGGCCACGAATCTAGAGGCTTTATTAGTCGACAATGGAACCAATGAGAAATTAGGACAATTATGGTCTGAGTAGGATGTCATTTTTTGATGGTGGCACCCTCGTAAGCTAACCCCACCTATTTCAACCTTTCACCTCATCTTCACTAATTTCCTATAAATCTATGTATCTCTTTCTTAAACTATTTCCTGTCCGAATTTTAATTTTGAGCTTTACGAAATATCTTCTCAAGAAAATAAATATTATTAGCTTGTACAATACAAGCCAATCTTTCATAAGGGAAAAAATTCTGATGTCAATCGCGGGTATGGGCTCCAAATGGACCGGGTCTTTTTTTAGTCAATGGAGTAACACGAATTAATAATTGGGTTGTGTATATATGTAAGCGATTTTAAAGTTTTATAACGTATTTCGTATTATTTTTTGAAAGAATAATATTTGCCATGTCTTTCTGCCCGTGAATGTGGGATCGGTTTTATATATCAAATCATTAAAATTCTTGTGTGTTTTTCGATTTTTGTCTAGGTACAAAAGGGGTTTATATGGAAGCATTATGTAGGAATTTGATTTATTAATTTCAATTTAAGTTTCCCGGTGAAGGACAAAAAAAAAAAAAACAACAACGAGACAAAAAAGAATATAAAGAATTTATTTATCTAATATTAGTTATGCTGATTCTGTCTATTTTTATTCAAGATTGTCGTTCGATAATGTCCTGATATGCTCTTCCGATGAAAATAGTGTAAGGATTAAGCTTCCAACAATTGTACAATAATTTGAGAGCATATGAATATGATTCTGGATTTAGGTTCCATGTTATATATTAATGGCAAATGTTGATATCAGTTGGGAATATCCCAGTTTAATTGCACAAAAAGTTCATCTTAAAAATGGACTAGGATAGAGCATCTTTCCCATGCCTAAATCCAAGGATTTAGGATTCAGTCAGGGCATATACTACTCTTGAAAATTCTTAAATTTCGGAGGATGTTTGGATAATTTTTTTGAAATATTTTGTAATATGTTTTAGAAGTTTATAAGACGTTGGATCTTATTTTAAAAATAAACTTTTAAAGTGTTTAGGATAAAATAAACCGTTAAAACATTGGATAAAAATAAGCTCATAAAGTATTTAAATAAACTAAGATGTTAATGCTTATAAGTTATTTTCACATCTTATAAGATATTACGATATTTGATAATAATTAATAAGTTCTTTATATTGGGAAAATGACATGACACCATTAAAATTAGGTAAGTAGCTATTTCTTTGCATCCGAATCTTTTTAAAATACATTCATAAGTATTTCACATTATTTTAAGTCCAAATAAAATTGATGAATTACTACCTAGACTATGTATCAAAATAATATGTGTATATTAATGCTAATCGAATGTTAATATATATATATATATATATAACTGATATTTTCTTAGTTACTTGCAGTGACTATTTTATTAGCCATATAATTTAGGAGAAATTATATTGACACCCCCTTGAGATATATAAATTCAAAATAGACAAACACTAACTATTTTTTTGTAAAATTACAACTACCATCCCTTGTAAATTAAAGCTACACCCCCTAAGAGATGGTAGTATAATATTTTTCAGGGGGTGTTTGTGTAAATTTTACCTTTAAATTGAGGATTTAGTTGTAATTACAATTACTATAACCTCAGGGATGCATGTATTTGTAAATTTGTAAAAGACAGTGGGTGTTTGTGTATTTTGTCCTGACCTCATGGAGTGTAAAATGTAATTTACCCTATAACTTATAATGTCTTGCATCTATAATTTTTAGTAAATATAATATCAATAGGAATCTTACTTTTGTATAATTATAATAATTTATTATTAGATAATTTAGCATTTCCTCTTGAAAAATGAAATAGCAAATACAAGAGAGAGAGAGAATCCCTTATCATTGAGAAACATTGTGAATATGTGAAGAGTAGAAATAGAATATAAACAAAATAATGAGGATATTTTTGTCGTATAAATATTAATTAGACAAATTTAACTATTTTTTTAATGGCTTATAATCCACAACATCTTATTTTAAGATTTTATAATCTGTTCAAAAGAAATTGACCAAACGATCTTTTGGAGCTTATAAACTTCTCAAATACTCTAACAAGCTCAACCTAACACCCTCTAACTCAACTTTTGTTTCTTGGCATCTTTTTGCTTGAAGATAGTATCCCATAATAAGAGCATGGGTGGTCTGAATTTTATCCAGGGAAAGGTATCAAGAACCACATAAGATCATCATAATGATAGTACAAGAATAAATCTGATTCAGTGGGCTGTAATGAAATACATACATCATGTCTTTGCATGTTAATCAGACACATTGGCGTGAGATACTGTCCGTTCTGATCAAAACATCATGTTTATCTTAAAACGACAAATAATTTATTAGGACAAAAAAAGAGCTTTAGGGTTTACACAAATGTCCGATGGTATATATTAGCACATGTAGCATTATCCGACCCCCAAAACATGGGAAACGCATCTGCACCCGATTCCCATGGATGGCACCGGGCATGATTTTGTGCGTCTCTATCAGACACCCTTGTGCGTGATATTGTTCATTTTGATTAGATTTTTACTTCGTAAATGAATTAATACCATTTGACTGATCTTAAACTTTTACTACAACAATTTCGTGCAATTAGATCTTTGTAGTATCACAAGCATCAAAGGATTAGGATCAATAAAAATGAGTGGATATTATTGTCTGATTCTGCCCTGAGATGCATCTCTTCTCTTCAGAAAACTTTGTCTTGTTATTGACTTAAACGTAGTCCACATATGTGTGTTCAACTTCAATGGAATCAATCTTCCTCGCAGGGGCATAATTGGCAGCCAAAAAGGAGAGAATTTATTGTTAATTTGAGTTGACGGTTTTTCCAGTGCATTTCAGTTCTATTGATTACGAGATTCTCGAAAATAGTAATTACTTGCTAGAAGTCCCGTTTTCAATCATATTGCCAACTTTATGTGCATATTGTGTTTTTCGCCCCACAAATTAATTTTTTTGTGGTCTTGGTCTCATTATTCTTTAATGGGTTTAATGCAATTTACCCCCTGTGATATTGTAAACGAACAAATTACCCCTATGAAAAAATACCAATTTATCTCCCTATGTTCTTTAAAATAGAGCAATTTACCTCCCTAAACAAGGAGGTAAATTGCTCTATTTTAAAAGATACGAGGATGTAAATTGCTCCATTATAAAGAACACATGGAGATAAATTATTATTTTATTTTTTATAGGGGGATAATTTGTTCATTTGGAATATCACATGGGATTGTTTGTATTTTTTTTCCATTTTTAAACTCACTATATTGCATCACATAACCCCAAAAAGTTTACAATTTTAGTCCTAGGCCTTAAATCCCTTAAATTTGTGATGGAAGCAACCTTAATTCCCTAAAAATACACCGGAGTTTGTGCCATGCATCATCTGTTGTTTCTCTCATTAACTTAATGGAATTGAGGTTTGCATGTGGTTTTTTTCTTGACTCGTATGCGATTTTTTTTCGTCAATTTCTAAACGAGAGTTGGGTAGGAGGACTGGAATTAAATTGAAGAATCTTTAAAATTATGTGATTATTTGAAAAAATGCCATAAACAATGGGACTAAAAATGTACATAACCTATGTTTTGAAACCAAAAATACACTTTTCACTTGTCAGAACTTAATTGACACAAGAATTTTTGCTAAAAAGTGTACCGTTTAGAGTTAGAAAACTCCCATTATGTTTGGTTTTGCTTTTGAAGTATTTTGTGTTGTATATTGGAAGATAAAAAACACTGTTCATTGCCATTATCATGTCTCTTTTATATATTTTTATAAATGTATATATGTATGTAGTAATATTTGTTTGTTTGTAGGTAGATTAAATTATATAATATATTATTGTATGGGGGATTAAGCCAAAACCTCCCAAAACACCCAATGAAGGTGTTTTGAGAATAAGCCATGTTTGGTTTTATTTTCGACCCATCTCGAAGATGGGCAAAAAACGAAACCAAACACACGCTTTTTTAGTGCATGTGTGTGTGTGTTTTCCTAACTAAAATCTGAATTCTAACACGCAAGCTAGACCAATCTAAGTAAGACGTGCAAAAACATTGCTACCGGATTGTCTCGTGGCCATGATTTTTTAGTCTAATAATTAAAGGTGAGATCTCATGAACAAGTTTGAGGTATGAGTTTGATCTCATTAAACATGTCGATATCTATCTCATTTTATTCGCATTTATTGTAATTTGTTTCGTTATTTAATTATATATTGATAATCATGTAATTAGCGTTTAAAAACAAAATCATCACATGAACTTTCTCGTTATAATTTTTTCAAAAAGTTCAAAAAAAAAAAAAAAATAAATAAATAAGAGAACCACACGGCATGTACACATTGAATATATTTTACAAACATCTCGATCATGATCTACAACACAATCTTTATTTGTGTGTAAGATTGTCAACTAGGGCTGCAGCAAATCAAGAACTCATCAGAAATGTGTACTTATCCCTTTACAATAAATAAAAAAAAAAAATGGTGGAACTTTTATCAATCTGTAAATACCTAATTAATTGTTTTTGAAACGCAACTACAACTATAATATATATATATATATATATAATATTTTGTTTATTATACCTTCAATACCTCCCTGATTTTGACGATTCAGTTTGAATTGACGAAGCTAACCTTATACGTTAATAGAAGAGTAAATTTATTTTACTTCTTAGTGCACTACAAAAAATATAATATTTAGCGATGACTAATTATCATGATTAATATTAAATAGTCATAATAAATAGTTATTGACCACGGCCACATAACAGTTCTTGGCCGTGGTTTTTACGAGGGTGGTTGAAACTTTTATCATGACGAATGTTTTTATCATGGCTCCTAGCTGTGACAAATACGTTTTTAATGGTGGAAAAACTAACTTTTGCATCGAATTTTATTTAACCATAACTAATAATAATTATTTACCATGATTTTTAGCCATGATCATTAAAAATATAGCCAATAGTTAATTTTTTTTCTAGTGTTATAGTTTATGCAACATATTTGGTTCTTGTCAAATCAAAAGTTAAATATCAATATACAAAATAATTAATTATGTTTTTTATATACATTTTTAAATAAATGTATAAAATATCAATATGATATTATACTAATAAAAATATAGTATTCATATTAGAAATAAATGTGAACAAATACTTCAATTATGAAACAAAGAAATTGAAGGCGAAAAAAAGGATTTATACGATAATAAACATCATTTTTTAACCCAGATTTTTATTCCACGTGAAAATTAACTAATTAACTTACGCAGCTAGCAATTTCACTTTATATTTTGAGTTTGAATAAATACAAAAAAAAAAATTAATAGCATAATTACTATTAAAAAGTAAATTCTTAGTGAAGAAGACTATTTCCAACAAAATTATCAACTAATTTAATCTTTCATATAATTTTATTATGGGATCTTTTCTTTTTTCATCTGGTTTCATTATTTTCTTTATTTAAGAATTTTATATTAGAAAATATTAGTTTCATGTTTCATATTAATATTTTAAGTAACAATCATTTAATTATTTATGTGTTGAAAATATATAATCTAGTATCATATTTGTTGATATTTTGACTTGAGAGGGACCAATATGATATACAGATTATAAATAGGGATATAATACATTTTTCTTTATTTTTTTGTTATGAAGTGTTGAAAAATCAATATTTTCGCATAAAATATGTATTTTATGTGCATGTTATACAATCAATAATCACATTAGCACATAATCGTGGATCGATTAAACCTGTAGCAGTGGAAGTATGCCGATCCACGTATCCGGATCCAACTTGTTTACAAGCTCATGCTTTGATTGAATCACGAACACATCGTCTTTCTCATTCTTGAAGATTACCCCACGTACATTTTTAAGATCTCCACGAATATTTTCAAAATCTCCCCACGTCGGACCTTGCTCCAAATATTGTGGAACCCACGAACACGCCTTGCTCGCCTTGATGGATTACACCAGAGTAAGCCACTCATTTACACACCTTAAATCCTCAAAAACTTTGGTTATTCTCCAAGAGAGAATAGAGAGAGTTATTTGCGTGAGGCTTTGAGAAAATATACATCGAATTCAATCACTTTTTAGTTCCATAGAAGCACCCTATTTACAGGTGTATACAAGAGGAGTCTAATCCCAATACAAAGTATAGGAGACTACAAACTCTTTACTCAAGAGGAGTCCTCCCTAACTACAAGTTTGGGAGACTTCAAACTTGAAATATGGATGTATATTTAATATGAAGGATAGGGATATTTTTGTCCATTTAGGCCCCGTTTACTTTGAGGACGAAATTAAACGAGTGATAGGATTATCTTGAACTAAATAAATGATAAAAAAAGCCCTGTATAAATTGTAAGGTGTTTACTTACATGTATCATTAAATTGTAATAAAATATGTGAAATATTTACATTATTGTATTTACTAGTGTTGGATGACAAAATTACCCATTAGCCCATCAATGACACCTACTCCACTATTATTTGAGTGTAAGATGGACTTTTGCCGCTTGCATTTATTGTTGTACAAATTACATGATAATTTATACCACCACCAACTTTGGTAGTATAAATTATGCAAGTGTAACAGTAATCAATACAAGGCCCTGTAATTGTACATGCCCCTTATACATGAAAGTAAGCAATATATTCTCCTATACCGATTTTCTTATTCAGGCATAATACATCAAAGTAGACGGAGCCTTAATTTAAATTAAAATTCTAAAATGAGGGGATGCTTGAAGGTTTCAATAGTAGAAATTAGCTGTCGTGGCACGCCGTTCCTGCGTGCATACAATAAATAATCTTTTACGCTTTAAAATATATTATAAATAAGAGTAAAATATATAAACTAACACATCACATTAAAAAAAAAGAATAAAAGAAACAAAAAACTAATTTATCAATTAATATAAAATTTAAAAAGTTGAATAAAGTAGTTATCTTATCAGTTGAGGGTTATTTTTGGCATTGCAAAAAAGTGGTGCGGTGGTGTCATTAACCGTCATTTATGAGTAAAAAAGGGGTTTCTTTTATATAATAGGATAGATACAAGGGAGCGAATGAATTTAACCCTTTTATTAATTTAATTTTTGGAGTTATATGTTTCGTTTAGGTAAAATTATTTCTATATTATATGATACGCTTACGTGCTAAAATCTCTCGAATCTGATAAAATTTCACTAGCATTTAATTAAGGAGGATATAAAGTGATTTTGGCTATTTTAATCCCAATTATGTACATGCATTAACCTCTAATCTGAATATTTTTTAATTATGTAAAATATTATATGGAATATGGTATCATGCAAAGAGTATTTGGTTGAGCTTAGAAGCTTCTTGAAACAGTTTTCTATTTTTTTAAAAAGTTTATAAGATACGTTAGAGTATTTTTGTAAAAAAAGTAGTAAATAAATTAATAAACTTTTAATATATTAATCATTCTAGGATTAAATTATATATATATATATATTTTAAAAAAAGATGGTAATGAGTTTTTAACTTATTTCTACAATTTTAACAAATTCTTCTAAGTTTAATTATATTAGTTATGAAACTAATCTTTACTAAAATTTTGTAAATTTTTTATTTTATTTAAGCACTTCAATGATTTATCTTTCAAAACATACTCTAAGTACTCGTATAAACTTAAGAGATTATTCTAAAAAAATAATAAATTCAAACTAGCACCGTCCAAATAAAAAAATTACAAGGGTAATTATATTGACATCCCCTGATGTTAGGGTCAATTACCCAAACACTCTTTTTTTTTTTTTCATAATTACAGCTACACCCATTGAGGGTGTTAGTGTAATATTTTTCATGGGGTATTAGTGTAAGCTTTGCCTTTTAAATAGGGAGTGTTGTTGTAACACAATTATAACCTCAGGGGGTGTAGCTGTTGTAAAAAATATGGGGTGTTTGTGTATTTTAGTATAATTTCAAGGTGTGTCGCTGTAATTTATCCAAATTACAATGCAAAATGTTGGGGCCTATTTGTTTGTGTTTTTTTCATTTTCAGTTTTCTGAAAAATATGTATTTTAAATTTTGTATAGATTTTCATGTGCGATGAGAATATATTTGGATTAGCTAATGCTATATTCAATTGCTGTATCTAATCAATATATTTTCGACAAGTATACACATAAACAAACATATTTTTACTTTAATTACTGGTTCAAAAACTGAAAACTAAAAACTAAAAATAAAAATTCCCCAACTCCACATTATTGGGCCGTCCCGAAGCATTGTTGCATTTTGGTCCAGCCCATAAGAGACATTGGTGTATTGTGGGCCGGCCCAAAATTCACAGAAGCATCTTATCAGGAGACAGCGCGTGCCACGCAAGCAAACCTGGGCCACATCCCATTGTCCAATCAGGAACAGCCCACTCTGTCTGAATTCAAACTCAGATTGAGATTGGAGAGTACAAAACGTTGAGGATTTCCAACAAAAGTCTCCCACTTGCAGTTTTTTCCGGTTTCCATCTCCTGTAATCTTCCAATCATTAACTGCTGCAAATCTTGTGTTCTTCGTCTCTCTCTCAGTTCCACATTCCAACTCAAATTCCAACTCCTTCCTCCACAATTATACGTACATACATACGCAATCTATACGAGGAGTCTACGTATAAATAAATATGCATTCGTATATACTCCCCGTATCCAATCCCAACACCTCACCATCCGCCACCTCCTCGTCCTCATCCTCCCCGATGATCAAATCAGCCGCAATGCTGATCAGATCGGAAGATGATTTGGGCGCAGCGGCGACGAGGATTCTGATGCCTGAGGAGGACAAGAAGAACGAAAAAAGACCCTTGATTCCGAGAACCTTGAGTTACACGGACGCTCCCCTTGCCGCCGGTAATTCGAATGCGTATCGGCAGAAGAGGCGGCGGCGCGTGTCCAGTGATAACTCCCTTCTGACTCTCTGCGTCGACCCCCGGCAGTCTTTGGGGAAAGACGTGGAGAGAGCTGCGGCTGATACTTATTTGATTACTCGCCTTAGCTTTAAGTTGTTGGGCTATCTCGGGTAAATATTCTTTGGTTTTCTTTCCTTATAGTGTGTGGAAATACATAGATTTTGATATCTTGGAATATGTGGATTTGAGCATTATTATGCTTGTGAACAATCTAAAATTACATGCTGTAGATTTACAATGATTCAGAAAAGTACCTGATCAAGAAAGAAAAACAAGAATTCAAGGTGTTCATAATGTGGATAGTTTTGTCAAAGGAATAGGAGATGTCCTGTAAATTCCAGGATATATGATATGTTGTCATAATCAAACATTAAGTTCTTGTACATGGTACTTTGAGTAAGGTGTTGGAGGAGATATACAAGCTTCTTTTTTCCTCTCATTGCGTCTTTTTGTAACTACGTTTTCTTATTCGTCAAGCAGTTTGCATTATCTTGAATAGTTTATGGCTTCAAATTGCAGTAACAGATTGGATAGGAAGTTACTCAAACAAAGTTTCCATATATAATGATGACATAAGAGGTGTAGAGATATGAAGCCTTGCTTTTTGGTCTTTCTTATTCTGTAACTGGATGAAGAGTTAGGATTTCTTTTATCTTTTTCGATAAGCAAAACGTTGTCTTGAAGTTTTTCTTACTCTTTTTAGTTTATTTAACTGCATAGCTTTTCATTTATCAGTGACCTCTTAATCTTTATTATACCCGCTCAACCGTATAGTTTAACTCAAATTTAGTGGATTCATTACAAGCCGTAGCAGTTTGGAGAAAGGGTGAAAATTAATGTCTACCAGTAAATACACTCTTTATCCTGTTAGGTCATTTCATTTTGTGACCCATTCCAATTTGACAGGTAAACTTATTGACTTCCTACATTTTCTAAGCTCTCATCTTTTTCAGGGTAGGTTACAGATGGATCACCAGATTTCTTGCCCTTGGATGTTATGCTTTCCTTCTTTTTCCTGGTTTTCTTCAAGGTATGCAGATATAATGGTATATTGCTTTGTCAACTGTTTACATTGATGGTTTATTTATAGTATGTTCCAAATGTATTGTTCTTGGATTTGAGCATTCGTCTCTGTTGCCTGTGGAACATAAGTATTGGTCAAACATGCATGTTACATTACTTAAATTCACTTTGTTCTCTGTACAGTTGGATATTATTACTTCTTCTCTAAGCAAATACGTAGAGGTATTGTCTACGGAGACCAACCCAGAAATAGGTGAGGTTTTACTAAGTTCCATTTATTTGTATTCCAAGATCAGTTGCCAAAAGTAGGGTGTCGTTTGTTTTTTACATGATAAGAATTGCTGGTACAGGCTTGATCTGTATTTGCCAAGAAATATTGACGGACCGAAGCCAGTTGTTGCATTTGTAACGGGTGGAGCCTGGATTATTGGGTATGCTTTTCTTCTTGTTGCCTTTCAACGATATAGAACCTTAACAAGCAATGCTTTTACATTATTCAAACTCTCAAGGTGCAGATAATCTTTACTCCGTTTTTATTTATGCTGAAAGTAGTTACACATTAGAACTAAACTCAGATAATAAGAAAGATAAGTTTATTTTGATAAATAGGTCTTAAGAAAGTAATGTAGATCACTTATCTGAATCCGGACCCTGGAAAAAGTTCTTTCCCTTGTCAATTTGTGCAAAAAGGTACCCAGCATTAGCACGTTAAATTACTGGATCTTTTGAATTTTCAAGGTTATGTTAGTTTGCAATGACTGAACTGGACTTACCGAAGTATGGAAGACGAGATAAGAATAGCTAATGTTAAAATGTCAAAGGCCGACCATATGAACCAGATTTGTTGTAATTCATTGATGGAGATCTCATCGAGATGAACCAAAATAAGTATTCCCATCTTATATTAATTAATGTGGATTATACAACTGCTTCAGTGTAATCGGGTAGCATGTGTTCATTAGCTAAGCATCATATCTATAAGTTCTTTTGAAATTCTGACAAGCATTTTTGCTGATACAGTTATAAAGCCTGGGGTTCTCTTCTAGGACAACAGTTATCAGAAAGAGATGTTATAGTAGCTTGTATAGATTACAGGTAACATTAGTTTATTGTATCTTTAGTTGACCGATGCTAATATTTTAAAACCTCTGTATGTATTTTCCATGCCATGCACACAGTGTTTTTTCGCATTTAGTATGTGGACAGACCCTGGTACTTTTCCAACATATTCACAAAACTTTAATCCAACATCTAATACTAATGATTCAGGCCTTATTTTGGTTAAATTTGATAATGATGCTGTAAAATCATGTGTCTTATATATCTGTATCCTCCTACCTTGGATGGTCACATTTCAACTCTTTATAAATGCTATGAATGGAAATTCTAGGAAGCTAGATTGTTTCTTACGGCTAGAAGGTATCACAACTGAGAAGTATCAGAAAGTATATAGTAAGGGTTCAAGTGGACTCAGATCAACATGTCCACAAAGTTGTATTTCACTGTTTTAATCATAGATAAGACTACACTTTCCATGGAAGATATAGTTCCAGAAAGCAACAATGAGGTTCTCTCGGGCAAAGGGCGTGGTTTGTGGTGGAGAAGCTTAAACAGAAAAACAACTACAAGGTTTACTAGAGTGAAAAGTATGTGCAGTTTAGGTGAAGAGGTTCCGGCACCAAAAGAAATTGAGCAAGCTTTCTTCATTTATTTCTTTAATCCACACTCAAGCAATGAGCAGCTTGAAAAACGTAAAAAATAGCATTGAGCGACAGCTGATTTCTGAAAATGGGCTTTGCAAAATTATCATCATCTATGAAGACAAGATTTTTGTACAGAAAGCCTGTTAGATGAAATATTTCCTTGAAGATACTCCAAAGTTTGATTTAAGAAATTCTTTCTTCTGTGAGAGAATGTGGAATTAAAGTTGATTCACATGCAATAAAATGTACGCATAATAGGCAACAACCTAAATAAATTCGATCTGATTGTTTAGTTTGCTTTCAGGAACTTTCCTCAGGGAACCATTAGTGATATGGTCAAAGATGCTGCTCAAGGTATCTCATTTGTGTGCAATCATATTGCTGAATATGGAGGGGATCCTAACAGGTAGTTTGTTTTTGCATTATTTTTATGTTATGAGGCTGCTTATGTAACAAGAATTAATTCTTTTGTTTGTTAATTCCTCAGAATTTACCTTATGGGACAGTCAGCTGGTGCCCATATTGCTGCTTGTGCTCTATTAGATCAGGCAATCAAAGAAGCTGGTGGAGAGAAGACTACTTGGAGTGTATCTCAAATCAAAGCTTATTTCGGTTTATCTGGAGGGTGAGCTTGTCTTCAGATCCGTATTCAAGGATATCAACTAATTACTAGAAACCTCTCATAATTTTCTCACTGTCAGCTAATTTTAGTTTCTCTCTGTATTGATATGAAAGTGTTGTCCTTTAAAACATTCATATACAGGTACAACTTTGTGAACCTGATCGAACACTTTCATACTCGAGGTTTATACCGCTCAATTTTTCTAGGGTATGAGCATTGTAAAATTCCTTGTTTCCAAAGATGTATATACCTGCTGTGTCACTGCCTATCTTTACAGCCTCCTACATAATGTGAATGATGGTTTTATTTCACCTGCACAGCATAATGGAGGGGGAGGAATCTCTACGTCGACATTCTCCAGAATTAATGATACAGGACCCAAACAATAGAGGTGCAGCTCCACTTCTACCTCCTATAATCCTTTTCCATGGAACAGCAGACTATTCAATTCCCTCTGATTCCAGGTCTGAATCCCATTTGATTATTACAAAAGTATAATATGTTAGTTCCTTGTCTATAGAAGAAAAGCTGCTTTCAGCATCAGAACACTCTCTATAGAATCTCTTTTTTTTTTTTTCCCCGACCATTCTCTGCATATAATCTACAAGAATCAGGTTGATATGGTTACTGTTCTTACAGTAAAAGTTTTGCTGAGACTCTTCGGAGCTTGGGAGTTCAAGCTGAATCGGTTCTATATGAAGGAAAGACGCACACAGATTTGTTCCTACAGGTACCTGGCTGGCATGGATCTCTTCGGGTCATGTAGCTTCTGTACATGTTCCTATTCACTGAGACAACATAAACATAACCAGGGCTTTTTCTTACTAACATCTCATGTGATAGTACGGATGAAATGTTTCCATGTTACTCTGTGGGTCATATTTTCGTTGTTTTTAGTAAAAGAAAGAAAAGCAAAATGATCTCTTATCTATGACCACTTAAGCTTCTGAAGTTTCTCCCCCTTTTTTGTTCGGGTATTTGTTCCTCTTACATTCTTCATCTGCACAAATTCAGGATCCGATGAGAGGTGGCAAAGATGATATGTTCGAAGATGTGGTTGCCATAATTCATGCTGGTGATTCAGAAGCTCTGGCGAGGGATGCTACAGCACCTCCAAGAAGACGCCTAGTACCTGAATTTATGTTGAAGTTGGCTCGTGCTGTCAGCCCTTTCTAATCATTCTTATCAAATTCCCAGCTGGAACTAAGGATGACTACTTATATTGTTAGAATTGTTGTGTATATATCTTCTTTAGCGTAACCTATTCTTTTGGCATTCTTGGGATTGGGTGCTGTGTAAGTACTTAGACACAAAGTATCAAGACGACTCGTGGATTTATTCCACGTGGAACAATGTGATCCAGTAGGCAGTTGAAACACCGTGCTATCTATTGTAAGATTTCCAGAAGTAGATTTCTAGTATTGTCATAAATCAGTTTGTGTCATTGTGTTTTAACAACTTGAGCGGCACAAGTATGGCACAAAATTGATACTGTTTTGCAGGATTTTCAAAATATTCCTTAAAAATATGCTTTGATGCTGCAATTTGTTCCAGAATTTTGTCTGGTAGAAGGTGATCTCAGGGCTTCCTTGTTTCAACCCTGGACTGCAAGCAGTGCCCCCCGTTGAACTAATCAAGTAAAATGCTAATGATCCGCATGAAAGAAATAGCGGTAGATGTTTCCTGTCATGAAATTTACTACAAACTCTGCTTCTCCGGGTACTGGTAGATTTTTCACATAAATATGTTTTGTACTGAATTTATCGTGTCTGAATGTTTGTTCGATGAATTGTTTGTCCCAGCAGAGCTGCAAGGTGAGAAATTCTTGCGGCCTAATGCCCTGGAATCCTTTGATCTTTGTTTGATTTTCTCCAAGAACCTTTTACAAGGAGCGAAGATCAAAACAATTTTGTTTGTTTTTGTATTTGATCTTGTGTTGCTAGATTTGTTTCCTTAATCATGCTCCTAGAATTTGTAAACCTGGCATGAAAGGAATAAAAGAAGAAAAATGCAGAGAGTTGCACATACAGATTCAACACAAAGATATCATCATTTTTATTAGGCCAAGCGATAGACACAAGAGGTTATTACATAATCACAAGGCAAACTGCATAACATTCGTAGTACTTAAACAGCAGCCACAACAAACTGCCTTCTTAAAATAGTTGCACGTCGTTAAGTTACTTCGACTTCTTCTCATTTCTTTCCTCCTGGCTTGGCACCGGATCCCTACAAACACAAAATTGAAAACCTCAGTCAGATTAACATATTTCTTGATTATTACGATTGTTCTTTTCCCATTAAACAGAAGGATAACAACACAAAACAAGCTACCTTCTTCTTAGGTTCCTGAGGCTTCTGCTCGCCTTTGGCAGGGGCCTGTCTGGAGACGGGTTTGGTGGCCAGCTGTTTCCTGGTTGAGACAGCAGGCTGAGACTGTCCAGGTTTCTCCGACTTGATTGATGCCATTGTCTTAGAGTTTGAGAAACCTTAAATTGCTACCTTGCTAAGCTCGGATGTTTATCCACTCTTGTTAACGCACATGTATTTATAGTTGTAGTCTCCAAAGAAGGAGGATGGAATAACAGCAGTTGTCCAACTTGCACTAAATGCCATCCATGAAATTGGAATAACTCAGCTGAAGGCTTCTCTTTTCTTCATGTGCAGTATCAGATGCTTGGAATAGACAGTATGCTCTTATTATTTCAGCATTATCCCAAGTGCCCGGAAATTTTTTCACTGATATCAATAAAGAACAAATCAAGCATAATGCTTCCATCGCATCACCGATCAGTAGTCCCATGAATAAGATTTTCGTGTTTAAGAATATAATGATGCTCAGCTAAACAATATGGGATACAGACGCAATTCTGTATGCACAAGAAAGAAAAACGATGAACAGAATGCACAGCATTTCACTGTAATTTTCATGGCCAGGCCTCTTTATGAAAGCACTCCACTTTGTTATAAGTAGGCATAGATATTACAAGAAAATATCATACTGAAGGTACAATTAATGAAAAATGAGTTTTCTGTTTCTCAACTTTTTTAAGAAAAAGATAGAAAAAAGAATAAGGCTGGTCAAAATGGTTGCACGTTTAACAGGAACGGCGAAGATGTTATATAACTATAAATTTTAAGAAGCGATGATTACAAATGCCATCATATATATATCTCTCTTACAAGAGTTTCTGCATATAAAAAGTGGTTTATCAGTGCAAGAGGACTGGTCAGCAATGTACCATTGCTCATTCCTACGACGCTAGTAGCCAAGCATGTAAACAAAAGCAATTTCTTCATTGATATAGAAGTATGTATTTTGATCGATGATAAGTCGGACTTCTAGGCGTGCTAATGGTGATCAACCAGTGTTCCTCATCCCAGCAGCAATCCCATTTATGGTGATAAGCAATGCATCTCGTAGTTTGTTGTTATCTTCGTCCCCTCTCAACCTTTTCAGTATCTCCACCTGCAACATGTTCATTGGATTTAGATACGGGAGCCTGTTCTCAATAAGCTTCCTCAGGCTTTTGTTGTTTTGTGATAACTTCTCATGTCCAGTAACCAAAAGAACAAACTTTTCTGCCGTCAAAAGCTCCATTCTCAGCTCAGCCCCGAGCTGTTGCCTGCTAGGAGACACTAAAACTTCATCGTAGTGCTTGGCCATTGGGATGTCTGCTTTTCCAAGAACCATTTCTATTAGGTCAACAGTGGATTGGAAGAATGGCCAGTCTTTGTACATTGCTCGTAAGTCTTCGGTATGGCCCTTCTCGCATATGCCCTTCAAGCCAGCACCAACTCCAAGCCAAGCAGGGAGAACGAATCTTGTCTGAGTCCAGGCAAAAATCCATGGAATTGCCCTCAGGTGTCCAATTCCAGTTGAAGTCTTTCTTCGTGTTGGACGGCTTCCAATGTTGAGACAGCCGAGCTCAGCCTGAGGAGTGGCCTCATGGAAGTAAGCGAGAAATTCAGGATTTTCATAAACTGTGTTCCTATAAGTAGTACAACTGATCTTAGAAATTTCATCCATTAGACTACGCCATTTTTCTTCCTTAGGTGGCTGTGGAGGCCGTAACGTAGCAAGAAGCACAGCTGTCGTGTAGATCTCTAACTGCCGAACGGCCATTTGTGGAAGTCCAAACTTGGCCTGCACCATTTCTCCTTGTTCAGTTGACCTTAGAGTACCCTGCCAATTCATGGAGAGAAACATTGACATTGTGAGAAAAGATTTATCAGCAGGTAAATAAAGGCATATATTAGAGATGACAACATACTACTAGCTTCTTTTGCTGTGACTAATTACAGGTATAAATTGACTTGAAGTGAACAGCTTTTAGCAAGAACATAGTAAAATGTAGTTTCCAGAAAACTAATAGATAAATAGAATACTAGCATATAAGAGATTACTTCCCATGTCTAAAGTTCCCCTGATTTCAGTTAAGCTAGAAGAAGCATACAGGGGTATTCAGTACGTGTGATACAAGAAGCCTATAGTATTAGAAACAATGAAGGAAAACTCACCGTATCTATTCCTTCAAGATGGAACCACACAACATTAGATAGAGATAGGGTGCAACAATTATTTATGGAAATATGCATTTACAGAACTTGACACTGTCTGCTCACTTTGCTTCTTATATCGCTACTTCATGATTTTTCGGTTTTAGGTTGCCCTACTCTTTAATCTTACATTACTGAGCAAAAACTCTTGCCACAATATAAATGCTCTCCCTCTCCGCTCATACTCTTTCTCGGCTCAATATTTTCCGAAATGGTGTAGGCTACTTTGTTCACTTTGCTTCGTAATGTGATTCAGATAAATGTGTAAAAATCATTGCGAAAGCGACAAGAAATGCATAACAGTTATGGAGTATCTTATCATATAAAGTGACACCTGACAAATGGTAATCTTACACACATATACACACTCATTGACTTATACATTCACAAGCACACACCAATACACAGACAAAGAAAGAAAGGAAGACGAAAAGAATATTTAGTTAACAGGAGACTCGGTAAAAGCTGTATCTCACCATAACAGAACCAGGTGGTTGGGATTGAATGGCAAGATATGTGGGACCACCACCACGCCCAATACTGCCTCCACGGCCATGGAACAGAGTAACCTTTATGCCATATTCATTGCAGGCAGCTACAACATCTTCTTGTGCTTTATAAAGTTCCCATGCAGCAGTAAAGCGGCCGGCATCTTTACCTGAGTCGGAATAACCAACCATCACCTGTCCATTGATATTGCTTATGGTCAGATCCATCATCAGCTGCCACGATGAGAAGATAACTATAATACCCATACCTCCTGGTGTCCATTATGGTTCTTAACAACATGAGCATGGTACCAATCAATCGATAGTAGCTTTCTGATGACTGAACCAGCTTCTCTCAAGTCCTTCACAGTCTCAAACAGAGGAACAACCCGAAGCCTATCACAAGTGAGGGAAAATTCTTTTCAGAGAGCTTCAGTTTGTATGATAAATGAACTGAAAAGAGGTAGAGAATACAGCCAAATTCAAGTTATCAGCTGTTTCCAGGGCAAAATGTAGTTATTCTTTGCAAATGTACTTTGAATCCTCCACACAGCACTTTAAAGGGTGTTAAGGTAAGGCTGTAAAAAGTTCCATGTACACATTCTTTAAGAACAAGATTAGCTACAATTCAATCTGTACTTGTGGCAAATAACTCATCTAGTAGCACAACCATTTTTTTTCCAGAAAAGGTGACTACAAACTTTATGATGCTTTTGGGAAATTCTCTTTTAGCATTACAACCATTTGTTTCAATTGCAACACTGGTTAACACTGTGTAATTTTTCGTCATTGAAAGCCCAAGGGTGTAAAAAGTTGTGGCATACAGAATGAGTAGGCACATCGTACGCAATTGTCACATAGCATCACATAAAAATTTATCCAGTTTCACTCCAATACAAAGGGGAGATGGAATTGGGATAAGACAAATTTTGAAATGTGAAGAAGCAGATGTTTCCATCCAATTTTGGATCTAGCAACTTATTTCCTAATAATCTGTAGCAGTGTAGCTAACAGTCAACTTAATTCACATAATATTTAAGTAGGTTGCATTTTCAGAAGTAATGAAGACATCTTACGTTCCACCAGGACATGGTCTGCCTAGTTCTCCAGCAACGGAAAGGCGAGCATCCTTCTGTAAAAGCTCCACAGCCAGAACATCGCTAGCCTGCCAGTTCATATAGGCAAAAAGGCAATTATCTCACCAAATCAAGTAACGAAAAGAAAAATATTCAATTATTCAACTTTTCGCAGAATGGTCACAGTAGTAGCAACAGGATAATTTAGAGTTGGCTTTACACCAGAAGTCATACATTGGAGGCCATAGAAATCACATATGCTCCAAGTGAATCGTTTCCCAGTTCAGCGGCTACTCTGAAGGTGTCTAATACTTCTTTAACATCAGGGGCAACCTGAAAGGAAATTAGAGTAACAAAATACCAGTTATAACCAAGTCACTTAAATAAGTTCTAGATACTAATTTACAGCCATGTCTCAAAGATCTCCAGTGCATCAAATTATTTGTTTCTCCATAGTGCACTCCATATAAGACTCTACCAAGATCAGAGGGTTTTTCCCCTTTGTTTATTTGATGAAATGAAGACAGTTAGCCATACAAATATGGATAAAGCAACCTCTCAATATACCAAGTCACTGAACTTGTAGTTGCATAACTTGGTCTATATTACCACTTTCACATACAAATGTATTTACATCATTTCCAGATGTTTCGACTATTCTTTCTCCTTTGATACCGAAATGAAAAATCTTGTCTAGGTGCTTCACTTTATGGTCTAGCGAAGCTATCATAGTTTTCACATAAAGGAGTACCTAGATCCTCGGTATGATATAATAGCCTGAACTAAATCAACCAAAAGAATGACCATGCAGTTTGAAATCCAACCTCCATAGAAGAAAAGCAAGATATCAAGGTTTCAAACCCGACCAAGAACAAACTGATATAAAAGATCTATGTCATAACTGGAGATATGGGTTAATACCTTTTTAAACAAGCTAAGTTACAATTCATCATATGTGTGAGCTTTAAGAAGTTTGATAATACTCATGAAAGAATTACCAATTTATAGTTCCATTTCAAATGTCAAATCACCTTTTGATATTATCATGCTTTGAAAAAAGTAAAGGGCTGGTATTTATACTTTAATCTAAACTAACTTCACCCCAACCTCAAAATTCCTCCCCTGCATGCATTATCATCCATCATACACCTGCCATTATGCATCATGTTTACAATATGAGTACATACTATTCGTTTGTTTAAAATACCCAAGGGTGGCACATGCTAATGGGGTGAGAGACAATCGCAAGTGGTAAAGGAATAGGTTCAAGTTACAATGAAGCAATTACCTCTATGGTTGGAGGAACTAGCGGCCTCTTCCCCTTCAGCTCTCTTGTCAGGAATTCAAGTTTCTTATCTTCGTCCCACTCGCTATAGGAACCCATATCCAGATATTGGGTTATTGCATCGAGTGTTTCTGAATGTCTACCAGATTCCTGGTACATTGTGCTTAATGGTTAGCACAAGTGACGGCAGAAATAATTGTTGCTTGCAACAAAAAAGTGGTATTACCTGACGAAGGTCAAGCTTCATTATCACCATCCTAAAAGTTGCAACACGTCTAATTAGGTCAGCCAGCCGACCATCAGCTAAGATTCCAGACCCACAAGATTGCTGTCAATGTTATAATCATTCAGTATGTGATAATGTTAAAACAAACTAAGTATCTAAATCCTTTAAAGGAAGTTATAAAGTGAAAATACCAGTGAATCATAGCACAGTAGTAGAGGTTCCAGAAGTTGCTCTGATGTTTCATAATAATCCCAAGAATCATATTCACAAGGAAGGTCCTCAAGGAGAAGTTCCAGACGTTTCCTTGTCTTCAAAAGCTGAATTTAGACAAAAGATGCCTTATAAGGAGATAAAGTGAAGCACCATAAAGGAAGAAAATAATTTAGCAGATACTCTATATCGTTCAACAAGAAAATAGTTTGGCCAGCACAACATCATCACCTCAAGATTGAGGCAAGGTGCACGATAACATGGAAGAGAAAAAGTAACACGAAAAGAAAAAGAGTTTGTCACTTAGAGTGCATAACTAGCTACAGTACAGAATGAAAGCAAGTCATGCCGGAACTTGCCACATATTTGCTATGCCAGGTTTATTTCCCTTAGGATAACTTCTCATAATTTACTAGCAATTGCCAAAAATGCCAAACAAATTAATCAATTAGAGATCCATATCATCTGCGGCACCTATCTTTATGGTAGCAGCTTCCAAAGTATCATATTTAAATGGCTGTGATAATATTATATACAGAGAACTCTTGTGTTAATAGAAGATTACATAAGTTAGTTCTATATGTCAATTGCATGATCTTGTCATTTGCTAACCACAAAATAAGATCCTTGATTTCCTGAAAAAGTTCCTTCCTCTGGCATGACATGTTTCTCTAGTATATCAGAATTTGCTGTTTAATTCTCTCTATCAATCTTTCCATTTGTGCTCCTACAAAAAAATTGTAGGTGAACATAGCAACAAACTGTTGACAATAGGTTGGTTGCAATCAAAAAGCATCACCAACTTTGGTTGGCTATGTGTTCATTTTAGTACAGTGAAGGACAACAGCTGATAGAAGCAATTCACAAGTGAAGACAATGAAAAGAAAACTTATCTCAACCACCTCTCAAATTTATCACAGAAGATTTAACCTACAACCTTTTCATACAAGAGGGAACAACATATAATGACCTAAGTGTGTAAGCAAGATTTTCAAATGCAATTTTCACATGGAATAGATCCATTGGAGAAGCATAAGTAGAATACTCTGTCTCATAGCCCACAAGGTGAGATGGTTCTCACCCAACCATATAAAGTAAGGTGTCTGCAAAAATTTCAGGCTGGTAACAACCCGCCACATTGCTGGAATTCAAACATCTAATATCTCAGGCTAAAAATGAAAATAAGAAAATCTAATATGAGTTCTAAGGTCAAATGCCAGAATAGCAGAAGAACTCCCATGAAAAGAAAAAGAAGGCCAAAATGGTGATGACTGAATGATAAGTTTCTGCGACGGAATTGCCATCTAAGTCGTACCTAGTCCATTTACTAAGCATAATACCACTGCATTAATAGGAGAATTTTTTTGGAGAACTTGTTCTCCTAAGTTCAATCAAACATATGTTGCAGAAAGACAAACTTTCCCAAGAAAAGTGACTTTCGTTCAGGTTAGAGATAAACTGCAAACAGCAACTGACTAGCTATATAGTGATCTTCATTATTTCAGAAGGTTTGGACCAGAAACAGCACCTTTTCCTTCACATCCCCTAGAACAACTCTGTAAGGAGCCATTCCAGGTATCTGGGAAGAGCTTGGTTCTAGAAGCTTCCGAAAACTGTTTCTTCCTATCTGAGATTCAGCAAATAGTCTCCTCTGAAGAGGAAGTTGACCTGTGGTAAAAGATCCTCTTGGTGTCACAACTGGCTGAGCATTTCCTGAACTGTCACTAGCATTGCCGTTTCCATTTGTTTTAATGGAAAGTTTACGAGGATCACTGGAAGATTCTTTCAGCATCAAGTTCTCCTGACTATCCTGTGTGGAGGAAAGCAAGAAGCATCTTGGCATTACACATAAGAAATCAAAGAACATATATGTATTAAGTGTTTAGGAAGGTGGAACAAGTAAAATATTTTCCTGAATTTACTTTACCTGGCGATTGAATGGCATGAATTCTGATCCAGGAAGATCTAGTCGAGGATAGTGAGAGTCCACGTCATTGTGTTCTGCCACAAACATAACAAAAATGAGAAATGCAGAGCTCCCATCAACACTTCTCAAATAGAAGTTGACAAGATTCTGGGACATCAGAACACAAACTACTCTAATCAAAATGGAGGCAGAGGATCAGTGATATCACAAGTGCATGATGTAATGAAATATGAGAACCCCAAAACAGTGAAATGGATAGGCCTAGAAGGAGGAAAAACAAGAAAACTTTGTATCCCAAGACAATGGAATCACATAATTAGAATGAGAAAAGTTAACAAAGAATTGCATCGTTTATGTGGTAATAAAACTAAAACACTGGCAAATCATTATTCATATTGACTGCTTGACAAGTAGACAAGGATTTATGGAGCACATTGTTAACAAATTCAAGAGTAGGATGATGTTGAAACACTCTAGTGTATGCATGCCAAAAGAATCACTGCCATTAGGCAACAAACCAAAAGTGAGTTTATTTTGAAATGAAAAATATTGCACAAAATAGCTTCCAATGAAAAGGAAAAAGGTATAATACAAATCCAAGCTTTCAGGATCAAGAAATTAACCTGCACAAGAGGGTAGGTCAGCTCCAGCTGGAAGCTGTTGTGGAAGGGGTGGAGCATGAGTGCTGTAGTTCTTAAATTGAACCCAATCTGATTGTTGGCTCCAACTTTCATGCCGATCCTCCAGTTTTTCTGATAAGAATTTGGGCTAAAGCAAATTAGGAGTAATGCACCGGTACTTCAGTTAACAATCTAATCTATTCTTTAAAGAGCTAGCTCAAGAACAGCATGCCATTCACCAAACATATAAAAACTAGAAAAAATGGTAATTGACTTCTTGGTTTACAATTCTGTTGTTCCTAACAAATATATTGCCTAACTAGGTAATGCTAATTCAGTATGCAAAATGGAAGCATTTTGCAAGAACATCAGCTTCAGGACCACAGCAAAATTACCAAAATCATTCAAACATTTCAAAATCCAATTGATGTTACTTTATTCTTATTTCTCAAAGAGCAAAAATAGATGGAACAAGAACTTTATGGACCATAACTTCAGTTTTGACCCTCATAAGCACGTGGAGACACATTACAATTACGCGCAACCTATTATTAGACTCAAGAGGGGCAAATGAGTTTTAAGAGATAAAATTGAAATGCTGAGACTTCCCACTACCATCACAAGTCGAGGCTGAAACCATTTTTAAGCATCTATCTCTAACCTACTGGCAGAAAGTAGAGAGACCATCTAGCTTATATAATGGCTGAGAAAGTCAAATTTGGTCAAGCTGTAACAAGCTCCAATAGCATTTCGAATTCACACAAGTACATAAAGAATCAAGATGATAGGTCCAAGTGTTACTTTTCTGCATTTATACAATGTCATGGAGTTCTTCTAAAAGTCACTTATCATTGTATTGCTTTGTTATGATCGTACATATACTGCTCTTCCGCATGTAGTAGAAAGTTAAAGGCACATGTACTGCCACACCTATGGAGTACAGAGTTAAAGATAATGGTATTCTGAACCATAGAAGTTAAGTACAACCATTGCAGAAGAGTATGAAAACAGGCACGCCAGACCTTTTTCTAAAATTTCATGCGCCAGTCTCGATAACTTTGCACTGCAGTGGTTCATGGAGAGTTCAAATCTGAGGTTATCGACTTCACGCAGATAGAGATCAATAGCCATCCACCGGGATAAAAGAGATACATCTCTTGTGACCTGAAACCACAGAAATTAAACCCCATTACCAGCATTCTGATGGACAAGAGCTTAGCATTATCTATATGAACTCTGGGATCTATAAAGAAAGAAAGAAAGAAGACAAAACCTTACAATCATTACTCTAGTAGTAGAATATGCATATGCTTCAACATTTATACAAGAAGTCACTGAGACATCACCTTTGCTGTCACGTTAGGATTTCCATCTCGATCGCCCCCCATCCAAGATCCAAATTTTATTGGAGTGCATGTCAAAGGCAGTGGCTTTCCAGTATGCTGAGATAAGTGACCCAATCTTGAGACAAAACCAAAACTAAATGGAATATTTGCAGAATAGATGAAATAACCTTCTTTAGAGCATTGCTGAGACGACGCAAGTAATGAGGTACAGCTCGCCAAAGTGATTGCTCTACAATATTAAGGCCTGAAAAGAAAAGCAAGATTTTACACAAGTGAAAAGGCATACACATCCAACCCTATTGAATTTACCAGCCCTGGCTTCATCCACTGGAGTAGGCTTGTGCCGCCTGAGCTCATCTGTTTGCCATATTGAAGAAAGCTCTCTCACCTACAACATTCAAAAGACACGTGTAGCATTGGAAATTTATAACTTTTTTTCTTCTTTTTCACATGTTCAAAATTTTCAAAGAAAGGCAGCTACCAGATCTTCTATCAACATCTCTCGATCTTCATCCCCAAGGTCAGGCCGATCATTATATTCTAAAAGATGCTGCAGAAGATAATGACGTATCATACAGATCAAATTGAAAATCTCATTCTTGTGGTTAATATATCCAATTAGAAGACTTTGAGAATTTGTAAATGGCATACTGCAATTCTAATATGTTTGTATTGCAAGGTTCGTCGATTTATCTGTGTGGGATGTGCTGTGAGGACAATTTCAACCTCCTGTAGTATAAATTAGTCAGCATCACTTCAAAAATAATTTAATTTTAACTGTTGAACTTGTAAACTAGACAAAAAGCAACAACGGTTACATACCTGCTTGCAAACAGTATCATAAAGCTCATCTGGAGAAACACCACACTGCACAAGCTGATTTAGAGTATCATCACAAGATTTTGATAATTTTGAGGAGCTTCGAGCCTTAGTTACTCTGCAAAAATAGGAATTAAGCATATGATTCACATCATTAGAGTATGTTATCATCCAGTAGTGGAGCCTAAATTAAGGACAAAATAAGCAACAAATAATCAATAAGTCGCATATATGTTATCTATGCCTCAAAATTAGATAGAAACTAGCCGGCCTTAAAGATCATACATGTCTTCGCAACTTGATCTTTCTCACACTTTCTGTTCTGGCCATGAGACATTATTCCAACGTTTTATAAATTAATAACTTATGAGCCCACAAGAAGTATGATTTGCCAAGCAATGTACAAAAACATGATGACTACTGAACTATTTTTCTTATAGAATGTTGCTGTGGTTCACATGTATTCATACATCTGAACCAGATACTCAACACAAAGACATACAACACATAATTGTGTCTTCAAACAGACAAAAGCTTAATATACCTGTGATGAGTTTCTGCAATCGCTGTCAGGTTTAGATAATGACTGAATGCTCGTGCAAGTGATTGGGCTTCCTCAAGTGTCATTTTTGACAACTCTGCAGCCAGTTGCTTCTCAAGAATCTCTGCTGTGTCCTCAATTCCAGCCATCCTCATGTTGCATGCACTCTACATCCATATTTAATGCATTCATTACTTGCAATCAAGCAGATAAACCAGCACACAGTGACTAATAAGAAAATGCTTCCCTCCGTAAATACCTGACAGATGTCCAAATTAAGACATTTAAGAAGTACTTCACCAGATTCATTCCACAAATAGATTAGCTACCAAAGTACACGAACCACAATATTCATTCGGTCAGATGCACGCACACACACACACAAAGGAGCGACACTAACTGATATAAATATCAGTTTCAAGCGAAACATGTCAGATATAAGCATAAACAGAGCTATGTGCTAAGCATATATCAGTTGGAAAAGAAACACAGGCACCATGCACATTAAACACAACAATCCACTAAAATTCCAATTATTTCTGCAGCTGAAGGGCCAGCGCATATAAGTTTGTAACATGAAACCATCACCAGAGATGAAACTGGAGGCATTATAAGAATGAAAACTCAACCATTTACACTATTAACACGGACGACATGATATGCATGCAGAAAACACCTTTAAGGAACCAAAAATTACTGCATAATCCATAATATATTTATCACAGCACTTAAACCGCAAGAAACACATAAGATCCCACTGTTACAGGAAGAAAAATAAACCCCACATAATATATATATATATATATATATTACACACACTCACATACACTAGTATGCTGCGAAATCAGGAAATGCAAACAAATCCAGAATGACCATTAAAACAAAACGGAGGAAATGGAGAGATCCACGAAACAGAGTACAACCTGCGTCCGTCCAGTGTCAGAAAAAAAAAAAAAGCATGGAAGTGGTAGAAACCTGAGCTAGGATTCTGGTTTTTTCGAGCTTTTCCATAAATTTGGGGCCGACTTCTCTTTGAAGAACATCATTGAGAAGGTTTCCCAGTAATCTGCAGTCATCTTCAAACCCCCGGGTCGATATCTCCTCCGCTATATCATCTGTAATGTCCGTCATGCTTACTACTCACTCCTTCACTGTGCCTACGTAAAAAATTGGTATTCTGATTGAAGAGAGAGAGAGAGAGAGCGCAGTGTGTGTGAGTGACGATGTATGAATTTCTGTTTCGGTTTGTTGGAAGAAGAGAGAGTGTTAGTGTTGGAAGAGGAGCAATTCGTGGGGCTGTGATGTTTTACCATGAGGGAGGAAGAAACCGGATGCCGACACGTGGCGAAACCAGCGCAGTTAATGGCTACGTTTTTGTTCTCTTTTGATGGGGATTTCACAGTGCAACACTACTCATCTCTCTTCTCTTCTCTACTCTTCTCTTGCCTATTCAAATTCTTTATTTCTAATAATTACACCCTTCTTTTCTTTTTAATAATGAAAAAATTAATTACTCTATGTTTTTCCTAAAAATATGGGGCCACATTTTAATAATTACTTGATAAGAATAAGGTTATATTCTTAAATTATTTGATTTGCCATGATTGCATATAAATAGCGACATTTTTTCCTAATCGAATGGCTGGAACTAACGGGTCGTCCACTTGATCGACATGCAATTTAAAATTATATAAAATGTTATGGTATTTTTACATTATTAGATGCCGAAGTCATGATTTTTATATTTTTAGTAATTTTCAATCATTCAACTCTAACTTAAACTTTATTTGGTTGAGCGTTAATATATTTCAAAATTTTCTTATATGGAGTTATTTAAAATTATTTTTTCGAATTATTCTCTCAAATTCAAATGCACTAGTAGAACAAAGAACACGAAAAACGGAGTGATGATTGTCTAGGAGGAATCAGAGAATAAAGAAGAGCATATTCAATGTGGATTGTTTGTTTAGCTCAGAAAAAAATCTTACAAATTAAATTTCGTCGAACCAAATCAATTACAGATAACTGTATATAATTGATATTTTTTTATAAATTATACACCAATTATATAACAAATATAGTACATTTGACATATAATTTATTCGGCTACGCCAAACTTAATTTGAATTAGAATTTTGAAATTAGTATATTTCTTGTACCCAAAAAAAGGATAAGTTGTTGTGTGTATAAAAGTGGGGGGAATGAGTCATCATGCTTGTGTGTAAATTAGGTGATAGGGGAGAGGACAGTGCCATTTTCACTCAAAATATCACATGTCCCCTTTTTGTGGACATGAAAACAAGGGGAGAACCACTCTCTTATAAGGATAAGATTTTGGGTTCTAGTTTTTGTTTGTTTATGTTTTTAATTTCAGTTTTTAGTTTGATTATGGGTGAATTACAATCATTTTTTTTTAAAAATTTGCATAATTACGGATACTTTTTTAATTTTTAAAAAATTATAAATAGCTCTGAAGTTTGTAATCGTTTAAAAAATAATATATTTTCATGGTAAACTGACCAAAATATCCTTATGCAAACTGAATTATTTTTTTAAAAAAATTAAATTGTTTTTGGACTAAAATGCGCAGGAAAATGTTTCTTACGTTTTTCACACGGAAGAGCAATAATGTAATTTGTCTAGGCTGATTTTTCTACAATTTAAATAAAAATCACGGGCAAAATGGGCAATTCCAAATATTTGGTTAAAAATTATAAACTTAATGGGGTATTTATAATTTTTAAAAAATGAGGGAGTAATCGTAATTATGTCAAACCTCATGGGAGATAGTTGTAATACACTCTTTGATTAAAGTGGAAGCATGCTTATTATACGTATAATAATTAAAAATATATTGATTTGACACCACTAACAACGTAAAATACATTATCATTAACTAATCCAAATATATTTTTATTTTCATCGAAAACTTATATAAAATTAAAAATAAAAATATATACAAACAGGCTGTTAATTAGTTTGTGTTCTTTTTCATCAAAAGGAGAGAAGGACACCACCAAGTACAAAACATACATTCTTCATGTGAGCCAGCAATATCTCTCAAATTGAAAGCACACGGCTTATAAGTATTTATAAGGGATAAATGCAATTTATTCTGATTGGTATAAGAAATGAGCAAAAACCTCTTATAAAAAATAATTAATAAATTATCTTTCTGTATTTTGATAAATGAAGCAAATTTCCCCCCTATCAAGAGAAAACATAAGGGATAATTTATTTTATTTTAAGATCACATGGATAATTTTTTAATATTTTTTTACAGGGGAATTTTTGTTCATTTTTTATATCACATGGAGTAAATTGCATTTATCCCGTATTTATAAGGTACATAAATTGACAATAATATCCTAAGCACTCAAATTTGTTTTAGGGCTTACTATTATAGTTGAGAAAGATATAATTTTTGATCTCTCAACAATATCATTAAAATAATTTCGATCCCTCTTATTTTATGAGAGTCATGCCGGTCTTAGTCGTTATGTTTCCGTCCAAAACTAAGTTAATATGAACCCAAGACTGACTGAGTTTATGAACTGGATTGCAAGAATCCAATTAAGAAAGCTACGGGGAAAAATTGTAATGAAACCCCTCGAATACGTGATCAAAATTGATGGGCAACCAAAAGCATGTACGATAAAAAATATTAACCTAGCACGCATGTCTATTTTCGTGGAAATTGACATTTAAGATGATCTGTGCAAATTTATTTTAATTTTTGATGGTAACGTCACAGCTTCTTGATACTACTGGTATGAGTTTGGCCAAATATGAAGAGAGAAAGATAACTTAAGAAGATTCTTGAAAAATTGATTATTCCAAGTATTGATCAACTTTTGTGAAATTAGATGTGTAAATTTGATTGGAATAGGTGGGTAGATAACAAATTATTACATTAATACTTGAATAAATTGAGGAACTAAATAATACATCGATTGAAATTAATACATTAATATAATTAAAAATTATGAAATAACAAAAAATGAGACAAACACCCAAGACTTAAACTCATAACTTCAAATTAAATTATGAGACATCAACTTTAATCACTAAACTAAGATATTATAGGTACGAACAACAACAATAGAGGCCAATGAGGCCTAGTTCAGTTGGCGAAGTTGAGGCCCCATGATCCTAGAGGTCATGGGTTCGAATCCCCTGCGTGGGATGGTTTGTTTCTACTGCATAGTAGGTTTATTTATGATATTGTTTCTACTGTATAGTAGGTTTATTGTAATAGCAAAATGTTAGTTTGTGATATTGTCGATATGATTGTTGTATTTGTCTCTGTCCAATATTGATACTGATGGGACTAATTGTAGTCGTTTTAGTTCAATTAATAAAATTCATCGCTTCCAACTCGAACAACAACAACAGAGATTCGTATAGCCGAGGAGGCCTAACTTAGTTGGCAAAGTTGAGGCCCCATGATCCTAGAGGTCATGGGTTCGAACTTCTGCATGGGTTGATGTTATTTCTACTGTATGGTAGGTATGATTTGATGCTGTAATACAGTAATAGCTAGATATTAGTTTATGTGATATTATTGATTTGATTGCTTGTAATTATCTCTATTTAAAATTGATAGACAATAAAATTAAATATAATTATTTTACTCTGTATTAATGAATTTCATCGCTTTCAATTAAGAAAAAACAATATAAATTCGTACAAATTAGGGGGTGGTCTCATTATCAATCAAACTGTCGAAGTCCTACGGCACATTTGGATAACCTTTCTTGTTTGTAACACAAATGGCCACTGATTGGGGGGTCCAATAATTAAACCACGTCGTATCATTACATGACATGTTCAAGAGAAGTGGACCATACCTATCCTACGTATCTGAATATAGAGAATATTTGCACACACTTTGAAAAAATGTTTTTCAATTTCTGGATGCTGAAAAGTACTTTTGAGGTGTTTGGTATGTCAACTTCTGTTTCTGGAACTGCTAGAAAAGCACTTTTAAATCAAAAGCTGGAAGCACCTTAGGGGGTGCTTCTAGCTGCTTTGACTTTTTTATAAATAAATTTAACTTCTTTTTAGACTACTTTATCCTCATTATAATAATTTTAATTCAATTTTATCATTTTTAATGTATTTTCAAAATTGCTCATCTAAAGTTGATGTTAGAAATTTTAAATAATTTGAATAATTTATCACTAACAAATTTTCTAATTTCATATGCTTAATATTTTAAAATTTTTACTATTTTATTTTCTATATTATATGATATTATTCCTAAATCATAGAAAAATATAAATTAAATTGCTAGGATTAATTAAAAATAATTATTATTTTGTCAATATTGTAAGTTTATTTATTGTGTATGAATGAACAATTATATTACGTAATAGGAACATTATTGAATTAAACATCCAGTTTTTCTATTAATATTGGATATTTTAATAATATAAGTTATAATCATTTTGTAAAAAATTAAATATGAGATACAGTAATTGAAATAAAAATTATTATTTTTTAGGAAAAATAATTATTATAATCAAGAGATAAGTGTAAATATTAAGGCAAAATAACATTTGTTTAATACATGAGGACAAAATGGTCTTTAATCAATTAAACGTGTTTTAGAAGTGCTTTTCTCCCAAACACTACCAATTTAGCTTTCATCTGCTTTTCACTTTTTTTACAAATACTACCCACTTTTGATTCTACTACAACTTTCAACTTTTTCTACGAAAATCACTTTTTTAAAAGTAGAAACTCTCACAAACACTCCCATAAGTTTATCTAAGGACCCACCCACCCACCCACCCCACCCTCTAATATTTTCAATTTCAAAAATTAAGGTTTCTTTTCTTCTGTATGGGCCAGAAAAGTTAGGTTAGCCCATCAGACTTATTTGTACATTACATTGGCCCATTAGGCTACATTTATCTGGCCCGTCAAAAGGCAATCCAAGACAGGCGGGCTGTGTAGGTATTTATATGTACGAAGGGTTTCCCAATTAGAACTTTTTTTTTTTTTTTTTTTTTAACATAAAGAGAAGGATTTTATTTAATTATATCAAATCAAAATTCATTACACATAACGATGTCGTAAACGTGCACAAGAAAAGCCCTTATCAGATTCCACCATCGCCACTAAAAACTCAGGTGGAGATAAAAAATTTGAAGTTGCGATTTTGAAGAAGAAGACGTTTTGGCCAAGAGATCCGCAACCCTATTTCCTTCTCTATAACAAAAAGTCACCGACGCCGCGGCGAACCTAGTGCAGAGTTGCCGGATATCCTGCAGCAAAGGAATGAGATCCACCAGCGCTTGGTCCTTCCTGCGAATAAGGTGAGGTAAAAACTTTGAATCAGTTTCGATAATCAGTTTTGATATACCAAACTTTATAGCCAGATCTATTCCTGTTCTACAAGCCCATATTTCAGCCATATTGGCGGCCCTGGATTACCTAGCGACGACCCATCAATGTTTAATTTAAATCAAGAAGTACGAGGGATGTTCCATTTGCAGAGAACTTGAAAGGTATGTCTAGTTCTCGGATTGTTCGATATCGCCTGGTTCGCAAGTATATTCGCAGTCTTCCATATGGTGTTAACATTGACAGAAGAATTTCTGAAAATATAACTGTTTCTATGCTCCCAAATGAGCCAAAGAGTATAGATTATGAGAGATTGTCTATGCGGATTATTCTTAATTCTGTATAGAATTATTAACAAGTTTGTTTCTGAAAGTGCTTTGATTTCTGGAAGTAGATTATTAGCAAACAAACTGAAAACGTTACAATAAACAAAGGTATGAGCAATGTCTTCCACAGAGTTATTACATAAAGAACATATATTAGTCTGTAAACGTCTCCTTTGATATAGAAAAGCAGCATTAGGGATACTATTATGACAGAGTAACCATGCGAAGAAACGAACTCTAGGAAGAACTTTCATTTTCCATAAACAAAACCAAGGAAGAAGTGGAGTTAAAATGTTGTTGTCTATTCCTGACAACCAAATATAAGCACTCTTTAAAGTAAACTTACCAGATTTGTCCTAGTTCCATTTAAAGAATCATGTTGTTGTGTAATAGGAATAGGAAGAGAGCTGATGTGATCATAAACACACTTAGGTAAGACTTGTTTAATGCAAGAGAGCTTCCACTTTTTATCATCTGTAATCAAATAACTTATCTTTGGATGACTCAACTCTGTGGGAATGTTATAAATCTGAGAATCCAATTAAAATTTCTCGCACCATATATCACTCCAAACATTAATATCATGATCGTTCCCGATAATCCACCTTATAGACTTTCTGACTAAAGAGCTAGTCTTACAAATATATTTCCATATATAACTGTGTTGAGATTTGCTAACTGCATCAAGAAATTTGTTCTGTTTTAGATATTTGGCATTAAGGAGATTTATGCAAAGACACTGATCATTACAATGTAGTCGCCATCCTAGAAGTAGAATACAGGCCTTATTCAAAATTTTAAGATTTCTGAACCCAAGACCTCCTTTATCAAGCGGCAAACAACATGTTTCCCAATTCACTAAACTCTGTTTCCGTTGCTCAAAATTAGCATTCCATAGAAATCTCTTACTAAGTTGATTAATTTTTATCAATTATCCCTATAGGCAGTTTAAAAACATTCATATAATACAAAGGTATCGTGTTAAGCACATGTCTTATTAAGATAACTTTTCCCGAATAAGACAAAAATTTGTTGTACCAAGTATTAATACATTTCTCTACTTTTTCAATAATGTTAAAAAACTCAAATTTTCTCATTCTTCCCATGACATATGGAAGGCCCAAATACTTGTCTTGATTAGAATTGTAGTGTATCCCTAAGGCTTCCCCAATCCCTCTCTTTAAACTACTAGGGCTGTTTGGTGATAAAATGAATTTAGTTTCTCCCAGCAGACAGTTTAACCTGAAAATTTTGCAAAATTCTCTAAAAGGTCTTTAATATAAGCAATAGTTTTGTGATTAGCTTTAAGAAACATGAGACAGTCATCAGCATAACATAATATAGGTATAGAGGGACCTTTACGACATGGGGTCATAGCATCAAAAAGATTTAACCGAAAATCCCCAAGAATTTTCTGAATGAGAGGTTCTAAGCATAAAATAAACACATATGGTGAAAGGGGGTCTCCTTGGCGAATTCCCTTAGTAGGCTTCCAAAACTCAGATCTTTGACAATTTATACGAATTTGAAAAGATACAGATGAAATGCATTTCATAATCCAATCGCAGAATGGTTGAGGAAAATCAAATAGATTAAGACAGAACCTAATGTAATTCCAATCCAATTTATCATAAGCTTTTTCAAGATCTAATTTAATGACCATCCAGTGTTGTTTTCCTTTCTTAGATCTCATAGAGTGCAATATCTCATGAGCCATAATTATGTTATCAGAGATACATCTGTTTGGAACAAAAGAGTTTTGGTATGGAGAGATCAAAGAGTTCATTAAAGGTTTAAGCCTACCAACAATGATATTAGAAATAATTTTATACACCGTATTACAAAGGCTAATCGGTCTAAATTGGTAACTCTGCAAGCAGAAGGTCTTTTCGGAATAAAAATCATTTCAGTTCGATTAATATGATCAGGTAAAATTCCATGCTGAAAGAAATTTTTAACTAACTTTATAATCTGCTCTTTAACAACATCCCAGTATTTGGATAAAGAAATATGAATTTAACCCATCAGGGCCCGGAGATTTTGTAGGACCAATGCGATGTAAATTATCAAAAAAAAAATTCGTCAGTAATAGGTCTGATAAGGTTGTTTAATATTTTGTGAAATCTTTTGTACAGAAACAGAGAAAAAACTTGCAGCTTCATGAGTAGAGGAAAAAGTAGATGGTTGTCTACCAACACTTTTAAAGTGATTCTTAAAACTATTAATAATCTCATCCGTATTATCAACCCATGAATCATTTTCCTTCTTTATTCCTTGGATAAAATTAATCCTTCTTCTATTCGTGGCTAAAGCATGAAAATAGGAAGTATTCAGATCACCAAATTTGAACCAATGTGCTTTTGCCCTTTGTTGCCAATAAGCATTTTTTTGACTAAGCAGATTCTTTAGCCTTATTTCTAAACCTTTCTCTCTATCTAATATAGCAACAGGTGGTATATTGTGAGCAGCATAACTTTTAACATATTCGAGTTCTTTGTAAAGGCAGTTAATCTGATGGTCTAAATTACCAAAGAATTGTTTTTTCCATAACAAAGATTGAGCCGCTAAATGTTGACAGTTCCGAAAGTATCCTAAATCAGTTTCATTATTGTCTATAACACCCCATGCATTCCATACTACTTGATAATATTCTACATGCTCAGCCCATGCATTTTCAAAATGAAAAGGTTTACGAATATTATGAGTCTGAGGTTTTAATTCCAGTAAAATCATAGAGTGATATGAAAACAGAGATATAAGGTGAGTAACTGTAGCATTTGAGAAATGGTTTATCCAGGGAAGGTTAGCAAAATAGCAATATAATCTTTCACAAATAAAAGACCTACCAAATCTTTTATTAATCCAATTAAACGGGTGACCTTTAAAACCAATATCCAATAATTCACAGTTGTTAATGCATTGGCTAAATAATTCAAATTTTCTATGTGAAAAATTACCACCAATTTTTTCATGCGGGTGTAAGATATTATTAAAATCTCCTATCACACACCAAGGCCTGTTAGAATTATAATTGAAATATGAAAGAAGAGTATCCCAAACCTGATTTTGCATGTCAGCCTGAGGATAGTTGTATACTGTTGTCATTAGGAAAGGCTGATTCAGCATGGGAAATTCCACCTCTAGATGTGTTGATCTATCTATATGAAATATCTGATGAACAGTAGTCTCCGCTGCATTCCAAAGTACCCATATCCCTCCAGCCAGACCAATCGCTGGTACCACCACAGATGCTATAAAAGGCAATCTGTGGATGATTGCTGGTGCCCGATCTCCCTTCATTCTTGTATCCATAACTATGAAAACATGAGGACGATACCTATTAATAAGATCTCGAGCTGCCACCACAAATTCCGGCTTCCTCGCCCCCTACAATTCCAGCTAAGAATCTTCATGTATGGTATGGATTGTGTGGCCATCCGACCTGTGAATTGTGCGGATATATGTCCCGATGGTTCAAATTGACGTTTTCCATCTGATTGTTCTGAAAATGAGGTGGAAGGTCTCTTCCTAGAGGGTGGAGTAGAAGTTTGAATTGTGTCTCGCGTTCTTTCGCAAATCCTTCGCGTTCTTGCTCGATATCTAGCACTAAGCTGTTGGCAAAAGGTGGTCCAGCGAATAGGTGAGTGGTAGTATGGAATGGCTGGACCAGAAAGTTGTTGGGCCCAATTGGTATCATGTGGTTCTTGATGCAGGCTGCTGGGGGTAGGGGAAGCATTGGGTTCGGATGAAGATGGTCGATAATATTTGGCAGTGGGTGATCATGCATTGGACTGAAAGTAAAATGGTTGGGAAGGAAAGGAGGCGAGGGCCTCCGTGAGAAAGGTTGATGGGGCTGAGCAAAGTGGGCTATTGGGGACGAAGGTCCTGAGGGAGGCGAGTTTGGTGCTATTGTTCCGTCTAGGCCCACGCCGAGGTGCAGATGGTCTGGGAGATTTAGGGCCATATTGGAAAGTGGTAGTTTCAGTGCTGAGTTTGGTTGTAGTAAATGATGGAGGTGAAATTGTATTTATAGTGGGTGAAATCTGTAGGTTGTTACTGTTGTAAGTGGTTAGTGTTTGGCATGGTAATCTGAAGTAATGACAACACAACCAGTAATATCTGCCACTTGTAAACACTCATTTGCCACGTATGTATTCTCATTCATCTTTAATTGAGGACAAGTGTCCTGTTGATTGGGCTGGTTCTGCCCACTGAAACCTTGTTCAAATTCAGACTGTAGAATACTATGGGTAGAAGTGGACCCCACCGAATTTTTAATACAGCAATCATTGTAGTGGATTGAATAGTGAATTTTGTATTTTTCTGTAGAGTGGAGGGAGCAGAGAACTTACCTGTTGTGGTGGGGACCATGAGTGCTGACTTGGAAAATGTTTGACTGTTCTCATCATCTTCTGTATCAGTCATGCATGTATCGTTTGTATGCCTTCCATGATCAACTAGCTTATCCTGTTCTTGTTGATTTTGCAGGTCTTTTGAAGAAGTTGTCGGCTCTGCATAATTGATAACTGCTGTCTCCATTGCCACATTATCCACACCCGGGTTATGGTTAAGAACAAAAAAAGGGTTGGCTTCAAAAGGTTTATGGTTGGTAGGGTATTCGTCACTAGTAGAGCTCTTTACCGTCCATTTTTTCTTTGACCCCGTATTCGGATAACGCGTTTGTAATGAAACCTCATCATCGTTTTTATCTGTTGCTTGATAAGAGTTCCTCATAATTTGATCTCTGTGGTTGTTAGTAGGACGTTTTCTGCTTCGCGGTCGCACTACTTCCCAAGCATTTAAATTGCTTAGTTTTTCCCTCGATTGATGTATGTTTGTAGCTGGACTAGGAACTTCAGTATTAATTGTAAATGTATCTGTAGCAGATGTTTTGCAGCCCCTTTGCATATGTCCTAGTGTTCCACATCCGTGATAGAAAATAGTTTTCATTTCATATTGAATTTTCTGGATGTGGTTTTGTATTCTAACAAAAGGTGGCAGGGGCAGGGATGTATCCACCTCTACACATAATCTGGCGAATCTGCATCTTGACTTATTGAAAGTGTGAGCATCCATTTTTATTGACCGACCTACTAAACTTGCAATTTTGAATAGAGCCTGGAAATCATAGTATTCTATTGGCAGGTTGGGCAATTGGAACCATAGATAAACTGTATCCGGAATATTTGTGGTAGGAGTAAAATTCGGACGCCACTGTTGCACTTGTAGATAATGATTGAAAAGAAACCAGGGACCTCCTGCTAGTGCCATAAAATAGTCCTCTTGAAAAGAGACCCTAATAACAAAACAACCACTCCCAAGATCTGACGTATAAATAGGGGCCGTCGTTTTCCATAAACGACCTAGGTGTTGTCCCAGATTAATAATGGGTTTAGGCAGATTCATAATTCTAAGAATTAAAGCTCTTTGCCATGGCTGGTGTAGTCTCTGAAGTTCATCCTGTGGGATGGGTAAAAACGGGTGAGGGGTATCAGTCTGTGGAGAGGATGGTGGGGATTCCTTTGGTGGATCCAAATCCCAGTTCTGAATCCAGTTAGGGAAGTAAATGTGCTGTGATTGAGAGGTCAGTTTATCTTTATACGAAGTGGTTTGTTGGGAAGGAAGATGATTTTCCATATGATTTATTATGTGTGGTAGCTCGGGTTGGGAAAAAGATTGAACAAAAGAGGTATTTGTACCTGATTTATCACAAGGCTTCCAAGAGGATTTGGCGATGATGGACACGAGTTATCGGTAAAATTTCTGGTTGGGGCGGCGGGGGGTTGTGGCGAAGGAGACAGAGAATTATCCGACTGAGAGAGAACAACCATCTTTTTCAGTTCTTTGTTAGTTTCATGATTCCAGCTGTTTGTTTTCTTTCACTCAATTAGAACTATTAGGGCATAGCATTGTATAAAACTATTTTAGTTACTATTAATAATATATATTGTTAAATAAAAGGGATAATTACATTTACACCTCCTCACCTATTGTCCATTTACACAAATCACCCTGCCTTTTGAAAAATTACAAAAACCACCCCTGGCAGCCTTTAAAACCCAAAAATACCCCTATTGATTTGGTCAAACTTTATTATAAATTTTGAAGGACAAAAATACCCTTAGGGGTGTTTCTGTAATTACCAAAAGGTAGAAGGGGTGTTAATGTAATGTCTATGAGGATGAGTAATATGACCCCATATATTTTTTCATTATTTATATCAAACTTAAATTTAAATTTAAATTATTTTATTAATTATTTTTAATCGAATCTCTATATAAAATTACAGTTTCTAATAATTGAAATATTAAATTATTCAATTAATATATGTTTTTAAAATTAGTTACTAGATTATAAGTTTAAATTAAAAAAATATCATACTTGAATAAATTATTTGAAATTATTAAAATTAAAAAAAATATTTATCCTCTATTTTTATTTATAACTAAATTTTATTAAAATTAATATATTATAATTTAAAATAACTTATGAATTTTATATAAATGATATCAGAATTAGTAAAATAAATAATTTATTTATTAAAAAGATATTTTAATTTTTTTTAAATTATCCCTCACCCCGCCGCCCCGCTTGCGCCCTCCTCGCTGCCTCCCCGTCTGCGCCCGACCCCTCTTCCACTTTCGCCCGCCTTCGTTGTCGCCCTCCGCCACCTTCGTCTGCTATCTAAATATGTATGTACAAAAATATAAACATATATTATATATGTATAAATATATATATATATATATTTATATATGTATAAATATATATATTTTTAAATATATATATATATAAAATATATATAGATATACATATATGTATAATTTATTAATCATAGTAAAATTTAGATACAAATAAACATAGTGGATAAATAATCTTTTAATTTTAAGAATCTAAAATCATTTATACAAGTGTGATAATTATAATTTAAATGTATAGCTTAGTAACTAACTTTTTGTATTATATTAATTGAATAATTTAATATTTTAATTATTAAAACGTGTAATATATGTAAATTAGATTCAATAAAAATAGTTAATAAAATAATTTAAACTTAAATTTAAGTTTGATATAATTTATTAATTTTAGTTATAAATAAAAATAAAGGATAAATATTTCTTTTAATTTTAATAATTTCAAATAATTTATTCAAGTATGATATGTTTTTAATTTAAACTTATAATCTAGTAACTAATTTTAGAAATATATATTAATTAAATAATTTAATATTTCAACTATTAGAAACTGTAATTTTATATAGAGATTCAATTAAAAAAATTGATAAAATAATTTAAATTTAAATTTAAGTTTGATATAAATAATGAAAAATATATGGGGTCATATTACTCATCCTCATAGACATTACATTAACACCCCCTCTATCTTTTGGTAATTACAGAAACACTCCTAAGGGTATTTTTGTCCTTCAAAATTTATAGTAAAATTTGACCAAATCAATAGGGGTATTTTTGGGTTTTAAAGACTGCCAGGGGTGGTTTCTGTAATTTTTCAAAAGGCAGGGGTGGTTTGTGTAAATGGACAATAGGTGAGGGGGTGTAAATGTAATTATCCCTAAATAAAATAATAATGCATGTTATAAGATATTAAGATTTTGTATTAAAAATGCTAATTATGATACAAATAACTTTATATTTTGAGAGAATTATGATAAATTAATTATTAATACCATTTAACTAGTTTTGCTTTGACCGGATTCAATTTCGACCACATAGACGAATATATTAATGGAATAGGAAGAAATAGTTTTCTTGATAAAAACGATGATATTGAGAACATGTGTTAAATGCTACTTGCACTTAAATCGAAAAATGACATTGTTTTCGTTGGTTTTTTAGCAAAATTACGAGGTGGGTCGAGGAATTTGTTCCAGTTATGTCGTCCCCGCCGCCTAAGCCAGAAGTTGGGGTGGGCGTGTTTCTGCTGAAGGGTAATAAAGTGCTGCTGGGCCGCCGCCGCACCTCCGTTGGCCGCGGCACCTTCGCCCTTCCCGGTGGCCACCTCGAGTTCGGTCAGCATTCACTTTTTCTTCTTCTTTTGATGATAAATATGATGTTATGATTTATTTATTTGCACATTTTTATACTAGGGCTCAAACGAAGAAACAGTAAATTGTAAATTTTGTTTGGACAAAAGATAATTCCTTCACCAAAATCTGGGAGAAGCTGAACTGTTCATGGAGGTTTCTGCAATTTCAATCAAATAGTGTAATGAAATTGGGAAGAACAGAGGGAGAACTTTAATAACTATGTTTAGCTGAAAGTTCAGGCAAGAAATCAGTGTCGGGATGGGGACTAAAGACCTAAGCATTAGACTAGAAAGTAGAAATGACAGTTTCTTTTGTTTGGATTAATCGATGACTGTGTTTATCCATGATGTTCTGTTTCAAACAATAGTTACTATGTACTCTTGTTGTTCTTCAGACTATTACTGATTCAATATCAAACTACAACTAATGATGCTTTGTTCAAATGGTAAGATCGAGGCCCCACGACTACAAGTTTGCCGGTCCTATGATATGGCTATTTTAGTAGATTGTTTATTTTCTTTGAATCATAGGATGTCTGGATATATCAAATGATGTAATGAATCATATCTATTAAAAAGAATTCAAACAATCGGCCTAGAGCCATATCGTCAAACTAGGAACAGATTCTGATGTTTGGCACTTGCAGGGGAAAGCTTTGAGGGTTGTGCAGCCAGGGAAGTGAAGGAGGAAACGGGGCTAGACATTACCGGAATTGAGTTTATGACGGTTACCAACAACGTTGTTTCAGAACCAAAACCAGTACAGTTGATTGCGGTTCTCATGCGAGCAGCACTGGCCGATCCTCATCAGGCCCCCGTTAATCTTGAACCTGAGAAATGTGATGGTTGGGATTGGTACGACTGGAATGATCTTCCACAACCATTGTTCGGACCCCTGGAAACTGCAATAGGGCGCGGCCTTAATCCATTTATGTGCAATTAGAGCATTCATTTTCGACTGAAGATTGTCGTCTATCGATCTATCTGTGTCGGTATTTCAAGTACGATGTCTTCTGCTTTATACTTAGTTTTGGTTAACATTGCGAACTTTCAGTGTATCATTTACAGAAAAAGAGTTGATTTGGGGAATTCGGAGATAACCCTAGTTTTGAACCCAAGTTCCTCTTTTTCGAATAGAAGAATAATGCCAATTCGACTAATTGATTGATGATTATTGGCTTCTATTAATAGCTTATAAGTAGGGTTTGATCAAGTTTTGATGACTTTTGTAGCTAATGATGTAACAATTATGTAATCCATAGGACACCTTAAACTGAATTTAAAATTGGCTTATATAGATCTTGTTTCATAGACTCATTATTCTTGGAATAAACAAAAGGAAAAACAAATAAATTAAAAGTAACCTAGTCTTAGCTATGTAGTTGTTGGATGCAGATGATGATTAGTTGATCCGTAGAATTCTGAACCCATCCTTAGAAATAATAATAATATTATAAAAAGAAACATTGATAAGACTTTGGTACTATGAAGCCCTAAAATTCAATGAATTTTGACATTGAGAGAGATTGCATAGGGATGTGGTGTGTATGAATGCAGGGGGCCCTGTTGAGCAAAATCTTGTCTGTGTTTTTAATTAAGGATGTTCCGAATTGGTATATAGGAATAAATTTTTTTTATTCAAATCAAAATTAATTAGATGAGACTAATTATATAATAGGTGTAATACATATATTATATAAATGGGGTATATTTTTTTTAAAAATTACTCATTCATCTATCATGCAATTAATTTAATCCTATCATTAATTTTAAAAAATAAATTCAAATGGAATCAAGAATTAAAGGTGAGTAATGATTGTGGGCAGCACTTTCCAGCACATTCTTTTGCAGATTAAGGGTTTATTGGCTCGATGTAATTTTCTCATCATTACTTCGCTTTTGTTATTGTTGACATTTTGGGCCTCTTTTTAGGGGAGCTGATGAAATTAAGGTATTTTGTGTCTGGTGATTGTTTGTAATTCCATATCGTGTGTTTTTGCTCAATTTTCTTCCATATGTATTTATATAATGAAATGAAATAAGTCATTATTACATGGTGGAACGATCATAGTAAATAACATTCAGTTAAACCAAAATTACTACAGATAATGAATTTAACATGAAATGAAGTTCACCTTTTGAAGCTATAAAATTCATTCATTTTATTTATTTAAATTTTTTTCATCAGTCTATTCGAGTATTAGACTAGTAGAAAATGCAGAAAATGACATTTTTTTGAATTGTATTGCATGTCATCTAATGATTGACTCTCGAGTAAGATACAAGAACAAAAGAGCTATACAAATAGGGAAGCCAAAAGGGAGGGATGTACCCTACTCGATTCCAAGTCTTGCCCTATCAGCACAAAAGCATGACACAGCTGAGAGCGGGATGAGTTTCTCCAATAGAGGGAGAAGGGCGGCAAAAATGACCGCTTAATTGACATGCAAGAGTGAGCTAGTGGGACTATGGATTTTTTTATTTTTTATTTTACTCAAACATACACCCATTCACACACGCTCTCAATAAATTTAGAATCGAATATCTCTCCAATGAGATTTTGAGCCCCAAATCATTGGGGTGTCCCTTAGAACGGGAGTATTGATTTACAAGTCCATGATCCCGTGGGAATATCAGTTGTAATTTTCTTTCTATTTAGTACTACACTCTGTTACAGTGGAGGTAATCATTTGTTGTCTCAAGGCAGAGAACAAAGTAATCCGGCGGAAAGAATACACATTGACTGTGTAAGCACACAAACAAGCCAAGAAACAGAAGCCGCAGCCGAATTTCAGACTAATAATTTCCTTCCCACCTTTGGTTAAATGTCTTCCCCCAGACAAGATCCTGCTGCTGCCACTCATTAATATTCGTGAACCAAATATAATCACCGTTTTTCTTTTTCTTTTTTTTTTTTTCTTGGAGGGGTGGGGGTGGGGGGGTCCGGGTTGGGTAGAGTTTAGGTGTGGCTTTACCTATACTGAACTGTTTCCAATGCAACTCTTTAAATGAGTCAAGCTCTCTCTATTTCTTACACCAACTCTTCTCTCCTATCTTGTTCTTACAATCAGTCCCCACCATTGAAAAACCGATTCAAAGATCAAATCCTTGTCTCCTCAGATTCCACCGTTCCCTTCTTTTTTCCTCTCAGTTCGTCGGATCTCTTCTGTTTGTGGTCTGTATCTGTCACTGTGTGTACTGTGTGTGTTTCTTTGTCTCTGTTCTTGTTTGTAATATATATATATTTTTCTTGATTTAGGTGGGGCTGCTCACCATCTTTTGTCAGTATTCTCCCTGCTACACTCCCTCAATCTCCCCGAACCTGACAGATAGGGGAATAGAAGCCAAGAATAAATTCATCCCGCCTTAAAAAGAACAAAGCACAACCCATCTTTCAGACAGAGAAGTTCTAATCTTTCCTCTCGATCGTTTGTTAGAGATGAAGACAATCATGGCAAGAAACCCGCACGACTCCTTCTCTTTCTCCAGGAGATACTTCCACTGGAAAAAGAAGGACGTTGTTGAAGACGAAGACGACGACATGGAAGAAATCCTGGCCTTCGACTCCTCGAAATCTGAAGAAAAGGTGAAATCCGAGGATGTAATAAGTTTCCCACTGCAGCATTCACTCTCAACGGGCTCAGGGAGAGCGCCTCCAAGAAAGAAGCTTTCAGTTGTGGCGGTTTCGAAGCTGAGATCGGCGCTGGCTCTAGGCAGGGCCCGAAACCACTTCTCCTCGGGCCTGGGGACCAAAGTTGTCGGGACCCTTTTCGGGCACAGGCGCGGGCATGTCCATTTCGCATTCCAAGAGGATTTCAAACTGAATCCAGCGTTTCTGGTGGAACTGGCGACCCCGACAAGCGTTCTTGTTAAGGAAATGGCATCCGGGCTGGTCCGAATGGCATTGGAATGCGACAAGAAGATTGAGAAGAAAGGGTTTAAGCTTCTGGAAGAGCCGATTTGGAGGACCTACTGCAACGGGAAGAAGTGTGGGTATGCAATGAGGAGGGACTGCGGGCCTGAGGAGTGGAGCGTGTTGAACTCCATCGGCCCGATTTCAATGGGGGCAGGGGTGCTGCCCGGAGCCGGAAACGGGCCGGAATCCGACGGGGAGATGATGTACATGAGAGCTAAGTTTGAGAGGGTTGTCGGAAGCAAAGATTCAGAGGCTTTTTACATGATGAATCCTGATGGACATGGAGGCCCTGAACTCAGCATCTATTTGCTCAGAGTTTAAGTTTTTACTTCAAGTTTCTTTTGATCTATTACATTACATCCTCAGTTTTAATGTTTGTAGTTAGTTTTCGTGATGAATGATGAAGCCAAGAACTGTACGGAAAGAATTGGGGTTAGATTCTCCATGTAGTTTGGGAAACGGGAAATTTTACTGGTATATTTGTGTATAGGTTCCGGCAGTACATCGTTTTTGTCTGCCTGTTTGATTCCACTGATTTTGCAATTTCTTCATACTTTATCTCAAACTTCATACTTGATCTCATTACCTAAATGTCTTATGAACAATTTTAGTTCGAATTGGGGTTCAACCAATTTGAAATTAATTATGCTACGATAAATACATTATACTTGTTTTATAATTAATATACGGACGAATAATTTCTTTATTTGAACAATTCTTACCGCTTAGATCTAATTAACAGTGCCAAATCAATTATATTACGAGTATTACTACACGTGTACTGTCCTTAAATTATATGTTAATTACGTACAAGTGTAATACGATTACAATTTGACGAACTTCGTTCAGACCCAACTCAAAAGAAGTAAAATTTGCAATCTTCTTGTCTGGTTAGTTGTTAGGTGTCAAGAATTGACTAAAAGAGTGAATGTTCATCTGGGGTTCTCCAGAAGTTATGTTGATCACCAATTGATGGTGCTTACGACTTGATCGGTGCCCCGTTGTGCGAAGTATTATATTTTGTATGAACCTCATGATTTTGTCTTGAAAAGACACCTCGCTAAGAAGAAGCAGAAGCATTTGAGCTTATAAATCACTCAAACTCCCCATTTACAACCGACGTGGGAGGCTTGCTATATCATCACCGGTAGTCATATCTTCTCTTCTCTACCAAGATTTAAAAAGAGTACAATTCAGACAACCAAATGCTAATATTTAATCCTAGGTACACGTGGAACTATTGACTGCAAAACTAAACTAGGTTTTTGTCATTTTGATCAAGAAATCCAAGACAAAGACTGGTATGTAAAATTTTAAGTAAGAATTAAACATTAAGATTACAGAAAATATTGCAATGATTTGGGCACGGGCGCAACCAAATCATTCACTCCAAAACATGTGAATGCTTGTTCAATAATGTGTTTGCTTGTATACCCGACACCCCCAACACGTGGTGATGACTCCTTCTCTTTCTTCAATTGGAAGTTTGATTTTGGCTTCGGACAACACTCAATTATGATCATTTTCACTAATTCTGAGCCTAATCTTTCTCTTTTTAAAATTATGATTATTGTTGGTATAAGTTAAATCTCCAATTCTACACAATTCTATTACTGTGTATTAGTGTCGTATACTACAAACAATAGAGCGGAACTTTGAGCTCTTTGACTCGGTCTATATCTTGCGAAAGATCTAAATATTAATAATTTGATTATTGAAATTGACTCCATGTTTGTTGCAAACATCATGACAGGAATGCAACTACTTCAGCAAACAGAATTGACGAAGCTTCTTCAAGCATGCAAACTGAAAATGTTTGAAATCCAATATTTCCAAGTAAAACACTGCTACAGAAAGGAAAATCAAGCAGCGGACTACTTAACGAATATTAGTATATCATCGGCTATATAAGTTTTACTTTAAAAAAGAATAAGTGAATGGAGACGAATGACAAAATTGGAGACAGAAATATAAAATTACTATCCGATGAAAAAAACCATCGTCCTACGAACACTATATTGAAAAATAAATATTAGGGCATTTACACCCTAAACTATAGTTTATTTACACATATCACTCCTATTTTTTTACGTAATTACATAAATTAACTCTGAAAGCCAAAAAATATGAGTAGTTTATGTAATGATGTTGACGTTTTTTTGTGTGTATGTATAATGTTTCAAAAATCAGGGATGGTTTTTATAAATAAAATCGACGTTTCTGATGAATGTATGTATAATTTTTCAAATATTATGGGTATAGTTGTAGTTATCCCTAAATATTATGGTAGATACCAATGTGGACATCTTAAAGAAAAGGAGTCCTATATTGAATGATGTTCTTGTAGAAATAGTGCACACACTTTATTTGGTGTGTTGAGTAAGGATTGGGATTAGGACATACCACTTGACAGTGTTGCCTGAAATACTTATCAGTATCACTCCCTCTCCCTCCCCCCCCCCCCCCCCCTCACATATCTTAATCAATGTTAAGTATTTGTCCAACATTGTGTCCTCTGTTGCTCCCTCTGTCCTTAAATTGACACCATTGGATAAGCATCCATCCATAACTTCTTACAAAATACTCCATGAGATTTTGATGTTTGTTTGAAATTTTTACTTAAAATTCAAAACAATCATGATGTGGGTGCTTAGCGATTGGATCGGTATTTGAATTGGAATGTTTTAATTGAGTTTTTAGTTAAAGAAAGAGATCTGTTTATCATAATTTTATTAATATTTTGATCGAAATTGAAGTTTAGGTTATAAATATTATTGACTTATGAGTTACTGTTGTAAAGATATTCAGGGAGTGTTTGCAAGTGCTTGAGATCAAGCGTTTATAAGTTTACTGCTAAAAATAAGTGGAAAAACATATTTCTGTTTTGCAGTTTCTATTTTTACACTGCTTAAATTAAATTATTTAAGCCAAAAGTATAACAACTCTGTATTAATTTTTGCAGCTTATTGCTAAAATTTGTAAAAGTAAATTATTTTTCCAAACACTCAAACACTAGTTTTTTGCCTTTTATTTTCAAATATTTCCAATTTTTACTATTACTTAATTTATAATTTTATTAACAACCTTATTTCCACCGCAAAGAGAGAAGCTATTGTAAAAATCGCCTTTAGTCTCTGAGAAAATTCTACTATACATTTTTATAGTTGTTATCTTATTTATTTATATAAGTACTAGTCGTCGTTGCACGCGGTCCTCGCGAGCATATGAAAAAGAACTGTCTGAGATGTAAAGAAAAAAAAATTGTGAAGGAATGAGAAGAAAAGAGTTAGTAAGAAAAAAGAAACATGGAGTGATGTGAGAGAAACGTGGAGTAGTGGGTTGAGAGAAAAAATAATAAAATTACTTTTCTGACCAATAATCTTTTTAAGAAAAGAAAATGATTAAAGGGTAAATTTGGGCATTCAAAAGTTGATATGCCAAAAATTTTACTTTTATAATAGTATAGATAATGAGGTCATGGGCCACTTGAAGTGTTCATTTTAATGTTTGAAGTTTGTAATTATTTATTACTCATAAATTGTAATTTTATAATTATTAAATGAAATATAGGACTACATTTTGATGTATCAAATATTAAAATCTATTAGTTTCATACATAAAACAAAGGGTAAATTACAGCTATCTCTCATGAGATTTGGTAAAATTACAAATACCTTCTTGTTTTTTAAAAAATTATAAAAATTCCCCGAGTTTTGTAAACGTTTAACAAATAACTCATTTCCATCCATTTTTATGGGTGAACTGACCAAAATACTCTTATGCACTGAATTATTTTTTATTTAATTCTTAAAATTTTTTGGACTACAATGCGTAGGGAAAGGTTTCTTAAGTTTTTTACAGAGAGGAGCAATAATGCAATTTGCCTCGACTGATTAGTCTATAATTTTAATAAAAAATTCAAAGGCAAAATGGTCAATTTTAGACTTTTGGTTAAAAATTACAAACCTTATGATAGTATTTGCAATTTTCAAACAACAAGAAAGTATTTGTCATTTTATTGTAAATATGTAGTTTTTGTCTCACTTACTATAAGTTTATTGTAATAATAATTTATTGTATTATGAATTTATTGATTAAATTAATGTATTTATCAATTTATTGAGAACTCTGCTTGTTGTTCTACACATCCATAATATTCATATATTTCATCGCCTCACTCGTTGTTGTTTTTTTTGTTATCGCCATTTCAAGAATTTTTCTTTTAATTTCTATCAATTGAAATTTCACTTGTTATTGGATAAATAAACATCAAAGCTTTGATTATTAATTAAAAAAAGGGGAAAAAATACACTTACCACAATTGTAGAAAAACAACATTAGGAAAAATGTTAGTACACACACATGGACACAGTACTCTCTCTCTCTCTCACACACAGACACACATTGACGCACCTCTCTAGGATTTTAAAAAATATTATTGTTGTTTAATTTTTCTTGTATTCAGAAAAAGAAAAAAATACTTCATTATTAAATAATAAATTATTATAATTAAAAAAAATAAAATTTTTATTATATTATATTTACGGAAAAAATATAAATTCACGAAATTAAAAATTATACGATTAGAATACTCATTGCATTAGCAATGAAAACATCAATTATATATCTATATTAATATCCCACTAGCATGAATGTATATATATATTATTTTTATTCAAAATTTTAGGTCATAATTTGTCATTTTTTTATTTATGTAAAAACAATTATCCATTAAATTTTTATTTAGAATTAAACTAATGTGTACTATTTATGGAAATTAATTTAAAAATACTTAAATACAAAATATGTCAAGAAATACAACTTATTTTTAAATCTAATTACCAATAAAAAGACCTTATTATTTCAGCCAAACATCTTATAAGATATAAAAACATCTTATAAGTTTTAACATCTTATTTTATCCAAACACTTTAAATTTTTATTTTTAAAATAAGATTCAACATCTTATAATATTTCAAATGCTGTAATACACCAATATTATTTAAAAATTAAAAAATTTAGGGAAATTACATGAAATTAAAAATTATAGCAAGATCAGTCCTCTAAAGAATATAGAATCATAAATACACAGCAATGTAAATTTATGTCGTTTGAATTACTTTACCCTACTGATGTGGGCTGACTGGGAAAATGGGCCGCAATTCCCAAGGAGGCCCAGAGCCAGAAGGACCAAAAGGAAACAAGAGGAAAGGCCCAAAGGGGCTGACCCACTTAGGCAGGAGCCAATAAATACCCCATTCGATGAGGGACACATGTCACGATCCTAGGAGTCCAGCTTGGCGTCCGTACATTGGGAAAAAACACTATATAAGTCTTCATTTATTGGTTGTTAGATAACTTTAATGCTATGACTTCACTTCCAGTTCCAATATTCCCAATTATCTATATTTAACTTAATTGTTGGAGTGCGAACGCTCAAAAAACCCCAACACTTTGATTATGTGTGCAGATCTTCAACTTATTTTCCACTTCCCATCTTGCTTGCATCGCTCGGCCGACCGAGCACATCACCTACATTTAGAATTTTCTTGATTCATTTTCTTTGTCCATTTTATTTTTGTAATTTTGTTATGGAACTAATTAAAGTTGGAGTACGGAAGAAAAATTCCAATCCAAACATAATTTAGTCAGACCTGAAGTAACAAGTGTAATATATTTTGTGAGATTAGTGTATATTTCAACGAAAGTGACCAATCACATGATAAAAAATATATCACTGTAAACAATTTCGTGTTCCTGAATTTATCGAACAAGAAAATATGACAAATAAATTTCTTTGATTGATTTGAATATTTGTGGGTGCGAAATCTCTACTTTAAACTTTTGATTCTTCTCTTCAAGAACGTGATCTTTGACTTCGGCAACTTCGTAGGTGAAACTCGATGGTTGATCTCCTTTGACGTTGACTTTGACTTTGAATAACGTTAATTCGGGGACCGTTGACTTGTTCCCGAATTAAACGCTATAAACTTGAAGACATCTGACTTGAATTTAGGATATTTCTTGGTGGATTTGAGACTTTGATCTTCTGCCAATGTGGACTTGCTTCTTGATAACGTTAATTCGCAGGTCTTTGGACTTCTTATCGAATCAAACGTTGACTTTAGATAACTTCCGTGATGAACGCCTTGATTCTTGCCTTGAACACCGTGGATCTTCATTGATTTGCACTTGAGAGAATTTTGGGACTCTCTTGCTTGTGTCTACACGTGTCTTCAATTGTGTGTGTTTTGAATGAGTTTCGGGGACCCCCTTTACATAGCTGTCAAAGAGATAGTCGTGGTAAGCTTAAACATCTTGTGTATTATCTCTTTATAATTTAATTTAAATAGATTAATACATTAAATATTTAACAAGATATGATTGGTCAATTTTGACATTATCTCTTTAATATTTGTATTTTTTAAAGAGGTAAGCATCAAAATTATTTGTCTCAGTTTGATTAGAACGTGAAATTTTATTTGTCTACAAATGCCCCCTCGAGGTTTCTTCACGAGCATCTACAACAATGAAGTGAAGGAGTGAACATGTCTCGAAATTGATTCTTTTTCATATGTTCTTTTTTTTTTAATATGTGACTGGACTTGAAAACGTTGTTCAAGCTGCCTATGTACCTCGTGGGATGATCAAGTTATAACGTAGTTCACTTGAATTATTCTCGTATCAATGAATCTTCAAACTTGACTTTAGAGATAGTTTATACTCATATCAAGGAGTTCTTGACTTGAACTTATTTGAATTTGTTGATAGTTTATTCTCATATCAAGGAGTCTTCAACTTGACTTTGTAGATAGTTTATACTTGACTTTGTAGATAGTTTATACTCTTGTCAAGGAGTTCTTGACTTGAATTTGTCGATAGTTTATACTCATACCAAGGAGTTCTTTAACTTGAATTTATAGATAGTTTATACTCGTACCAAGGAACTTTTTGACTTAAATTTGTAGATAGTTTATACTCATATCAAAGAGTTCTTTAAGTAATTTTGTAAATTGTTTATCCTCGTATCAAGGAGTCCTTCAACTTGAATTTCTAGATAGTTTATACTCATATCAAGGAGTTATTTGAGTTGAATTTGTAGATAGTTTATACTCATATCAATGAGTTCTTCAAGTAAATTTGTAGATAGTTTATACCTGTATCAAGGAGTATTGATTTTTTTTTTGGACATTAGATAGTTTATGTTCATATCCAGAAACATTGATATTTTTTTGAACATTAGATAGTTTATGCTCATATCCTGGAGCATTGAGATTTTTTTTTGACATTAGATAGTTTATGCTCATATCCAGAAGTATTGAGATTTTTTTTAGACATTAGATAGTTTATGCTCATATCCAGGAGCATTGAAAATTTTCATGGTGTTGCATCATCATTAGCCTCATCATTGATGTCATTTGAGTATTCATCTTCTTTGCAATTGAAGCTCATTTCAATTCCATGTGCACGAGTCGCTAGCTCTTCAAAAGTTTTTGCTTTTTTTGCTTGAAGAACAAAGCAAAATTTCCAATGTATTCCTTGGATACACATTTAAATTGTTGAAGTCTCGAACAATTGATCTTTGCAATTAAGGCTCAAATTTTTTCAGTGGTTGATATAATCAATGACGGGCTCTTCCTTCCACTAGTGTGAGTTCGTAAGCTCGACCATGTTGATTGTTCTTCTGGTACTATAAAAACGATTGAGAAAATCTTGTTCTAATTGCCCCCAATTGTCAACTGAGTTGGCTTCCAAGTCGGTGTACCAATCAAATGCATTTCCTTTCAAAGATCAAACAAATTGTTTGACGAGGTGATTCTCATATGTTCCAGTGTTGTTGCACGTTTCCACGAAGTGAGGCACGTGTTGCTTAGGATTGCCTTTGCCATCAAATTGTTGGGACTTGGGAGGTTGATAGCTGATTGACATCTTCAGAGATCAATTCTTTGAGTGTATGGCTTTGTGTAAGTAAAGGATGACCTTGAGGTTCCCTCGATCTTGATTTTGATGGTTCATTCAATGAATTCTTTGAGTCGGTCCAATGGAATCAATCCATTAGATGATATTTGAAACTCTTTTGCAGGCTTATCCTTCTCGGTATAATGTTGCTTTGTGTATGCCTCTTCTTCATTGTGATCCTCAAATTGTTTCACCCTGATATGGCTTGTGTAAACGTCATCTGGCTTGTTGACCAACCTAGCAATTTGGACATCTTGCTCTTGGACGTGCTTTGTGAGTCATTCGATGGCTCTTGTCCGACATGCAATTTGCTCTTCTATAATTATAGCATTTGTCACCATGACTGAAGCCACATTCGTGGGAAGGAGTAGTTAGACACGAAGCGAGGAGAGGATAGAGGAGATTTATTTTCGTCATCTTCACTTGCATGGCTAGGTAGGATGAAGTCTTTCTGAGCAGACTCAATGGGAGGAACACCAATACTCTTGGTACTAGAACTTGAACACTTTGATGTGGCGAGTTTGTAATTCACCGTCTTCATAGCTTTTCCTTGAGTATCCATCTAAATATTTCAGACCTTGATGTAGGGAAGAGATGAAAGGTAGAGAGGTCCCACGGGGTGTGCCAAAATTTATAAATAAACTTTCGTGTTCTTGAATTTATCGAACAAGAAAATATTACAATAAATTCCTTTGAATTGATTTGAATATTTGTGGGTACGAAATCCCTACTTGAAACCTTTGATTCTTTTATTCAAAAAACGTGATATTTGACTTCGAAATTTTGGAGGTGAAACTCAACGTTTGATCTCGTTTGACGTTGACTTTGACTCTGAATAACGTTAATTCGGGGTCGTTGACTTGTTCCCGAATTAAATGCTATAAAGTTGAAGATATTTGACTTGAATTTGAGATATTTCTTAGTGGATTTGAGACTTTGATCTTCCGTCAATGTGGACTTGCTTCTTGATAACGTTAATTCGCAGGTTTTTTGACTTCTTTTCGAATCAAACGTTGACTTTAGATGACTTCCGCGATGACCGTGGATCTTCATTGATTTGCACTTGAGAGAATTGGGAACTCTCTTGCTTGTGTCTTCACTTGTCTTCAATTGTGTGTATCTTGAATGAGCTCCGGGCCCCCCTTTATATAGTTGTCAAAGAGGTAGTTGTGGTAAACTTAAACACCTTTTATATTATCTCTTTATAATTTAATTTAAAACGATAAATACATTAAATATTTAACAAGATATGATTGGTCAGTTTTAACATTATCTCTTTAATATTTATATTTTCTAAAAAAATAAATATCAAAATAATTTATCTCAATTTGATTGAAACATAAAATATTGTTTGTCTAACAATCACATTTATTCTATTATTAATTTTATTCGTGTAATAATTTTCCAAATAAGAGCATGGACTATAGAGTCGCCTACGACAATGGGAAAGATTGCAGCAATCTTGTGTCTTGTCCCGCACACCAAGAAAAAGAGCAAGAAAAAGTCATTTTTTATTTCTATTATAATAATTATTACATTATTATTAGTATTATTACATTTTCTCCGCGTGGACTATGGATTGTGGAATTGACAACAAAGGCCTTAGCTAGGGTTCGTTGACCATGGAATTAATATTGTTATCATTTTCCACGGCTACACTCAAAGTCATAAAACACACACTCACGTCACGTTGAAATATTCAAACACCAATCACCTACATGATTATCACTCCTAATCCCAATTAACCTCTTGCATTAGCTATAATTTACAATATTAATTAATCATTACAATTTCAGTTATTAGGCTATAGGTACCTAAAATCTTATTATAAGGAATAAGATATAATTTAATTACTTAGTGTGATTAGCCCTATGATTACAAAAAGAGGATAAATAACACTACAATAAATGACTCAATAACTACGTACGAAAAAATTTAATGCTAAAATCAGCATCGAACTAATTAATAATTAAACTTATTACTGAGTTCATTGTTAATCTACATTAACAACGAATTTCACTATTTTATAAAAAAATATACGTACGTTGTTGTTATTAGTGTTATTTCCTGTATGTAATAATGAATAATTGCAGTATATATGTATTATAACATTCAATAATCCAAACTGAAGATAATAATTAACAAACAAATCAATCTATAATATATACTACAATAAATTCTAATACATCTGTACAGTGTCACAAGAAACTGTATAATTAACTTCAAAAGTGAAAAAAACCAAATTAATAAAAATCAGCGCCTTTACATCCTCGGATGTTAGGCTTACATAAAAATTCAACTATATCATCATGTAAGAATATTACCCACTTGGGTATAAAGAAGATCATCAAATATCTGGGAAAAAAAATAAAAAAATAATAATATATATCTATATCTATATCTATACTCTGCAGGTACGTAGACCTAATTGGCGTCGATGTTCAATCTTGAGGTAAAGAATTGTGCCTGTTGGATGGACCAGAAGGAGGAATCGGAACCCCTTTAGGCAGCCTGGTGAAGTACAATACATCGGCAGCTGCTAACTTTTTCTTGTCCTGAAAATACTTCAAAGCCGTCGCAGAAACATCGTCCGCGGCCTGATCTTTCACCGTCGTCATCATCATCGTCCTCCCCGGCCTCGTTGCAACGCAAGATTCCGATAAGAAGAGGACAAGAATTGTAATGGAAATGAGGGTTTTCGGAGAGAAACAAGAAACGGCCATTTGATGATTTGATTTAGGGTTTTGGATCATGTGTATAACTTTTCTTGAAGAGGAAGAATTAGAGGTTTATATGTGTGGGAGTTTGCATGGAGAGCATACATATATATATAAGGATTATAATAAGAAATTGAGAGTTAATTTGTGAATTATTTCTAAGTATTTGACACGCAATATGGTGTCGGATTTTCAATGTCAACGGCTGACCAAATTAGAATTAGTGGCAGAATTTGTGTTGGATGCCGGCACCTATTTTTTTCCGGGTTAAGAAGGATAAGTTTCCATGAAATTTCTTCATTCTACGTATGTTATATAGTTACACTAAAAAAAAAAAATTAATATTAGCTATATTTTTAATGATCATAGTTAAAAATTATGGTAAATAGCTATTATTAATTATGATTAAATAAAAATCGATGCAAAAACTAGCTTTTCCACCATGAAAAATTTATTTGCCACGGTTTTTAGCCGTGGTAAAAACATTCACCATGACAAATGTTTTAGCCATCCTCGTAAAACCACGGCCGATAACATTGTGTGACCGTGGTCAATAACTATTCGCTACAATTATTTAGTATTAATTACGATAATTAATTATAGTTAAATATTATATTTTTTGTAGTGTTACTGCATGTATACGTGGCAGGATGTACAAGAATTTTAGTAAAATAGTATTGCTAAAATTGTGATCATATTGTGCTTTTTAAAATGTCCACGTGGTGTGCCTGAAAAATGTGGACTCTCATATTAAATTCTTTCAAGTATGTCAACACTACTAATTTACGGAAAAAATTATCTTAGTTTTATTTAATCCGAAAATTACGACGAAGTTAGGCGCCTGTATAAATTTCTCAAGTAAACTATAGTTACCTCTATTGAAATTTGACATAATTATAAATATCCCCTCATTGTTTAAAAAATTACGGAATACTTTCATGAGGTTTGTAACCGTCTAACAAATATTCATTTCCATCCATTTTTATAGGTTAACTAACCAAAATGCCCTTATGCGATGAATTATTTTTTTTTAATTCTTAAAATTTCTTTGGACTACAATGCGTAGATGGAGGAATCTTAAATTTTTACACAGAGGAGCAATAATGCAATTTGACTCGGCTGATTTTTCTATAATTTTAATAAAAATTTCAAGGACAAAATGGTTAATTTCAAACATTTGATTAAAAATTACAAATTTCAGGGGGAGCATTTATAATTTTTTAAATAATAAAAGGGTATTTATAGTTGTTCCAAACCTCTGGGGAGATGGTTGTAATTTACCCTAAATTTCTCTATAGTACTTATATTTTTCTCTTTATTAATTTTTATCGCCCTATATGTTCTTGAGACATATATATAGATTCGGGTTAAAATTTTCATTCAATTATGTTGCTTGTTTTGGCTGCTAGGTTTTTTAGACATTAAATTATGAATTTCCCCAAATAGAGAGATCTTTTGCGTGCGAAGCCACGCCATCAGAACCAAGCTACTATTTCCAGGGTCCATTTATCAGTTCTTGATTACATTAAACACGACAATGATGTTTATCTGTTATTGATGCTACATATAATCTTGCCTGTCTATCAGCCGTAGTATCCTAGTTTGGAATTCTTATAGTTATTTCGACTATGATGTACTATATTTTCTAACCGTATATATATACGTGTATGTATGTAGAACGAGTCTTCAGTCCGATCAAACTCGTCCCATTGTCATTCTGGGGGAGTATTTCGGTATATTTGATGTGTTGAATTTGATTATGAAAGAAATTAGTTGAGTTCGAGTCATCTTATCTATACTAATATGAAGAAGAAAGTAATTTCTCATTTATAACTGACAGTTTGTGACACCGTAATACCAAATTTTAATATACCCTTAAATATTTGTATCGATATAATGAATTATATTTATTTCAAATGGTCCACATATTTTAACCGTCACCATACGAGTATGTTTATCCTCCACTTTCAAGCGTGTATTGTTTTATTTTAAAAAAGACTTTGTGTTATATCTATCAGATTATATTGGCGCAAGTATTACGTGTGTTACGGTGGAGACAGAAATGTCTCAACTTGAGGGGAAAAAATACTACTCAACATCAAAGATCAAAGTCAACTATTAACAGTAAACCTTGACCATGAGTTTATATTTGTTAAAGTGTTGTTGACGAGGAAAAAAGGGGCAGTGATTCATACACGAAAGCCCGACGGGAAAAGACCGACAGTCGATCATCAGTAGTTAGGACAGTAAACGGGCAGCAGCCGAAACAGGCGACTAAGGAATTGGGTTGTCGGGGAAGGAATGGAATTGGTCATATCTGATGGGAAATTCCATATTTAAGGAAATAATTACGTTGCTGGGAATTAGTTAATTACGTGGAGTTAAATACATTTTTAATCCTGTAACTTAGGTCATTTGGCGTTTTCGTCCTTTAACTTTTCAGGGTAGTATTTTGGTCCTGCATCTTTTCAATTTTCGCGATTTCAGTCCTTTTATTCGCCGGAGTTTACCTCCACCAGCGAAAAGGGTGAACTCCAGTGAGAAAAATGACCAAAATCGCGAAAATTAAAAAAATATAGGACGAAAATGCTACCTTAAAAAATTAATGGACAAAAATGCTGGCAGAAATGGGCCAATAAGAACAAAAACCCCAATTTTAAAATATCACGTGAGAGACACATGCATTTTTCCTACGATAATGGTGAACTCCGGCGAAAAAAGGACTAAAATAACGCAAATTAAAAAGATGAAGGACCAAAATGCTACCCTAGAATGTTAAAAGACGAAAACGTCAAATAACCTAAGTTACAGGACCAAAAATGTATTTCACCCTCATTACGTGTGTGAAAGTTTATCAGTCAAGTTTGCACAGCTGCTTGTTGACAAGATTTCATGTTGGAACTTTTAAATTCGTACTTGAATTTTAAATTGTCTATTTTATTAGAATGGCTAAATTAATTAGTATTCTCTAATTGTTTAATGGCCTAATTGACATTAATTAACAACATTAACAAAGGGATTCATATGGCCGATAAGGCTTGGCTCTCAGTTGGTGAAGTTGAGGCCCTAGAGATCATGCGTTCGACCCTCTGCGTGAGATGATGTTGTTACTAATATATAATAGGTATTATTTGTAACTGTAATAGTTGTGTGTTATTTATGTGATATTAGTGATTTGATTGTTGTAATTATCTCTGTTCCATGTTGATATTCGACAAGATTGTTTGTAATCACTATATTTTCGATTAATAAAATTCATCACTTCCAATTAAAAAATAAATAAATATATTGAACCAAATGGGATGATACAAAGGTTGAAATATATGCCACCGACATGGTTCCAAATGGACAATTTCTAACGCCTTCTTTTTTCTTCCTCCAGAAAATTTCAACGGATTAGCTGTAATTGGTGATGCATTGCCGGCCGGCAAACTAGGTTCCGGCATTATCTCTTACACTTGACGTGGTACTTTCTAGTTACTCCCACGATAAATGTTTTTATGTGTGTCTTGTAATTAATCACTAATTTCAAATAAATTATTATGTGAATTATACGATAATTGTGCTAAATTACCTTTTCTGTTCCATAAAGAAGGGACTTTTCCTTTTTAACCTCATGCTTTATGGGATTTTCGTTGTGGTCCCATTTTTTAAAAAGATTTGTCAACTTAGTTTGAGACCTTATTTATCGTCGAGTTTTAACAAAAGAATGGAGAATCCATTAAGTAGTTGTTAACGTTGGAGGGAGCTCACAACAACATCATTTGAAAATACTAAACCTTTTATCAAAAATCGAGAACAAAGACTACAAAAATCAACTCTACTTTCTGACAAATTCAGCCATTAATATACAACAAAAATCTAATCATTATCTTTACAAGCAGAGAAAATATAAAGGCCAAAAAATCAAACCTTTGAACATAGAAAACCATCACCTACCATAACTTACCATAGTTAGAGTTCTCCAACTCGATGAGATGGCTGCGCAACAAGAACATCGTTACAAATCTGTCAATGTTCACTATATTCACTTGAGTCCTTGTATTTTTTTTCAAATCAAACTATCAATCTCGAGCTATTTGGAAAAAAATGACTTAAGAAATTTTAGGGTTCAAATGGGAAGGAATGAGCAGACATTCGATTTGGGGCTGGATTCTACTCACAACTCACATGAGAATCACATGGGTAACTTTTCCTTCTAATGTTAACAACTTAACTAGTTCTGCATTCTTCCATTAAAACTGGACGGCAAATGAGATCTGGAATTAAATTGTCAATTTTTCTTAAAAAAATGGAACAAAAATGGAAATCACAAGCGTGGGATTAATAAGAAAAAATCCAACTTTTTATGAGACAAAAATGATAATGGTGAACATATCAATCTTTAAATTGAGTAAAATATTATTAAATTGAGTTTATGATAAATTTTTACGTTTAACTTATGCAATTTATATATGCAAGCACATATCGACTCAGATAACTATGCATAGTTATGAAAATAATTGGTAATTTAAGGCGACCTTCGCAGCAACTCATCAGTCGTCACAATAGCCCAAATAAAAAGAGTTTTCCCAGAAATTTTCACATGCATGAAATATGAAAATATATATATATATATATATATAAATTTAATACCTTTTTAAAAATATAAAATTATAGTATTCTAAAAAAAGACTTTTGCAATTGCACTTGGACCCTTATGAGAATTCTCTGTTTTAAACTGCATGTACCCTAGAGTTTGGATGAAAAATATTGATGTCAATAAAAAAAGTTATATAAACTTTCAATTTTATCTCTCGTTCAACATTTTGTATAATTTATTGACAAAGGTTTTTTAGTAATATTTTTATACTTATAGAGGGATAAATGTGAGATATATGAAGTAAAAAAAGAAAAGGTGTAATTGTAATAAAATATAATTTCTGAATTATTACAGTTGCTTAAAAAGTAGTCGTTGATGAACGAAAACCCTGACGAATGTTTTTTACCATGGCTCTTAGCTATGGAAAATAAGTCTTTTATTGTGAAAAAGTTAGTTTATTTAACCGTAGCTAATAATAATTATTTACCACGATTTTTAGTCATAATCATTAAAAATGTTGCCAATAGTATTTTTTTCTAGTGTTAATTTGAAATATATTTTGTAAATATAGATGGATTTTCAAATTCTTTTCATGTGGAGTTATTTGAAATTATTCTCCAAATTTTTTCCTCAAATCCAAATCCATAAAGCCATTTAGCAGCATAAAAGAAGATAAAAATCCCTATCATCCCCGTCATTGATTTTAAATTTCTCCAATGCATACTATCCCGATAACCACAAATGTTCAACCTGCCCCACTAAATTAATTACATGACAGGTACATTGTATTTATTATATTAAAACATATAGTTTAAGAAAACAACCGATCACAGTATAAGTACTACGATAATACTTGTAATTAGACTTGTCTTGTCAAATTTGAACTTTTTCTTACCAAAACATAGTAATTGTAGTTCCATATATCTAACAACACTCTACTGACCAAATTCAACTCAAGTAGAACAGGTTGATGCCCAGGAATGTGGAGAACCCAAGTAATAACAAAAAGGATAGGCAACAGCAGAGTTATTTCCAAATGGTCCATGCATGCACCTGCTTCGTTTTCACTGCATTTAAACCCTGTCTACAAAAGACAACTTTCTGTAACAAATATTACTAGTGTGACAAATTACATCAAAAGTGATTTTTGGTCTTGTCCCAGAAAAAAAAAAAAAAAAAAGCATATGTTATAGTACTGAAATATTTCGAACTTGTAATTTTGACTTCTATATATGTTATAATTAGGTAAATGGTCGAACCGGGTTCGGCCAATCAAGAATAATTAATTACACTGTAAGTTTTATTACGTTTATCATGTAATTAGTCGCTCTTTTTACACTCAGTACAAGAAAATGGATTATTCCGTACACTATTAATAACTATAACTTAAAAATCATGACAAATCAATATTATTTACTACGCGGTCAAATAGAATTGATGCGGAAAGGTAAGTTATAACTATAGTTAATCAACGTATATTCACCATTGTTTTACCTAGTGGCTAATACATCTGCCATAATTTTTAGCTGTAATTAATGTTTTAATTTGACTTGTAGAAATAATAAGTAATAATTATTGTTCGGTCGTGATTAATTAATATTCATACAATTTTTTACTTTTAGCTGTGGTAACGAATTATATGTAATAAAAAGTAATATTTCTTGTGTAGGCAGTAAGTATAATTCACTAATTATATGATTATTGAATTTGATCTATCTTGTGGTATTAATTAATTTGTAAACTAATCATATATTTGGCAGAAGGATTTCATTCTGACAGGCATGATAGAAAATAAAAAAACTTGTTTGATAAAGACATGAATTTCCTTGATGCTGATTACAAGAATGTTGAAGCTAGCTATAGGGGAAAAAGGCTAGAACTAAAACCATCAAAACCTTAACCAGAAAAACAAGCCCACAAACATTACACACTGAAAACCCCAAAGAAACTATTTCATGATTTCCTGCCGACACTGTTTTCCCAAGCCCCAAACCGCCTCCCCAGTTTCCCATAAAACCATGCAGAGAATTTAATCTCTCCTGTCAGATTATTACCATGAAGGTACACTGCACTAACATTAGCCAAACTTGCCAGCTTTGTCGGGATATCCCCTGTCAGCTTGTTATCATTCAGGCCCAGAAATCTTAAACCTTTCAAACCTGCAATGGACTCTGGAATCCCGCCCGTCAGGCTCATATTGGCCAGGTCCAGTGCAGCCAGCCCCGTCAGGTTCTGCCATTCAAGACTCATCAAATCACCGCCGGTGGGATTGTCTGAGAGGACTAATTCCTCCAAAGAACACAAATTTTGAAGTGTTTTGGTCAGTCCACCTGAAAATCTGTTGTTGCTGAGGTCTAAAAGTGTTAGTTTCTTCAGATTCCCAAGCTCTTCTGCGATTCTTCCTTCCAATTTGTTGCAGCGTAAATCAAGCTTCAAGAGTGAATTCAGCGCTCCAAAGCTCAAAGGCAAAGAACCAGACAGTGAATTTCTACTCAAATCAAGAATTAAAAGATTGTTTAGCAATCCGAAGTTGTCAGGGATTCTGCCTGTAAATGAGTTTCCAGCAAGATTTAGCCGCCTCAAGTTGATCAAGTTCCCAAGATTTGCCTGTAATTCACCTGTTAATCCGTTCTCAAGTAGTACTAGGGACTGAAGATTTTCGAGCTGTCCAAACTTAAACGGAATTTGTCCGATTAGACCGGGATTGGATCGGAACTCTAGCCATTCTAGACTTGCTGCAAGAACTTCCCAATTCTGATTAGGAATTGAAACGGGATACCGGCGTGGCGAAACAAAGCAACTGAAGAATGAAAGAGCCTTCAGGCGCCTTAATGCAAACAGATGGGGCTAAATTCAGCATTTTGGGCACAACTCAGGGAGTTATCATGAAGAGGTCCAAACCTCAACTCTGTCACATACCAAAACCCATCAAACAGATCACAAGAAACACCCTGTCCAAGAACCGAACCAAACAAGAACCCTCAGATCATCATCACTAAATCTGAAACCATTACTGAACCTCAGAGTTAATGTTTTAACATTGTACTAAACTTAATGCAAACATTCATGTCTGGCAGATGAAACTATAGTAACAAAGTCAATGTAATACCACTGAAAACAAAAGGAAACATCATATGATGCCTAAAGTTTCAGGTTTTTTTTCTTCTGGTGATTTCCTAATACTGATTCAAGTTTCCTAAAAGCTGCAAGAATCTTTATAGCAGAAAAGAGAAACTGAGTTCACAGACTTCATCCCAGTAAATAAAGATCTGAGCCATTCCACCATTTGCCCACGAAAGCTTGAACAGCAGAATACAGAGCCTCCACCTCTGTTCTCTTCATTGGAGCTGCCACACTCTCATCTTCTCCATTGCACCATACACTCAAGTAAAATACGCACAGAACCGGAATGGGAAACCTCAAAGATTTGATCTTTTTCATGTTTTTACAAAGCCCAGAAAGAAGCTTCTGAATCCCACCAAAAATCACAGCTTCTTCTAACCAAAACTACCCTAATAAAATCGCCAAGAATGTGAAGAAAGTTGCATGTTTTGCAGTGTGAAGGTATAACATGCTTCTGTTCTTGCTTATCCTCTCCGAATGAATGCTTCTACTTAAAAAGAAGGAAGATTGAGATTGGAATGAAATGCAGAATGTGAAAGTATCTATCTTGTTGGTGTTTATAGCAAAGCCAAGGTAGTAAATGAACTTTGGAGGGGCGTTAGGTAGCAGAACGAGCGCTCTTCTCAACGCGCACAAGAGAGAGAGAAGCATTTAAGGTAATGTCAATTTATCAGATCATCACAATGGAAATTGATGAAGAAAGGTAGCTTAATCCAACTCTATAAAAAGGACTCTTTTGCTCAAAAGGGTTTCTATCATTTCTTGTTGGGATTAATGCAATTTATCTGCACGTGATATTGTAAATGATTAAATTAATCTGGTATGAAAGAAAATAACAATTTACCTTCATGTTTAGAGAGGTAAATTTCTATATTTTAAAAACTACGAAAAGGTAAATTGATTCATTTTAAAATACACATGAAGGTAAATTGCTATTTTATTTTTTATAGGGAGTTATTTGCATTTTTATAATATCACAGGGAGTATTGCGTCATTTTTCCCTTTCTTCTTTCCTTTCATTCTATATTTGGATAAGAAAATTTAGATTTCGGATAATAACTTGCAAAAATAATTTCTTGGAATGAGAAACGAGATATAGTTCAATATAAAATGTTAAGTGTTTGGAATATGACAGAATTATTCAAAACAGTTTCAATTATACATTATTATAGATTTGAATTCCCATAATTTCCGATTCATACATCAAAATGCAACCTTAGATAATCAAAGGGTTTTTCTTTGCTGAATAAAAGACGAAATCAAATTAAACCAAAACTCATCCGGTCATTGCTCAATTTGATTGTCCTAACCCTACAAACACATCAAGAATCAGGTTCGATTAACTAATAACGCTAGTTCTAAGACACCCATATAAAATAAAAAACTCTATATCTGCAATAAAATTTTAACTCTTGACATGCAAATAATATTAATGGCTCTTTTGATGTCCCCTGAGCTAGAAGATTGATTGTGGTTGGGGATGAATGAAAATATCATAGTAGGTAAAAATGACAAGTAGTTGGGTTTAATGTTTTGGAAGTGGTTGGAGGTGTCTATGTTGGGACCACTAAAGTGGAGATGTGCATGTAAATACATGCAAGACAAAGGCAGCTTTTGTCTTTGCTCTCTCACCTTTGGGGCTGTTGGGTTTAAAACAGATCGCTGTAATCGAAAGGACAGAATGATTTGAAATTGCCAAAACACATGGTCGGTCGCCAGTTGGTCGGCTACCGATCATATTTTTACAAAGTGTATCACTTTGGTGATACACGTGTAATTTTTTTTTTAATAATATTTATATAAATAAGCCAAAACTTTTCTGCCTAATTATGGAATTACCTACACAATAGTTACCACAAAATTCTTCCATGCATCGCATCGGTGCTTGATACTTTGAGGGATTTTTTTCAGGGTGAATTACACTAACTTTCCCTGAAATTTGATATAATTACGGATATCCTTCGTTGTTTCAAAAAATAATAAATATCCCTTGGGGTTTGTAATCATCTAACATATAACCCATTTCTATCTATTTTTATGGGTGGACTGGCCAAAATGCTCTTATGCAAATTGAATTATTTTATAAATTTTTTGGACAAAAGTACGCAGAAAGAGGTTTCTTGCTCTTTTTTATACAGAGGAGCAATAATGTAATTTGCCTCGTCTAATTTTTCTATAAAAAAAATTTAAAAAATCAAGGGCAAACTGGACCATTTTAGGCCCTTGGTAAAAAATGACAAACTTCAAGGGGATATTTGTAACTTTTGAAACAACGAGAGGGTATTCGTAATTATGCCAAACCTCAGGGGAGGTCATTGTAATTCACCATTTTTTTAACCAAATTAAGTTTAGTCAAACAAAATCAATTATAGAACAAGTGTAATACACTTACATACCAATCACATCACACGTGTATTATAATTGTCATATAATTGATTTAGGTCCTGTTAAACTCAGTTTAAGTTAGGATTTAATTGCAGTGATAATGATGCTTGACAATCTACTTTTAATCACTTTTGGATTATTCGGAAGCGATTGTTCACTCCTTTACTTCGTTGCAGTAGATGCTCGTCAAAAATCGAACAAATTGTTTGACGAGGTGATCTCCATATGTTCCAACGTTGTTGCACGTTTTCACAAAGTGAGCCACGTGTTTCTTAGGATTGCCTTTGCCATCAAATTGCTGAAACTTGGGAGGTTGATAGCCGATTGACATCTTCAAGCTATCAATCCTTGGAGTGTAGGGCTTGGAGTGGGTGAAGGATGACCTTGCGCTCCTCTCAATCTTGCTCCTGATGGTTCCTTCAATGAATTCTTTTAGTTGGTCTACCGGAATCAACCCATCAGACGAGACTTGAAGATCTTTTGCAGGTTTGTCCTTCTCGGTACAATTCTCGTTTGTGGATATTTCTACTTCATCATGAGCCTCGACTTGTTTTTCCTGAATATGGCTTGTCTCAACATTGTCCAACTTGTTGATCAACCTAGCGATTTGGGCATCTTGCTCTTGGACATGCTTGGTGAGTCCCTTGATAGCTCTGTCAGGCTTGCAATTTGCTCTTCTAAGGTTGTGACATTAGTCACCATAACTGGGGCCACATTCGTTGTGAAGAAGTAGCTAGACTCGGAGCGAGGAGAGGACAGAGGAGATTTATCTTCGTCATCTTCGCTTGCATGGTTAGGCATGAATATGTCCTTCTGAGCAGACGTAATTGGAGGAGTCATCTGGGAAGATTCCTTAAGTTTCTTCGACATGCTTCTCGTAGTAACACCGAGACTCTTGGTGCTTGAACTTGAAGACTTCGATTTGGCGAGTTTAGAATTCATCGTCTTCGCAACTTTTTCTTGAGTGTCCATTGAAATACTTCAAACTTTGTTGAAGGGAAGAGACGAGAGGTAGAGCGGTCCCACTGGGCGTGCCAAAATTTGTAAAAAAAAATTTCGTTGTGAAGGAGTAGCTAGACATGGAGCGAAGAGAGAACGGAGGAGATTTATCTTCATCGTCTTCACTTGCATGGCTCGGTATGAAGGCATCCTTCTGAGCAGACTCAATGGGAGGAATCATCTGGAAAGGTTCTTTAAGTTTCTTCGACATGCTCCTCGTAGTAACACCGAGACTCTTGGTACTTGAACTTAAAGACTTTGTTGTGGCGAGTTTGGAATTCACCGTCTTCATGGCTTTTCATTGAGTGTCCATTGAAATACTTCAGACTTTGTTGAAGGGAAGAGATGAGAGGTAGAGCGATCCCACTGGGCGTGCCAAAATTTGTAAACAAATTTTCGTGTTCCTGAATTTAACGAAACAAGAAAATATTACAAATAAATTTCTTGAATCGAATTGAGTATTTGTGGGTGTGAAATCTCTACTTGAAAACCTCTGATTCTTCTCTTCAAGAACTTGATCTTTGACTTTGGCAACTTCGCAGGTAAAACTCGACGTTTGATCTCCTTTGACGTTGAATTTGACTTTGAATAACATTAATTCGAGGGTCGTTGACTTGTTCCCGGATCAAACGCTATAAACTTGGATATATTTGACTTGAACTTATGATATTTCTTGGTGGATTTGAAACTTTGATCTTCCGCCAAGGTGGACTTCTGCCTTGATAACGTTAATTCGCCGATTTTCGGACTTCTTGTCGAATTAAACGCTGACTTTGGACGATTTCCACGACGAACGCCCTGAATCTTGCCTAGAACGTCGTGGATCTTCCTTGATTTGCGCTTGAGAGGATTTCGAGACTTCTTGAATGCTCTCTTGCTTGTGTCTTCAATTGTATGTGTGTGTGTGTGTGTGTCTGGAATGAGTTCCAAGGACCCCTTCATATAGCTGTCAAAGAGGTAGAGTTGTGGTGAACTTGAACACTTATTTTGTATTATCTCTTTATTTTAATTTAAAGAGATAAGTACATTAAATATTTGGGAAGACATGATTGGTCAATTTCGATATTTTCTCTTTAATTTTTGCATTGTTTCAAAGAGATAATATGAGAAATATTTGTCTTGATTTGATTGGCTGAAACATCTCAATTTGACACGTGTCGGCCGTTGATTTGATGATGAAATATATATTAAAATATCAATTAAGTTAACTATTTATATTTGAAATTAATTAGTAAATTCCAAAATATAAATAGAAAAATAGAATATAATTGATAGATAATAGATATTTTCCACTTGTCCTCATTTGATTGGTTGCGAAATTTATTTGTCTACAGCGATAATTTGTTTTGGTAAGTATTAGAATTTGGAGCTTTTGTCCAATCACGATTTTACAAAATCAGTTATTTAAGAATCAATTGTTTTAAAATTACTTCTTATAATTTCTTTTCCGTAATAATCAATACTCAAAAGTTAGGTCAAGCTCACCCTCACTAGTTTACAGTGGTCGATTTTGAACAATTAACATCATATATGGTTGGAATTTATAATAAATCGTACGTTATATATGGTGTGAATCCATCATTCGAAATTGATGAATTTTTTTTTCCACACTTCATATCAATACGTGGTTGTCCATGTATTTGATTATGGGCTATATTATATTATGAATATATGTACATTAATTTAATTATATATATATATATATTTTATTGATATAGAATCCAAGAAAAGTTATCAATCACATAACAAGTATATCATCAATTATATGACAAGGATATTACGCTTGCCAAATTCGATCCGTATTGAGATTTTCCCTATCAAAAGATACATCGTGCATCATACCTAGAGGTTTTATGCAGGTGCATAATTCTTAATTATAGAAAGTAAGAAATTTAGTTTGATTGGGAAAGAACGAGATCGTTATGCTCGATGGTGGTCTCCATAAAAAACCTTTTAGTACTTAAGTCAGTTTGTGAGATCAGAAAAAAAAAATGTAGATTGCTGGGATGAAAGTAATAAATGAAGTACCGTTAGCCCAAAAATATTTGTGGATATTTATAGGGCCAAATGTTCGTATTTATTCATATGATTCCACATGGTGTGATCTCGACTGCCAAGTTAGGAAGATCATTTGGGACGGTTTGAGTACGATCGACCCGGGTTAGTAACACGTTTTGTCCAGTAAAAGTACTTTGCCTTTATGGTGGGTAATTTGATTTTTTTGACATTGTGTTTGATATATAACCATCAGATATGAAAGCACATCAACAAGATAGTTAGATTCATACTATGTTTGGTATTTTGTATATTGAGTGATGGATAATTGTCATATATTCTTTTATTTTTAAAATATATAGAATGTAATAATTATATAACTATATTCGACATATTAAACATCAAATGTAATATTTATATAACTCTTTAGAATTATGAAACAATATAGATACCAAAGCCTCAACGAGTTTTGGGCTATTGGGCTTCACTATAACAACCCAATTTGCAGAGAAATATGTACCATTCTCTGTCACACCTTATTTGGGCGTAAGTAGGCTTCAGTATTAGGCCCATTTAATACTTTTCTAATATTCTGGGCTGGGCCCATTTAATTTATTTAGTAAATAAAAGATATTATTATTATTTAGAAAAAATACAAGCAGCCCTCTTGACATTGTAAATAAGCAAATTACCCTTATGAAAAATAAAATATCAATTGACCCCCCGTATTTTTTAGAATAAATCAATTTACCCTACTCGTGTTTTTTAAAGGTAAAATTGCCCCATTTTAAAGAACACAAGGAGGTAAATTATTAATTTTTTATGGGGAGATGATTTGCTCAATTGTAATATTACGAAACGGAAAATTGCCTTAAACACATTATTATTTTGTATGAAACTATTTCCTAAATGTTTCCAAGATTACAAATCCAATTTTGAATTTTTATATTTTATGCAAATAATAGTAGTAGATAAATATTATAATTTACCAAAAGGCCCCCAGCCCACGACAAAAAAGGAAAAAGGAAAAAATAAAAAAGAGAAGCAACAAAGGGGGGAACAAAAAGAGAAAGGAAAAAGGAAAATGAAAGGAAAAGAAAATCGAAAACCTATCTCGGCCCGTTACCCACACCATCACTTCAAACGAGGGTCAAATTCTCTCTCTCGCGCGTTTCTCTCTCACAGACTGTGGAGTCCTCTGATTTCTCTTTTTTCTACATCTGAGTGTATGTGTCTGAAATTTATCTGTGGTTATTTTGAAAGAATAAATGGAATAAAAGCAGTTTAGGGGAGTACAAGAAGATGGCTGCTGAGAGTTCAACGGCCGCGGCGAGCAGTAGATCTGGTGGCGGAGGAGCATCGGCGGACTCCTACATCGGTAGCTTGATAAGCTTGACTTCGAAGAGTGAGATCAGTTACGAGGGGATACTCTACAACATCAACACCGAAGAGTCTAGCATCGGCTTATGCAACGGTGAGAATAATCAGGAAAGATGGGCTTTTACTCTTTTTGGTGATTTTTGATCAATTTTCTTGAATTATTTTGGCAGGAGTTTTTTTTTCATTTTTTTTTGTTGAAATTTTGGATTTATTTGGTGTTGTTATTATTATTTCTCTCTAGCTCGCGACTTTTGTAGGTTTTATGGATGTTTCTTTTGATGGTTGTCTGTGCTACAAATAGGATTCGGGTTACGTGCCATTTCAGTTAAGTTATGGTCATGTTTTTCCCCTCCGGGGGCTGGACCATCACGTTTTAGGGCAGTTATGTTGTTTATTTAGGAATTTATTCATTGGATTTTCTTTAGAAGTGAAATGTTGGTAAAAAGATCAGATTTCATCTGTTTTTCTATTGTTGTTGCTTTTTGACATGTTGTGCTGTCAGTATGAGAATAGATTATTAGCATGTTCTCTTTAGGCGCATCCTCTTGGACTAATTATTCTTCTGTGATTAAGTCTCTTTCAGAAATGGTTTCTACTTCATATGTTATTTATTCGAAAATGATTTAGATGTATATGACATGGGATAGTAGGCTATATATATCTAGGGGTGTGTGTGTGTGTTAATTACCCGAGCGGAGAATTCCTTATAATTTAGTGTGTTGAGGTATATGGCTAGGTCGGTTGCACAATGGCCAATGCATATTTTGTTGATCTAAGGGCAGTTAAGTAGAACCAGTATATGGTCTAGCACATGCATAGTTGTTAATGGCGCACGGCGCATCATGGCGCAAAGGTCCCCTAGAGCCATGGCGCACGGCGCGGCGCGCGCCATTTGGACGCACGGCGCACCTGTCTAGAACTAAATTATATATTTCATAGATCATACATCAAATTCATCAATATGCCTAAGTCTAACTATAAAGATGCACAAACAATAAAATATAAACACTAGAAATTAGAAATCATCATACCATACCATAAAGATCAAAACAAGTTGTAGAAAAACAAAGTTCAAACTTCAAATAAGCAAAACATTAAACAAATCATACATAATCATTGTAAAATGTAAAAACAAACATAAAATATCCATCAATCCGACTCTAATTCATCTCCAAGTTCAACATCTTCATCATCATCATCATTCTTATCTTCCCTGTCACTGTTGGATATGTAGCAATTAAGATCTTCCTCATCGGTGTCATCAAAATTAACTTCTTCTTCCTCTTCATCAACAAGACGAAGAGGATTTTTTGTGGATTTAGAGGAGGTCCAGGAGGATGTAAAGGCTTTTTTAGTTGCCTTGAATGCCTTCAATGAAGATCCCTTTGAAGAAGATGCCTTCGATGTAATGTTTTTCGAGGATCTAGGACGAAAAGCATAGGCATCTTCATCAACTCCAGCAGCTCGTGCAACATCTCCCCAAGTTAGATCATCATCTTCAAATACACGAGCATTCTCTTCATCATCATCACTGTTGAGAGTCGATCCTAGCATCCATTCATTGCATTCATCTATCTCATTCAAGGCAATTGGGTCAATAGTATCACGAGCGTCATATCGCCTCCTCAAAGCTCTATTGTACTTGATATAAACCAAGTCATTCAAACGTTGTTGCTCCAGCCTATTTCTTCTTTTGGTATGGAGCTGCATAAAATTTGATATTATTTTTTCACAAATTCACGAAAAAATATACGTACATATAGTACTACTCTCAAACATTAGCTACTTACATTTTCAAAGATACTCCAATTTCTTTCACAACCAGATGAGCTACAAGTCAGACTCAAGATTTTGATTGCACATTCTTGCAAAGTTGGAGCATATGATCCAAAAGTAGCCCACCATTCAGCTAGAAATTCAATAATTCCACAAATCAATAAGAAAATATAATATATATAAAAAAGAGAATCAATGTTAAGAAAATAAAATTTATTACCCGGAGCTCTTGTGCTTCTTTGCCTGACCGCCATAGGGATACCAAAAAAACCTTCAGCTTTCTTACAAAATGTAAGCTCCATAGTAACTTTATCTTGCATTTCACTCGTTGGTAACAACTTTTCTATGCATTTAAAGAGCCCCCCATGACCTCTTTATCCTTTTCTACATCTGGATTAGCATAAAAGAACTCGGGGTTTAAGAAATACCCAGCAGCATGCAAGGGCAAGTGAAGTTGGATATCCCATCTGGCATCAATGATCTCAAATACTTTTTCATACTTTTCTTCAACATTTGAGAATGAAGCAGCAATTGATTCCTTTGCTCTATCCATTGCTTCATAAATGTAGCCCATTGGAGGCTTTTTTTCACCGTCAACTATTCGAAGCACCTTAACTAGTGGCCCGGCTACTTTCAATGCATAAGCAACATGCTTCTAGAAAGAAGGCATCAATATAATGCTTGCCACAAGCTTCCCTTGAGCATCTTTTGCGTATTTGCTCTTTGACCACATTTCGGAAGTGAACATCTTTCTCAAGTTCACTTTTTCAACATGGAACCGCTTCAGTGTTAGAAAGGCAATGGCAAAACGAGTTTTTGCAGGCCTCACCATATCTCTACCGGCAATGAACTCCCTCAACATATGCAGAAGTGGTCCCCTATTGTAGATATAACCATTGATCATCACAGCTCGATCATACGCCTACTTCAGATTTGGAAGCTTGAAGATATCTTCAAACATCAAATCGATGCAGTGAAACATCTTAGCGGCCAAAACATTTGCACTTGCACTATCTGTGACGACTTGAATAATTTTTCACCCGTATGAGAATAAGACGATGCATCAACAGACTCAACAAACTTGGTTCCTTTAGGGCTATTGACCAAGAAATTAATCAAAGATCGATGCTTTCTATCGGTCCACCCATCTGCCATCAGTGAACAACCATATTTTGCTTGATCAGCTTCCCAGGATTTCAGTATATTGCTCGTATGCTCCAACTCCTTTTTCAAATATTTCACCCTAATTTCATAGTAAGAATGAGGCTTCATACCAGCGCCATACTGTCCAAAGGCTTCGATTGCTGGTCCAAGACTGTCATAATTAACAGCATTGAACGGGAGGCCGGCATCATACATCCACCTAGCAAATTTTTGAATGGCATTCTCCCTCAACTTCTTCTTCGCTTCATCAATTGCATAAGCTTCCTTTCCCCTTCTTTGTTGTGTTACTTCAGTAGGTTCTTTTCTAAAAAATAAATTAATTGGACCAATTTGCGATGACTTCTTTGGTTGCACAGATGCAGCCGAAGAACCTTCACCACCAGACTAAGAGAACTTCCTTTTTTGGTTTTGTTCTTGTTCAGCTTCCCAACATGTTTCATCTTCAGCTAGCATCAAAATGGGGTATGGCATTCATTTGTTCTTTAAGCTCTCTCTTCTTTTGTTGAAAATTTCTTATTTCTTCTTTCACATGTTCAGGACATTTTGGACAAATTATTGCATTCCGATAGCCTCCAATAAGATGTTGCTTCAACCTAGTAATCCCTCTTTTATAAACATTTGAGCAAAAATTGCATTGAACATTGTTGGAATTTTTTGGATCCGGCAAAGACCCATAATTCCAAGCGGGATCTTTTCGGCTCGACGACATTATTCCAATTTCCTAGTTCTAAGAAGTAAGAACCTAACATAAAGTAAAAAAAAATATATATATATTCAGGTGCGGTGCTGCTGGTTGCTGCTGCTGCTGCTGCAGTGCTGCTCGCGACTCGCGCCGCCGACGTTGTTCGCCGCCGGTCGCCGGTTGTAGGTAAAGGTGAAGGTAGAAAGGGTTTTTGGAAAGAGGGTTAGAAAATGGGGGAAAGGGTTTTTAGGACAGTGTTGAATCTGTTCTGTCGACATATTCTTTAAAAAAATTATTTTTTTCTAAAGAAAAAAGAAATGAATTAAGGCTGGGCTTCATAATAAATACTGGCCCTAGCCCAGCCCTGAAAAGGGCTGGGCTGAGAAGAGGGCCAAGCGCGCCATGGCTGCGCCTCTTTGAAGGCAAGCGCCATTTTTTCAAAATGGCGCCGCGAGTGCGCCATGTGCGCCTTGCGCCATGGCGCGCCATTTACAACTATGAGCACATGTGTGTGTCCTGGATAGTGATGATTTTTAAGCTCTAATTATTCAAATGACTGTGTATGCATAAGTTAATTTTACCACTCGAAAATTGGGGCCCTCATATGCTTCCTTCCCTAAAAGAATTCAACCCCTGAATTCTTGCTAATGCATTGAAATTTATTTGCAAGTGTCTCTTAATTCCCCTTTCATGAGTCTTGTAGACTTGTAGTTCAGATAAATCTACAAAGTTCACTCCAACTGATGATGTCTAACAGATTCAGAGACCGTGTTCTTGGATTTTGAGCTAATCACACACATATCTATATATATATATATATATGTCTTTATTATCTATGGTAAACCATGCCTGCAAACTAATCGTTGGTGCTCAAAATATTCAATGGCAGTGAGATCATTCGGTACAGAAGAACGGAAAAAAGATGGTCCACAAGTCCCTCCAAGTGACAAAATTTATGAATACATTCTGTTTAGATGAAGTGATATCAATGTACATATTGGAAATGAATGCTTTTTCGGTTGTCTTGAATCTACAACTACTCCACCAATTAACAGCGATCCCGCAATTATTTAGGCAAGAAATGTGACAACTATATTAGTAATGTGATGCAGGAGAAATGAGATGCTAAACCATCTATGTTCTGGTGTAGTCTCACTATCCTCGTCCAACACCACCACCTACAAGCTTGCTTACAGCTCCTAGCGGGTCTTTGGCAGATCATGGTTCCCATTGTGCACAGATGGGGCTCCCTGGGCCAACTTTCCAAAGTGGTCTACCTTTATATCAACCCGGAGGAAACTTGAATTCTTGGGGCCCTTCTCCACCAAATGCAAATGGCAATGGGTTAGCTATGCCAATGTATTGGCAAGGGTTCTATGGTACGCCTAACGGGCTGTCTCAACTGCCTCAGCAATCCTTGCTTCGACCACCTCCTGGCTTGTCGGTTCCTCCTTCAATGCAACAGATGCAATTTTCTGGTTTCAATTCATCTCTTCCAACAGCAGGATCTAGCTTGCCAACTGCTAATTTACCAGATTATCATTTTTCCTTGGTTTCCAGCAGCACAGGTTCTTCTAGTTTAACATCTACTTTACCTGCTTAAACTTTATCTTTGAATATGCTCCCTCTGCAACCTGTGTCACTATCGTCCGAAACAATGATCAATCCTCTGGCAAACAAAGCTCCTATTACCACTATCGTTACATCGTCTCCGGGTTCTGGATTGCCATCTCTGGCTCATCTTCCTACTTCAGTTCCTGATAATGCAGGAGTACCTTTAGCCGCTACCAAACCTATTCCAATACCTGGCCCAACAGCTTTGCCCCAGCAGTCTGGAACATCTGTTTCTATGGCATCTGGTTCAGTTTTTACAGAATCACCTACACCTTTGCTTATAACACCAGGACAGCTCCTGCATTCTGGACCAGCTACTGCCTCTGCACCTCAACCTTTACAAACAGTGCTGAAGGATGTGGAAGTAGTACAAGTGTCATCAAAGCCATCATCAGAACCTGCAGTCCCGGTAGTAACAGAAGCTCAACCACCAATATTGCCTTTGCCACCAAATTCTCGAGCTCAAAAGGTTTTCTTCATTTCTTTATATGCATACCTACAATGATGCATTTGTTTCATTATTTTATGATTACTAAAAATTGATATCTGACTGAGTGCCTTTAAAAATCAGTATTCTTTATGGGTCTCAACTAGAATTTTGACCAATTTAATAAAAGTTATATGGGTTTCATGAGGCCAAAAGGCTGCCTTCTTATTAGGAGTAATGTTAAAAAAGAAACTGAAATGTTTGGAAACTTGGCACATGATTGTTTTCTGAGTTTATTGTTAATGCTATCAAGATGATTCTTTCTTGAGGATTTTTTGTGTTTCTTTAAGAATGTGGAATTGCTAACGCATGTAATAGGAGAAACTTAGATAATGGATATGCCTTCTGCTATCTGAAGCTACTACTTAATGTACCTGCATAAACTGAACATACCCAAGGATTTATTAATTACATGAAAATGCCAGAAAAATAGAGGGTGTGGTTGGTTAATAGGGGATTGGGTGGGTGGAAAAGATGGGCGTGTGAAAGCCTGATGCATCAGATTCCTGTCTCCTTAGAGTTCTGCACTATTTCTCACTGAATTGCAATCTTTCCATTTTAATCTTGCAATTGCATTTTGTAATTTTAGATAAACAATAATTTAACTGACACACTGCTGCAACCAAATTGTTTTAAAAACTTATGCAATTTTCATTCTTTCTAAAAATGGTGGAAACTTGAGCGACAATGATTGCCAATTGATTTGCAACCAGTCAATCCCTTATGAATTCCTAAAGCACAATGCCGTAAGTAACCTCAATATTTTGGTCCCTATGATCGCAAGGAAGATGGGTTTCTAAATTGCAAGATAAGAGTAATTAGGATTATTGTCTAATATAGGTAATGACTGAAGGTCATCCTACTACATTGTTGACATACACTTAATACATTAATTAACTCAAATGAGGCTCTGAGAAGCTAAGACATCCTACGGAACAAAATTTTCCTGGGATAATTTGTAATTGATTTTCCTGTTTTTGCTTAATATTGATGCCATCCAGCTAAAGTTTGTTGGAAACATGGCTTGTGAACAATATTTCGATATATTGCGGTTTAGGAGCTAATTTGCTACTTCCGCTTGTTCTTTTAGCCAAATGGAAGTGCTTATCACATGTGTAACAATTACAGAGGGCGAGGTGGAAGAGGATCAGGGGTAAGAAGTTTTTGTATTTGCATTTATGAATTTCTCTATGATTATGTTGGCACACCTCTAATGTTTATTAATATATATCATCCTTTTAGTAATTCTTTCATGTAATTTTTTTTTGTGTGAGATTTACTTGTTAAATCTAGTTGCTTCTTAGAATTGCAACATGGCTTTTTTGTTGCATTTGGTCAACTCTCTCTCAGGGAGCCGAGTTTTAATTATTAGGCTATGTAATGCAAAATAAAGAAATATTCTTTATCTTGCAGATTTCACGCCCCGTGACGAAATTCACTGAAGATTTTGATTTTATGGCAATGAATGAGAAATTCAAAAAAGATGAAGTATGGGGTCATCTGGGAAAAAGCAATAAATCACAATCAAAGGATAAAGAAGGAAATGGAAGTGACATTGCTGAAGATGATTCACAGGACGAGGATGTTGCGGAATTGCCAAAGATTGAGCCCAAGGTGATTGTTTAATTCTTGTCTTGCATGATGTTGACAGTTTGTGGTAGACTTTATATTCATGTCTGATTTGGTCAACTCTTGTCTTGCATGATGTTGACAGTCTTGCATGATGTTGACAAGATAACTGATATCTCATAATTATTTTGTCATAATTAATGAGATATCAGTTACAATGTGAAATAAATAAAGACTTATACGTGGTTATATATTTAGTATAGAATAATACAAATAAATATAAAAACTTTCCAATTTTTTATGAATAAGATTGTTAAAAAAAAGTCCTTATTTCAAATTAAATTATATAACAAACTAGTCGTAATCATATATAAATATTAAACAAATATTTTTTAAAATAGAATAAGATAAGAAAACATATTGTAACAAAATGAAGATATCGTTTATTTCAAGATCTTGTATTTATTAATGACCAGAAATAGAAAAGACTACCAATAATCAAGAATTAGTTAACTAATTGATCTCGTTTATATATTTATACACACATCTTGTACAATACCAATAAAATATATCATAATTGTTATTATTATATCGAATATCACTTTATGTATTATAAAAACTTGTGTTTAAACATATAAGGAATTCTAGTATATTAATACTACCGTAAACACGATCTATGTCTGATTATGTTTGTTCCTTTGCAACCTGGTCTTCCGAAAGTCCTGTTGTTTTAACTTTTGAGTTGGGTAGTTGACTACCAGTATCTGAGGTTGTTTACAAATTTTGCAAATCAGCGCTATTACAGAAGAAAATATCTTTTGTTTTGGTTTCACCTGTAGTACTAAACATTATAGTGTTATTATTTATAGATTGGAAAGTCGTTGATTATTTACTGCCTACAATGGACAGCCAGCCTGAAAAGAGTCGTTGATTTGTCTTAATCTGTTTTTACATGTAACAAAAGTCAAGTTATCCAGAAAGAGAACGTCGTCTGTCTGTCTGTCTGTTACTTGAATTTGATGCATTCTTCTTCTATAATCTCTTCACCCCTTTCTCAGGTGTTAAGTTCTTTCAGTCATGGTGATCTCGTTTCCATGCTTCCCAATCGTGGTATTAAACCGCATTTGCTCCCTTGTTGCTTCAAACACCATTGTCAAAGATATTGAACTTGGTATGTGTGCACCACGACATAGTAACTTGGGTCATGCTCTCAAATTTGCCATTCATTTGAAATTGAACGGGCGAGCAAGGAGATGGAGGATGATGCCAGGATTTGGTGCCTGAGAACTCTAACTGGTAATGATGCATTACAATCTATTATGCTTGAAGACTAACTCCAGCTAATAACATTCATAAACAATGTAGCACTATGCAACTAACTCATCCGACTGGAATTTTGGTTGTAAAATGTATTTCATCAACTACTTCATTCAAGTACACATTACGTGTATAAATAAAGTATTATATATTTAGTTTGAAGAAGTTAGGTCCGTGTTATCATCATTCTTGCAAACTAAATTTGGCTGACATAGAAAATGAATTCTCTAGTGATTATTCAAGTGTGTTGAAGACGCAAAAGTGGTAAGGCGGGCGTGTTTCTTGCTTAGTACTGATTTTTTAATATTAGTCTACTACTTCGTTTTTGCGGGCTTATTTAATATATTAATACAAAATAAAAAAAATTAACAAAATTAATTTTACAGTAAAAAGGTAACACTTTTAGTTTCAGTCGAACTCTAAGAGTTCGACTTCAAAATTTTTCTTTTTTTTTTTTTTCTAAATTCAAAGACGAACTCATGGAGTTCGACTTCAAGTCCAACTCCATGAGTTCGACTTTGAGATTAAGGTGGGGGTTGGGGGGTAGGAAGGGGGGGTGGGATGTATTTTATATAATAAAAAGGTGGAGTCGACTCCACCCTTATCAAGAAAGGGGAGGGGTGGAGTGGGGGTCGAGTGTATGTGTGTGGGGGGGGGGGTGGAATATGGGGTGGGGTCGAGTGGTAGGAAGGGGGCTAGGATATGTATTTTATATAGGCCTAATATTTTTATGTGTATTCTCAAAAATAATATATATACTTTTATCTTAATATGGTTTTAATTTAGTACTTTTTGTTAGTGTATCTCATTTCTCATGATTAAATGAAAATTTTAATTATTTTTAGGGTGAATTATAATGACCTTATTTGAGATTTAACATAATTATGAATACCCTCTCATTGTTTCAAAAATTACAAATACCTCCATGAGGTTTGTAATTTTTAATCAATGGCCTGAAATGGTCCATTTTGTCCTTAATTTTTTTGAAAGAAATTATAAAATAATCAGACGAGACAAATCTTAAAAAATAATTCAATTTGCATAAGGCTATTTTGATTAGTGACGAAAAAATGAAGGAAAATTGGTTATTTGTTAGACGATTACAAATATTAGGGGGTATTTATAATTTTTAAAATAAAGAATATTACACATGATTTAAAATTACTATTTTTAAATATTTTATTTTTAAAAACAGAAAATCAATTCAACACATATCAAATGAAAAAAATGCAATTTATAGGATATTTTTATTATTTTTTAAAATTAAATTATTCCTTTGTCTAAAAATATTTTAATATTTCTTTACAAATTATAAGAAATAGATTTATAAAAAAAAAACAATTTAGAAAAATTATTGACATAATAAAAATTTAGTATTGCGGTGTAAAAATATAGGCCTAATATTTTCAATTTTGAAGTCAAAGTAATTTTTTCACATTCATTATGATAGCATAGCATTTAGCAAGTTCTAACTATACACAAGTCATCATTGAACATCCCCATTATATCTATTAATTTATATATATCACCTCCAATTACATACATCTATACTTAATTTAGATATACACATACATACATATACACACGTGGGTCTTCACCAATTTTTGTTCTTGCAATAGACCTAAGAAAAAGCTGCAAAAAAAAAAAAAAAAGTACCACCCCATATTCCGCCCCCACCCCACCCCTCCCCTTTCTTGGTAAAAGGGTGGAGTCGAACTCCAAGAGTTCGACTCCACCTTTTTATTATATAAAATACATCCCACCCCCTTCATACCCCCAACCCCCCACCCTACAGTCCTCAAAGTCGAACTCAAGTCGAACTTCGTGAGTTCGACTTTGAATTAAAAAAATAAATAAATAAATAAATTTTGAAGTCGACTGGAACTAAAAGTGTTAGCCATTTTACTGTAAAAATGGATTTTGTTAATTTTTTTTTTAATTTTGTATGAATATATTAAATAAACCTGTTTCTGCGTGCATATAATAAATATTATTTTATGTTTTAAAATATATTATATATATAAATCAACACATCATATTTTAAATAAAAAAAAAAAGAAAGAGATAAACAAAGAAATAAAAAAATAAACTAAACCAATTTAGGGTATTATTGTCATAACAAAAAATTAGTATTGTGATGTAAGTAACCATTTTTTGTGTGTAAAAACAATATTTTCTTTTAGTAGTAGTATAGATGAATATCTTGGCTGTTACTATACATATATCTCTTATGTAAATTTCTGCAGCTTTGATCCTTTTTATGGTAGAGAATCTCACTTTAATTTTTGTTTTGTTTTGCTTTGCTTTCTTAGATAATCAATATTTTTTGTTTTAACTTGGGGTTTTATGTCAAGTCATGGAGCTGCCAAAATAAGGGTCAAGTGTTTACTCAGATCAAGTTTGATCAAATTAAATTAATCATATAATGAACAATAATTATATAATTGTGTATTTTTACTAACGATCACATGATAAATGTACTATGTTTATCATATAATTAGTTTAAATTCGGCCAAATTCGATCTGAATTAAAAAAATTTCAAAAAGAATTATGCTTGTATACTGCACTCCCATTTTGGCATTTGTAGTAAGCGAGTTCTTTTGAGTGAGAAAACCCTTTTTTTTTTTTTTTGTGTGTGTGTGTGTTTAAAATTCAACATTTAGACAGAATTTTCAAGAGCTAACTCATTAGATACATTTAAAATAGATACAACTTAATTATCAGCAATTAAATTAAAATAATACTACTCATTGATTAAAGATATCATAACAACCTATCATTGTGGGTTTTAAGGATCAATGCTGCCACACATAAGTTTAAATATTAGAGTGAACTAGAATGATCTTTTATGAGGTTCAACATAATTATGGATACCCCATTATTGTTTTAAAAATTATAAATATCCTTTGAGGTTTGTAATCGTCTAACAAATAACTCATTTCCATCCATTTATTAGTGAACTGACCAAAACGCCCTTATGCAAACTGAATTATTTTTAAAATTTTTCAAAAATTTGTTAGACAAAAATGCACAGAGGAAAGTTTCTTACGTTTTCTACACAGATAAGCAATAATGTAATTTGTTTTGGCTGATTTTTCTACAACTTAAAAAAAAAAAATCAATGGCAAAAAATGGACCATTTTAGGCACTTGGTTAAATATTACAAACTTCATGAGGTATTTATAATTTTTAAAACAACGAGAGTGATGTAACAATCGTCCCACATCGGTTGCAGACGAGGAGTTTGAGTGGCTTATAAGCCCCAATACCTCCTCCCCCTAGCGAGGCGCCTTTTCAGAACAAAACCGTGAGACTCATACAGAGCCAAAACGGATAATACCTCGTGCAACGGGGCACAGATCAAGTCGCAAGCCACATCATTTGACACAGTCTATGGGAACGAGACCATGTGCTCGTCCCAATCCCCTCGTCTAGGGGGCTAATAATGTAGCAAGCATCCCACATCGATTGCGGGCGAGGAGCTTGAGTGGTTTATAAGTCCCAATGCCTCTTCACCCTAGCGAGGTGCCTTTTCACGATAAAACCGTGAGGCTCATACAAAACCAAAGCAAATAATAACTCGCGTAATGGGGCACCGATCAAGTCACAAACCGAGGATATTCATAATTATGCCAAATTTCAAAGCAGATCGTTGTAATTCATCCTAGTTTTTAATGTGTTTGGTTGAACTACACTTAGGTTTCAACTATTGATTCTCGTGTGTATAAACCTTAATGCAAATCTACCCTGTAATCCATGGAATTGCCACTCCTATTTTTTCATTTCGATGTAAAACCAATAATAATAATAATAATTAAAGATATTATGGAGAAATAAATCCAAGAAATAGGAGTAGTGAGAATTGAAGAGAATGCAAGCAAAACTCTGTAATGGGTTGTCCGGGAGGAGGTCAAATCCTAACCCTTCCACCTGAAGCCTATGATTCGCGTTCTTTCTTCTCTACTCTGTTCAATGCTTTCTCATTTGCCTTTGTTTAATCCCAACAGCTCTAGTTCCCAAACCCTAATTACATAAAAGAGTTAAGAAAACGGATTTGGAGAGGAGGATAGAACCCTAATAGATGTGCTCTTCAATGTCATCCTTTTCACTCTGCCTCCCATCGAAGACCCCGTTCTTGTTACACCGCCGTTTCAATTTCAGTTTTTCAGGGAACCCATTATATATCAGGTCAAGAAACCCTAGCCGCTTTTTGCTGTCAGCTTCAATTGCTGAGAGAAATTCGAGTCTTGAATTTTCGTGGACTTCGTGGGACAAAGTTGCGTCTGATGACTACAATGGTTGGGCCATCGCGGAGGAATCTGCTCCGAGACCAGTTAAAAAGAAGGGTGAAAGTTTGATCTTTGCGCTTTTTGAATCTTGAGTTTAGGTTTTCTATAGTGTTTGGAAAAATTAGGGGTAGTAATGAAATGGGTTTTGTAGGTGTGCATAAATTTGCGGTAATTGGTGTTGGAGCTTCAGTTGCTGCTGTTCTTGGGTTGGTTGCCTATGTTTCACTCTCGGGCAAAGGTTCCATTATTTTCACTACTTTTCCATTTTATTGGTATTATTAGATCAATTTTCTAATGGAGTTAATTTCGCTGTTTTTTTGCTGATTGAGTTCAGTAATGTGATTCAGTGTTCTGGTTAACTGGTTTGTGATTCCATTAGGTTATGGGTTTGGACTCAGAAGTCGGTTTAATGCTTTATGGGGATTTTCGGTGCCTTCTTTCACTGATAAGGATGAGAATAGAAGTGAAGAAGTTAGTGATAATGCATCGTTGAAAGATGCTCAAGTGCCAGAGGAGAATTCAAGCGATGTCTTGGATGCATTTGGGCCAACAGGTGGTTTATATAGATATTTTGAAGTTGATTTCTGAACTCTGTTGCTTTATTTCGAACTACGCCTAGCTGCTCTAATAAGGTGTATGCACTCTGAGAAAATTAAGTTTAAGTTCTAAAACAGCAAAAGAATTTTCACAGAGTGAATGCATTTTTATTACAATAAAATTATTAGACTTTCCTATTGATGCATTAGTGATAATTGGTCTTTCTTTGGATGTGATTCCATCTTTGTATTACGTTTCCTCATCTAATGATTCTAGCTAACCTGATCTTTACTGCTTTAAGAGACTAGCTTTAATACCATGAAAGAACGAAAGCTCGAGCGTATTATAGTTCCATTTGCTGTGGATTCTGCTCAACAAGAAGCTCTCTTAGTACTAAAGAAACTCAAGGTATGTCTTCAGTAGATCTCACTCATGATGAGCTATCTCTTACCTATAGTTTTTACATGTCACATCACTTTAATCGTTATACATTCATCTCACATCCAATCACATCTCAAAACAATTCGTATTTTTCTAGACTTTATATCTTGTTTTATTCAGGGATACAAATCTCATAAACAAGATGACTAGCACCCACTGCCTGTTTGTCTCAGTTCACCACTAGACCTGTATGGTTATTGCCTAAGGCCTTTCAACTCCCTCTCTAACAGTAGCAGAATATAAAGTTTCTGGGATAAAAAGTTAAATAATTGTTTCCTTTTCTATAACTTATTCGCGAGCGATTCAATTATCCAGTTTATGTTTGTTGATTGCTTGAAATGATTCCTGCTTTTACAATAATATAGTTATTCTTAATATAAGCTTCTCAGTTCTTCATGTACTACTTACTGTTGCGATCAAGGTGTACAGATTATTGAAGACGATGCCAGAGCAGATGAACTATGCACAAGACGGGAATATGCACGATGGTTAGTGCGAGCAAATTCACAACTGGAGAGGTAGTTGTAAATTAATATCTTTCTCTCATTTGCACTTGTCTTTGTACACTTTATCTGGGTGCTATTAGCTGATCCTCATTTTTTTGCCCAATTTTGTTCTCAGGAGTAGGAAGCATCGCATAATTTCCTCCGCAGCACTTTCTGGATCTAGAATTACTGCCTTTGATGATGTAGGAGTTGAAGACCCTGATTTCGAATTTATTCAATGTAAGTTTAGGTTAAAACATAACCTGATTTATTTTGTTAAAGTTCTTGGTAAGGAAAATTGTTTGAATGTCAAACTCTCTGTTTAGCTCTAGCTGAGGCTGGTATTGTTAGAAGCAAACTATCAGATGGGGCTCCAAACATGAATAATGTAGGAGACAACAGACAGGTGGATTTTTCTCCTGAGAGGTACCTCAAGTCTCCCAATTTCCTCATCCACCTTCTTCATCACTCCCAGAACAACAAGTAACAAGAATAATACTTAGCTCTCCTTAACTCTGCTCCACATTGACCAAAAATTGTTCTGTTTGATGTAATAGGTTTATATCTCGCCAGGATCTGGTTAGCTGGAAAGCGAAAATAGAGTATGAAGTCATGCGAGGAATCAATGAAGAGGTAGGCATAATGTTTAGTTGATTACCTTTTGGTTTTCTTGCATAAATGAATGCCAATCTACTAGGTAGTTTTGTCTCTCTAAAAACCTGACTTTTCTTGCAGTTCAGATGTCAAGGAAGAACATCGGTTTTCTAGATGTGAAGGAGATCTCTTCAGATGCATTGGTGGAGCTTTTTGTGGACATTCTGGCTGATGAAAAGAGCATAGTCAAAGGAGTTTTTGGTCATCTCTATTCTCCTTTCTTCTTTCTTTTCCTGCTCAATCCTCCCTTGTCCTCCTATTTCGTTCGTCACTTTCATACCGCATGCATATGCTAACATGTGTGAGACAGAGGTGTCAAGAAGAAAGAGAATTATGACCATGAAGGTCAAATCACATAAAATGTCCTTGATTAAAGATGTTGGTTATGGTAGTTATTACTTTAGCAATATATTATCTGTTGTGTAAATGTGATCAGATATAGTCCATTTATAGAAGTATAATTATCACACTATGTTAGCCAACTATAGGTTCTTTTAGCATGAAAAATAGCCCTCTGATTGCTACTCACTTGAAAATCGATATGGTCATTGGTTGTATTGTTTAGTGCATTTACATATTTTATTTATTATAGTTTCCACTGGTTTGATATATGACTGGACTGCATTTTCTCACAGGACAGAGCAAACGATTGCAACCAAGTAAACCATGCACAAAAGCTCAGGCTGCAGTGGCACTGACAAGTGGAAGAATGAAAGAAACCATACAGGCAGAGATATCGAGACTGGAAGCTGAAAATGTTTCAAGACAAATTGAATTGAAAGAAGTGATGTCTGAGCTTCTTGAGAGAGGTGACATAAAGCAGCATTGGGAAAGAAAGATTGAAGAAGAAAGACGTCGTGGCTTGGAAGTGGAAATGGATTACCGTTCAGCCATTACTGCTTTGGAACAGGAGAAAATCTTTCAAGAGACCGCTTTAGCTGAATTAGTGAAGCAGAAGGCAGCTTTGGATTGTCAGGAACAACTACTTTCTAGTTTAAAAGCAGAGGTCGCGGATATGACAGAAAAACTTTCTTCTGAGAGGGCTAAGTTTATCGAAGAGCAGCGTGGCATACAGGATATACAACATGATTTACAGGTGAATTTTGAAAGATTGCTTGATACAAAGTCAATATTGGAGGCTGAAATAGAAGCATTGCGCATATTGAGGTAATAATAAGGGTCTGTTGCTCTACCACTATTGTTTTTGTTTGCCTTTTTCTTTTGATGGAAACAATAGAACCAACGAGGTTGAGATGTTCCCCATTTATGTGCCTCCTGTGATGAACAATGACCCAAATGTTTTTAGCCGGTCCGCATACATTCTCTTCTCATTAATTCCATCTGCATGGCTGATTATTCTCTTTTCTTTCATACCCTCAAGTGAAAGATTAGTCACATAGGAAGGTCTGCCTGAAGTCTGTAGTTGTCGGGTTTGACAGAAGAACTTTATAAGTTTCCAAAAGTTGAAGATACAGATCATGAAATTGAAATTCAATTATTTGTGGAATGATATCAATTGGTAGAACTGTTGATAAAGGAAAGAGATGCTGTCTATGAATCTTTAACATATTCTTCTGAATTATGTGTATCCGCGGGACTCATTTGGAAAACCAGTAGAAATATGCAAGAACAAACTACATATTGATTGGAAACATTCCTCTAGTGAATTCCCTAGGAACTTCTATAGTAAATGGGATAAATAGACTTAACTTCCACAGATTTCCATGCTAACATATGCTGGATTAGAGGCTATAAAGTAATGTGGATACCTCATACCTTGTTTATGATCCTTAAAGTGTAGAACTTAGAGGTCAAACAAAATGGTTCTCTGATCATCAACCTTTTGATTGACTAAGACAATCTATTGGTGCAGATCCTGGGTTGAGGACGAGGCAAGAAAAAGCCAAGCTCGTGCAAAGGTCCTTGAGGAGGCTGGTCGAAGGTGGAAATGGGACAGTTGAGCCGAGAACCACGAAGATGCTTGGTTAACTGCCGAAGAGCTACTCCTTTCGGCCATGTTAAAAACTCTGGATACTGCATTCTACGGACCATAAGGATCCTGCTGAACTTCATGCTGTAGGATATGTGGGACCTGCAGGATGTGATGATTGTTGTGTTTATTTTTCTGGGTAAGCGATGTATAATTTTGCATCTCGATGAAACAGCCAATAAGATGCATTTTGTAATTTGGTCAGGCCGACAAATTTGACATTCTTGTACTCTATCTTACCATTCTTCTAACAAGATTGATACTGCATTACCGATTCATCCAAAGCATGCTCCAGAAAGAGCGGTCTGAGCACTGAATGTGTTGGAAGAATTAATTATAGATGTGGATCTTTTTTTTCTTTCTCCTTTTGTTCCATAACGGCAGCAAGGGTGGTTGGATGCTTAATTTGGTTTACTCAGGAATACGATGTAAATACAAGAAAAGGCGTAGAACTGAAGAAATAATATGAACCATAATTGAAGACATGAACATAACAAATGATGTCAACTCTCTCGATTTCATCAATATGAATGTGTGTACGACTATCAATTCCCATGTAAGTAGCATTTATATTAATATGAAAAGAAAATTTACTCATAAAGAACGGTTATTTACATCACAACATTAATTTCTTAAATTATCAAAAATATTCCTTATGTATTTTTTATTTTCACTAATATATTTTACAACGTGAAAAATTATTTATTATACGCAAGCAGAACGACACAAATCTCTCTCTCTCTTCAAAGATAGGATTCTTCTCTTCAAAGCAGCAAGCTTCGATTATAACAACTGCAGGGAACAAATGATCTTTCTGTAAGAGTAGCCGTCCCGTTTCAGTTTCTTGTACATATGAGATGCAACCGATCCATCAAGTCATAGATAATGTGAGTTGGAATCGAACCACAAATTTACAACATGAAATCCGCCAAGGAAAATGTAATCTCTCTTACTGTCTTGATCTATGAATTTCAACTATCCTCTATTTTCTCTATGATACACCCTGTTGTAGTTGTTTCCGGGAGAAAACGGAGACGGGGAGGGCAGGTTTATATGACAATTACTTGGAGTAAAGACAATGTATTGGGTACACGGGCTTGAATGAATGTGGATCAAACTTGACATCTGAGCAAAGAGTGGGACTAAACCTCCATCAGTCTTCCATGCAGAAAGCAAGCATATCCACTATCGCATCGTGATCACAAGACTTCTATCTACAAATTTGGCACCTCCTACCTTCCCCTGAATTTGAGGAGGAAGACGTATTACACGCCTCTGATCACCTGCTTCCACCAGCAACTCTGATCCGCCTCTAAACTGCAACGTTTAAAAATTAAGTTAAACATTGTTTTATAATTTGGTCCGACAATGCAGATGGACAACTCAGTAACATAAAAACATACAATCATTGATTGAGTTAGCTTCCTGCCTGCAGCATCACATATAGGAGTTTGAAGTCTTTGTAGATGATATTGTTCTTAAGTCTCTTATTATTTTCTTTTGTTGTCTAGGAACATGCAAAAGTTCTTACACAAGTGTCTAATATTAACTCCTAATGTCACGCTATTCTCCATAGTCCATCCTTGACATCTTTTCTCTATCTTCAACCAGAACCATGTGAATTGGCTTAATTAAATGTCAGATTTGACTATGAAGATGTTAATCCCATCTTTTTCTCCCTTTCTTTTATATTGAGCAGCAAACAAGGCCGGACGAGATTGAGAAAACATCCTTTTATCAATAACTTGACTTGCGTGATAAGTCTCATCTTCCCACATGATTAAGATAATCGCTAAAGAAGGCTATGCAGATAAAGCCATATTAGTGAAGACAAAAATTGAAAATTTTGAAGAAGCATACTTGGTACAGCTTGATTTCTGACTTCTCAAAACCTGGCATGAATAGCTTCACAGATTTATTGGATGGATCGAACTGCACTGAAGACAGGAGGCTCTTGTTGGTAGTTTCTGAAAGTAGAGCTCGGGCATCTTTGCTATGATTGCTCATCATGATCTCATCCCAGTGCAGATGGTTACCAAATTCGAGATGTGGAATGAAGGCAGAAGGCAAGGGTGAGAAGTTGATCTTGACAGTCTCAGAAAATGTAATAGGAGAATTTGGTAAAGTTACACCAAATGCACCAGATACTTGTGCGCCAGCTTGAATGGCACAACCCCAGTGGCGCAATGCAGAATTTAGAGATAGAGGATTGGTTGGATTCATCACAAGATAGCAGCCAAATTTGTGAGGTTCTGCAAAGACACAAGATCCTTTCTGTAGAACAAATAACACGGAAACTAGTATTAGGAAATTGCTCTAGTGCCCAAAAAGTTAAAGCTGCGGAGCACATTTACCTCTAATGTTTGCTCTAGATAATCCCATATCTCCGAACTCATTCTTCCGTTCAGATTTGCACCCCTGCCACTCAAACTCAGGGCATCATCCGCAAGTCTCAAGAGAGATGGACCTGCTACCCTCCCTAGATCAGTCTTTTCGGCTAGACTCCTCAAATATTTCAAGTATAATCTATGCAATAGACAAATTACAAATTAAATAAGCATAAGATGCGAAACAATTGGAATAGAGAGAAAAACCATCAGTTTACTAACCTCGCTTTACTGGTGGCACCAATCATACGGATTGTTTCTTCAGTGCTTATACCATCATATACGACTACATCAAATTTGCCTTTCTCACTATTCCTAGAACCCACATTCCCCAAGAACCCTACAAGCCTTTCAAGTTCCAATGCGGAAAATATCGAATCCATACCAGGAAGTACACCAAGCTCTTCCCCCACCACCTACAACATAATGTAAAGAGATGCATGAAACCATCTACCCAGTGAACTTTGATGACAAATGGTGATTTACATCACGCAACACTCAGACGACTATGGAATTCTGTTACGTACCTACCCCTTCAAGAACACCTTGTGTCATATTCAGACGAGCATCTGCCTGCTTCAGTCGCTTAAGGGGTTCCAGCATCATCTGCGTTTGATATACACTGCTCATCAGAAGACAAAAACAGCTCAAGAGGATAGATAGGATACCTCAGGCTCAAACTAAAAATGTAAAATTTACCTTTGTAGTTTCAAGCCTAAGAGCTGACAGATTGTCATTACATTCAGTGAGAGACGGTCCAATCTTACAGTTAAGAAGATATTCAGCAGTAGGATCTTGAGACTGTATCACTAGACATGTCTTCAGCCCAGACATAGCATAATGCTGGACACAGACAGTGAGCACAAAATACAGTTTCAGTACTAGTATATGACAAGAAACAGCTTGAACATCTTAGTACGCAGAAACAAGAAAAAATTGCATAGTCAGTGAGACTATGCATCATTTCACACAAGCAACCTGTTGCTGATGAAAATAATAAACACAAAAAGAAGGAAAAAAGAACCCAAAAAATCAAATTAATAGATGAGAAAATTGCTAACTGGGAAAAGAGAAATAAACCACCACCCATTTCACCCAGCAGCCTAAATAACCAAGATTGAATAGATAACACACACAAACACGTACACACGTTTCTGGGTGTGTGCTTATATGCCTACCTGAGCTGCAAAAATGGCGGCAGTAGTTTTACCAGAGCCGCCTTTACCCAAGAAAGTAACAAGCTTTGTCGACTTACTATAACCAGCTTCATTTTTTGCGGCATTGGCAGCGGCAAGGGTCAAACGCAAAGCCCCATATCTCTTTGCTTTTCTTCTTCTTCTGTGAGGCGTTTTCACAGGTGAAGAACAGTGAAAATGTGGGAAATTGGGAGGGCAAAAACCTGATTGCCCGAGGAGGAGCGGTGAAGAGCAGAACGCCATTGATCAACGGAGTGGAATTGCTCTGCGGGATGTAAATGTAATTGGGGATGCGATCCAAGTTCGAGGGGTGAAAATTGGGGGTTGTGCGATTCGCAGTTTAGCCCATAATGTTTTGGAAAATGCCGTCCCCTCCTCCAGCTTTTGGGGCGAATTCATTTTCGTTTATTCACTTCGACCCCTAATATTTGGACTTTATATCAATTTATCCACAAAGTTCTTTACTAATTCCTTTTTTGTCCCCAATATCTCACCAACTCATCTTTTAGATAAAAATGTAATTTTGGTCCACGAACAGGGGTAGCGTCACTCTTGGTTTAGGCTCATTCAAAAATAACGTTTCAAAACTATAATTATAGAGGATGATGAAAAAAATCTTACTTTGGTATGAATTCGTTTCAAAATTGCAATTTTTAAACGATGGTAATTTTAATTTAAAAAACCCTAATTTGACAGCAATCCCTCGTATGGGCCACACTAACCACAAAAGGTTGGGAAATCTTAACAAGGGCAAATCTCATTTTCGATCCCATATATTAGCCTCAATTCAATTTTGGTCTCAATCGTTATAAAAATCTTAATTTCAAGATAATATCTTTTGATTTGTCTCAATTTTGACCCCAATGTTAGAAATTGATGGAAAACTTTAACTTCCGCTAAAATGAGGCACGTTTCCCTCACATGGTTCGTGTAACTTGCGTATTTGGGCAAAAACTACATATTTGTAACCCTAATTTATTCCCCAAATCCCTGCTCTTTCCCCTACAAAAAATCCTTGTGAGCCCTTCTTTTTTTTCAAATCTCCCATCAAAAAAGTGAAAGAGCAACAGATTAGTGCAAGAAGAATGAGCCTTTGAGACTCAAAGTTCAATGATTTACCCCCCACCCAATAACCGTAAGTTTTCCTCTTTTTTATTTTGAAAAATCTGTTGATGTTTGCCGAAATTTGAAAAAAAAAATGATCTAAATTTGTGTTAAAGATGATTTCTTACCACAATAATACATGAGGGTTGGGCAGAACCGAATGACTTGTTGACTCCATTTTTTAGTAGATGGAAGCGGAATTTGGGTGAAGGAAGAGAAAAAAATCGTGTATGAACCCTAATTTGAGATTTTCCCCTCGTTTTCTATCATTACACGTATATATTCCCCAAACATACGAACCATGTGAGGGGCATGTGCCTCATTTTAACAGAAGTTAACGTTTTCTGTCAATTTCTGACGTTGAGACTAAAATTAAGACAAATCAAAAAATATTATCCTGAAATTGAGATTTTTATAATGATTGAAACCAAAATTGAACTGGAGCTAATATATGGAACCAACAATGAGATTTACCCTTATAACAAATTCTAAAACAACCCGACCTCCCTTACATGTCAAAAGATATTCTATATTATGCATATATATATATATATATCAAATAAGCTTAATATTTATTTGTTGATTTTAAAATGATAAAAGTACATGCTTGATATATTCTTTTCGCAAATATATAAAATATTGTTTTTCTTTAATCCTTCAAACTCATCGAGTGTACTCGACTGTTAGTTTATGAATAAGTTAGATGGGCATAGTTTTATAATGATTTTAGTATCACTTTGTAGCCTAAGAAGATATAAACAGAAGTAAAAGGATTAAATGAATATTTTGACTAGAAAAATCAATATAAATATTTAATGCCCTTTAACCATATATAAATAAAAGAAAAAATCGAAAATTTGACTTGGGTTTTGTTAAATGAAAGTAGCAACGTCATTGCACTATTTGTATACCTTTTTTTATATTTTAGTCAAGAAGGTGTTGTCAAGTTATAAGATTTATTGTCTTTGACATATTGTAATATTGTAATGGTTTGTATTTTATAATTTTAAGAGTACAAATTATTAAGATATCGTTAAGTATTCAACTCATGTTCTATAAAAAAAAAAGGAAATGGACCTTTCAAGTTCTTTAAAAGATGCAAAAATGGCTTCTTCCGGCCATGCTTCAAAAGGTAATATATTGTTGGTAATATTAGTACCATGCGGGTTAAAATACTTTTTTGGTCCTGTAAGATTAGGATATTATTTGTTTTGGTACCACATTTAGGTAAGTGGCTGTTTTAGTCCTATAAAATATGTTTTTCAGCTTTTTTAGTTTCAACATATCACGTTTTTTAGTTTTTTTGATCCCAAAATGTCATGTCCCATGTGCAAGGCACATGACATTTTGGTACAAAATAAACTGAAAAACGTATTTTATGGGACTAAAACAATCACATACCTAAGTTATGATACCAAAACAAAATAATGACTTAGTTTTACGGGACCAAAAAAGTATTTTGTCCGGTACCATACACTAAAAAGAAATATAATTTTTTTGTTACAATTAATTGTTATAGTTTAGAAGTAAAAATTCATGGTTAATATTAATTAAATTATGATTGTATAATGAATATTAAGCGTTGTTTTTACAAGCGGGATCGAAACATATAACCATAGCTAAAAATCATATCAAATATTTCAATTATAGCTAAATCCATAGCAATTTTTGGTTAACCATAATCAAAATTTAAAATTTTCCATTGATTTTAGTTGGCCAATTATCTAGTCGAACCGAATATATAATTATTAAAAATTATCGAATTATTATCGATCTTGTGTTTTACTTTGATTTGCTTATTAATCTAATTGGCTTCAAACGACCTATAATTGAATCAAATATAAATCGAACATTTCAACATATTTTAGTATATTTCATTATTTTTTTACTAATCTAATCGAACTCCAAAGCTTATTAAACAAAAACAAATTTAGTTCCCTAATTTTAACAAAATTAAATTCAAACCATTTTTTATCGATCAGTTCTAGTTAATTATTAATTAATTTACTTCATTCTTCGCCCATAAAATGAGTCACGGAGACTAAACCTGCCAAATATACAGCCGAAGATCATGCCGGAAAATCAAGGAAACATGGAAACACACATCTGATAAGATTCATGTTATCCTTCTGTTACTTTCTTCTTGTATTTTTCTTATAATATCAATTGTATTTTCTGTAATTTAATTTAAATTTTAGTTGTAGCGAAAATTAATCGAGAAAAAAATAAAATAAAATAAAGAAACAAGAACCATCCAAAAGAAGAAAAGAAAAAGAGAATAAAAGGCCAAAAACTATATCATTACAGAGAGAGAGAGAGAGAGAGAGAAATCTGTGTTTGATGATTAATACAAGGACTTATCTGTCCTGTCGACAGGAAAAGAAGCAAAATTTCTCAAAGGGCTCATTTGGGCGGCTCGGGGCGACTTAGCCATCTCCGGAATTCTATTACCGGAGTAGTCGTAATATATGACCCCCGAGAACTCCGGCGGCTGGCATTTCTCGCCCATCAGGATCGCCTTCTGCCACAATCCCATCTCTTCTTGCGCTTTGCTGTTATTATTACACTGCTGCAAGGATTTCTTGGCATGAACCAGAGGGATCATGGCTTTGTTGCTCAGAGTTGTAATGAACTGCTTCGGCGTCCGTAATGGCGATTTAGGCGTGTTTGTTTCGCTGGTCTTGGCCTCGTACTTGGTCCGAACTTGCCTTGCATGTTTCGCACAGAGGGCTACGAGGGCAGATACCGAAACAAACAGGCCTATCGCGAGAGGGATTGTGGAGAAGCTGATTTCTCCGACAATATGGATTGGTATGGGGCGGACCATTTCTGTCTGTTGTTTCTGTGGGTTTTTGTCTTGGGGTTGAAGGGTTTGATCAGTTCTTGGCGAAGAGGAGAATTGGAATTTGAACTGTCTGAAAATGGGAAATGAGAGGGTTTTATATGTGGGGGTTTTCTTATGTTTTGGTAGCAGTTGGAAGGTGGGGAGGAGACGAATTCAAACTATTATTGCAAAGTGGTATTAATAAATGATGGTATGGATAATCCGTTGCAGATGTTGGTATTTAGTCTACTTTTAACAAAAGTATGCTATTTTTGTATGTACTTAGAATTTGTTCATTGATTTAGTAAGATTTTGTACTACATGCTAAATGCTGTAATAATAGTACGTTAGTTGATTTAGAACTATAAATGTATTTATATACTTGTTGATTTTGAAATGGACGGCACTTTCTTGTTAATTTTCTATATTTTTATCTTTCCAATTAAGTTACACGGTGTTGGGTTTGAACTCCACCAATGCGTGGGATGATAGTCTACTGTATAATATGATTCTTTGTATACTGTAATAGTAAGCGATTGTTTAGATTTAATTTATGTTATATTGTATTATTGATCAATGTTTGATTGTTGTAATTATCTCTATTAGAGATTGATAGTTGACAAGACTGATTATAATCAATTTAGTTCAATTAATAATATTCATCACTTTCACTTAAAAAAAATTAAATTACACGGTGTTGTAAATATCATACAGTTTACATACGTCATTATTTAAAAATAAAGACACTACGAGAGCATAAAGTATTAAGTTGCAGCATGAATTTAATTGAGGGGGCATGAAATTTCACTATCTAATAATAGAGTACAATAGTTGACTTCTTAAGAGAGAATAATTTGAATGGTTCACATTTTTCTAGGGAAATTTATAATTTTATTAAGATTATATCAATGTTTATCTCTTAAATGGGTCATCAAAATTAAATATCAAATGAGAGACAACAATATACATATATATATATATATAATTTGTTAAATTCCCTTAAAACAATACTTAAATCTTTATGCAATTTGTAAAGATCAAAATTTACCCGGCCAAAGGTAAATAATAATTCAACAGGCACATTTATTTGCCGAATTACTAAAGATCTTATAACAAGTGGGAATAATTAGATTGAATTTTCTATTGTAATTTTTTGTTGCATCTTCTATTGCATCATCAATTTTATTTAATTTTTTTTATAAATTATCGTATATATATTAAATAAAATAAAAAATACAATATAAATTACAACAGAAAATTCGATACTCAAAACCACAGTATGTCTGAGATGAGAAACCAACTAGGTAACCAAAATGTGAAGTAGACTCCATTTGAGGTAGTTGAGTCAACGGCAAGTGTGCAAGAGCATGGCATAGAGACCAGGTCTAGGTCTACTCCACCTAAAATATTAAGTCAGATTACAAATAACATTTTTTTTTAATTTTTATTTTCAGGTTGTTGGGTTGACTTGCTCGGGAAATTCCAAGAATTGGGTATGTCTTAACTTCTAAAAGGCAGACTGCTTTTATTGGGGGAAAAATAATGTATTTTTGGTTTTATAAGTTGTTCTTTTTTTAAATTTCATGTTTTTATTTACTTAGTTTGTAATTAATTAGGCCGTAATTTATTCTTTCAATGACTATTTCAATCTAATTTAATTTGCTAGAATTTTCATAGCAAATAGGCAGAAATTTCTAAATCTTGGACAACTTTTTGGGGATAAATTCTAAATATTATTCCGATTTTTTGCGATTTAGTCTCGCTATTCATTTTATGCAATTTTAGTTCATTTAAATTAAATACAAATTGCCACTAATCTAGGGATTTTATGCAATTCACTCTAAAAAATTTCTAAAGTTGTGATTTTTTTTTACTAATATTTGATTTTCCAGCTAACGTTAAAAGTTTGGTCGAAATTGGGCTGTAATAACTTGGCTTAAAATAGCATTTAAATCTGTAGATGATGGATCTAAGTCGCAAAATAATCGATAAATGATGAATTTTGAAATAAGTCCTCTTACATGAAAACAAAAAAAACCCAGAACAAAAGCAACTTTGCTTAACTACTTATATGTTACCAGTGCTCCTGCTATATTTTCTTAATTAAATTTGGACAAGTTAATTCAAATGTGTACGTATTGATATTTAGATAGGAATATATTTTGTTTTTTTAATAAATTTCAATTATTAACGATCACCGTAATTTTAAAAGAATCAAAGTATAATTTATTCTACTTAATTTTCTTTCAAATCTGCAATGTAACTCCATAAGACATCGTAAGGTCATCACAAATGAAGGTCAACACACACATGTGTGTGTGATCGTACGCATGTAATTGTATAATAAGTATTTCTTCTTTATGCATTTGTTAGTTGTTATTATTGTTTTTTAAAAAAATGAAGTTATTATACATCAATTATAACTAACTTATAGTTTTTTTGTTTTTTTTTTTTGAATTGGAAGCAATGAATTTTATTAATTAAAATAAAGCGATTACAATCAATTCTGTCAGTATCAACAGACAGAGACAAATACAACATTCCTATCAACAATATCACATCTACTAACATCGTGCTATTACAGCATCAAATAACCTACTATACAGTAGAAACAAATAAACCTACTATGCAGTAGAAATCGTGCTTCCACGGTACTATAATGTTGGATAGATTTTTTTGTGTTTGGGTGCAAGAAAAAGAATATGAACTTCAAATAATTACAAAAAATATATTAGATTCTGGTCATTATGAAAAAATAATGAGAGCAATTTATGACCTTAACAAGAACCAAGCATGACAGACGATCCATTGGGCACGCCTGCCGTCCCAATCTCAAATTGGGTGGGCTGGGTTGGGCCACTCGGTTATATATGTTTTTGGACAAAATACTTTCAAAAATCCGATATTTATTCAACTTCTTTTGATTTTTAAATAAGTTGATCGAGTCTCTCTATTTGTTGGGAAAAATCCACCTTACATTGTTGCTCATTTCAAGATGACAATTCGAAGCTCAAGCTCTCCCTCTCCTCTCTTTTCTATATTTCCTTCTTCTGAGTCATATAGCCCATTGTTCCAACTCTCTGTTATGAGAATACATGTTAGAGAGTCTTGTGTTAACTCTGGAGAGCAAACGATTTTAACGATAGCACCACAATCGTATCAAAATTTTACTTTCAGGACAACTTTATCGTTTTCTACTTTCTTACATGTAAGGTGCTCACCAATGAAAAATAATACATTAATAATGCTTAAATGCTTAATTTGACTTACTAAATGATATTTATACAACTCCGTATATGTGCAGTCATGAATCTTCATCTATGGCTACATATCCAATCAGCAAAGGTGTATCTTTTGGCCCATACCTGATTTGGGTCGGGCTGGGTTTGACCTGCCCAAAAGTATACATACCATGCATTCTTTTTGTTCGGGCATTTTCAACTAAATTAGCACCGAATTGGTAAAATGCTAATAAAAAATGAACTTACGATCAAGGTCGATATTCAAATTTAATTTTGATCTTACATAGATTTTAATTTAATTGATTTGATTTTACCGAATGCACACTTATAAATGCGTTCGATGAAGGAACATATCCACCTCAAATTATTTTATATTAGCCATCGTGTTACATTTTTTTACATGCTTATAATAAATAATTTTTCACATTTTATATATATTATAAATAAGAATAATATGTAAAAATAAACATATCACATTCACAAGAAAGAAAAAAAGAAAAAAAGAAAAGAAAAGAAAATTAAATTATCAGTTAATGTAAAACTTAGAAAATTGAGTAAATTAGTTATCTCATAAGTTGAAAGTCATTTTTGATATGACAAAAAGATTGGTGCAGTGGTGTCAAAATCGCCACTTTGTGTCTATAACACATCTTTTCTTCATAACTAGCCGTGTTGGCACACCGTTCCTACATGAATATAATAAATAACTTTTGACATTTTAAAATACAATATCAATGAAAATAAAATATATAGGCCAACAAATCACATTTAAAAAGGAAAGAAACAAAAGAAAACCAACTCAAAGTATTACTAACACAATAAAAAAATTGATGTAGTCACTTTTGAAAAAATTATAATTAATTTTTAATTATCTAATTATGGAAATAATTGATTATTTAAAAATTGGTGTGGCGGTATCACTAATCGCCATTTGTGAGTGTAGATGGTCTTTCTTATTATATTAGTGTAAATAATACTGGCTGTTGTGGTATAATTTTCCTATGGTATATAATAAATAATCTTTCACACTTTAAAATATATTATAAAAAGGTATTACCGACACTATAAAAAAGCTGGTGTAATGGTATCACAAATAATTATTTTGAGTAAAAAATATCTTTCCTTTTTATCTATGCTAATCTATACTAATATATAAAGAAAAAGTCTTTCTCACTCACAAGTGATGGTTTATGACACCGTGATACTAATTTTTTTTATGCCGATAATACCCCTAAGTAATTTTCTTTTATTTCTTTCTTTGTTTTTTTTGGAAATGTAATTTGTTGATTTATATATATATTGTCTTATTTAAAATAATTTTAAAGCTTGCAATATTACTTTATATGCACGCAGGGACGGCGTGCCACGACGACTAGTACAAAAAAAAAATCTTTCTTACTCATAAATGACGGTTTATGACATCACAACACTAATTTTTTAGTTATGTCGATAATACCCCTAAATTAGTTTTTATGCTCTTTTCTTTCTTTCTTTCTTATTGAATGTAATGTCTTGATTTATATATATATTTATTTATTTATAATAATTTTAAAATATGTAATATTATTTTATATGTATATATATATATAGGGACGACGTGACATGACGACTAATATAAATATAATAGACAAATAGTGTGATGAAATGTGGGGTTGAGTATTAGTGAGCCCACCCACTCCTCTGTTTGGATGTGAAAAGATTAAAAAGTTGAGAAGTTCCATTATGCAACTTTTATTGATTCAGCATAATTACAATCGATCTCCAAAGATTGCCTCTCCATTCGCCACTTTTCTTTCATTCTTCAACCATTTCTTTTCAGACAGTGGGACTACTTTTTCATGTTTACTTCTCTTCTGTCTCATTTCTCATTCCCATCATCTATAGTGGAAACCAAATGTAATCAAGTTTTTCTTGTCACATTAGTGAAAATCCAAAAGGCATTTTAATTTTAATAATAATAATAATATAAGATTGTGAATTCAAATTTCTTATATATACTCCGATAATACTTGCTAGTTAATAATAAATTTTCATCACGTATTAATAATTCATACATCAATCGTTATTGTCGTTAATAATTAAGGTCTGTAATGTAATAATATTTGTAACTGGTTCATTCTGAAGACAAAAAAAGTCACTTTTGATGCATTTCAGACTTAATTTGGTTAAACTGATGTATTACTCAATTGATCGAAAGTTGATATAATTATTAAAAAATTGACCAATCACCAATACGAAATAAAAAAATAATGTTTTCCAATGAGTCTAAGTAAATATAAATGGATGTATATATGTATTTTTTTTTCTTTTTTTACTTTCCAAGACACAGGCATAAACATATAGGGATTATATTTTGTTTTCCCACAAAAATGAGATAAATATTTGGACCATGGTGTCCGAAAATAGGGCAATAGGAAGAAAACAAAAATTCCCAGAGAATAATCAAACTACAATTAGAGTAAATCTGTGTTATTAATTAATTAGATTATTAATTAAGGGTACGTGAAGTCCATATGGGGCAGCAGGAAACATGGGTTTTGCCATAGTACAGCTCATCACGTGCACTGCACACTTCCTATAATTTCTGTCCTAATGAAGAGTAACTATTAATTTGACCAACCACCTTAATTAATATCCTCATAATTAGCTAAGTCTCCATTTTCCCTGCCGTGCCGTCGCAGCTACTCATATGTTTCCTCAAATTTCATTCATTCTAAGCTATACTAAAGTTGTCAAAAACGTAATCACGATTAATAATTCTCCATCACTTTCATTCATCAACCAACAATTGGTATTAATCATAACAAAAAAAAAAAAAAAAAGAAGAAGAAGAAGAAAAAACCAATCATTAATAATTCATGTGTATATCTACTAATCAAATTCTACTCATTCTCATAATACAATTTACATACGGATCAAACTCATCAAGAAATCCAGAAACAATGAAATCACACATCTCATGACTAACCATGTTCTTGTCCAATTAATACTTCCTTGTCATGACGAAGCTTAATGAACCCTAATGGTGCAAAGGGTTTGGACCGGTCGGGACGAGGCGTTTCTCGACTCCATAACGTGGATCAATCTCGTTCCCCGCCTGAGCGTGGAAGTCCGGTGGAAGTCCCCGGTGGTGGCGGTGGTTGAGGAACGGGGCGAAGTCGAACGTGCTAGCCAATGCTTTTCTATGAGTTGTTGGGATATTGGAGGGGCGTTGATGATGCCCTAAAGACGACGATGATGCAACGTCGAGGGTTGAGGTTCTTTCGAGGTATTTGAGGTTGTAGAATTCATGGAAGATTAGTAGGACGAGAAAGAGGGAAAGAAAAGGGCAGAAGAAGAGACGAGGGATTTTCATTTTCATGATCATGATGATTATGTGGAGAGAGGAGATGAAGAAGAAGAAGAAGGGTTTGAAGAGGAAGCATGGAGGAATGAAATAAGGAGAAAGAAGGGCAATTTTTTGAGTGGATTGAGAAAAATTCAAGTGTTGACAGCTTGGTGAGTTTAATAGCTAGGGTCTAAGTACTAAAACAAAATCAAGGAAGAAGGTTGAATTAGATGGTACGTGTTACGTGCAGTTGCTTAGCTGTGATACACTTTTTATGTGATTGATTATTTTCTTTGAAGTATACATTGAGTGTATTGCAATTGCCGTATAATTAATTTAAATTCGATCTGAATTAGAATTTCCTTATAATTTAATGTTGAGAAGGGAGGAGAAAAGGGATCTGCAGGCAGGGGGGAATGGGGCTCAGTTTCCAATAAATGTTCCTTAAAAATCAAGGAACGAAAAGGGTCATTATAATGTGGATTGTCAAACCTGAATTATATATTCTTTGATTAATCTATTTATTATTACTACTTAATTTCTTGAAACTGGGAAATTATATATAGTCAAAGCTCTACCTACTTTTTTTTTTTTTTCATTTTATCTCGAACAAAATAAAGAAAATTATTTGAGAAATTAACCATATATGGTGCTTAGAGTGAATATTGTAGCACCAACTGCATCCACATATTGACTAAACATTCAATATATATACTCATAATTGAAGCATACTCGATATATGTGTAACATTTATCTCTTTTTAGTTAATTAAATAAAAAGAATAAAAATAAAATGAATAACTAATCAAGAATGAAGAAATGAAGTAATCTTAAATATGCATGAATAAAAAATAATTGCTAGTAAATTAATATTAACGAATGGTGGAAAAATAAATATAGTTGAGAGGTATGTATGTTAGTCTAAACATATTTTGCCTACCAGTGGTAGTTACTATAGGTCCCTTTATGAAATTCCTTTATTAATTTGAAATAGATTTGACTGCATGCACCGATTTAATTACATTTCATATATTGTTGTATTATTATATAATTAATTGTTATTTTTAAATTATACATTAATTACATAGAAAATATGGTGAACTTACATATAATTTATTTAAATTTGATCAAATTCAATTTGAATAATAATAATAATAATAATAATAATAATAATAATAATATATTATTATTATTATTATTATTATTATTATTATATTATTATTATTATTATTATTATTATTATTGCAGTAGTGGGAGGGCCATGTTAATTATTAACAATCATGAAACAGCACAAAGAGGTGAAAGAAAAACTCTATTATATAAAAATTGTGGAGGTGATTTGCTTGCCCTTTTTTAGCATATGATATGAGTCAACTGCATATTTATGCTATATTCATATAATATTCAAGTGCACTGCGACGAATTGTTTGGTACAACTATGATTCGACATTGAATCTTAACTTGTCCTTCCAAATGGAAATTAATAAGCATATGTAAATGATGTCAGAAATTTATATATTTTATAAGATTTTTTTAAAATTTATTAGTGTTAAATTTTATTTTAAAAATAAAATAGTTAAATACAGTTACTACCCCTGAAGTATTCACCCCAAATCAATTACCTCCTTAAAGTATTAAAACCTTCAAAAAAAAAAAAAAACCCTGACCTTCTAAATCCGTTCATGTTTAAATTTCATTATTCCATTTTACCCTTACTAAAAATTGCTTTTTGAAAAAAAATTAAAGAAAATTTTAAAATACTCAAATCACATCTTTTTTGAAACTTTGTCTAATTCTAGTTTCACTTGTTCATTAAGCTCTTTTTATTTTCGTAATCCTAAAGTACTTGGAGCTTATTTTTTTTAGTTTTTTTTTGTCAAATCAAATTAAAAATAAATTTATACATGTATATATATATATTTATATATTTACTTAAACAAATATACAATTAATAAAATCGAAAGAGCTGATCATGAGCTAATTAATAAGAAAATATACAATTAATATATTTATATATATGGTAAATTATATAAATGTGGTAATTATATGAATGTATAAATTTATTTTTAACTTGGTTTGACAAATAAGTAAAATTAAAATAAAATGAGCTCCAAATACTTTAGAATTATAAAAATAAAAAAAAGCTCGATAAACAAGTGAAATAGAATTAGATAAAACTTAAAAAACGAATGGTTTTGGTATTTTTAAAAAAAATAATATTTTTTTTTCATATATCAATTTTTAGTAAAGGTACAATGGGCTTTTTGAACTTCAAAATTAAAGGTGTTAGAAGGTCAGGATTTTTTTGAAGGTTTTAATACTTTAGGGGAGTAATTAATGTAGGGTAGATACTTTAGGGGTGGTAACTATATTTAATCCAAAATAAAATTTCAAAGTGTTTTGATAAAATAAAATATAATTAGTCAGAACACCTCTTATTGAAATATTTCAATGAAATGAATTATATATTCCCTACATTATAAATGACTGTGACTGAAAATCATGATAAATTAATACTATTGATCACAATTAAATAAAATTGATGTGAAAATTAAAATTTTGGCTAGGGTTAAATCAACATATGTCATGATTTTTAGTCGTGAGCCTGTGATTAATATAATTTGTTGCAAAAACAAATCATGATTAATTTTTATTCGTCGTACCTTTTTATTGTTAATTATAATGAAAAGTTATATTTCTTTTACGTGTTAATCTCTTATTTGAATTGATGACGTGGAACAAGAGGCACATGCCTCTTGAAAGAGTATTGATGAAAATTGTTGTATGCATAAACCTAGACATGCTTCATTCTTTTCCTGCATATATTACTCCTTTATATTTATATATCTTAATCCATATATATATATATATATATATATATATATATTGGGTAAATTATTACAATCACCTATTATGAGGTAGGAAAAAAAAATATAATTTTGGTCCACTTTCTTCGGGGTGATGGCACTTTTAGTCCAAGTCCATTTGAAAATAACAATTCATGACAGTAACTTTAAAAAAATAGCAATTTCAGGCCAAAAATCCCTAATTTGGCCGGAATTTGGCACCTGTCCAGTGACCATTTTACACGTAGATTAGAAAAATAAAAAATTTCTTACATGGCAGGTAATTTGGCAACCATAGTGAGGTGGCATGGTGACATATTTTATTTAAGGCTAAAATCCATTTAAATGGATAAATTTTTTATCAAATATATATTATTTAAATATCAAAATAAAATTTAAAATTTAAAATTTTATACCAAATTGATAAATTAAATTAAAATCATGTTTAAAAGATAAATATAATAAAATTCAATTTTTAAATTTAAATATCTATATCAATATAAAATTTAATCAATTATAACAATTATATCTTATTAACAATATTTAAATGGTAATTTAGTTTGAATATATTTAATAAATTATATTATTTACTATAAAAATGTTTAAATTTTAAAAATTTATTGTTTTTCTTTAAAAAAATTAAATCAAATATTTTAACATTTTTAATTTTTTTTAATTGAATTAAATTTTTCTAATTTTTTTTGAAATTTTAAATTTTATTTTGATATTTAAATAATATATATTTTTTAAAAAAGTTATCTATTTAAATGAATTTTAGCCTTAAATAAAACATGTCACAATGCCACTTCACTATGGTTGCCAAATCACCTGCCATGTAAGAAAAATTTTATTTTTTAATCCATGTGTAAAATAGTCGCCGGAAAGGTGACCAATTCCGGCCAAATTAGGATTTTTGGCCTGAAATTGACACTTTTTTAAAATTATTATCCTGAATTGCTATTTTCAAATAGACTTGGACTAAAAGTGCCACCGCCCCTAAAAAAGTGGACCAAAATTGCATTTTTCCCTATGAGGTATGACATAATTATAAATACCCTCTCGTTATTTGAAAAATTACAAATACCCCCTGAGGTTTATAATTTTTAACCAAAGGCCTGAAATTGATCATTTTACCCTTGAATTTTTAGTTATAATTGTAGAAAAATCAACCGAGGCAAATAGCATTATTGCTCATCTGTATAAAAAACTTAAGAAACCTCTCCCTGCGCATTGTAGTCCAAAAAAGTTCAGTTTACATAAGGGCATTTTGATCACTTCACCCATAAAAATGGATGAAAATGGGTTATTTGTTAGACGGTTACAAACTTCAGGGGGTATTCATAATTTTTTCAATCAACGAGAGTGTATTTATAATTATGTCAAATCTCATAAGAGGTAACGTAAATTTACCTATATATATACATATGTATGTCCCATCTGAAAATAGAGTTTATCTAACCAAGGAGAAGTTGGATGTATAGTCTCCATCTGATGTGATTATCTATATATATATATTTACATCTCTATTCCAGAATCTAAATCATAATTAATTATAATGATAAATTAAGCAATATCTCAATCATACCATTCTTGTCTAAGAGAAATCACAGAAGAAAGAAAAAAAAAAGAAAAGAAAAGAAATACTACTCATAAAATTGGTATGATGTTACTATATTGTCAAAGAATTGGGCTTCTGGCCGACAGTTAAATTTGGGCCAAATTACTATTAGGCTTTCAGCAGTAGTGTCTGAATCTTGTTCGTTATTCTGATTGTATGCAAGATTCTTACACACTGCTACTTCACCTCGCTGACAATGTTAGACATGTTGATTGGCCTAAAGGCTAACATCTCTACCAAAAATTAGATTGACTTTTAGACATTGATACCCAAAAAACGACCAAGCTCGAAAGAAAACCTAAAGGCACGTCCAAGAAGGCGCGAGGGAAACCTCCCAAGAGACCTCCATCCCAAAAGTCCGCGTAGATATGGGCAAAGTGACAAATGACGTAATAAAGAATTATTCGTCATTAGTAATAATTCGTAATTTGGATTTTATTCGGGTAAAGTGGAAAAATATTGTTGAGTGAACCAAATTTGAAGTATTGTTCGAGAATAAATCGAGTAAAATTCCTTAATATATTATTTTGATGAAATTTCCTAATTTTTATTTTCTAAATGGTTTAATATATAAATTTTTTGATTTATGTGTTACTCTAAATTTTAACTAATAGAAATGGGCATTTTAGTATCAATAAATTATATAGTAATCTTAATTTTCTAAACCAACTGCTACTATATACAACAAATCAAATTATTAGAGCATATAGATTATAATTTTATCATCAAAAGTATGTTTTTCTCCTATAAATATATTCTAATTTTTCAAAAAAGACAAGTATAGATCAAACAAAAAATTCAAATATTTTACTTTATAATAAATTATATCTTAATATATAGAGGTTAGAGGCTTAGTAGAGCTTGGCACTTTCCTTTAAAGTCTTTAACCAAAAGAATGAATATTCAAATTGAAATTTGAGAATGAGATGATATTTTGGCGATATATTGATATTTTCGCGAGATATAAATAAAAATTGCGATAAAATGAAATATTCATGTTTTTAAAGGTTTTTTATTTTTCTTCGTTATATCGCGAGAAAATCGCAATAAATTAAAAAAATCGTAGAATTTTGTTACCATGGATGTGGGCCATAGTAAATACCCGTTGGCCTAAAAGGAGACACACCCCTATGCTAGCTTGGTTGATAAGTGGGTTGAACCCCCCCCCCCCCACCCCCAAATGGCAAAAAATCGTTCGTCCACAAGAGAGAGGAGACGAGTAGGATGTGACGAAGCATCCACGCTTCCCAACAATCCCCTGTGGATTCAGAACTAACTCATCAAGAGGCCAATTTGATCAAGGTTTCTCTAGTCAGAAGGACTCCTTTGAGATTCCAGCCAACCGTTCTTGGATTTGAGGGGACTTATCAGTTGCAACCAAGGATCACACCTCTTCCACTAGTCGGGGACTGTGGCCATAAAAGCAAGCTCTCCCCTAGTTAAGGGTAATGCTAATTTCACATTAGTAATCACACGAAAGCACTCTAAATGAAAGCATTCCCTCATGATTCTCAACGTTGATTATGCTTATATTTTTCTCAATTGTTTACTGACTTGAGTGTTAGAGTGACCTATTTCCAGATTTGCAAGGAACTTGGCCCAAAGGACTCAAATCCAAAGATCTATTTAACAAGCAATTTTTTTGCTGGCATCAAATATATAAGATATTAAACACTTCCTTTTTTTTCAAAAAATAAAAAAAGAAAAAAAAGTTCTTGAATGAGGCCACAATTTTAGTTTCATAAATTTTCTTTAATTACATAAGGATGTATATATAATAATATTCATTTATTTATAAGGGTATAAGAATAATTTCTTACTACAAATCACATAATAAACACATACACCCACTATACTATAAAACTTTCAATACCACTATAAATACCCCATATATTATTTTTTAAATCAAGTTTATTATTCATGATTTGACAAGACATCTATACAAAATTCTCTCTCTAGAAAAGACTAGACTTGGGAACTATTAGTGTGTCGAGGGTAATTTTCCTGTTCATTCCTTCACTCAAAACCATAACCACATCATTGGTGTCGTACGTGGGAGCGAACCATATGCCCGTCCCAAGCCCCTCGTCTGGGGGACTGATGATATAGACAAGCTTCCCACATTGGTTGCAGACGAGGAGTTTGAATGCGTTATAAGCCCAATATCTTCTGTCCCTAGCGAGGCTCATTTTCAGAACAAAATCATGATGCTCACACGTAGCCAAAGCGAATAATACATTGCGTGATGGGGCACCGATCAAGTTGTAAGCCGCATCACATAAACTATTCTTAAACAATTTCCACTAATTTAACTTTTCACTCTCTCTTTCAACTTATTTAGTCCTGAATATATATTTGGGTTAATTACACTGACCTCCCCTGCTACTATGGGAATATACAAATTCCTCCCTCTTACTATAAAAATTACAGATTGCCCCCTCTGACTAACATGTGTTAGTCAAATTTAACGGTACATGCTTAAATGACCATTTTGCCTTCCATTTATAAAACTAAAAATAATTCAATAAACTTGAAAATAGAAATGGACCAAAATATCTTTAAGTATTTTTTTTCCCAAAATATAAGCTTTATTTTCTATAAAATAATATAATTTCAACAAAATTTACAAGTTTTAATGATTGTTAGGAATGAAAATTAATGTCACAACCTACAGATACACAGTATGTGATTAAAATAATATTATAAAATAATATACTAAAAGTTACAAGTAAACACTTTTTTTAAATTTAAAAATAACAACATACTCGTAAGGGGTATTTAAGTCATAAAAAATAGAGTTATTCAGGTTGAAGGTATTATAGGAAGTTTAGACTATTTTTTTTATGGCATCAGCAAAATCCATTAAGTTGACTAACGAAAGGGGCAATTTGTAAGGTGGATATCTTCAAAAGGGAAGTTTATGTAATTTTGATAGTAAAAAGGGGGAATTTATATATTCTCATAGTAGTAGGGGAAGTTAGTGTAATTAACCCTATATATTTCTTCGTTGACAAGGCTTACGAGTGGGGTCGACCTAAAAAAAAAAGGCTAGCTAAAGTATAACGCAATCGTACTTACACGTGCATAGCTTTTTGTGGACTATTTTCCAGCGTTTTAGAGAGTTCATAATTAATTGCTTAATATGTATATATGATTAAGTAATAAATTTTTTGCGAAGCTGAGGCCTCATGAGTTATAATATTAAGATCATGAATTCGAATTCTACCAACACGTGGGATGTTATTCTACTTTAATAGTAGGTGTTCATTAGATATAGTGATGGAGGAAGAATTTGACCAACGACAAAGATGTTCTTTTCGAAAGTATCAAGAGATGCAGATCACATATTTTTTAGTTATTTTGTAATTACTATATTACCCTTAATTAGTAAATTACACCCACATGTTAGCGGGTGGGTGAGGGATAAAAACGAATTTATACCACCAACATTAATTACTAGAGTAGTATAAATATCCCATTTGTATCATTGTACGGGGACTTTTGGCAAGGAAGAAGAAAAAAAAGGATTTTCTAGATCATGACGTGTGAAGTGTGTTTAGATCACAAGCTTCCCGTTTATTCCTAAGGTGTCATAAGTGACACCCCGGAGTCAAAAGAGAACGACACCCCGAAGTCAAAAAAAAAATAGCTTCCTTGAGGTGTCATAAGCGACACCCCGAAGTCGACAGAAAAATTGGCTTCCTTGATGTGTCATAAGCGACACTCCGAAGTCGAAAGAAAGCAAAAAATGGCTTCCTTGAGGTGTCATACCCAACACCCCGAAGTCGAAAGAAAAATGACTTTCTTGAGGTGTCATACGCAACACTCCGAAGTCGAAAGAAAAATAACTTCATTGAGGTGTCATAAGCGACACCCCAAAGTCAAAGGAGAGATGATTTCCCTAATATTTTATAAGCGACACCCCAAAAAAATAATAATAATAACTTCCTCAAAATGTTATAACGCAACCCATTAGAGACAAATCAATGAAATGGATGATAAGCATAATCGAGGAGGAATCTCGAACACGGAACCAAAATTTTGGTTGAGGCTTAACGCCTCGGCCATGCAAACCATAATCTGGTCGAGGCTTGCCTCGACCAGAAAAGGAAAGCAAAAATCAAATTTGCCTCGACCCAATATATATATATATATATATACATATATTTTTTTTTAAAAAAAAAAAAAAAACCTTGGCAAAGAGGACCGTTCATTTTACTTGAGTTGAGCACCAAGCATGCATGAAAACACCATCCTATTTACTATTTAGTTATTCAGCCAAAGGAGATGCAATCATTTTAGATGAGTATTGAATGGGCCAATCCTGCACTCAATGGATAATACATATTTGATTTAACTCCTAAATATTTTCGCTTAAAGTATTTAGGAATTGTGAGGTCATTGATGGAGGAAGAATTTGACCATCGACAAAGATGTTACTTTCGAAAGTATCAAAAAATCAAAACCACATATTTTATAATTATTTTGTAATTACTATATTACCCCTAGTTAAACTACACCCACATGTTAGCGGTGGGTGAGGGGTAAAAATGAATTCATACCCCCAACATTAATATCCTAGAGTAGCATAAATATCACATTTGAATCACTGTATAGGGGACTTTTGGCAAGGAAGAAGATGAAAAGGATTTTCTAGATCGTGACGTATAAAGCGTGTTTAGATCACAAGTTTCCAATTTATTTCCTATCATATAATTATTTGATATTGATTGGTGACTAATATATAATTGTTATAGTTATCGATATTAGACGTAGTGTAATCGATTTATTCACAAAATAATAATTCATCACCTTAAATTATTAAAAACAAAAAAAAAAAAAGTAATGGAATTGGTAACTGGATATATGGTAGTCAAACTGAAAAGGACTTGGAAAGCATAATTTGCCACTCGATTCAGAGTACGGTTGAAAGTCGGCTGTGCATTTAATCAGCTTACCGTTCAATATAATAATTTATTGCAATTTATGTTTCATTAATGTTTCTCTCCCAATTTTTCATATATATATATATATATATGCTAATTTTACTTGTGTGCAATTTTTCAGTTAGATTACACTTTGAATAGGAGTTCAACACATTTAGTCATTCATTAGATATAATTTTTAAATGATTTTAAAATTGAAAACACTTGAAATATTTAGTTCTCTGCTTTATGGGATTTATGGAACTCGATATGACGAGTTTTTTCAAGTTTGGGACTATTTTGAAAATTCTGTAAAACATAGTACTAAATGTATCGAGTTTTTTCAGTTTTAGAATTATCTTAAAAATTCTATAAAATAGAGAATTAAAAGTGTTGAACTCCTATTTTATGGGACTAAAAGGGTAATTTCACCAAATTTCACAATAGTACCAACTTCTGATACGATATATACCGAAAGTTTATTTTTTGTTTTGGTCCACATACACCCTTTTCATAATTGTTGAATAAATGCCTGAAATCAATGGCATATATGCAAAATATTGATTATATCCGTTATGCTGCATTCATGAAAATATTTGATCAATATGATCTTTTAAATTAAAAGCGATGAACTTTATTAATTGAACTAAAATTATTATAATTAGTCCTATCGAATATCCATATCGAATAGAGACAATTACAACAATCATATCAATAATATCACATAAAATAACACTTAACTATTACAGTTATAAATAATACATATTATACAGTAGCAACATCATCCCACGCAGGGGTTCGAACTCATGACCTCTAAGATCATGGGGGCTCAGCTTCGCCAACAGAACTATGTCATCAGCTTGATGAACATGATTTGGTCAGTCATGTTTGTATATATAACATGAATGATATGGTTATTCTAGTTTTGGCAAACTGCTTTTTTAGTCCCATAAGATTATATCATTATTTTTTTTTGTACCGCAACTTAGGCAGGTGACGGTTTCACTCCCATAAAATACAAATTCAGGTATTTTTAGTCCCAATAAAAGTCATGTGCTTTGCACATGTATGTCAAAAGCCGTTAACTTGAGACTAAAAATACCTAAAATCGTAGGACTAAATATACCTAAAATCATATTTTATGGGACTAAAAATACATAAAATTATGGTCACGTCCCTTAGCTTGGACTAAAAATACCTAAAATTGTGTTTTATGGGACTAAAATCGTCACCTATCTAAATTGTGATATAAAAAAATAATAATAATATAATCTTATAGGATCGAAAAAGCATTTAACCCTTTTGGTATAGATAGATCAATAATTAACTTTTTGGTCCTTTCATAAGCCATGCGGGTCATCGATCATATAGAAGAAAATTAGAGTAGTTAGTTAATTGGAGTAATTATATCGTCATCTCCCGTTATATATTCTATTTAATTTTGTTTAGAACCAATTTAAGAGCCCTCTTATTTTTCTTCTATATACAATAACTACCGTATTCACTCTGATGAAATTTAATGACACATTAAAAAGACTTTTATAAACTTTAGAAAAGTTCCTTAACTAAGGGTTTGATTGGTTGGGCTGGAAAGTGGAAGTATAAGAGAAGTGGAAGTAAAAAGGGATGTATAAAAAAAAGTTGTGTTTGGTTATGGAGAAGAGATGGAGGAGAAGCAAAACTGGATATGTATGAAACACCTCCAGAATTTAATTTTGTTCCCGTCTAAAATTGGACAGAAAAGTGAAGGTATAAGGCAAAAAAGATTTTACAAAAATAATTTATTTTTATTTACTCTATTACCCGTATATATAATTTTTCTCCAACTCTTTTCTCCTTCCCGTTGATAATACCAGTACATAATCTTTGAGAAAAAATAGCCCAATCGTCGAGAAAACTACTACATCGAAGTCAACAATCAGGTAAACATGCTTTGTTTTTGAATTTTTCAGAATTTTTTATTCTTAATTCATCATTAATCTTGATTTTGTTTAAACTCATGAGTAGTTTAGAATAAATGAACAATACTCCTTTTGATGAATATATTTATTAATAATAACTATTTTTTGTGTTCTTATTTGATGAATATTTTTATTCATAAGGTTTTAAATTTTTTATATACTAAAATTATTTTAGTATAATATTAACTTGTTTATAATCTAATACAAAATGAAAAAAAAGGTTAATCAGTAAAATTACAAAAAATAGTGTCTTCTTCTCAATCTATTTCCCTCATACCAAACAAATGAAAGTACTTGAGATTTACTCCCCTTCCAATCATACGAAACAACTTGAAGTAAAACTATTATTCTTTTTCCTTCCCTTGTCTTTTCACTTTCCTTCTCCTCTCACGTGAACTAAACGGACCCTAAATATTTTAGTAATATCATATACAGATGATGTCATAAAATAACTATATAGTTTGTTCGACTTGGTGTTAATATATAATTACATGCATTATTCTTGGATGATTTCAACCATATATCATGCAAGGGTTCAAGGGCCACCATTATCAATGTTAGGCTTAAATGCATTTTTGGTTCAGTATCTTTTGTATTTTTGTATTTTAATTTTTTATCATTTTAAGTAGCAAATAAGTTCAGTAATTTTTTTATTTTTTGCGATTTTGATCCTTCAGTCATTGGAGTTTGCAAATGTTGTTGGAAAAAAAACATGTGCCCAATACGTGCTTTTTGAAATTTGGGGCTTTTGTTTCAATTGGTAAAATTTCTGTCAGCATGAAAGCTAAATTTTTGTCTTGTATCTTTTGCATTTTTATGTTTTAGTCCTTTATGTGAAGCAAATAGATCCTGTAACTTTTTATATTTATGTGATTTTGCTCCATTAAATTAATCAATGGGAACAAAAATTAAAAATTAAAAAAGCACGTGCTAGGCGCATATTTTTTTTAGCAATAATTTGCAAACTTCAACGACGGAAGGACCAAAGCCGTGAAAAATTTAAAAGTTACAGGACCTATTTTATACTCTATAAAGATAAAGACTAAAACGCTAAGTTGTAAAAGATAGAGGACGAAAATTGCATTTAATCCTTAATGTTATATATATAGGCTTAAATGCAGTTTTCATCCTGTATCTTTTGTATTTTGGCGTTTTAGTCCTTTATCTCTCTAGGTTAGCAAATATATCCTGTATCTTTTAAATTTTTTGCGATTTTGGTCCTTCAATCACCAGAGTTTGCAAATGTTACCGAAATTTTATTTTATTTTTTAATTTGGGGCTTTTGTTCCCATTGGTCAAATTTCTTCTAGCATGGAACCAAATTTTCATCCTATATCTTTTATATTTTGGCGTTTTAGTCCTTTATCTTTTTAGTGTAGCAAATAGGTCCTATAACTTATAATTTTTTGCGATTTTGGTCCATTAAATTGACCAATGGGAACAAAAGCCCCAAATTCAAAAAAAATTCCGGCAATATTTGCAAACTCCGACAATTAAAGGATCGAAATCGCGAAAAATTAAAAAATTACAGGATTTATTTGCTACCCTAGAAAGATAAATGACTAAAATGCCAAACCGCAAAAGATACAGGACGAAAATTATATTTAATCCCACGTGTGTATATATATATATATATATATATATATATATATATATAGAGAGAGAGAGAGAGAGAGAGAGAGAGAGAGAGAGAGAGTTAATATGTGGTCCGGTAGCTAAGAACTCAATTGAAGCCAATAATGCACAACTTCTTGACCTAATTTAATTGGCTTGCATTTAATGCCAATCCTTACAGACATATATATGTAGTTCACAAGATTAAAGACTACTTACATTAGGCAATGAGATTTGAGATTATATATATATATATGTATATATTTTGACGTATATATATGTCCAAAGGAAACTGAGCTTGCCCCATATCCGTACAATTTATAAATTTATTCAACCTTAGAAGCCGCTGTTTTCCCATTTTTCATATTAATGTTAATATTGTAATCTACATGAATTTACCTTAACTATTATAATGCAGATTCTAATTATAATATTCAGGTGTGCAAGATGGACATCAGCTTTACATTAATTTGCAACATATATATATATATATATGGATGCATCTGGTCGGAAAATTAATTGATTAATTAATCATTGGGACAGTACAATATTGTTACATAAACGATCAATAATTTATGTGGCAGTGATATTGCAAGCAATGCCTCTGTTTTAGTTATTTAGGGTTAACATTATTTTGTCTTTTGTTGACTACATTTATTGCAAAGAGAAACTATAATGACTTTTGGGGAAATTTGCAATTTTAATTCTCTAAGTACATGTATGATAATTTTGATCCTCCTGAAATTAATTTTGATAATTTGATTCTGTAATTAAAAAGAAGTGGCAATTGATTTCAAAAGAAGTAAAATTATCACTTCCTATATTACGACAAAAAATTTTCTTAACTTTGGTGATGCATTTTTAGATCGATTTTGTATGAGTTTGAAATGCTAGCTTTTGGGATCACTCATATGGATGTAGTAGAAAATCTTGATTAGGGGTGTCAGATGAGTCGACGAGCCGGTTCGATTTGAAGCCTGACTCGAGCCAACTTGAGCTCGAGTTAGATCAAAATACTTTGTTCATAAGTTCGCGAGTTTTTTCCATTTTTAAATTTTTATAATTTTAAGATTTTTATATAGTTAACTACATATTAATACTATATCAACTTTATATTTAAAATTAACCATATATTGTAATTATTAATCAATATCACATATTTTAATTTTAGATAATAATAGTATTTTTATTTATATATTTATCTCTATATAAAAATAAGCTTGATCAATAATTTAGCAAGGTTCAATATTGTTTTTTGTAAAAAAATATTTAATATGACGGATATAAATTTGTGTTATATTTCAATATCCATTTGTAAATATCTTTTTATAATTTTTTAAATTAACAAGTGCTAATAGTTAACTTATAATTTTTTATATCTATTTGTGAGTATATATTTATATAAAGTTACATAGTGCGCAATCTATTTTATTACTTATAAACTTAAGCTAAAATGTGGTGATTCCCATGAATTAATATAAAGATAATATGTAATCATGGTTGAATAATTTTGGTTATTTTTATTTTTTTTTATATATATATATATGATGAAATCAATCCTACGTACTTTGTTTTAAAGAATTCGTCTTTTTATTTTTGTATAGTTGAATGTTATAAAATTTCAATTATCATCAATTTAAATTTTTGTATATAATAATCAACCACTTTTAAAAAACTTATCTTTATTTATTTTATTAATATTAATAACTATACAAAATTATGTACAAGTATTTTGATAATTTGATGTATATATAATTTCTATACTTTTACTAATCATATTACTAGTAAACTAATTAGTAGTTCCTATTTATAACATCAGATTAAAATATTGTTCCATTAACATATGTTTAATACTTTTTATAATTAATATTTTAATATATAATTTATTTATAATAATATAATTTTGTTAAAATAAAATATACTGAGCTCGAACTGAAAAATATGTTGAAAACTCGAGCTTTGGCTTGAACTCATTATATACGCTTCGAGCTCGAGCCAATCAAAAATGGTTGAGCTGAGCTCGAGGTTGACTCGTTTACACCCCTAGTCCTGATTTATGCTTCAAAAATCGAAAGGAAGACAATTAGTAATGATGGTGAAATGATTAAACTAATTATAACTCTCAAGCATGTATATTTTCTCGAATTAATTATTGTACCATCTAAATTAACTTTGTGCTCAAGAAACATGAAGCGTGACGTGAAAACCCTCATTCAAGATGAATATGCATGTCCAGTTGAAAATTAATTAAGTCAAGTAGCACTTAGGGTTTTCCACAGATGAAATTCGTAGTCTAGTACATAACATGCATGCATCATCTTCAAACACTCTCATTCATATGTGTTGTTAATAAGGTGAAAAATCATTTACATTTATGTCGAATTATAGATAGTTTCAGGGCTAAATGTTTGAATTCAAGCATTATATATATATACTGTGAAATTATCCCAAAATATTCATTTCCATTTTTAATTATAGCTACTCCTTAATTTGGCGCCCACACAATTTTTACAAGGACTCAAAGTTACTCTTGTACTGTGAATTTGCAGCATTTCCAGATACATGTTTATCAGTAAGATTAAGGGTTTTCTGAAGCATATCCAAATTTTGAATGTTGTCTTATCAATTTCGTGAATGAATTTTCATATCTTCATGGCCTGAAATTAAATGCGTATAAATAAGAAAATAACAGCGTAAAATCCAATAAATCATGTCGAAACCCCAAGTAAACAACCTAGAATTCGAAAATCAAGAAATTAAAGAAGAGAGTCAGTGCAAAGATACATATACTAAAGCTAGACATATATATATTCAAGAACATTGGTCATCGATCACGGCTTAATTATTGTCTCGTAATAAGAGTACAGTTGAATCATAATTATTTACCTAGATCAGTTGATACAGCATGCAAATTAAACATGGAAAATTAAGGAATCAAGGTTTCCAACAATTCATACCTTAACAATTTACACAAACCTGATCAGATGCAGTGACCAAGATTAATTCTTGCAGGGTAATCTCGATCCCTAGCTAGTAATAATCAGTCCCTGATGAGTAAATTGAGTTAGGGTTACCTGCCAGTGAAACTTGATTTGTGACTGCATAATCAAGGGATGAGCTTGTTCTTTCATTGTTCAACATGAGTTCCCAATTTCCAGAAAATCCAATGAAATTACTGTTGGGATCTGTGTGGCCAGCTGAAGCCTGATAATCACATATCATAGGGCAGGACCCCATGGATGAGCTTGAACTCGCTAGAAACTTCTGGATTGCGCCCACATCAGATAATTGCTGCTCAAGTAAGTTACAATCATCAACAGCTTCATATGGAGAAACCCTAATTTCTTTGTTCTGGGAATTTGATTCTTGATCAACACCTTCAAATGGGCTATTTGAAAACCCTAATTTCTCAAGATTATCAACATGAACAGTAGGGTTTGATCCACAAAACTCGAGGCGCTTGACCATCATTTTCTCTCTTGTTCTACACCTTGCCCTTGCTCTTGCCTTCTCCCTCGACTCCCTCGTGTTAGGCTTACACGCCGGCTGATGCGACTTTCTCCCGTCGTCGACCTGATTAATGCACAGAGGCACTACACTCTCAGCCGGTAGTGCAAAAGTACTATCCTTCACCTCATTTGAATAGTTCTCCTCATGAACCCCTGAAACCACTTCACACTCAGAAAGAAAAGACTCATGACTCTTTGCATCGCTGGTCGAAAAGTTGAAATTTGCGTGTGGATGGTCCTCAGCCAGCTCCTTGATCGCCTTCTTCGACTTAGTAAAGAGCCACTCTATGGTTTTACTAGCCTTGTCGTAGCCTAACAAGTCTTGAAGATCGAAGAATTTGCGAGCAACTTGCAGAGACAATCTCATTCGCCGGTCTCTAATTCCTTGAGCCGTACAAATTTTGCTGTGCCTATCCTTCTTCCCAGTTCTTCTTCGTGGTATAGCACCAAGATTTCGTCTCCTCGACGGTGCAACCACCCCATTAGGTACCCTCTTATCGGCTTCTTTTTTGTCCCCAATTATACTGAATTGTGTCGGTTCTTTTCTTGCAGGATCAGTGTGTTTATCAGCCATGATCAGCTGACTTTGAAGCAGTATCTTGTTCAAGGGCAGTTCATCTTCGTCGAAAAACGGAGAAGGGAAGTTGAAGAGAAATGGAGGGTCATGATCTTGTTTGGGGTTAGGGTTTTGATGATCAATGCAGGAATTTGATGGAGTTTTGAACAAGGATTCAAAAGGGTTGGGTGAAGGAAACATGACTCTCCAGCTTGTAAATGCACCAGTTATTCTGTGTTTGAATTTGTTGGAGGGCTTTTAAGGTGTGGACTGACTTGAATAAATTCTTCTACGGTGGAAGTTGGGACATGATGAAGAATGCAACTATATATATAAGAGAAAATAAAATAAAATTATGAACTGGAAGGTGATGAAGAACGCAGCTAATTAAATTAAAGAAAATTATGGAGCTAAGAGAGATCTCAAGGGATTCTGCATTATTATTTTCTTTAAGGGTATATATATTTGTATTTTGGCACCCGAAGTAACCACGTTTTATACTTTATCGTTTATTATTTTTTTTATCAACTTATCATCTCAATTTGGCGAAATTTGCAAGTTATCATATATGATCATTTTTCCCATGCAACGTATGTTAAAGGTAATGTGATGGATGAGATGCAGTGCACCCCATGTGATGTTTTTTCACCAAAAAATTTGACCGATAAACGGTCATATATAGTAACTTGCTAATTGCGCAAAATTGATATGGTAAGTTAGAAAAAAAAAAGTTTAGATGGCAAGTATAAAAATGAGTATAATTCAATTAGTGGCAAAATGTGATATACCCTTTCTTTTTAATTAATTTAAACAGAAAATTTACTTATAGTGAAGTGGGATAGTCGAGCTGGCAGAGTTGGTTGAACTGGAACCCGATGTGGAGACCACACCTAGATATCTGAACATGACAAAATTAAGAGCAACACCCAGATATCATTTGGATAGGCAAATTACACTAGAAGAAAAATTAATATTAGCTACACTTTTATTGACTATGAACTAAAATTATGGCATATAATTATTATTAATCATAGCTAAATAAAAATCATTGCAAAACTTAGACAATGCACCATGAAAATTATTTTTGCATGGTTTTAGCCATGATAAATGTTTTAACTACACTCACAAAAACGTTCGTCAATAACCATTGTATGGCCGTGGTGAATGATTATTTACTACGCCTATTTATCTTTAAGCTTATTCATTTAATTTCCTATTTTAATAAGTATGTTTATGTGATGGGCTTCTGATTATGTTATTTTTAGTAATATTACATATATAAGTATAGTGCAATGTTGCTTGATAACAATATATTTGTATGATCATTCATTAAAAGTGAAAGAAAAGAATGACACTTTTCCAAGAATGAACTTCTAAATGTGTGATTTGTTTCCTAATTAATATAATGTTGAAAGATGTTTTTGTATCCCTCAAATTTGTAATTATATGACATAAACATGAAATTATATATATGTGCATGCGACAAACAATATCTATTCATACATTTTCGCTATCACTTTTATTCCATCTGAAAAAGGCAAACGAGAACATAATAAAAAACTATGAAGATGCATTTGGATTGATAAATTTTAAATTCCTATTAGCAAATTCTATAAATTTATTAGTATAATTCTAAATTTAAAAAATTTCAACCTTTACTTTTAAATTTGAATTACGTTTTGTCGAATATTGATGGATTTCAAATTTGGCGCCGCACATGATCGTGGACCTAGGCATGCATCCTTAATTGATCAAACTAATCTTTGTAAATGAAATTTACTGTTTTTCTGTAAAGAAAAATGATCAATAATGCTTATATTTGTTTTTATTGACATTAATTTATCAGAAAATTAATGTATAATATTTTTATTGGTAATTAAATGACTTTGTGAAAATACTTTACCAATATAATGAATATATGTATATATAGCTTCACATTATTCTCTTAAATCAAGTCTTTAAATGCTTTTTTTCTTTTCTAAATTGTATTATTTTTATGGACCATTCTCTTTTCAGTATTCGATCTAAGGTCTTAATTAAAAGTACTTGATTAACTTGCGGATAAGCTGGTATTATTTAACAGAAGATCTAAAACCGTGCAAACCTAAAATAAATTCATGTTATTTATATAATTAAGCTTCAAAATTTTAAAAATTAATACCATTAGAATTTGCAAACAATTAATTGATGTAATAAATGAGTCAAAAAGTTTAAAAGTTTGACCACATTATGTTCGGAGTACGTAGTGATGATAAAAGCATTAATTCAGTAAGGATTAAATATATTTTCTACCCCTAAAATAGTCATCTTCATCAATATTATGTACTCCCTAAATTAAAGAAACCTTCCACTACAAAACAATTGAATTTTTATTACACTAAAAATGATCACGGCTTAAAAATCAAGTTAAACTAATACTATTAATCACGGCCAAATAAAATCAAAGCAAAAAAACTTATATTTTTACCATGATTAATCAATATTTATGGTTTTTAGTCATAACCAAAATATTCATCATGGTTAATTTTTTGGCCACACTGGTAGAAACAACAACTAATGATTATTGCCAAGACGTGGTTAATCTGTACTTACCACGGCCTTTTGGCTATAGTAATTAACCGTAGCAGAAAATCATTTTTTTTAGTGTTCACTTACCCCCTATTTTGTGATAATCCTTTAAATTGAATAAAATAGACAACAATATCGTTGGTTATTAATAATATGATGATATATTCATTAATTTTAATACCCTCTATACTAAAATAGTTCAGTTAATTAGACGTTAAATTTTATTCACTTACAATATTAATAAATTAATATTTGATTAGTCACGTATTCATAATATCAATATTAGTACTTTTGTATTAAATAAATTTAGAAATTTGTGTTTGTTCATTTCACTAGATGTCATTTTAATGACAAAAATATTGCAAGTGTCGCCCAACCTACTATTTTGGTGCCCAAACATCAAGTGTGGTAAGTTGAGGGTTAATGCGGTATTTTTCTTTTAAGTAGTAACTCTATTTCACCATTAACCTATTCCTAGGTCCCACAATTACATTAGGCTTGTCATTTGGTGGGCAAGACCTAGACCCAAACAAATTTTTATAGTTATTACCAAAGCATGTACCTAATATTTTTACATTAGATTCAAACTCGAACACATATCTATTGAAATAATTTTTTCGAATATTGGTAAAGCTTATACCCTAAAATACCGGTGAGTATGGATATCGGTATGGGTAAAAGTTTAATACGCAAAAATACATTTTATTTCAATTAATTTAAGATTATTAAACTTTTGCTAAATCAATGCGACTATTAATTTATCCACTTAAGTTTGAATAACTATTAATTATGTCCTTAATTAATTTATATTAATTCAGTATTAAGTTATAATTTATAAACACCATAGTTGAATAAAATTTTAAGTCAACTTGATTGATATATTTTAGGAAAAATTGTATTTTACATCTCATAACTTACATCGTTCGCGATTTTGGTCCCATTAATTTTTGACATAGCAATTTTGGTCCCATAAGTCCACAAACGTTGTAATTTTAGTCCTATTGATAAAATCCATTAAAATTATAACGGAAGGAGCACGTGCATGACACGTGCTCCGTTAAGTCCATAAGTCACATCTAATGAAACATTGCAATTTTAGTCCCATAAGTCCACAAATGTTGCAATTTTAGTCCCATGCACGTGCTCCTTCTGTTAAAATTTTAACGAATTTTGTCAATGGGACTAAAATTGCAACGTTTGTGGACTTGTGGGACTAAAATTGCTATGTTAAAAATTAATGGAATCAAAAACACAAACAGTGTAAGTTATGAGACGTAAAATGCAGTTTTTCCATGTATTTTACAATAGAGGACATAAAAGAGAATATATCATATTATCCACAATCAATGGTATTTTTGTTAATTTTCATTCAATTTAAAAGATTATCTCAAAAATTGGGGAATAAGTGAAGATTTATTTAATTTAGAGGGTAATCGACGAGGATGATATACTTTAGGGGTGTAAAATGTATTTAATCCATTCAGTAATTAAGATGCAAATAATTAACAATGCCGCAAACCTCATATGAATCTATATATATGTCCAAGTTCGGAGTGAATTATGACAATTAGCATGATGATCTAATAATTAAGTGATAGTTAAACTTCAGTTTTATTTTGGAATATTATGAAAACATTACTAACAATGCAATATATGCATTTATTATGAGCTAGTAGTGACTGACCTAATTATTATACTATTGGGTAAATTACAGCTACTTTTCCTGAGATTTGGCATTATTATAAATACGTTCTCGTTGTTTGAAAAATTATAAATACCCCCTGAGGTTTGTAACCGTCTCACAGATAACCCTTTTTATCTATTTTTATTGGTGAACTGACCAAAAAGCCCTTATACACTGAATTATTTTTATTTAATTCTTAAAAGATTTTGGAATACAATGCGCAGAGCGGGGTTTTTTAAATTTTTTACACAGAAGAGCAATAGTATAATTTGCCTTGACTGATTTTTCTACAATTTTAATGAAAAATTCAAAGGCAAATTAATCATTTAAACCTTTGATTAAAAATTGCAAACCTCAAGGAATATTTATAATTTTTCAAACAACGATGGGGTATTTATAATTATATCAAACATTATAAAAGGTGGATGTAATTTGCCCTATAATATTTATATAATGCAGTGATGATTTGAGAATTAGGGCTTAGTCCCTTTATGTTGAAAGTTAGGGCTTGTTGGTAGCGATACACACAATCATATATGACTACATGATATCGACGTGGCATACTCAATGTGTGTATAATTAATTTAAAATTTTTAAAAAATTATTATTATTATTTTAAAAATATATTAATTAAACAACAAAATATTACAAAATACAAAAAAATGAGAAAATAGCGAAAATCAACTAGAGAAGAAAAAGGGAAGGGGAAGTTGGGAAGAGAAGAAATGGGAAATCGAGAAGAGATAAAAAGAAAATTAATAAAATGTTAAAAAATAAAAAATTAACTGGTCAATAAATAAAAAACACCAATAAAATGCTCTTCAATTATATAAAGATATAGATACGTTAACACGATATTTCTGACAGATTTTGATAAAAGGACAATTTTAAACGGTAATTAGATAATCTACTTATTAAACGGGGTCATATTCCCGATGATTTTAACCTCGCCCAAAATTTCTGTTCCTAAGAAAATAAATAAATGAAAAGAAGTATATTTATTAATTCAAGAGTAATATAAAGATTGTGTATCTAATTAATTTAGCTGGTCTCTCCATGTGTTTAATTCTTGAATTAATTATTTAAAGAGGTATGTATCTAATTGGTTGTGGGGCATTTGGTTGTACTTATGTAATTAGGGTGGGTGTGGAAGGCATTGAAATAGAGATGAGGTCCTAAGTTTATAGGTATCCTAACCCTACACACCTATATTATCATCACCTAAGCCTACCACAATTATTTGAACCCACATTCAACTTGCTTTATTTTCATTCAACCCCATGTTTCTTTGACTCCAACCCCATACCTCGCATTTAATTCTAAACTTCATCTCTCTCTCTTGGTTGAATTACAGTTACCTCCCCTAAAATTTAGAATAATCATAAATATTCTCTTATTATTTAAAAAAATTATAATATCCTCCTCAAATGAAAAAGAAAATTATGTGGCCCCTAGATGGAGATGTCAAAAATACTACTTTACCCTTGCTAATTTATTAATTTTTTCAGAAAAAAAAAATGTTTGAATAAAAAAGTCTAAGAGTGTTAAATAAATAATCTATAGAGAATATTAGTCCATAAAAATAATTTTGGAAAATACTAAAAAATATATAAAAATTATAAATTATAATTCAAAAATGCATTTTAGGGAGTTCACCATAAAATTTGGATCAAAACCTAATGGAATGGGCTCGTTGTTAGATGGACATTAAAGTCAGAGGGATATTTGTAATATTGCAAACAATGAGGAGGTATTTGTAATTATGTCAAACCTCATGAGAGGTAGTTGTAATTAACCATATATATATGTATATATATATATATTCCCCAACACACCATCATCCTCTCCAAATTCAACCATTGTTGCCAGTCTCTTGACCTCCAAACTTGACGGCAACGATGGTGACGGTGTGGAGGACGCAGACGTCGGTGGATGGGGAGAGGCCATTGTTGATGAATTGTGTTCTTTGCGATCAGATTTCTCTATGACCGAAATTGTAAGCCTTTCCTCTCAAGCTTTCAATGGAGATCCTCAAGCCATGAAGGAGATTAAGCTCCTTTACTCTCGGTTGAAAGTGGCGTGCGGTGCTCCCTTTCTGCCTCATTCATCCCCGTGCTTCCATCACTCAATCTTGCTTCCAAGCACACCCTCACTCCGTTCCACCCCCCCTCTCGGATGTTGCTCCTCCGCCAGATCTGAATCCTCCTCTAATGGTTGGCGGTTCGACTTCTTCCCCCGGTGACGGATGACCTTCCGTCTTCCTATGCTCCGCCGCCCATCATGGTTGATTCTGGTGGTGACCTTTCACCTTCCTCCATTCCTAAGGTAGAGACAGCCCCCTCCTTGCTTCCCATGGCCGCGGACTCCCCATCTACCCTGCTCAACCCGGCTTCCGCTTGTCTTCCTCATGGTGTCTCTTCACCTTCCTCACCGGCGCCCACCATGGTGGCGCATGCTCCCACCTCTCCTCCGCCGGTGGCCCACTCGAACTTGCTGGATTTGAGATTTGGGTTGGTCCCCTTTCAGCCCCCGACGCCTCTTTCCCCCCCCCCCCCCCCCCTTTGGATGGCTTCGCTACTGCTTTTTGAAAATTCATCCTGCAAGACCCTTCGCTTCATTGCTCCGGATCGCAAAACAGCGAGGTTGTGGTTCAGCCCTCGTTAGCCATGGCCATGGAAGGTGCTAAACGATGGGCTAACACTGTTGTTGGGTACTTCTTGGGCCGCAAACTGGCCTTCCCGACTGCTTAAAGATTTTCTCCACTCCACTTGGCCGTCGGTCAAAGATGTTGTTGCAACGGCGACTGGTTTCTTCTTCGTCACTTTTAAGTTATCTGTTGCGCTTGACGAGGTTCTCGAAGGCGGCCCTTGGCTATTCCAAGGTCAGCCCATCATTCTTCAGCATTGGGTCCCTGGGATGGCCCTCCGGAAACAGAAACACACTCAGGTCTCCGTTTGGATTCGTCTGCGACACCTTCCTGTTGAGTTCTGGACGGACGATGGTCTTAGCCCAGTTGCTAGCGGCATTGGTCGGCCTCTCTACACTGATGGCTACAATAGAGCATGCACGAGGTTAGACTTCGCTCGTGTATGTGTTATGCTCAATTTTGACTCCGCCCTTCCGCGCTATATTGTGCTTATGATTCCCTCTTTGGATGGTGCTGAATCACCTTGTCGGGTTGATGTTGAGTATGAATGGCTCCCGTCCAAATGCAGTTCGTGTCGATCTCTCGGGCACTCCTCGGCATCTTGCCCGTCATCTGTCAAGCCACCTCAGCCGCCAGTCGCGGTCTTTGTTCCCAAAACAAATGATCGCCAGTTGAGTTCTTCGAGCTCTCGCGTTCCCCCTCAGGCTCCAGCATCTGTTGCCGCCTCGATGCCTAGCTTGCAGCCACCCATTCTGTCGTCTCCCCATTCGCCTTGCCGCTTTGCTCCTCACCCTTCACCTCCACAAAAAGGCTCCCGCTTAGCTCCCTCGATCAAAGGCAAAGAGATCACAATCCACAACTCCTTCCAGGAACTTGCTAGATCGAACGTCGACGGCCCCGAGGCCCCTCCTGTTGATCCTCGCCCTCGAGACCCCCTGTTGATCCTCGCCCTCGGGACCCCCTGTTGATCCTCACCCCCGGGCCCCCCATGGTGTTCCATGATCATTTTTTTGGGATTGATCGAGCATTGGCTCTACTTGTTCTTTTCGCTTTGTTGCTTTGGTTTGGACTGTCTTGTCTTTGTTTTGTTGTTGCGTTGCTTGGATTGTTTTTCTGTCTGACGCTTGTTGTTGTTTTGGGCTTCGGGCGGATGCCTTGGTCCGGTTGTACCTTCCCACCCTCTCGGGAAAACTCTTTTATTTTAATGCAATTTACCTTTACCTAAAAAAAATAGTATTTTTCGTCCCATAATTTAGAGTTTTTACACTTTTGGTCTCATAGTTACAAGATATTTACTTTTGGTCCATTAACTTACCAAAAATAGCACTTTGAGTTACATGGCACCTTTCCGTTAAATAGTTGATGGAAATGGCCGGTATGTGCTCAGAAAATTGAATAGTTACGTGGTATTTTACGTTAAATATCTAACATAAATGTGTCGTGAGACGACAAATATTACTTTTTGAGAGTTAACGACTCAAAAGTGAGGATCTTTAATCAATAAGACCAAAAGCATAAATTTCATAAATTATTGTACGAGAAGTACAATTTCCGCTGCAACAGTGCTTATTGATTCTTGTGATGGTATAAATTTCACAGTAGCTATCTGATTAAGAACAACCCATTTTTCCTGCTTTATGATTAATGACTCATCATTTAGATCTAATGACAATTAGCCACCAACGTCCATATTAATTAATGCCTAACAACTACTTGCTTCTTAATTTATCTTTTTTAGCCTAAAATAACTTTCTCAAAAATTTGTCCATTTCATGTGCAATGTATAACTAATTTCTTAGAGAAGGTGAAAGAAATTAATGCCGAATCAATATACTTAGTTTTGCATACGATATATATCATCTAAATAAAGGACTAATGATTATTTTTAATCCAAAGTAATTAAAGTCGGCTTCTACACACAAGAAGCCCACATCACATAAATATATATATATATATATATATTAGCCTTCGTAGCACATCGTTCCTGCGTCCACATAATAAATAATTTTTTATTCTTTAAAATATATTATAAATAAGTGTAAAATATATAAACTAACACATCATATTAAAAAAAGAAAAGAAAGAAAAAAACTAATTTATCAACTAATATAAAATTTAGAAAGTTGAATAAAGTAGTTATCTTATCAGTTGAGAGTTATTTTTGGTATTACAAAAAAACGGTACGATGGTATCATTAACCACCATTTATGAATAAAAAAGAAATTTCTTTTATATAACAGTATATATATATATATATTGATATGGGTAACCCTAAAATGGGCCAAAGCCCATTACAAAAGGGGCACCAAGGCCCAAGATGTAAGGAAAAGCCCAAGCAGGACCGAACTGGATCTGATCCGAGTAACCCAGACAGGTATACCCATCCAAGCAATACACCATGCCTTCCGTACATTAGGAAGAAAGTTATAAATATCCCAAAATTGAATATTCAGTTATCATTTATTGCACTTTCACTATTTAAATTCCAACCACCAGACCTATTACTTATTCAACTAAGTCGGAGGATTTAAGCTAGGGACTACTCTAGCGCCTTTGACGTTTGGTGTTTGTTCAGGGTTATTTCACATTGAACAGAATACCGTCCTGAATACACAACCATATCGACCTCAAACCTCATCATTTTGGCACCGTCTGTGAAAATAATCAACGACGGCAAGCTAAGAGAATGGAAAGAACACAGGGAAATTTGAGAGAAGTGAGGACTTCCCACACCCCACCGGGACTGGACACCCCAGGTGAGCAAATGACACAGGTATCCAATGAGGACTCACGCAATCAGGATCAAATGGAGGAATTTCGACTTCAAAAACAAGTACATAAGATATAAAAGATGGAGTTGGACTAATTCAAGAATGACCACTTCAAACAATCAAGTCCCTATATTTTCATATAAGCGTGGAGAACTGCAAAACATATTCTAGCAATGTCTTCAATAGTTTGAATGTACAAAACTGAAAGCAGTATATTCATCTTAATATTCAATAGAGAGGGGAAACAAGAAATCGAGCTGGAACTGTTGTATCTAAAATCTATATCCCCTGCAAAAAGTTCGGCCATCCAATTTCATCATAATATTTTTAGCTTGCTGTTACTCGAAAGCCCAAAATGTAAGAGGTCATACACCAAAAAGAGATGAACAATGGAAATTTTGTTCAGTTGGAGGTTTTCTTAGCAGCAGCAGATCGCTTCTTTGAATCTGGTTTTTTATCAGAATCTGCTGCCTTTCTTTTATCTTTTCTCTCCCTCTTCTTCAGGGCAGTCATCCTGGCTTTCAAAATAGTAGCATAACTTGATTGAAAACGTTGATGATCTTTTGCCCCGACCTGCATTCAGATGAAACCATGTATGCTTTAGTACAGACGCAGTCCAGAACCATGAGTATATTTTATTACAACTTATATTTTCAGGAAATTTTGGGAGGAGAAGAAACAGGGTAAGGAAACAGAAACGAATGCAATAAAGATCAATTGTTTGCAGAAAACAACACAAGCGGAACAGAACAACCTCAAAAGGCTAATTATACATGAATTAATTTGTTAGTACTTTCTTTAAGTGATATTTTGGCTCAAAAGATGTTCGTCTATTTCTGAAATGATGGTCAGAATAAAAACTAACAGCTGCAGCCTGTCTCAGATGGCAACTTTTAATTGGAAAGATATCTAATTCCTCGTGTGCTGGTAAAAGTGATCACATTCAGAATTTTCCCTCTGGAGTGAAAATTTGTATAAAATATGTAACGCACTTTTCGGAGATATTCATAATCACATATATGTGAATTTTATGAAAAAACTCTAGCTTGTTCAAAGAAGTTATAGTCTTTTCAAGCGGAAAATATTTTATCCAAGAGCTTACCCTCAGGTTTCTCATCTGTAGTAACATGAGAAGTGAGTTATATTTAGTCAGTATGTGCCAAGCAAAGCACTAGTCCAGAAGTCAAAAAGAGAAGGATGTGTGGATCCCATGGCAAGAGTCACTTAGTCATGTGACTCATGTCCCCATTATAGTCTTTCTCTTTTCTGAAGCAAACTAAATTAGATGATGTACACCAAGTGAGTCTAGCAAATACGGTTCTTTCAACAAAGATACAAACAAACTAAGTTTTACTGCTACTCCAGGAAAACTAGCACATTAATAAAAATGTATATATAATAAACACAACGTTGTTTGGAGCAGCTATAAAGATATCACTTCTACTAAGAACAAAGTCATAAGAATGATAAAGAGTTCAACAAGTATACCAATACTTGCTACAATGATGCAACTAAAAGAAATTACTTCTATTGAAAAACAAAAAATAGTTGTGCCTTTCCTAAGAGCATCTCCAGCCATCGTATGCAGGTAGAAAGATCAGAATATATGCAAAATAAAACTTCATAATCATTGACAGATATACATTTGACCTGCAGAAAGAGGCAAGGAGTTCCAAGACTGAATAAAATCATTGGAAAACAAGTATGGCCCATATTCTAGGTATATGACTGCAATAATAGCACTACCTATATTCTCAGACCCCAAAATACCCTTGCACCGATCTATCAGTATTGAAATTTGAGATGATAGAGAAATTTGCCTTGGCATTTCAGTATTGCTGTTAAAGTACTATATACATCTACAGATACTGGATTTGATTAAGGTACATATCAACAGAAACGGTCTCCCTCTCTTCTCACTACTTCCAAGACAACAAATGGACTTGGACATTACAGAACGACAATAAATGGGGTAGGGGCAGCATAATAACAGTTAGGTAGCAATTGCCTCTTTTTGCAGGCCCAAAGGATAACATGACAAGTTGAAGCAGTTAAGATGAAGTCTGCCTAATGCTAGTAATCCGAACTGGACGCATATACTACATAAGCATATGTTGGATCTCACTGCAAAACCAATATAGCAAAGTACCACACGAAAACTGTGTAACCACATTTGATTGACAGCAACGAAAATAGTCCTAGGAGGCTCAAAATATTCATCTTCCCCAATTGTAGGACATCTCAGTATTTGGTATTTAACAAAACAAAGTTGCTTGCGTGTAGCTGCATGTTCATGAGTGCCGTTAACAAGTAGATCAACATTGTTTATTTCACAAGTCAAAACCAGTCAGACTGTACACAAGTGCTGCGGATAATAAAAAGTAAACAAAAAAAAGGGAGGATTGGTAGAATATGTACCATTGTGGAAATGGTCTTCTTGCCATCCGTTGCTCGAATGAGGCACCTATACTCAATTTTTTCTCCGGCTGTCTTCATCTTATTCCTTTGCACCTTGGACTTGTCAGAAGCTTCAAACAGAGCAAATCAACGACTATTGTTATGTGAATCTCTAACCAAGCAGCATGCATTACAAACAATTGATATCATATCACCTCAAGTGGTGAAAAAGATTAGAGTAAACAGAGATGAAAACTCACAGTGTTTTAAGGTAACCCATACAGAGCCCTTTTCTGTAGTCCGCTCAAACATGTTTGTAAGTTCATTAAGGAATGGATCTGGCTGTAATCGCACCTACACAAAATAAAATCGAATATGGCTAAAACTACAATAATATTCTATTGTGTTCAAACGAATATTCTTATTTGCCATCATAGAGCAGTAAGATCTCTTGTTTACCTATGCAAATGGCACATACACATTTCACGTAATAGAATATATGTCTGACCACACATTTCACGTAATAGAATATATGTCTGACCACACATTTTCTACATGCATTAGGGAATTATAGCGCATATTTCATATTTAGTACGCTGCAACTCTGATGCCAATGAACAGTACATTCATGCCCTGCATCCATCATCCTGCTCTCACCCCACCAACCAAAAAATTGGGTATAATTTCACTGGCCCACTTCAACTTCAATACAATGAAACCTCAGCTTCTCAAGCAAGCCAAACACCAATGTCCCCCTTTCTTATGTTCAGTCATCAAGAAATCGAGTAACATTCAAGGCACTGTACACATAAATCACATTGCATCACTCAATTTTCCTGTCACATATACAAATGGCCTCTTTAAGCATGCCGTTACACCATAACAAAATAAGTAAGCAACGGGCCGATTAAAAATCTCAAATGAGGGTTACATTAGATTTATCGATATTAAAGTATATTTTAATTATCATATTATGTTCACTAACACTTAATCTTTTCGAAAGTTCTGCCAACCATAGCAGAAACTCAAAATTACACATAAGACCACACTTTTCTTCTGTAAGCATAAAGTTAAATCTTTCGTTTTTCTCTTTTGCTAAATCCGTCTTTCATAGAGCGAAATTCAGTGACGCCTCACCCAGAAACGTGAGACCTAAAAGAAAACAAAATTCCATAAAATACATTCTCACACTAGTTACAATCCGCAAAATCTGGACAATTCACAAATAGCTAAATATCAACAAACAGAACAGAGAAAAATAACAGTTCATAAACACTATCCGAAATAACAATCATTTCATGATCTAAAAATTGGGTACTCTCATATCAAAATCGAAACACACACACACACACATATATATATATATATATATATATTGCAGATATAAAATTCTACACATAAGAATCGACAAGTCAAGAGAGAGAATTACCATCTCCGAAGGATGAGCGAGAAGCACTGATGTGAGATTTGGGGGTTTTCTTTTCTTTCTATTAGTACTATTTAGTACTGCTGCTTTTCGTATCATTTATGGGGGGGTGGATCCGACCATAATTGGATTATGGGTCGGACTATCCATAATCCAACTAATTTTAGTTCTTAATAAAACTTTTGTAAAACTTATTAATTATTAATTTTAGTAAAATTTATTTATAAATAAAAATAGAGGATAAATATTTTTTAATATTAAGAATTTGAAATAATTTATACAAGTTTGATAAATTTTTAATTTAATTATAATCTAGTAACTAATTTTTATTAAAATATTAATTAAATAATCTAATATCTCAACTATTAAAAGGCGTCATTTTATATAAAGATTCAATAAAAAAACTTAATAAAATAATTTAAATTCAAATTAGTATAAATAATAAAAAAAATATAAGGGGTCATATTTCGGATCCATAAAACATTACTTTGACACCCCCTTTACCTTTTACTAATTACAGAAACATCCCTGCGGGCATTTTTTATCATCGAAAAATTATATTAAAGTTTGATCGGATCAATAGGGACAGTTTTGAATTTTAAGGGCTTGTTACGAGTGACTTTTATATTTTTTCAAAATACATGGATGGTTGTGTAAAATGGCAATAAATAAGGGAGTGTGAATGTAAAATCGAGGACTTGGAATGGTGACAAGGAGGTCAAACCAAGGTATGAAGGTTATGGAGGCTTAATTTTATTTCGGAGGCATATTGGGTCTGATTAAGAGCACGTGATAAAACTATTGAGTTTTTATTATAAAAGGTCAAAATAGTCACTAATTGGGCTTACGGACCAAAATTGCTACTATTTTAAAAAATGGAGGACTAAAATTGCTACATGCAAAGTTAAATGATCAAAATTGCCTACCCCTTAAAAATACAGAACCAAATTTGCAATTTAAAATTAAAACTTGAACTACCACATATCAAATTCACCAAGTTGAATCCGACCCTTTTATAAACTAAAATTTGACAGCACCTATAGGATAAAATTTATTTGGATGAGTAACAATCTTGAAGAAAAAATTCAATTTAGCTTTATTGATTATAGATTTCTCATATTCAGTCCTTCATATATTTCAAAGTTTCCCAAAATTTATATTTTTCAAAGTGTGAAGAGTGTTCTGATCTTTCAAATAGATTGAGTCGTTTGCATAAATAAATTATAAGTATTTGTGATTATTTTAATAATAGTCAATTCAGGGGTCGCACACTAATTCCAATATATGCGATAGATTGTCCGAAATGTGAGCGCACAGCTTCTATAACTACTTATTAAGAATTTTTACTAACAAATTTTTTGAATTTATTTGGATAGTTTTAAACTTGTAATTTCTGTAACTGTAAACTTGAATTATATTTTGGCGAATAATGATGGATTTCAAATCTTATATAATTTGAAATTATTTTTCCAAATCTTTTTATTATGTTCAAACCCATCAATTCATGTATAACCTTAATAAATTAGTTCGAACCGTTTTTTTTTTTTTTTTTTGGGCTACAGTTGAAACTTTTTACTGCAAGTCGATATATGTTACATCTTATATTTCATAACGAAAATCAATTCCTAATGAAATTGAAATTATCAGAAAACCAAGCGTCTCCTCCTCATCGTAGATACAAGGAGTGATCTCACCTGGGTGTCCTGCTCCTCCTACCGCATCCGTTGCTCCCCACGCGCCACCTTCTTCCCTCGCCATTCCTCCACATTCTCACCCTACCATTGTTTTGATTCCGTTTGTTCTAATTTTTCATACGTACTTAGATATATTTGTTATTGTCTAAGTTGTTTAGATATATTATGACTAGGAAAATGTACTAATGTACTAAAACACAATATTCATGTTACGACTAGGAAAATAATTTGTGGAAATTAGGGAATTGTTAGAATTTTGATGAAAAAATGAAAGATTTTTTCATGAAGAAATAAGATGATATAATTTTATATAAGTAATTCGACGGAATGGACCAACTATATCTTAGCCTAGTAGTTGAGTCTAAGGTTAAGATTCCATAAACAAGTTCAAGATTATGAGTTCGAGTCCTACCGAATGTGTGGATATTTATCTCTTTTTATGTGAGGTATTATGATTTGTTTATAGTAATTAGGCCTGTCCATGGGCGAGTATTACCCTACCCGGACCCGGACCCAATAAGTACCCATAATTGTTACTTAAGTATTTTACCTGGACCCTACCCATATAATACTCATAGGGTCTTACCCATTCTATACCCATACTAATTGGGTCCATAATGGGTCTTACACATTAAAACGAATAAATTAATTATACATGAATCTTTGAAAATGATATCATAGAAACATATTATTAAATTAGTTTATTAAATATATTTCATGAACTTACTGTCAATAAATCAAATTAAAAGTTATTTGAATTTTTAACATGTGCAGATTGAATATCGTTGAAATATATGTAACGATATTGACTTTGTTCAAATAATGAATCATGTTAACCAATTACACATCGACATAGATTCGATATAGGACGTAAATTAAATAACCAACAGGAAATATGTATGAAAATTATATTTTAACTTTAGAATATATTTTTATTTATTTGAAAATCCGTTGAACTTTCATTTCATGAGTTTTTTATAATTCAAATTTGAACAAATTTTATTAGTACCATGTATTACTTTAGCTTGACATATCACTTTATATTCAAATTAATTTTATCAAAAGTTAATTCGCAGTTGTCACTTCAAAAATAAAGATGAAAAACTCTGGCAATTTATTTTTCAAAATATCAATACATAAAAAAAACTATGTACAAAAATTAAGAATTTTAGATGACAAGTAAAATCGACTCGATCAATCTATTAAAAATTTACAAGTTCAACGATTATAAGTTAACTAATATTTATGAATTTTTATAGTATTAGGTTTTATCCATTCAAGACCCATACTCGGGGGTATTTTTGGGTCTAGATCCTATCCATACCCGAAATACTTATTACAATAGGTAAGGGTCCGGATCCGGGTCTAACATAAAAATAATGGGTCTGGATCTGGGTCTATTATAAAAGTAATGGGTTTGGGTAATACTCGCTCATTGACAGATCTAAGTCAGTAATAATTGAGTCGAGAGTTATTGCAATTTGTTGTTTACAAAGAATGTGAGTATTTGTGAGTTATTGTAATTTATTAAGATTATTGGTTGAATCGAGAATTATTATAATTTATTATTTATTATTTTTAGTATATTAATGTGTTGATTGAATCCAAGTACTACTCCAAAAATTTGATGGCATGGAACCATGTAAATTGTTGGTATAATTTAGTCAAATTGTATAGATAGAAAATTTCCTTGCGTATAGACTTGGAGGTCCATGGCTGGGAATAGGTGAAAGCCCACGTAGAATTTGGGCTTTGATTTCTTGGAGATAAATAAAGTAGCCCAATTCAGCCCATTCAGCAGAATAATCATTAACGCATTTACCAAATTTACTTTTTATTTCTTCGGCAGTATTTTATTTGTGCAATTAGGGTGTATTTGGATTAATGGATTTGGATTTGAAGGAAGGATTTGGAAAAATTCATTTGAGAAGAATTTGAAAAATTCATCCATATTCATCAAAACATAGTTTAAGATTCGGTAGACACACCATCAGTGAATAACCCAGAAATAATACAGATTTACAAAATTAGATATAAACAAATTATATAGGGGGTTGGGTTATAAAAAAACCTTTAAATTACAGACCACAAAGGGGGAATATAACTAGCAGCAATATTTAATAGAAATAAAGTCGAACAAATGTAGGCTCAGAGAGCCAGGATTCGGACAGAGAAGCTTACAGCCACAAAGGCCGGCACCTTTCTACCGCTTGCTCCAACCAACTTAGAGCAAAGCCACCAAGGACTTAGACCCACAAAAGATCACTCAACCACAAAGACTCAATGTTCACAGAGAACTTTCAGAAGGGAGAAGATAGAGAGATTTCATAAGTGTGTTTTCTTAGAAGAGATGTGAAACCTTTTGTAAGGGTTAAGGTTTGAAGGTGAATGGAGACAGAAACGACGGAGGCAGTTTCCGATGTCACGGTAATCGATGAAGAGAGAGACCAGAGAGAGATCAGAGAGGGCGCATCATGAAACAAATAGACAAAGAATAATGAAGAGGCGCATAGTCTGATTAGGGTTAGGGTAGAGTATAAGTAGTAGGGTTACCGGGTATCATAGATTCATAGTGGACTGGGTCATCAGAGTGGGCCAGGCCTTGGTGGAATTGGCTTGGGCCATCCAGATAGAGGGTGAAGTGGTACTGGTGGGTTTGGGCCTCCCGAAATGATCATGGGCCATTCTCAACAATCCTTTTAAATTATATAAATAAATTTGATTTTGCTCAGTAAAATTAAAACACCTAAAACATTTAAATTCAATAAAACATAAAATTCTCTCTTTTTTTTTCTTTTTAATAAGATTTGGACCATTACTATATCATCCAATACATTCAAATTCAAATACTATTTTAAAATATTGATATTTCTAAATCAATACATATATTCAAAATAAACATACAAACAAGACATTACTATGATAGAGCCCCGATTCCTCGACTCTGTAGTGATGGGGTAAAATAAAGTAAAAAATGTTAAAAGAATATCTCTTATAGGAATGAAAATGCCACAATAGGACTAAGATCCACTTATTTTTAATTAGACTAATCCTTGATTCAACTCAACCCAATGACCTGTTGGGAGAATTGTCGATCCTTGAACAGACAGTGAATTCGTATAAGTATATATATCTACGCTCGCCATAATCATAATGAAGTTATGACTTATCACACTTAATTAATGTGCTCTAACTCTTTGAACTCATACTCGAACTATTTTAGGCATCAAAAGATATTTAATTTGAAAGGGTACCCTCACTGCTAGAGCAAAATCCAAGCAATCATGAACGTCAACTAGACCTCGAGTCAAATCACGTAGTAAACTTTGACCTCCTTTCTATCACTTAATATAGAACCTTATTATTCTTTATAAGTTGATTAAATTTTTTATTTCAGATTTTATTAAACCTTTACTATTAATTTTTTTAATTAAACGTATACGCTTAATTGTATTTTGTATTTATTGTATTATGATTATTATTATTATTATTACTTTTGTGAAAAACATAATGTGGGCAATATTGACTATGGAACCCATTTTAATGGTGTTACTATATAAAATTCATGGTATATAAATAATTTAAAATTGTTTGAAAATTTAAATTTCAAAAGCTTTTAAAAACTATTTTGAACGTTCTCCATCCCCGACACTCTCTACTCCACAAACCTGAAAAATCACAATCTCCGATGCATCTAAACAACATCCTATATTATAATTTCAAAACAAACAAAACCTTAAATCTCGTTATTTAACCACAAAAATAATTTTTAATCTGATCAAATCTCGGGTTGGTCGTGGGTGGCGCACGAGCACCAGCTGTAGGTGCGCCCAACCCCGTACCTCCTAATATTTTTTTATATTATTATTATTTATTTATTTATTTATTTATTTAAGATTTATTATTATTATTTTAATCGTTGCTATTATAAAACTGTATGAAGATTTTAATTTCACTAAACTGTTTGTACATCTCACGTTTCTCAAAAAAATGAAGCGTTGTGGTTTAAAGTTGAAATCCCATAACCTTAGAGGTCAGGGGTTCGAACCCCCTAATGTGTGAGATGTTGTCTACTGTATAGTAGTTGTTGTATTTCTACTGTGAGAGTAGGTGATATTTGGATGTAATTATATGATTGTTATAGTTCCCTTTATTAGATTGACATTTGACAGGAATAATTGTAATCGATTTATTTCAAATAATAATAACAGTTTAACATTTTCACTTTAAAAAAAAACGACGCGTGGTCTGATATGTGAGGGCACAGTTTTTGTAACCATTGATCAAGAATGTTTAGTAACAATTTTTTTGAATTTATTTGAATAATTTTAAATTTAATATAATTTCTTCAACTTTAAATTCGAACTATGTTTTGTTAATAATGATAAATTTTAAATTCTTATATAACATGAAATTATTTGAAATTTTTTCTCCAAATTCTTATATAAAATTCAAATCCATCAATCAAAAATAACCTTCATAAATTTAGTTTGAACCTTTTATTATAAGTTGGTGCATGTTATATTTTATATTTCATTTTATATACACATTTCATGCGTATAAAATTCCCGTTCACTTATAAATTTAAAGAAAATGTTTTTAAAATATAGTACAGATATATAAAGTATAACACAAAATACAATATTTATTCCGTCGAAATTAAATAAAATTGGGATAGGTAGCTGGACGTTTGGAGTCTTATTTATTTAAATAAATAAAATACTATTTTAAAATTATTAACAACAAATTTTATTTATTATTTGTGCATGCCATCAACCACTTCTCCTTTATTTTATTTTTTTAATTTTTAAAATTTTATTTATTATTTGTTATAATTATTAATTAATTAATAATTGCAAATTTAAATGTTCAACTAATTATAATCATTAATATATTTAAATATTCACATATAAAAAAAATACAATCAACTATTACTGATGAGCACCGGAGTCCAGCAACACCACAAAATGTCGAAGGATCTTCACGAAAGTCCCAAAATTGTAAGGGAGACTAACCTGCAGAGAGGGGTTAGCACTTTGATGCTTAAATCAGTAATGTTCAACTTTAATAAAATAAAGAAAAACTTGAAGAATGTAATAATAATAGTAAAGTAATGTGATGTGTGATGATTCGTATGAGAATATGTTGAAAAGGAGAGAAATTCGTGTGCAAAATAGAGTAGATGTTCCTTAAAAATTGCCAAATTGCAAGATGTAAGTTGTCCCAAATGACTGCACAACATGCTCCTTTTATAGCTAGTTTGAACCATATTTTGGAGGATTTTGGTTGAGTATTGTATGCCGTTAGAAAGCCTGAAAAGTTAGCTTCTCAACCCAACAAACCGCTCATGAATCGGAGTTGAATTGGTGAAGATATAGCCGTTTAAGTTGACCCTGCCATATTTACCATATTTTCTGGGAAAGTAGTTACTTGCTAAGAAAGATCCGGATTCTGGCCAATCTACTAGGAATCTGGATGAGATTTTTTAGTATGATGTGGCTTTAGGTGTTGGCTAGCCGTGTGACATGGAATTCGAGCTGCTTGATTATTAGGCTTGTTGTACGAGTCTTTTTTCGTGAGCCTGCCAGATTAGTGTTCAAAATGAGACTTTATGCATAAAAAAACCTTACGACTTTGGCCCTGATGGCCTTGGCCTGCTAGGCTGTTTGGATTAGAGGCCTACTCCTAGCTCTTGGGCTGGCCCGGTGGATTTTGAGGTGGCATCATCAATTATAAAAATTATGATAATCACAGATGTTAAAAATGACAGCCCGTCCCACAAGTGCGCCGGTGGCGTTGGCGACGAGGTCTTCTTATTTTCTCACTCACATTCTGTGTTGGCTCGTTTGGTTCATTATCATCATCACCGGCATTAATATGGAACTTGATGTTGTTGTTAGACGATATGCAGTAAATGATGAAAATTGAATTGGTGAAACATTATATCTTGGTGGATATGTTTAATTAATGCTATGATCCAGGTCAAGATCAACCTGTCCAAAATAAGCTTATGCATGGCTTGATGGCCACCTAACGTTCATCTGCCAAGGACACAGATTCGTCCATGCATGTGGGTTTAGATGACTACCTAATGTGGCAACGCTTCTTCGTTTTGACTAAAATAATTTTCTAACAACATTGCATAATTTAGTCGTCTTTTCTTTAGACGAATGTGTCTTATTCCTTCTTTCCACTTCATGTTCTATTTGTTCGTATCAATTTGAATTTATTACAAGAAAGAATAAAAATACAACCTATGATTTGAGTCTCGCTTATAATTCAGTCATGTATCAGTCAACGATGAGGACCGAAAACGCTAGGTGTTTTCCTACGATTTTGTAGAGTATTAGTCATGTATCTGCACATACGAGATCTTATTTCTCATTTGTTCCACCAAACCCTATAGATTAATTACTAAGATTTATCAAGCCATCGAAGGCCCAGACAAAAGTGCATCGTTGTCTAAATTGATTTAAAAGAGTTCGTCATTGCGCGAACGTTTCAAGTTAACATGATGACTCTAAGGAGCACTAGATGCAATCATAATGCATTATGTGTTTAATAAGCTAGAGTCATAGTCATCGAATCCAGGTGTGACTTTTAACCTTGATTATTAGAATCGAAACGGATATAAAAATAACAAAATAAGATCTGGCCATGCATGTGGTTCTAAATGGCCACCTAACGTGACAATGCTTATTTGTTTTGCCTAGAATAATTTTTCCACAATATTGCATAATTTAGTTGTCTTTTCTTAAAAAAAAAAATGTGTTTTATTTCCTCTTTGCACTTCTATTTCTATTTGTTCATATCAATTCGTATCAATCTGTCCAAAATAAGCTTCAGGTCATGGATATCATCCACGACTTCTACTTAAAAATTAAAAACAAAATTGCAAGTTGTGGATGGCATCCACGACTTGCATTATTTTTGTTAACAATTTAAAATTTATATTATTTTTGTTAGTTTTATTTGATTTATTTAAATAAATAAGCCGATCGTTTGGACATAAGAAAACCAATTCCTAATGAAACCGAAATTATTAGGAAAAGAAGAATCAAAATTTTATTACTAAAAAAAAAGAAGAAGAATCAAAATTTTATTGGAAAAAAAAAAAAACAAAAACACAAATACTAATAAAAAGTGCTGCTTCTCAGAATTTTCTTTCACATGCCTCTCTTAAATACTCCCCATTCGCACATCTCCACCATTGATGTAACTCCACCACCCAATCCCCCCGCCCCCTGCCGCCCCACCCCACCCCCAAACTCCTCATCTCTATACATCAGAGCTTTCATCCGAATCTTCAACCAACGATGTTAATGGCATTGATTTCATCCCATTTGTCCATCTTTACTTTCCTTCTCTTCCTGTCCTCCACCGCCTTGCCGTCGACCCATTCCGCCGCTTCACAGTACTACCTCAAGCTACCACTCCTCCATAAAGACCCTTACCCTCCTACCCCATCGGAGGCCCTCTCCGCCGACAACCACCGCCTTTCTACCCTCTTCTCCGCCATCCGCAAGTACCCACATCCCAAGCTTCCTGTCAACTCCGCCGCATCCTCCGGCTCCGGTCAGTACCTCGTCTCCCTCCACCTCGGTACCCCTCCCCAGCGTCTCCTCCTCGTCGCAGATACAGGGAGCGATCTCACCTGGGTGTCCTGCTCCGCCTGCCGCAGCCATTGCTCCCCACGCGCCACCTTCTTCCCTCGCCATTCCGCCACATTCTCACCCTACCATTGTTTTGACTCCGCTTGCACGCTTGTCCCCCAACCCAAGAAGACCCCGCATTGCAACCGTACCCGCCTCCACACCCCCTGCCGCTACGAGTACTCTTACTCCGATGGGTCTATCACCAATGGCTTCTTTTCACGCGAAACGACGACGTTCAACTCGACCGCCGGTAAACTGTTGAAGTTTCAGCGTTTGTCTTTCGGCTGCGGGTTCTGGAACTCTGGGCCGAGCGTTTCGGGCCCAAGCTTCAATGGAGCTAATGGGGTATTGGGCTTGGGCCGCGGCCCGATTTCCTTTTCTTCCCAATTGGGCCGGGTCTTTGGGCACAAGTTCTCTTATTGCTTAATGGATTACAGTCTCTCTCCACCACCAACGAGCTACCTTCTAATCGGCGGCGGCGGCTCGGGCAACGGAGCCGTAAGGAAAGCTAAGTTGAGCTACACGCCGCTGCTAATCAACCGTCTTTCCCCAACATTTTACTACATCGGGATCGAGAGTGTGTTCATTGACGATATAAAATTACGCATTAGCCCCTCGGTATGGGCTATAGATGAGCTTGGAAATGGTGGGACAGTGTTGGATTCAGGGACAACCTTGACATTTTTAGCTGAGCCAGCTTACCGAAGAATCCTAGCCGTGTTCGACCGGCTAGTCAAGCTGCCCAAGTCGTCTGACCCAAGCTTAGGATTCGACTTATGTCTAAACGTGTCGGGCCTATCGAGAACAAGTTTACCCCAACTGAGTTTCAAACTCAGTGGTGGCGCGTTGTTCTCACCGCCACCTCAGAACTACTTCATCGACACCGCGGAGGGCATCAAATGCTTGGCATTGCAGCCCGTTGTATCAGAAACGGGCTTTTCAGTAATCGGAAACCTAATGCAACAAGGGTACACGTTCGAGTTCGATAAGGATCGATCGCGTCTAGGTTTCACACGACACGGTTGCTCCATCCCATAAGTCAGTCACTAAATCACACGACCCAAATTACGAGATTATTTGGTTGGTTGGTTGATTCTTGATATTAAGATTTAAATTCGAGAAAGAAAAAAAAATGTTATTTTTATTTGATGTTTATTTGATTTAGATTTGGGGTACCATTTAATTTAAATTTGGTGGTGTCTTTTTGCATGACACGGAGAACAGCCAATGTGCTGAATAAAAGCTTGTTGTCTTTTTGTTGCTTTTGGAGCTGTCTGATCTCAATCTCATAACCCTTTGATACTTTCTCGTGAGATGTGATTATTCAATTTTCATAGGTTTTGAAGTTATCACAATACCCTCCACTCCCATTTTTACTAATATTAAAAATTTACAAAAATTAACACTTATGCTAACCTTAAAAAGAAAAAATTATATTAACACTCCTGAGGTTACGTTAATTATATAAATATTTTTTAAAATACATTCTTAAAGCTATAGTTATAATTATAAATAAATATAACTTGAAATACATTATGCTGACACCCTCATGTGATATATTTATAATTTTATTAATAATAAAAAATAATTTCATAATGAAATCTAATTTTAAAATGTAAATTATGTTTAAAAAAAAGGATAAATTACAGTTACCTCCCTTGAGGTTTGACATAATTACAAATACCCCCTTGTTGTTTGAAAAATTACAAATACCCCTTGAGGTTTGTAAGTGTCTAATAAATAATTTATTTTCATCAATTTTTATGGGTGAAATAACCAAAATTCCCTTATGCACTGAATTTTTTTTTATTTAATTCGTAAATTTTTTTGGACTACAACGCGCATAGAGAGGTTTTTTTAAGTTTTTTACATAGATGAGCAATAATGCAATTTGTCTCGGCTGTTTTTTTTTAGAGTTTTAATAAAAAAAAATTCAAAAGCAAAATGGTCAATTTCAGGTTTTTGGTTAAAAATTACAAACCTCGGGGGGTATTTATAATTTTTTAAATAATAAGAAAATATTTATAATTATGTCAAATCTCATGAGAAGTGGCTGTAATTTATCCTAAAAAAAAAAAAACAAAAACTAACTTGGCCCTAGTGAGGGCATTAAATATGATCTACTTAACAAGTAACACTCGTCCTTCGATTTTGATGTGTTTACAAATAAATTATAAAATAAGACGCTCACTTTTTTTATGGGTCAATTTATAATAGTGTCAAGTTGTTTCAAATTCAATTCCATAATAAAGAATATTTTTTTTAATAAAATTCAATTCATTATATTTAAACTTAAATATTAATTTAATACATTCATATTTTTAAATTTATGAACATAATAAAAAAAAAAAAAAAAAACACTGCTATTTTGGTAACCCATTTATGTTATGATGATAAGGTGGAAGGGACCCAAAGGGCAAAGGCCCTCAAATGGTAGAGAGTATATATTGAGAATGACCAGAAAACAAAAGAAATGGACAATACGTTAAGGAGAGGCTGTAAAAAGAGGTAACCATTATTAATTTGCTTTTGTCCCAATGCTTTCTTTCTTATTCACAGCTGTAAAGACAAAGATGTAATCAAGAGATCGTGAGTTCGAGTATTACGAATGTAGAGTGTTGTTTAGCTTATAAAATGGTCGTATTATTCCTTTAGTTACTTTCATATTGGTATTGATAGATTTAGAAATATTATATTATGGACTAGATATTGTAATAATAGTTAGTTGCTTAAAAGTATTGCTATAATTTCAAATTAATACACATCGCTCATTATTATTATTATTATTATTATTATTTTAAAAAGACAAAGATGCCCCCATTTCATTGTTGAAAATAAGTTATAAATGGTGTTTTTAGTTTATAGGTTTTGCTTTTGAACTACTTGGGAAAAGTGAAAATATAAGAAAAGTGGAAGTCAATGACGATGTATAAGAAAAAATTTAGTATTTGGTTTGGGGGAAGAGATGGAGGAAAAGTAAAACTGGATGTATATGAAATCCCCCCAAACTCCAATTTTGTTTCCATTCAAAATTGGGGGAAAAAGTGGAAGTACAACGTCAAAAAGATAAAAAGTATACATATTTTATTTTTATTTACTCTATTGCCCATATTTGAGGGCGTTGATAGTAATTTTTATTTTATTTAAACTGAATAGTTTAAAATAAATGAACAATATTCGTTTTGATGAATATTTTATTAATAAAAAATCATTATTATTATTTTTTATAAATATTTTTATTAATAAGGATAAATCTTTGTTATACTAAAGTTATATTAATATAATATTAACTTGTTTATTTTCTAATACAAAATGAAGAGAAGTGGTTAAACAGTAAAATTATAAAAATTAGTCTTTTCTTTTCAATCTATTTTTCTCGTACCAAACAATGGGAAGTATTTGAGACTTACTCCTCGTCCAATCATACCAAACAATTTGAATGAAAATTATTATTCTTTTCATCCCCTCCCCCTCTCCCTTTCACTTTTTATTTTTTCTCATTTGAACTAAACGAACCCTATAAAATCAAAAAAAGAAAAAAAAAACTAAATGAACCCTAAGTGTTTTTAAGTGAAAATTTATGAACAATTCCCACTGATTTCTGCAGTTTATTGGTAATATGAATATTAAACTATTTTTTCAAGTACTTCAACTTCAATTTTTTTTTAAAAATTTTTATTTTCAAACACTCGTAATTTTTATCGTAGTTTAAATTACGATTTTTTCTATATCCTATTTCCTCGTAAAAGTAGTATATAATGATTAGTTTAGGGGCAAAATAGTAATATCGTAGTTTCCATGACAACCAGCTTTATCATTTTTAGTCCGAAGAGGTTGAGTTGGTGTTCATCAAACATCACAATCATATGAACTGTGTCAACGGTCCCAAAGACAAAATTATGGGATTAATTTGCACTCAATTGATTGTGGGGAAATACTATATATTCTCATACTAAAGAATATACTATTCATTTTTTTTCTCTTTTAATCAAAGGTTGAAATTCTTATCTTGGTTTGAATTTTATTTACTTTTTTGTTTACAAAAATAATTTATTATTTTATTTATAGTATTAATATCTGAGACTGGTAAAATATATTAATAATTTCAATAAAACTATATATTCAAAGAAAATAAATAAACAATAAACTACACAAATAGAATAACGCCTAATTTGTAAGCTTTGGATTTACACATTTTTAATTGTGTGACCTTTTGGAGTACCTTAGTTTCAAGTATAATATACCGCTCTTAAATCAATCTATTAAATTGATGCTTGTAAAAGGTTGCTCTTGATATTTTTAGGACTAGTTTTTCACAAATTTTGAAAATAGAACCTGCAAAAAACGCATTAACATAAGTCAGTAAACGATGATAGAAACAATTATTAAAAACTGAAAAGGCGTAATAGAGAGTAACAAGTCAGTGTTAGAGTGTTTCAAGCAATAATTTTTTGCGTGTGTGACAGTTAAGAGAGTTTTACCCCTCATTGGGGAATGAGGAGCCCATTTTATAGCCCTCGCCCTCTACCGATTGGGAAAGTCATGTCCTCTCAGGACTCAAGAGGGAGGTTGTTGAAGAGGATAGACTCCAATCATTGAGGGAATCATCTCAACCTCCAACCTCCAACTTATCTCACCACCACGTAGAATTCTTTTTGGCATAAGTTCTTCTGCATTTTCAAGGGTCGGTAGAGATAGGTCAAACCTATAGCACGTAAACTATCTTACATTCAAGTTGTCCGACTGAAGCTTGACCACGCATGAGTAAGATTTTCTAGGTGACCATGTGGCCACCACACTTGCAGCCTTTTTGGGCCCTGTACGAGCCTTCGAGGGCCTTCCACGAGCCTTCTTGGGCCCCACAAGCTTTATTACTTAATGGACCTCCTCTTATTATTGAGATCTGAGATCTTCTTATCTTTAGGTCATTTGTAGTTGTAAATTCTTTTTGAACTTTCTCTCACGCCAAGCTCCTTTTTGAGCCTGGTATTTTTTGAGGTATAACAAAATAAACTTGAGTTTTAATAAATTTGCAAGTTTATTATATCTCTTTATTATAAATTTAAGAAGATGAATAAAAAATATTTCTTGACGATATTCACCATTAATCTATTTATAAAGACATTAATAGTATATTTAGAGGGTGTTTGACTAAACTTTTTTAAAACATCTTAGAAGCTCCTACATCTTATAAGATGTTTTAAGAACTTATAAGATGTTGGATCTTATTTTGAAAATTAGCTCTTGAAGTGTTTTGATAAAATAAGATGTTAAAGCTTATAAGATGTTTTCATATCTTAGATGTTAGGGTGTTTGGCATAATAAGGTCTTTTTATTGATAAAATGACCAAAACGGACATGATACTATTAGAATCAAATAAATTGTTATTTTTGTTGACATATTTTGTATTTGAATATTTTTAAAATACTTTTATAAATAGTATACATTTGTTTAACTCTAAATAAAAATTAATAGATTTTTTTTCAAAAATAAAAAATTGACAAATTATTATCTTTAAATTTTTGCATCCAAATAATATTAACATTCATGCTAGTCGAATATTAACATAGATATATAATTGATATATATTTTTTGTTAATTTCAATGACTACTTTTAACCATATTATAACATATAATATCACTAGCATGTTTTTTATAATTATAAATAATTAAAAATTAATATTAATTACGTAACTAATATCATAATTATATAAATATGAGAAGAAGAGATGATATTATATATATATATATATAGAGAGAGAGAGAGAGAGAGAGAGAGAGAATTTTTTGTTGTTAAAAAATATGTTTGTTATGTTAAGGGTAAAATTGAAATATAGCAAATAATTAAGGTTATTTTTGTCTTATCAATTATTAATTGCATAGAGCTTATAAGATCTTATAAAAAAAGTTAGAAAAGTTTAATTTTTTTAAAAATATCTTATAAGATCCAAAACATCTTATTTTAAGATCTTACAAAGCTCTTTCAAGAAAAAATTGCCAAACGATTTTTTAGAGTTTATAAACTGTCAAATATCTTACAAGATATTTTGGGAAGCTTATAAGCTTAGCGAAACACCCTCTTAGTCATTTTACTCAAAACATGAACAAAACCATCAAGTACGCATATTATTCACTATGAGTTGAAAAAACAAGACGAATTTCACTCTACGTTAATTAATAGAATTAATTGCCCAATAATTTCACAATCACTCATTAAAAATATATATCCACATGGATATTGAACTATTTAATGAACATATAATAATATCATAAAATTAGAAAAAAAATATTAAGTTTCACTGCTCATAAATCTGACTATCTATAAATTAAATAAATATGGTTGATAGGAGAAATAAAATGTTAAGTATTAATTAAAGGTCATGGAGAACGAGGCTACCCTATTATCCAGGAGTTATCAGTCACTGTCTCTGCCCACTTGGGCATCCACAGCTGTAGGAATGGGGGCTTAGGCTTCACTCTTAATACTAATTTTTTTCACATGATGTACCCGCTTCAGACAACTGTGTCCCTTTCACTCGTGTTAAAACATTCACACGTGCGAGAGAGAATTTCTATTGACAAGAAAATTAAATTATGACCACAATTAATTCATATTTATATGATTTTAGTTAGGGTTAAATACAATTACCACCCATGAAGTATTCAACTCATATCAATTACCCTCTAAAGTATTAAAACTTTTAAAAAAAAACCCTGGCCTTCTAACTCCTTTCATTTTTAACTTCAAAAAGTCCATTTTACCCTTACTAAAAATTGCTTTTTGAAAAAAAATTAGAAGAATTTTTAAAATACCCAAACCACTCTTTTTTGAAACTTTGTCTAATTTTAGTTTCACTTGTTCATTGAGCTCTTTTTATTTTCGTAATGTTAAAGTACTTGGAGCTCAGTTTATTCTAGTTTTCCTTGTTTGTCAAACCAAATTAAAAATAAATTTATACATGCATATATATATATATTTATACATTTATTTAAATAAATATACAACAATAAAACCGAAAGAGTTGATCATGAACTAATAAGAAAATATACAACTAATATATATTTATATATATGGTAATTATATAAATGTGGGAATTATATGAATGTATAAATTTATATTTAACTTGGTTTGACAATAAGTGAAACTAAAATAAAATGAGCTCCAAATACTTTAGAATTATAAAAATAAAAAGAGCTCGATGAAAAAGTGAAAATAGAATTAGATAAAACATAAAAAAAAGAGTAGTTTTAGTATTTTAAAAACTCCTTTAATATTTTTTCATGTTTAGTAAGGGTAAAATGGACTTTTGGAACTTTAAAATTAAAAGTATTAGAAGGTCAGGATTTTTTTTTGAAAATTTTAATAATTTAGGGAGTAATTAATATAGGGTGGATACTTTAAGGGTAGTAACTGTATTTAGTCCTTTTAATTATAATCAAAATATCTGTTATAATTTTTAACTATGATTTATATTTTGGCATCCTTACGGAAACAATAACTAATATTTCTTCTGATGGACATATCAATTTTTGATTTATCGATGTTATTTGTTTGATTTGATTTATCGAAGGAGCAATTTTACATGTTATGTCGTTCAATAGAATATACGTGATTATAAATTACTAAATTATGTATAACAATGTTGAATTTTATGTTATGATATTATCATATTTTGGTACAACTTATTAAATAATATTAACATAGAAGTTGTTCCAAAAAAACTAAACTAATTTGGAGAATTGCCAAAAGTTTCGCCTCTCTCTATAAGACTATTTTTCCTACATGATCAGTGCACTTGCTTTTCAGATTGATAATTGTTGGGCCTACAACTAGTAATTGGGCCCTCCAAACCAGGCTTGGGCTGCAGTTTTTCTTCACACAGCCCAGGCACGATACTCAAAAGCCAATTCTATGAACAATAGGCCCAATTGGACTTGGTTCTATTGACTATAATGGTAATTTTACTTTTTTTTGAAAATATATATATAGTAAGTTGTAATTATATAAATTGATCAATAATAAGCACAATCAAGACATGAATCTAGTTTAATTCTGAAGTAAATTATAATAAACTCACGTAAAGAAACTCACATAAATGAAGACAAAATATTCATACATTTGATGGGACTCGGACTCATGATATGATATTTGTTCATGAATCTCAACATTAAATACCAAGTTAAGACATTATTGATTGAAAATAGGATTGAAGGTTTTATCTAGTCTAAATTCCTTGATTACTGTTGAAATATAGGTCGGTTCAGCTTCGATTATGGTCCAAGACTAACGTGATTTGGCGTAATAATTTAACACGCCCAGAGGGTAGAAAATAATTAATACTAGCTATATGTGGCATATTTGATGCATGTGTACCAAAAAATTAAAAAATATAAATAATTAAATATCATTTACTAAAAAATTTTGTTGTAGGAAAAAATGAAAATATGAAAAAAATAATTTTAAAAGAGAATATTTGGAGCAGGAGAAAAAGAAAAAAAATTATTAATTAAAAATAAATAAGTATTTAAAAAATTAATTTTTACTCCTTTATAGTGGGGGAAATGTATAAGTTAGCTAGTGAGTTAAAAAAAAAAAAAAAACTTAAAAAAGATAGACATCAAAAGGATGATCTCCCATAATATATAATATAGATTAAATCTTACAAAAAGAAAAAAATATGTTAAAAATTTATTATATGTCTATTTGTGTACCAATATAAACAAGTAAGAAGAAAATCATTAACATTAAATAATCTCATTCCAAATTTAATCATAAATTTATTCGTCGTTTATTTATCACACAAAAAGTAAACGTACCCCTATTGCAAAGCCAAGTAGTACAATCACTAATTTTGTAATAAATATAATGTATTTATCATAGATTAAATTATTTTAAATTATATATTAATATCAAATATTTCAGGGTAAATTACAACAAATTCTCCTGAAGTTTCGCACAATTATAAATACTCTTTTGTTGTTTGAAAAATTATCACTACACCCCTTATATTTGATGAAATTATGTAATACTTGAATATAGGCCTGAATTTGTCAACTTTTTTTTGTTATATTTTTTAAATAAAAAAATTGTAAAAAACACAAACGAGATATAATTGGCAAAAGTTGTCCACTTAGTCTATGAAAAATTTCAAAAAATGTAATAAGTAAATAAAATTATAATTCATAAACTATAAAGATATTTTGATCTGTTTACTATAAAAATTAGATGAAAATCTAACGTGAACTAACGAATTGAACTAATTGTTAAATATTTATTAAAATCAAAAAAATATTTATAATTACGATAAATTTTATGGGAGCTGGTAGTAAGTTACACTATATTTAATAACGTGTCCGAACCCGACAAAGATTTAAACAGGGATTTTAGCACTTTTGACTTGACCTTGTTCATATACATTAATTAAATAGACGGTTTTACTTTCGGTAGTGCGTGAAGTTGAAATTGAAATGAAATTATAGAGCATGTTGAGAAATGATTAAAAGCAAAATGGACAGTGTTGTCGGCCTTTGTTTGGTCGTCTAATCCACTTTTCACGTTACATTACACACCACTCCCTTCCTCTAAAATTTGGTATAATTATACGTATATCTCTTGTGATTTGAAAGATTATATCTAATACTCTTAAAGTTAAAATTTATCGAATTTGTTGATATTAACAAAAAACTGAATGAAAATAATATTTACTTTCAATTGACTTATTAATGACTTAATGCATGCCAAATAAATCTTTTATGGCTAAATTACCCTTATAATGTTGAACATATACTCCCTCTCATGCATTAACGTGTGACGATATATAAGGGTAGTTTGGTTATAAAAAAATTCGTTTGACCTACAATAATAAGTCAATTGATGGAAAATATCACCTTTAATTCATTTTCTTCTTTTTGCTAATATCAACAAATTCGGTGAATTTTGACTAACGGAGAGACCTATTTGTTAGACAGAAGCAAAGCTCAGAGATACTAGATGTAATTTTTCAAATTACAAAAAATCTATGTATTATTACACCAAACCTAAAGAAGGAGATTGTAATTATCCCTATTTTTTACCTCGGAAGTTTCATTTCAGTAGCTACTGTCTGTGTTTGGATCTGCCTTTGCTTAATTAGTGGAACATACTCTAACTTTTCGGAGAATGAAATTGATTTTTATTCTTTTTGAGTCGGAAGCGATAAACTTTATTAATTAAAATAAAGTGATTACAATTAGTCCCATCGATATTAATATTGAACAAAGACAAATACAACAATCATATCAATAACATCACATAAACTAACATCTAGCTATTACAGCAGCAAATAATACCTAATATACAGTGATTTTAACATCATCCCACACAGGGAGTTTGAACCCATGACCTCTAGAATTATAGGGCCTAGTTTCGCCAACTGAGCTAGGCTTCATCGGCTGAAAATGAAATTGATTTTAACTCTTCAACATCACAACTATTTCTTTATTCAGTTTTGAACGTTCTAATAACTATAAATTAAGAAATAAGAGTATGTGGATGGGTTTTACGAATTTTTAAAAAATATTTTATAAAATATTTGGAAGCTTATTATAAGATGTTATAAAGTATTTCGTAAATATTTTTAAAGCAAAAGGAGCTTATTATAAAAATAAAAAATTAATGTGGTGAATTGTGGAGGGCATCCTAAAATGTTGACCCATAGGCATAGGACAATATTACTTTCCGACAATAAAGAAATGGAGGGGCCGATTAGTTTGTAATCCATGAGATGAGATTGAGATAGCTTAGATTTTTCCTGGTCCACTAACATCAACTGCTGTCTCACTCATCACATTCTCTTTCAATTCAATTAATTCAATAAATAATCTTAATTATATTCTCGTTCAAGTTATGCGATCATTATTTATATTAATCATAAATGACGATTTATGACACTACTAACGCCAATGAAATCTAAACTCAATCGGCGAAATTAAAACCCTATGACTATAAGATTACGAGTTCGATATTCACCAAGACGTTATTCTACCTTAATAGTAGTTGTCGTTCTACTTTAATAATAGTTGTTGATTAAATATAGTTATTTAATGTTGTTGTTGGTAATTTTTTTATCTTTGATATTAATGACTGAAATCGATTTATTCAAACATAATAGTTCACTTAAAAAAAAATTTAAACCCCTATTAACTAGGAATGGGTTGGATTCAAATTATTTAAATTATAATATGCACTTTGATTATATCGAATAATCTAAAATAAAGTTAGTTAGACAATTGTTCGTGACAGTTCATTGTAGAGGTATTAGTTAGACAATTATTAAATTCAATGAGTATTTATAATTTTTTTAAATAATAATAAAATATTTATAATTATGACAAATCTCATATGACCCATTATAATAACCGTTATCTTAATGGTGTAAAATGAAGATGATTTTTGGGACCTTATCTTTTGGAAAATCAGAGTCCACTAGCAATTCAGCAGATTATATATACTTTTTTACCCACCACCCATGCAATTCCCTCTTATAATGGACCACATTCTTACGCTACTTGTTATTTCGCAACCAAATATCTATATATTAATTCCAAGATATAAAATCTCGAGGAGGCATAATTTAATTGATGAAGTTGAGGTCCCACGATTTTATAGTTCATGGGTTCGAACCGCTGCGTGGATTGATATTATTTCTACTGTATAGTAGGTATGATTTATTGTTGTAATAACTAGGTGTTAGTTTATGTGATATTCGATTTGATTGTTTGTAATTGTTTTTGTTCGATATTGATAGCCAACAGAACTAAATGTAATCACTTTACTTTCGATTAATAAAATTCATCGCTTTCAATTCAAAAAAATTCCAAGATATAAAACACACACTATTTTTGTATCTATTAAGGTAAATTGATGATGATGTGTCATAATTAACACATAAATTATTCGTAATGATTGAGTCAATATATATATATATGTATATATATATAAACACATTTCTTTTGAAATGAAGTAAAAAATTATTATTTATATCGAATAAATCGATTATAATCATTTATATCAAATATCTTATATTTAATAAGAGTTTAATGCAATTTACTTCCTTGTGATATTACAAATGAGCAAATTACCCCCCTATGAAAAAAATAAAAATAGCAAGTTACCTCCCTATGTTATTTAAACTGGAGCAATTTACCTTCCTATCTAGAGAGGTAAATTGTTGTATTATAAAAAACAGGGGGAGGTAAATTGCCATTTTATTTTATATAGGGGTAATTTGTATATTCACAATATACCAGGGGGGTTGCTTGCATCTTTTTCTATTTAATAACTTACCAACAACTATAACAATTTATGCTAATATCTTTTTTTTTTAAAGTTAAGTAATGAACTATTATTTATATCGAATAAATCGATTACAAATCACCCATATCAATGAACTTATATTCAATAACTTACTAACATCATTGACATAATCTATGCTAATCGCATGTCATATAGTAGAATTACACCTACTATTAAGTAGAACAACATCGCTGATAGGGTTCGAACATATAACCTTAAAAGTCATGAAACTTCAATTTTATCAATTGAGTTACGCCTCATTAACATAATATAATATTATATATATATATATATATATACACACAAAACCAAGGGAACAATAAAAAAAAAAAAAAAAAAAACAATAGTTGCAAGAAATAGAGAAAAGACGGGTCCGTAACAAAAACAAGAATTTGACTAATGCTACCTAATTCCCTAACCAATTGATGATAACATTACACTTTTCTCATAATCGATGCAATTAATAATTATTATCGAAATGTTTTGTCGCAACTTTGCAACGAATTACTTTGCACTATAAAATCTCTTTTACTACCAATTGTTTACCTTATTAGTTAGATTTTTTTTTTCATCCTCTTCATTCATCATTGTAACGGATAAAATGCATCACAATTTTTTCGTCGAACAAAAATGCTGATGTCATCCGATTGCGCCACCTTCAAATGAAATTCTGGACTGATGATGGCCTGAGCACCATTGCCAGCGGGATTGGTCGTCCCCTTTACACTGATGGCATCACTAAGGCATGCACGAGATTGTATTTCGCTTGTGTATGTGTCATGCTTGATTTTGAAACCACCCTTCCTCGCCATATGATTGTCATGATCCCTTCGGAAGATGGCACTGAAACCCCTTGTCGTGTTGATGTTGAATATGAATGGGTTCCGTCAAAGTGTCGTACTTGTCGCTCCCTTGGCCACTCTCCATCATCTTGCCCTTTCGTAGCTAAGCCGACAAAAGCCCCGGTTTCCGTCTTCGTGCAAAAGGCTAAACTCCCTCATGCCTTTCTAGATTGTCAGCCTAAACCAGTTTCCCCCCCTTCCATGGTGACCCCCACGCCCCTAGAGATGTTGCACCCTTTATCCTCTCCTCGGGCTGTTGACATCTCGCGGACAGTCCCTGGCCTTCACAAGGATCTCGGTTTTGATCGTCCTTCCTCCCGACCAGATATGGGCAAGACGATTGTTGTTCACAACTCATTCCGGTCTCTGGACATATACTGTGATTCAGACAATGTGGTCCACCCTGAACTGCACAACCCCCAGGATTCCTCCTCCTCCAGGCCCTTATATGGTGTGACTTGATCTCGTAGGGTATTCACTTGAATTATTTTTTAACCCTGTATTACCTTCGTTTTGTTGCTCCCGACTTGCATGTTGGGTCGTTTAGTTCCTTTTTTTGCTTCTGTTTGGACTCTTGGCCCATCACCTTGTCCTGTTTGTACCCTTTTTTTATTTATTTTAATGTAATTTATATTTGCCTAAAAAATGCTGATATTATTGTAGTGATAATGTAAGAAAAATTTCAAATATTCTACCAGTTACGAATTAGAGTCTTAAATTTCACTGAAGTGATAATTTGGATTTAAAAAGTGATTAAGGGTAATTAATGATGATCAGTATGGTTTAGGGGGAAGGGAACAATGCATACGTCAGGACAGCACGAGAGTGATGTCATCATCATAAACACCACAAACATCAAACAAAGATAGGGCTTTCTCGTGGGCTATTGTAGTAGTGGACTGGAGGGTGCAGCAGCCATCATCAAATCTTTGAATATGTGATATTATATATATATATATATATATATTAATTTTAAAAATACGAGCTTATAATAAAAATAAAATAATAATAATAATACTAATTATTAGTAGTGCAGAAAAAGGAGGGGTCTAAAAAGTTTGGGAAATGGGGGACCAGAGTGGCCATGCGTGTGACCATTTAGCAACATGTACAACTATATATATATGTATATAACCGACGAGGTTTGTTTGAATGATGAGGTTGAGATTAAATAAATTGAAAAACGTGTTATATGGAACTAAAACAGTCACCTACCTAATTTGTGATATCAAAACAAATAATACCCTATTCTTACGGAACAAAAAAACATTTTGTCCAATTTTAATGTATATGGGTTAGTAGTCAATTTTTAATAGTAGTGTCTTTTTTTTTTTTTTTTTTTTTAATGTGTTGATTGATTTAGTAAAAATAGAGTATCAAATTAATATTTGAATATGAACATATCGACGTGGCAACGAACAATATCAAAAACTACGTTTTTTCCATGGCTCAAAGTAAAAGTAGTACGTGTTCATATTCTGCCAAATTTCTCTAATTAAAAAGAGAAAATAAATTCCGTAGTATAAAGAATTAATAGTTGATTTCATTTTTTTTATATATATATTAACGTTCTCATTTAATTAATTTGTATAAATGCGTGAATTAATTAATTTGACTGGTCTACAGAGATTAATGATTAGTCTCTTAATTACTTATCATGTTTCTCCATTTTGATGGAAGGAGTTGGTAATCAGGAATTTTAGGGTCGTTTCTTGAAATTATGACATAGAGAAGAAGAATTAACTTTTTCTTATGAAGTTAATTACTGTGAAAGATACTGACACAACTTTTTACATGCAAACTCTTCAATTTTACCATTTGAACAAAACATTATAAAAAAATACACTTTTACGTAAATTACAATCATTTGAGCATGTTTTTTTTGTTCTTTTGAAAAGAAAACAAATTTTAATTAATTTGAGCAATTAAGTTAGGGATAATTACACCCCGTCTTTAGATATTTGGTATAATTATACGTAGACCCCATGTGGTTTGAGAAATTATATCAAGTCCTCCTGAGGTTTGCATCCATTTAACAAATAAGTCCCTCCGTTAGTCAAAATTCACCAAATTCACCGAATTCGTTGATATTAACAAAAAAATTTAATGAAAATCGATATTTACCCTTGATTTACTTATTAATAACTTATTGCAGGCTAAATAAATCTTTTATTACTAAAATACCCTTATAACGGTGAAAGATATACCTCCTCGCATGCATTAACGTGTGAAAATACATAAAGGTAGTTTAGTCATAAAAAAGTTTTGTTTGACCTAAAATAAGTCAGTAATAAGTCAATCGATGATAAGTATTAATTTTCATTCAGTTGTTTGTTAGTATCAATAAATTCGGTGAATTTTGACTAACGAAGAGACCTATTTATTAAACAGGAGCAAAACTTAAGAATATTAGATATAATTTTTCAAACTATAGAGAGTTTACGTGTAATTAGATTGAAACTCGTGGGAGGAGGTGTAATTATCCCATTAAGTTAATGATCATTGTCTTTGCTTAATTTGAATGTTGTATCGGATTGCCATTTGCCCAACCAAATGCAACTCTCTCTCTCTCTATGTCTCTGAAAAGCCCAAGAGACAAATGCAGTCAATTTTAATTATGGTGCTAAGAAAGCAAATAAAAAGTTTTAGTAGGGCTAATGATGGTTATAATTGATTCACCTCTTTTGTCAGCTGCCATTTCTTAGTCAAACTCTGCAGGGTGAAAATTCACTTTTTAGTTTTACTAGTACCACTTTTTTATCCATGCTTATTAATTTATACGATTTCCATTTTGTTTAAGATAAATTATAGTGACACCCCCTGATGTTAGACTCAATCACACAAACACCTCTTATTTTTTGTGAAATTACAGTTATACCTTCTGAGTTTATAATTGTATTACAACTACACCCCCTACGGTTGTAATTGTATTACAACTACACCCCATATTCAAAGGTAAAACTTACACTAATACCCCTTGAAAAACATTACACTAACACCCCTCAGGGGTGTAGTTGTAATTTCGCAAAAAATAAAGGGTGTTTGTGTAATTGGGCCTAACTTCGGGGGGTGTCACTGTAATTTACCCTTTTCTTTATATTATTTTCTCAGGATTAAATTACAGCTTTCAAATACTTTATACTAAATACTCACACGTTCATCAAATTTGAATTCACTTTAATTATCAGGGTTTATTTTGTGACTTGAACAAAATCAAATCGAACCATTATCTCTACTAATATAAAACAAATAGACATTTTTTCACTTACAAACGACGACTACCGGCACCACAACATTAATTTTTTTTTATATTATGCTAAAAATATTTATTATATACATATAAAGACAACGTGCCACGAAATTAAAATACATATAAAAGTATATGTACATAGGTGGAGCCATATATATGTATATATTTATTGGAGCATTAATTCATGGATTCTTGTCTGACACATTTTAAAAATTGTAGACTAGTTGTCTGTTTGTTCATTAAATTCAGAAAATTAAAGTAATAAATGGACACATATATATATATATATATATAATAATTAAGATTAGACAGGGAAATATTATGTACAGTTAGTCCCACATTAAAAGGTGAGAATGAACCCTAGCTAAGGTAGCTATAACAGTACAAGTATTCAAGATCTGAATCATAACATACCCCCCACCCAGGACAACATAATATATAGCATGTTAGGATACTGTTGGCTCATTTTTGGGCATAACGGTACGGTCTGTTGCCATTTATCAAATCATTCTTATCTAAATTACAACATTTTTTCAAATCAATCCCTAAATAAATAACTACACCCATCAGGACTTTAAATCTAATATGTATGTTATTATTCATGTTGATTTCTACGTGATTAACTTTTAATTTGTGACGGACGACATTAGAGAAATTCTAACCGACACATATAACGCAAACACAATTTTTATTAACAAGTCTGTGAGGTGTCACGTCTGTTTTTAAAAGGGGTACGAAGGAAGACACGATGCAACTGAAACCGAGGAAATGAATAAGTATTGCATAGAGAGACAGAAGAGAAGAGAGGGGCGGAGTGCGTTTGAAGACACAATGATTACATGGGGGCCTTGGAGCTGCAGAAAGGCTTCTTGGCGTGGAAATACCTATCCCTACACAACAACAACATGGGAACCCTTCACCATTAATGCTGCCAAACACAACACCCATTTTTTTTTTTTTTTAAAAATCATTTTTTATTTTATTTAATATATCACAATATACGTATAATTTATTTTAAAAATAAAATACATGATATCATACTCAACAAAACTATTTTTTTACCTTTTCTTATCAACATCAGACACACACATACACAACACACTAGGTGATTATATAGGTTTTATTATTAATTTGTCCATATATATATACAATTATAAAGAGAAGGGGTCTTACTGTTATAAAGTGAAGGGATCTTATAGATACACAGTGGAAGTTTATATACGACTATATCAAATTATTATAATAATAAAATGCCCTTCGAATTTCCAACTCATGTAGTTGAATTAACTATTCGATTAAGTTCCTTTAGAAAATTAATTTTATGCAATATTTTGTTTAAGGTTATTGTTAATTGAAATAGAAATAACACATTAGTATTTGTGTTGCATGTATATATAATAGTCATTATCAATATGATAAATATTCTACAATTAAAGTTTTAATTTTTAATTTAATTTGAGTAAATAATTGTATTGATAATCACTACAAGAAAATGGCTTAATAGCAACGAAAAAATAATTAGCATCGAGCTAATTAACAAATAAAATTCTCGTTACTAATTTACATTACTTAATACAATACATGTTACTTGCTAATACAATTAGCAACGAAAATTTACTTGCTAAAGAATTTAGCAACGAATTGTTTAAAGTATATATTAAATCGTGTAGATTAGCAACAACTTCACTTGCTAATTAGCTCTACGTAGATTTTAGCATCGAATTTTTTCATAGCTATTTAGCCATTTTCTTGTAGTGAATTTATGCCTTACAATAAAAAAAAAAAAACCTATCAGACAATTTTTATACGTGAGATTGTAAGGCATTGATAAATTTTAAGATACAAGAATAAGTTATTAGCGTCAATAAAATAAAAGTATCACTAAATATTACGTGCACAGATACTGTGTACCACAATTTCTTGTGTGTTGTGTGTTTCCCTCCTCTCTTTCTCATAAAAAATAAAAATAAAAAAAATCTCACTTTCTGCAGCACTACTCATCATAGATTGTAATTATGTATATAGGGTTTGAACCATTAATGACTAAGCAACATGCTGCAGTCTTATAATGTATGTTGTTTATATATGCTGGATATTAAATACAGAGCCGTACGTAAGGAGAAAGGAAAGAAGCCCGTATGCTAAAATCGTATGTATTTCGTTTTTTTTTTTTTTTTTTTAAATCTTTTATCATACTTTTGTATTTCGTATTTTATCCAAGAAATATGTTAATTTTTTCATAGTATTAATTGATTTAAGACCATATATATATTTTTTATATATTAGATAAGGATGTTAATATGATAAATTAGTATTAAAAAAATAACATTGAAAATATCAAAGTGTTGGTTTACCTCCGATCCAATTATTTGCATCGACCTCCTATATATGACATATACTGAATTTTAGGATATGTACCACTCTAGCTAGAACTATGTATTGAAATTTCATATTCAATATCTCTTTGGTTGTGAGTTGACCCTATCATGATCATCTATTTTTTTGAGTATACTGTCCAATTTTCTTTAATAATTTCTTCGTTTTTCTTTTTCTTTTCCTAATTTCCTTGTAGATATAAAAAAATATTAAATAATCTGTTATGTTGTATTTGGACTGATATATTTAAAATTACAGATTTCAAAACCCTCAAACCAAATATTCTTTCAACTTGTTTGGCTAATTTTAAATTTAAAGGGTTTCAAATCCTTCCGTTCTAATTTGAGATTATGTTTTGTTAAATATTTGATAGATTTTAAAACCCTTTCATATGGATTCATTTGAAATCGTTCCATTAAATTTAAATTTATCAATCCAAATGTATCCTTAACGAATAGTTAGAAATACCAAAATGCATTCCTTTTTCCTCAATATAATAGATTTACGCCACTTATATATTAAAAATATGCCACTTTGTCAATTATATGGCAAGTATAATACACTTGTCGTATAAATAATGTATAGTTCAAAAAAATTATACACTTATTCTGTAATTGGTTTGATTCGACTAAATTAAGTTTGCATAAGATTTTTTCAGAACATATGTATATAGAATACAATACGTATGGAATACGTTACTAATTTATATATAATAATACATTTAAATAGATTAAAGTACGATACCTTAAAATTACAGATTTCAAAACCCTAAAAACAAATATCCTTTCAACTTGTTTGGTTAATTTTAAATTTAAAGGGTTTAAATCCTTTTATTATAATTTTAGATTATGTTTTGTTAAATATTTGATAGATTTTAAAATCCTTTCATATGGATTCACTTGAAATCTCTCCCCAAATTCTTCCTTTAAATTTAAATTTATCAATCCAGATGTATCCTTAACGAATAGTCAAAAATACCAAAATGCATTCCTTTTTCCTTGATATAATAGATTTACGCCACTTATATATTAAAAATATGTCACTTTGTCAATTATATGGTAGGTGCAATACACTTGTCGTGGAAATTAATGTATAATTCGGAAAAAATTATACAATACGTACGGAATACGTTACCAATTTATATATAATAAAACATTTGAATAGATTAAAGTACGATACCTTAAAAAAAAAGATTATATAAATATATAGTCCTCTATATATATATATATGTTTTTATGAATATGTTGAGTGGAGGGGTCAGGTGGGGAAGGAAATATAAAAACAAAAGACACAGAGAGAAAGAAAACAAATAAAAAAACCAGAAAAGATCCATAGGAAGAAAGCAGAATAGAAAGGGAAAGGTATGTTGATTGTGAGTAGGATAAAAAGGGTTTCTTCACTCTTCACCATTCATACAATTACCTCTCCTTAAAGGCTGTGGCATTCATACAACAACAAGAACAACTACAAGGAAAAAGTCCTTAACTTAAAAGAGAGAAGAAGAATTCAGACAGGAGCCAAGAACCCTTCATATCAAAATCAAAGGTCTGTCTGTCTGTCTGTCTTTTACTACTTTTTTGTTTTCTGTTTTCTTCCATGACAATATTGTTAATTCCCTTTTGCTCCCGAGGCCAGACGATGTAGATCAATCCAAGTTCTTGATTCTTTCCTTTCACATATATTCTCACTTTTCATCTTTATTGCATGCCATGATTATCAGACAACCCTAAACTTTCTTTGTTTTCAACCTTAATACATGTGTGTGCGTGTGTGTGAAAATATTGACTGAGAAGAGAGAATCAAGAACATGTTTTTCAAGAAAATAACGATGAGGGTTCTCTCAGATTCTGCAGGTTCAATCACTTGTTCAACAGATGCAGGAACACAATAGTATTGCTGATGCGTATATTGGAATAGGAGGCGGCGGTGGTGGAGGGGGATCATCAGCTTTAACTTTCCCTGAAATATCAGAAATCCTACCATGGACACTCCCTCCGGTCCATTTCTCCGCCCGTGATCACGACCCTTTTTTCCTCCCACCTCCGCCACCCTCCTCGTCCTATGGAGGCTTATTCAACAGGAGGCCCTCCGCCTTGCAGTACTTCGGCTACGACGGCGGGTCGTCTGACCACCAGTTACGGCTGATTTCCGAGTCTTTAGGCCAGGTGGTGCACCCCATCTCAGCCCCTTTCGGGCTTCAGGCCGAGCTGCAGAAAATGACGGCTCAAGAAATTATGGATGCTAAGGCTCTTGCAGCCTCCAAAAGCCACAGCGAAGCTGAGAGGAGACGCAGAGAAAGAATTAATAACCATCTTGCTAGGCTCAGAAGCTTACTCCCCAGCACAACAAAAGTAAGCCGTATACTATTCTATATCATGAAATCTCATTCTTCATCTTAATCATTACCATATTATTTTCATGTGTATATATACTGCATTCCCATGAATCATGATGTGTTTTTCATTTACACAATATACCTAAAGTTAAGATTTTCTCATGAAAAAATGAATGTTGCATCTAATATTTCCCTATATATATACACGCCCTGCGTATAAAATTTAACCTAAAATCTGATCAATTCAGCTATGTTTTGTGCGAGTTCTTGCAGGATTTCTTTAGATATCCCAAGATCCTACATCCCATCTAAAGACATTTCAAGAATTTAGATGGGGAATGACAGAAATAGAGCTCGTTTTCATGGTGCTTTATGAACTATGTCTTAAAATTAATTAACCTGTGTTTTTTGTTGGTGGAATGAGATTCCCAGTGGTAATTTCGAGGAAAGAAAAAAAAAAAAGAAAATGGGGCGGAAAAGGGGATGGTAGCGTTGATATCGCTTCCTTTGATAAGATAAAGAGAAACCATGGAGCAGTTGAAAAGCTTCCATGGAAAATTCTTGCCGGATTTGCAGTAAAAAAAGAACTAAGTAAAAGGGATGGTAAAAGAAATAAAAAAGACAGACAAAGAAGCATTCTTGTCAGTCGTTAGCCTCATTTTCAGACACTATTATACCCACGCCTACTCTCCCAAACCCCACCATTATTATACTAAGCTTTACTTCTTCTTTTCACACACAACACACACTAGAGAAAAAAAAAACCATCTTTACACATTGCGACAAAAAGCACAGCCGCCCTCTACTTCTTGCTTCATTCTTAGCCAGCTACAGATATTCTGAGATTATAATGAACAATTTGTGTTTTTATGGTTGTCATTTCCAGACAGACAAAGCTTCGTTGCTAGCAGAAGTAATCCAACATGTGAAGGAGCTAAAACGTCAGACTTCTCAAATAGCAGAAACAAGCCCAGTTCCCACAGAAATCGATGAACTAACAGTTGATAATGCGTCAGATGAAGATGGTAAGTGGGTGATCAAAGCTTCAATCTGCTGCGAGGACCGACCCGACCTCTTGCCCGACCTCATCAAGACTCTGAAAGCTTTGAAATTGAGAACACTTAAAGCAGAAATCACGACTCTTGGAGGTAGAGTAAGGAACGTGTTGTTCATCACTGGAGAGGAGGAGTACTCTAACAGTTGTGAACAAGAACAGGAGCAGGATCATGAACAGTACTCTATAAACTCTATACAAGAAGCCCTCAAAGCAGTCATGGAGAAATCAAACGGTGATGAATCTGGATCAGGGAGTGTTAAGAGACAAAGAACCAACACTAATATCCTTGAATACAGGTCCCTTTGAAGATTTATTTCCAAAAAACCCTTTTTTTTCCCTCTAGGTTTTTCATTTTCTTTCTACTTTGTGTGGATTTTTGGGTTGTGGGTTTTGTTTTAGCTGCTAAGTAGTATATGGGATAATTTTTATCCAAATGTCCCGGTCGAACCAAACCAATCTCACAGTCAAGAATTACACTTTTTATATAATTGATTAAGATACGACCAAATCGGTTCGAGTTAGAATTTTCTTAATATATGGGGTTGGTGTGGTAGAGCAACTTATTTTGGGTAACTCACTGAAAGGAATGCACTGAGAGAAAGAAATGTGAAACAGACAGCAGACAAGAAGAGTGGATTATATATGGTTGGTGAGAGTCACAATCTATTGCAACTTAGTTTTGTATGGACAGTAGTTCTCCTCCACACAGACATCATGAGGTTAGAATGTGGGGAAAGAACAATGATCAGTGTTCTTTTTCTTGAATGGACAAACCTTAGATCATCAAAACCTAACAAAGAAATTAGGATGCAGTATATATCTGTTCTCATTGATCATACAAAGTGATTCAGTTGCCCCACCATCACCACCGCCGCCGCCGCTGCTGCTGCCGTCGCTGTGGCCGGGACTGCCACCGCTTCCTCAATTTGTGCTGTGATGTTTCTGGCTTCCAGCTCTCTGTTGTCCTATGCAAGATCATGGATGGTGAGGGGAGCTTGTGATGGAATACTACTAATTGTGGGAGTGTATATATATATATGTTAAAATCATATATAAGTACGTATATTTTGCATGTAATTTTATGGTACTTTAAGTATTGGTGATTAGTACTTAATTTGTTTGAGTTGGATTGATCTTGATCAGGTTTGCTGTACCAAAGTGCAAGAATTTTTAGTTGCACCGGCTGTGAAAAGAAACCATGAATCTGTCTTTTGAATGTTAAGTTCATGATTTCTGCTTTTATTTATTACAATCTCTAATTTACATAGATACATATATGCTAGCTCTTTGACAGATATTGTAGTACATGAATTTGGATATTTCACTTCTTGTTCTAAATTTTAGGGTATGTACAATTTTCGTATAATTGGTTATAAGATTTTCTTATTGATGATCAATAAGCTATAACAAATCTCACTTTCAGTCTTTCTGTCAAATTTTATTAGTATTTTGACGAAAAAGGAGCATGCTAAGCTTGTAACCATTATCTAAAATACTAACAAAATCTTATGAAAAACCCAAAAGTGAGAAATTTTTGGTAACTTGTGAGACCATTAGGGCAAAATGCTTTTTGGTCCTGTAAGACTAGGACATTACTTGTTTTGGTACCACAACTTAGGTAGGTGGCTGTTTTAGTCCCATAAAACACGTTTTTCTGGGACATGTGCCTTCCACATGGGACATGATATTTTGGGACCAAAAAAACTGAAAAACGTGTTTTATGGACTAAAACAACCACCTACCTAAATTGTGGTACCAAAACAAATAATGCCCTAATCTTACGGAACAAAAAAAATATTTTTCCCAGACCATTAATAAGAATCTCATGTGACTAAAAGTACTAAGCACGTGACTAAGGGTGACTGAAGAGTTAATGAACGTGTGCTTAACACGTGCCTTTCCCGTCAAATTATTAATGAAATTTAATAAACAAATTAAATGTGAGATTTTTTATTTTTTTTTTGTAACTTATGAGACCATTAATGAGAATTTCGAAATGAATAGAACGAAAGTATACTGTACCTGAAATATAGGATGAAAAATGTTATTTCTCTTGCATGATATAAACAAGTAAGGGCATGATTAACCATGATATTAATCTAAAATAACTACGTAAAATTGTATTTTATGTAATACATATCATTTGTATAAACATTCACATGACCTATACATTTAAAAAATATCTTATAAATGTGGGAGGACGAATGTATACGGAATATGGATATTATAACTTAAAATTAACCCTAGTATACAAATTAAGAAATTAATTAATGTGTAACAAATAGAAGAAATTAGTTTGTATACAGCAAATGCAAGTAATTGAGTAATCATATATATTTTAGAGAACTGATGGAGTGAAATTCGGGAAAGACGTAGCCTAAGCACGTGCACCAATTGTCATCAAGAAGCTCAACGAAAACAAGAAAATTAAAAGTGAACTTTCTATATTCATTAAGAAGTGTCTAAAACAATAAGATTCACCCCCCTATTTATAGTAAATTCTAGGGGGTGAAATTACAATGTTGTCCCTTAATCCTACTGCCTAGATTAAATAGATGAGGGCGTTTCCGTCACTTCACAGGCCCCACTTTCTTTTCAACTCCCATCTCTTCACCCTCCCTTTAACTACCTTCAACCTCCATTAAGGGCTCTAGTGTAATTATTTATAAATATTAGGGGCCTTCTCGTAAATTTCTTCTTTTAGCTCTTCTTCTCCATATCAGTAGCCCCCCAACTTTCAAACGTTTCCTTGGAAGTTTGAAAGTTCCAATTAGCAAGTTGATTTTGATTCAAATTCTTCTTTTTAGTAGTGGATAAATTGACTTTGAATAGGCTTCTTTTTTGCTAACTCCATTCGATAGAAGTCTTTTCTTTTTTGAACTCTTTTTCAAACGAATTCTATCCCTGTTGGGATCTTTTCTTTTACTCTTCCTTCTTGAATTAGGATTTCTCCTTCTCTATATAAATTGGTGAAGCCATCTTCAATTCTTCATTGTGTTCCAATCTCTCTTTTTTGCCTTCTCCGTCTTCAAGAATAAAGAATGTCGAAGCATCTTGGCTCGAGTATTTAGCTCACCATCTTTTTCTTTGCTTCATCTATATTTCCGTTCATCGTTTTTGTGTCTCCAAAAAAGAAAAAACATTCCCACATTCAGTCCAAATTCTCAAAAAACGAGGTTTTTATTTCCAAATAGAAACCTCCGCATCATGTCAAGCAATGCCGGAAACACGTGGGGGAGAATATCGACGCCGAGTCGGGGCCGGGGGATGCCCCGACGTGGCGCTGGTCGAGGCGGGGCGCCTCGACCAGAATTTGGCCGAGGCGCGTTGCCTCGGCCGGAATCTGGCCGAGGTGCTAATCCTCGGCCGAACCCCCGCCGAGAGGCACCTCCTTCAGCTCCTTATATTAACCTGGATCCTTCGCCTCCTTCAGCTCCTCATATTAATCCGGATATCGTGGACTTTGATCATGAAGTGATTGAAGCGATTTAGAACCTTCCTACTTGTCCATCGCCTTCCACTAATCCTTCCTTTGAGTCGAGTTCACAAGAAACTCCCCCACTCTTATCTCCTCTTGCAATAGACCTTGTTGATTCCGATTTAGACGGAACTGAATCCTCTTCAGCCCCCCCACTCCAAGTCTCGCTGTCGTATTGTGGACGTTGACAATTGTCATAGTCGTATGAGTTTCGAAGAGTTCCGTCTTCTTGAAGCCAGTGTCAACGCCTCTTCTGAATTCACCCTCTTGTTGCCTAGCATTGATGATAGGATTAAGTTCCCTCCTCCTGGGTTCTTCACCGTGTACCTATCGTTCTTTTTCTCTGGTTTTACACTTCCCTCATATCCTCTGCTACTCCAAATCATTACCTGCACTACTTTGAACATCAGCCAATTCACCCCCAACTCCCTTATAAGTTTTAGGGGGTTCCTCCAACGCTTTGAAGAGCTTGACTTGACCCCTTCTTTTGAGGCCTTCTATTCCTTATTCACTGTTAGAAAGGTGCCCAATGACTCCTACTTTTATTTCTATCCTCGGGGGGTTGCAAAATTCTTGAGGGTGGTGTTTCCTCTAAGGGTCCCTGGAAAGAAAAGTTCTTATTCGTAAAGGACTTGTCTTGGGGATTAGCAGCCCCTTGGGGGGAATCATCCTTTGTGCCTGACCCCGTTCCTGATCTTTGACTATCCTGTTCGACCAACTCTTTGACGTCAAAAATTTAGGGCCTGCTGGTATTTAATTGTAACTTTTGTGCTATTTATTTGCTTTGTAAAAAATTTTCGATGCTATCTCATATTTTTTGTTGATTTGCTTGCAGGAAAGAAGATCTCCCTCCATGATGTCCATCGCTTCCGTGACAAAGAGAGTACTTCAAGGTCCCGCCATCCTCCTCCGCCCCCACCAAGGAGGGGAGAAAGCAGTCGCCGGCGCTCACCTCCTGCCCCGGACCCTCCCGGGCACTCAACTCGCCATAAAGGGCGCTCCTCTCCCCCTCCTGAAGGCAATGCCTCCAAACGTCCTCGGGAAAGCAAAGCAGGACCTCCGCGCCACGGGGCAGGGAAAGGCTTCTTCACTTACGGGACGAACAGGCAGGGGGATATCTCCTTTTTCTAGGATGCTGCTGATGTTTAACCTTGCCCATATAAGATCAAGGATCTAGTGAGCCCTTACGACGTGACGCTACTTGGCGCCCTCCTCACTGTCACCCTTACTCGTTTTATGCAAGGCGAAGCTGCCAGGGTATGCTCCTTATAGTTTTTATTGATGCTTCATTTTCTTGATCCTATGTGTCTAATTGAGTGGTATGTCCTATAGGTTATCAACTTAGCTGAAGCTACTGAGCTGCGGTTGAGTAACTATGAGAAGGAGATCGAGGACTTGGAGCGGTGTCAAGGGGAGCTCAAGGCTGCCTCTGCTGAACAATTCAAGTGGAAGGATAGCTTTAACCGGGAGATTGCCTCGGGGAAGACCATCCTGAAATCTGATACTGGCAAGGCCTATTTGAAGTGTGTGTGGGATGACTTCAAGGAGAAATATGTGGGTTTAGAGGAATTCCATCAAGCTGTCCTCAGCAAGGTGAGCGAGTATATGATCAAGTAATCAGGCAGTGTCGCTCCACGTTGAGGAACAGTGTCGTTTTGGCGACGAGGATTTCATGTTTCTCGATCCCAAAGTTCCTGATGAAGAAGGGGATGAGGATTTGGAAGGCGAGATTGCCGAGGATGTGGTTCATGAGACTCCTGTTGATGGAATCCCCGCCTATGCCATAGGGAAGAATTAGAGTTAGTCTTTAGGATTTATTTATTTGAATTTTTAGAATATGTTTTGGGATTACTCATCGTTATTATTATTTTTCTTTTTTTTTTTTGTCAATATTATTTTTTAGGGGTGTTCTCTTCCTTCTACACATTGATCCCTCAATAAAAAATTTTATGTTTACATTATATCGTGTTTCAAAGAATAGGAGATTCCCCCTTTTTATACTTCAGTATTTAATATGCGAGGCAATCCCCCGTTTAGCAACAATCATAAAAGGGAGAGGCAATCCCTCTTTTCTTAGTAAAGTTACACATTCGAGGGGCAATCGCCCTCTGAGAGGCAATCCCGCTCTTTTAGATAATGTTTCAGATGTGATGCCAGGGGCAGTCCCCCGATGAGAGGCAATCCCTCTCATGACAACTGGATATTTTTGGGGGCAATCCCCCTTTTATCAATAAAATTTATACGTGAAGGGCCATCCCCCTCTTCCAAAAAAATAAAACACAGAAGCAAAAAAAACTCATTAATAGGAAAAAGAAAAAAAATATTTCATTATCATAATAGAAGGTACAAAACATTCTCAAACTAAGGCTTCTTACAAATCTTAAAACGAGAAAATTTATACAAAATATTTCTTTAGGTTGACCACGTTCCATGTACGCGGTACTTCTTTTCCATCCATCTTTTGCAGGCGGTACGTCTCTTTCCCCATAATCTCAATTACTTGATATTGTCCGACCCATTTGGCGTCGAGCTTCCCAATGTTACCCGTGGCATCATCCCTCCTCAACACGAGGTCGCCCGCCTGGAAGTCTCGATGTCTAACTCTGTCATTGTAAGCTCTCGCCATCAACGTTTTGTATACTTCAGTCCTAACATTCGCGTTGTTCCTTAGCTCCTCCACAAAATCCAGGTCGACTCTCCTTCACTTTTGTTGCTAGTCGGCTCGTAGCACTTTACTCTGAGTGTCTCCTCTCCAATCTCCACTGGGATAACGGCTTTTGACCCGTAGACCAGACTAAATGGGGTTTCCCCCGTCTTCAACGTGAGGCGGTTCGATATGCCCATAGGACTCCCGAAGCTCCTCTACCTAATTGCCCTTGGCATCTTCTAGTCTCGTCTTCAGATTCTGGAGGATTATTCGGTTGGTCACTTTTGCTTGGCCATTGGACTGTGGAGTTGCCACCGATGTGTAATATTGCTTTATCTTCAGCTCCTGACACCATTGACGAAATTTGGCCCTCTGGAACTGCGTACCATTGTCCATCACGAAGGCTCTGGGAATGCCGAAGCGACATATGATATTCTTCCACACAAATTTTATGACTTCTTTCTCTGTTATCCTGCTTAATGCCTCTGCTTTCACACACTTTGAGAAATAATCTACTGCCACGAGCAAGTACTCTCGCTGGCCTGTCACTCGGGGAAGTTTCCCCACTATATCCATCCCCCACTGATCGAACGGGCAAGGACTCTTCAAGGGATGCATATCCGCTGCTGGAACGTGAGTGATATTAGCATGTTCTTGACACTTTCGGCATTTCTTCACTAAGTCCCCAGCGTCTGCCTGCATGGTTGGCCAAAAATATCCTTGCCTCAGGGCCTTGAGCGCCAGGGCTCTTCCTCCAGAATAGTTGCCGCAACTTCCTTCGTGAATTTCCCTCAGAACGTACTCTGCATTGTCCTTGCTTATGCATTTGAGATATGGCTGCGAAAATCCTCGTTTGTACAATTCCTCGCCGATCAAGGTAAACCTAGTGCTCTTGTGCGAATTGGCTTAGCTTGTTTAGGATCCTGGGGCACTTCCGCGGTTTTGAGATATACTTCTAGCTCCTCCATCCACCCTGATGAACTCCTTTTGTCATTAAGACTTCATTCTCCTCTTCATTCACACCCGGGTACTCCTGGTTTAGCAAGGTTATCTTCCTGCTCTTCAGGGGAGCCAATGAGCTGGCTAGCTTAGCAAGTTGATCTGCTTCCTCATTTTCAGCCCTCGGAATCTATTCCAAGGTGAATGTATCGAACTTCTTCCTCATTGCTTGGATTCTTGTCAACTACTTGGCCATTTGCTCTCCCTTGGCCTCAAACACCCCATTTACTTGCTTGACCACCAGTTGGGAATCACTGTACACCCTCACGTGCTTTGCCCCGACAGCAAAGGCCAACTTTCCCCCCGCAATGAGCGCTTTATACTATGCTTCATTATTTGAGGCGGCGAAACCAAGCCAGATAGCATAACGCAACGTGTCCAGATACGGGCTCTCAATCAGTATTTCTGTTCCGTCACCTTGAGACGTGGAAGAGCCGTCAACAAACATCTTCCAATACCTCTTCTCTTGCATGCCTTTCTCCTCCGTCAATTCGAAAGTGAAATCTGCCAACGCCTGTGCCTTGATCGCAGGCTAGGTTGATATTCGATTCCATGCTCTCTCAACTCCATCGATCATTTTACCATTCTCTCAGATGTATTGGGGTCTGGCAGTACCATCTTTAAGGGTTGATTCGCCAATACCACCACAGGGTGTGATTGAAAATAAGGACGCAATTTCCTTGCCGCGGTTATCAAGGCCAAAGCCACCTTCTCAATCTGGGCGTATCTCTCTTCTAGCCCTTGCAGGGCCTTGCTAGCATAGTATATGGGTCGATGTCGCGTCCTTCTTCTCTTGCGAGAATCGAACTTACTCCGCCTTCCGAGACAGATAGGTACACGAACAAGGTCTCCCCGGGCTCCGGCTTTGTCAACAAGGGTGGTGAAGTAAGATATTTCTTCAAATCCTCAAAGGCAGCTTGGCACTGCTCTGTCCAAGAAAAGCCATCCACCTTCCTTCCTTAACACCTTGAAGAATGGGAGTCCTCGTTCTGAGGATTTCGAAATAAAACAATTAAGTGCCGCTATCCGCCCTGTCAATTTTTGGACTTCTTTTATCGTCTGGGGAGCTTGCATCTTCATAATAGCCTCAATTTTCTCTGAATTTGCCTCTATCCCCCTCTGAGAAACCATGAACCCCAGGAACTTTCCTCCCTGAACTCCGAAAGTGCATTTCGTGGGGTTCAGCTTCATCCCATACTTCTCCAACGTGCAAAAGCATTCCTTGAGATCTTTCACATGATCTTCCCTCCTACGGCTCTTGACCAGCATATCATCTATATACACCTCCATGTTCCTTCCTATCTGCTCCCTGAACATGCCATTTACTAACCTCTAATACGTGGCCCCCCGCATTTTTTAGCCCGAATGGCATCACTCTGTAGCAGTATATGTCTTGCTCCGTTACGAAACTCGTCTTTTCTTGGTCTCGCGCGCTAATCGAATCTGATTGTACCCTTGGAACGCATCTAGAAAACTCATCAATTCACATCCTGAAGTTGAATCAATAAGCGCGTCAATCCTGGGCAAGGGGTAGGAGTCTTTGGGGCAGGCTCGATTCAAGTCAGTGAAGTCTATACACATCCGCCACTTTCCATTGCTCTTTGGAACTAGGACCACATTGGCCAACCACTCCGGGTAGTATACTGGTCGAATGCAGTCTACTTAAACCAGTTTCTCAACTTCCTCGCTAATTATCTTGTTCCTCTCTACCCCGAATGCCCTCCTTTTCTGCTCTACGGGTTTCGCCTTAGGGTCCACGTTAAGTTTATGGACCATGACCTCGGGGTCTATTGCTTTCATATCCGACAGATCCCATGCGAAAGCCTCAACCGATCCTTGTAAAAACTCAACTATGACATTCTTGGAATCACCCAGGAGCTCGACCATTTTGATCTTTTCGAAAGTCTCCATTCTTTCCTCTTCAACCTTGCTCTTTTTAGCCTCTCTCGGTCTCTTCTCTTTGCTCATCTGGGGAGCTTCCTTTGCCTGGCTCATCAAGGTATCCGCCAAGAGATTCCTTGGCTGGAATCAAACTTTTACTGCCCTCGCCTTTCCCCTCATGGGCATCTACTGGCTTCTTTAGTATGCTGGCATAACATTCTCTTGCTTGCTTCCTATCCCCCACCATCTCTCCTACACCTTCAGGTGTTGGGAACTTTACCTTCATGTGGTAGGTGGATATCACAGCCTGTAAGAGGTTCAAACTCGGTCTCCCCAAGATCGCATTGTAAGCAGAATGTGCGTCCACCACTAAAAACTTCACGAACTTCGTCACGCGCCTGGGATATGTCCCGATCAATATTGGCAATGTGGCCTCTCCCAACGGCACTATTACATCTCCACTAAAGCTGGTCAGGGGGGTATTGATGGGCGTAAGTTGTATATTGTCGATCCTCATTTGAGAAAATGCCTTGTAAAACAGAATGTCCGCTGAACTCCCACAGTCTATCAAAATCTTCCTTACCCAGAAGTTTGATATTGAGGCCGCCACAACAATTGTATCATTGCAGAAGGGAAGATTCCCCTCCAAATCCTTATCATTGAATGTTATCTCCTCCGTGGGGTGTGCACGAGGTACCTCCTTGAGCTCACTACAGGAAACCTGGTTAGGAACGTTCCCTGCTGCTCTGGCGGCCGCCTTCCTAGCTCGTCCTGAGTCCCCTCCAGCTGGTCCTCCCGAAATGACCCCAATTACTCCGGCTGTCGGAATGTTATCTTTTCTCTCACGATCTACCTCATCTTTATCTCTTATCTCAAGACGGGGCGTCGTTTGCTTACTTTCACGGGTGACCTCTCGAGGTCCTTGCTTCATTTTTGCCACGAATTCCTTCAGGTAACCTCTCCTGATGAGTTTCTCAATTCTGTTCTTCAAATGGTGGCATTCCTCTATACTGTGGCCTCGATCCTTGTGAAAGTGGCAGTACTTGTCAGATTTCATCCTTTGAGGATTGTCTTTCATCGGATAGGGCCATCTCACAAGCCCTTGTTGTTCTGCCACGGCGAGAACTTGAACTCGCGAAGCGTTCAATGGGGTGTACCTCACTAACTCCCCCGGTAGCGGTGGCTTCCGTTCCCGCCTGCTCCCCTCTGACTTGGGGGGAAATCTCCTTTCTTCTTCATCAGCTTTCCGCCTGAGGCGATTCGTCGGACGCAATCCCACTGTCTCTTCTATTCTAATGTATTTTTTTGCTCGTAGTAACAACTCTTCCTGAGTCGAGGGGGGCTTCCCCGCTATCGACTCCTTAAACCGTCAACTTCTCAAATTTTGTTGCATGATGCTAGCCAAAAGCTCAGGATTCACGTGTGGGACCTCTAACACCGCTTCCGAGAATTCTGCACATACTCCCTCAGACTCTCATTCTCCCGCTGAATTATTGTAAACAAGTATGAAGCGGTCTTGGGATACCGCCTGTTAATCGAGAAGTGGTGTAAGAAGCGCTGAGAAAGTTGCTCAAATGACTCGATAGTCCCTGGCGGTAGCTGATTAAACAATGCCATAGCTTTCCTCGAAAGGGTAGTACGAAATAGTTTGGAATATGCCGCATCGCTGATGTCCAGCAGATCGGCTCTGGCCATGAAGCAGTCGAAGTGATCTTCAGGATCCCATACTCCGCTATACTCGTTCAGACTTGGAATCTTAACTCCTGGATGGATGGTTTCTGCCAATATGTGGGGGGCGAATGGACTCCATCGGGGAGGCGCCACTGCCAAAGGACGCGCCGGATACCCTGGAGGCCCCAGCGAGTTAGGGAATGTGTGCAAAGGAGGGGCACCTCTCTCGCAGTGTCCCTCTCCTTGTGTTGGTGGCACCCCCCCTTGGGGAGGAAAGTAGTTGTCTTCATGTCCCCCATGTGATGGATGTAGGAAATACTCCTCTTCACCCACACCTCTATGAGGGGGCGAAGGATAAAAGTTGTCCTCGGGCTGTGTGGCCCTGCTGTTAACCTCCTCCTCGTAATCCATGCTTTCGAAGGCTTCCCCAGGCCTCTGCTCTCATCTGGGCGCGTCTTGCCCCCTCCTAGGATGGCGAGGGGGTCGTGGGGGTGCTGCCTATCCAGCAATATACTGAGCTACTGCCCTCTCGGCAGCTTGAGCAGATGCCTCTTCTACTAACTGGCGAAGGGCCTCATGAGTAATCTGGATAATCGGAGGGGGTGGTAGGGCCTCCACCTCCTCGTGCCTCTCTTCCTCTTGGCCTCGCGCTGGAGGGTTCTCCAAGGCGTGGCCTTGCTCTTTCTCTCGGTCTTCTGGCCTCCGAGCTGGTGCTGGTGGATTCGCCAGGGTGTGGCCTTGCTCCTCATCTCCCCTTCTCTCAGGGTCTTCTTGCCCCACGTTCGCGCTTCTTGCTCTCGATCATGTGTTCATCTTCGATGCCTAGACTGGATTCCCACAGACGGCGCCAAGCTGATGGGGTGAAATTCAGGAAAGACGTAGCCTAAGGACGTGCACCAATCGTCACCAAGAAGCTCAACAAAGACAAGAAAATAAAGTGAACTTTCTATATTCATTAAGAAGTGTCTAAAACAATAAGATTCACCTCCTATTTATAGTAAATTCTAGGGGGTGAAATTACAATGTTGTCCCTTAATCCTACGGCCTAGATTAAATAGACGAGGGCGTTTCCGTCACTTCACAGGCCCCACTTTCTTTTCAACTCCCATCTCTTCAACCTCCCTTTAACTCCCTTCAACCTCCATTAAGGGCTCTAGTGTAATTATTTATAAATATTAGGGGCCTTCTCGTAAATTCCTTCTTTTAGCTCTTCTTCTCCATATCAAGAACAAAATGGACTCATTAGGGTCTACATGGTTGTGATGAAGCAAAAAAGCGATACAAAATGCAACAATCATATATATTTCTTAGGAAGCGATTAGGCACATTTAAATAATATGCGTAATTACACTTAGATCCCATCTAAAAATATAAAATTACATTTTCTCCCAAAAAAATTTTAGAATTACACTTACATTCCTTTCGAAAATGCACCGTTTACACCTGACCCCCTTTTGTTGGGATTTTGACGAAAAATGCTTGCATTAGCAAACAAAATTACATAAATTTTTAATTTTACCCCTCATTTAACATTCTCATGTAATAATTTTGTACTTATAAGAAAAAAAACAATGTTAACTGACTCTCTATATATACATCACATTCACTACAAGAAAATATGATATTAGTGACAAAATATTAAATGACAATTTTAAAGTTGTCACTAAAAATATATATTAAGTGACAATATTTTTTATCTTGTCACTATATAATTATTAGTGACAAAAATTGTGTATAAAGTTGTCACTAAATACAATTAGTGACTCATCTATAGTGACAACTTAGTGACAACACAATATAGTGACAATAATTATTTATTGTCACTAGGTTGTCACTATACATGAGTCACTAATCGTATTTAGTGACAACTTTGTGCGCATCTTTTTGTCACTAATAATAATTTTTACAAAACAATAATAATTATTAAAATCATAAAATTCATTATTGTGACAAAATAAACATTCTTGTCACTAAATATATATAATTAGTAACAATATTAAAATTGTCACTTGATTTTTTTGTCGCTAATCTTCTATTTTCCTGTAGTGATTTATCTCCTTATAAGTACAAAAATATTCATAAAAATGTTAAATGAGAGGCAAAATTAAAATTTTATATAATTATTTTTGTAGACATGAATATTTTCCCTCCAAACTCTAACGGAAGGTGGTCAGGTTTAAACAGAGAATTTTTGGAAGATGTGTAAATTTAAAACCTTTTTGGAAAAAAACGTAATTTACATTTTTTCTATAGAGTGGGGGTTATTCATACTACAGGGTGCATTCATAATTATGCCCCGAATGAAAAATACAATTTTATCCTCTAATATATGATTCCTATACTATTGTAACAGATATTTCTATAATTAGCCTGATGAATCCAAATATATAGTTTCTATTGAATTTTGTTTGCATGTGAAAAGTCTATCTTGTCCTTGTGAGTTCTTCCTTCCTCCGCCGGGATGAATATCAAAGTTTTTATTAATACGCTTTATTGAAACAGTAAAGATTAAGATTTGATGATGGGGCTTGAAACAACCCCGAGACAGATCTGATGAACTACAATCTTCTTGGCCTTTACTTTTGTTGTAGTCTGGGTGCAGAGATATGCTGCGATTGCACTTTTCTACGGTGGATTTTAAGGCCCTAAGGAAGCTACTGATCACTGATCTTTGCTATCAAAAATACGATTTTATTTTATCATAATTAATTATTATGATTACAAAGTAAAATTATAGTGAATAATAATCAATTATAACTTCATCACAGGCACTGTCTATTGTTTCAGCACACGAGCCAAAACATTATTCATATTTAAATAAATTCGGCAAATATTCTGATCATAGCAAGAAATCATAATAATTTTTTAACTATATCAACTACTATCATGTAAAAAATAATTAATCAACCAAAATCAAATCCTTAAATTTTTCACATTAATTTCTTGAAACATGAGTGATAGTATCAATTCACAATGACTTTAAGCCGTAGTCATAATATTATAGGGGATATTGATTTTTTACAAGGTCATATTTACTTCGGCGTATCAGGCCATCCTCAATAGTCCTAAATAGTGGCTCGTTTACTAAATTTTGGTCTAACTCGATATTAAATGTACTAGCGCATTATTCACCCCCAAGGTCCTCCCAACTTTCAACTTAAAAATGCCTTTTGTGACAGTTTTAAAAGTAAAAGTTGACATGTCAAACACTTCAAAAATATTTTTACGCGTTCAGAAGTTGAAAAGCGCTTTTCTAAAGCACGCGCAAACACCCACACCCACACACACAAACACACGAAAAACACGCCCTGTAGCCCAAAAGTGCAAGAAATGTCTCATCCGTCGCATTTGCATTAACCTGTAACGCTGGACATCAAAGTCATTTCGCCATCATACACTGTCCAGTGAATGATGCTGTATACGGATACACAACCTTAGTTTCACAGTAATGCTGCCTATTGTATATTTACGTCCTATGATTGCGTATATATTATATGCAATCATAGAATATGGATAATATGAAGGTCAAGTAATGATATAATAACACTTGTCCTGTGACCGAATGCAATTCTTACATCATTATGAGCTAACATAAACATCTCCGGAAAAATTGCCCAGTAAAAGCAACAGGTCTGTGGCGACCGTCTGATTTCAGAGATATGCCGGTGTGTTAACCAAGACGACAAACACATGGATACAAGCAGTGTGACAGTAGTAGAATTGCTCTAAAAGGAACATACACAACTATACTATTCTCACAATTGTACAAGAAAAATCAAACTCTAGCTGCCTTGTTTTCGAGAAGCTGAGAGTAAAACTAGAGCGCCTCTTTGAGATTAAATGTTCTTGATAGTGCTCTTGCATGGTCGTATTCGTTGAGCTCCACCAGCATTTTCTTTAATCGTCTCACAAGTTTACCGCTTTCAGTCTCCATGGCGTACTTTTTCTCCAGTGTCTTCCCAATCAATAGCAAGTAGTCTACCAACGGCTGCAATTTTTGGCTACATTCAAAGAAAAACAACCGAGTTATATGGAAGAACTTTCTGCTGCAACAAACACAACTTGAGGATACTATCCACTGTAAAGTTTTTATGAGGTTTTATTAATCATGGTATTGCATCAATTATCCCCCTTAAGAAAATATATTGCTAAGAAGTGAACTTACTTCATTGTACTCATATTAGCAACCAGTTATATTAAGCTACCAAGCCCATCACAAAACATAAGTTTGACAAACACTTATTTCCTTCTGCATGCACTTCTACTGAAACTCATATTGAAAGTCAACGGGGGACCAAAAATAAAGCATCTTGTATCTCTGATTAAGCCCGTCTGTCCAAGAAAATGAGCTTTGCATTGTCGAAGATCAAGCTACTCATATTCCATTGAGGCCTACAGTGATGAGCTCAACAAAGTTGAACAGGGCCTATATCTGGAGATGTATTTAAGGGTAAGGATCAAGCAGTACTAGCGTGGCCTTAAATACTGAAAAGGACACGTCAAACTCATGAAGAGTCAAATACCAAAGTTCAGATAAAAGGTCATGACCCATATCGTAACAAGCTTGTAGGCTTAGCATACGATCTTCCGTACACATGGAATTTGCATGATATAAAGAAAGTGAATTCAAAAGATCCTAATATAAGTTCCAAATGTGCAACGGGGGAACGAATATCACATGCAGAAACTATGAACAATAAACACCAAAAACACAACTCAAAAATCATAAGCAATGAAAACTATTAGCTAAGATTAAAAGCATGTCATTAACAATCTAACATGAAACAAGTGAATTTATAGAATTGATAGATGTAATACCTGCGATCCCCTGTAACACTGGGACCTGTCCAGACACCATAGAGTGAAGCAATGATCCTCTCCGTACGTACGATTGCATCATGGACGTTTGACTGTATGCTGTGAAGATGAGGAAGAACCTTCCCACATAAAAGTTCATCGAGAGCAATCTTCTCAAGAATAGGCATCGCAAGAATTTTATCCCACAAGCATATGTTTCTCATCAAGCGAACACATGTACCAAACCTATATGCCGCAACTCTTGCTGCATTTGGTACAGCCTTCATTTCAAGTGGACTCCATGTGGGCACCTATTATTCACAATCACAAGACGATAACTGTTATTAATCGATACTGGCATTGTGACACCGAGAACATTCAGTTGAATTGAAACAGGGATATAGCCCCCACACAGAAATACAGTTAAAAAGTTTGACAACATTACCATCAAATCAGCCACAGCCTTAGTGAGACGATCACGAAGCACAGTTACCAACTCAGCGAGAGCCGAACTTGAGAGATTTACATATCTGATGATCAAGTTCATAGCAGAAACAGCATACTTTGTTTCACGGGTACTAAACATGTCCCAACAATGAGCTAACTGATGGTGTAGAATAGGAATTGCAAGTTTTTCAACCAATTCAGGAATTAGATTTGCATCAGCATCGGCTTCAGTGTCCTCTCCACTGATTTCATTGCCATCTTCTGGAAGACCATAATTGAATAGCAAGGAATGCCTGGAAAAGATAAGAAACTTATACATGTTAATCAACAGAAACATGTGCAATAGTCTTTCAACTGTCAAAATCTTGAAGAAGATATAGCTCATGGGAGCACATAAATTTACATTGTGCATACTCATGAAATAATCTATTTTCAGGTGCAATATTGATTTCAAACAAAACAATGTCTTCAGTAAACAAATAAACCCCCGTAAATCTTCTCTAAACTCTGGGCGTACCAATTACTGAACTAGAGGCCAATGGAATTAAAAGCACCAATTATACAAGTTCGGTGACAACAGAAACTGTATACCACACCAAATCAGGGCAAAACAGATATGAAGTAGGAATCTACACAGGCTGTCTGATTATCTTCCTGTTGTGCGTACATGGTGGGAGTTTTTTTATCTGGCATACTGTATTGTACTAAAATATCAAGCTAGAGGAGAAACATAACATCTCAATGGAAATTATCTACAGTACCTACCATTTCATATCAATGAAATCTGCATCTTCATGAAGAGGATCCCACTTCAGAAGCTCGAGCCTCACATAGGGTGAGAAAATAGCAGGTATACTTAATGACATATATGCATCACGATAACTTGATGCGTAATCTTTCTTCCACCTTTCAAATTTTTCAACCACAATTGAAAATTGAGAAAAATCCTCAGCTGCGTCACTGAAAATTTTATCAGCAACCTCAAGTAATTGATTATGGGTTGACTCATAAGCTGTACTCTCACTATCACTTTCATCAGTGCTCAATTCTCCTTCTATTTGTTGATTGGCATTATCATTTTCCAAGGCCAACTTTCGTTTAGAATCAGCTTTCGCTCTCCTTCTTTGTCGAGCTTCTGCCCTTCTTGTGATATCCATTCGTTTTTGCAGATTTACATCTCTACCAAATTCATCTAGCTCCACAGGTGCACTTTTTAACGCTCTTGCATTAGCAGATGCAATCTGAGAGGCAGCAATAGCTGCGGCTACTTTTTCTGGATTGCTTACTCCTTTACGGAATTCTGCACGTGCTGCAATAATAGCTTGTTCTATTTCAGATATTTCATCATCATTGTCTGCTGTTCTTCTTTCTGTGATGGCTCTTGCACGTTCTTCATGAAGCTTCTGCATTTGTTCTTCAAGTTCTTCAATGAAAGGAGCTTTATGCTGCGAGAAAGAAAAGCACCAACATTATTAAAGCAAGCGCTTCTACCACACACTGAAACAAGTCAAAGGAAAAGAAAAGCCCAAGATTGAAAAAACAAAACATGTTACTAGAAAATTATAAGAGTCTAAACAGCGGATCAGGAAAAGCAAAGTCCCGTAAAATGAATAAGCTACATAGTTCTGTGATAAACACAGCTACCATTCAACCTGTTTTTCCTAACAATTCAACACAAAAAATTTGGATTATTCCAATGGAAGCAGAATGAGAAAAGTCAATATCTGTCATCACTGATATTCTTAACCAGCACAACCACCCTCCATGGAATGTGTTTTTCTCAGAATCACTGAACCCTACTTCCATTTGGAAAGGCACCACTATGCGCAATGCAGATGTTTGTGCACCCAAAGCAACTTGATTCAAACCCTTTCTCCCCCCTTCTTTGGATCCCTTACTTTTCTACCTGGTTCCATTGGAGATTTGGGATAGACAAAGTGCAGGAGCATTTATCCTGTTCGTTCTAACATTAACCAAATTTACATAATAGTTCTCACTTCTCACATTTCAAAATAGTTGGTACATTGAGGTTATAGCAGTTAAGGAGAGGCTAAGATACTAAGATAATCAGAAGTTGCAACTTGCAAGAACAAAGTTATATCCTTCTCCTTGAAAGACAAGCGGGAGCCACTCATGATCAGTACTCGCAGTGAAGTTTTGGTAAAGTAGAGAGTAGAAGGGAAGAAAAAATATGAAGTGTTAACGGATGAAAATGCAAAGACAGATAGCAAAGGAAGAAGAACTAGAGCTTCCATAGCTCAAGTGGCATTATAGCAGAGAAGGGAAGAAAATTGAGAAATTGATCATCCAACCTTAATTGCAAATTATTCACAAATATGAATTCTGCACTCTGGTTCCCAATTGGTAATCAGTGGCAATGCCAAATTGGAGGCGATGTGGTCAGCTACCCACTGAGGAAATGTAACATATGGCTTGCATTTTATATATTCTTAATTAATGTTTTAGATCTTTATAAAGTAACACCATAAGAAAGTACTAGAAAATTTCTTGCAATCACAATTCTGAACCCACAAGAAATGCTAGAAAATATTCATAGAAAAACTATATCTACACAGACTCTAAAAGGCAAAAAAGTTCTAATTGTCGGAACTTTCTCTACCTTAGAATTGTCTATCAATCTGTTGCCACTTTCTCCTCGTTGATTCCTCTTTTTGTAGGAAAAAAAATAATTTATTACAAGTTGTATATTCTTCAGCTGAGTCTTCTATTGAAAACATTTCTCATACATTTTGTATTATGCCATGCTCTCAGTTAAACTAGGTTTGCTATTTGGTTCTAGCACAATATGCAAGTTTCTACTTACCATAAATGATTACTTGATGCGCTAATTACCATAAATCGCTAATGATTTATTATAAAGCATGAGTTCGGAGCACTGATAATGGGATCAAATTGTTCAGGAATATCAAACTCCATAGAGGACAGTTGCCAAAAATACTAATGAGAAACTTTGTTGATGGTGACGTAGATCTTACTTGTATGTAGTTAATACTTTATTCTAGGAGTTGACACTGTTGACAATGTAAGGCAACTCAAAGCTAAAAGATAACCAAGCACACTACTTCATATCTCCATCTATTCCTCTAAACTGGTTTTGAGATTGATATTTCAAAATACTGACAATATTCCATCATGGAACAACAGAGGTAAGTATGACCTTTCAAACCAAGAAGAATCAGATTTCATTGTAGCTAGTTGGTGTTTTTTTCATTCCTCTTCTTCTTCTTCTTCCTTTTTATTAATTTTTTCTTTTTTTTGGGCAAAACAAAATTGCGATGAGTTGCAAAATCTATACTTCCAGGCAAATGAAACAAGAGCAAAGCAAGCAAGAAAACAAATGCTTAGCAAATATGTCTGACAACAAATTAACTAACAGTAGAAGGACATAGAACTCATAAATCGGATAATCCATACCTGCAAGAACTCACATATAACAGAAACAAACTCACGAAGCTTTTGCATAAAGAGGAACTTCTCACCAGCAGCAGCCAGAGAATTCTCTAGGCTAGTAATATTCAGCAAGGAAGAAGACAGATTTTCTTCAGTCTTAGCCAATGACACCATTGTTCGGCCATGAGATTCCTGAACATGAAGTACATCAAACTGCGAAGTTAAAAGATCATACAAAAATCCAAGGGCCATCAAAATTATCAACCTCGAGAATGCTATTACCCTAACTGAAAGGATATCTTTCATACTAAACCAGAAAAGCTGAGAATGATAACAATACAAAAACATATACCTTCACCCTCCTCAAGTTCTCATTCAAGGCTTTCTTAGCAACCTCAGCCTGCTGAGATATAGACATCACATTGGAACCATATAATTCTCCACCAGCCCCTCCAATACTACTGTAACTACCAGTAGCATCCACATTTTGCACTGGAGGATGCATCCCGCTAGTTCCACTACCCAGGTACCCAAAACTTGGCTGCAAACTACCACTCTGACGAATGCTACTGACGCCAGTAACACTTCCACCCACTCCTTGAGTCCCAACACCATCATCTAGCCTCTTTCCCAACCCTTTTCTAACCTGCTCTTCTTCCCACATCTTATCCTCCTCATCCTCATCCTCATCCTCACTAACCATTTCAGTACCCCTCTCTTTTGCCATTGCCTTCTCCTCAAAATCCTCAAAAACACCTTTCTTATCAACACCACCAATTTTCTCACCAAAGAACCCAATCCTTCCCTGAAACTCTGGCTCCTCATCACTCAAACCTTCAGCTTCACCGTGATTACTCCCTCCATCCAATGCTATATAATCTGGTGCTGCAGCCTTGGCCTGTCTCAGTCTCTCCCTCTTTGCCCTAATTGCCTCTATCGTTGCCTTGTCCGGTATCACTTCCTCATCCTCCCTCAAACCGGTCCCTAAACCGATATCCTTCAACCGGGATAATGCATCATTTCTCTCAATACTCAAATCTTTGCGCTTTCGATCAAAACCCAAATCATCATCCTCAAAATCTTGACTTTTACCGGTAGTTCCAGAATCTAAATCATTCGCAATTACGGGTTTTATCAAACCCTTTAAGACTACTACAGGTTCCGGCTCGGGCTTGGGCTTATTACGGGCGGGTGCGGCGAGGGTTTTAGTATTTTTCTGAAGCTCCAAGAGGGCTTCTTTAGTGTAAACTCCGGCTTGTGGCTGGACATTGGAGGGGAGGGAGGAGGATGGAGGGTGCGGAGCAAGTCGGTCCTTGGAGGAAGTGAGTTTGTGAGCTGATGATTTGGAGAGACGTGAAGAGGACGAAGAGGAGGGCTTGGGCGCCGGCCGAGAAAACGGTGATTCGTCGTCGTCATCGGCGAAAGAGAGGAGACTTTTAGAAGGGGGCTGTGAGGACGTTTTCTTAGGTTTACTCGTGGCCGAGGGTCTGTTTGTGGTGGAAGGGGCGCCGTTGCTTTTGGCGGTGGAGGGTGCCGCGGAGCTATTATCGTCTTCATCTTCGTCGTCACCGGCACGGCGGCGAAAGTTGCGGGATTTGGCACTCATGGTGGTGGCGATTGGTGCCGGGTCGAGAATAGGTTTTCGATTAGTATTTGTGATCGGCTCCGTATGGATGGGTGCGTTTGATAAACGGGTCGGTTTTAGGCTTCACTATAATTATATGTACCCGACCCGCAACACAGTGTATAGTGTTTGTTTTTCTTATTAGGCCCAAAACACCATAAATAAGGGCTTATAAAAGTAGGCCCATTATTAATCCCTAATTGGGCCCAATTTGATCCACTTATGTGAGGTGGGTTAGTAAGTGATGGATGAAGCCCATTATCATGGCCCTTTTATTTTTCCAACTGAAGAAAGAAACAAAGTTATAAATTAAGAGGAAGTTATGAATGATCTTCACAACCTGATTTAAAAAGACTACAAATATATAAACAATTTGGATAATTATAAAATAATATTTTAAACTATAGTTTCACCGATGGTTTGGAGACTGAGATTTATTTATGATATTAAGTAAATATATAATATTTACAGTTATTGTGGTATGTAAAAAATAATGGAAAAAATGCAAGCAATCCCTTATGATATTGCAAATGAACAAATTATCCCCCTATGAAAAATAAAACAGCAATTTATCTCCCTATGTTTTTTAAAATGAAGCAATTTACCTTCCTGTTTGGAGGGGTAAATTGCCCTATTTTAAAGAATACAGGAAGGTAAATGCTATTATTTTTTCATAAGGGGGTAATTTGCTCATTTGCAATATCACATGGAGGTAAATTGCATTAACCCCAAAAAGATAATGTATCTATAATCTAGAGAACTATCATAAAATAGAACTCGTTGTCATATCAACTTTTGAATATCTAAATTTATCATTTAATTTAATTCATTTCTTCAATAAAATTTCATTACAATAGTAATTTCAATATTTTTTTAATAAATCCATATTTACAACTTCTTTTCTCTCGCACCCCACTCCACGCTTCTTACTTCTCACATGCTTCTTTCTTCTCATTTTTTTTTCCTCCCTCACAATGTTTGTTTCTTAAACTTCTTTTCCTCTTCAATTCACGTCACTGTTCTTTTTCAATATGTTCGCAGAGACCGCATGCAACGAAAGTTAGTAAAAAGTAAAAAGAAACATAGATATTATAATTGGCGTGACATGTTTGTTTTGAAGGAAAAAATGAAGAAAAGGTTTTGTAAGATTTTTCTTTTCCTCTCTAAACTCGTAAATAAATTACAATATCTTGAAAATACAACATATCCTTAAATGAAAATTTGAAAAAATATTCCAAACAATCAAGGGTTAAGAGAATGTGTCAAGAATTTTTAAAGTATTTTATAGAAGATTACAGATGTTAGGTAAATATTTAGGGAGAAGGCTAAATTATGAGATTTAAATAAAAATAGATGTTAGGGGTTCGTAAGATCTTTCTAAAATATGGAGCTTATGAATTGTTAAACTTTTAACAATATTTTAAAATTAATTAGTATAGAATTTTCGCTATTAACATCTCCTAAGCTTCATCATCATTTTCTAATATTTAAACATTTTAAAAAATTAATTATCTTCGAGACCTATCCGATTAAGAGTCCTGAACAAGATAGGGCTTGTCCACAATAATCGCCGACCCAAGTCCCAAGAAGGCCATACCCCTTCAAGCAGAGGGGACTTTGCCTATAAAAGCCGGTCTCTTCCTTCCGATAAAGGGTAACAATTTCAATAACACTCGTAGCCACAAAACATTCACCACCTTCTAGCAATTATTGTTTTATTACGTCATATGGCGCTCTTTCATTGTTTTTTTCCTAAAACTGCTTACTAATTTGATAATCGAAATAGTGACGTGTTTTTTGCAAGTCCTCGTTTTCAGACTTGCAGAAAACTCAGCCAAAAAACTTGGGTCCATTGCAAAATGGACGTGCAACTTTTTTGCTCACATCAATCTTCAAAATAAAATATGAAATCTTTTTAGTCTTAACAAAAATATTTTATAAGATGTACGTATGAGTTTATGAAATCATAATTGGACATGAACCCGTTGAATTATATGTTGTCCAATGCAAGGACAAATTGCACAACTGGGAGGAGAGCAAAATGCATGAACCTGGAGGTGGAGACTCTTACAGCTCACTGCTAAGGTTGTTGTCTTCAAACATGCAATAAACATATATGCTAACAGGGCCCAAACCTACTTGAAATAACGACACTAGCGACTGTCTGCTCGATCCACATATCTACCAAGAAAATAACAATCTTGAGGGGTCAATCAAGAAAAATTAATGCTCATGAAGAAAAATGATTGCATTATACCAAGAACTAAGTCATAGAGGGTTTGATCATCCATTGTTGTTGGGAAAATTTTCATTTTGGTCCATTAATATAGGAGTGGTGACACTTTTGGTTCAGGGCCTTTTGAGAATAGCAATACATGACACTATTTTCGAAAAAAATGGCAATTTAATCCACAGAACCCTAATTTTGCCGGATTTAATCATGTGAATCCGGTATTGATGGCCGTCTCAGTGAATCCACGTCAACAATTGTTACCAGAATCTAAAAATTCCCAATTTATTCAGCACACGTGCCAATCATATGACTAAATCCGACGAAATTAGGGCTCCGTGGACTAAAATTACCACTTTTTCAAAAATATTGTCCTGAAATACTATTCTCAAAAGACCCTAGGTCAAAAATACCACCACCCCTTTATTAGTGAATCAAAATTGCATTTTTCTCGTTGTTGTAAGGAAAGTGATCATATCGTCTCGTGGATAAGGAAATTGAGTCGGTCCTCACCTATACAAAATCCAAACGTATGATCATATACCCTAGAGAGGCGACATCATTTCGTTTGAAACCACGTTGAATTTGATCACAAGGGCTGCTTTTGTTTTTCGCCCTCTTCTTGGTTTCGTCGTTGTGGATGTGCCTAACGGAAAACAGACAGTAAGGGCCTTTGACACCCTGGTCTGTGCATGCAGCGGTGGCCTCAAACATATATTAAAAGGTAAATTACAGTTACTTTTCTTGATATTTGACATAACTATAAATACTTTTTCGTTGTTTGAAAAGTTACAAATATTCATGCGGTGTTTGTAATTTTTAATCAAAGGTCTGAAATTGACTATTTTACCCTTGAATTTTTTATTAAAATTATAGAAAAATTAGTCGAGGCAAATTGCATTATTACTTCTCTGTGTAAAAAATTTAAGAAACCTCTCCATGCGCGTTGTAGTCCAAAAGAAAATTAAAAATTAAATAAAAAATTAATTCAGTGCATATGGGCATTCTGATTATTTCACCTATAAAAATGGATGGAAATGGGTTATTTGTTAGACGGTTACAAACCTAAGCGGGGTATTTGTAATTTTTCAAACAATACGAGGGAATTTGTAATTATGTCATATCTCAAGGAAGGTAACTGTAATTTACCCTATATTAAATTCAGATGAATTTGATCAATCATCACTCACCTCTCTCCTTATAGTTTGTTGTTTTACATTTCAATTTTAAGAAGTAAGAGTACTATTATAGATTATCAAGGAAATCAAAATATAGGAAAGAATTGGATAATATTAGAATCAGACGACCTATCTATTAAATTAATTTGGTATTTGGTTCAATTAAATTTGATTTGAATAAGAATTTTATGTAATTGCAGAAATAAATCTCCTTAAATTTAGCATATTCTTATTCAATTTGCGACATTGCAGGATCTAGTTTGGGTTGAAAAATTTGATCCACGGATGGATTTTGACGTTAGGGCCCGTTTGGAGGACAAAAATTTGTGGAGGACACACCCTGCTTTTCCATATAAATTGTCACCTGTATCATGCATGCATTTTCTATAGGGTAAAATACAATTTACCCCCTGTATTATTAGAAAAGTGTAATTTACCCTCTTGTGAAAAAATAAAGTGCAAAAAACCCCTCCTTAATACTCTTAGAAATGATGCAATTTACCCCCTCCATGCGACTGGTGCACTTCACGCGCTTTTTTTTTTATTTAATTTTTAGTTTATAAAATTACATTTTTATCCTTATTTTAAAACCGTTAGATCTAATTCATTTAGATGAATGGTTCAGATCTCATCAATATTATTATAAATATATTAAAATTTAAATATTATATATTTTTTAAAAATTATATATTTTTAGTTGTATATATTTATTTATATATGTATCTATATAATATATCTATACAGAGAGAGATAGAATGGAGGAGCAAGGGTTGGGGGCGGCAGGTGGGCTAGAGGCGAAAGGCTGGGAGCGTCGGGTGGGAGGGTTGCAGCGAGGGGTGGGGACTGGGGCCGTGGGGGACGGGGAACCGCGGTTGGTGGACGGCGGGTGGATGGGAACGGGGGACTGGGAGCTGACAATTGGGCGTTGGGGCCGATGGGGGGCTGACGACTGGGGGGCGGGCATCAGCGGCGAGCAGCGGGGGTGGCGGCAGCAGCAGCAGCAGCAATATATATATATATGTATTTTATGTATATATATAATAAAATAATATATATAATATGATTAAATCTGAACCATTCGTTATATTTAATCTTAGCCGTTCATTTAGATAGATTCATATTAACCGTTGGATCATAGTAAATTGAATCTAACCGTTCAAAATTTAAAATATAAAAATTAATTTATTGTTAAAAAATGATAAAAAAATCGCAGAAGAAGCGCGTGTAATACACCGCTACCTCCAGGAGGTAAATTGCATCATTTCTAAAAATATAGGGGAATTTTTTGCACTTTATTTTTTCACAGGGAGGTAAATTGCACTTTTCCAATAACACAGGGGAGTAAATTGTCTTTAACCCATTTTCTATATGTGTCATCAGTTTTGCTATCAATAATTGAGTGTATACACGCTCAAGGTCCGCCGATGAGGCCTAGTTCATTTGGCAAAGTTGATGCCTCATGATCTATCCCTACGCGGAATGATGTTGCTACTGTATAGTATGTATTATTTGTAACTGTAATAGTTAAGTGTTCTTTTATGTGATATTATTGATATAATTATTATAATCGTCTCTGTTAGACATGGATATGTGCCTAAGTGAGAGTTCTGGCAGATTTTTACCCGTTCATTAATAAACTCTCAAACAAGTACAAGTAATTTAGTGTAAAAAAATTACATGGTTTTAGTTCGAAATTTAATATACCGAATTTCCTAACATTTCAGTTTTAATATTCTTAATACACGCCCTTGTTATCGCTTGCAACGTAATTATAAGAAGTATCACTAACTACATCAAATTTCAATCCCACCTTAGTAAAATTCATATCCAAGCATAACTCGCAGCCAATTTTGCAATGTTGTTGCTACGCTCCTTCAAATATTCATGAAACGTAGATGACAATTAAATTTTAAGACTTAACGTAATGAAAAATAATAATCATACTTAAATTCATTATATTCAAGAATTCAACTTCAAATAAGTTTTTATCGATTGTTACTGAATTTAATATCAAATAATTCGATTAATTTTTCAACCCTAATGATCATCATACTATAAATCAAAGGTAGGCAGCAATCATGTATGGATCCAAGTATGAATCAAAGAAAAGTTAGCAGCAACCCATCGTGAAAAGGAATATAGACATGTCAGATAGAGAAGAGTTGAAGAGTGGGGTAGGGAATAGGGGGAATTGCACGTGGGGGAGGATAAGGCTGCTGTTTCAGATTTTGACTCATGGCCATCACACAAGGGGAGGGTCGGACACGAATTGAATTTTCTGTCGTAATTCTAGTATTTTTTTTGTTTCGTATTGTATGTGCACGTCATATATATATATATAAAATATTTTTTTGTTAAAATTGTTGATATAATTTATATACGTGATATGTATATATAAAATAAAATAAAAAATAAAACAAAATTACAATAGAAAATTTAATTTCGATCAGGTGTGGGTATGGGTTTTGGACCGTTTCGCTTATTTTCTTGAGCTTACGTTGCAACCCATTGATTATTTGGCCGACACCAGAATTTTTAAGATCTTTGCCCCCACCAACTCTTATCTTTTTCAATTTTTGGACTTCTTCATGTATCTTTTCTTTAAAAAAAATCAAAAAAAGAATTTATCATTGTTTTTTTTTTTTTCAAAAAGAATTCAGTAAGTATAGAAATAATTAAAAGTATTTTTAAAAATTATGCATGAAGGTACTGCGTGCCATAAAAATTTTACTAAAAATTATGCGCACAGATATTGTGTACCACAATTTCTTGTGTTTTTTAAACAAAGACTGTGATGCTCTTTTGAGTAGCTTTACTTGGAGAGAGGCAGAATTTTAATTATTGCAACTCATGTAGCAATAGAACTCTTAAGATTAACCCTTTTTTTTCTTTAAATTAGGAGCCGAAAGCCACAAAAAAAATTCAAAGAGAATCAATTAATGTCCGACTTGGAAAAACTTACTCTTATCTTGTTAGTACATTTAACTTGTCCGAAAATGACAATAAAACTTTAGTCCTGCAATTAAAAGTCTTTCAAGTTAATATCAAAATTCAAAAGTCACTTTCTAATCCTACGTACAGCTGACATGGACTAAGAACCAATTCTTTTATATATAAATCAAGAGGGAAAATATTAAATAACACTGTGAATTATGCTAAATTAATAACAAAATTAATTATACTACACTGATACAACTCAATACACACTGTGTAATATTTTCACACTCAATTCATAGAATTCTTTTTTTTTTTTTTGGTTATTATTAAGACCCAATATAGGTAGGCCCTACGAATACGAGTTTTTGATTGGCCTAAGATAAATACGTCGAATATTTACTTAATTAGTTAGAGAACATCATAAAAAAAGGGCAAATTACAGTCACTTCTTCTGAGATTTGGAATAATTACAAATATCCTCTTGTTATTTGAAAAATTACAAATATCCCCCTAAGATTTGTAATTTTTAACCAAAGACCTGAAATCAACCATTTTTGCCCTTGAATCTTTTATTAAAATTGTAGAAAAATCAATCGAGTCAAATTGCATTAGTGCTCCTCCATGTAAAAAAGTTAAGAAACTTCTCCCTACGCATTGTAATCCAAAAAAAAAAGAATTAAATAAAAAATAATTCAGTGCATAAGGGTGTTTGGTCAGTTCACCTATAAAAACAGATGAAAATGATTTATTTGGGGGATATTTTTAATTTTTCAAACAACGAGGGAGTATTTATAATTATGTCAAACCTCATGAAAGGTAGCTGTAATTTACGCAAAAAGAAAAATATAATTTAACATACTCTTGCATGCTGTTTGGTTGAAGACATCATGCAACCTAAACAAGATTATCTTTCTTCACGAGAAATATAAAACAAGATTAGTAAACTGGTTTAGCGTTAAGACAGGTTTATGTCTAGTAACCTCCAATACTTATCACCAAAAACAAATGCAATTGGAAAATAATGGAACCACCACACCTAACAATAATATCCTATCTTTAAGTGGTAGTTTGTCATTGTGCTTAAGGGGCCCACATGAAACACGATATCATGGGTTTCGAATCCCTGCGTTGGGTTGATGTTATTTCTATTGTATAGTAGGTATGATTTGTTGTTGTAATAACTATGTGTTAGTTTATTTGATATTATTGATTTGATTGTTTGATATTGTCTCTGTTCGATATTGATAACCGACATGACTGAATGTAATTACTTTACTTTCAATTAATAAAATTCATCGCTTTCAATTCAAAAAAAGAAAGGGGAGGCCCACATGAAACAGGATATAAATTAAACCATGTGATCCGGGTCGCCTACTCGATCTCGTACGTCCACCTCGATTCGGTATCCTTTAGCTCGATCTTGTAAGCTCCCAGACAAGTAACCTGAGAGGAAACAAGCACGTGAGACTAGTCAGGAGCGTCCCCGGCGTAGACCCTCCGATACTTAAGTCAGACACTAGTCGAGATATATATAAATGACGATCTGGTAGAAATAGCTGGTCGAGTCTAATCAGAATAACCCACCTTAAATGTGGTGTACACGACATATTTATAACACCAAATGTCCGTACCTGTACGGTCCACGTGGCTTCGTGTGCTTCGTCCGATGTGCCTTAGCATCGACGGTCTTTGTTTGGACACCTGGCCTCGAATATGGACCGGGTCGGGTCGTCAGATCCGACCCGTCCCGCCTGTACGCGGGTCCCCTGCATTCTTCATGGTTTTGGGGCCTTATTGAGGGTATTTTAGTCTTTTATTATTCATGAGGTTGCACCCCATCACCATGATTAATTTCGTATAATTGAAATGATTTGATTATCACGCTTACTAACTAGACGTGCCTTTATACAGTAGCTAAAGGTTAGCAAGAGCGTTTGACTGATTGAGAAAAAGCGACTTTTGAACTTGCAACCATAATATTAATTAGCAACTTTAATTAGTGAGGGATTAGGATGCTTTTGTAGAAGCTATGAAAACCATATATAGCTTAATAATCTTGCTTTTTGGATTGCTAGTTATCCAGTAATCATTGGAAAGAAGATAGTCAAACAGGCTTTGAGGAGAATAATTATTTTCTAGTTAGTAATTAATTAAACAAAAAATAAACTATGTGATTTGAATAATCAATATGTTAAGGAGAGAGAAGAGATAACAAAGCTAATAAAGACCTAATTTAATTGACGAGTCGAGACCCCACGACTCTAAACTCATGAATTCAAATTCACCAACGCGTCAGATCGATATTGCTCTATTTTAAGAATAGGTGTTGATTGATGAGGAATCTGATCAGATATAATTACTCCTTTTACAAATAATTCATAAATTTTTCGATACAGTTGAGTAAAAGTTACAAAATTGAGCTTTACCACTCCTCAATATATATGGAGATATATAGCTACGTAGAAGACTAAAAATTATATAGGAAGATGAATATTATTATTATTATTATTTCCCTCATCAATCTCCTTAATTTTTCTTTTTTCTGTATTTTCCTTCAAATAGAAATTTACTACAAAAAAAAAAAATGATTATTCCCTACATTATAAATCACTACCATTTAAAAGTCATAGTAAATCAAAATTAATTATTTACCACAATCAGATAAAAATGATGCGAAAACTTAAGTTTTGACCATGATTAATAAACATTCGCTATAATATTATCTATAGTCAAAATATTTGACACACTTTTTAGCTGTAGTAATAGTCATTGCAAATCATTGTGCAGCTATAATTAATTAGGATCCGTTATAATTTTTTATTTTAACTATGATAATTAATTATATTAAAAAATCATATTTTTTTCTCCTTTTGTTAAATTAAGTCCAACTTTTAGGAAAAGAGAAGTACCATTCTCCTTTTGTATTTCGTGAGTATTGCAAATTAAAATAATGTGGGCCAATTGCAAATGGCTGTGGAATATATACAAGTAAATTAAAATTAATTATAAATTCTTTCACCTCCCCAACTGACTGAAATTCATTAATATAATTAATTCAGATGCTAATGAAGACAAATTTCTGAACTGATCACTTCCACGGAGGATGAAACCCTAATATCTACAAATAACACACGTATCACACTAAAGTAAGTACCTACAAATTTTACTTAATTTATTTTGATTGTATTTTAAACAGCCGCATCAAAATCATTTAATATTTAATATTTTAATATGTTTAAAATTTTTATTTAAATCAAATTTGATTGAATTAAACCAATCACATAACAAGTGTATTACACCAATCAATAATTGATAAATGTATTTCAATTATCGTATAATTGATTCAAGTCTGATCAAACTCGATTCATGTTAGAATTTTCCCTTAACACGCCTCTCCTCGTTACACCCGAAACTAAACGGAAGAAGAGAAAAGGCAAAAATCAAGAATTGAATCAAAATAATAGTTTCATGAATTCCATCTATTGTATACAATAAGAAGCCCTTACGGCCTATTAAAATTAGTACAAAATTGTCAAAACCTAGAACTAATGCATCACTTCTCCCGCCGCAGGTATTTACACTCTAATTAACCAAGTCGAGAACCAAAACAAAAGAAAGCGAAAAAACATCATCGTATTCGTCTCCTTCCGAACACACATGAATCAAATTAGACAATATCTCAACGAGCTCTGGCGAAAGAAACATTTCGTAAACGTTCTTTGAGACAGTCACAACGAATTTAACTCAACGACGACGTCAGTCGTGGTAGCAAAGAAGCATGACGACGCATCGTCTGATGATGTAGAGCTTAGCCCTTTGTTCCCTGAGGACACCGCTAAGGCCTCTGCTGGAAATCCTCTTCTTGCCGCTGCTGCTGATGCTGATCTTCATGGTTTCTTGCTTGGGAGAGAGAGAGAGAGAGAGAGATTGATCTTTTGTTTAGGTTGAGGATGTCTTAATTATGTGAGTTTGAAGGGTGAGGGGGTCTTATAGGTGTGTGGAGGTGTGGTCTTAATTAGGATTGGTCGAGTGAAGAGCCAACTATGGGGCACCAAAGGGGGTGCACTGCCCCCAAGACCACCAGACAGTTTCTCTTTGGGTCCCACTTCCCACTTGGGATTCCATAGCCAACAACGATGTGGAAATTTGATTAAACTATTCCAACAAATCCACCCACTCCTCCCTTTTCTTTCTTTACAATTTATTTACATGTCTTTTTAGTTTTGCATAATAGGAAATAGCATAATTTAGTCTGATTTTTATTATATATATATCATAAATATAAATTATTAATAATTATGATAATTGAGATAGATAAACGTCTCACATTGGTTACAGATGAGAAGTTTGAACAGCTTATACCCCAAGCCTCCTCTCCATAATAAGACGTCCTTTCAAGACAAAACTGCGAGAATCATACGAAACTAGAGCAAACAATATCTCACTCAATGGAGCACCGATCGAATCGCAAGCACTACCAAAATATATAATATTAGTGATAAAAATATCAAGTAATAATTTTGAATGTTGCCACAGAAAGTATATATTGAGTGACAACAATTTTAATATTGTCACGGTATAATTATTAATGACAGGAATTGTGTTAAAAGTTGTCAGTATAAATAACTAGTGACACTTCTATCCTGACAATACAAAATAGTGACAATAAGTGATTATTGTCCCTAGATTGTCATTATATATGTGTCACTAATTTTTTTTAGTGACAATTAATGCCACAATATTTTGTCACTAATTCTTACCAATTACAATTACTGCAAAATAATTATCATTATTTAAACGTTGAAATCAATTATTGTGATAAAATAAAAAAAATTGTCACTAAATATATATAATCAGTGACAATATTAAAATTGTCACTAAAACTTTTATTTTGCTAATTTTCTATTTTGTTACAGTAAAGCCACACCAATAAATATTATAGATTATCTTTTAAAAAAATTAAAAAAAACAATCACATATTGATATTATTCAAATTCATGACCTTATCATAACGCCTCACATCTAGACAATCTTTACAAAAAAAAAATAAAAAAAATCTCTAATATAATTATAAAACTTATTATTCTAGTAAAATCAAAATTCTTATCACTTAATATATATTACAAGTGCTTATTTCATATTATTACTTCAAGTTTTTGTCACTATTATTATTATATTTCACAATAACAATAAAAATTTCCCGACAAAGTCCCAATTTTAATAAAAATGTTTGAGCACCTAACCAATAAAATTGCATTTGGTTAGAGTGGTCTCACTCTCCTCCTTGCCATGCCCAAATGTTATGGTACGTTTCCATTTTATAAATGGACATTACTTTGATAGGCTTCAACCTACACAATTTTCTATTTATGTAGATTATATATTTATATACCTACCAACATAATGGGTCGCCCATTACTTCAATCGCCCAACATATTTCCCTAGTTTATGAGCTACCTTACCATATATATATATATGTTGACGATATGCTCCTAATTATTGGATTTTGAGATATTCATCAACACGTATTTCACAATTTTTTAATAATATTATTAATATTATTATTATTTATCGGTGTTTATTATATTTATTTATTTATTTATGGGTACAAACTCTAGTTCAACTACCTTTTACTAGCTAGTCTTTGATCATGACAACAATTATCTCACCGAAATAGCTTTTGACTAAGTTATTTATGTGGTACAATCACGCTCAAATCATGGTAAGATAGCATGCTTATGCTTATGCTTATGCGTGCTTTCTTTTTCGGAGATCTTATGATTAATTATTATGTAATTTAGTCATTTGACATGTAAATCATCATGATTTTTTGAAGATACAATATGATGCTTTTACTGTACGTGATTTAACAGACATAGACTTGATTAATTAATTAGGTACCCCTCCAAGTAGATAGTATAGGGCATGAAAGAGATGGATAGTGCGAGAAATTGTGTATTATGAAATCGAGGTAAGAGTTAGACTCTTTATTTTTAAGACAATTATTGTCCTGTTCTGGTGCTCACCAAATCGGCAATTTGTCTCCCAAGATATAACGATTTTCTATCTCAAAGTAGCAGCACTACAAACTTTGATAAATGACGAACCAAATGATATTTTGAAACTCTTTTGCTAAACTCTATTTGCAGAATGTTTTTATGCATACGAATGCTGTGAATGAGTTGAATGAATAATGAAATGAAATGAAAGGCTTATTTATAGGAGTTCGAAAGGTGTATCGAACGGACATGTCCAGTTAGAAAAGATGCCCTTGAAAGGTTATGACCTTTCATTCGGATGGACGCATCATTTCAACCAATGAACATAGCATTTCACTCAAGTAGACGCATCATTTCACCCAAAAAATTTCACCCAATGGGGACATTCTTTCAACCAAAGGACACACCTATTCGGTTGATTTAGACATGGTCGGATGATGATTTGGACGTTATCAACCATCATCCACTTGTCACGAGCTGTCACAGGCTTGTTATGGGCCGCACATCGTAACCAATCACTTGTCATGATTTAATCTTTAATTTATCATTCACCATTTTCCAAAAGATAGTGTTTCATGAGCTTAATGTTTTAAATCGTTGAAACTGAGGCTCCATGAATTTTAAGGTCATGGTTCCAAATCTCGTTAGCGTGGGTTGTTGTTTTATAATAGGCGATAAGCAAGTTATTAGATATAAGATATTTATTATAAATAATTTTAATTGATTTATTCAAAATAAATAATAGTTCATTACTTTACTTTAAAAAAAAAAAAAAAAAAAGCTAAGTCCTATGTCGTCATCCTTAATTACATCAAATAATTAACAATAATATATAATTTCCCATGAACAATTATTCTCCCTTGAGGTCGAGGCTTATTGTTTTTAATTAATTGACTAAAAAAAAAAAAAAAAACTCAAATATAGACAACCATCACTATGCAAGAATTTGGATACCTTGCACTAAATTTTGATTATTTGACGTAATGATATACCTGTCACGCTATATACTTACCGAAGGAAACACATTCGATATGTATGTATAATACAAAATATATTTATTTATTTTAATTAAAGAGAAAAAAATATGAATAATTAATCGATCAAAAGTAATAAAATGTAACAATTTTAAATGAGCGTGAGTACTATAAAGTAATTGATAGAACAAATTGATTAAAGAAATAGTTATCTCGTTAAAGAAATAAATATGTCTTGTGGGTTATTTTAGTCTATCAATATTTTGACAACCAAATTTAGTTACTCTAATATTGAACCTTAATAAATAGTATATATACATCGATGATCCATGGAAAATTATTTTTAAACTTGGTTGTTCGAACTTAGTAAATTTGATTATTGATTGAACTGCTAATCGAGTCTGTTCCAAACTCAACTAGTTTTATATGTTCATGCATATTTTATAATTTTTTTTAATAATAATCGGGTCGAACTCAAGGTTAGTTTAAAAATTAAAAAACTTTGTTCAAACTTGATTTGTTAAGTTTAGTGACTCGATCAAACTATTATTGATCAATCACAAATGAGTATCGAGCAATTTCAATTTATTTTTCAGTCCTAACCACGACATGATAATTTAGAATTACCAAATATTACAGGGTTAATTACACTGACCTCGCCTATTATTATGGGAATATACAAATTCCCCCTCTCTTAGTATGAAAATTACATAAACTTCCCTTTCAAATATACCCACCTTACAAATTGCCCCTTCCGTTAGTCAACTTAATGGATTTCGTTGATGTCATAAAAAAAAATGGTCTAAACTTCCTATAATACCCTCGACCTGAATAACTCTATTTTCTATTACTTAAATACTCTTAAGGGATAATTTGTTATTTTTAAAGTTAATAAGGGTGTATACTCGTAATCCTTAGTAAATTATTTTATAATATTTTCTTAATCAAATATTGTGTATGTGTAGGTTGTGACATTAATTTCTACTCCTAACAATCATCAAAGCTTCCAAATTTTGTTAAAATTATATTATTTGATAACAAGTAATAAAATAGAGTTTATATTACTCAAATGTTAAAAATATTGAGGCAATTTTTATTATTTTAGCCAATGTTACTATGTTGAATTAAAATTTAAACAAGTCAATTTTAATGTATTTTAATTCTTAAAGTTCTATACGTTACAATTCCTAGAAAAATGAAGGCATACGTATATTTTTAAATTATTTGAAGAAAAACTTTTTTCCTTCTTTTCATTTCAAATAAAGAAAATAAAAAAAATACTTCTATTATTAATTTTATTGAATTATTTTCAGTTTTATAAATAAGGATAAAATAATCATTTAAGCACCTATTATTAAATTTGACTAACACTTGTTAGCTAGAGGGGATAATTTGTAATTTTTATAGTAAGAGGGGGGAATTTGTATATTTCCAAAATAGCAGGGGAAGTGAGTGTAATTAACTCAATATTAAAATAATGGTATATGCATTGGTCGGCAATGTACCAAAAGACCAAAAGGAAGTATTATTCGAGTAAATGTGAATGAAATAATGAAAAGATTTTGATGGCATGAGAGTGTATGTATGTGTAAGAATATTTGGAATCCCCATGTCCAAAATCAGACGTTGGCGAAACAAAGGGATCAAATCAAAATAACAGTCAAAAGCCCCACGTGAATTACAAATTCTCGTGCCATATATATATATTTGATATAATATAAGGGCAAATAATTTTTTTGATACCGTGACACTAAGCTATTATTTGTTTTGATACCACAACTTAGGTAGGTGGTTGTTTTAGTCTCATAAAATACGTTTTTCAGTTTTTTGGTTCCAAAAATGTCACGTTTTTCAGTTGTTTTAGTCCCAAAATATTATATCTCATGTGCAATGTCCTAATCTTACGGGATAAAAAGACATTTTGTTCTATAAGAACTATGAATATTTGTCATCGTGTCAAGAGCCCAAGACCCAGAAATTTCAAAGCAGCTGTGACCTTCAGCCCTAAGTTTTAATTATTTATTTATTTATTTATGCTTGGGATTTCAGGTTTTGTCAGTACAAATATATATATAGCTCAAAACCCTATTAAGTGATAGATTAATTTATAATTAATTTAACCAATGCATTGCAACCCACTTGCTTCGTCTCGTGTTTCTCCCATTTCACTAACCCTAATTTTAAGACACGATCAAGTGACTCTTGATCAGCAATTATGTTAAGGTTGATGTTATGATTTTGCTCGAGGCGTTTCCCTGTCTTTGTTGCTTCAAGCAAATATGTAGTTAGGCTTAATTGTATTTATTGCCCCATATATCAGGGGTGGCAAAATAAGAACATTAAATAGGGTGGCAAATACTGTCTTAAAATTAACTTTTTTTTGACAATTGCAGGACTCCGACCATCGAATTTTTAAAAATAACCGGAATTTACTGACATGGACAAATTTAAGATTTTTTAAATTGGAAAAAAAGCTGACTAGGCATTATTTTAAAAATATCCTGCCACATAAGAGCTGACATAGAAAAAATAATATATAAACTAAATTTTAAATTTTCATTATGCATATAGTTATAAATTATAAAAATAATTATTATATAATATAAATTAAAAATATATATTTTAAAAATTATATAATATAAAAATAAAATTATTATATAATATAAATTTTAAATCTACATGTATATATTTATATATTACATTATTATATAATATAAATTAAAAAACCTTAAATTATTTAAAAATATTAATTTATATTATATAATAATGTAATATATAATTATATACCTAATATAAATGTAAAAAAATTATATATTTTTTCTATGTCAACGCTTATGTGGCAGGATATTTTTAAAATATGCGCAGTCAGCTTTTTTTCCAATTTAAAAAACCCTAAATTTGTCCATGTCAACAAATTCCAGCCACTTTTAAAAATTCGGTGGCCGGAGTCCTGCAATTGCCAAAAATAAGTTAATTCTAGGGCAGTATTTGCCACCCCTATATTTAATGTCCTCATTTTGCCACCCCTTTTAATATACGGAACAGTAAATACAATTAAGCCCATATAATTATATACCAATTAATTATTTTAGGACAACAACGTCAGAGTTGCTAGCTACATTTACCTAGTGAAACTATTACAACAATCAAGTTAAATTGTAGCAATCTAGTAATCAAAACTAAATAAAATTGTGTATTTTACTTGTTTAGGTGTGTTTGGACGGTATATTTATAGGCATTGCCAATGGTACGTTCAACGTTTGACCTTCTAGATATTGATGTGGATCTTTTATCATATTTTTATGTCATATAATAGTGTCACGTCAGTGATTATTTGACATGCATGTGTTTTGTTTTCAAATTATAGAATATATAGTTAAATGATATTATAATCTAAATTTGCAGCCGCATATAATACACGCATGGGTGCAACATCAGTATGTAACACAAAAATGTGATAAAAGATCTTTACTTCTAAAGAGGGACCCTGATATCAAGAACTTGTTTTATTATTATTTTAAGTTTTGAGATCAGATAAATAATACAGATTCAAATCCACATAAAAAGAGAACGAATTCTCGTTCAATTTGGATATAGTAATTAAAAATCTTTTAGGAGCATAATAATAAGAAGTTCCATTTTACTTTCATCCCAGTGATATAATTATAATTCGTAATTTTCAAAATAATAATTATTATAATTAAGTAACGCGGCGAAATCACTAAAATTCAAGGTCGACTTGTTCGTCATTAATTCCTGGCATAGTTTGAAGTATCCCACATAGTTTTTTCATTGTACATATAAAAAAAATCAAGTGATTGTAATGAACAAGAAAGTCAGGCCGCACGTGAACTTCTCGTGGTTGATACGTCGCTTGCCTCTGCTATTCTCGACATGATCACCTAATCAAATAAATTTTTTTGTTATCCCTAATCTTTATTTATTTTACAACATGAAAAGTTGGCCCTTGACTAGTCTATGCTGTGATTATTTTACCGTTGTAGAACGTGTAAGTATTTTTCTCACTTAAATTTTACTTTCAACCAATTATTACAACATGGGATATCAATTATGCTCGTCGTATAATTTATCAGTTTGGTTATCAAAATTTAATCAAATTCTTGCTTTCTCTCTAAAATTGTTTCGCCTTCTAAATGATCCATTGCGTATAGACTTTCTTACTTATAGTAAGTCTTGTAAATGATCATCTTGTCCAACATCTCATTCACGATAACTATATAAAACTAGCAGCTTTTTCGAGGGTGATTGACTTATTATACTTTTTATTTGGAAGATCACGTCCTTCCTTGATTACAGCTCTTCGTTAATATAGACGGTGTTAATCAAGTCCAATATATATTGCCATATTAGGAATTAAATAAAATATATATTTTATTAAAATAATATAAAGTTTTATATATATATATATATATATATGAATAATTTCTATTTTAATTCTCATAAAGAGAATCATTTTTTGGTTTAGTTTAGCAATTAGATTAATTTTGAAGTTTTAGGTGGAATTAAATTCGTAGCCTTGTTGAACTATGTAAGAACCAACTAATCTTTTGAGTTAAGCTTCGTTAGTGTGAGCTCTTTAATGGTCTATTTATAGCGTAGGATCAACTAATATAAAAAGTTTACATAAACACACTAAAATTACATTACACGAATACACTTTCAGGAGTGTAACTGTAATTTCATAATATTCATAAAATATTTATATAATTAAACATAATTTAAAGGGTGTTAATGTAATATACCGTAATTGTTAAATAAAATATAAATTGTTATCTTATATCGGTTATGAATATCCTTAGGGATAAATGTAATTTACTCTCCTGTGATATAAGAAATGAGCAAAAAAATTTCCTGTGAAAAAATAATTAACAAATTACCTCTCTTATATTTTACTAATTATTTTGCTCAAGAAATTTTTTACTCATTTTTTTATATCACATGGGTGTAAATTGTATTTATCACAACATCCTTATTGTTATAAGGATGAATTATTTAAATTTATGGTGCAATAATTTATGTAACCTATTTTTTTTTGGCTAAAACAAAAATTAAAACATGTGGGGCCCACTTTTGCACCCTTGACTATAAACGCATGGTTGGTCTTGGAGCCTGTGACTGTAAGAATTCAGACTTCCAAGTTAAACTTGTGATTATTCCAATAACCACACGTAATTAGCAGAAACTGGGGTGTTTTAATTTTAATTAATCGGTGAAGTCGGTGATTACACGGTAATTACCAGCTTATACAGTTGTAATCACACGTGCGGATCGAGTCTCGATACGATACGCGTTGTTGCTTCAAATAGAAAACACGTGCGAAGTTGAATTTTTGCACTGTAATTGGAAATTTAAATTTGCATGTCACTTCTTTATAGTATTAGTGTGCTGTACAAATATTACTTTTGTAATAACTTGTCGGGATATTATCTAACTTGATTATCGTAATTTCCATCAATATAATAAGCTTGTTAAATTCAATTTTCGATGAATCAAACATTATGTTTACTGCTCTATATAAATTTTACATTAAAAATGAACTCATGTCTGTATTTACACAATTCACTTATGTTTGGGGATTCACCCGATCTACCAAGCTCTCCATACGCAGGGTTCATTGACAGTTTTGTTTATCGTCCGAATAATTTTTTCTTTGCACCCGAAGAGCGGGTGCTTGGGCGTTTCCCTGTACACCCGACTTCTAAAAGAAATATAATTATTTTATTATGATTAATTATCATAATTAAAAAAAATAAAATATTATGGTGCATAGTAATTAACCACGGCTGTGGAACGGTTTTTAGCCCATTGCTTTTGAAGCCGAAATGGGCCATTTCCAAAAGTATAGAGCCTTAGCTCGGCAATGTCATTTCGAAATGGTGATTGGGCCCAAGTATGATTTGGATGTAAGGCTCTCTGGAAAATGAGGTCAATGGGTAGACTGAGCCCAAACTATAGTCAAAGCCCAAATTCAAGACTAAAAAGATTCCTGGGCTAAGAAGTATGATAGGAGTTGTAAAGGGAAATTCTAGTTCTCTAGTTCGGACCTCACTTCGTCAAATTTGAATTAGTTATATGGCAAGTACAGTACATTTATTGTGTGATTAGTGTTCAGTTTAAAAAAAAGATCAATCATATAACATGTGTATTACATTTATTCTATGATTGGTTTAATTCGAACAAGAATTTTTCAAATTGTCAATTCTTCAGAATTTGCTTATTTTTCGTTCACTAGGGGCATGTGTTTGTGTGTGTGTGTGGAGGATCCTATTGGATAAAATATATGATAAAATAAATTAATAATTTTCATTGGTATTACCCAGTTGAATAATATGTAGGATAAATTATCAGACCTTATTTAGAGTTTTATGAATTATTAACGGCCCATCATTTTTTATGGTAAACTATGTGCATAAAATTGAATAGTGAATATGACTGTAATTTTCATTATTTTCATTAAAATGTGAATAAAATTTGCTTACACAACAATGAGAGGCTGATGAGGCTTAGCTTAAGTGGCGAAGTTGATGCTCTATAATTTTATAGGTCATGTGTTTGAACCTTTACGCGAGATGATGTTATAATTACTGTATAATATGTATTATTTGCTGCCGTAATAGTTATATATTAATTTATGTGATATCGTTGATATGATTATTATATTTATTCCTGTTTGATATTGATTATCGATAAAATTAATTATAATTACTTTATTTTGATTAATGCTTAAGACTAAAAATAAACTGGGGGACGGGGTACATCGTACTGAAAAAAACATTAAACAAATCCCATGTTTGTCTTGGTGCGTAGTGTTATTTCATGTTTGATGTCACTAACTCAACTGAAAAGTCGCGCTTTCAATCACATACATATATAACTGGATGATAAAAACAAAAAGACGCAAACTACAAGATCAGACGTCTGCATGTTGTCACGGGTCTGAAACCCGACTTCACACCTACCCTCCACCACCCCCAATCCCCATATAATTCTACATTAAATAATAAATAATCATAAAATCATAATAATAAATAAATAAAAAAAGATAAAGTTAGGTTTTAATTTTGGGTGAATTATATCAAGTTTCCACAAAATTTAATTCAATTATTTAAACAATTATTAATACCCTTAATATGTAATATATTATGTAATTCTTAGACGATAAGTACTGAAAATATCGATTTTCTCTCTTGTTGAAATTTTATTTTTTTATAAAAAAATAATTTGATAAACTATAAAAAAAAGTTTGATATTAATTGAATGTTACTTAAATATAAAAAAGTAATATTGGACTGACGTTATTATAAAAAAGTATGTAACATTATAATTTAGATTCCAAAAAAAATATTTCGGAAAATTCAAAACGAAAAGAAAACCATCCTAACTAAATCTAACAGAATAAGTTAATTATTAGATGAATATTATTGTTAAATGATAATAATAAATTTTTAAATAATAAAAAAATATTTATAATTGTATCAATCACGAATTTATATTTTAATTTTCATTAAATAATTCCCTTTGTATCTTGTTTCTTCAAAATCCCAAATCTGTCCTCGTCGTTGTGTTTGCTTCCCTTTCATCAGTTGCCACTGCCATGTCGCTCGTCCCTCTTCTCCTCCTCTTCCTCTCTCTCCTCCCCTCCTTTCTCTCTCTCTCATCCCCTTTCAGTAAGTCCATTCACATCTTATACGTATAGCATACGTATCTGTACACTCCACCTCTCTACTAACTTACTGTATTTTCCAGTTCACAGTGTAATGAACTAATCTCCATGCATGTGGGTGAAGCTCACTCATTCTTGTTCTTCTTTTCTTTCCACAGACTACAGCTTACGCATTGATTGCGGCGGCCCCGTGAACTCCACCGACGCCTTCCACACCACCTGGCTCTCCGACCGCTTCTACTCTGGCGGCGCCACCTCCGTCGTCTCCGAGCCCCTCCACTTCCTCCACCAGAAAGAGAAAACGCTTCGCTACTTTCCCATCTCCTCAGGCAAGAAAAACTGCTACTCCATCCCCACAGCCACGGCCCGAAGCCGCTACTTCCTCCGCACATTCACCGTCTACGACAACTTCGACGGCAAGTCGCACTCCCCCTCCTTCGACGTATCCGTCGATGGCACTCTAGTCTTTTCATGGCGATCACCTTGGCCCGAGTCCGTCTCTCGCTCTGGCGCCTACTCTGATCTCTTCTTTTATCACGATGATTCCGCCGTCGACCTGTGCTTTTACAGTATTGCCACTGACTCTCCGGTTATAGGGTCTTTGGAATTGACTCAAATCGACACCAACGCCTACCCATTTGACTACGCAAACAATTATACTACTTACATTTTGGTCAATTACGGGAGGTTCTCCTCCGGTTCCGATCAATGGGGCCCTGGGTTCAGCAACGACACCGATTTTTTCGGCCGGTCGTGGCAGTCCGACGCCGAATTCAGGGTACAATCAGCGTCCGTTGCTAGTGGAGCGACAATCAAAGCGGTTTCTGCGATCAAGAACATAGTTAATGCGGAAAGGAAACCGAATTACTTCCCCGAAAAGCTTTACGAGACGGCGATTACGGCGCTGGGGAACGGTGGCGCGGTGCTGGAATACGGGTTGCCGGTGGACGCCAAGCTGGATTACTTGCTGTGGTTCCATTTTGCGGAGATTGATGTGAGCGTGACGACGGCGGGGCAGAGGGTGTTTGATGTGATTGTGAATGCGGAGAAAGTGAGAAGGGTGGATGTGTATAAGGAGGTCGGAGGATTTGCTGCCTATGATTGGAGCTATGTTGTCAAGAATCTGAGCAGTACTACTTTGAGTGTGAGGCTGGAGTCTGTGGTGGGCGCGCCGCTCATTTGTGGGCTTGAGAATTATGCAATCTTGCCTGTTGATCTCAAGACTGTTCCTGATCAGGGTATGTCTGTTCTTGCAATTGTTCAATGTTTTGTGGGGTTCTGAATCTATGATTGTCTCCATGATGTAATAATAACAGGCTGACTATAAACATTCTGCTACTTGTTTCTTGTTTTAGAGTAAAAGAAGTATATATAGATACTAGTTAGAACACAATACAGAACCATCTCTTGACACTTTTGCAGTTGTTGCAATGAGAGCACTCAAGGCATCCCTTCGTGTGCCGGACAGAATGGGCTGGAACGGAGATCCGTGCGCCCCGACTACGTGGGATGCGTGGGAGGGTGTTACATGTCATCCCACAAAGGATGAATCTGCACTTGTTGTGTCCCAAATGTAAGTGTTTCTTCTATGTCTATAAGCATATACTAGATAGATGGAGCATGTGCAGAATGTTTCCCTGGCTTTCTTCAAGCGAATGAAAGAGTTTGCAAGCTCATATAAATCATGATTTGACTTCATTGCGAACTCATGCTGAGAACTGACTGGAGGAAACTCTATGCAACACTCGTATAACGGTTCTAGAAAACATAATTCATCTGCTTGCCTATAATGTGGTTTTGTCATACCTTACAAAAACTGAATTATGCTATTCATTCGCAAGCTAATCTAACGAATGGATTGAAACTGTCTGTTGTAAGTGCGGAACTAAAATGTGTAAGTTAATTGCAATATGTTGTTAAAGGAGAACATTTTATCGAACTTCTCTTTTTATCTTGTTTTCCAGAGATCTTGGGAGCCAAGGGTTGAAAGGTTATATCAGCGATCAAATCGGCCTCTTGACGAACTTGGTAAGCCTGTAAGTATCCACATTTAATTTCTTATTTTGTTGTTCATTCATAAACTATGCTATTCGGCTAAAGAAAGATGGTTCAATGTGCAGGAACTTGAGTTCCAATTCTTTAGGTGGTAATATACCATCCGGATTGGGTCAAAAGTCACTTGTAAAACTGTAAGATCACATACTCCTACTGTCTTTGTTTGCAGAAACATTTTACTTTTGTTGAGATGTCCTGTTTATCATCTGCAATCACCATCAAATATCACAAAGATCTTTCCATCAGATATGTTCTATTGTTTTTCCATAACATATTTATTATTTTCAGATTCTTTTCTATCTATATGGTTTTTAATACGAAAACATTATCCTTCAGGACGCTATGATTATAATCATCGATGACTAAGTCCTAATTACTGCCATATAGCGCAGCATTTACAAACTTAAATCGTCAGCCTTTCATACTTCCATAATTTGTTCTGATGTGCTAATGCAGGGACTTGTCAAACAACAAGTTTACGGGGTTCATACCAGATAGTCTAACTTCGTCTAGTTTGCAGCTAGCGTACGTTCGCAGCCCGTTTTAGTATCGTTGATTTCTGAATTCTTGCTCCTGATGAAAGACTACAGATCTTAGAAATCTGCAAAAACTTTTATCAACCACAAGAAAAAAGCTTAATTGTAAGCAAATCATACACAAATGTTGAATGTTATTTTTCAGGTTATTGAATGATAACTTATTGGAAGGGCAGGTGCCGGAGGAACTTTACTCGATTGGTGTTCATGGTGGAGCCATAGAGTAAGTCATCTCTGGATATTGGATTCAATTAGAAACTTGAATTTCAGACATTGAAGTATTCTAAGATTTTGGTTGTCACCTCGTATCTCTTTCTTCCTTAGCCATACAGTCAGTCATTTGCGTTTCTAATAGACGACAATCATTTCACAGCCTCTCCGGTAATAAGGGATTGTGCGGTGTACCTTCATTGCCGGACTGTCCATTCTTTTGGGGGAAAAACGGCTTATCCACCGCTGGCAAAACTGCAATCGCTCTGTCGGGCCTGGTTATTTTCTCTGCAGTTTCGCTTGGAACGTACTACTTCTGCATCAGGAGGCGGCGCAATGACTATGAGTTTGGTCTGCCTCACGAACTAGTCTGTAAGTTTATTACCAAACAATTGTCTTACAAGCATGCAAAAGGGATGTACCTGTTCAGTTTTTGATTGTTCTTCTTTTGAACAGCACTTGCTGCAAAGAGAAACAGATATCAGAGGCAGAAATCTTTGATGGCTCTTGAAATGGAAAGCCAACATGCAAAAGGATATATAGCAGCTTATTACAGTACAAACTGATTAGCGTCTTCCAGATTATGACAGGCTTCGGATCATGAGGATGATGTAGATAAGGATCATGATCTTGTTCAGACAAGGCGCCATCGACTCCTCCGAGAGTATGCGACTGTGGCGGCTTTCGTCCCTCTGAGATTGGGTTCTTGGGAAACCATGTTGTATCATGTGTAACGTATCTTGGTTAATGTATATGGGCCAAAAGTTGAGGCAAATGCTCTTACATTTTGTTCCAACGAACCAAATATACTCGATGTGTGTGCATAATTTAAATTATGTTTATTTAATTAAATAAATAAGAAAAATGAAATGATTAATTGATCAAAATTGATAAATTGGATTAATCTTTAAATGTACACTCGATGTGTGTACATGATTTAAATTATGTTTATTTAATTAAATAAATAAGAAAAATGAAATGATTAATTGATCAAAATTGATAAATTGGATTAATCTTTAAATGTACATGAGTAGAAAAAAGTTGGTGGAACAGATTGATTAAAAAGAGAATTATACATGTTAAAGAAATAATAAGTATGTTTGAGGGTATTTTAGTCGATTAATATTATGACAATCAAAATTAATTACATTTGGAATTGAGCTTTAATAAATAATATAGCAATAATATATATATTTTTTAATTGAAAATTGAGAAATGGTGTAATGTTGATGCCATCGAAAAGTTGGTTGTCCGGATTGTGATCGACTTGAGGTCTTTGGACCTAATTTTTCACATGTCTTTAAATGAGAATTTGCAAAAAATACATTAGCACTCCGACGATTAAATCAATAAGCAGTTTTAAGAAATAGAAAATGCGTAAAGAATAAAATGATGTAAAAATGATATAATAGCAATTGATCGTAATCGATTGAGTGCTTAGTGTATTATGCGTACAATAGGATTTCGTTACCCTTTTACCGGAGGGGAGAGGCTCGCTTTTATAGTTGTAGTCTGTTGTCGATTGAAGAAGCATAACCCCTTTGGAATTTGGGTTGACGATTATCCCGGATAAGCATCCAAAGAATCTAGGAAGAGATCCTAAAGATTATTTCTGTTGAGGGCTTCTGATCGGATAAACTTCCTTACAGGAGGATGTGCCCCGAATTTCTAGGGGGTCATTCGAGTACGTCCTAGATATTTGAGCCCTATCATAGGTTACATGGCTACCATGCTTCTATGTGGGCGAATGGCTCCCTGCCAATTGCGCATACAGACACCCTGGCGATCTGGTGGGTGTCGAGTCATCCTCCCTTATGAGTTCGTGGGCCTTTGTTATAGCCTATTCGCCCAGGGCCATGCTCAAGGCCTTGGGTCGAGGATCCTGTGCACTCTTGGTTTCCTTTTTAAGTTTTATTGAGTTGGACTTTTTCTTGGATCGAGCGCACTTCTAAGGATATCAAATGTTATTTTGAAAATGTAGGCAAATCATTGTAAGTTGGATTATGTGGGATTCAATTATATTTTATTAGTCAGAATTCAAATGCAATATATAGAAACTATTTTTAATAGAATAATGAACTTTTATCAAACTGCAATTAGTAATATAAAATAGAAGAAATAAATGGATGAAAGGAAATCCAAAGAAATGAGAAATAATTACTTCATGACAAGTGAAAACACAACATAAACTAATTAATTTTAAATAAAAATGACGTACCAAAACCACCATTTTCAATTAAATGTAGTACCATACTATTTATTAAATTAGGTGAGACCCCTAGGCCCTAGCATAACGTTTTGGTTGACAAAAGGTTTATTGGGAAAAATAACCCATAGATATATTTATTAATTCACCAGATGTTTATTTTTTTAATTAATTCACTCTTTTAATAATATTCTATCCATCCATATTCAATATTAATTTATTTGTCGATTTAACTAATTATTTATTCTATTTTAAATTTTTAAATAAAAAAATTAATAAAATTTTAAATTATATATACGAGTCGAGTGTGTTTTAACTGCTCGTATTTTATAATTCACACCGGATAGCAACATGTTCTAATGGCCCATCGGTTCTCCCACCAGACTATAGACCCATTCCACTCTGACTTGTTAGACTACTCTTCAACATTTAATGGCCCAAAGCAAGTAAATTCAATGTAAATGATGCCTTCAAGGAAAATTCTTGTCCAAATCAGGTTTGGTCGAATCAAATCAATCATAGAGTAAGTACTATACACCAATTACGCCACAAGTATATTGTATTTACCATATGATTGTTTAAATTTAACCAAGTCAGGTCTGAACTAAAATTTTCCTGCATTTAGTTCCTTCTTCCGGCTATATATACATAAATTTCATCGAGGGACTAATATGAAATTGATGTTCACGTGTCACTATCATTCCCCATCTGATGAGAACGAAAAATTTAAGTAGTTTATAAATTTCAAAACACAATTCCAACAAAAAATTATGTTTATCTCAATCAGAACAGATAATATCTCGTAGAAATAACATTCTATCGCAATGGACATCGACTCATCGTATCAAAGAATTGATGATAAGATGGTACTCAGATGCATGCAAGGAAAAACACACAACTGTAAGGAAAAGGTTGTGGTTGGTCTCCTCATTTCCCAACCAAAAGCACGTTAAATGAACATGATTCTTGATAAGGGCCAAACTGGGAAGGCCCATGCCCAAACATGTGCTCTTCCATCCTGCCCTAAATCCTTCACTGTTTCATCCCATTCTGACAGGAAATGTAGATCACAAGTACATGGATAATGGTAATAATATTAGGTGATTCTATCAAGATGTGACCTGATAAGGGCCTTGAATTGCTACATGCCCCTATCAATTTGTTCTAGACTAGGTTCTTGGAATTGCATTATACAACCATATCCACCCACAAACACTAACCAGCAATCCCACCACATCGTATTGATCTAATTCAAATCTTGTTCGATACAACCTTGATTTAAACTTTTACCCGGATCCATTACTTTATCATTGAACGATCTATTTCAGTTAGATCCTTATCTCAATCCCATGAACTCATGTTCATCGTTTCTTTCGAGTTCGTTCATTGTACTAGACAACGTTTGGGCCTCAGGGAATTCAAGCCTTTGGAATTTCAATCACATTGCATCATTTAATGTGAATCAACAACCACTTAATTTTAAATTTGTGAAAGTTTTGACAAATGGGTAAAAGAATATATGAAAGCATATTCATAGTGAGAGAGACAGATGGGGCGGGGGACATAATATATAGTATAGAATGATGCTAAAGAAAGAGGGGTTACAAAGGTTAATTTGCAGTCTGAAAAATGGGGGAATCTTTGATGGTTTCCCATTGATGGGTAGAATTGTCAAAAGCTGCTAGACTACATCATGAAACAGAAAAGTAAGTGTGATATACTTATCATGTGATTGGTCATTTTTCATGAACTGTACATCAATCACGTGACAAATGTATTACACTTACCATATAATTGATTAGGTTTGACTGAACTACATCCGAGCTACTACAGGTTGTAAAAGGATTTGGACCTTGCAAATTTCTATGTACCCAACCAACATGTAATTAGTGTAATACTTTGTTTGTTTTTGCCTCCATCTTCAAGTTTAGTTGACTAGTCTAGGATGTTGAATGTGTGGGTACGTGGATGAATTTGCACCGCCACGACTACTAGATAATGTGGAGAGGGACGAATCAGATTTTCTGTTGTAAATCCTATTCAATCTTCTATTCTATTCAATGTACACATTTCACTGGGTAAAGATGATATTACATAGAAGATGTAATAAACTTTGCAACAAAAAATTAATCAGAAAGAATAAAACGCCTGTGTTATGCGATATTTGAGGCAAAACACTTGCTGTTTAACAAACATTTAAAGAATACATATTTTCTTTTAATGAAATTGGTTTATGTAATAAACCCCCAAATCATTTTTGTCCTCAAAATTTGTAGTGTAGTACGGACAAAATTTGATTCTTTGTTAGTTATATAAAGTTCGGATGGCTTCATTGATAGTACATTACTTACAGAAATACTTACAAATTACTCATCATAACAGTTTTTACATCGGTACTAAAAATCGAACGTGTAATTTTCTGATCAATGATTATGTTTCTTTACCAATTGAACCAACATGTACTGACCAACCAGTTAGTACATAAACATGGTCATGGGTGGTACAAAAATTAAGATGACAACACCGTCACACGGAATGAGAAATACTAACATCTTATTATTAATTATGGTACCAATTGAAAAAAAGAAATGATAAATTTAAATCGGGTTCTGACTTTTGACTCCAGAAATTAGGCAGCAAGTTGACAATTCTTTAATGACGACTTTTCAGATGTTTTAAAACACAAACAACGACTTTTCCCATCTCATAAAACGTTACAACGTTGAGTGGTATTTCCACTTCCAGGTTTTGCCCTTTTGACTGATGAGAAACTAATTTATTATTTATTATTTATTTATTTATTTCACTGTTGATTTGGAGGTCTACATGCTGTGTTCTGTTGGTTAAGCATGCAGTTAATTATTATTTAATTATTGTTAAGTATGAAGTTTGCACTTGAGCCACGTCCACGTTCACATTACCGCAACAGAGTATTATTAATCTAAGAGCCTGATTAGATGCCTAATTAATATATTAATATTAATTATATTATACCTAAAAATGGAATTAGACCTAACACACACTCCAGCCTTGCTTCATACGTCGTAGATTATGTGTACTTTGTACGTATCTGTCGTTTATTATTATTAATCATTGTACGTACTAATACAAGGTTATTTATAATCCTCGTTTTAAAGTCGTAATTAGTTAATTGAGATTCTCAAGTTATTTATTTATTTACTTACTTTGAGAAAATTAATTACGCACGTAATTATTATTAATTTGTTTTTAACTCACTTAAAAAAAATATATAAACTGAGACAATTCCTAATTTAATTACTTCTTTAAGGCTTAGATCAATCCCAGTCTTTTTGGATTTATTAGAATACGAAGTCTTCTCCTCTATGAAAGTCGAAATTTAAAACTATATGATATCTCTTAATTCTTAATTAACAATGATGTAGATTCACGCGGTGCAACATGTCTAATTCAGTCAAATTATAAATATTTTGTGTATATATAGAATTAAAATAAACCAATTAATTTAAAATCAATCTACTTACACGAAATTCGATCTCCATTGGTTGACCTAATTAATTATTTATGAGATCAAATTTAGGGGAAGATGAAGTGAGAAATTTGAAGAATATATAGATTTGAACCCGTGAGGGGATATGAGTATAGTCTAAATATATATATAATTTGCGTCGACTTGACTTGCTGGACCTCCTTTTACGTAATAAAAGTCTCCCATCCCTACCATAGAACAAGTGGTCTTTTCAAAAAGAAAAATAAATAAATAAAATTGCTCACCAAATCAATTCGAATGCTAAGAAGGTGTAATGCTAATTTTATTGCGAAAATAGAATTTTGAAGTATTCCAATAAAATAATAATAAGATGCTTATAAGATTTTTTTTTTGGATGATATTTTTGTAACTAAACGATTAGAATTAAAAAAAAATGGTTAAGATTTAAAAAAGTAGATTTTTCTTTTAGTTTTTTCAGATGAGCTTATAAGTTTATAACACCTTATATGGTAGGGTCTCATAATTTTTATTTTTATTTTGAAGATGTTTTCAAATAATTTGTCGATATATTATAAATCTATAAATATTTGGTATTTTTTTTTTAATAAATTTACCCAAAAACACACCCTCTAACTACGAATCAACATATAATCAAGTCATGCGTCTACGTAAAAATTCACAAGATTTACTCATCTGAAAAATTTAAACTATTAAAAAACCATAACATGTAAATTTAATTTAATATTCAACTCAAATATCTCCCACACATCTAACAACTCACAAACACACACACATATAGCATCATTAATTAAAAAATTGAATAATTAGAAGAATTAATAGTTTTTAAATAAATAATAGTGGCATAAAAATGATTGAAATTTTGTACACATCATTTAGTAGATGGGAACACTTATCTGCAACAGAAGAAAACAAGAACAAATCCACTGGTTGCCAACTACAACATACCCTCAACTTGCCCTTTTCGATGTTGACTTTCTTACCCCCATAATTGTTCGTGCCATGTCCAAATCATATGTTGTAACCCCCCCCCCCCACCCCCATGTCTACGTACTAATATTACTTTTTTGTCAAAAAGAAAAAAAAATCATCTTAAAAAACTATTTTACCAAAAAGAATGATGTTTCTTCTAACAGTATAATACATATATTGTGTTCGTCTTCAATACTATAAATACATTGTTTGTCGTAAAAAGAAATAAAATCTTTATTTTACTACAGATACACTTGAATGGGACATAAGTTAATTTTTCCATCTATTGGAATGATCTGATATTGGTAAAAATTTGAGAAAAAAAAAGTGATTAGGTAGAATCTAGAAGGCCGTAACAAATATAAAGGGTATTTTTTTTGAAATTTCAAGTCTTTGTTGTTATTATGTGTACGTATGAATTATGATGATCACAATAATTAATTAGAAATAGAGGGTAGGGAATATGTGACACAACTTCTCAACCAATGGGAAGAGTTATGTGGCTCACCAGGGGCATTGTGGTCCCAAAATTATTATATTTATATATTTATAAATAATTTATATAAATTAAATAATAACAATTTGGTAGAGTCCCTCGTCAACAAAAGCAACTTGCACAACCCTAGTGGCCCTAAATTAGATTCCATGATTTTGTTTTCTTTTGGCTTCGACTGTTTGTTTCTTTGACAAATTTCTTGGCCTTTGCGTCTGCATTTATTGGTTCCTTACTTGACTTTTTCAAATGCCAATTAACGTTTTCGTATAATTAGGGATGTTCTCTCATTTTTTAAAAAATTATAAATATTTCTTGATGTTTGTAATATTTAATTAAAGATTTAAAATTGTTCATTTTACATTTTATTTTATTTTAAATTATAAAAAAATCAGCAGAGACAAATTACATTATTGCTCTTTTGTATAGAAAAACGTAAGAAGTCTCTCACTACGCATTTTAATCCAAGAAAATTTACAAACTTTTAATAATTCAGTTTGCATAAAAGCATTTTAGTCATTTCACCCATAAAATGGATAAAAATAAATTATTTGTAAGATGATTACAAACCTTAAGGTGGTATTTGTAATTTTTGAAAAAATAAGAGAGTATCCATAGTTATGGCGAACCTCAGGAAGGTTATTGTAATTCACCCTAAATTAAAGGGTTTAATGCAATTTACCCCCATATGATACTGCAAATGAACAAATCCCCCCCCCCCTGAAAAATAAATAAAAAATTTTCTTCCTTTTTTTTTGACATAAAAGGGTAATTTGCTCATTTTTAATATTACGGGAGAGCTGCTTACATATTCCCTAAATTAAATTATATTTCCAATTTATTAAAGGAAAACCAATAGTAATATTTGTTATTATTCATCATACGATAATTATGGGATTTCATTATATGAATCGTGTATAAAAGTACCAAACGTTGTTAAGAATTAAATTTTGTAAATGATTGAACTTACATTGTACTTACAAAAAAGTGGCAACTAGCAAAAATAAGTAGCTCGTCGGCCGTGGAACTTATGTTATAACTCGAACTACACGATTGTTGTTGGCTTAGGTTAGTTACAAATTTTCTTACATTCTGGGCTATGATCATTAAATTTGCAAACTGTGTTTTCCAGGTCTTCTATCCCTGACAAGAAACCAGAGGCCAGAAATTCGTTGAGACGGGGACATCGACCGCGTTGTACTTTTGACAATTTTTCACTTTTAATTTGCAGCCAAGAAAATTCAGCAGATGGACACACATCATACATTAATTATTGTTTTACTTTATGTTGTCTTGTGGGTTCACTTTCTAGATCATTGCTCAAGAATTCAATTATGTGATTTAATAGTTATGGGGTCCTAGTACTTCTGGAAATAATCCAACCGATGAAAAATAAGTTTGAAATCAACAAAAAAATGTTTGGGGTATTGGGGTCGCTTATGTGAAAATCCTCCAGAGATTAAGTTAGAGATGATCGGCAAGTCGTATGATCGAAAGAGGAAATATAAAGGTAAATCACTCAGGACACCTGTGGTGTGTATTGCAACTGTCGTCCTAGATGTCGCCACGTAGCCTCCATTGGACGGTCCAAACGGCGGGTCACAAGGCTGGGTGGAGTCGACCCAAATTAAAAAGACACGGATCCCTTTAAGTTTTAGTTATTTCCCGGCTTTTTGAGGGGTAAAAAGGGTACTGTCACTTTTTTGTCACATCAATAGGGCTTTACTATTTCTCTATTTTTTTCCTAATTAGATTTTAAGACAGTGATATTCAAGAAATTCTAAAAGTTGGACTCTACTATAATATTATTAGAAAAATAATTTTTAAAATTGACTTTTTTGGATTGAATGTATGTTTACCATCAGAGTAATGATCTCTGAGACGTAATTAATTCTTAAATGTCATGAATTCGAACTTATTACAAATAAAAAACTCGTCGCTTTATATGACTGTATATGAGTTGATAATGACTGATTTATAATCGAGTCTCATTCTTAATATATTATTGGGATTATAATAATAATAATCAAATAAATAATATCTCGATGAATTTTGAGTTATTGTGGTAATTACAACGAATTTAACCAGATCTTTTATTTTTAAAAAAAATGGTATATGGCGTGTCTAAAATTTTGAATTGAAGTCAAAATATTTTGAAGTTACTTCACTCATTAGTAACTTGAATTAAGGTTTAGGTAGATCTTAGGATACTAATTAACAACATAATTGTATAATTAAAGCAACCGTTGATTCATTTCTTGACTCAGCTTTTGACAAAATAATTCCCACCAGATTCGATCACATGGTTGACCCGAAAAGCTGGGTCTTCTTCGTCCACGTCGGCAGACGAAAATCAAGCAGCAGTCAAAGATCTACTTGTCCCAAAATTAAATAATTTCCACCAAAAATTAAAAAATATTAATAATAAAATATTTTCTGAAAATGCGATGAATGCGTGTTACAGTGATGATGAAGAAACAAGTTGGAGGAAAAAGACTCAAATCAAAGGCACAGGACAAAAGCGTGTTGCTTACTGAATAACAGATAAGACGCTTTTATTATTATATCTACGACTTTTATTTATTTTTATTTTTTTTGTGTGTGTGTGTGTCTTCTTTTAGCTAGTAATTAAATAAATATATTTTCTGTTTTGTCTGTAAATTTGAGACTCTGCGTAGGGAAAGTCAAATTAAACTAGTCTGCTGTGGTAATTATCAGGGCTGAAAAACAATCAAGTTACTCGATATTCGATACGAAAGTAATTGATAAAAAAAATATTCAAGCTTGATTCGTTAATTTGACAAATTAAATTTGGATTTAACTTTTTGTCTGATAAATTCTGAAGTCCGATTCGAGCTTGATTCAATTCACAAAGAAATAACAAAATATATTTGAAAACATCAAATTACTTAAACTCGAATTTCGCTCGATAAATTAGTCAAACAAAGCTCTCAAATTAATGTATCTATAATATTTTATAGGAAAAAATGCAGGAACCCCCTTTTGATATTGCAAATGAGCAAATTACCCTCCTATAAAAAATAAAATAACAATTTACCTTCATGTATTATTTAAAATGAATCAATTTTACCTCCCCATGTTTATTAAAATAGAGAAATTTACCTCCATAGACAAGAAGATAAATTGCTCCATTTTAAAAGATACATGGAGGTAAATTGCTATTTTTGTTTCATGAACGGGTAATTTGCTCATTTGCAATATCACAGGAAGATAAATTGTATTAAACCCATATTTTATGGCATGGTGTTTATGAAATTTTGAATTTATATATCGTAGTATTTATTATGGACTAATATTTTGGAATTTCTATAACTATATAAATGATTATATTAAATTTTAAATATAATTACTACGTCGATGGTTCATTTGTTACAAACTTTTTTCCTTAGAGAAAACAAAAACAACTAAAATAAAGATTAGTAGCGTAGTTGTGAACAAGTTGCAAAGATTCAAACATAGCAGCAGTGCAAAGTTGTAAGAAGCTATACAAATTAATGGATCAATTAATAATTTATGTTGTCCAAATCCTAAGTCATCTACAGAGTCATGTGCCTAACCCAGTACACCTTTTTTCACTTTATTTTTTGTCATAATATTATCATGAGATAATATTATATAAATAAATAAATAAATAATAACTAATCCAATTAAAAAGCCAAAAAATGAATTCCCAGCTGCAGAAATCAAAGATTCCGTGATGCTTTTCCCATCACCAACGTGGCTACGCTAGTATATTTAATTGGGGAGGTGATGCTGAAGTCGCGTTTTAGTCGGTGAGCTTGAGGTGGCGTTCCCATCCCTGCCCAGCCCATATATATTTAAGTCATCTCCAACTGAAACCTATGGAGTTGGAAAGTGCGCTTTTGTTGCTCAGACATATACATTAATTTAACTAATCCCTCACTCTTATGTCAGATTATCTTCCAAATTTATGTGTCTGAATAAGTGTAAAAAGTGATACAAGATAGATATGCATGAATGAACGCTAACTTTTCTTAGGTGCCGTTTATTTTTATTAAATTGATTTGGTTTAGAGATAATATACTAAATAAAGTATCTGATAAATTCGTCAGCACGATGATTTAGTAGTTAAATCTCTTTATTTTTCATTTGAATGTCGAGTTTGAATGTCATTGAAAGTACATAAATTCTCATTTTATGTGAATGAATCATGAGCAGGCCATAGTCGACTCATACGGCTTGATTAACTAGAAACTTGACTTTTATATAGTGTGTTGATGGTATTACAGTAATCAAGTTGAATAATGTCTCCAATTAATATGAGATCAGTCATCAGATTCTCGCACACGTTCTTCCACATATATCCTTGTGAAATGTGAATCTATTTCTTACACAGGCTCTACATCAAACATTAGCACACAAATTTCACCCTGCTCAAACATTATTCTTCCCAAATTCACATTCATCCTTCTAAACAAAACAAAAAAGAACATATCCTATGTTATACAAAAAGTTCTGACAAAATTCTTTTCCAAGTCATGTAAGATGAAACCTCACACTATTTTATGAGACATAATGACTGAATTCACCAACCCATATGAGATAAGAAGAAATCCTAAAAGGAGTTGTCATATAAATGTGCATGCAAAAAGGAACAAAATGAACATGATCCAACCACTAACTTGATGAGATAACCATGATGACTAAGTGGGGTAATTACACTCCCAAATTGGACTGGAATGTGAAGATATGATTACGATAACGATGATTCATGTCTTAGAGGACCACAAATTATAATTCATAGCATCAATCATCCAATATTCATCATCTACTTAGATCTCGTTTACTTTAGTGTATTAGTCTGAATAAAAAAATTAATATAAATTAATACAGTATTTTCTTTGCTGTATGGGGGTCTGATATTTATCTGGGTCGCTACTCGATCACCTGGGACCTACTTGGTTTGGATACCCTCGCGCTCGATTTAGTCAGCTTCCGGATATAACCTGAGAAGAAACAAGCACGTGAGACTAGGCGGGAGGGTCCCCGACGTAGACACTCCGATGCTTAAGTCAGATTCTGGTCGAGATGAATGGTCGATAATATGGAGAATAGTGTTGGTCGAGTATAATTGGAGTAACTTACCTCAAATGTGGTGGGTCAAGCTTATTTATAACACCAAATGTCCATACCTTCATGGTCCACGTGGCCTCATCTCTTTAGTCTGACAAGCTTTAGCATCAAGGGTCCATATTTGAACACCTGGTCCTTAGCAATAACCGGGTCGTTCATCCGGGTCGGGCCGAACGACCCGACCCATATAGCTGGTACGCGGGTCTGGTGCTCCTTTATGACTTGGGGCCCGCTTTCCAGGGTGTTTTTGGTCTTTTGACAATTTTATTGGGTTGTACCCACATCAGATATAAAGCAAAGCCTTGTACTATTTATTGTTCCGATTGCATAAATAATACCATTAAAGGAGATGGTATAAGTTATTCCTAAGAATAATACAATTATTTTTGTTTAAGTAAACACATTATAATTTATACAGGATTTTTTAGTTATTTATTTAATTTAAGATAATCATATCACTCATTTGATATGGTCCTCAAAGTAAACGTGGTGTTATAGTAGTTTGAGGGGGAGGGGAATAGGATTAAGGAATTATCCTCATGTTAAATGACTATTTTACCAACTAATTGTAATTAATTAGTGATATACACCTAGAAGATAATTTAGAATAATAAATGACATTATCGTTTTGCATTAGGGTAAGTGTTGGAAGAGGAAATCTAGAGAAATTTAATATAAGGTTGTTGATCATGTCATGATTTGGAAAGTGTCCCACTTCAATATCTGACGTTTTAATTATGTGGAGTGAAGGAGTGACGTTGTGGTGATCACCAAACAAGGCCCTACCACCACTTGATTCCTCCAAGTCCAGACCAAGGGGCATTTGGAAAAAGATTGCATACAATTCTATATGCAAAATTCCATTTTGCTTCTTCCAGGAATCAAATGATGATCAGGATTGTGTGTAATGCTCGAAGTGGTAAGATTGAGACCGTTAATCAGCCAACGAGGCCTTATTCAAATGATAAGATTGAGATTGTTTCAGCCAATGAAATTGAGACTGTTAATCAGCCAACAAGACCTTACTCAAATGGTAAGATTGAGATTGTTAATCAGCTAACGAGACTTTATTCAAGTGATAAGATTGAAATTTCACACAATCAAAAGTTGTAGGTTCAGATTCCATGGATGTGTGTACGTGGTCTACTTCTGTAACAGTTTATTATTATTTGTTTTCTTTGAAAATATACATTGATTTGAAAGTATCGATGTCTTTGGGCCACCAATGTATAAGATGTTGTTCTACTTTAATAGTAGATTTCGTTCTGATTTAATGATAGGTATTGATTAGATATAGTATATGAATGTTATAGTTGTCGTTGTTAGATGTAGACATTTAACATGGATGATTGTAATTGATTTATTCAATTAATAATAGTTCATCAATTTTCACTTAAAAAGATATATATTGAATGATGTCATGAATCGAATTTTTTTCTAAAAAAAAAAGACCCTGAATCAAGAAGTTGGTAATTCGATTATCATGAATGCAAGTTTCTGTCTATTTTCATATGTTAAGTATATACATACATGTTTCTTACATATTTTTTTATTTGAAATCACTTCCGTAATAACAAATTTTTTTCATATGTTATATAAATATAACAAATGATATAATAAATCGCATTAAAAAAAAAGGATGGCTATAGAAAATAATATCATCTACTTGTCTCTTGCAATTACATCAGCATTATGAAATTGGACAATTAAATTTTAAATTTTTAATTTAATATCCTGAAATGCATATCCTCAACACGACGTGTAATTTTCGTACATATATCCACATGTATTTCACTAGTGAATTTGTGTACCACATCTATATAATGACACGTCATTTCATATGTAATAATATATACCTTGTTAATAAAATTTGTTGCGTCTGTAGCATAGGATGTATAGTCACTTGAAAACGACATGATTTTGGGATTATCTTTACATAGTAATATGTTCCTTTGGTTTTTTTTTTTTTTTTTTTTTTAAGTGAAAGTGATGGATATTATTAATTAAAATAAATTGAATACAATCAATCATGTCGATTATTACAATAATCATAACTTGATCAACAATATCACATAAACTAAATCTAAACAACCTCTTACTATTACAGTAAACATAATCCTACTATACAGCAAACCATCCTCCCACGCATTGGTGGGGTTCGAACCCATGACCTCTAAAGTCATGGGACCTCAACTTTAACCACTAGATCAAGAGATCATTGATCCTTTGGTCTCATTCGATTTGCCCTCTTTGCTTTTATACACGCATTATCTACGTAGAAGCGGATCATCTTACATCATTTGATTTTAAAGCACTATTGATTAAATTTTAAATAAATCGAACACAATTATGTCATTATCTCAATCGATAACATTATAACAATCAATGCGCTAATCATCAATATAAAATATTTAGGAATAATTATATTTAGAGTGAATTACAATGACTTCTCCTGATAGGCATAATTACGGATACTCTCTTATTGTTTCAAAACATACAAATACCCCCTGAGATTTGTAACCATCTAACAAATAACTTATTTCTATCCATTTATATGGGTGAACTGACCAAAATACCTTATACAAATTGAATTATGTTTTAAATTTTTCTAAATTTTTGGACAAAAATACGAAGGAGAGGTTTTTTACATAGATGAGCAATAATGTAATTTGTTTAGGCTGATTAAAAAAAAATGAAGGGCAAAATTGACTATTTCAGACCCTTGGTTAAAATTACAAACCTCAGGGGGTATTTGTAATTTTTGAAACAACGAGACAGTATCCGTAATTATGTCAAACCTTAGGGGAGGTCATTGTAACTCACCTCTATATTTACACCCCCAAATCTATAATCTATTTTTAGAAATTATTCTTGTCTTTTGTATAATTACAAAAATCACCTCCGAAAGTCAAAAAATAGGAACAATTCGTGTAATAATATTGACGTTTTTGAGGTATTATGTGTAATTTTTTAAAAAAAATATATAATTTATGTACTGTCCTATCGACAAACAATGTACGTTCTTTTAGACTCATATATAGTGGAAATTAGACTTAAAAAGAAAGGATAAAAAATTATTGATAAGGATAATGAGGCATCATAGTTTCTATTTTAATTTTTATGAATGTGGTGACATATGCTTAAATGGCGTCGTTTAGATACAATTAATTAATTGTATATTATGTATTGTAAGATTAAAAGGGATATGAGTATTACCTCCACTAAGACGTAATTAACGCATTTGTTAATGCCCAGGCAGCCCACGTTTTCACATATGCTATGTCTAATGTCTCTCTGGTTTTGTTAACTAGCGGCTAAGTCACTCGCAATGCATGTGTATATCGTTATATATCTTTAATAAAATAATTTTATAAAATTAATAATATTTTTAATACATAACATCAAATGAAATAAAATAAATAAAAGAAAGATAAAATATATGAACATATATTATCTTAAAAAGAATGTGATTCAAGATACATAATTCTAAATATTTACAGATATATAAATGCAAATGTCATTAACAAAATTACACAATTTTTTTTTTGCCTGCGTTGAAAAAAAATAAATATGTTAAACATTACTATAATATTATAATTAATAGTAGCTATTTTCCTATATTTTGGGGGTTTTAGAAGAGTGGGTGGGGGGGTTTAAAAGAGTGGAAAATTAATAAAAATAACTAATAAATTAAATTAAAATTAAATTGACAGACCAAGAAAATGGGAGACACCAAATAGGTGCTCTCCCTTAATAAAAAGGTATAGATTACTGGTAATAATATGCATCCAATATTTCAATTTGTACATTATTTTTCACTATACCAAGAAAAAAATGTGATATGGAAGGAAAATTTTAGTTCGGACCTGATTCGGTCGAACATGAACTAATCATATGGCAAGTGCAATTACTTGTCGTGTGATTGGTGTATAGTACAGGAAAAGTGACCAATCACATTGCAAGTGGACCACACTTGCTCTATGATTGATTTAATTTAACCAAACCCGATTGGGATAAAAATTTTCGGATATGGAGATAACATTAGAAAGCAAGCAAATGTATTTAGACATAAATTGAAACATGACAACATCAAGTATGTTTTGTACTTACTTTTAATAAAATATGTTCGATTATCTTGTTTTTTACTTATTTATTTATGTCAATATTGGAGACTAAGCAATTAATTTCAATAACTATAAAGAAAGTTTTACTTTTTTATTTGATTTGTATTTTTTTTTAAGTGGGGCGATGAACAATTATTTATTTTAAATAAATAAATTGCAATTATTTATATTAAATATGATATATCTAATAACTTTCGAACAACTATAACAATCTATAGTCACCAACTATAAAGTAAAACTACACCTACTATTAAGTAGAACAACATCCTACGTCGGCGGGGTTCGAACCCATGATGTCATGGGGCCTCAGCAAAAGATTGGAAAGTCAAGCAGAAGATATCTCATGCAATGGGGCATTCATCACGTGGCACACCCCATCTTTAGCGTTGTTTATGAGAATGAGACCAAATGTCACCCCAAGCCCTATGTATGGAGCTGATGATATTAACACGCATCTCACATTAATTGTAGACGAAAAGTTTAAATGATTTTATAACTTATAAGCTACAAAACCCCATCTCCTTAACGAGACGTCTTTATAGAATAAAATCATGAAATTAAAGAATCAGAGTGTACAATACCTCACACAAGAGACACTTATAATGTCACATGCCAAATTCGTTCATTCACTCTATAAACTCGCTAGACTCAATATACTGTCAGTGACAGTAAAAATGAAATAAATTACGACAACAAAAAAAACATGTAGCATTCCTGGTCCTAATGGCCAGGTAGGTTGTTGTCACCTCAAATGCGCCCAAGCCTGATCCCAAAATACAGGCTTGTTGTGCTTTCGATCGTCCTCACCGCAAACCCCCACCACGGTTCGCACTTCAACTAAGATAATCTCATATTTATTGAATTTACAAAGAGTTGAAATATCCAAACATTATCTAATATTATTGAGTTAAAAGAAAAGAAAAAGACAAAGACATAGTCATGTGTGTAATTAGGTAAGTTAAATCTCATCACGACACACACACACACACACTCATGTCACGTGACAGCCCAACGCATACACGCGTTCCCACCTGTAAGGAGACTCCCAATACCCACAACCATCCGTATCACTATCGTACACCTTTTTTACTATTTTCATTTCACACCCAAAAAATTATAAAATCAATTTTCTTTTCATCACAATAACCAAAAATCAAATAAATAATATTAAAATTTTCACTAATGCTACATGTTCAAAATTTTATTTTACTATATATTTCATGTAAAAATGTATATATACAGTGACGATTTAGTTAATGCTCAAGTTACGTATGTTACAATTATTAATAGTGGCAATTTAATTATTACCAAAAAAATTCTTTTTCTCGTATTAATTATGATAGATACTAATAAATTATTATTTAATATTTAATCATAAGTAAGCATCAATTATAAGCACTATACAAAGACAAGACTTGTTACTGAACTAGTGGCATGAATTATTTGCTGAAATAATTCGTCAAGCAGTGGAATCTTCAAATGGGGCCCAACGGAAAAATGTATAAAAGATCACAAAAATCCAACAGCAAAAATGCTGCAAATTGTAAACCATAGTTTGGATTTGGTTTACTTCAACTTGCAGCTGTGGGCCCCACAGAGAAGGAGGACCTCTCCGTACAGAATCCCCATAATTTATTATATCCCATTTTTCATCTTACCATTTAGACTAGAGGCTTTATATTAAAAAAATATTATTTAAATTAGACTTGATTGAATTAAATTAATTATATTCTACATCTATTATATTTGATATTTAATTTATTCAGGCCTGATTAAATTTGATAAATTAAAAATTTTCCAGTATTAAGATGGGTAAGTTCATAGGACGTGATTTGTTTTTCCTTTTTCTTTTAAAAAAAGGAAATAGAAATTCATTGATTTTGATTGAATTAAAATTAATTATATAGCCTTTGTATATTTTGAAAAAAATAATTAATCATATAATAAGTACAGTTGGATCAAACCAAATTTGATTTTATTGAGTGGGATTGCAAAACAAGAGGCTGGGAGAAGAATGTTGTAAAACATCCTATCCAAATTAAGAGTTTTGGCTGGACAAAAAGTAGAAAGAACTACTAAGCTGTCTAAGATAAGGTTTCGAGTTTTAATACGTGTAAGTTGTCAATATTGATAATAAATAACATCACACAGTTCTGACATTTAATCATATACATGAAGGGTTGCTTAAATTATGTTAATTAGAACTCTTTCTCGATATTAATTATATACATAATACCTTAATTATTCATATGAATTTCACTCAATGAATAATTTCGTTACTACCAATACAGTGATGTAATCATTAAATCATGAGTTCTATATTTAAACGACGTAAAACTCGTTATTTTATGTGGGTGTATTATAAATTGATGAAGAAATTAACATTTTATTATTATTACATCCCTTTAATTGAGGTGGTTACAATGTGTTTTAACCTTAATCTAATGTTTTAGTTATTGAGAAGTAAAAAGACAAAAGGATTTGATTGGTTCCATGTTGATAAAATGCAAAGCATGGAATGAATACTAGTAGTGTGGGGAGATACTAAGGTGAACCTGGCCAATAAGACAAAAGAAATATGGAGAGGACGAATCAAATCATGCCAGGTAAGGTTTTATGGGGGGAAATTAATTGTGATTGGATGAGGGTGTTTGTCTTCAAGTCTATCCATCCATCCCTCATTACCAGTGGCCCATACACTCCCCATTCTGGTGGGGTGGGAAGCACACTATTACTCCCCCTCTCACTCTCAGCTTCCCACTTCATTAATTCCCCTCCTTTTATCTTATCTCATCATCCTCAATACTTCATCATCATCATCATCATCATCATCATCTACCCCCCATCATTATTAATATTGCTGCTTGGTCTATTGCACCAATTCTATCTAACCAATACTCTCATACAATATCTAAATTAATATTTTTTTGGGACATTGCATTATATTTAATAACATAATTAAATGTAATTTATTTATTTTTATTGATGATCATATATATATATATATATAAATGTAGATGTGAAGAGAGGAGGAGACCATGCCGATAGTCAGCAGTAGCAGCAAAACTCAGGGGGGATGAACTTTGCTACAACCGGTCCACCTCCACCCACGCTCATGTGAATCCCATCAACTTGCACCCCTTATCTTTACCCACCTTACCGCCACTTCATACCTATATACTTCTTCATCTTAATTTTTTATTCTATACAATATAGAATTACTTCAATTATTTCTTCAAAAATAGATATTTCCACATATCAAATGAAATATCTAACGAAATACCAATTTTTATACAATTTAAATAACTAATTTTAATTGCCATAATACATTAACTAAATATATTTCTATTTTTTCACAAATAACAACATTTTCAATAATATTTGTAATTTTAATTTAAATTAAAAAACCTGAACTGATGGTACTGCGTTATGAAAATCACGACACATACTTATTATTCTACTATAGTTAATTATGAGTTGAGAACCCCCCATCATAACACCCCCCCCCCCACCCTCCCTTACCTTATGAATCTTCCTAGTTCCTTACCATGTCTAGGGTTGACCCTACCTCACCCACATCTCCATATCTCCAAGTTTTTCAAAATATGGACAATATGTGCAACTACTTTCTAACATTATTATATTTTTCACACATCAAAACTTTGTGCTACCCCTATATATATATATATCTACATACACTATATGTCTCCACAACAACTCATTTCACAATTCAAACTTCTCTCTCTTTCTCTCTCCTCATTTGCCTTTCTCTCCAAGAATTTCATCTCACTTTCTCTAGTATTACAAACTTTTAGACAAAAGAATGGACGGAAGCTGCGTAGATGAAAGCACAACCAGCGAGTCTGTATCAATCACGCTTGCATCCGCTTCGCCGCCGGCCGCCAAGTCGCCGGAGAGTCTCTGCCGCGTCGGCAGCGGTGCCAGTGCGATTATCGATGCGGAAAACGGCGTCGAAGCTGAGTCGAGGAAGTTGCCATCGTCGAGGTTCAAAGGGGTGGTCCCTCAGCCTAACGGGAGGTGGGGTGCACAAATCTACGAGAAGCACCAAAGGGTTTGGTTGGGTACTTTTAATGAAGAGGAAGAGGCCGCGAGGGCTTACGACACCGCCGCGCAGCGGTTCCGCGGCCGCGACGCCGTCACGAACTTCAAGCCATTGTCGGAGACGGAAGAAGATGAGGTGGAAGCTGCTTTCTTGAATTCTCATTCGAAAGCTGAGATTGTCGACATGCTCAGGAAGCACACGTACAATGATGAGCTGGAGCAAAGCAGGAGAAACTATAACGGGAAGAGGGCCGGGAAAGACGGCCCGTTCAGCTTCTCCAGCGGCGGCGACAGGGCGTCGAATGCCCGCGAACAGCTCTTCGAGAAGGCGGTGACGCCCAGCGATGTCGGCAAGCTTAACAGGCTCGTTATACCGAAACAGCACGCTGAGAAACACTTCCCTTTACAGAGCGGAAACACTTCGAAAGGCGTTCTGTTGAATTTCGAAGACATGGGAGGGAAAGTGTGGAGGTTTAGGTATTCATACTGGAACAGCAGCCAGAGCTATGTTCTGACCAAGGGCTGGAGCCGATTCGTGAAGGAGAAGGATCTCCGGGCCGGCGACATTGTGAGTTTTCAGCGATCATCCGGCCCGGATAAGCAGCTCTACATTGATTGGAAATCAAGAAACACCGGATCAAATGCAGCTGTTGCCGGAGTCGTATCGGGCCGGGCGGCTCAGCCAGTTCAGATGTTTAGGCTATTCGGGGTCAACATACTTGAGGTGCCAAGCAACTGCGCCGCCGCCACCTCCACTGGCACCGCCACGGCGGCCATTGATAGTTGCAGTGGTAAAAGGATGAGAGGAATGGAGATTTTGGGATTAGATTGTAGCAAGAAACAAAGGGTTATTGATGCGTTGTAACATTAATTAGTTGTTAGTTTCTAATTTCTTTTTTTCTTGATTAATTTGTTCTTCCCTTTTGGTTAAAAGTGTTAGGGTAGTTGGGGGGAAAGGATGATGAGAAGAGAAGGTGATGGGAGTGGGAAGGATAGTGCAAGTTGCAAGAAAAAGTTTGAATTGTATAGTAAGTAGACCAAGAAAAACAAGGCCGCCAGCTGAAGAGAGCTGTCAACTTATTTACGTGCTCAAAAATGAAAATACCAGAAATTGTCAATTTCTTCTTTCAATGTTGTCTCATCTTCATTTTCTTCACTTATTATTGCTCAAATTACGGCTACATTCCCTCAGTTTTTTTTTATATAATTACAGTACAATCTCGTTATTTGAAAAATTATAAATATCTATATGACATTTGTAATCATCTAACAAATAATTTATTTTCAGCCATTTTTATGGGTGAAATGACTAAAATGTCCTTATGCACTGAATTATTTTTTATTTAATTTTCTTAAAAATTTTGTTGGACTACACTGCGTAGGGAGAGGTTTCTTAAGTTTTTTACACGTATGAATAATAATGCTATTTGTCTCAGTTAATTTTTTTTATAATATTAATAAAGTATTCAAGGGCAAAATGGTCAATTTCAGGTATTTGGTTAAAAATTACAAACCTCGGGGGTATGTATAATTTTTCAAACAACGAATGAGTATTTGTAATTATGTCAAACCTTAAGGAAGTTGGTTGTAATTTCCCCATATATATATACATATATATATACAAATTACATGATCATGCACTCGCAATATAATTAATTTAAATTCGATAACACAAGGATAAATTAGAATTTTCCCTTTCCTACATGCTTTTGGAATATTATTGCTTTTTTCAGAAATATCTCTAACTATTGGGACGACTTTATCCCATTTTTCTACTATACATGCATGATACATACAAGGAAAATGGGCCAAAATTGGTACAGTTCCTAACTTCCTATTAATCATGGATCTAGTTTCGCACATGTCATATAATTGATTCAGGTCCATTAAATTCAATTTGGATTAAAATTTTTCGAGTTTTGTGTATTAGTGATCGACAGTATCACAAGCTAACATCTTGCTATAACAACAACAACAAATAAATCTATTATACAGTAAAAACAATATCACAAATAAACCTACTATGCAATAGAAACAAATCATCCCATGCAGGGGATTCGAACCCATGACCTCTAGAATTATGGGGCATCAGCTTCGCCAACTGAGCTAGTCCTCATTGACAAATGGATGGTTCTTGTTAGAAGAAGTTTTAGTGCTAAAATTTGAATTTAATAGCTTATATAATTTCAATAATCGGAACTAATTAACTACATAGTACGTACATACATACATACATACCAGCAAAATATTAATAATTTATTTTTGTATATAATAATAAATGAGTTTAATTATTCGTGTGTGATCCGGGTATGATTCTATTGGCTACTACAATTATATGGTGCATGAATTGATCTGGGTTTTGAGGTTCATCCACTGTACTGATCGAATCATGAAAGCAATCTCGATGGCTGTAAAATCCTTCTCATTTTCCATTCCAAATCATATCCTTTAATTCTGCATTAATTATTAATTAATTAATTAATTAAATCTAATCTTTCTTAATTGTCGAGTTGCATGCCTATTAATTAAGTGGCTTTGACCATATTATATTCTTAGCCAAAAGAAGAAATTAATAGTAATTATGTCAGCTTGTTTATCTAACGTGAACAATAATTGATAGTTATGAACAACGCAATTAAGGTAATGCTTAGGCAAAATTAGTCAAAGGAACTATTATTAATAACCCCATGGAAGAATTATGTGCGGGTTATTAATTAATTATAATTATATATAGTAGTAATTAATTGTTATGTCTAGAGACTATAGTTTTATTTTTTAATTTAAACCTAAGAAATTGTTGTTAGAGAAAGAGAGAGAGAAGCGAAAAATGTCAACACATCACGTAGTTGTAAAGCTTTTGTGATTTTTGTCATGATTTACAAGTAAAATCGTGTTTGTTTGAAGCTCTTGCAGCTTCATAGCAACTTCCCTCAGCTAAAATCGCTTCCTTTAATCACGTTCTCTCCACTCTTGATTCCATCTTCTTTATTTAATTAATACTTTCATTTATATATATATAGGGGGGGGGGGGGGTGTGGACATCTGGGCTCTTGTACTTTCTGAAGTACATGTATATATATACATGTGAAATTTTAGTATAAAATAATTAGGTTTGTTTCATTTAATTAAATTATTGTAGTTATTAGTGTACGTACGATTTAAAAACATAATCAATTACACAACGAATGCAACAATATATATATATATATATATTATTAGGGTAAATTACATCTACTTTCCTGAGGTTTGGCATAATTACAAATATCACCTCGTTGTTTGAAAAATTACAAATATCTCCCTGAGGTTTGTAATTTTTAACCAAAGGCCTGAAATTGACCATTTTGCCCTTGAATTTTTTTATTAAAATTTTAGAAAAATCGGCCAAGTCAAATTGCATTATTACTCCTCTGTATAAAAAATTTAAGAAACCTCTCTCTGCACATTGTAGTCCAAAAAAAATTTAAAAATTAAATAAAAATAATTTAGTGTATAAGGGCATTTTGGTCAGTTTACCCATAAAAATTGATGAAAATGGGCTATTTGTTAGACGATTACAAACCTCAGGGAGGTATTTATAATTTTTCAAACAACGAGAAAGTATTTATAATTATGCCAAACCTCAGGGGAAGTAAATTTAATTTACCCATTTTATTATTAAGAGAGATGGGTCTTCTGTTGTTTCATCTTTTGTTGGCCTGTTATATTGTTTTTTAATGTTTATTTTTATCTTTTTATTTATCATGTAACTCCTCACATTCCCTCTTTCGTGGAACTTTATACCGTAGAAAAAGATAGGCTACGTTCGAAATTTGATTTTTTTTTTTTGAGTTGGAAGCGATGAATTTGATTAATTGAAATAAAGCGATTACAATCAGTCATGTCAGTATCAATATTGGACAGAGACAAATACAACAATCATATCGACAATATCACAAACTAACATCTTGCTATTACAACAACAAATAAACCTACTATACAGTTGAAACAATATCACAAATAAACCTACTATGCAGTAGAAACAAATCATCCCATGAAGGGGATTCGAACCCATGACCTTTAGAATTATGGGGCCTCAGCTTCACCAACTGAGCTAGGCCCCAATGGCTCGAAATTTGACTTGGAAACAGAAAAATATTGTTGAAAATCTTCATAAAGTATAACTTTGATACACATCAACTCGAATATGTATTGTAAATTATTTTTTCATGATGATATGCGTTTATTTTATAAAAATAATATTTTTGTTATATTTGTTATTTATACGTAAATCGAGTGTGCTGTTATTGCTAGTTTATTATTATGCTGGAGCTAAAAATGAAGCATCTCTTTGAGTTGAGATAAGTGTAAATTATGAAGGGAGTTTGGGCCACAAAGATGCGATTCTTGATGATAAAAACGAGATGATTTTTAATAAGGATGGACTAAAGTGGCTATTGCCTTTGTTCCTTTCTCATCACCTTGTCTATCTACCAACAAAAGCTAATGATTTTCTTGAATTTTTTTAATAAAAATAATAATTACATCATTATGTTAAGATATCAATGATTCATGGGATATATCAGTCAATAAATATTAAATAATAAAAACAAAAACTATGTCTTATATTTATAAAAAAGAAAATCATGAAAAGTATTAGATTAAGACCTCTTATTTTGCTTGTGTACATTTAAAATTATAGTCTAATTGCATCACGAGAGTTATTAGCCCACTTGAGCAGCGGAGAACGATGTTTGGGCCAAATATTAAGCTGTGGGCTTCTCTCTTAATCCAATCCATGGGCATTTGGGATTTTGCAAAGGTGTATAGTGGGCTAACCTGGACTAGTTCGAAAAAACCTGAACCAGAATCTACGCAATAATGTTCAGTCCTATGTCTTTAAATGGGCCCATTAGGTCGGACTGACAAACCCGATCCAAGTTTGATTCAGGACTAGGTGGTCTTAAGCCATTGGGATTGATAGTCATGGGCCAAGTCGATCGCAGGTATTATTTGTTGGCCAATTTGATTGTGAACTGACTTAGCTCGACCCAATCTGAACATATTTGAATTGATTTGAACCATTGCAATAACATTGCATATTTCATAATAGAAGATTTGAACATCAAATAGTACTAACTTAAATAGCAAATTCTCTAATGATTGATCTTTTTTTTTTCCTAATGTGTTGTGGTAGTGCGGATCTTTTATCGTACTTTCGTGTGTGGTATCACATGATTCATATGTGTTTTTTTTGAAAAATAGCAAATATAATTAAATTAAATTATAATTAATTAAAATCGGGCAACATACACGTATAACTCTGGTATTAAGATATTAATACGTGACTCGTGCTATACGCGAGTTATTTAAATTTAGACTAATATACTAGTGTAGTAAGTTGAGCCGTTGATGACCCTCGAGAGAGCCCGGCAAAGGCAATCAAAAATGAGAGACAATTTTAATTTAGAAAGAAGCCATCTCCCGAAAATATCTTACCATTATCTCTTATTTGAGCTCTGGGTCAAACGCTTTCCGCAAGAATGGCTCTTGCAAATACTACACTCTCGCAGGCAGCAGCATCTCTGCAACTCTCGTCTTCCCTTGTCCATGGCGAAACGAAACTCTCAGCATCATCCACGCTTCTTATGGGTTCTTCGCTCGCTTCACGCAATCCATCTTCTCTGTCCAGTATGTGTTTGTGTATTTGCCTCTGTGTTTATGCGTTTGTCTTTACGGTTCCTAGAGTAGGTTAAATTCCCGGTGAGTTGGGTATCAGTGTTCCTGAAAGAGGTTGGAAATTTGAGTTTGCTTTGACGTTGTGCAGCTCTTTATCGTCCGAAAAGATGGTCGATGTGAAATTATCCTAGTATTGTTGCGCAAAGTTTAAATACATGGAGTCTTTAAGATGTTGAATAGTTGGCTTGCTAAATGAATGGGTTTTATTTATGGTATTTGGTTACTTCTTGTGATTTTCTGAGTTTCTTGTCTTTCATTCTTGATTTGATATGAAGGTTCGAAAGTAACGAGGAGGCGGCTTGTAGTTCATTCGAAGAGGATTTCGGGCTTGGAGGAGGCCATCAGAATAAGAAGGTAATGTATGCTCCATTACGATCTTATTTGGGAGCAATACACTTATATTCGACGAATTTATCATTATTCAAGCTAGGCTGATAAGTTTGTGAGCCATACTTTGACCAGATAGGTGAAGTGTTTATCTGTCTTAGAGGGTGCTGATTGAAATTCTGCTGTATGCTTATACTTTTGAGATAATAATTGAGGCTGAATGGTGATCTTCATGCTTTGCTGAAATTCCATCTTTAGAAGGAACAGTGTATCTATCTTATGATAGTTTATGTAAATTTTTTGGTAAGCTGGGAATGAGAGTCATTGATTCATAAATTTGATGTGCCGAAAATCGACTAAACTCCCAGAATTTGAATGTAATATATTCCTTCCCATTTTATTTCCATTTTGATTTCTTTGTTTTGAGCTAGTTTAGCAGTGGAATTTGAAAGAAACTAATGCATTCGGTTGCAATGTGTAAATATCAGTATCTTATTGTGGTTAAACACTATGTTCAAGAAAAGTATCACACTGGTGTTGTACTTTCTTTCTTGATTTATTTCTGCCAACATATCAAAAGATTGTGACATATTGTCTATTCACAGGGAGCGTGAGCTTCGAACTTCACCTACGTCTAAAAGAATGCCTCCTTTAAGGCGCGGAAAGGTATCACAACGACTTCCTGTGCCTGATCATATTCCAAAGCCACCTTATGTTAGTTCAAAATTGTTGCCAGAAATTTCAAGTGAACATCAAATTCATGATTCTGAAGGCCTTGCTCGCATGAGGGCTGCGTGTGAGCTTGCTGCTCGGGTGGTGGACTATGCAGGAACATTAGTTAGGGTGAGAATTTGCAGTCTCAAGTATTCTGGTCAATTTAGATACTTTTGCTGTATGAGTTGCTGCATTAAAATGTAATTTTTTTTCCTGTTCCTTAAAAGTATTGTAAATGCTTTTTATCATATGCTAATTATTATTTCAGGTCTTAAATTAGAACTTTGCTATTAACTTTTTTTCTGGAAGTTCACTTACATGGTTTTCTATAAATTCTCAGCCATCAGTAACAACAAATGAAATAGATAAAGCTGTGCATCAAATGATCATTGATGCTGGTGCTTACCCTTCTCCGTTAGGGTATGGGGGCTTTCCAAAGAGTGTATGCACATCGGTTAATGAGTGTATGTGCCATGGAATACCTGATTCACGCCAGTTACAGGTTCTGTGTGTTTGTGGTTAGCAACCTCTGCCAGCTTAAATTCATTTTCTGCATTTGAATTTTGAAGTTATTCATTTATATGCAGGATGGTGATATAATAAACATTGACGTGACAGTCTACTTAAATGTGAGTTATTTGAGTATTACTTTTGTTGCTCAATTTTGATGTATGTAGTCAAATGAAAAACCAAGCGCATCTTAACAAAGTGCATGTGCTGCAGAAAAATCATACTCCGGAGTTCTCTATATTTAACCTGTTACCTTAATCGTCTCTTTCAGGGTTATCATGGAGATACATCGAAGACTTTTTTTTGTGGCAATGTAAATAGGGCAATGCAACGGCTTGTAAAGGTGCTTTGCTTTTATTTGCACTAACGAGTCTATAGCATCTTTCTTCAGTTGGACTTAGTTGTAGTTTTTATTTGTGAGGTATTATTTAATGAATACTATATGTGTCAGTAAGATGCATTTTTCATTCAATGGCAGGTGACAGAAGAATGCATGTATAAAGGCATTGCTGTCTGCAAAGATGGTGCTCTGTTCAGGAAAATTGGAAAGAGGATCAGGTACTTATGTCATTCAACTACACATCAGATGTAACTTATAATTGCATTTTAAATCAGGGAATTATGTCAAAGTATGGGCCTGTGATTGTATGACGAATTATGGAAATTGGACCATCTTTTTCAGATTTTGTACTCCATCCCTACCTTCTTGCGGATTGCATGTTCTAAAGCTATAGGATGAATCTTGTGTGCGTCCCATCGGTGACTGCATAAGATGGATAAAGATATGTGAAGCCAAAACCTCCATTTGAATTTTATAGACCATCTGACGTTCTTGATATGCGTGGTCGTCCATTTGGATGAAATTTTAGGCAATAGATACACATTATTTCAGGCTATCTCTTTAAAGTATCATGATTTAATCATCCACTTAATACGCTGAACGTTGGTTACCATCACTGGGAAACATATGCCATATCATTTTAGCTTGGTTAAAGTATTTTTTGCTTATTTCAGATTTTCAAAACCAGGCATCTTTAATTGATTTGAATGCTATTTTCATTTGCTTTTTCTTCTGGTTTGCAACATCACTAATATTCCTGTATAATGTTAATAAATAGACTGCTTTAGAACTATTTATCAGAATAAAGATAGACAGTCTGAAGGTACTAAAACTACTAAAAGAAGCTGTAATACTTAACAACTGTAAGAAAAATATTATCTTGTAACAGTAGCACCTTTGTCCCCGTTTACGCGATGATGGTGTAGATGGCTGCATACACTCAATGGAAATTCAAATTTCCAGAGAGCATAATATGTGCATTTTAATTGGACATTGAAATTTTTTTTGGCCCATGAATTTGCAACTTCTCTTGTTTATTATCTCAGTGAACATGCTGAAAAATTTGGCTTCGGCGTGGTGGACCGTTTTGTTGGACATGGCATTGGGACTATTTTTCACTCTGAACCTCTCATATATCATCACCGTGAGTTGCTCCTTTTTCTGATTTATTCATGTGTTAGTTTGTTAATTTGTCTTCATGTTGTAATTGAACAGGCCCATAGACAAACCATTGTGGTCTCTTTTACCTTTCAATAAATCCTAAAATTTGACTTGCAACACAGTAGTGCACCCCCCGCCCACCTGGGGGCAAAAAAACCACCACCAGAAATGCACACATGCACACTCTCCACATTTTCCTCTGTTTCTATCTCATGGTAAAAATTTAAATTAGAAACTGAGCTTGAAACTATAATGCTTTAGATATGAGCCTAACACAGTCTAATTTTTTGGTTGCTTGCATTTTGGAAAACATAAATTAAGATTGAATTTCATTCTTCCTCGAGTAATTATACTTGCACAGTTTATTTATTTATCTTTCTTCCTAATTGGTTGCACTATATTGTGACAACTTGAATATCTTTGATAGGTAATGACAAGGCTGGTCACATGGTTGAAGGGCAAACATTTACAATTGGTGAGTGTTCTACATTTAAATGCAAATAGGTTTCTTTTCTATCTTCTTGAATTTATGAGATTCAAAATTGAAAGAACATACAACTGAATTATATATTTGCTAGCAAAATCAAAATGTTAGATTTGACTTCAGCATGATGCCACCAACTTTGTTGCATAAATGTTTAACCATTTATTATTTAGCAATATAAAAACAGGTCAAAATGTGGGATGAATCTTGCATTTATAACCTTTTCACTAATATAATGCTTGTAAAACTGTTATGTTTAGTTCGCCGTAGTCAATTTTACATCATTTTATGTAAAATTCAAAGGAGTAATCTATGGCTTAAAGCCGGCATTCAGGCAATGGTTAGGTTTCCCTTTTGGTCCATTGAATTCGTCTCTTGCTCTCTTTCGTTGATGTGCTTATTGGGATGAACTTGAGTGCTTTCTTGAGCATTTTACGGATAGAAAGTGACGTTGTTGCAGAACCTATTCTTACATTGGGAACCACGGATTGCATAACCTGGGAAGACAACTGGACTACTCTAACTGCGGATGGCAGCCCTGCAGCACAGTTTGAGCATACAATTCTCATCACGAAAACAGGTGCCGAGATTTTGACAAAATATTGAAAGGTTATAGCATAAATCTTCGGGATTTTCTATGATATATCTGAAATAACAACGGGCGGTATACTGTTCTGTGGGATTGGTCTTCTGAACTATCCAAAGGGTGAGAGCATTTATCTGCAGCCGCAGCCAACAACAAGACCAAGAACCTGTAAAGCTCTCAGTATTATTTCAGCACATAGGACGCCACTTTTAGTATTCCCATCTCAAGGAATTATATTGAGCTGGAGAATTATTTGCCTGTTCTCTGTTTCTGAATGAATTTAGGAAACAAATTGTTTATTTTTCTAACTATTTAGGAAGCCAAGATTGGTGTTTGCGCTAAATTTGAATCATGATCTTCAGGATCAAACATTATACTTTTGAAGCCCGTGGTTTCAAATTTGTACAAGTCGGTGAAGGAAAAATTCTTATTCGAATCAGGTTTGGCTAATCACACTTGCTTTATGATTGATTACTTTTCTTGAAATGTACACCAATCACACATAAGTGTATTACACTTGCCATATAACTAGTTCAGATCAGATCAAATTCAGTCAGGGTTAGAATTTTCAGGTGGGACTCGGTTTTGGTCCATGACTTCCAGAATAGTACCTATCTAACAGTACATGGTGGGGACTATTTCAATGTATTCCAATCAATTAATAATACTACATTTCAGCCTCTTCAAAGTTCCAACACCTTTCTTTCTTCGCCCCTAAATCTTGGAAAATACATGAAACTTTTTGAATCTTTCCTTTTCTTGAAATCCCACTGTCTTTTCCAACGCAGGAAAATGGCTTAATCTTTTTTTAAAAGAATAAATAAACAAATAGATAAAGAATGGTTTAGGACCATTGATTCCATGGGCAGATTGCCCTTTTTTTTCTTGGCAGAAAAGAGGGTGTTTAACTGTTCAACATTTCCCCAAATTGTGATTGATGGGTCAGCCACTGTACTGTGGGTTTATTTAGGAATTAGGACCAACCCATACTTCACGTGAAAGGCCATGCATACATCTGTTTTTCTTTCTTTTTTTTTTTTCCCCCTTTTTTTTGGATTTTAAAATTCTATATAAACACATGACGTAGAATTATCGATTGATGCGGGTTCAGAATCTTTGATAAACGAGAGTATCAAACTGTCACGAGAACATCCAAACAGATCAAGAATTTACGTGTCTTTTATATCCGGTTGGTTGATTCAGCTATTAAATCTCATTGTCTGTACTATTTCAAATATATGAATCTCAATTTTACACATCACACCTGATGTAATTTGTTCAAGTGAAGTACCGATATAAATAGCTCAATAGTAAAAGTTTAAATATGCAATTATGCCAATACTCTATAACAATTATCTTTTGTTATAAGACGATTTTACTAATTTAAGTATTAAAGAATTATTACAAAATTGTATCCAGTAAACACCTAAATAATCTTCCTTGAACAATTTTCAAGAACGTATTCGTGGAAAGTCACAAAGTATCAAAACATTAAAAAAAATAGGCAAGAAAACAGAGGACTAGTTGATCACTTAAAATGCATGACATAAACAAAATCTTGAATCAGACATCATTGCTTGCGTCAATTGCGAACATGCTAAATTCATGCTTATCTCTTTCCTCTAACATTTTAAGCCTTTCAAATCAAAGGGGGCAACGAGACATTTCGCAAAGTTGAGATCTAATAATTAAAATATTATGGGTTTGAGTAGTATGAATATGGGTATATCGTATATTTTAATTAGTAAAATCTTATTTTGTTGTTTTCGTTGAATATATTCGTTGATTTAGGAATATCAGTATGTTGAATTAGTATTTGAAATTAAATATATTGAATAATTAGTAAGAAACCGAATCTTATCCGGGAAAAAAGAAACAATATAGGGCCACATTAATATATTCAAAAAGAAGATATTTTTCACTCACAAACAATGATTTATAACACTATTAGATTAATTTTTTGTCGTTGTGTTAATAATCACTTAAGTTGGTTTACTTTTCTTTTCTTTATAATGTGATGTGTTGATTTATATATTTATTATTTTTAAAGTATAATCAAATATTTATTATATGCACGTAAGGAAAGCGTAGTAAGACAGTTATTATCACTAAATTGGATCAAAATTCTATTAAGGGGAAGAGAGGGAGAGAATGGATAAAGTTTAATAGGTTAATAAATTAAAGAGAAAGGGACAGGTTGGGAATTAAAACTTTTCTTCCCGTGGAAATTGGAAAAGCGCTAAAAAAACAATGGCAAACCCAAAAATTATTAATTGACAGAATCTAATTTATTATTCTTTATAATCTTTTACTTGATTTAACTAATGTATCTTGTCATGTTTTGACTAATAACTTCAATTTCATCACATTATCTTTCGACGGATGATCCAATTAATTAATTAATTAATTAGACCCTCCTCAATTCAATCCTCATACTAAAAGAAATTAAATTAAAAATTAAATAAATATAAAACTATTATTAATAAAAAAAACACCCTCGTAGCTGTATTGAATTGTACAAACACTTAGATTAATTTAATGTTTTTCTTTAGTAATTCCAAGGTCCAAATATATTTTTTGTTAGAGAAAAACTATTTCACCTTATAATTTAAAATGCCACTGAAAAATATTCTCGAAATATTGCATATTGACAATGAAGCTTTGCTTGAGTAGTGTGGTGGGGGTCCACAACCACGAAGTTGTGAGTTTAAGTTCCACGAATGTGGTTGTTATTGTCTACTTTTCATGATAATTTTTTGTCTCTTTATTTACTTTGAATAGATATGCTGATTTTGAAAAATTCATTTATTGAATTTGTATTTGAATTTGAATGTATTGGTTGATATATTAATGAATCTTTATAATTTTGAATAAAAAATATTGTGCATTGCAAATTTTCGTTCAATACTCAATCTTGATCACTTGATCGATAAAAATGATTTTAATTCATTTTATGTTTCGATAAACATGTTATAATAAGTTTATCCTTTTCCCCAGTATGTTAATCAAAAATAAAATAGTTATTTGAAAAAGAAAGAAAAAATTAAAGAATATAATCATTTAAAATAATAATAATAATAATAATAATAATTTAAAAATAATAATAATAACTTCCAATAAAGAAAGAAAAAATGAGAAAAATAAAAGGGAGAGCTTTGTGGTGATGGGGTCGCCCACACCTGATCCAACCTACCCAGGTACTGAAATTCAATGCCCGAAAAAGGAATATTCCAGTGCTCAACCATTACAATGGGCCAGCAGGTGTCCACCTCCGATTCGCGCGTGTATTAAACGCAAAGAAAGGAGAGTTTGGATGTGGCGTGGCCCCTAGAGAGCGTGAAAGGCCACTGCAAGTTTCCGAAGCGGTACATTAAATGACAGGGCTAATCGTACGGGGCGGTGACTGGGGGCGTGTGTACTCACGCTCTCAGAGAAGATTCTTCTCCCGATTCGTCTACCCCTCCCCCCAAAGTATATTCCCTTCCCACAAAAGTTATTCTAGAGAGAGAAGTGATAAGGGATTTTAGAGAGACAAACCTAAAAATGGTGAAATTGCAATTTTGGCCCATCATATTTCTAAAATTCAAGTTTGGTCCTGACATTTATCTTATTGTGCTAAATTTTTACTTAAGGAATTATTTTTTTAAAAAAAATCACGCTTTTATTAATGGAAAACATAAAGAATTGGGTTTTTCGCAGCATTTTTCTCCAAGACACTTTCAATATCATCATTTTAAATTATTTCAATTATACTACTGATATGTGGTATTCGAGTTAGAGCTCGATGCCCAAAAATATTTGATTCGATCTCGCCTTTTTAATGAACTGAAGAAACCTTATCACGAAGTCAAGAAGGGCGTGACGAGAAGGAGGGATTCGATGTCCCCTCATACGCAGTGAATATATATGAGCTGTCCCTAGAAAAAGATTCCCTGACAAAATATTTGGAAAAATCGTCTCCTAGAGATTCAGTTACGAAGACATCATCCTACCTCAATAGAAAAAAGTACGAGCTCTGTCATCCAGCAACTCCCAAAAAGATTGTTACCTAAATTTGTTACAAGGTACCTCTTTACAAATCTATAAATAACCCATGTAAATAGAGAGGAAGAGAGGCAAGTGATAACGACCCAAAGCATAGTTCTACTTCGAATCCATTCCTTTGAGTTATACGAATTATACTTCATCAACTACATAATATTCGCTAATAATCAAGAGGTTCTAAAGGCAAATATTGTCCCATCTCACATCCCTATTTACATAACACATTTCTAAATATCTTTAGATTCCATTTTATGTAACTCATGACTATGGGTGGCAATTCAACCCGGACTTCGGAGCGGGTAAGGGTCCTAAAAATTAGAACCCGACCGAAGCGGGTTCACCGTTCACCCAAACCCGCACCATACCCACTCCATTGCCACCCCTACTCATAACTCACTTAATAAATATTATGTTATTATGAATGAGCATACTTATTGATTATATACAGATTTAGAATTTTAAAAAGTTTTACTCAACTATTGAAGTGAGCTTCAATTAGCCAGTTCAGTGATTGTCGAATTAAAAAATAAAATTCCTCATAAGTGATAAACAACTTTAAATATTAAAACGTGAACATTATAATTAATAATGCTCAACTTATATGTTTGCTACAAAATCTTGTAACTTTTATAATTAAAAACTATTTTTTCCAACAATTGGATCTTAATTGCTCGTCTCTATAAATGTTTTAAGATCAATTTACATGAGAATGCTTTCACATTGAATAATTTTTTTTCTCAGTATATAAAGTTCATATATGGAACAATTTAAATAAAAGTATTGTAAATTTGTAATACTAGAACCAACTGTACTATGAAAATTGCTCAAATAATTGACGAGAAGAACAAAATATCTCAATGGAATATTCTAACATAGCATCAATGAACAGTACAAGAAATTAGAAAATTAGCAACACAAACAAAATTAGTGACAATTTTAATATTATCACTAATTATATATATTTAGAGATATTTTTTTTTTATTTTGTCACAATAATGAATTTCAAAGTTTTAATAGTGACAATTAATTATTTGTAGAAATTATAATTACCAAGAACCAGTGACAGAATATTGTATATTAACTTGTCACTATAAATAATTAATTACACGTATATAGTAAGACCTAGTGACAATAATCATAAAATTGTCATTATAGATGTATCACTAATTATCTATAGCGATTATTTTATACACAATTCTTATCCCTAATAATTATATAGTGATAGGATCAAAATTAGGTCATTCAATATATAGTGACAAGATCAAAATTAGGTCTTGTGACTAATATTATATATATATATATTTATAGTAGAAATAGAGCAAAAAATGACAAGAAGTGCAATATCTCTAGGAAAAAAAAAAATGCTAAAAGGGCATTGTTGATATGAAAAACAAATTAAGTGGGCACAATTGGATGAACCAAAAAGCTAAAGGGCAAAAAGACAAATTGCCGCAGAGAGAGAGTGCAGGTCCTCGATCTTATCTAAATTATAATTACGTCGCGTCAATGCCAGCCCACATACGAGAATCACCCGGCGAATATTCAAGCCCTCCCACTCTCTCTCCCCCACTTTCTCTCTCTAAAACCCAAGAAAAACTCACATTCAAAGATTCGTCTGAACGCGACGCCCCGACCTCGACATTCTCACGCACCCCTCCTTGTCTCCTCAGTTTATATATAACAAAGTAAATAAATAATAGAATTAATTACATTTAAACACTTCTAAAAATATAAAATTATATTTTTTTAAATAATTTTTAGAATGCCCCATGTGAGCTACATCAACAATGCCGGGGAGGCCTGCCCGGCAACTCTCACCCTGGCTTTGTCACCCCTTCCCCTCATTAGCCAAGTTGGAAATGGAAGTGGTTGGCTTGCTACGACTAGCCGGAATGAGGAGGTTTTTCATGTCGGGTTCAACACCAAGGCAAGACAGCAAGCTACGAATAATCATCTAAGTGACTCTCCAGTTACGGCCGGGCTTAGGCCAAGAACCAGAAGAAAAGGAACTCCTTGACCTACCTAACCGAGTCAAAAAAGAAAGAGGAAAACAAGAGGAACAGCTGACAATCCCATGGGAATCTCCCCTATTTAGATTAGGGAAAGCAGTGGCCATAGGAATGGGCGCATCATGACATCGTAAGATGATCGACATCGTTTGGTAAAGTCCCGTGAGATCCCTAAAACGCGATTTATACCCTCTCTAAAAATTCATTGTTTATATTTTTATATAATAATTTTGTATTTATAAGTCAAAAAATATAATAATATTAACTTAATTTTGTATGTAAATATTACGTTTATCGTTTTCAAGTACAAAAATATACATAAAAATATTAAATTAAAGACAAATTCGAATATTTATGTAATTCCACATGTTAGAAAGGGTCTAAGTGTCGTTAATTCTAAATAATAAATAGATAAGCGTATGTAGAGAGAGAGAGAGAGAGAGAGAGAGAGAGAGGGAGAGAGAGAGAGAGGGAGAGAGAGAGAGAGAGAGAGAGAGAGAGAGAGAGAGAGAGAGAGAGAGAGAGAGAGAGAGAGGAGAGAGAAGAGAGAGAGAGAGAGAGAGAGAGAGAGAGAGAGAGAGAGAGAGAGAGAGAGAGAGAGAGAGAGAGAGAGAGAGAGAGAGAGAGAGAGAGAGAGAGAGAGAGAGAGAGAGAGAGAGAGAGAGAGAGAGAGAGAGAGAGAGAGAGAGAGAGAGAGAGAGAGAGAGAGAGAGAGAGAGAGAGAGAGAGAGAGAGAGAGAGAGAGAGAGAGAGAGAGAGAGAGAGAGAGAGAGAGAGAGAGAGAGAGAGAGAGAGAGAGAGAGAGAGAGAGAGAGAGAGAGAGAGAGAGAGAGAGAGAGAGAGAGAGAGAGAGAGAGAGAGAGAGAGAGAGAGAGAGAGAGAGAGAGAGAGAGAGAGAGAGAGAGAGAGAGAGAGAGAGAGAGAGAGAGAGAGAGAGAGAGAGAGAGAGAGAGAGAGAGAGAGAGAGAGAGAGAGAGAGAGAGAGAGAGAGAGAGAGAGAGAGAGAGAGAGAGAGAGAGAGAGAGAGAGAGAGAGAGAGAGAGAGAGAGAGAGAGAGAGAGAGAGAGAGAGAGAGAGAGAGAGAGAGAGAGAGAGAGAGAGAGAGAGAGAGAGAGAGAGAGAGAGAGAGAGAGAGAGAGAGAGAGAGAGAGAGAGAGAGAGAGAGATTGTTAAATTTGTTGCTGTGAGCCAAGTTTATTCCATTTGGTGATTCTACTTAGATCCCTTTATTCTCGTATTTTCAATCAGTCTGGTCCCCAGCCCATTTCTAAAGCTTACTCCGATCCCATTTCCCTCAACATAATCAAGAATTAATCAAACATGATGATCAACGCTACCCATAATCACACTGATTTTTCCCACAAAATGCAGAGATGTCAGGATTACATCCACGCCTTAGAAGAAGAGCGTCGCAAGATTCAAGTTTTCCAACGTGAACTCCCTCTTTGTCTGGAGCTTGTCACACAAGGTACATACATACGTATTCCATTCGTATATTTATACATACATACATACATACATGTACGTACATATGGAGACTCTAATCTTCAATCTTGTGTTAGTTATTTATGCAGTTTTCAATTTTCTTCAAGACCCTTTTCATTTTCTTGGTGTTTTGAATGGGTTTGTGGGATTTTTGTATTTTCTTGCAGCAATTGAGGCATGCAAGCAGCAGTTATCAGGGACAACCAGCGACTACAATTTACATGGGCAATCCGAATGTTCTGAGCAGACATCCAGCGACGTGCCAGTTTTCGAAGAGTTTATTCCTATTAAGAGGGCTTCTTCTCATTCCGATGATGAAGAACAGGAGTCCAAGAAGCCAAAGAATGACAGTAACGTTATAAGTGACAAAGATGGGAAGAATTGTAATGACAAGAATTCCAAGAAATCAGACTGGCTTAGATCTGTTCAGCTATGGAATCAGACCTCAGATCCACCCCCCACAGAGGTAATTTCAAACAGTTTTGCTTCCAACTTTCGTAAAATTCAATGTATTTTGGTATCTGGGACTGTGTAAATTTGGACAAAAATCTGATCTTTGCAAGACTTTTGGGGTTTAGGATTCACCGAGAAGAGTGGCTGTCATGGAGGTGAAGAGAAATGGCAGTGGTGGCGCATTTCATCCATTTAAGAAGGAGAAAAGTGTTACTGCAACTGCTGCTCCCTCACAAGGGCCAGTGAATAATAGGTCAGTCCCACCGGCGTCCACCAGTTCCACGGCGGATACCGGCGGCAACAGTGGCGGTGGAAACAAGAAGGAAGATAAAGAAGGGCAGTCTCAAAGAAAGGCAAGGAGGTGTTGGTCACCTGAGTTGCACAGAAGATTCTTGCAAGCCCTTCAACAACTTGGTGGTTCACATGGTATAAACACATACAGTTAGAACAAGATTATACCTTTCTTCCTTGTAATAATTATTTATTTTGTTCCTTACATGTGATTGAGTTTCTGTCTTAAATCTTGCAGTTGCTACACCAAAACAAATTAGGGAGTTGATGAAGGTTGATGGGCTCACAAATGATGAAGTTAAAAGTCATTTACAGGTAATTTGTGTTCATAATTTTGGCATAGGAAACTGAGAAATGCTCAACGATTCTCTTTGATTTTTTGTACAATCTTAATCAGGTGTGTCCTAGATTGTAATAATTAATGAGAATAGCATCTGTTGATAACTTCTGATGTGGAGAATCACTTTGAATTTTGGGGAGAAACTTTCATTTGAAGAAAAGACTACTACTTTAGTCCAAATGCAAACAATAATGCAGAGAATCAACGACTTTTAATCCTCCACGACTGTGCTTGTCAAACAAGATTTTCTCTTAGCTCCATTAGGCTGTATTAGAAACACGCTTCCAAAGATTCTTCTCTCGTTTACTGTTCCAAAAACTGAAAACTGAAAATATGATTTTTTTCATGTCATTTGTTGCAGAAATACCGTCTGCACACGAGAAGACCTAGTCCTTCCGTTGCAAACACCACCGGCACCACACAACAACCGCAATTTGTGGTGGTGGGAGGGATATGGGTGCCACCGGAATATGCTTCAATGGCTACAACCGCCACGTCTGGGGAGGCGTCCGGTGTCGCCACCTCCAACGTGGGAATTTACGCCCCGGTTGCCTCTCTGCCACCACCACCCTTCCAAGAATCATCAGCCTCTCCTAAACAAAGACAAAAAAATAAACCAACAATGCAGCACTTCGATGATCAAGGCAGCAGCCATAGTGAAGGCCGCGCCCAATCACATTCCCCGGCCACCTCCTCCTCCACACGTACAACCACCACCTCACCGGCTTACTGATTCGTTTACTCTGTCAAAAAATTGTAGAAAATTTACGGCAATGAATCTGTAATTTTTCAGTAAAAATTATAGAGGAAATACAGTCGATTTTTGGGTCGTTTCCGATCATCTGGTTTGTGTTATACATGATGTTAATTTGTATTTGTTGTATGTTGGAGTTGGAGGCATGCATACTTGATAGTGACAGTGAAATTGATTAATCATTGATGGAGTTGAATTCCCAGTGTACTGGACATGGATCAGAATAAGTGATTATTAATTTTACAAGTGATTAGGCCCTGTGATTAGAGCTTAATTGTTTTCTTTCTTAGTGCCTTGTCAACTGGCAAATATTCTCTTTTTTAAAGTCTAAATCATCACCGTTGAGGCTCATGATCCGGAAAGAAGGGAAGATGGGTAAATTACACTTCTGTTGGCATAAATGACATATTTGGTCCCACAAGTGAATTTGTTTGCAATTTTGATTCCATACTGTAGATGATTCGCACATTGCATTCCATAAATGCATTTTTTTTCCAATTTCAAAATACAAGAGGAAAAATCATTAAAATTGCTAACGGCTTATGTTTGTTCTATTAGGTGGGTGCAAATTTGGAGGAAAAAATTTGTGGGAAATACTTGCTTCTTTTTCTTCCTCGTGTAAGTAGCTTTTTTTTTTTTCCTCTTTCATTTAGTAGGAAAAAAGTGTAAAACATGGCTGCAAATAGAGAAACTTTTTGTCAATTCTATACACGATCTTATGTTAATAATATCTAAATTTTCTTTCATGAAAATCAGAATTATAAATTACAACAATTTGGTACAAAATTTTGATCAACATTTAGATACTTTGGTGAAAAATGTTGGGAACGGATTCAAATTTTGCTGTAAAATGTTGGTCATCGAAGTCACATGCAAATTTTCGATCAAATTGACCGAAAATAGACTAAAATTATCAAAATTTTAAAATTACTAAATTAAATTAAAAAAAATAATTCATGCAGAACAAAAAAAGTCACGCTCCTAAATTATAGAACTAAAATTGCATTTTTCCGTACTACTATGTAAATATAGAGTAAAAGACAAGATTAAGAGATGGATTAGCAACAAATAATGCCATAATTTGATGCCAAGAAATGTAAAAAGACAAAGTTTGTTTGATTGGGTTAACGTTGGATTGGTACGTGGAGAAAACAAACTAAACTTGGTTTTTGTGGTGTAAGAATCCAAGGATGGAATGCAAGAATATTCTCGTGGCATAATTAGAAGCACAGCATCACTGCATTAGGTTAATTAATCAGTCAGTGCCATTATTAATTAATTAATTAGTGTTAATTAAGTATTGTTAATGGTTATATTAGTAAGCAATGATTTTGATTGGACAGGTATATTCCCTTGTTTCTTTATATTATCTTGTAGCTAGGTACATGAGGAGAGAAGAAAGATATATTCTGATCCCTCCAGAATCTTGTCTTCCCTCAGATACCATTAATTAATTAATTAATTAACATCTCCAACCTCATTTTATTTTATTTTAATTTCTCATATGCCTTCATTCACTACACTTGATGCTGCTCTCAACCGTCAACCACCTTATTCATATATATATCCCACCTAAAAATTAAAATATATAAATAAACAATATAATAATAATATTAATATTTTTAAAATAATATTGGGATTTTATTGGTATTTTTGAAAAATTAAGTTTTTATTTCTTCTAGGAAAATGCAATTGTTAGTGTTATAACTATGTATTGTATACTTAAAATTTAGGGTAAATTTAAGCTACGTTCCCTGAGGTTGACATAATTACAATACACTCCGTTGTTTGAGAAATTAAAATACCCCCTGAGGTTTGTAATCGTCTAACAAATAACTCATTTTCATTCATTTTTATTTATGCACTGAATTACTTTTTATTTAATTCTTATATTTTTTTGGACAAAAAGTGCAGGGAATACAGAGAAGCAATAATGGAAATTTGTCTCAACTTGATTTTTTTTTACAATTTTAATAAAAATTAAGGGCAAAATGGTCAATTTCAAGCATTTGGTTAAAAATTACAAATATCGTGAAGGTATTGTAATTTTTCAAACGAGTGGGTATTTGTAATTATGCCAAACTTTAGGAAAAATGGCTGTAATTTACTCTAAAATTTATGTAAACGATTTTCTTTGGGACCGACCTATCTCGAGGAACAAAAATCAAATAAATCCAGAGACTTTCCCTAATTAGGACAGCAAATCTCAACATATCCCACGTTCCAAGAATTCAAAATCAGATTCACACTGCACAAATCTAATTATGTTAACATGTAAATCAGTCCAAGAACTGGACAGGCCACGAGGACTACAACCTTGTTTACCAATTAATAATTATTAATTATCTTAGCTTAAACGAAAAATAGGCATGGAAGTGGGTGGGGTGGGTGGGGTGGGGTGGGGTGGTAAGAAACTGGCTTTCAAGTGCAAGTTTGGGCCAAATGACTCTTGCCGTCACCTAAAGTACAATATAATTTCAAAGGACAAACAAACAATAAAAACCCCCTACTTCTAAATTTAATGCATGAAAGCCATTTTTAGGACATTTCTCGTACTAATTAGTTTGACCTAACTTCACATAAATTGGTGCTTATCTCTCCATGTCAACATTTTATATACGTGACCTCCTAATTAAGAAAGAATCTAACTTAATTATGTTTTTGCTATGCATATCTCTTATTATAAATAAATATATTAGACATGCTTATTGGTTCCAACTCCATAGTTGTTGAATATGTTGAAAAGTGATAAAGATTAAATATTAATAGGTATTAAGCGAAATTCGGCAGGAATATTCTAACATAATGGGCTTGTATAGCACACCCCTCTTATTTTTATCTACGCATACCCTAATAATACCATTCGATCCAGCTATCGCTATTGGTATTCTTTTCTCATAAAAAATAATGCGTTCTAAGCTTTGTCTGAAGCATAATTCGATGTAAATAATCGAAGTAGGGAAGTTTTTTAATTAATATTATCCGACAGCTGTCATGAATATTATAAAAGGCCAGCTCATTCTGTGTTATGATTATTATATATTAAAGTCAAATACTCGCCACGTCCACAGTAATCGTTCAATACCACTGAAAAAAATTAATTTTCAATCAGATCGCCCAATTCATCGTATTTACATAGAATAATAATCACAAGATAACATATCCATAGGGCCCATCTTATCCTTACTTGATTGACAAGATGAAAAATCATGTAAAAATTCATCATCCTAGTTGAAATTTTTTTTCTAAAAAGTGGTGAATGCAAGGTGAAGGGCATGGCACTTTCAATTTCCAATTCTAACATGTGTTCCCTAGCTAGCCAGCAACAATATTGTACACAGATATTGGTGTTAATTATTGCAACTTTCTTGTCTTAATGGTGTGATTAGTTACATTGTTGGAGCTTAATTAACACTGCAGTTCTACTTATATTCTTGATATATGTGTTTGGATTTGTAGGGTTGGCTTTTTTGGCTACTCCTACGGACACTACGATGAAGTGCCCCCCATTTTAGGCATATTTATTTAAAAATAAATGCATGTGCTGCATAGTCTAGCAACATATGCGGCAGACGAAAATTTTTAATTCGGGTCGAGTTTTATCAAATTAGGATTAATTATATGATCAAGTATAATATATTTGTCGTGTGATTGGTATATAATTCAAAAATAATGATTAATTGCATTATATGTATATCACACTTGCTGTGTGACTGATTTGGTTCGACCTGATATAATTTAGGGAAGAATTTTCTCTAGTTAATATGGATTAATTTCGAATTTGTGGATTACTAGGTTGTAATCCAGAATGCCGTAATTATAGCACTAATTCTTGTCTAGAGGTAAGGTTGAGCGACGATTTAACTCAAGTTCGGACTCTGCGAATGTAATAGTTGACTTTAAATTTTCAGATTCTAGTGACAAATAAATACAAAAGGTTAAAGACAAGTGAGGTTTTTCTTGATTGGTAAGATTGTGATCTTACAACCGAAAGATTGAGAGTTAAATTTTCCACCAATGTGGGCCTATATGTTTGTTATTATTGTATTTTTTTTTTGTTTTTTTATCTCATTTGATGTATTCGTTGATCTGAGTTATAGACGTCTTGAATAATGTAATATATCACATTTATTAATAAATAAATAAATACGATTATTAAGGGAAATATAGCTTAACCCCATTTGAGATGTTTTAATAAATCTTAATAATCTCGTACCGACGGTCGTGATGAGCTATGATTATGGGTAATATATATGTATATGTATATAGTCCTTTTTTTAATTTCTCTAAAATAACTTACATTTAGGCTTTGTTTGGTTGAATAAGAGAAAAGGAAAAGTGAAACGTGAAAGGACGAGGCAGGGGAAAGAATAATACTTTGTTTAAAAAAATATTTAATATGATTAAAAGGAAAATAACTCTCAAATATTTTCATTTGTTTGACAGAGAAAATAAATTAGAAAGAAAAGATTAATTTTGTAATTTTACCAATATATACTAAAGTTTTAAAGTGCTAAAAGAATTAAAGATAATTTACTAATAAATATGAATCAATATGTTGTTTTTTTGTTTGTTTTGAAATTGTTGATTGATTTAGAAATATTATCGTATTGTGTTGAACATTGTAATAGTATGTCGATATCTTTCTTTTTTCTTTTTTCTTTTTTTTTTTGTCTTCTTAGTCTTATACTTACAATTTTCTTCCCAATTTTAAATAAAAATAAATTGAACTCTAGAGTGATTTCACATACATACAATTTTATTTTCTCTCTATTTATTCTCCCTAACCAAACACGATTTTTTTTATATATATATTTCCTTTTATTTTTACTTTTCTTATACACCCAAACAAACTCTTAAATAAAATTTTAATTTAGATGGAAAGTTGAGACACATATGTTGTCAACTAAAGCTCCATCTGTTTATACTGCAATTCCTATTTCATCTTCTATTTTATTTATATATATACGTCATGTGTATAAAGATTATTTCACAAATTCTATCTAAGAAAATATTTTATACAATATGAATTGTAATAGAAAATTCAATCAGCAAAAATATCTTGAACGTGGTGGTAAATATCTAGAAAGGAGCTATCATAAATATCTTGATAAGGCAAGAATTTTCCATATAGGAATGCATGATTCTCGCCTTTCTCCACTAGAAAGTCGCATTTGAAGTTGTAGTAAGAAAACATTAACTTAAGACGACTCGAAATGTGCAGACTTGGTATAATCGTTACTCTAACTGGGCAGCAGTACTAATAATAATATAAGTAGAAACAATGGGCATTCACTTGATTTACTCAGAATCAGTCTTATGTGGTACTTGCATGATGGGTATATTGTGATTAAAGAGCTTAAAGTAACAAAAATATCCTTCCTAAAGCGTACAAATTGCTTCTAAATTAAAATATTACTTCTAAATTAAAATATTCCTAAAGTGACATATTATGGTCACTTTTACTTTTTACGATATGATTAGTGTGGGATTGATTAAAATATGATTAGGCATATGATAACAAGACGTTTTATTAGTCAGTTTTCTCTTTACTTGTATTATTACTCTATGGATTAAACATTGATTGAGGTGGTCGTCATGTTGACTTTCTAGCCTGCAAAAAGTGTATAACAGGTAAATTGATGCTATTGCCCTTGGTGAAAAACGAGAGATGTCACAATCAACTTTGTACTTTGTGGCAACATTGTGTAGAAGAAGACATTGAGGTTTTTCATCCACATTTCATTTGTTGTAACTCCCTTCCAGATTGTGTGATTTTTTTGGGTGTTCTATCCCATACAAAATACTTCTTACAAAGCTAGCGGTGAGATGCCTAAGAATTCGTCCTCTCACGACAGCAACTTTGGAATCTATGATTAGGCAACGGAATGTTCAACGTACTATGCTAAGGCGTGCGCGCGCACACACACAAAAAAAAGAAAAAAAGAAGGGCTCAAATGATCTAAGTTGTTTACTTCAATTTACTGTCGATATATACCTAGCAAAATGTAAGAATTTCGGTCATGGAAGAACTGAACAGAAGTGGACAAGAAGGGCAAATGGAAGTTGTGGAGTGACATAATATATGAGAAGATGGCTAAAAAAAACAAAGAAGTAAAAAGAAAAAGTTGACCACCCGTCGCTTCATGCAGTGTGGTTGTTAGGGATATTAAATACAAATATGAGGACAAAATAGTGATTAAACACAATATGTTGAGGATAAACTTGGAAACCCAAAAATAATCTCTTTGTGGTGGGCCAGGTGGACATAGCCTAGTTATGAACCTTTCCCTGTAACTTGAAAGCTAATATACAGAAAATTCATCAAAGTGTACAAACTTATGAACTGTTCATCGGTGCTGAAATTTCCACCGGTACTCCGGCTGTAGGCTCTACCACTTTTGCATCCGGTAGTTCTTTCGACAAAATTTCCTGCATTGTCGTCAGCAGCAAAAGATATTAGCGTAGCCAGAAACGTGCTAATAATGAAAATGAACTGTTGTTGAACTTTCACCGGTTAAACTCTTTTTCGATATAGCTTAAGCTTTGAGAGGGCGTGATGTAAAGTCGTATCATTGTAATATTGAGCTTCTGGTATTTTCAATTATTACATCATATTGTACTATATATGCAAAAACATTCAATAAAGTCTTAGCTTTTGAACAAGGGGATGTTAAGATGATTTTACGGTCATTTTGGTACCATCGGCAATTTCAAGCAATTTTCCTGATGCCATTGGGATAAGTGCACTGTCTCCCGTTGAGGTTTTGTGTAATTACATGCAAACCGCTTAAGATGGAACAAAATAACATTCCATCAAATTACAATACAAATCAATCTTCTTCTGAAAATTCTTTTCATCTAACGGATGTAATTCTTTCTAAAAAAAATCCCCCCTTTACAATTAATCTAGGACTGTATATATACTAGAAAGCGTAAAGATAATATTGCCCCCCAATCGCCCACTAACCCCACTAACTTAGTGGATGTAACCGTCAACCGCCATGGGTAATTCGGTAATTTAATAATGGAATGTTATTTGTTCCATCAGCTTGTGATTTGGAAAATTACATTTAGTACTCTTGAGATTTGCTTCCGTCTACAAATAGGTCTCCTCGTTGGTCAAAATTCACTGAGTTTATTGATATTTACAAAAAGACTCAATAAAAATCTATATGTACCATCGAGACTTTACTGACTTATTACATGTCAAAAAAAATTTTATGATCAAACTAACATTATAAGGGTGAAGACATACCTGCTCACATACATTAACGTATAATATAAGAGTAGTTTGATAATAAAAAGGTTTGTTCGACCTACAATAAATCAATAATAAGTCAATCAGGATTAAACTTGGATTTTCATCTAGTTTTTTTGTTAACATCAGTAAATTATGACTAACACATGGACTTATTTGTTAGACGAAAGCAAATATCGGGAGTACTACATGTAATTTTTCAGACCACGGTAGTTCTACATGTAATTACACCAAACCTCGGGAGTATGCTGTAATTATCCCTTTTTGCTAATATGCCATTTGGTTACTCTGCAATAAAATGCTCAAAACCCAGTGGTTTCTGCATCAGGAAAAGCATACCTTGAACGATTCTATGGTTCCTTGCGCCTCAATAAGACTAGAAAGAAGTCCCTTGCTATCAAGGTCACCGTTTTGCATGGGAACGATAAACCTGAAACAACAATCCGTAGCAAAATTATAACGAATCGTCCACTATGACATACCCGTCTTCAGTTAAAAACATCAAAACCAGACATACTTGGCCTGCAGTAACTTTGAAAGCCGAACTGCATCTTCTTGTCCAGAAACCAAAGTGAAATTCGGCAGAAGTTGCTTTATGACGGGAGTAATGACAATGTCAGCCCGTTTGTTCTCTAGAAAATTCTCATCGTATACACAATGGGGTTCGTAGTACAGTCTCAGCTGGCCTTCAGGAGAGGTCACAAGATAGCTGGAGAACATTTTGTTAGCAAATATGCATTAACATGAATAGAAGGCTAGTTTGATGACTTGTATGGTCAAGAATCTACCCGTTCTCAGGACGCTGCCAAGGAGGGCCGAATACTGGCCCTGCAGTAGCCTGAATTTTAACCGACGAACCATCACTGAGTTGTATCTCTGAGGCTTGACCAGGTTCCAAATACGTTACCTAAAATATTGTAAAGAGAGTAAGTATACCTGTGTCGAAATGTAACAGATTTATTTTCCTTACAATCTAGGCAAATAATTATCTTTAGCGCAAGGAATTGTTCGTCATATTCATAACATCATCTCAAGCAACATGTGAAGGTAAAAAGTAGGGATTATTACAGAGCAAAAGTAAGCTCAGACAAATCTGAAATATCAGACATCAAAGAAGAAGAAGAGTAAAAGAGAAGCTTCAGGCAAGAACTACTCTCTGACAATGAGTCTTCAGTTAAGCTTCTGTAATATAGTTAATCAAGCACTACTTCTTACAACTAAAACAATCCCACAGTTTCAAACTTAAAACTAGAACAGTGGTTATTCTCTTTGCATCTGGGATGAACATTTACATTGTACTTACTCCAACAAATGTATTAACTAAATGTAAGAACAATTACCAAAACAGAACTTACATTGCTGAATAGGGGATCCAAGAGTGCCTTAGCATTAGGAGTCGAGATAACTCTGAGGTTCGGCAACTTCTGGGAGAGGGGCTTCAAAGTTTTCAAGTGACAGTGATCATCAAGACTTTGGGTAATTAGTAAGCAATCGATTTCAGGAAGATCATCAAGCTGCAGCATTATACAACACCGATGATTATGCAAAACCCGAGCATTGCCCAAAAGAATTAACTAGATTCGATCAAATAAATAGTTAGTACCTTGAAGTTTTTCAAGAACTTCTTGGCAGCATCATAAAGCCAAGGAATTCCAAAGTCCAGGTTCCCAACCAAGATTGGATCAACCAATATTCTCACCCCTCCCACTTCCCATAACCAGCTATTCCCCTACTCCAAGAATTCAAAAATACTTATATATTTTCAGCCATAATTCTCAATTTCCACAAGAAAAAACAAGAACCCATATCAAGAAATTCAAATCCCACCTCCAGATAAGTGAGTTTGAAAACATCAGTCCCTGAATCACTTGACTCCACTATTTTCTCTTCCGACACCAAAGCAGAAACTTTCTTACATAACCTGTCAAATAATTGCAAAATTCCACACTCACTAACAGGACCATACCCAAATTGAGTAACTCAATAAAACTGTAGCAATAAAGAATTAAAACTCATAAGAAAACCTGGAAGTTGAGAGCTTCAACGTACTGGAATTGCTGGAGAAGGGAGTTTCTTGAGGTAAAATGAAGTGGGTTGCTGATAATGGGGACATGGGTTTTCTAAGACATGGTTTGGGAAAGTAGTGGAAAGAACTGATCTGAGTAGCCATAATTGTTCCTGGCCCTGAAAATGAGCTTCTTGATGCTATAAATTAACCTGATTTCCTTTGTTGTTTCTGTGTGACGCTCAGAGCAGCACCGTTAAATTTACGTAGAACACCTTTGTCTGCAATTTTCTTGCTTTGAGTTTGAACAACCTGGTTGATATCTAACTAAATTAACGGCCATTCGAGAAGCCAATCGTTTCGATGGCGTTGATATTGCCACATGGCAAATGTGCAACCAAAAATATTGGGGCAAATTGTTTGGTCATTGCAGCTGACTGCAGAGATTTTTACAGACTTACCGACCATCAATCCGCTCTCTAAGTATTTTTTTAGTTTAATGCTATTTAAATCCTGATACATTGTAAATAAGTAAATTATTCTCTACCTGTCTAAATTGGTAAATTATTCAATTTTAAAAAATTACATAAAAATACATTATTTTATTTTAAAAAATACAAAAAAATAATTTATTTTTTCTTTTTTTTGTCATAAGAACAATTTGCTCATTTCCGCATATTTCTCACACCTTCGGTCTTATACAAAACATACAAATTATGTAGCCTGTCCAGAGTTTGTGATCTGGAGCTGGGCTTGCAAGGTGTAAGATGTAAGAAAACAGAGTCTTGAATCTCAGAAATAACTGCCAAATTTTGGTTCATAAACTCAAAAATCAAACAAGTCCCTCTTTAACTCCATCAAAAATTGTAGACTTTTCATGATTAAAGTTGAATATACATAGCAATCTTGTAGAGAAAAGCCTGGAGAGCTTGATACGGAAGCTTCCTCTCAAGAGAATGGTCCACTGTACAAATTTCGCACACTTCACAATTTGAAAACAAGTGTTCTTTCCCATCTTTCGGGTTGATAAGGAATGAGAGTGACGATTTTTACACCTTGAGGGAAAGGCAATTCATCGTCGCAAGGGACCTTTTCACGCCAGACAAACTCATTCTCATGTTCATATTTCCGGAGCAGCCCAGTTAACTCATCAATCACCTGCTTATAGACTGATGTCCACGGCTCTTCTTTTGGTACGTTTTTCTTTGCATTTGCTAAAGCCAAACGAAGAACTCCGACAGCAGTACCAATTTTACCATCCTTTTTTAGGCTTTCAGAGAGGTACTTGTAACTTGTCATCTCATGTAGCGTTTTGCAACTGAGTATAAAATCCTGCATAGACCAAGAGGAGGAGCTAACCTTATCAGTTTACAGAAAAAAAATAAACCAACTTCTCAAAAAGGTACCGATGCTCGTAAATGGGGACAATGGGATAGGTAAAACCCCGAGCAAACACAAAGCAAGAAATCTTATTTCAAAGAACATAAGCTAGAAATCAGAAGTACCTAGCTCTGGTGCATGGAACCTGACCCACATTCAGTTTATTGTCAGCAGGTTACAATGTTTTACATATGCCTGTTAATATAGTTCATGGGTGGTAATATATTGTAATCGTACAATTAACTTATCCCAGTAAGAGAAACTTGAGCGACGACAACTTATAGAGCGGTTCATGTCCGAATTATGTAAAATCTATGTTTTTAGTGGATTGATTCTCTCTGGTTAGATACACTATACTTCTGTTCCAATTCCTCACAATAGTTGCACTACGCTAACTGACATCTCCGGAAACGAGTATCATGAAACATTTTAATATACGTAAAAGTATTGAACTTGTCATTTACTCCAAGGAATTATGCTAAACACAACAAACCAGTGCTGGTTGTCACATATGAACGAAAGTGAAATCAAGTGTACGTCAGTTCAAAGTGCCACATACCAGAAGGCGAGATGAAATATCCTTGCATTCTTTTGTTGTGACTTGCCACATATTAAGAGCTTCAACCAGAAATTCTATAACGCCCCAGTGCAATTTTGCTAAAAGGCCTTCTGTTTTACCATTTTTTTCAGCCTTCGATGCAGCGACAGCCTAATAAAAATTCAAAATGAAGCTGCCCAATTATAAACAAGAAGAAAGGACTTATTGCCATCAAATGACAGCAATGTCATTCGGCAGCCCAAGCTATTATCACTTAACCATCTGAAAAAGGGTATATGAAAATTTCAGTAGTGAAGAAGATATAGAAAATGTCATAAATATTTTACACACACCTGGGCCTCTGCCAAGCAAATGAGGCTCATGATAGAAGACACACTAGGTGTAGCTTCTGGCGGCCTTTCTTGGTTCGTAGATAAACTAATAAGAACTTCCTGAGCTAAATACTTATATAATCCAGCAGCTTTTCTGAAAAGGGTGGCAGATTGAACCAGATCTGCATTGATGGATAATAAAATAAAGTTACCAGTTATACGTGTCTAATCAGTATTATCATGTAAGAATTATGCTTACCTGATGACATAACTTCCAGAGCCTGCTCACGAAGTAATACACCATAAAGGAAAAGGGTCATTCCAAGCTCAAAATATATATCATTAACCTGATAGAACTTTGGACCTTGGAGGTGAAAAATCGAAGACGGGGTAAGCACACTGCTCCATCTTACATTGAGGCCTGAAATCCAGCAAGTCATTGCTCTGTTTTTTCTATGCAAATTGACATGGTAAACCAGGTTCTCCAATAAAGGCAAATAGCGTTCCAACTTCTGAATTTCCTGAGAGAAGTTCAACACATAATTAAACCAAAGAACTTTGTAGAATTTCATCAGTTTGTTTTATAATCTATAAGGAACTGGACTACTTTGAACACGACCTCTGCAAAGCTATTTCTACATAGAGCGAAATTGCACAGAGGTTGTAGTTCATAAGAACCATAAATTGAAAAGCACAGTTAAGAGACCTGAAAATCATAACATCTCAAAAAGCTTCCTCAACATATAAATATAATGTTTTTACCTGTTCACAACGGGATGTCAGACCTCCAGACATTTCCCTTGCAATAGCCTCCGTAACAGAGCTGCTCTCATTAATAGACACCTCGATTGCTTTACGCTTGGAGCTCAACTCTTTGAGTTGTTCAAGGGTGCCTGGATCAATAGCCGAAAGCACATCTTGGTATACAACCTGGCAATCGTAACATGTTACTATCAGCGACCAACTTGTGCATTGGAGACAAAGAAAGCAGCTGAAAAAGAAAGCCTTATCATATAATCTCGGGGCAATTGTTTCTGACGGAACTATGAAGTCTAAAGCATCAAATTAATAATTATAGAACTTTATAAACCGGTCCGGAAGAAAGAAACCTTAACGTATCTGGGTTGTACGACTGGAACAGTCGTACAACTTCGTCGATTCTAAAAAGGAGTATATCCCTCTCCCTTGGTGTCTTTCCACTACCGTCGTTCAGGAACAAACACTTCGCCTAATTCTTTTGATAATACTGGAAGAACTAGGCGAAAGATGAATGTTATGCATCTATTACTCATGGAACACATTTGCTTCAATTTGAATAATACAGGAAGAACCAAGTAAAAAGTGAATGTTACGCTGGTATCCCTCACTGAATGTATTTGCTTCAACTTGAGCGCACGGAAAAAGCATCCCACAAAATCAAGTTCTAAGACTTTTCAGATAGTTTAAGGACACAAAGTTGGTCGAATATGAATCAGAAACGATCCACTAATCCCAAATAACCAATTATGTGCAACGAAACATTTCTTAAATCTTTTATTACATGTTAAGGGACATGTATGGAGGAAGAAAAGTGTCTACTTGGAAACAACTATAGTTTTTGGCATTTGATCAAGCTAGCAGCTTTAGCTCTTCTTTCCTCATAATCTAAATGGCTCAAGAATCAAAGTGCTAATGCACTAAATCCCAACTTAGAACTTCAAAAACTTGAAACAAGCATCATCACCTCCAACAAAATAAAGCTCACAAATTGATGAATAGGATTAAGCTCAAAATCCCATAATGTTCATCCTTATGGAAGATGAAACACAGATATTATGGAGTAAAAATTTGCTCAGTCCCACAATTCGACACCTCCATAAACCTAAATCATTACATATAAAGCAATTGGAATATACAAAACAGAAACAACTAAGCATAAACAGAAGATTGGTCGTACCGGCTTGGTTTTCAACTTGGAAAGCCCGGGGAAACTTATCATCATCTTCACACAGCAATCTTCACAAAGAAGAATCGACAAAAGCAATGCTGATTCCCCCGTAGGGAATCGGATCAAATTCCAGTCTTTCACTCACATCCCATTACCAAAACAGAGAGGAGGGAAAACCCGTCGCTTCAAAAGCCCAAAATCCCACCTCAGATACACTGTTCTTTATTCGAAATACTATTGCTATGCATCAGAGTCTTCCGTATCCGCTACAATATGGATTTCGCTGCTATAGTTGAAAAAACAGTGAAATAAAGCGGAATATTGATTTGAAACCACCTAGAAATTACTTATAATCCATCTAAAGAAAGACTTTCTCGATTTATCTTGTATATATACCGCATCTAATCGTTCACAGAATCCGGGTCGTTTTCGGAGTTGCTCGTTCAACGTGTGTAGTGTCGCCAGTTCCTTCTTAACTAAGAATTCCAATGGTTTTACGGGTCGACGCGTTCGGTTTCGAGTGGACCCGGCGACACGGGCTGGGTTCCCGCGGGTCCACACCCTCCTTGGCCCATCTATTCTATGATGATCATGTCCCTGTGGAAGAACGTATATCTATGTCTATTTTTATAATAACCAGTCGTCCTGGTATATTTTTTTAATTTATATATTATAAGTAACATTGCACGTATTAAAATATATTATAAATAAAAATAAAATATATAAATTAATTTATTATGTTAAAAAAAAAAAAAAATTGTGTCATAAAAAGTTAATACGATGGTTTATTAATCGTTATTCGTGAGTAAAAATTAATTTTTATATATATTGGTATAAATTTATCATTTTTTCGTTTCATCTAAACATATTTGTTGATTTAAATTATTAATGTATTACATTAATTTTTTAATTTGAATATTTATAATAAATGATGTTTGATGACCCCCTCAAATCCACCAGGCTAGTCCCAAAACTAGGGGTAGGCCCCCAGGCAAGGCAGTCCCACAGGCCAAAGCCATCAAGTCCAGAACGATAAGGCTTTTCCTATACAAGCCCAATTTCTACACATAGACCTGATAGGCCCACAAAAAAGGCTCATACAACAAATTTAGTCATCCGACAACAAAGATTCCACATCACATAGGTGGTCAACACGTGGAGTCACGTCATACTAAAAAATCGCATCCAAATTCTCAGTAGATTGACTGAAACCCGGGTATTTCTCAACAGGTAATTACTTTTCCGAGAAACATGGTAGATACTGTTTGTTGGTTTGAGAAGCTGACTTCTCAAGGTTTCCAACTGTATACGGCACTACCTAATTCCTGCAAAATCGGGTTCATCACCAGCTATAAAAAAGCTCACTGTGGAATCATTTTCAGATGACAGACATTCAAGTAACAAGTAACATCTATATTCTCTTGGCATTCCACTTGCACACGAGTTTTTATCTTCTTTTCAGCGTACTTTTTGCACATAGCAACACAAACAACATATTTTACCATTGTTCTCACTTATTTCAAATTTTTTTGTTTATTTTATCATTACAATATTATTGACTTAAGTATTGGAGTGCTCACTCCTCTTTGCAAGTAAATCTCCCCTGCAATCTTGAAATTTTCTTAAAGATCTCTTGACATTTTGTGGTGTTGCTGGACTCCGATACACATTCATATTATAAATCATATTTATATATATAAAAAAAAGAGCCTTTTCCTAACATCTTACAAATATTATAAAATATTTGATGTTTCTTTTAAGAAATAATTTATAAATTCTGCAAATAAAATGCTAAAAGTTTATAAAGTCTTTTTAAAAACAAGGAGTTCTTTTTTTTTTTATCTACAATTCAACATATTTTTTTTGATTAACTACAAATGGTCATTACTAAAAGTGTACAAGTTTCATTGTATCTGGCATGATTTATATAATTTTCTAAAAGAAAAAAATTAGTAGGTAATAGCAAATGTTCATAAATTACTAAATATTAATTTATTCTTTTATTGGATTTGTATGTATATTTGATGGTTTCGCTTAAAAGAGAAAAACAAAGAACCTTGTCTTCGAAAATAGAGTAGAGTAATTATAATAAAACAATATTTCTTAATTGTGTCAATATAAATAAATTTCCACCGTCCAAACTTCATCCATTTAAATATGGACCTTTCGATTGATTGAAATTCATTTGCCAAATTCAATACTCTTTTCTTGAAAATAACCCACAAGAGAGTGAAAAATAACTAAAAATTATTGGTTGGTCCCACAATCAAGAGATCCTGTAGGGTGCTGTTTAGTTTATTGGATGTTTGTATTATTTATTTGGTTGCTTTAATGTTGGTATTGGTAAATCTAAAAATGTTGTTATACTATATTGAATATTGTAATAACAGTTGATTACCGTAAAAATATTACCGTATTTTTAAATTAATAGTTCATTGCTCACTATTAAAAAAAATAGAAATAAAAAAGAAACTACGTAACATAAAATACACAAATACTTTTAATGAAAACCATAAAAAAATATTGATTTTAAAATAGATAAAATTGAACCCTAAAACTACAAATAAAAATAAATAACATAAATTCTAATTGACGATGCCTTTCATGTGAGTTTGTATCCGTATAAATTATGAACCTTTAGATCACATAAGATATTATACTCATATGTTAATCCAACGATTCACAATTCAGTGGTACAAATTCAGACAATAAATATCCTAAATTTTAAGCTAATCTATACTATTATATAAAAGAAACCCATTTTTTATTCATAAATGGCGGTTAATGACACCACTATAGTCCACACCACTTTCTTGTAATGCCGAAAATAACCCTCAACTGATATGATAATTACTTTATTTAATTTTTTAAATTTTATATTAATTGATAAATTAGTTTTTTTTTCTTTTCTCATTTTAATATGATGTGTTAGTTTATATATTTTACTCTTATTTAAAATATATTTTAAAGTGTAAAAAATTATTTATTATATGCATGCAGGAACGGCGTGCCACGACGGTCAGTTATCTATACTAGTATATTAAAAGAAGACCTTTCTTACTCACAATTGGCGGTTTATGACACCACGATACTAATTTTTTGGTTATGACAATAATACCCCTAAAGTTAGTTTTTTTTTCTTTCTTTTTTTTTAAAATATAATGTGTCGGATTATATATACATTTTTTATTTATATTTATAATAATTTTAAAACGTGCAATATTATTTTATATGCACGTAGGGACGGCGTGCCACGACAGCTAGTTAAAAAAAAAAAAAGAAGAAAAGAATTGGAGAAAGGTTGTTTTGGAGTCATCTCTATTTTATTGGGTCAATTAAACCGAAATTTTCTTCAATTTAAAGAAAAGAGAGGCGCCCTTCTCAACAATTTCTTGGCACAAACTCAAACAGCCAACCCAAAGTACTTCAAGAAACCACAGAAGAGCGGGCAATTATCTTCAAGAACGAGAAATAACTCAATTGTGAAGACGGGAGATTGGTTGAGGAATTTCTACAAGCATGTCGCCGAAGCAGTTGATCGTTGCCGTTGAAGGCACGGCCGCCATTGGGCCCTTCTGGCAAACCATCGTCTCCGATTACCTCGACAAGATCATCCGGTACCTCGCACCACCCACTGCGTGTGCTTCTCTTTGTCTGAACGATTCGGCGTGTAGTTTATGTATACTAGAGTTTTCTTTTTTTTTTTTTTTTTTTTTTTTTGGTAGAGTTTGTTTATGTGTTAGTGGCTTGCTTTATGAGGGAATTGGTTTGAAAATTGAACTCTGAATAGGGTTATAATGAATGCCAGTAGAATGCAGTTTGACTATGTTGTGATATCCTTAATTCGATTAACATTTTGACATAATTGGCTGATATTTATAATCACTGCTTTTTTTTTTTTTTTATGCCGTGCACTCTGTTTTCCTTGTGGAACCTGGTTGATTCACTTTCACGTTTATTTGAATTTCTTGTAGTAATTCCTCTTTAAACGAAAATTGCGCACAAGTTTGGCTTTCACTAAGTTTTCTTGTCTGTGTTATCTTGTTCGGTCTTATTGTTTATTTTTCCTGATCATCACTTAAAACATTCTTTTTGGTGCATTTCCGTCTTTTGATCTCGTGCAACTTAATATTGAGTCCTACTTGCCCCCTTATTCCATTACCGACATAACAGAGAAAGTCCATTATTGGAGGTTGAGTATACTACATAGCATTTCTAGAACTTCGATTGCAGTTTTAATTGTTAAAGTTAGTTATCAATGATTGAGTGTGCATAATTGTGTTGTTAGCGGAGGAGGTGTAAAAGTGCCATTTTGATTTCCATGTGTTTTGGTGGAAGTGGATGTTGATTTAACATATCAATTATCTTCCTCCCAAAGTTATTGTTCTTCCGGTGTTCTGAACTTTTTCCCCTAAACTTGGCTTAATGGTGATCAAGTCCAACCAATTTAAAAGGAGATCAGATTGTGAAGCAAAATCTTCCATTGAAAATTGGCATGTGGATTATATATTGAACTCTTATAACTTTTTGGCTTCTCTGTTATATCTCTACAGATGTTTTTGCGGAAATGAGCCAACGGGTCAGGTAAACATAAGCAACATTGATCATAGGTCATAATTATGCCTACTTTATCCATCAACTACAATAATTCAGTGTTTCATCAATAGTACTCTGACCTTCTGTTCGCCTTTTAACTGTGTCATATTTTCTTCAGAAGTCCTCTATGACACATGTTGAGCTCTCACTAGTAATGTTCAATGCTCATGGTTCCTACAGTGGTGAGTATACTTTTCATCTTTAATTCTTTTACACATTTAGGGCCTTTATAGTGCTGTCATCTTACTTTTTAAATCAATTGGAAAGAAATCCTATGCGGTCCAAGAAATATATGGTACTATTTTGGTCTTTGCTGAATCACTTCAAGTTCTGTATGTATTCCAAGTTTGGCTCTTAGCATAAAGGCGAATACCTATCAAGTCTATTCATTTTCTTAGGTCTTGCTGTATACGGGGTGTTTTCTCGATCTGCCTTTCTTGGATGCATATATGCTTTCAGTGGAATAATTAATTGTGAAATATTTTTGTAATTTGGGGCAGCCTTTTAGGCTGGAACTCTGTAAGAGCCCAAACTCTTATTCCTAGTTTACTTGGCGCCAAGATCCTGTTTAACGGCACTCTTCTGAACTAATATTACAGGTCTTCTCTGAATAATGATTCATCTTTTAGGTGTGATTGCCTGCTCTTGTCCTGCCTTTTAGATGTCTCAAGCTTATTTATCTCCTTGAACATTTCTTGTTTTCTCGAATTCTCTGGTCTATTCAGTTCCCAACTCAAAATTCCTAGTCAACCAATTCTGATAACTTCAGCCCTTAAGTTTCCTGATTGACAGATAATCAGCATCAGAAAAGTCTTTGTTTTGCTCTACCAACCCTTAATTGAGTACCTTAGACATATACACTCCTCCCTCCATTCTGTTTGAAAGGAAGGTAAAAATGGGGAAAGATTTATTGGGCGTTACACTGCAGATTTTGGAACTATCAATTCTTAGAAAGTATTTGGTTATCCAGAGAGTCTACTCCGAAACTCTTCTTCTATTTGATTGACATAATTTTTGAGACTCAGTCATCTATGTTTGCTGGAAATACACTTGTGGTTTGATATTGCACGAACCCATGAATTCTTTCTAAGTTGCTCAAAGACCTTGTATATAAAGGTTATCTCTTTTTTCAATGACCCATTTATCTTAAGATATACTTTAAGTGAGATTCTTATTTTGACTTAATAATTTCTTGTACTACGTGTTGCTTGCATCCTTTTCATCTCTTATTGCCTTATTTATGATTCAGCTTGCCTGGTACAACGAAGTGGTTGGACTAGAGACATGGATATATTCTTTCAGTGGCTTCAAGCTATACCCTTCGCAGGTGGTGGTTTCAATGATGCTGCAATTGCTGAGGGGCTAGCAGAAGCTTTGATGGTCTGTGGTGATATCTCTTCCTTGAGGCACATACATTTACTTTGAGTTCTCAATACAGAATTACATTTTAAATCTACTATTCTGTTACTTACAACTGTGATAAATTGTCATTTGATCACTGTTTGTATTAATAAGTAATATAAATAATCTATTTAAAATATATTCTGCTTTCTGATTGCTGCTTCTGCTGGGTCTATATTTATTAACTTTGCATTCTTCCCATTTTCAATAACAGCGGGACTGAATACAATCACCCTCCTTTTGGACATGATGTCCTAATTGCAGCATATCTTAGTCGAAGATTAGTAGCTAGGCGTTGTTATTCAGGAAATGACTGGTATAGGTTCAGAAGACGGCTTCCAATAGTTCCCAAAGGTGGCAGGCACACACTTCAGAGCACATAGCACTTAATTCCTGGTTTGGCAAGTGATCTTACAATGTTTCAGGCCTCATGTTGTGAGTATGTTAGATGTGAGAATGCCTCTAAACTGGTTTGGTAAAAGTTGCAATTTGGTCTGGGACGGCTTGTCCAGTATGATTATCAAATCCATACATGGTTTCTTACAACTAAGCTATGCAATGTGAATGTGATACCACATGCCAGGAAGAATGGATTGCTATATTCGGGACTGGGCATAAAGTTCACTTTTATTACTTGTCTTTTTCAAGAACTAGTGATGTGACACTTCTAATAGCACTTGGACTCCTTGGAGGTGCATTTACCTGTTTTCCCTTTCTCATACTTGAAGACTTTTCCTTATCAAATGAAATAGTTTGGTACCTTCTAGTACCTCATTTGGCTCAATTCTCGACTTTCTTCTGGTTGTCTTGTTGCCGCAATCTCATTTGGGCTGCAAAGATGTACACTTTCAGCTACTGAGTTACTGATGGTTGCCTATGACCTCATTTTGTAATGCATGTGGATGTTAATTTACAAATCGGGCTTATGTATTAAGAGGTAATAGCTGACAACTTGTTATGTTGGGCTATACTGGGACAATATGCTAGAATGGAGTTTTTTATGCCTCTAACATGCTCATAGATGTGGAGGATACAAAGCACACACATATATGCATGCATGTCGTACTTTATACGTTTTGATGATATGATAGTTTATATTCATATCTAGATTGATGGGTGGATTTTGAATTTGTATTGCAAAATAATATGTTCACTTTACCCCGATCTTAATTCGTAAGCAACAAACCGCTTTTAACTCTTTTCTAGAGTTCAATTAGCTGACTATTTCGTCCATTTCATCTCATAAAGTCTATTAATGGTGACATTCAACCAAACGTGAGAGATCCCTAAGCATATTGGATTGAATTGGTAAACAATCAAAAGGATGCTTGCCAATTTGTCACAGAGTTTGTATTTTCTCTGTGCTTATTTGTTCATGTACTTTATGCTTCATAAACTTGTCTTTGATTAATTTTTCATATATTCCAGATGTTCTCCTCCACAAATGGAAACCAAAATCAAATTGTGGAAGGACAAAGACATTGCATTCTTGTTGCTGCAAGCAACCCTTACCCATTACCTACACCAGTATATCGACCACAACCTCAGAATCCTGAAAAGAGTGACAGCATGGAAACACAACCTGATAATCGGCTATCTGATGCAGAGACATTAGCAAAATCTTTTGCTCAGGTACTGGTAAAAGGTTCATATCATTTTTCTGCTATCTTTATGTTTCAATTCATTTCATATAACAAGCATCTTAGGGAGTACTCCTTTTCTGCAGTGTGCGATATCTCTCTCCGTTATTTGCCCAAAGCAGCTTCCAAAACTTAGAGGGATCTATAACGCGGTACTGATGTATATGTCCCTGAAGCTAATTCTTTTGACCTTGTTGAAATTCCTGAAATTTGTTAAATGCATATGCATATTATATTTGTTGATCTTACATTCAAAATCATTTCTCATTTTATTAATCTTGCATGTTTCGTTTTCTCTTTGAATATGTCATTTAAACAAATTCAAGAAATCAATATCAGTGTAAGAATGATATGAAGCTTGTCGTGTGAGCTGGTGAGACAATAACCCTTGCTTCAAGTTGATGTTGATTCTTATATTGATGTAGTCGGTCTGTGTATTTGCATATGATTCTTAAATTCACCTACATGGATGATGTATTGGCATTTCTTATCTGTTGTTGATCCAAATTACATCAGAGTTCTAGTCTTGAAGCACATTTATTTGTCTGAGAGGTACATAAACAACAAAAACAAATTGCGCAAGCTGCTTTTGTTTTTCCTCTCTTTTGTCCGTCTTTTCAAATAGCTCTTGACCATGCTCATATTGTTATCACTGTGTTCATTTAGGGAAAACGCAATCCACGAGCTGCAGATCCGCCTATAGACAATGTTAAGAACCCTCATTTCCTCGTTCTTATTTCAGAGAATTTCTTAGAGGCACGTTCTTCTTTAAGTCGGTCTGGAATGACAAGTTTGCCATCAAATCAAAATCCTGTCAAGACAGATGTGACACCTGTTCCCCCCATTTCTGGGCCACCTTCAGCTTCTGGTCAATCAGGTGACTTTTGCATGCTCAAATTAGATTTTTGCCTATTTCATCCGCTGTAGCTGTGGACCAAACTAACATTTGAATGTACTAGATAACTATGGTTGCTAGGTTCCTTTTGCGTTTATGATATTTGGGGAATGGCGTTTATGATATTTGGGGAATGAAAAGCCTAACCTTTGAAATCAAAATATCAATGTGCAAGCGTTAAGTTCTGTCATATTAAGTTGGGGAATGTAGTGTTCATCTAACGCTCCTTGTTGTTTATCACCATTAATTCTTCTATTTTATTTGTAATTTTTTATGGGGTGAGGAAGCAGTGGTCCGGAGGTTGGTCATGCCACTTGCCCATTGGAAGAAGATTCATATATCAGCTCCAAACTGCACTTTGTTTGCTTGTCTTTTGACAATGAAAAATGCTTGTTAAGATAAGGTATTAGAAAGATAATAATACTCTGATAGTTAATGGGGAATCAGGAGGGTCCCTGGACATTCAGTGATTTAACATGAACGTGGCGCATTAGCTTCTGGGAATTTTATGTCGTCCGATTGATGCAAAATGCGATAAATATGTTTCTTCTGGGACCTAGAAATTTTAATTTTGTCTTTGAAGAAGGCAGGTTCAACTTTGATCAAGGTTTAGTATATGTTACTTCTGTTGCGTCTTAATTTAGTCTCCTCATCTCAGTTTGTAACTTCTTTATGAAACACACATGTAGTTTTGTGTACTCGTTTTACCATTGTTAACTATAGTGGTCATAGAGACCGAAAAATTGCAGACCAACAGTTTTAAAACAATGGCAACTTGGCACATTCCCAAACTGCTGATCCTTACTAATGTTTAAAGTAAGATATTTTATGGGTATGGGCCTTTGTTCATGTGTATTATATGTTTGTTTAGATGACAATATTATATACACTTAGATACTTGTGTATTATTTGGGAGTCATTATCCAAAAAACAATTGGCTGTTTCTTATGTATATTTTTGTGTCAAAATCACCAAGGTGATGATATTTTCTGAATTGTTTCTGCTTAATCCTATTATCATGCTCGTGAATGTACGAGTATCATGCTGATACAGTAACTTTTCCTCATCAGTGAATGCATCTGCTCTGGTGCGGCAACCAATATCTGTTGGAAATCTCCCTCCTGCAACTGTAAAAGTGGTAAGTCCCATAGTTCTAATTTTATCTATTCCTTGTTGGAATTGATATCTCACCTCTGACATTGAAGATCTCATCATTTAATGTTTTTCAGGAGCCCATCACTGTGACCTCTATGACAGCACCTACATTTCCACAAATTCCGTCTGTTCCTCGAGCTGCTTCGCAAGTGGTTCCCAGCTTGCAAACTTCTTCACCTATATCAACATCACAGGACATGATCCCAAATAATGCGAATGTGCCAGATGTGAAACCTTCAGTAAGTAATGTAACACCCTCCTTGCGCCCAGTTGGTGGTGCACCGGCAAATGTGAGAATTTTGAATGATGTGGCTCAAGCACGTCAAGCCCTAGCTGGAGGGACTTCAACTATTGGACTTCCTTCAATGGGTGGAACACCTATGCTCTCAAATATGATATCCAGTGGAATAACATCTTCAATGGCTCCTGCTCAAACTGTAATATCATCAGGTTCATCAGGTGTCGCATCAATTGCTGGGTCATTGCCAGTGTCAGCAACTGGACAGGTGGTGCATAACTCAGCTCCTGCATCATTTATTTCCACCGCTTCTAATGTGTCTGGAAATGCTAGCCTTGCCATGTCACAACCTTCAAGTACCCTCCAAGCAAGTGTTAGTTTGGGTCAAACACTACCAGGCATGAGTCAAGGAAATCTTCCCGTGACACAAATTGTACAGACAGGAATGAATATGAATCAGAACATGATGAGTGGCAGTGGTGCTTCTGGCATGCCTTCTGGAACTGGCACGATAATTCCTACTCCAGGGACGACTCAGCAAGGACAACCAGGAATGCAGCCTGTTGGTGTGAATAGCAACAACTCTGGGACAAATATACCCTTGAATCAGCCGACATCAAGTACAATACAGTCGGCACAATCAAAGTATGTTAAAGTCTGGGAGGTAAAAAATCCTTTTCATTATGTACATAGAAAAGCTTGGATTTTTTTCTGGAAATACTGTTTGGTTCAAGTGCCTAACTTATTATGGCAGTTTTTCTGCTTTTCAGTCTATAACATGTACCTCATACAGTTGATACTCTTATCTGGTTCTGTTGAACTGCTGTTCAAAGAAGTGCTTTCTGTCAGATGTTCAGTCTACTAACTACCTGTCTGAATCTATATTAGACCTAAGAGAGTTCCCCACTCCAACACTTTCCTAACCCTGTACAAGAAATTGATAAAAAGACTATTTGTCTTGGTTAAGTTGGAATCTTTTTCATAGTTCTATGAAGTCAGTGGACAGGAAAAATTGCACTGTTTTGAAGATATTAGCTAAATGACAACTAGTACAGACTGCAAACAACTGAGAGTAGGTAACTGCATATATTGAGTACTGGATCCACTAAACATGTCTGTGCATTATTTAATCCTAAAAGTCAAAATGTGTATTCCTTGCTCATGCAGTGACCTAAGTGAAAATTTGTCTGGTGTCCAAAAGTCAAAATACCCAAAGAACGCTTCGGGTATATTGGAAAAGAAAAATTGTCCACATATAGATGGTTACATTTATGGATGGAAGCAGTCAGCCTGCTAGAAGCTAATGCTAACATGTGATCTTTATCCAGAAAAGATAGAGTAGAAAACATGGTGTCCCAATGTGTGATGCAGACAAAAAGATGGTTGATATGATATAGGATTGCAGTGAAGGCTAAGCACAGTGCTGGATAAGATTCATGTTGGGGGTCACATGATGGTGGTGGAGCTTTCTATTATTACAGTTGGGACTAGGAAGCCCAGTTTCACTTTGTTTATTATTTGCTGTTTTCTTCTGCAGTGCTACGAAAATCTGTTAGTTATTGGTGTAAAGAAGAAAGCTAATTACCTTTTCTGTCACTCTATTGCCTCATCTTGTCCAAGTTAAGGCAAGAGCTGTTTACTATTTCCCATATTATAGTCACCAACATAAGTCGAGGCAATGGATATTGTCAAATTGATTCCCTGCTCAGAAAGTGAACTTTTTGTGGATCTTGAAGCTTTTACACGAAAATGAGCTTGGATTCTACTTTATTTAGAATTCAACAACTGTCTTTACTATTTTGCTGCCTCTTCAGCTGTTAAGTCGAGTTGGGTCTCAAAACTCACAAGGTTGTAAATCGAATTGGTTGTCTACAGACATGTCTGGTTTTCGCTGAAAAAATCACCTAGAAGTTTGTTAAGAGGAAATTAAGATAAGCAGCATAAAAATTCCAAGCAATCCTTAGTAAATGATGACACAGGAATGCCTCTGGCAGCTAGACAATTTTAATTTGATTATCAGCAGCCTCTAAGAGTTTTTTGAATGGATGATCCAGGGAAACTTATCTGGACAGAGACAAGGCCAGCCTGTTTTCATCACCAGACTGGAGGTATGCTTCACTTGCATAAGAAGGGTGTCTTATCATGGATAATTTAATGTGGTATTATTTCAAATAATTCAGTTAAAAAACAATTTTTGTTTAAATAGGTTAGTCTTCCAGTAATCATGTTGTCATGCCGTATGGCATACTATGCTGGCTATTCTCTTGTATTAAGTAGCTTCCTTTTCCATACATTTTCTCATCTTACTCTTTAGTTTTCTTTTAATTCTTTCTACTTCTGCCAGGGATACAGGAGTGCATCAGCTTCTGAGACGTAAGGCTGCTTATCATGGATGCTCTTATTTTCAAATTCCCACCTTTTTGCGGCTTTACTTTGGTGTTGTGCGATTTGCTAATTCATAACCATCTGTGGTTGTTGGTAAAAATATTGTGTACTTATGCTGAAAACTTATCCTTCGGAGGTACTTAATATTTGTCAAGGAGTTTATAGTTTGGGCAGGTGGATGTTTTCGAGTGTTCCATCTCATTGGGACTCAGCCATGACATTCCAAGGAATATTAGTTTTGGGATCAAAATCCCAACAGAGACAAAGAGTTAACTGCATTCTACTTTCTCTTAAACTTTGTCTCAGAAACTCATAGAATGAATGGGTTGTTCCAGTTACATAATATGCATACAGTATTTAGAATTGCCTTCAGATCCAATATACGAGTCTGGATGGCCGCTTCAGCTGTTGCTTGTTGATTCTTAACATGCTATGTGTCAGTTTGGTCAGTGTTGAGTGGTCACGCCCCCATCATGGGCTAAGCTTGTTCGCTTGTCCAACTCACAGCCCCATCATTGCCTACTATATCTAATATCAATCCTCTGTTTGACATGGTTCCACAAATTGCATGCAGCATAATATACTTCCCTGCAAAATTATTATCGTAGCAGTTTGTTCTCAAGATCAAAGTATATGCTCAAACACTATGAAGTGCGCACATGTTTGTCTTTTATTTGTTGACACAATCACTTGAAATTTTGTTACATCTATCTTCTGCATTGGAGATCGTGGACAAAGTCCAAATTTGTTCTCCAGAAATTTTCAAATGTCGTTAGGACGAAGATTTCCTCTGTACATCACTCTGGAAAATACCTTTGTCCTTGACGAAACAAATTTGGGGGGATTTCATCCATCCATGGACACCTGGTCATGAAATTTATCTCAACTGTTTCTCCTCAACGGTCAAGTAAGAATGGGAATTGCATGACAATTAGGTCTAGAAACCATCTCCAGAAAATGCATGATATTATGTATCAGATACAATCATGAGCCTAGGGTTTTTTAGTCTTCTGGAATGTTCCCTTGACATCACCAGACAAACTTACTGTACTTGCTGGTATATAATAGAAAATGTCTTACTTTAGTAGTTTATTTATAGTGCTTTTGTTTTCACTCTGAACTTTTATCTGAAACTTTCACTCTTCTTTCAGGCTTGCTGCAAATTGGCCTCCAATAATGCAGATAGTTCGCCTGATATCACAGGATCACATGAATAACAAGTAATATCTCCTTGGAGAAACTATAATTCTTTTACTGGAAGTACTAATTGTCATGCAAAATTTAGCATTTCTAGTTGTATATTTGAATAGGAGTTTGACTGCTCTGAACATTATGCTAGGCATTATGTTGGAAAGGCTGATTTTCTAGTTTTTCGGGCAATGAACCAGCACGGCTTTCTTGGGCAGCTGCAAGAAAAGAAGCTTGTAAGTCTTGTCAATGTGAACCTTAATTTCCTTCTATTACTTGTATGCATGAGATAGAAGTCACTTGTATTTCCTTGAACCAACTGTGGACTGGCCTACCAAAAGGGAACTTGTATCTTGATTGTGAGCATCAAAGTAAAGGAATTTTACTGATTTTTTAGTGTTTGATGAACTCCCCCCCCCCCCCCCCCCCCAAAGAGACCGTGTTAATTATGTTGTTTCAAGTTAATTCTCATAGTTCTCTTTGTATACAATTGTCCAGTGTGCAGTGATACAGTTACCGTCCCAGACATTGCTGCTCTCAGTTTCAGACAAAGCCCATCGGTTGATTGGAATGCTTTTCCCTGGGGTAAGACCAGATAATATGTAGCTTCAACTTGTACTCATCTGTAATGCATACCCAAGTTCTTTAACTACTTCCAACTATTCACTCCCTTTTCTAGGATATGGTCGTATTTAAGCCACAAATACCAAATCAGCAGCAACTGCAAGCACAACTACAGCAACAGCAAGCGCAGCAGCAGCTTCCGCAAATGCAACAGCAAACGCAGCAGCAACATCCGCAACTGCAACAGCAACCCCTACCTGTTGGGCAGCTTCAGCAGCAGCCGCTTATGCAGATTCAGCAACAGCAGCAGCAGATGGTGGGAACAGGGATGAATCAAGCCTATATTCAAGGTGGTGGAAGGCCTCAGATGATGTCCCAAGGACAAGCTTCGTCACAAGGATCAACGAGCATGCCTGGAGGAGCCTTTATCAGCTAACAAGAGTTCGTTCAGGGAATGAATCGAAATGGAATTTTTGTAGATTTAATGAGGAAAAATGTCTTAGATATCATCTATTTAAATTTAATAACAATCGGTTAATGTAGATTATGAGTATTGTTTCTATGAATATTAACTGTGCTATATTTGCTGAAATTCAGATGAGCTTATTCTTGCAGTAATCAGAAACCAAAGCTGTCTCACTGTATCAAGGGATTATGCAATGCCTATGGTCCGATAAAAGAAAAATAAAAGTGAGTTTGCTGAATAGGATCAAAAGACAAAAGATGACTCGTACGTTCTGAAGAACTTGTTCAATTGTCGTCATTTTTCTCTATCTAAATGTGGGTTTTTTCATAATTGAGCTCTTATATTTGTGGAGGATGGATGCAATTTTGTCGTTTAATTTTACCCTTGTATGTTAGGGGATTAATTGCTATAATTTTAAGATTATAGTTTTTTTTAGCATTTTATTTAACACAGTTTTTTTTTTTAAATATTTTGATTATGATACATATTTAATAAATATAAAATAGATTATGATACATATATGGATAGAGAGAAGGGAAGCGGCGATGGAAGAATAGATGGCTTTTGCTGCTTCTAACTGTTGTCGAACTCTCCTTTTCAGCTCCACCACTCACAGACAAATAGCCGCCTTCTCTCTTCACCAATTCCGCCTCCATCGCCTTTACTCTTCTCGCCGGAATGTGGTTCATATCTTGGAAGAGAGAGGCCTTCTCGACTCCCTCACCTCCGACGCCCTCCGCCGTCCCGACCTCCCCCTCCCTCCTCTCAGGGTCTACTGCGGTTTTGACCCCACCGCTCAGAGTCTCCACCTCGGCAACCTTCTCGGCATTATTGTTCTCTCTTGGTTCCTCCGCTGCGGCCACCAAGCCGTCGCCCTCGTAGGAGGCGCCACCGGCCGCATAGGCGACCCCTCCGGAAAGAGCCTCGAGAGGCCCGAACTCGACCCCGTATCCCTGGACAGCAACGTCTCCTCAATTTCAGCTACCATTCAGACCATTCTGGGACGGGTCTCCACGCCGGCTTCCGTCACGATTTTAAACAATTACGACTGGTGGAAGGACGTGAAGCTGCTGGACTTCTTACGGGATGTGGGCAGATTCGCGAGGGTGGGTACTATGATGTCGAAAGAGAGCGTCCGCAAGAGGCTCGAATCGGATCAGGGAATGAGCTACACCGAGTTCACATACCAGCTACTCCAGGGCTACGATTTCCTCCGTCTTTTCCGTGATGAAGGCGTCAATGTTCAGATTGGGGGCAGCGACCAGTGGGGCAACATTACTGCTGGCACTGACCTCATTCGCAGAATTCTTCAGACTGAAGGGGCCTATGGACTCACATTTCCCCTTCTCCTCAAGAGCGATGGAACCAAGTTCGGCAAATCCGAGGACGGTGCCATTTGGCTCTCACCTTCCCTTTTGTCCCCTTACCAGTTCTACCAGTACTTCTTCTCCATCTCGGATGCCGATGTTGTCAGGTTTCTCAAGATTCTAACTTTCCTCAGCCTCGACGAGATTTCGCAGATTGAGAGTGAAATGCGGAGCCCTGGGTATGTGCCCAATACTGCTCAGCGGAGGCTTGCTGAGGAGGTCACCCGTTTTGTCCATGGTGAAGAGGGATTAGACGAGGCGCTCAAGGCTACTCAGGCCTTGAGGCCTGGTGCTGAAACCAAATTGGATTGGAAGACTATAGAGACTATTGCGGAAGATGTTCCTTCCATTTCTTTGCAGCAAGATCAGGTGTTGAACCTCTCTCTTTTAGATCTCTCGGTGCGCACCGGCTTGCTTGAGAGTAAATCCGCAGCCCGCCGTCTGCTCAAGCAGGGGGGACTTTATTTGAACAACAACAGAATTGATAGCGAGGCCAAGAGGATTGAGACTAATGACATTGTAGATGGAAAAGTTATCCTTCTATCAGCCGGGAAGAAGAACAAGATGATCGTGAGAGTATCTTAATCTTTCTGTAGCTTCTTATGAATTTTGATTCTTGACCCTTTCGGTGTAAGAAAATACAAAATCTTTAATCACATATGGTGGAAGAAAGGCATTTCTTGCTTCACTCTCATATGCTTATTTGTCCTGTATTACATTCTCTTCCCTGAAAAGCAATTCCAGTAATCACTATATCTGTACTCTAGTTTCATAGAAGATAGGGTAATTTTTCTTTAAGCAGAACCATACTCTGACACCCTTCAATCTCATTGTGCAGTATAGTTGAAACTACTTGCAAGTACTGTATGGCATTGGCATTTGATCTGAAACTCTCTCATACAGACCATAGTTGCCCGAGCTTCATATGTTGTGAATATTACTCAGCATCCTTTCATAGTCAAGTCCATAATTGCACTTAGATGAACTTACTAGCTAAAACCTCTGGTTGATCTCAAGAAATCTTGCATACATATGCTACGGATAGGGTACTTCTGCATATCAATATCCAATCCAATTAATCTTTGTTCTTTTAATTTCTATACTTGTTTGCTGTACTATGTGTATCTGAGCTATATCTGTGTTGTGATTTGTTCTGAGCTTCATCCTCTGGTTGACTCAAAAAGCAGCATGTAACTTTAATCAAGTTCAAATACTTTCTGAGAAGAAATATAATTGGCAGTCGTAGTACACCTATTTGAAGCTTCATAGTTGATTTAGTAAATATCACAGAAACTTTCTAATTGAAGGATTAAGATTGATGTTCAAAACCTTAAAAAAGAAAAAAGAAGGATTAAGATTGGCTTTTTCAGAAATCTTGCTGATTAAATGAAGTTTGGCCTGTTGGCCGATTCTTCCTGATTCATGAATCCAGTATCTGTACAGAAAAGGACATCTGACCGTCACTCTTCACTCCCTCCTCAAATAACACCATTATATTCCAAAAAACTCAAGCAGTTTCATGGAGTGGCATACTTACAACCATAGGATCTATGAGATCAGACACAAGGAAGTGCACTCCTGGATAATGAGATTCATACAAATATTGAGTTCAATCATGCAAAAAGGATTCAGGACAGTTACATACTGTACACAAGGATGTTAACTTTTGTGTACTTAAGTTGGCGAAGACAATATAATATTACCTTGAAGGTGACAGAGGCAATAAATATATATATGTATATATATATATATATATATATAACAGGAATTTCTTATTTCTAGTGTGTTGTAGTTGGTTGGTGTGACAATGGAACAAGTCCATAGTGGAGCATCTGAGAACTGAGTGCCACTTTGATGATTCAATTGCATGTTTTGAAGATATCAGCTAAACGCTACTACTAGATGCTTACATTTATGGATGGAAGCAGTTAAACTGCTAGAAGCTAATGCTAACATGTGATCTTTATGAATAGAGTAAAAAACATGGTGGCTCAATGCTGAGGAAAGATAGTTGATATGATATAGGACTGCAGTGAAGTCTAAGCACAGTACTGGATAAGATTCATGTTGGGGGTCCCATGATGGTGGTGGAGCTTTCTATTATTACAGTTGGGACTAGGAAGCTCCAGTTTCACTTTGCTTATTGTTTGTTCTTTTCTTCTGCAGTGCTATGACAATCTTGTTAGTTATTGGCGTAAGAAAGCCAATTACCTTTACTGTCACTCTATTGCCTCATCTTGTCTAAGGAAAGCCAAGAACAGCTTACTATTTGCCTGAATATTATAGTCACCAACATAAGTCGAGGCAATGAATATTGTCAAACTGGTTCAAACTGATTCCCTGCTCATATAGTGAAAGCTTTTTGTGGATCTTGAAGCTTTTACACGAAAATGAGCTTGAATTCTCTCTGTTTAGAATTTAACAATTGTGTTCACTATTTTGCATCCTTTTCAGCTGTTAAGTAGGGCGGGTTCAAAACTCAAAAGGTTGTAAATCGCATTGGTTGTCTACATATATGTCTGGTTTTCGCTGAAAAAATCACCTAGAAGATTGTTATTAGGAAATCAAGATAAGCAGCATAAAAATTCAAAAAACAATCATTAGTAAATTATGACACAGGAACATCTCTGGGCAGCTAGACAATTTTAATTTGATCATCAGCAGCCTCTAAGAGGTTTTTGATTGGATGATCCAGGGAAACTTATCTGATGAGAGGCCTTCATCACCAGACTGGAGGTATGCTTCACCTGCATAAGAAGGGTGTCTGATCATGGATAATTTTAATGGGGTATTATTTCAAATAATTAAGTTAGAAGAATAGTTTTTGCTTCAATAGGTTAGTCTTCCAATAATCATTTGTCGGCTATTCTCTTCACTCATTAGCTCCCTTTTTCATACTTTTTCCGGTCTTACTCTTTAGTTTTCTTTTAATTCTTTCTGCCTGTGCCAGGGATACAGGAGTGCATCAGCTTCTGAAACGTAAGGCTGCTTATCATAGAATGAATGGGTTGTTCCTGTTACATAATATGCACACTATTTACAATTGCCTTCAGATCCAATATATGAGTCTGGATGGCCTCTTCAGCTGTTGCCTGTTGATGCTTAACATGCTGTGTCATGTTTGGTCTGTTTGTTGAGTGGTCACGCCTCCATCATGGGCTAAGCTTGTTGACTGATCAAACTCACAGCCCCATCATTGTCTACTATATATCTAATGTCAGTCCTCTGTTTGACATGGTTCCACTGGATGTAGAAACTATAATTCTGTTACTGAATGTACTAATTGTCAAGCAAAATTCAGCATTTGTAGTTGTATCTTTGAATAGGAGTTTGACTTCTCTGAACATTATGCTAGGCATTATGTTGGAAAGTCTGATTTTCTAGTTTTCCGGGCAATAAATCAGCGCGGCTTTCTGGGTAGCTGCAAGAAAAGAAGCTGTGATTCTTGTCAGGATTAGGTTGAAGCGCAGGTGACCATGGATGGTTTCTGGCATCCCAAGAAACTGTGTTAACTAATGTTGTTCAGGCATCCCAAGAAACTGTCTTAATCAATGTTGTTTCAACATCAATTCTCATAGTTCTCTTTGTATACAATTGTCTAGTGTGCAGTGATACAGTTACCAGCCCAGACATTGCTGCTCTCAGTTTCAGACAAAGCCCATCAGTAGATTGCAATGCTTTTCCCTGGGGTAAGACCAGATAATGTTTTAACTACTTCCGACAGATGGTGGGAACAGGGATGCGTCAAGCCTATATTCAGGGTGGTGGATGTTTTCCCAAGGACAAGCTTCATCACAAGGATCAACGAGCATGCCTGGAGGAGCCTTCATCAGCTAACAAGAGTTGACATCGAAATGGAATTTTTTGTAGATCTAACGAGGAAAGAGAGACATATTAGATATTATCTGTTTAGATTTAATGACAATCGGTTAATGTAGACTTATTATGAGTATTGTTTCTTATGAATATTAGTTAAGGCAATTAATTAGTGTTTACCATGTCTTAAATTCAGATAGTTTTGGTTGGTTCAGAGTTGAGAGGTACTTAGTAACTGATTAATATAACGATTGATTTAACTATTTACCTTTACCCTATTAACACAATGCTACCCGGAAGGCCAAGTCTTGAGAGATTTTAGTATATTATTAGCACACAAGTAATTTTCTCCGGACAGTTTGAATTCTTTTTTATGATATTTCATATTATACTTTATATATTACACATTTCATGTGTATAGTATCGATATCACCTATATATTTATATATAAATAAAAGTTCTACACATAGAATATATATATATATATATATATATAATATAAAAAAAATAATTTATGAAAATATTCAAACTTAAGTAGATGATGTAAAATTCAACTCAAAACCTAAGTGATGCTTTTGTTTGTTACATGTGTAGTTATTTAAAGGTACAACACCAATACGGTGGTCCTGTGATCAAGAGTTCAATTTTTTTTTTAAGTGTTGTGAGTTTGAACTTATTTAGTATATAGAGCTCGCCGTGTCATGAGGGTGTACAGCTCTGGATTCTAAATAAGTTTATCGGGTTGTGGTGACCTATAATACTTTATCTTATTAATGTTGAGCTTGACTTACTAGTATGTTGGTGGGGCTACAGTGATCAAGTTAATAAACGTTTTAACAAGTTTCGGCCTAAAAGCATATTCCATGCCCGTCAGATTCCTTTATTGGCGTAATCACAACGAATTTATCCCAACTAACCTTTCATTTAACAAAAATAAATTTAAAGGTGTGGGTCTACAAGGCCTTATTTGTAATGCATGACAATTTGCTGAACTCATGGACCACAATGCAATTCACCAACTTTTCAGTAAAAGGGGTAAAAAAGCCTCATGAATTTGAGTCAACTTTGAGTCACTTGTGATGCCACTATAATCATCCCATTTTATTTTAATTACCATAATTAAGTGATTTAAATCTTTTCTAAGTATGTCTTATCCAATATATACAAAGAATCTACAAAATCACCATTTAATTCATTGAATCTACAACCCTTTAGTGTGGTTTGATCACTATATCCACAAAGAAATATCAGCTTTGTTTAATTGAAGCAACATAAATTTACTAGAAAAAGTAAAGATGGCCAATAGAAGGGCCATCTACCACCTTTTACACTAAGTGATCAACCACTACAAATAGCCTATGACAGCAACTCAACTCCTGCATTCTTGGTGTTCTATTAGCTGTTGCTAAGGTTGCAAGAATGGTTTCAGCTTCTCCTCCTCAGCCCAAAGTAAGTTTCTTTAATACTTTCTTCTTTTTTTGACTATCAATCAGTTAACTTTGTATGCATTGTTGCAGGAGGTTCCATCGGATGAGAAATGGGCGGAAAACGGCCCCCCTCGCGAGGCGAAGTGGTGGTACTCGACCTTTCACACCGTCACGGCCATGGTTGGTGCCGGAGTTCTCAGCTTGCCATATGCCATGGCTTACTTAGGATGGTAGAAATCCTTTCCCAAGTTGATTATGATTTTGGGCCGGAGCTCGTTTCAATTATGGGATAATTACACCGGCACCCTCAAAATTTTGATAAATTGCTTTGCAAATTCGTTGCAGTCATATTTCCCTTGAGACGGGATGATTAGTTTCAAAAAAGTTGAGGGGCTATTTTACAATATACCAAACCTCATGGGGTGTTAACGTAATTATATTTTTCTGCTTCATTTGATTTGCCAATTTAGTTGTCTGAATGGCCTAGCATCTCATTGTGACAGGGGACCTGGAACATTTGTGATGATACTGTCATGGTGCATCACCTTGCACACCATGTGGCAAATGACACGGCTCCACGAATGCGTTCCCGGGATTCGTTTCGACCGGTACTACGACCTGGGACGACACGCCTTCGGGCCGAGACTCGGGCCCTGGATAGTGCTGCCTCAGCAGCTCATTGTCCAGGTGGGCTGTGACATTGTGTATATGGTCACAGGAGGGAAGTGCCTCAAGAAATTCATGGAAATAGTCTGCACCAACTGCACCCCCATCAGGCAATCCTACTGGATTTGCATCTTTGGAGGCCTCCATTTTTTCCTGTCTCAGTTGCCTGACTTCAATTCTGTCACCGGTGTTTCATTGGCGGCCGCAATCATGTCGCTATGGTAATTGATCTTTTTTGCATGTTCTTTTCCGCAGTTATGTTACTAGGAAGCATTAAATGTATTTTTAGTCCCATGATTTAGGTTATTTGACGTTTTCGTCTTTTAATTTTCTCGGATAATATTTTGGTTCTGTATCTTTTTAACTTTCGGGATTTCAGTCTGTTTGTTAGCTGGAGTTCACTCCCACCGGTAAGAAGGGGTAAACTTTGGCGAAAAAATGACTGAATTGCAAAAGTTAAAAAGATGTAGGACCAAAATGCTATCCTAGAAAATTAAAAGATAAAAATGCTAGTAAAAATAGGTCAATAGGAACAAAACTCCCATCGGCAAAAAGGGTAAACTCTGTGAAAAAATGACCGAAATCGCAAAAACTAAAAAGATGTAGGACCAAAATGTTATCATAGAAAATTAAAAGACAAAAATGCTAACAGAAATGGGCCAATAGGAACAAAAATCTCAATCTTAAATTAAAATGTCACGTGAAGGGCACATGTATTTTTCCGATAAGAAATGTGAAACGTCGGCAAAAAAAAGAGTAAAATCATGAAATTAAAAAGATACAGGATCAAAGTGTTGCCTTAAGAAATTAAAGGATTAAAACGCTAAATGAAAACCTAAGTTACACACTCCTGGTGTAGCTACTCAACAATAGCCTGGGCGGGCAGCCTGAGCAAGGGGCGAGCCCCGAACGTGAGCTACGCGTACAAGAAGACGAGCGGGGCTGATGCGATGTTCAGGGTCTTCAATGCTCTGGGCCAGATCACATTTGCTTATGCCGGCCATGCCGTCGTGCTTGAGATTCAGGCCACCATTCCATCCACTCCTGAGAAGCCATCAAGGGTCCCGATGTGGAGAGGCGTCGTCTTGGCCTATTTCGTTAACGCGATATGCTACTTCCCTGTCGCCCTAATCGGGTACTGGGCGTTTGGACAAGACGTCCCTGATAACGTGCTGGTGGCGCTTGAGAGGCCGGCATGGCTCATTGCAGCTGCTAATCTGATGGTGGTTGTTCATGTCATCGGAAGCTATCAGGTTGTGATTTGTGTTGATGATTTTTGATCATTGCATGTATTGATGTTTGTGTGGTAAGTGAATTGAGGTGATGATGTTGCAGGTTTATGCAATGCCAGTGTTTGACATAATGGAGAGAAGCATAGTGAAGAGATTAAACGTTTCACCTGGATTTGCTCTCAGGCTCATTGTTCGTTCTGCTTATGTTGGTAAGGATCTTTAATTCTAGACTTTTATTAGGCTACTTTCCCAAACAGGATAACAAAATTATACTTTCAGTCCCATAAGATTGGGGGTCCAACATTTTTAGTGCTCTGCTTTACGAAATTTTTTAAATGATCTAAAAATTAGAAAAATTCGACACATTTGGTCCTATGCTTTACTTGATTTTCAAAATAGTCTCAAAATTGAGAAAGCTCGACACATTTAATCCAATGAGTAAAAGAAAATAGATGGTGATGACATGTGTGATCTGGATAGGAGGTCGCAGGTCGCCTTAAGGGTATTTGGGGTAGTTTGGGTACCTGAGAAAAGAGCAGATCGCTAGGCTTGCTGCAACGTCCCCAGCTAAAACCTTCCGATGCTTAAATCAGCTCGAGATCAGGATAGATATATGCGAGCTGAGTGTATTTAATGCGGGTTGGGTGTAATAGTCTTATCATAAATGAGGTATGGAGGGTGTATTTATAGGGCTGAATATACCCACTTACTCTTGTCCACGTGTCACAATCTTGATTTGGGTATTGTCAGAAGATCCAATGGCTCCTGTAATGGGTCACTCCATTGGGTCGGGTCAGGTGACCTGAACCGGACCCTAGGGCGCGGATCATGGGTCCAAAGTGAGATTTTCTCTCCTTTTGGGACGTATTTTTTGTCATTCTTGAGGCGTGTAATCCCCTATCAACGTGCAATGCACATGTCCGTTAGTTTGACTGTTCACACAACTGTCTTGTTCAAAAGATGACTTGTATAAACAGACCATAAGTTAGGAGTGTAAATGTAATAATACTAATAATAATAAAATGAATTGGCAGAGAAATTATTTTTTGTTCATGCTATATATTTACTGATATAGATGAAATGTTGCAGCCTTCACTCTATTCATTGGTGTGACCTTCCCTTTCTTCGGTGACCTCCTCGGTTTCTTTGGCGGCTTCGGCTTTGCTCCAACTTCTTACTTTGTGAGCCCTTCAACACTAATTTAATTATCCTAATTACTTTCTATGAATGTTATTTTATTTATTTTTGATGAATTATTTATTTATCCTGGATCATAATATTATTTAAACGGTATTCAACTAAATATGCTGAATAAAAATTTGCAGCTACCTAGCATAATATGGCTGAGAATTATGAAACCCCAGAGATTCAGCCGCTCATGGATTATCAATTGGGTAAGCATGCATGCAGACATTAATACACCTTAATTACTGAGAAAATTACGTTGTAATTATATATGATTAATTAATGCATGATGATCCTCGTAATTAAACTAAATATTTTTCGAATTTATGCATCATTTTCAGGCCTGCATAGTTGTGGGAGTGTCGATCATGGTGGCGTCGACCATCGGCGGCCTGCGAAACATCGTTGCCGATTCCTCAACTTATGATTTTTACTCCTAATTAATTATTTTGCTGCTTAATTTCTCTCTTCTGTTGTGTTCGTAGGATTAATTAAGAATAATTGTTGTTAAGAATTTAAGGTCTGACAAATGTTAATGTATTAATATTCCATGCAAGTATAAAACTATTTGCATATATGGAGAAGTAGAAATCATATGAATTTCGATTACAATAGATTTCCATCCAACGACCACATTCACATCGTAGTTATGTGAAATAGAAAAGAAAATGCAATAGAAAATTCAATCTTCATCATCTGTGTTATTGCAGTCATGGTGAATCAAAACGTTAAAAAACGATAACTGTGATGCCCATATTTATATAATTAAAAAAAAATTATATTTTTATAGTCACTTTAAATTAATCTCCCATGATGGTTATGCACTATATAAGTCGAAGCAACCTACTAAACACTACTTAGTCTAGGATGCAAGTAAATTAAATATTACAAAATTATGATTTTATCCTCAAACGAAATTTTATTATTCCCTATATATTAACGAACTTAAATATAATATTAGGTCAAATTTCACACCGCATACACCCAATGGTAAATGTCATTTTCTTCACCTAAATGAGGTTAGCTTTTTATAAATTAAAGGAATATAGATGAAAAGGAGTGAATAAAAAAAAGTGATGATTTCGTCTTTAAAGTTTAAAGCTAGCTTTTTCTCTCCTCCAATTAAACAAAGACGTTCTTTCTTTAGGTCTTTGCTTTATTAATTAGCCAAACGTGGTAGATGGAAAATCACTTTCCCTTCAATTTATTGATTTTTTTTATTTTTTATTTTCTCTTTTCCCCACCAAGGTTCTTTCAGTCCCTTAACCCTCGACAAACACGACCTTAAAGATAACTCACCCGGAAAAGAAGAAAAAATTAAAAAAGAAAAAGGAGCATTTCACGAAAATCTGCCATGATTATTACCCTTTGAGACTTTTTGTTCAAGCAAGTTGGAGTTTCATATTGTTGGTTTTTTTTTTTTAAGTTAAACGATGAATATTATTATTTTAATTAAATTGATTTTAATTTGTTTTATCAACTATTAATCTTTAGTAGAGATAATTATAATAATCATACATTGATCACTAATACAATATAACATAAACTAGCGTGTGCACGGGTTTAATTTAATTCTAGAAAAATTATATTTTATAAGATTTTTCAAATTAAGTGAATGTTAGTTGAAGAATAATTTTAAATAAAATTATTTTTCTTTTCTAATTATAGTGCATTATAGAAATTGTGTTATAAAAATTATAAAAAATTACAATCATAAGAAATATATACAAAGGAATATCGATCAAATTGACTGATGACGCCATAAATTGTATTGCAACTTTTTAATGCAAAGGTGATTAATAATAATATAAATATCAATATGTATGTCCTCAAATATATCATAAGGGATTTCCGGATCGAGAGGTAGTTCACTAGTTCATCTCGGTAGAACACATAAAATATGTATGTGGTTGGGTTCGAATCCCAATGAGCTAATGCGAGGTTCTGAAAGAAGAAGATCAAAGTGACTCTGACGAAGAAAAGAGCTACGAAAGTGAATCATCCCCTGAGGAAGGAGCGAGCTTTGACCACACTAAAGAATTTGTTGTAAAGACCACACTTAAGATTTTTCAAATTAAGTGAATGTTAGTTGAAGAATAATTTTAAATAAAATTATTTTTCTTTTCTAATTATAGTGCATTATAGAAATTGTGTTATAAAAATTATAAAAAATTACAATCATAAGAAATATATACAAAGGAATATCGATCAAATTGACTGATGACGCCATAAATTGTATTGCAACTTTTTAATGCAAAGGTGATTAATAATAATATAAATATCAATATGTATGTCCTCAAATATATCATAAGGGATTTCCGGATCGAGAGGTAGTTCACTAGTTCATCTCGGTAGAACACATAAAATATGTATGTGGTTGGGTTCGAATCCCAATGAGCTAATGCGAGGTTCTGAAAGAAGAAGATCAAAGTGACTCTGACGAAGAAAAGAGCTACGAAAGTGAATCATCCCCTGAGGAAGGAGCGAGCTTTGACCACACTAAAGAATTTGTTGTAAAGGCTGCTCATCATATGTTGGTGACCACACTAAAGAATCATTCCAATTCCTTGGACTACATTGGCTCCTTCTTCACAATCTTTTGTTGGTGGCACTCAAGCTTCTGGGGCCCTTACCCCAACGTCTAATCTCTTTCTTATTTCTACCTTTCTTTCCCATGACGAAAGGGAACATGCCGCTAGCACTGGGGGGGGTCCGATTCGATGGACCAGCTTCCTCCACCATGAGGCTTTAGCGATCAGGAGTGAATGACCAGAGGGAAATGACAACCTCACCTCTTCCTGATCTACGACCACCCTCGATAAGCCGTTCCTCCAGTTTTAGAAGACTTCAACCTTAACCATTAGGCTAAGAGATCATTGGTCATAAATTTCATATTGTTGAAAGCCGGATTGTTTGAATAAACTTATTACATAAATAAAATATTAATAGTGAAGTTCTATAGTTAATATTATTAAAAATTAAAAGGTAAAGAACTCATTGCTTTCTAGTTAAAAAATTACAAAATATTCATATCTTTGAGATTTTATAATTTTATCGCAAGAATTTGATTAAGTACTTTAACATACTTTTTTGAGTTGTCTAATATCTTACAATCCCTTATGATCGACGGTTGAGGTTTTTGTTGAAAAGTGGGACAGTACGCCATCTCATGATGATGTTTGCCGTCAGATGTACATCAATCATTCATTAATCACCACTAAACTCACATTAATAATTACAATGGGAGACCTTAATTAATATCATCAACTTAATTAGGAAGTTCCCATTAAAGACTCTATTGGGTCATAGCTTACGCTTCACAAGGGTGAATTACAATAACTTCTAATAATATTCGATATAATTATAAATATTTTTTATTATTTGAAAAATTATAAATACCTTTTTAAAATTTATAATTTTTAACCAAATACCTGAAATGATCTATTTTGGCCTTTTTTTTTATTAAAAAAAATCAATTGAGACAAATTACATCATAACTTCTCTATGTAAAAAACATATGAAACCTCTCATTACGCATTTAATTCAAAAAAATTCAAAAAGTTTTAGAAACTAAATTAGTTTGCATAAGAAATTTTTAATTAGTTTACCTATAAAAATGAATTAAAATAAATTATTTGTTAAAAAATTACAAACTTCAAGAAATATTTGTAATTTAAAAAAAACGAAAAGATATCCACAATTATGTCAAAGCTTGGAAGAAATTATTGTAATTTACCCTAATCATGAATATAAAGCCTTTAGGCTCTAAATAAGTTGCCCCAGAGCTTCAAATTGTAACCAGCTAAACCCTGAGTAGGTGTCATAGAAGACATGTTTGGTGATTCTCGTAAAACACTTGTCATGAAATTAGTATACGATATATGAAAATTAGTATACAATACATGAACACCAATAATCAATTTCACATTAAATACAACCGTACTTGTCATTGTAATTGCCATGTACTTATTCGAATACGACCAAATCCGATTTGAATTGAAATTTCTCGTCTTAGCACCCTACTAATGATTGAATCGGAGACAAGCAAGCGCACCTACCATTAGCAGTAGTTGAGATGACTCCACATAAACATTTTCAGAGTGAAACCACTAGTACTGGAGATGTGATGGAAGCAATGCTAAGCTTCTTCATTGTGTGGGGGGGGGGGGGGGGAAAGGACAGCTTACTCGAATGAGTTTGACAACCACATGATACACAGACGTAATTATCTTACCTAATTTTCCAATTAATACATCATAAAGTCAGATCTTCTAGACTGCTGTTTGAGAAAGGAATTAAAGGCTGATCGATTCACTTGATGCATATGTCTCTGAACGCGTAGTCAAAAGCATGGGATATTATATGATAATGAAGAAAAAAGCATCAATGGAAAAGAATGCAGTAATCTCCCGATTTCTTGCAATCGGGCTCAGCGTTAGAGTTGATGATCAAGCAAATTGGAAGCTGCTATATCTGTTTTCTTCTGAATTACTGATGGATAATAGCTTTAAATACCTTTTGCCATCCCCTGGATTACTAATGGATAACAACTTCTACAATGTAAATATGTCTATTTTTAACCACGGGTTATCTTCATTTCTGCATGTGAACAACAAAAGCAAGTTTCAGCAGGAAGCTACGTAACGCAGTATGCTGAAGTATTTATATTTCAAGCATTGTGAGCAATAGATGAGAATTTCAACTGACCTTGGTAATTTGGAGGCATTATGACTCAACCGTTGAAAGAAAGGATTGGATTCCGAAAACAATAAAAAGAACTCCTCCAGAGAGTGCAACCTACCATCCAGCGCATTTTAGCCCCTTCAAACGAAAAGAAAGCCAAAGGCGATATAAGTTCAGCAGCTTACCACTTTTTCAGATATTTGAGTTGCCAGACTCTTTCCTCCTAGGACAGCAGCTGTAGTACACAAAGCTTGTCCGCTGATACAAGGTAAAGCAAACCAAATATGATTCACCACAGTGCAAATGTAAATCTCGCAACAAACTCAAGCTCATATATCGTCCAGAACCAAAAACGAAAGCATTCAATGATTGAAAGGGGATTAGATATGGTAATCAGTCATGAAAGACATGCGGCTAGTATGGGCTTACAGGATTCCACCAAGAACCACACCCAGAGGATTCTCATCTGCAGCCAAACCTATTGTGGCAAGCTGAAAAATAAAAAAGAAAATCGTGATAGTTTAAATGGGAAAGAAGAAAAATTATATGGCAGATTAAGCAATTTCGCGTTTCTAATATATGCCTACCTGACTCTTATCACCCCATTCGCCGAAGAAAGTAATGGAGAAAGCCTAGACCAAAGGAAAAATAGATTATGAGTAATCATAATTGGGCTTTCCTGAAGTTGACTGATTTAAGAGAATAATTAAGAACCTTCAGCAAGATGGGGGAAAAGAATTTAGATAAAAAGGGGCGACTTTGTTTTTTCCGATCATCTGCATCCTACAACATCATAAACAGAGGAAAAAATTATTCTGGTGGATTATGGTTAGTTGTGAAATGCCAGAACCCATATCATGCAAAAATCATATCAAAACTACTAACAGAAACTAGCCTATTTTGATACATGATCGTACACAACCAGATTGTGCACAGCCTCATCCATAGAAGACATAAGAGATATCTTATACTTTGACAACGTTCATTTTCACTGGAATTAAATCAAGAAAGTGAACCAGAGATATAAAATTATTTTGCCTGCCATCCAGAGTGATTTTAAATTCTAAAATAAAGTGATACTTTTTCACTCATTATGACATTAATGCAGTGGTATAATGTAATTCAGACCAGAAGGAAAGAATTATCGGAAAGTAACATGCTGGATTCATTCCTGATGAACCTTTGTATTTGCATATCTGGCAAAAAAGCCCTACGTGCTGCATTCTCATAAACTTGGAGCATCAGGTCACTAAAGTGTCACTATGTTTTAGATCCTTTTTCTCGTTGTGCAGAGAGGATGATGATATCATATGCAAAAACTAGAACTTGATATTTTTCTAAATGGTCTGGTTCCTTTTCCAGTCCTCAAAAAGGCTACTCCAGCCATAACCTATAGTTCTTGGACAGTGTCAACTTGCAATCTGGTGCTTTCACATGCTCATACATAACAAGAAAGTCAACTTGCATAACGTGCTTGTGCCCCAACAGAGATAAATTTACAGCATGCTGTCAACTCAAAGAAATGGACCAAGAAGGTAGCGGCAAAACACTACAACATATAAATGCCTTACCTTATTATTTTCTTTGGTTTCTCCACCATTACTTTTAATAGCAGCGTCCTAGCCAACCATAAAAGTGAAATCAGTGAACTTTAAGAGTTTTTAAAGAAGGCGTAAAGCACAAGATACCAACCAGTTCTTTTTCAACTTCAGCCAATTCTTCGGCCTCTCTGTTGGTGAAAGCAAACAAAACCAACAAGATTACATCAACTAGGAAATTGCTGAGAGAATGTTATTTCTTCAAGCAGAAGGACTAAAGGCAAGAACAGAAGGATAACAGTTCACTACCCTTCATTAAATGCATCCCATAGAGACCATAAGCCGAACCCCAGAAACAATAATGTCGTGATATGATGAGTCCATTTACGTGGGATCTGCATAGAATACATATGGAATGAATAGTATATTATCAAGCATGCAGCTATTCCCATAAAATACAGAGGTCACACATATTCTATCTCAGGGTAATTTGCACCCACAATAGCTAGGCTCGCATGGTTGTTATAGAAAAAGATGAAAGTGAAACTACACATATGGGAGGCCCCAGCCTTCCATAAATCAAAATCTTGAATGCACCACGTCAGCCATGGCACTCTAGGAATTTGCCAATAAGGTAAGAGTAGAGGTCAACTGAACCCTGGGAAATGGAAACCTGATAACGAGGCAATGATGGTAAATTTTTCACACATAATGATGCATGACCGGATTGCTCTGTTTTGTGATGCTCAATTGGCCACAACCTCAAAAGACGAGGTTGCAGTATTGGGAACCGGCATGGAGCTGACTCTACCCAAGGTTTTTGGTGCACCAGTGTCCCATTAAACGAAACTCACAAAATGTATCAAGAGGGTAATGACTACTCCGAGCACATTTCAAACCATGTATAAAGTTTAAATAGGACAGAGACGTTGGTCTTTTGTAAACTGTGAGATAGTTGGTGGAATGTCTCTGTCAGGAAGAACATCCATACGTGTAGTAGATGATTAAATGGGTTAACACTTAACAGGCCAGCGGGATGCAAGAGCGTTAGCCAAATTAGAGCTGAGAGGGCAACAAACACTTATTCTTGATCAATATTTTTTCCGTACTTCTTTATGTGATATAGAACTTGAAAGGAGCAGTTTCAATTGATTGAGCATGTTATATGGCCAATAGCAGCAGCAGCAGCCCCAATAAAGTGTTTAATTGAAACCACTTACAAGATTTGGAGCAGCCCAGCCAACAACAGCTGATAAGATAGTCATAACCTAGAAATCAGCAAAGAATTTGCTATCATTAGAGAAGCTCAATAGATGAACAAAATCAAACAAACAGAAGTCAGATAGAAATATAAGTTTCTTACAATCAGAGCTCCAAGGCAACCTGACAAAACAAGTCTTCTTGGGTGACGCATTGCCAAGATCTGAAACAAGTAATAATATCAGAGTCTGAGATTGTTTCATAACCAAAAAAATGCAAAGCTCAGGCAATCTGAAGTAAATCCTGGTTCAGATTTTCTTTAGCAAATGATGAGGTGCAGGAGAACTTGAAATCTTCAGTCAGAAGAACAAGGTGAGGTGGGTTAAGGTAATGCAAAATCATCCATCCTAATACTTGAAAAATCAATTACTTGAATCCTGATATGACGATCCCAGAAATACCATCACTCTATAAGAAAGAGAGTACAAAGCCATTCAGAAAGGAAGAATGGCTCATCCAGACCAGTCTAAGAGACAGGTTAGTGAAACAACAATGACTTTCAGATTCTTAACCTATTAAACATAAAGATATGTCACCTTGTCTTGACCATTCTAGTTACAGACTCCCTTTTCCCCCCATTCCTGATCAACTTAAAGAACAGATGCTATTTCTCCAATTTAAAGTTACATCAAACGTGGCTTAAACAAGAGGAACCAGCTGAAGTCATTCCTTTTCAAGTCGGAATGTTTGTATATCGGTTTAAATCATTACTGAGGATCTATTAGATTAATAAACTGCCCCGAAACATATAATGCATCAAATGTGTCAGAAAGACGGAGGGTGGGGAGTGTACAACATGCGCCCTTCTTCCACTTCACTCCATAATCGATCTGAGTTTCTTAAGCATTCAATTGTTCTGCACTCCAAACGGTTCACATTATCAATCTGCATGATTCTACGAATACATTCCCAGCACAGCCAAAGAATATTGGAGAAAGTAAAGGCACCATGTGAACCACCTATTTTTTCCCATGTCAAAGATAACCGAGCATTGCTCAAACTTGCATATCATAAACAGCGGCGTTTAAAGATTAACCACAGCACCTTCACTAATCAATTCATAAATCCAGTAAACTTGTCAAATTTGAAATTGAAAAGGGAAAAATACAGAAGGTCAAAATCAAAATCCGAAATCCCAACGATCCAAATCAACTGCAAACAACATAATAGGTTCCAGTTGCCAATGCATCTAAGACATGCAAGTAAACAACACACAATTAAAATCAACTCATACGGAAATTAATTGAAAAGTGTAACTATCAAGTACTATCGTTACAATACATTTATTTACCAAACTCACAACAGCTCAGACCAATCAACCAACAAATCAACAACTAAAAGTCTCTACCTAAGAAACTCGAACAACATGTGAAACAATCAACAACTAGTTGCAGGATCAAAATCTTTTGGAATATTTATATAAAAATCTTACAGCAGCTGCAAAAAAAGTCTTGTCTCCGATCTCCGACAACACCGTCATTGCCAGCGACTTCGTGAACCCCTATTAGATTCCCAAAACACACAAATCAACAATCAAAAAGCTTAAAATCACATAGAAAAAGATACATTTAGCTACAAAACAGAGAGCGCGCGGCGCGTATTACTTGCACGACAGAGAGACCCATAATTTTTCTTGTATTTCTGAGTAAAGAAAAATCGATGGATTGATTAAAAGAAAAGTAGCCTAGATTTTTGGAGAAATCGAAGAGCCTTTTAGCTATGAAGGTCGTATCCTTATTATATATACATATATATATATATGGTGTGGATGCCTCCGAGTCGCACTCGGTGGATCGCCACTGAGTCCGCGGATTGCAGGAATCTTGTTGGGTTTGTACGAATCTGTACCAAAGACTATAGAGCTGCGTTTCACCTTTTTCAACAGCAAAACATAACTTAAAATGCTTTAAATGTTTATGCCCATTGGATTCTTCATTCAATTTTTTTTTTAATTTTTTCTAATTTATTTAATTTATTCAAAAATCAGTCTCGTCTTTTGTATAATTATAGAAAGCATATCGGACTCCAACAGCTAAAAAATAAGATAATTTATGTAATGATTTTGAGAATGTATATATAATTTTTTAAAAAATAAAAATAATTTATGTAAATAATATTAATATTTCTTATAAGTGCATGTATAATTATAAAAAAATTATATAAATAAATTATAAGTTAGAGGATGAAAATATAATTACATCATAAGTTAGAGCGTGGAAATATAATTATCCCTAAACTTGCATTTGGATGGAAGGAACAAATTCTTTAAATTGGTTTGGATAATTCAATTTCAATTTTGAATTATGTTTTGATGAATATAAATGAATTTTAATTTTTTTTAAAATAGAGTAATTTAAAATTATTTGCTAATAATATCTATGGGTTCGAACCCCACCAAATGCGTGGGATGTTCTTTCTACTGTATAGTAGGTGTAGGTCTTTCCACTGTAATCAGTAGGTGTTGATTAGATGTATGTGTTGTTTAGATTGTTGATCAGGGTATAATATTATAATTATCTTTGTCAAATTTAAATATTCGACTGGATGGATTGTAATGAATTTGTTTCGATATCAAATAATATTTCAATTCCTTTAATTTCAAAAAAAAAATTATTTTTCTAAATCCTTGTTTCAAATTTAAATTTATCAATCTAAATACACTCTGAAATTATAAGCACGATAAAAGGAGCGGTGGTAGTAGCAAGTTGGAAGTAACGGTTCCCAGCCGCCTACTATTGGCTTCTGCTTGCGCTTTCATTTTCTGTTGTTTGGTGGCGTCTGGTACCACTCAAAAGTCACCAAAAATACTTTTTTTATTTATTTATTCTTTTGAGAAACCCAAAAACAAAAATATTTAAATTATTTAATATAAAATAAATAAATCGCAGTGAAATTTCAAACTCAAACTCTTTCATTTAACTTAACACTGATAATACGATCGATAACTATTCATTTAAAAATTTAAATTATTAAAGAAGAAAATTATTTAATATCTATTATAGCCAACATACGGCAGATTAATATAGCTAGGGTATTTATTTATTTATTTATTTTTCTAAGCAATCAGTTAATGTAAATTAACAATTGTCAACTTCAATAAATATCCAAATACAATTATGTAACTTAGACGTTTCATTTAAAAATAAAACTAGTGACAACATCATTACTTTGATTTATTTGTCGTGCCGTATAACATAGGATGGGACAGGGGTGTTCGACTTGCGTTCTTAACAAGCTGCATTATTATTATTATTATCTACTCCTTTTTTTGTTAAGATTCTATTTAATGTTGGTTTACTGCAAAATTATATTTTTAGTCTCATATGATAGAGGGTCGATATTTTTAATTTCACGAGATTATCAAAAGGTCCCAAAATTAGAAGAATTAAACACATTTAGTCCCATAAATTTAACCAACGGGCATTGTCACTTTTGACTAACGGGTACGCGCATAGCATGTACACTTGTTGTTAGTTTTATTATGGTAAAATTAGCATGGGATGAAATGTGTACATGTTTTTTTCAATTTTAGGACGTCTTTTATGATCTCATAAAGCAAGGGATTAAAAATGTCGATTGTCTATTCTATGAAACTAAAAGTGTAATATTTGCGTTGATTTACAGTTTAATATATATCCATCGGCATCTAAGTTTGGACCATTATTTTATTTGTAGTTACTATCAACGACCTTTGATTGATTGAAACTATGGTAATTTTATTTATTTTGTTGCTATGGCAACTTGATTTTTTATTGAAAAATGAATACATCGTGTAAGATGAGCGTGAATTGAGTCCAAATATTTTTATTACATCAGAAAGAATTAAGTTTCGCTTACCAAATAAAACAATTAACAATCTCAAAACAAGTTACAACTTAAAAAAAGGAGTATCATATAGTTTCCTCTCGAAAAAGGATATATATTTTTATTCGTGAATTGTTATATAATAAATATTGATGAAAGGCATACATCAAACCCTACATCAATTAAGGATTAATCCAGGCATATGATTGAAAAATATTGTCATTTTGCTTATAATAATAATAATAATAATGATAATAATAATAAATCTCAAAGAAACAAACAACACTAAACGAATAATAACAAAGTCAGAAGATCGAGCAGAAGCAGAACAAGTTGTGCGTCAACAAACAGACACTAATTAATAATTAATTATACGTAACAATTTAATTATTAAGTAATTAGCAGTCGTGGCACGCCGTCCTTGCGTGCATCTAAAATAATATTGCACACGCTAAAATTATTGTAAATAAGAAAATATATATTATTCAACACATTGCATTTAAAAAAAAAGAAAGAAAAAAAAAATAAAAAACTAATTTATGGGTAGTATTGATATAACTAAAAAAATCGGTGTTGTGGTTTAAGTAACCGTCATTTATTTGTAAAAATAGAATTTGTTTTATATAATAATATAGATGAAAGATGATTAATGATTCAGGTGTCTTAATCAACGAAAGGATGAAGTTTGTCTAATCACTTTATCATCAAAAAGCATTGCTAACATATATAAGAGAGTCAGCTATAATTAATGGTTGTGATAACTGACAAGCAAGAAAAGCCGTCAAAATTAATTAGGACTTAGAACAAAAACCTGCCAATTAAGATCCTCCACATAAGAGCGGATGTAATAATGGGACATGATTTAGTTTATAAAGTTGAGGTTGTAAATAAATTTTTGTGTTACTTTAAATTTATCAAAACAAGAAAATATTATAAATAAATTTTTTAAATTCGATTCAATATTTGTGGGTGCGAAATCTCTACTTGAAAACTTATAATTCTTCTCTTCAAGAACGTGACCTTTGACTTTGGCAACTTCGAAAGTGAAACTCGATGTTTGATCTCCTTTGACGTTGACTTTGACTTTGAATAATATTAATTCAGGGGTTGTTGACTTGTTTCCGGATTAAACGCTATAAACTTGAAGATATTTGGCTTGAATTTTGGATTTTCTTGGTGGATTTGAGACTTTGATCTTCCGCAAGGTAAACTTCTGTCTTGATAATGTTAATTCGCCGGTTTTCGAACTTCTTGTCGAATTAAACGATGATTTTGGACGATCTCCGCGACGAACGCCTTGATTACCGTGAACGCCGTGGATCTTTCTTGATTTGCGCTTGAGAGGATTTCAGAACCTCTTGAATGCTCTTTTGCTTGTGTATTCAATTGTATTCAATTGTGTGTGTTTTGAATGAGCTCCGGGGACCCCTTTATATAGCTGTCGAAAAGGTAGAGTCGTGGTAAACTTAAATACATTTTGTACTATCTCTTTATAATTTAATTTAAAGAGATAAATACATTAAATATTTGGCAAGATATGATTGATCAATTTTGACATTATCTCTTTAATATTTGTATTTTTTAAAGAGATAAATATCAAAATTATTTGTCTCAATTTTATTGGAGTGTGAAATTTTGTTTGTCTACAAATGCCGCCGCGAGACTTTTTCACGAGCATCTACTGCAACGAGTGAAGAAGTGAACATGTCTCGAAATTGATTCTTCTTCATATGTTGTTCTTTTTTTTTTTTTTTTTTTTAACATGTGACTGGACTTGAAACATTGTTCAAGCTGCCTATGTACCCTTGTGCGATGATCAAGTCATAACGTAGTTCACTTGAATTATTCCCATATCAAGGAGTCTTCAAACTTGACTTTGTAGATATTTTATACTCATATCAACGAGTTCTTGACTTGAACTTATTTGAATTTGTTGATAGTTTATTCTCGTATCAGGAGTCTTCAACTTGAATTTATAAATAGTTTATACTCATATCAAAGAGTTCTTGACTTTGTAGATAGTTTATACTCATGTCAAGGAGTTCTTGACTTGAATTTGTCGATAGTTTATACTCATATGAAGGAGGTTTTCAAGTAAATTTGTAGATAGTTTATACTCGTATCAAGGAGTTCTTCAACTTGAATTTGTAGATAGTTTATACTCGTATCAAGGAGTTCTTGACTTGAATTTGTCGATAGTTTATACTCATAAAGGAGGTCTTCAAGTAATTTTGTAGATAGTTTATACTCGTATCAAGGAGTTCTTCAACTTGAATTTGTAGATAATTTACACTCATATCAAGGAGTTCTTTGACTTGAATTTGTAGATAGTTTATACCCATATCAAGGAGTTCTTCAAGTAAATTTGTAGATAGTTTATACTCGTATCAAGGAGTATTGAATTTTTTTTTTTTGGACATTAGATAGTTTATGCTCATATCCAGGAGTACTGATATATATATTTTTTTAACATTAGATAGTTTATGCTCATATATAGGAGTATTGAGATTTTTTTTGGACATTAGATAGTTTATGCTCATATCCAGGAACATTGAACTTTTTTTTTGGGATATTAGATAGTTTACGCTCATATCCAGGAGCATTGAAAATTTTCATGGTGTTACATCATCATCAGCATCATCATTGATATCATTTGAATATTCGTCTTCTATGCAATTGAAGCTCATTTCAATTCTATGTGCACGAGTCGCTAGCTCTTCAAAAATTTTTAGTTTTATTGCTTGAAGAATATAGCAAAGTTCCCAATGCATTCCTTCGATACACATTTCAGTTGCTGAAGTCTCGGACAATCGATCTTCGCATTAAGGCTCGAATTTGTCCAGTGGTTGATATTATCAATGACGGACTCTTCTTTCCACTGGTGTGAGTTCGTAAGCTCGATCATGCTGACTGTTCTTCTAGTACTGTAAAAACGATTGAGAAACTCTTGTTCTAATTGCCCCAAACTGTCAACTGAGTTGGCTTCCAAGTTGGTGTACCAATCAAAAGCATTTCCTTCGAAAGATCGAACAAATTGTTTGACGAGGTGTTCCCCATATGTTCCAGTGTTGTTGCACGTTTCCACGAAGTGAGCCACGTGTTGCCTAGGATGGCTTTTGCCATCAAATTGCTGGAACTTGGGAGGTTGATAGCCAATTGGGGCTGGGACTGAGGGTTGCTACCCAAGGTAGTGACCCTAGGTTGCTTTTCATGCAGTGTTGCTGCATTATTATATTATAATATATTATATATATATATATGTATATTATTATCTATATTATATATTAAGGGAGAGCATCATGGTCGCAGTCCCAACTTGCGATCAATGATCGCGAGCTAGGGAGCTTGTAATTTTAAAAAAATAAAAAATGGGCCCACCCTAAAATTATAAATGTACGCCTATGGCCGTAAACTTATTATTTTTTTTTAAATGATAATAATATAAATGGGCCCTTGGGAACCTCACTTTTAGAGGGGCTATGGGTCCCTGTCCATTTCGCGCAAGCCCGCTTCCTTCTTGGTGGCCCATTCGTCGGCTAAATTACATTTTCCACCCTAAAATTATATCAATTAGGCACTTTGCCCCCTAAGAAAAAATATTGCACAATACACCCTAGAAAATATTGGATATTGGCATGTTGATTTTTTTTTCACATTTTCGGAGATTTATTGATTGGAGGAAGGGCAAATGTGTCCATTAAAATATCCTCCCACCAAAATCTCACCCTTCAACCTCTTATTTATTTTTGTTGCACAAGACACTTCTACAATTCCAAAAAAAAAAAAAAAACACTAGTAATTATTTTGCAATATAATGTTAATTATTTTACAATGGAATATTTTTTTGTCCCTGTGTGCACAATATGAACTACTACGAAAAGAAGAAGAAAAAGAAACAGAGTAATATCGGAATAGAGTTATCTAAACTCTGCATATTTTCATAATTAATTTATATATTAGCTTTTTCATACAATTTATACTTTAATTGATCCTTACAATTGCTTCCTAATAGGAACATGATGGAGGAAATGTAATGCCTACAAGGATCTACAATATTCAAGCAACACTACGGTGACACAATGCAGTGATGGCATTTCCACAGTCACAAGAATATACAAGAAGTCAATTTTGTTGTTGAAAGATCTACTTTGTCCTAAATAGTAGTATGTATTGAAACATTTTTTTTTTTTGGAAGAAATATGTCGCTAAGTTATTGGTGGTTGAAAACACTCGTTACTGTTCTTGTTTGATTCTGTTGGTAAAAGCATACCTTTTTTTGATTGAATGTTGGTGTTGAAAATAGAAATGTTCAAACATGAAAGCAAGTTGTTCTTATTGTTATGAAAATCTATTTTGAGATGACTCTTTTTTGATTGAATGTTGATGCTAAAAGTTGAAATGTTCAAATAGGAATGAAAGTTGTTCTTGTTGTTATGAAATTCTATTTTGATATTACTATTTTTTTATTGAGTGTTGATGCTAAAAACATAAATGTTCAAACATGAGTGTCGGTTGTTTTTATTGTCATGAAACTGTATTTCGATATTACTCTGCTTATTTTTCTTTTTCTTTTCGTAGTAGTTCGTATTGTGCAAATAGGGACAAAAATATATATATATATATATATATATTTTTTTTTCATTGCAAAATAATTAACATTACATTGCAAAATAATTAGAAGTGCTTTTTTCTTTTGGAATTGTAGAAGCATCAAGTGCTGCAACAAGTGATTACATTGCTGCATGTGTATCAAGTGTTGTTACTACACAAGAGTCTTACTATGAACTACCTACAGATTGCAGCCAACAGTAGTGGCATTCACATGTCTTCTTTTAATGTTTTTTCTCTGGATTGCATTGTGAATGGATGACCTTATTTTGAATGTTTTTGTTGGATTGAATTGTGAAATTATGCACATGTTCAGTATCTTGAAACCTTGTCTATGAATGAAAGGCCAATTTTTTGTTTCTATCTTCTTCCCAATTCCAACTTTGGTTGCTTATTTCTACAAATTCAGTTTTGTGCATAGGTATACAAAAAATAGTAAATTGATATTCCACACATGGAAATTAACATTTCAAGGAAATTAACATTTCATTCATACAAATTCATCATTTACAACCGAGTTGGCTACAAAATCATAAAATAGCCAACACAAAATTCATATCATCAAGTAAATGAACATCAAGCAAAAACAAACGGCCCCCCATAAAACATCGTAAAGGTTGGGGGTGTCAGGGAAAAAAAGAAGGCAAGGGAGGAATACAATTTAAAAACAAGAAGAAAATAAGGGGTTTAAAAAAGGTGGAGAAAAATTAAAAGCAAATAATCAACCTAAAACAGATCGCAGTCAACAAATAACGAAATTGATCAAACTCACAGGAATAGGTGACCAAGTGTTGAGCACGCAGTGGTCGCTAATTAATGTACAATAAATATACGATACTGTTAAGGCATTGTTAGAAAATAATTTTTAATAAAAGCATTTGTTATTTTTGGATCTAAAGTTATTAAAACATTTTCTTAACTCATTTTTTCTATTGTGCTTATCGTGCAATTTTCTCTTTATTTCTATTTATTTATTTATTTTTTTCATATTTTTACTTTTGCTCAAACCATTAACTATATTATGGGAGATGGTCAAGATTCATTAATTATGCAATTTTTACAATAATTATCGAAATTTTTTCTTATTTGATATAATTTTGTGATATCTAAATCATTTTTTTTATGATTCTATAGTTAGTTTTAAATTTTTTGACTATATTCCACGTCCATAACAAATAAAGAGGGAGAAGATTGCATGTCAATCGGACTTAACAGACATATATCTCTTCATTCTTATTTGATGATTGAAAACTTCTGTAAAATTTTATTGATATATGCATTATAATTTGGAGAAAAAATAATATTATATAATTGATCTCATTAAGAAAATTCTTAACTAACTTTCACATAATTTATAAATTTTGTAAGATATAATTTTAGTCATAATTAAATTAAAATCGTGCATAGCACGGAACACATGCTAGTTTAACATGATATGAGAGTTATTCCAGCTGATAATATTACACAAAAATCCTTTCTACCAACCACAAGTAACAATTACAGCCCTTCTATTATGCAGGCATTAAAAAATAAAAGTAGGGGCAAAAATTTATCAGTTTAGAAGTGCTTTACATCTCTCGACGTCTGTTATTGACAGAAAATGTATGTGAAAATCAATAAATAGGAGGGTGTATTGCTGTAAATAGAAATAAGGGTATCATTTATAGTTGCTTAACCAAATATTAGTAGAACTATTAAGTCTGACCAAAGGAGTCCATGGTTTAGCTGAAAGTTTCTTTTATATCCTCTCTTATTTCAGCAACACTCAAATATAGCTTGTCTCAAAACTAGTACATAATGTTATAAGGATAGAACTTTTTTAAAGATCTTCAACCATAATACTTTTAACAACAAAAATGCTAGCAATTTTGAGTTAGCAATTCCACACAAGTCTGAGTTAGTAGCTAGGATTTAGGAGCTAGGGTCAACCTAAACTACTAAACAAGTCAAGTCACGACAGGCAACAAACAACAAATCAAATTAGACAATCAGTAAAGACACGAACAAGTCAAATTGGACAAGTTACACAAGTCGTTAAGGTCTGTTTATTAATTATCTTCAGATTAAGTACATAAAAGGCATGATTTTTTAGTCAAAACCTTGTTGATTTAATAACTATGCATTATTTTCTTTCTTTTTTTTATTAAATTGTCGACCTTTGAACCCCATGCCTCATATCCATGTCACCTCGGCCAAGGGCTTATTAACCAAGAAATAATAAAAATCATAGGAGATCTCATACTAATGAACGTAGGTTCATAAATTCTTGGACTATTACTCATGATTTTTATATTATATGGGCTTGCGACCAAAATATTCATATATGATGATGACTATAAAATATGCTAGTTTTGTATAGGATTCGAGACGCTAAACGCAAGTAAATTTAAAATTTTAGACAGAATATTGCCATTAACAATCAATCCGTCATCTCGTTGCTACTACGACGCGAGTTTCATGCATCAAGAAATCAATTGAATCGATGAGAGTTATCAAGCTTTGTTTTGCATCTTGCGCCAGCAGAATAACGATTTCAGAAGAACCGCGACTTTATCCCTTCACCTGACCTGAGTTTCAATTTGAGGACTGTTTTTAGGAATTACTAGTAGCAATTGCTATTTGCAACATTTATGCGCTAATATTCAGTCTTAAAGTTTCTTCCTAGGGGTTTGAGTATTTTTGTCAGAGCAATCGATTTTCTTTATCATTTTCTAATTTTTATTACTATTACTCTCTCTCTGCTCCACAAAAAAACCGCTCCCTCTCTCTCTCTCTTCTCCGCATTTCAAAAATCACGCTCTCTCTCTCTCGACTTCGCGCACTGATCCATCTCCTGTTCGAGGTAATTTTTACACTTCCTGTTCTCTTGATTGAGTTTGTTTTTCTTTATTTTCTTGTCTTTTTCTTATTTATATTTTTTGTCAACTAGTAAAATAAACGCGCGTTGCGCGTGATGCATTATTTTCTATTTTTCAATATTAATTTATTTTTTTCTTTCTCCTCTCTTAGATAATGTGTAAATAATTAAAAGATTTTAATAGGAAATTTTTATGAAAATATTGATATTCAAACTTGATTATTAAAAATGAATTTCAATCCAATATTTATACATTTGGCTATTCAAATGGACGGTGAAGATTAATTTTAATGGTGTGGGTGAGAAGCTTTCAAAAGCTCTTTTGAAAATATTTTTAAATACTATAAAAGCTTCTTCACTTATATATAAAACTTTTTAAAACTTCTCTTAACTTTTATATTTATCTAAGACCATGCATTCACAAACTTCCGTATTTATATAATATTCTAAATTTTTTTGTGCTTTTAATATTAAGCTCTATTCCTTCTTAAACCCTTTAAAAGGTCATTTCAAAGCTGTTCATATAGTATGTACATTTCTTTTGATTTTGTCTAGAAAAATAAAAACAATAAATTAAATATTCTATCAGTTCAAGATATTTATTCAAATTGAGCAATGTACATAGTGTAAGAGAAGGAGCTGACATTCATGTTCAATTAACTCAAGTATAATATTAAGGATAAATTACAGTGATACCCCCTGAGGTTAGGCCCAATTACACAAACACCCCTGTCTTTTGCGAAATTACAGCTACATCCCCGAAGGTTGTAATTGTATTACAACTACACCCCATATTTAAAGGCAAAACTTGCACTAATACCCCTTGAAGAAAATTACACTAACAACCCTTAGGGGGGTATAGCTGTAATTTCGCAAAAGACAGTGAGTATTTGTGTAATTAGGCCTAATCTTAGGGGGTGTCAATGTAATTTACACTTATATTAATTATTCATGATAGTAAGATCACTAGATCAATTCTCATGGAAAGTTGTGTATGCATCTTTTATCTTTTATTAAATTTGCTTTGGTTTAGAAAAAATACGTTTATAATTGACATAGTTTACCATCAAAAGATAATACTATTAAGGATTATATACATAAAAGAAGTTTTTCGATTTTGTCTCACAAATCAACATAATAGTAATGATGCGATAAGAATTAGTCTAATTAACTTTAAATTATTTTAAAGTCTAAATCATGAAATTGATTGAAAATTCACCATATCTTTTGCATATCCAAGAACATATCATGTAGAAAATTATGAATACTTTTTTTTAATAAATCTTTATTTAAAATATTAAAAATATATAATTTTATTTAACTTGCACCTAGTAATTAATTGCTCAACCAAACTTATTTTGAATTGAGTTCGAGTATATAAATAATTTTTCAATAGAACAATAAATCATACAAAGTTAACTACGTACATCATACCTTAACAAGAATTTTTGTAAGATATATAAATGCATTTTTTACCAAATTGATTGTTCAAAAGTTTTAAAATATTATATAAAAGGATATGTCTTTAGATAGAGTTTGACTTTTTAGTATTTTCATTCTTCTCGATCTATTTTTATTTTCAGCAATATATATAACATAAATAACTTTGTATATTAGAATTTTAAATGAATTGTTGAAATAATAAAACTAATGAAAATCATAGAAAAATTATTTGTTCCTCCATTATGTATAATTTGTAATATTTTTTGTTTCTCAATAATGCAAGTAAAATTTAATTTATATCTTTAGTTAATTTTTTTGCATATGATTTATTCTTTTTCCGATCTCACTTTTTTGGGCGTTAAATGTATACACCAATATTGAGTATTTATTTTTTGAGGATTTTTGTAAACTACTTTTTCAAGTGATGTTTTATAGTTTTTTTTTTTCATTTTGACAATTCTTTAATTTTATTAACAGTCATTGTATTCTTTTAATTAATAATTCTGTATCTCCAATTCTTTTACAATATTTAAAATTTTAATATAAAAAATTAAGTACTATAAATCAATTATACATGAAATAAAAATAAATTATTCAAAACTTTGAAACTACAAACCTGATTTTTTATATATGTATCGTTTATAATGGGAATAACACTTAAGTTATTAATTTAGTATAAAATTATATTATGTTGACATCGAAATATTTTGGAATAAATTACCAATTAAAGCCCAAATAAATTAGCTAATAATTGGGTTCCAAAATGATAGTCCATAATAAATTTGAACTTATCGTAAAAGTAATTAAATTCATAAGCCCATAATAAATTTGGGTCTTATGTAATTTTATGGGTCAATCCAAAATAAATACAAATTTATTATTTTGGGTTGGCTAAATCGGACCAGATACATGTTCAAAATGCAGTCCATCAGAAGACTAGTTCATGTTAAAGCTCACGGTGATCAAGCCCAACAGACATGAGCCCAAGCTACTGTAGCCCTACTCATGCCTATAATAAGACGCTCCACCATTCAATTCAAGGAGATTCCAGAGAGCATTGGAGCACAAGATAAGAAGCCACTCCATACGACACAAGAAATCCAAAGGGACCCAAGTCCAAAAGCTCTTTGCCACGAGGAAGATCCACAACCACGAAGGTTCTACGTCTTCCTTAGCATCAAATTCATCGAGCCTTGATACCAAATTTCAAGGTGACGCGTAGTTTGCTCCACAAATTCGGAGGAGATTGCACATCAACATCCAAAAACAAGCATTAGCCCTTGGATCGACATTCAGAAGGAAGAATCATGGGATTAAATCCAAATCAGAGATTGTATCCACTTTGCATTTTAAATTAATAAAATCATTTGTCCATATTTTTCTTGTCTCGTAATTATTTTTACAAACATGAAATTTTGTGTGAACAAATTTCTGGCACGGCCAGTGGGACAATCTCTCACCCTCATCTCTTCCTTTTACGTCGAAGTTCAAGTCATCACATCCAAATGCTCAATGGCGCCCAAGAAGGATCAAGTCACTGTCGACGCCACTACCGCCGGGGGCAAGATTGTTGACGCGACCCCTTCAGATGATTCAAACTCGACAAGTCCTCCCGAGATCAACTCCAAGTCCACGCATTTCGCTATCGTCCCCGCCAAGATGGCCGACACGACTGCAATGGAGGGACAACTAGCACAAATGGCCGAAGCCATTGCTAATCTCCAGAAGATCATCGAGGAAAAAGACCTCCAAGAGCGACCAAGAGCACACAAACATTGAAGAAACCAAGGACAGTCACAAGCATGCCTCATTCTCAAACCATGTTGAAAGCGAGAAGCAATTGGATAAAGCACCACCGACACATGACTTCGTGCAAAAGTCTGCACATTGTCAAACATCTATTGCTACATGGTCTGTTTAACAATTGCAAGAGATGATTGCCAACACCATCAAAGCCCAATACGGTGGAACGACCCAAAGCTTCCCCGCGTATTCAAAATCATATACGAAGCGCATCAACGCCTTGAGAATGCCAATGGGATACCAACCACCGAAACTACGACATTTTCGATGGAAGAGGCAACCCAAAACAACACGTTACCCACTTCATCGAGACATGCAACGACGCCGACACTGACGGTGATCTCTTGGTGAAGCAATTCGTCTGATCGCTAAAAGGGAATGCTTTTAAATGGTATATCGATCTACGACCTGAGTCAATTGATAGTTGGGACGAGATAGAGAGACAATTCCTAAACCGCTTCTACATCAACCGTTGGCGCGCTCTAAGTCTGAACTGCAAAGATAAACTTTCAGAGGCCTCGGCTATAGAAATGTGCATCCAAGGTATGCATTGGGGTCTTGTTTACATCTTGCAGGGGATCAAGCCAAGAAACTTTGAGGAGTTGGCTACTGGTGCGCATGACATGGAAATAAGCATCGCCAATCACGAACCCAAGTTTCCAATTGACTACCAAAAGAAAAAGTCAAAAAAGGATGAAGACTTCATCACACCTGACGTAAAAGAGTCCATGGCCATCAAAGCAGCTTCTGTCAAATTTTCGCGAAGCGAGAAAAGGAGTGAAGGGCCTCAAAACCAACAAACGCAATGTTACAAAGGTTGGCTTACTTTCGATGACGAAGACACAACGGGAACAAACGTCGTTAGGGTCACTCCAACAAATGACTTGCATATTTCAGAAAGCGAGGAGAAAGCTCTACCATCTCTATCGACTGCATCATCGAAACTTTGATTGGATAGTCTTGGGCCTATACGAATGGAGGCCTCCAACGCCGGCATGAAGCCCTTCACCAAGGCGGAGTCGTACTTTGTTGATGCCAAGCTCCACTTCGACCCAAACAAGATGCAAGAAGCAACGCCTTCAAACATCTTAATCTGTCAACCAATAAAGAAAGCGCACTACAAACCACTCCCTTAGAAAGCAATGACGAAAAGCTCGACAAATTGACCATTGGTGAAGTGTCAACTAGCAGAGATCATGAGCCAATGAGACCACCTTACTCGCTAGTATTCCCCTATGTGGTTCGGTCCGACGCCAAAGACAAACAAAGCTCGTCACAAGACCATGCTCCTCCACTATCCAAAGGAATCAAACAACAAAGTAAGGTGAAATCTAACGACCCTCAAGGTGCCAAGGTTGAACTAATCAAGCCCGTCAACGGCCTACACTCGTTGGTCTCAAGTAAACTACTTCTGTTGAAAAATCAACCTAAAGAAATGCCGGGGGCATTTAGCTCGAAAGCTTACCACCTCTTGGCGAAAGCAGAGTACGACTTTTCTGTCCCATCTCGACTCAGCAAGTTAAATCCCAAGTTGACTGGTGAAAACATTCATGGATTAACTGAAGTGCAACACGAGTTGAGAAGACAAGGCTTCCGTGTCAACCAACCATGCACTGGCTTAGGCTTCACTCCTGACGGACTTGTGCGGGATCGCCTCGAAGATGGTCCTGCGCGACAGCTCAAGAAAAGAAGTCAACGTGACCCAACAAACAAGTCGGCAGAAAAAGGTGAAAGTTAAGCACTTCATCTGTCTCGGTCTCGGGGAGGTAAGACGTCATTCCTGCTCATCCCTTGAAACAAGCCAATCAAGGTGAGGCGACGCCTCGCCAGACGATTGCATGATCTAGAAAGCACTTCAAATAAAAAGGACGAAGAAAGCATGAAGCTACGTCCATCCAACTACGTCAGTGTTGATGAAAACTATGGCTTGGACATCTCCAAAAATGAGATCCAAGACGTTCCCATGCAAAACTTGAAGATGGACAACATGAAACCTCCATCATAACAAATCAAAGATACGGCCTCGGCCGCGCAAATGATAAATTCATGAAGAAAATGCTCCTTGACGCATGAGCTTAAACTGCATGTTGCTCCTTGACACACGAGCTTAAACTGCATGTTACTTCTGGCCCGCATGAGTATAAACTGTGTACGACATCTCTCCTGTTAAAAACAAAAAGAGGAGAAAAGAAAATTCAAGTTTCTTTGAACTACGTTTTGACTTGATCCCTTCACGGGGTACATAGGCAACTTGGACTATTCACTCAAGTTCAGTCATATCTTCCAAAAAAAAAAATATCTTTGTTGTCATCTACGATACATCCTCTCGCCATGTTAAAAAGAATCGCGAAGGAAGAGGGCAATGCAAAGGTTGGTCGGTCTCATCCCCAGATTAAACAAGTCTTGAAATTCCAATTTATCGTAAATACGTTGCAATTGTTCGTATCACGGTTAACATCAACAAAAAAAAAAGCTTCAAATGATGTGCAATGGAAATTTCGCGAAAGAGATACTTTTATTGCATCAAAAGTCCATTTACATTGAAAGAAAACAAGGAAAAAAACAAAGCGAAAGCAGCGCTACATGCTAAACACTCAGGGGAACAAGTTGAAAGTTGTCAAATCTCGTCTTGAGTCTTCAAAAAAGCTCATTCTTCTTCTTTAACTCCCTTGGTTGGATTCTTCGAACAAATATGAAGTGTCTTCAAGCAACGGGGTCTTCTCTCTCTTGGCTACCGTGTCTCTTGAGGTTGGACAAGCTCTCTTCGGCTTCTTGGCAAGGGTCTTCTCGCTCAAGTAGAAAAGGCTTCTCATCAAGTTCTTTACGGCTTGGGGACAATGGTCAAGGTCTTCAAGTATCAGAAGGTGGACTTCGCTTAAGAAATACATGAAGAAGGCGCCACTTGAATCGAAGGCTGACCGGTGGAAGGTGAGCGCGTCATTTGAATCCCGGGCGTGCCGAAAGTAAACACTCACGACTTCATGGCATGGAGAGCTCACAAGTGTCATCGCCTAGCAACTCCTTGGAAGAAAAGATGACCTCGTCGTTGAATTCCCCACGTACAAGCAGTCATGAACATTCGACATCGTCTAACAACTCCTTTGACTGCGGAATGCAAGATTTCACGAAAGGCACCATAGCTCAAGGAAAACTTGATGGATGCGATGTGGGCGAAAAGGGATGCGCGAACGACGACATGGATCTTGACTTCGTGAAGGGCGCTTGGGCGATGGCCTCGCTCTTCTTCCAAGGTGAAAATCTTGTTAGGGATGCACATGAAAAGAAACACGCAAACGGCGGCACGGATCTCGACTTCGTGAGGGACAGTTGGACGATGGCCTCATTCTTCTTCTATGGTGAGGGTCTTGTTACAGACGCACATAAAGAGAAACGCGTGAAGGGGGCGTGAATCTCGGCTTCGTGAAGGGTGTTTGCATGCTGGCCTAACGTGTCTTCCATGAACAGAGAAGTCTTGCAAAACTTGGACAGTGGAATTGTCCATGAGCCCCGTCGATGATGCGGTAGAGACTAGGAAGTGAAAACTCAACGTCGGTTTCAACATCATGAAGAGAAATATTGTACAAGACCTTGGATTGGGACGAAGCATTGGAACGGAAATCAAGCGCCTCTCTCTTCGCCTCTTCAGGACCATTGATGGATGTGCATGACATGTGTAAAGACTAAACCTTGGACGACGGAATGATGTCGGCCGACCATGGATGTACAAAGTGGCGCCTTAGATCTTGTGGTTGTCCTTTCCACTTCAGGTGATGGTACGTAGGAACGACTTGTGAACATAAGAGGTGATACCTTCGACCTTGATGTTCTCCTTGCCACCACAAAGGACGATGCCCGGGAATGGCTCGCAATGATTCAAAGCCGATCTACAAAACAAAAGGGAGACTCTGTGAAACTTAAAAAAAAAAATAAAGAAAGAAGGAAAAGAAGAAAAAGGGATCGTTCTGTTTGCATCACCCCGAGGAAAGTTAATTGCAAAGCTATTCTTTTATAGTGTCACGCGTGGCTATGAGTTGGGAAATTTTGGATGTTCCTAAAATATTTGGATCCTAAGAATAGAGAAAGATTGGAAATTCAATGACAAATTTCCATAATATAAAGTCAAATGTTGGCAAGGATTCTTGCTCAATGGAAAGAAAATTCGTCCAACTCTGTTTCCATTCATGATAGCAGAAGCAAGGATTTGTTGTGGTTGGTGCATGTGAACCATCACTTGGTGAGTCTCACGGCAAGTAAAAAAAAAAGATAAAACAAAAAAGAAATTAGTTCAAGTCCCGTCGCCGACAACAACTGACATGTTCTTCACAGAGCTTTGAAGTGGGGGGCATCTGTTGACATCAAAATATTTTGGAATAAATTACCAATTAAAGCCCAAATAAATTGGCTAATAATTGGGTTCCAAAATGATAGTCCATAATAAATTTGGACTTATTGTAAAAGCTAGTCCATATCAAAACCCACGGTGATCAAGCCCAACAGACATGAGCCCAAGCTACTGTAGCCCTACTCATGCCTATAAATAAGGCCCTCCACCATTCAATTCAAGGGGATTCCATAGAGCATTGGAGCATAAGATAAGAAGCCACTCCATACGACACAAGAAATCCAAAGGGACCTAAGTCGAAAAGCTCTTTGCCACAAGGAAGATCCACGACCACGAAGGTTCTACGTCTTCCTTGGCATCAAATTCATCGAGCTTTGATACCAAATTTCAAGGTGACGCGTAGTTTGCTCAACAAATTCGGAGGAGATTGCACATCAGCATTTAAAAACAAGCATTAGCCATTGGATCGACATTCAGAAGGAAGAATCAGGGGATTAAATCCAAATAAGAGATTGTATCCACTTTGCACTTTAAATTAATAAAATTATTTATCCATATTTTTGTTGTCTCATAATTATTTTTGCAGACACGAAATTTTGTGTGAACATATTCAACTTAATTATTGTTGTACTTAATAAATTATACAATGTAGAATCATAATTATTTTTTGTAGTTCCTTTTTATAATTTCATAAGATTATTTTTTATCTAGTAGGTTCTTATATTATGAATATAATATAAAAAATATTAATATGAGTCAATAAGTACAATGTGAAAATTATTTAATATGAGTAAATATGAATAATGTGAAAAGTAGTTAAAGAGAGTAAATAATAAATGTAAAAAATAATTAGGATGGGTTAAAAGTAAATTGTTTTTATAATTATCCTTAGAAATAATATTATTATAAGATTAATTTAGGTAAACCAAAAAAAGAAAGAAACTTTTAGGGCCATTCATATTTTTATAGATATATAGATATAGATATAGATATAGATATAGATAGATATAGATATAGATATAGTTATAGATTATTGAAGCTTAAGATCACTTCATACATGCTAAATATCTTTAAGCAAATGTTGAAATTGCTGAACAAATTGTTGTAATTTGTTTATTATAATGTTGAAATTTCATAAACCAACACTAAAATTATTGGTTATGCTGAACCATTGATTTGTTAAATAACTTTGTTATTTGTTTATTTTGGTGAAATCGTCCTTGGTGGTGGTTATGTTTTTTCATGGAAAAATTGCTGATTTGTTGAATAAGCAGTAATTTGTTGTAATTGTATATTATATAATTTCTTTAATTTTTAGGAAATTTTCTGCTAAACCTTGTGTTTGTAATTTTGTTGATTTCACCGCACTTCTATTGCTAAAACACCTAATTTTTAGGTATCTAAATGCTGAAAGAAATTGCATTTCAGGCTTTTTTTTTTTTTCCTTTGGGGGTGGTTGTTTACTTTAATAATTCTTACTATGTTGAATGTATTATATGAACCAAGATCATCTTGTACGCTTACTTTTCTCGAACTATATCTCTGCTAGTCGTTGAACTACTTCTTCAATCCTTGGCATTTAGTGTGCATGAAACCTCATGCATCTATTAGCCAAGTCTCACTACAAAAAAATGCGACAATTGACAGAAATTAGAACAATTGTTCCAAATTCCGGTCCAAATTTGAACGGTCAAAGGAACAGTTGTGGAACGATAACCCATTGCTGACGTCACTTTCGTGTTGTGCGGAATCCTAACGTATTGGAACGTCAGGACCGTTCCTCGTACTGTGCCTAACAACGTGTTCCTAATTGTAGTCCGAAAACAGTTCCAAAAATGGGACATAAATAATTTGGCATTCTATTTGGAACACATATATGGCACTTGGAATAGTTGGGTGGCCTAAAACGACAACCATCCTATCCTCATTCCTACGACCGTTACAAATTGGAAAGTTGGGCTGACCACTCCAAAATGTAGTGATAAATGAGATCGTTTTACCTCTAATGTAAATATTGTAATGCAATGATCATTCTTAATTGTGGGACTTATGAAAACTAAGTTAGAGTTGTAAGGACTGTCCCAAAATTTTAATTAATAAATAATTTAGGAATGGTTTTTTTCTCGGTCACGGAATGCTAAAAATGTCGAGCTCACCGTTCCAATCATGGATCCCACAAATATGATCACCGTTCCTAAAACCGCCCAAACAAACCATTCCAAATAAGGGACGTACCGTTCCTAGTTTTAGCTTGTGCGTCAAAAATAGTTCCAAAAATAGGAACGGTCCCTTAGTAACCGTTCCTAAATATTAGGAATATCGTGCATTACGACGGATGGTGTGCCATTCCATTACCGTTCCAAATGTCGGTCCGAATTCATCTAGTGACCTTTTTCCTGTTCCAAAAAAAAAAAAAAACAAAAAAAATCGTGCTTACACCCGTTTCAATTCCACATTTTTTGTAGTGTCATAATGATCTTGAAATTTGTTCATCCTCTCGATTGGCCACCGAAAAACTGTTGTGGATGTTGTACCTTTGCTTTCTTATTGCCTTATCGGTCTGGATCGAGATATGATGTGATAGGCTTTAGATGATTGACCCTTATCTTTTTTCGTCATCTTTCCTATTGAACCTTCATCGTGCAATTCCTTAGGGTATTCTGGTACAACCCAAGCTCCTATGTTGCTTGTTGGGTAATTAGTTGTGCAACAATTACCCCCAAGCTATAGACGTCAGATGTTTGTGTAGTCTTACCTGTACACAATTTTATGGCAACAACACTATCTTTAACAAACATGAAGAAAACAAAATAAAGTTTGTCCACTCGTTCTTATTTCACAATACAAACTATAAATAATATTTTCTTAAAAAAATAATTATTAAAACTACAAAATAAATTAACTAAAATTAAATTTATATGTCCTTGCCATAAAGTAAAAAACAAAATGATGTCTTTGAGTGCCATGCAATGGTGTTGATGAAATTTGGGAATCTTATGATTTGGTATGAGTTAGAAGTAGATGACATGACTGAGGGCATTATTATAAATTCTAATAGAAAGTATACCTTTTCATTGGCTGTTCATCTTTAATTATGGTCATAGTCGAATGAATCGCACATAATATTAAGGAATTGGATAGGATATCCTACTGGTCAACCAAACAAACCAAAACAGGATAAATTATCAATAGGCCGCCGATCACTTCATATCTATCTACCACAATCACATCATAGACAGTCTTATCATTCGAACCAAACAATCCATTAGAGCATTTATCTTCTTTTGCATGTTTTCTCGAGTTTTGTCTTTATATTCTAAATATTCTTTACCTCGTAAGTTACAAAGAAATTTACAAACTTCTAATTTTGATTCTTTATCCTAGTAAAGGGCCCTAACATATTTGTTACCATGATATTAGGCTAACATGGGTTTATGGGGAATACACTTACCTACTTCATAAATTGCCCATCTTTTGTTCTTCCACCTTACGGTATAGTGTGCAATAGTACATATTTTAAGGAGCTCGATTTCCTAGTGGAGTATATTTGCTTATGAGTATGGAAAAATGAATATGTGGTTCGAGTTCCTTTTCTTTTTCATCTTGTAAAGTGTTTGAAATTAGTTTATCCTGGTATATATATACAATCACAGATCCAACCACACGTAAGAGAAAATACTATCTGCATCCTACAAAGAATGTCAAGTTTGGCCTTTTCTAAAAATTAAAATACGTCAAGTATATTCATCAACTTGAATTCCAACATGTCTTGCAACATGTCTTAGTACTTTTGATTCTAAAAATAGTTTTTTATTTGTGTTCCCTTTTGTGTTATCATTCTAAATATGGAGGTTTTATTACAATCATTTTGATTCAAAATTCACATAATCATTCAAGTGAGAATGTAAGAAGGTATTGTGTTAGGATAATTGGAATTAATTATGTCTAGGGTGTCATAGTGGGTTTTCGAAAAGAAGAAAAATAACAGGTACTAAAAATGGGGTGGATAAAAGAAATACCTGTGATGACTTCTGGTGCAGAATAATGTTTGTTGAAGGCCTGCACCATTTGGCCAATCCTTGTTGTCCCGCCGAAATCTGAGAGTTTTACTTGATCCTTCTGTAAAAATCAAGGGAAGAGTAACATTGAAATATTTTTCTTAAAAGTGGAATTATTAGTTTAAGTTATCAATACAGATCGCATCTCATTGACTCCAATCATCTTCAAGATGTTTGGATGGTTGAAGTTTTGGTAAATATTCTTCTCGTTATGAGGAAAAACGATACTATTATAATATCCAAAATTGCATTGAATCGATGTTAAATATGTTCAAAAGAATTCTTACTTGGAATTGACTTGGTGGAAAGGGTGTATCGTAACGTTTCACAACCACATCTATATAATCGAGTACAACCCTATAAATTTTAGCGTTCTCGCCTCTGCCAATTAGATTCTCATAATTTATTGTTACTTGGTTAATTTGATCAACCGAGAAGACCCTTAGTCGTCTTCCTCGACTTGCCATCTAGAAGAAGAAAAAGAAAGTATAAACAAAAATAATGAGATTGCAATAATTGTGCGCATTGTAACTCAAATTTGAAATATTAATTATTTTGTGTACAAATATTAACATCAACAAAGCTAGTTAACTATTGAGTAGAAAGGGGCTGGAATAGTTTTTGAGTTGAGCTCACAACACAAATTTCACAATGCAACAGTTATAATAATTCATTTCAAGTTTAAAAATCTAAATAAAACCTGTAAGAGAAACCAACAAAACCCAATAAGAGTAACAAAAACACCATCATCTATTAAAATCAATAAATAACTCAATCGATGATTCTTTGCAGCACAAAAAGACCGGGGATGAAAAGAAGCATTTTCATACTTCATCAGATAGTGCCCATACATTGCAAATATTGGCATCTTACTTTTTCAGTACTACATGTTCCCAACACAAATGTAGCAACACATGATTGATTTAACTTGTTCCAAAGATCAGCAGGAAGAAAGTACATTATATCAAGTTGCAGTGAACATTAACTCGATAAAGCAAATTGCACACAGGTTTGTACCATAAAATTAACACCCATTAAACAATATTGACTTCAAATCAAGTTACAGATAAATTATATGGGACCATCCATCATCATCTTCACTCGGATAAATTATATGGGACCATCCATCATCAGCTTTGGCTGGGGCCTCGACAATCTAAATTTTTCTCCATTGGATGAATATCTAGCACGAGAAGTAGAAGTTCCTCTCTTGTTGTCCAATTTTTGCTCCACGAAACGTGTTGCGAAAGTGAGTTTGCAAAGAGGTAAGGAAGACCTAGTTTCAAATTTCGATTGGCATTCATTTTTGTCCTCAATTTTGAGGCCATTTTGGTAAAATATTTTATCCGATTTTTCTAAACATGGAATTATTGTAATTACACTTTTTTTCATCATAAGTAATTACAGGCCTTTATTTTAGTCCCATTCTTGTAGCCCATTTTATCCATACTAATATGTAAATTAGGCCTAAAAGATTAAAAGTGAAGCATTTATAGAATTAAAATAAACAACTAAATGTAGTATAGGAAAACATATATTATAATATGAGCATTAAAAGAATCAATCCAACAGTTCCAAAAATTAGACAAAATGGACAACTTATTCAAATGTCCAATGGTAATGGTAGGAAGATTACCCTCAATTTCACTACAAAGCACCCTTGGTACATACTCTAGCACCAACACAAGTTGCATTTCACTGACTCTAATTATCTTTAAGATGTTTGAATGGTTGAAGTTTTGGTAAATATTCTTCTCATTATGAGGAAAAACAATATTATTATATTATCGAAAATTACATTGAATCGATATTAAATATGTGCAAAAAAATTCTTAGTTGGAATTGACTTAGTGGAAAGGGTGAGTCGTAACGTTTCACAGCCACATCTATATAATCGAGTACACCACTATAGATTTTAGCATTCTCGTCTCTTCCAATTAGATTCTCATAATTTATTGTTATTTGGTTAATTTGATCAACCGAAAAGACCCTTAGTGGTCTTCCTCGACTTGCCATCTAGAAGAAGAAAAAGAAAATATAAGCAAAAATAGTGAGATTGCAATATGTGTGCGCATTGTAACTCAAATTTGAAATATTACTTAATTTTGTGTACAAATATTAACATCAACAAAGCTAGTTAACTATTGAGCAGAAAGGGATTGGAATAGTTTCTGTTGAGCTCACGACACAAATTTCACAACGTAACAGTTATAATAATCCATTTCAAGTTTAAATCTCTAAATAAAACTTGTAAGAGAAAATAACAAAACCCAATCAGAGTAACAAAAACACAATTCTTCTCTTAAAATCAACAAATAACTCAATCAAGGACTCTTTGCGGCACAAAAAGACCGGGGATGAAAAGAAGCATTTTCGTACGTCGTCAGAAAGTGCCTATACATTGCAAACAATGTCATCTTATTTTTCAGTACTACATGTTCCCAACACAAATGTAGACACGCGATTGCTTCAACTTGTTTCAAAGATCAGTGGGAAGAAAAGTACGCTATATCAAAATACAAGCAACGTATTAAAGTAAACAAACTGTAGTAATACGAGTATAACATATGCAATATGTCAAGTAAACTTACTATAAAAGTTTAAAACCAATATGTCAAGTACAACATATGCAATTCAACATCTAGATTCAAAATATATGTAGTTTCGGTACCCAAAGACAGTAATCATGTTACTACATACAAAAAACATTTGTAGTGGTCAACAACTCAATGAAACAAATTTCACATACGTTTGTACCAAAAAATTAACACCCATTAAGCAATCTTGACTTTAAATCTAACTGCACATAAATTATATGGGACCATCCATCATTATCTTCACCATTATGATTTTGTTCTTGTCCGTCAAGCTAAAGGAAAGGGCCATATGTTCTGCGTTACTTACCAATTTTTGTGCCACACATATTTTCTCCCTTTTTGTAATTTCTTGAATGACATCTAATGTTTGGTAGACCCTTGTTCGTTCCTCCTTTATATCGTATTCCACACCAATTCTTTTTGCAATGTCTCCAAAATGATTGTTCTGAGGTGCTAATTGTTTCTAGGAACACACCATCAACAATGTTGTTTGATTGCTGCTTCCATTTGACGAAAAATCGGTCTTCTTGGGAGTCGAAGACTCAATTTGCAGTTGTGGTAGCATTTGGTTGATAAGATGAGAATATGTCCTTCGTGTCACCAAATATAACTTGAAAAGGACAGTTTCCTTTTTCAGTTCATCTTCTCACCTAACCTCCTGACGCCCCCATTCACTCTTCTGACAGACACACTGTCGGCGACAACATCGGCCTTTCCGATCAATGGCTCAGATAATTCACCATTCCACCAACCGTCTCTGTCGCCGTCTCCGCCACGCGCGCCTATTACTGTCGAGACTTCCCTCCCTCCTTTTCATCGGCGACAACATCGAGCCCCCCTCCCGCTCTGTGGAAACCATGCCTCAAGAACTCCTCTCCTTCGAACCTCCCTTTCCGATTAACTATATAAGGCGAAACTAATCCGCGGATTCTTCCACCTGTAAGACGGGGCAAGAAGTTGTGGCTGTCGGAATGGAAGCTGTAATTACGAAAAATAATTGCATATCACTGCATATCGCGATCACTGTATTTTATAAGAAGGAGAGCGACTTTACGGCGGGCAGGGAATTGTTGGGGCGCAGGTCCCCTTGGGTATTGGTTGGCTTTCGCGCACAAGTACAATAAGGATGAGAATGTTACGTTCTCACTGTAAGTTTTCGGAAAGACATAAACTTTGGTGTTATTTTGCTGTTACAATTGTTGTAATTACAAACATTTGTTTGATTTTTATAGAACATGAATAATTCAATTTTGTTGATCGTGGATTTTCAGATGTTCACCTGATTTGTGATGCAAAATTTATTTTTGTTATGAAGGTGTTCAAGATATAAATTTTTTTGCGTCTTGTTTTGGTTTTGATTTTGTTAGAAGCTTGGAATGATGAAGCATTTGGTATTTTATTGGTTGAAGTGTGATTGTGGTTGCTTTGTTCCTGAATTGCTCGTAATTGAATTCTCTTGACTGTAGATATTTGGGTATCTAAGAGAAAAATACATGGTGCGGTATTAAGTTTAAGAAAGTGCTATTGGGTGTTTTTATCGGACTTACTTGAGGAGATGTCTGATTTAGCTGCATGTGTAGAAATAGCAACAATTGGAAACATTTTCACATTTCCTCACTTTGACATGGGATAACAAAAAAACAAATTGGACTTTTTGGACTGTTTAATGCTCTAAAAATGTTGGAGTCACGAAAATCGTCTGGACTTTTGATTAAAATATATAGTCTCTTATATTTTTTTTTCTTTAGATTCGGTATTTGAGACTTCTTTGCATATGTGGTTATAATTGCATATGGTTACATGAATATTTGATTTGCTGCATTGTTGGTGTATAGATGGAATGGGCACTGCAGAATGGAGGGCGGCAAAGAGCCCATCTTATTACAAGAGAGGAGATTATGTTCTAGGGTTGAAAGTAAGTGGAGCTTTCCTATCTATTGACATTGACCGACATAAATGTTGTATGTGCTTTTGTTTCAAATTGCTGATATGGCTTTTGAAATGCAGTGGACTTGGAAGATGGCAATGCTAGTTTTGGTTAATTTCTTACTTTGACAAGGTTAGTTCCGTGCTGCCTTCTAGGCCACACAGAATATATCCTTCATGCACACCGAAATTTTTAACGTAGTAAATATACTGCAGTTAATTATTTTGGATGCAATGACATGCTATAAAGTTAGTTGCAAGTTGTTGGAATCACTCTTTTGTGTGGGATATTACCATATAACTTCCTCTATAGAGAGAACTCGGAGCATTTTGTTACTTTTTTGCTGAAGTTCAGGTTGAAAAGGGTATAAAAAGATTTATTTGCTGCATTTGGCCCCAATTAGGAAAAGATATTCTGCTTATGTACTAGTTCCAGACTAACCTTCTGTCAGCTAGTTTTAGTAATGATGTGTGAACAAAGTGATGTTTTGCATATGATGATTTACGGAAAATCAAATAAATGAATATGATGGAATCGTGTAAAAAGATTTTGCCTTGCCGGAGAGCCCCTTGCCCGATCCTTCTGAGCTCTTTACTTATGTATACGTGAAGGGCTTTGGAGTTGAGGTACAATTGTTTATCATACATCCATTTATTTGTTAGCAAAAATCGAGAATGTATATAGGTGGGTGGTCTCCAGTTTAGAAACTAGTTCATTGACTCTTTCATTCGCTCTTGTTGCAGGCTTTTGGAGCTGATAGTAAAGAGTTGAGAGTTGTGCTTCCATAAGGCAACCGGCAAGAAACTATCCTTTTGCGCTTGCAGTCATCGGGCTAACAGGCAATAAAAACCAAGAACGCGTCTAGCAATAAGAGTTGTTGTTGGGATTCTGCTGAAAGCGTCATTTGTAGATGTAATTTTGTTTTCCATGTTTATATAGCACCCTTTGGGTTGAGATGCTGCTGTTGTTATTGCAATGTGCTCTGTTCATTCTCAAGAACAAAAGCTTCACCACATTTGCATTTAGGGTTTATTCATGTACTTAATTTTATTTCAAAGGTTTACCCATCATCTTATTCTCATTTTATTTGGATTCTGGTAACATAATTACTGATATGAAATTTCACCCTCCTGAAATTATGTGAAATTTTTCTTTCAAAGTTGTCATCATTGGAACGCCGCCGTGTTAGGTTAGGCAAGTTTGTCAATGTAAACAGCGCACAACAGGGCCGTGCCCTATTGTACACGGCCGTGTTGTTGTTGCCGGTGATTTCACCTTGTTGTACTTGTACGTTTTGTTACAGTTATATGAAAATTTACATTCTGCAAAAATAATATGTCTAAAATTTGATACAAACGTCAATGATTCATTTTTAAAAATAAAAAAGAATATAATCATCATATATGTATTCTTACGAGTAATATAAATGAATATATGATTATGCTGGGATATTATTAATTTTTTAAAAATGCATATTAATATATATTTGATAATTATATTAGTTGAGAATGTGATTAATTGAGTTAACCGTTTTTTTCCCCAACTGTCACTTCACCGAATATTAACGTTATAATTATTGTAACGTTAAAGAAATCAAAGAGAAAATCTTACCATATCAAAAATAAAAAAGGTAAGAGAGAGAAGCTTTTGATGAGTTCCTCTTGCTCTACTGTTTGCCTCTACCCACCATATCAGAAATAAAAGAGGAAAGAAATAAACCTCCTGATATGATGATGGCTGAGTGTTCCAAACCCTCATCTGCGTCTATTCCTCGGGGGTCTGCTGAGGCTGACCCCCATTTGCGTCTACTGAACCTGTGGTTGAACTTCCACCTTCTCCGCCGTTTCTTGCACCACACTCGCACCTGATTTTTCCGGCGGCAGAGAAAGAGAGTGAGAGGGAAAGTATGTGGTCATCAAGGAGATAGTTGAAGGCCATGCTCCGCAAGAACTCCCTTCTCAAGATTCGCCATCCCTTTGTCACCGGCGGGGAGGTCTCTACTTTTTCTTGGGTTTTAACTATCTTATTTTCTTGAAATTTTGGCGCTAATTTACGAGTTTGCTTCTTGATTCTGCATGTTTCTTGGATTTCAATGTTCTTGTTTTCTTGAAATTTATGGCTCATAAACGCAGTTTTCTTGATCTTGCATGTTTTCTTGGATTTGATTATTCTTAGTTTCTTGAAATTTGGTGGTAGTATACAGAGTTTTCTTGGTTTTGCATGTCTAATTTGGTTGAACTTCCACCTTCTCCGCCGCTTCTTGCACCACACTCACATCTGATTTTTCCGGCGGCAGAGAAAGAGAGTGAGAGGGAAAGTATGAGGTCATCAAGGAGATAGTTGAAGGCCATGCTCCGCAAGAACTTCCTTCTCAAGATTCGCCATCCCTTTGTCACCAGCGGGAGGTCTCTACTTTTTCTTGGGTTTTAACTATCTTATTTTCTTGAAATATTGGTGCTAATATACGAGTTTGCTTCTTGATTCTGCAGGTTTCTTGGATTTCAATGTTGTTGTTTTCTTGAAATTTAGGGCTCTTAAATGCAGTTTTCTTGATTATGCATGTTTTGTTGATCTTGCATGTTTCCCTTGATTTGATTATTCTTAGTTTCTTGAAATTTGGTGCTAGTTAGTATACAGAGTTTCTTGGTTTTGCATGTCTAATTTGGTTGTTAGATTCTTGGAATTCTGTTTCTCTTTCCTCCTCTGGTGAATTGGGGCATTTGAATTGGTAATTCTGAAGTCGTAAACCCACTTTGGAACTGCAAGTGTTGTTAAAATAAAGAATCTTGAGATTTCTTTGAAACTATAAAAGTTTCTCACTCTGAATCTGTATCTTTCGGTACGCAACACTGCCTTATATCCGGACAGCAATAATGAAATTCAGGCACCAAGAACCTCCAAAAGAAGTGTGCTAAAATCTGAGCGGTCTTTCGACAAAGATTCTCCGACAAATCACTAGCAGGGCATCATCGATTGCCTAAACTCCCTTCTGAGTAAGAAAATTCGTAGGTACTTATTATGCTGCATTTTTATGTAGCTGTTTGATTGCTTCAAAATTATAATTAGTTTGTCGTCTTTCCAGGTTCCCTCTATTCTTTTTTAGAAGATATTTACTCAAATATTTGCAGTTTCGTCAATATTTTTGTACAACTTTGTCGTAACTTATGTGCAGATATTGGAAAATGGCCAACATGCCAATGAAGTAAGTAGAACCTACGTACTACTCTTTCTTTAACAATGGAATTGGATTTTATAGAGCACCCGACTGGATTATACCTTGGGTTTCCTTCTATTATTTGGTTGACATGAAGATAATTTCTATAATAGTTCTAATTTTTTCTCAACGTTGGTGATATATATATGCTCATGATGTGCTTATGGAAGTCTATGATGAGCAATTTTCCAGATAAGTTTCAACTCAATACATGTTTCCATATGGTCATAGTGTTTGGCTATCGGTTTCTTTAGATCAATATCTATGCTCTTATTCTAACAATTGTGTTGGTGTGCTCATTTTGATCTAAAATTTCTTAGAAAACTCATGTAAGTTATTTTGAGAGGAAGCATTCGGAGATTTGATCCGTTGAGAGACTAATGAAAGAAAGGGCTTGAAGCGGCGATTTATAGAAACATGTGCAAATGCAAAATCCTAAATGAAAATTTTCATTGGGTTATTGATAATTAGCACCTATTCAATGGGTCCGTCGAATTGAGTTTCTTTTCGCTGCTCGCTATCTCTTCCTATCTCTTTGCGGCTGTCGGATTTCCGAATGCTATCCTCTCAAAAATAGAGATTCCTAAGGAAGCTCTTTATATTTGTAGACGTGATTTCCTTTTTATGACCTTTTCTGATAATATTTTTTTTCATTTTGCTGTATGGTTGTAGAATTTTTCTTCAGAATGGAGGAAGGTGAAACTGTTCACCGATTTTATGCACCTGTTTATTTGCTTCAGAATTATAACAATTTTGTCGTCTTTGCAGGTTGCCTCTGTTCTTGTTCAGAAGATATTTACTCAAATATTTTTGTTCATTAATGTGCAACTCTTAATAGGTGATTAGGGGGGTTTTGGCTTTGAAATTTTTCTATACTTCTCTGCCATGGAAGATTACTGATTTTACCCAAATGTACGACTTTCAGTCTCCTGCGGCGTGAGTGTTGTACGTTCAGCAACGGCGGGTACGTAAAAGCTGGATTGGCCGAGCTAGAGTTGTGGTGCTGCGAAGCAAAAGAAGAGGTAATTCTTGTACCCACTGTTTCTTGTTATATTCATATATTGATGAAACATTCTTGGAGCCCAGTGTGTAGGCTCAGCTTGTGATGAACTCAAACCCATAAGATGGGTTGTTGGCTTCTTGGTACTTTTTTGCATCTGCATTCGTCTCTATGGCACTATTTCATAATTCGTCTCTATGGCACTATTTCATAATTTTCTATCGATTTACCTTATTTATTTGATTACATTCATAGTTGTAAAAGAATAAATTCTATAAAGAAATCTGCGGTCTTCACATCAAGCTTGCATGGAGAATCTTCTGCTAGCATGTAGGATGAAGCTTTCTGATTTTCAAAAACTTGGAGTGCAACAGAGAAGGAAATCAGGCGGCAAATATGTTAGCTAACTATAGATATATTTGAAGGGGGTCTTTTGACTAAAATTGAGTAATTTTGATTCAATTCTAATTTTTTAGAATTTTGAATTTTTTTATTATAATAAATATTCTTATTGGTTACTTTAAATTTGGAAAGTTAATAACTATTTTTTAATACATAGTTTAATTAATTTAGACAATAAATATTAATTATTGATTATGCTTACTGTATTTTAAATATGCATTCTATATTAATTATTGATTATGGTGCAATAAAAAAGTTTCCTTATTTTTCAGAATTCATCTTTTCGATTTTTCAAACTTTCAGTATTTAGTTTACAAAATTTATTCATGTTGACATATTTATGGTAAATAACAATGCTTAGTACAGAAAAATGATGTTTATTTTTAGAAAAATATAAGATATCTTGCTCTTTTCTTATTTTTTAAATTCTAAATTTGATGAGTCTTTATTAATGTTGAATTTTTCATTATATTAGGTTTATGGATTATATATATATATATATATAAATATATATATTATTTTATTTCATGGTTTGTTGTGTAGGTGGGAATTAATCTTACATGAACATATAGGCAATATATGAAAAAAATGAGACTTTCATAGACCCAGTATGGGAGGAAAAAAATTCTCCCATTGCTTTTTAATTTTTAGGGTAAATTACATCGACCTCTCTTGAGGTTTGACATAATTATAAATACTTCCTCGTTGTTTTGAAAAATTACAGATACCCCTGAGGTTTAGCTGTAATTTCGCAAAAAGACAGGGGGTGTAGCTGTAATTTCGCAAAAGACAGGGGGTATTTGTGTAATTGGGTCTAACTTCAGGGATATTACTGTAATTTATCCTTAATATTATACCTGAGTTAATTGAACATGAATGTCAGCGCCTTCTCTTACACTATGTACATTGCTCAATTTGAATAAATATCTTGAAAGGATATGATACTTTTTTCTTTGAACTTATAGGATGCTTAATTTATTGTTTTTATTTTTCTAGAAAAAATCAAAAAAAATGTACATACTATATGAACAACTTTTGAAATGACATTTTTAAAGGGTTTAAGAAGGAATGAGCTTAATATTAAATGCACAAAAAAATTTAGAATATTATATAAATACGGAAGTTTGTAAATGCAAGGTCTTACATAAATATAAGAGTTAAGAGAAGTTTTAAAAAGTTCTATATATAAGTGAAGAAGCTTTTATAGTATTTAAAAATATTTTCAAAAGAGGTTTTGAAAGCTTCTCACCACACCATTAAGATTTATCTTCACCGTCCATTTGAATAGCCAAATGTTTAAATATTGGATTGAAATTCATTTTTAATAATCAAGTTTGGATATCAATTTTTTTATCAAAATTTTCCTATTAAAATCTTTTACTTATTTACATATTATCTAAGAGAGGAGAAAGGAAAAAACAAATTAATATTGAAAAATAGAAAATAATGCATCACGCACAACGCGCGTTTATTTTACTAGTGGTTAATAATTTAGATATAAGACAAGTTTATATGTATTATCTTGATATTTTTTATGTTTCATAAATTTTACAAAAAAAAATAGAATATATAAAATATATATATATATATATATTAGTCGTGTCAGTGTCGTATTGTGTCCTAATTTTTTGAATTTTTTCGTGTCGCCGTGTCCGTATCCATGCATCATAATTGTGTATTGATGCATGGCCGGCCAAAGCCTTTTAAAGGCTTGGTGTTTTTCCTTTTTCTTTTTATTGTTTTATTTTATCTAATAAGTAATGGAGAGTGGCTTTCACTCTTAGCACATTAAAAGGGATTAGTGGGATCTTCCCACTTATCCCATTATTTTTCTTTTTTTTTTCTTTTGTAGATTAGTAAAACTTACAATTTAGTCCCACAATTTGTAAATATATATAATTTAATCTTAAAAACTTCATGAAATTTTTAATTTAGTCCCTAAAAGTTTAAGTATATTTGAATTATACATTATAATTTATTTTCTAGAAATTTGTGAGCTTCTAACACTTGCAAATTATGTAAACAGCAAGTTTCATATAATTTATTTTTATCCCAAAGTAACTCAAATAAATTTTTTATGAAATAATTCTCAAACAACAAATATATGAAAAAGAATAAATATAAGTGATAATAAATTAATTTATCAAAGATGTGTATTTATTTTAATGGATAGGGGCGTCACAATGGACATTTGACTGATTGACTGACTGACTTGATGCTGTGAAGATGAGGAAGAAATTTGTTGCATATCAGTTCATCAAGAGCAATGTTATGAAGATGAGGAAGAAATTTGTTGCATATCAGTTCATCAAGAGCAATGTTATCAAGAATAGGCATCGCAAGAATTTTATTGCACAAGCATATGTTTCACAAGAATTTTACCCCACAAGCATATTTTTCTCATCCCACAAGAGTAGGAACTGCAAATCTTTAAAATTAAGAAAAAGGAAAAAAAAAATATTTCCTCCCAAGACAAAAAAGAAAAAAAAAAAAGAATCATTTTTCCAAAAAAAAAAACATAAGAAAAGAAAAAGAAAAATCCCCAATTTAGAAAAAAACAATGTGGTTTTTATTACTGTGGTGCCTCACTTGGGAACCTCACCTCTAGCGGGGTGATGGTCCCCTGTCCATTTGGCCCAAGCCCCCAGCCTTCTTCGTAGCCCATTCGTCTAAGCATATCCCGGACAGCACGAAGATCAGAAGTTGGCGCATAGTAATTAGGAATGGGCGCAATACATATCCCAAGCCTGGCCGAGGATTGGATGATGGCACTCCATTACTTGTGGAAGGAACGCCATTTGAAAGGCGTGGGGGTTGGAGGTTGGTTGTTCTTGTCGGCCATTTGAAAGAGGAAATGAAAACAAGAAAGGAAGAAAAGAGGCGAGGGAGGGATACAGTTTAAAAACAAGAAGAAAAGAAGGGGTTTTAAAAACAAGAAAGGAAGAAATGGAAAGGCGGGGAGGAATACAGTTTAAAAAGAAAGGAAGAAAAGAAGGAAATTTTAAAAATGAGAAAATATAAGGGTTTGTTAGTGGTGTTATATAAAATCGAGTGAGAGAGAGAGAGTGAGATAGACTGAGTAATGGGGATTGTACTGTGTATTTTTAAGTTGGGTAAATTGCATTTATGCCCCCATTGTAAAAAATCCCTAATGTTAAAAAAAATAGCCAAACCCCCTTCCCTCATATATAATATATTAAAACATTGTAAATTCTAGGCTCTTTATTTTTAAAAAATTTAACATCTAACAGTTGATAATAATTAATTAGATTTTACATATTTTATGTAATTAAGAGAGATCCAACTACCATTAAAATAAAAAAATAATATATAATAATAAGGGCAAAATGGTTATTTGAGATAAAATGCAACATCGTTGGGCATGTTTGACAAAGAAGGGCAAGTAAGCAATATTTATGAAAATATAAGGGGTATTTTGCCTATATTTTTAATATAGGAGACTTTTAGCTGAATTTTTAAAACGCAAGAGAATTTTATACAATTTTTCCTTTTAACTTTTCATGCAACTTTCGTATCTATAATTAGATACATCCACGAATTTAACCTCAATCTTTTATTTCAAAAATTAAATGTTTGTTTGCATATAAAAGCATGGGATGACATTTGAAGGACTCGAATAAACTACTAATTTTAAAAGGTTCATTGAAATCCATCCATATTAAATCGTTGTATGCGGCTCTCACAACTATGAAGTCTCAATCGACTGTATTTTATAATTTTTGAAAAGCAATTGATAGAAATCTCAATTCAATATTTTAATTTAATATTTACCTATATATTCGTTTGATTGTAATGATGCAAATGAAACGAAGATGCTAGTGCAAATGACAACTTGTAAATTTTTTTATTTTTTATTTTTAACAAACAACACTAATCTTTCGTTACGTGAGCAAAGAAGTCATAACATTAGAAGAGTGAGTCTGTCTAGCATATTTATTCTATTAATAGAAATATATATATATCTATTCTATTAATATATATATTTGAAGGAAATCTTTGACTTCAATAGTTTAATTTTGACCAAAATTCTAATTTTCTAAATTTTTGAGTTTTTTTTTTAATTGTAAAAATATTATATTTGGTAGGTAGTCATTAATGGCATATGTTATAATTTTCAATGTATTTGGCCTCTTTAAATTACACCCCTTATTAATTTATTGTTATACCCACATATATATTTGTAGTATGCACTGTATATATCTATTTTTTTAAAGAGTTTAAATAATTTTTACAATGCATTCTATTTTTTTTTTCTTAAGTGCATGGAGAACTTAGCCTCATTAATACAATTAAAAAATATAGTTAACCAACTTTATTTATATTTATCAATGTTATTTATCTTTAATTTATACTTTTGAATATGATCTCCTTGAATATAGTCATTAACGGCATATGTTATAATTTCCTCATAGAATTAGTGTAGCTTTAGCGTTGAATTTTAAAATAGAGTAATTTGACTTTATATACATATATTAATATTATCTATTTGAAATTTCATAATTTTGGATATGATCATCTTTATCTTAGCCCAACACTTATTTTCAAAAGTGGGGTAATTTTTTTATTGACATTTTTGCAAATGCTAATTTGTGAAATTTTTGAATTTTTTAATTATAATAATATTCCTATTGGTACATACAAAATTCCATATCTATAAATTTTCTAAAATCCATTCATCTACTTATTAAAGGCCATTTGTATCGACTTAATTATTAATTAAATTCTAAATATTATAAGTTGTGATATATTTTTTATTATAATATAATATTTTTTTTAGAAATTTTTTTCTTTATATGGTTCCTAATTCTAATATGACACCCTTATTCATAAAATATGAATTTTGTAATTATCTTCCCTTTCATATCTTTGTCTTTTGTTTTATATAATAATTTTGTTGATTGTTAACTTTGTCTTTTGTTTATACAATCTACATATAAAATATGAAGGGATTTGTTGAGTTATATCTTTTATTTTATATATAATACTAAAATGTCATATTGGGTAGCATATTTAATTTTAGAATAATCGAATTCAATCACTAAAATTAATTTTTAATTGTGCTAAATAAATCTTTCTATGTATTTAACCATTTATGTATATCTCATATTGAATAGCATAATCAATTTTGGAATCATTGATTTCAATCATAAAAATAATTTCTAATTATGCTAAAATAATCTTTCTATGTATTAAAAAATTTATGTTTTAAATCAATTATTTCTCCATAAATTCTTTGCAGATTTTCTTTCATAAATTTTTGGCTATCTTATATAGAAATTAAATAAATTAATTACTAAAATTGCGACATCATTGTGTAACTAATAAATAATCACTAAAATTTTGCCTAATACCATGCAATTAATTAATCATTTTGTCGTTATTTGATGTCCACCTCTTCTCATCTCATTCAAGTATATATATATTGGGATTTTTTTTATTTGTTCAAGTTTTTGTGATATCCTACTTCTAATCTAATTTATGTTTTCGTTTTTTATTTTTTTTTTATGAAACTTCTTTTGAATTTTTATTTGTTGTTTAATAATTTTTCTACTTTTCAGACTTAAGTTTCGAGCATGCTATTCCAAACAACATACGACAAATCCTTTTACTTTTATTTTATGCATTCCAAATTTTAAAGAAGTCTTTTGAGTTTGAGATTATAGGATGTTCATATTTTCTCATCTCATTTAACTATATATAGTGGGACTTTTTTTAATTTGTTCAAAGTTTTGTCATAACCTACTTCTAATTCTAATTTAATTTTTAGTTTTCTTGAAGAATTTAACTTTATTTTGAATTTTTATTTGTTGGTTAATGTTTTCTCTACTTTTCAGGCTAAAGTTTCAAGCATGCTATTTCAAACAACTTACGACAAACCTTTTACTTTTATTTTATGTGTGTTTGCAAGTTTCAATAAAGTCTTTTGAGTTTGAGATTAGATGATGTCCACCTTCTTTCATCTCATTTAATTATATGTAGTGGGAGTTTTTTTGAAAAAAAATTTGTTCAAGTTTTTGTCATAGCTTACTCTAATTCTAATTTATTTTTTAATTTTCTCAATGAATTTAACTTTTATTAGAATTTTTATTTGTTTCTTAATGTATTTTTCTGCATTTCATGCTTAAGTTTTTAGTATGTTATTCCAAGCAACTGACGACAAATCCATTTATTTTATTTTATGCATTCACAAATTCCAAAGAATTCTTTTGAGTTTGAGATTACGAGCTAATATGTTAGTCTATGGGTGAAACAATAGCATAAGGGGCAATGAAGATTTCGACCAAAAGTAGCAAAGAGTAAACAACGATAGAGATTTTACTATATGATTTTGACATTAGAAAAAAAAAAAGACAAATATTATATTAAATAGTCGAATAGAAAAGGCACAATTAATATTGAAAAGTCTCAACAAAATGAATAAAATAATCGATATATTTCTATATAATAATTTAATAATTACTTGAATGCACAAGTAAGATATATATTTGATTCATTTTTTATAGTGATAACTTTATAAATTTGTTAGCAGACTTCCAGATATTAATTTGAAGAATTACATTAATTTTGTATTTGTGATCGATTGTTAATTTCCTTATGATTTAGTGGGCTTCCATGACATCGAAGTTATGAAAATAGGATAATACATAATATCGTTTAAGCAAAACTTAACTCATTATGTTTGATATTATATAATCTTATCTTTTGCTAAAACTATTTTTTTATTAGTTTTATTATATTTATATCTAATAATAATATTTTTTTTTTATATTTGTACTCCTTCAGTATTGATTAGTTACTTGAAGTTCTGTAATATTCACATATTTTTTTCCCTTTTGGTAACAATTCTATAAAAGTAATGATACCATACTATTAGTTTTATGATAGAAAATTATGTTATATAGTAACATTATATAATAAGATGATGTAATATTAATGTGCGATTTTTTTACATAGATATTAGTATAAAAACTATTTTTTTATTAAAATAATTTATGTTCCATCCAACAATTATATTAGAAGAGTCAATAAAACTAAACAATTAATGAGAATTTAAGTTTATTGGATGTATATCTCTTCATTCTTATTTTGATAATTGTAAACTTTTATAATTTTATTGATATTGATTAATTGTGATTTGGAGAAAAAAATAGTTTTATATTATTGATCTCATTCAAACTAAAAAAAATAACCTTTACATAATTTTTTTTGTAAGATAATTTTACCCATAATTAAATTAAACCCGTGCATAGCACGGGGCACACGCTAGTATATATATATATATATATTTGAAGGGTCTTTTGATTAAAATTGAGCAATTTTGATTTAATTCTAATTTTTTAGAGTTTTATATTTTTTTTATTATAATAAATATTCTTATTAGTTACTTTAAATTTGGAAAGTTAATAACTATTTTTTAATACATAATTTTAATTAATTTAGAGGGTTAAATAAAGTTACCACCCCTAAAGTATTTACCCCACATCAATTACCTCCCAAAAGTATTAAAACCTTCAAAAAAAAAACTCTAACCTTCTAACTCCTTTAACTTTTAAGTCTAAAAGTCCATTTTACCCTTACTAAAAGTTCGTTTCTGAAAAAAAAATATTAAATGAATTTCTAAAATACTAAAATCACCTTTTATTGAAGCTCTATCTAATTCTAATTTCACTTGTTTATCGAGCTCTTTTTATTTTCGTAATCCTAAAATACTTGGAGCCATTTTAGTTTAATTTCACTTGTTTGTCAAACCAAATTAAAAATAGATTTATACATGCATATATATTTATAAATTTACTTAAACAAACATACAATTAATAAAATCGAAAGGGTTGATGAGCTAATAAGAAAATATACAATTAATATATATTTATAATATATATTTAAATATAAATGGTAATTATATAAATGTTGTAATTATATGAATGTATAAATTTATTTTTATCTTGGTTTGAAAACTAAGTAAAGCTAAATAAAACGAGTTCCAAATACTTTAGGATTCTAAAAATAAAAAGTGCTCGATGAACAAGTAAAACTAAAATTATACAAAATTTCAAAAAAGAGTGGTTTTGGTATTTTATAAATCTCTTTAATTTTTTATTTCTAAAATCAATTTTTAGTAAGGGTAAAATAGACTTTTCAAGCTTGAAAATTAAAGGAGTTAGAAGGTCAGGGGGGTTTTTGAAGGTTTTAATACTTTAGGGGGGTAATTGATGTGGGATGGATACTTCAGGGGTGGTAACTGTATTTAACCCTAATTTAGACAATAAAAAATTAATTATTGATTATGTTTACCATATTTTAAATATTCATTCTATATTAATTATTGATTATGGTGCAATAAACAAGTTTTATTTTTCAGAATCCGTCTTTCCCGATTTTTCAAACTTTCAGTATTTAGTTTTCAAAATTTATTTATTGTTGACATATTTATGGTAAATAACAATGCTTAATAAAGAAGAATGATGTTTATTTTTAAAAAAATATAAGATATCTTGCTCTTTCCTTAGTTTTTAAATTCTAAATTTGATGAGTCTTTATTAATGTCGATTTTTCATTATATTAGATTTATGGATTATATATATATATATATATATATTATTTTATTTCATGCTTTGTTGTGTAGGTGTGAATTAATCTTACATGAACATATAGGCAATATATGAAGAAAATGAGACTTTCATAAGCCCAGTATGGAGGAAAAAAATTCTACCGTTGCTTTTTAATTTTAGTTTATGAGTCCATGAATATATTATCATTTTTTTTTATGAGTTCATCGAATTTCTTATGTCCGAAATTTCTTCCAGTGCAATTTAATTATCTTTATTATCATTTTTTTGTTTCATGAGTTCATAAAATATATGATTTATGTGTTAATTATAAATAGTTTTTGTTAATTTGTATTATCTATTTGTTCAGATAATAAAAAATATTCCAAGTGCACAATAAATAGAAAAAGGAGACCATAAGTCAAGGTATTGTTTTTTTTTTTTTCTTTTCTTGACTTTTAATATTTTTTATTAGCAATTATTTTATTTTATGCTTTCATGGGATTTTATTTTTTGATTATATAATTTTTACTAAATTTATATTTATTATCATGTGCGTTTTGACTATTTTATTAATAATTTTTTATAGAGATATTAAATTTTGCATAAGCTTTTCACTGTTGAGATTCAATATTATCTCATTGCAATTTTAATTTTTCTATTATCAATTATTTCATTAATTGAGTTCATGAATGATGTGATATGTTCAATTGCTTTAGAATTGAAAAAAAAGAAAAAAACTTAAAACTATTTTTTTTAAAAAAAACAATTAGATTCACTGAAAATTGATACCTATCTATGTTCCACGTGAAAGTTGAAATAATTAACAAAATAAGAAAGACCAAAGGTTTGAACAATTTTTTTTCATTAATTTTTTATTGTTCTATTGTAAATTCTTTTATTTCATGAGTTCATGAAATACGTGTTAATTATAATCTTGTTTATTATGTATATCATAATGCAAAATTTGAGCCAAAAAAGGCGGGCAAATATGATATTCAAAATTGCTTAATTCTGTGCTAGAGGTCCTATGTTCAAATTCATTCAGCATATTCCAAAAGTCGAGCAAGAAGTGTTAATAGTTGTAGCGGATTCATAATACATATCATTTTTCAAAACATCCTTAAAGCAAATGTAGTTACACGTTTCTGAACTTAATCAACTTCCTCTGGTAGCCCTATCAGAGGCACCCCCAATCTTTGTTTCGTGGAGCTTCCCTCCTGCTAAACGTATTAAAAACAAACATGGAGTGTATGTGTAATTTTCCCAAAAATAGGTGGTAGTTTGTTAAATGATATTGACATTTCTAATGAGTGTACGTGTAATTATCCAAAAGAATGAGTTCACCCTGCTAGTCGGCAGACATTGAATCGAGCATCAATTCTTTTGGCATGCGATCAAGAAGCTGAAGTGAAGAGTTTAGATAAAGAGAAAAATGTTTTACATGGCTATTTTTTCTTCAAGCTTGCTCATCACTTGGCTAGCTCAAAACAACATGATAACTTTTTAGCTTGTTAGGTATTGATAAGTTAGTTGAATTATTGATCATCTCATCCGATATAAGAACCAATGGTTTATTTAATCAAATAATGTTAAATTAAAAAAATTAACAAAAATAAAATTAAAATAAAATTAATAATAAAGATAGTGCAAGTCAAACTATCAAAGTTCGACTTCATAATTTATTTATTTTTTAATTATAAATTGAAGGCGAACTCTCGAAGTTCGACTTTGAACAGGTTGGGTTGGAGGGGGGGGGATTTAATTAGTAGTGGAAAATATTAATTTTTTAAATAGGTTTTGATGAATGATGAAGAAATATTAATAAGACTTCAATTAATTCTTTATTAATAATTAAGAAAATTTTGACTTTTCAAAATTCCTAAAATATCATTAAATATTTTCTTGTTTTCTTTCCTGTTAAAAAAAAAATACGTACTATAAATACAAAATGATAATTTTGACACCTCTGTTCCGTTGTACTAATTTTTTGTGATTCATAAAATATCTTCCAATTGATAAAATAATTAATTTATTTTATCTATTGATTTACTTATTGATTATCGCACATCTAAGAGTAAATGTACCGGGCCCAAAGCCTTTGTTTAAGACTTAAGAGTGTAAGAGCATTATTCTGAAATTTCAGTTCTCACTTTTGATAATTTTTTTTTAGGTAAATTACAATCACCTTTCCTAATATTTAATATAATTACAAATACATCATCATTGTTTGAAAAAATATAAATATCCATCTGAATTTAATGATCGTCTAACAACGAACCCATTCATTATGTTTCATTCATTTTTTGTAATGAACTACCCAAAATGCTCTTTTGGGTTATAAATTATAATTTTATATATTTTTTAAAATTTTCTAAAATAATTTATAGATTAATATTCTCTGTCGATTATTTATTTTACCTACCTTCAAATTCTTTTTATATTTTTTCAAACTTTTTTTTGAAAAAAAATAAAAAATTCAGTAAGGATAAAGTAGTACTTTTCATATCTCCATCTAGGGATTACAGAATTGTTTTCAATTTGATGGAGTATTTAAAAATTTTCAAACAACGAAAAATATTTATAATTATGTCAAATTTCATGGGAGATAACTACAATTTACCCTATTTTTTATTCAAATAAAGTGGCATCTTAAACAAGGAGTCATCCACGTGTAAACTGGGATGATTTCTGAAATTTATACTCAAATCATTCATCAGAAAGACTCACCTCATCATCCCAATTAATGGCTAGATTTACAATCAAAATTGTACTTGTTCCAACAATTACACCCTCTATAGTGGCGATTACACATATTGATAAATTATATTTTTGGTACTATAGTTATTTTCTTTTTTTCAATTTTGGTCTCACATTGTCTAGCATCCACACATTACGTCAATGCTAAAGGTAAAAATCACGTGTGAGGCACACCTCCGTTAAATTGCATGCGATCGTTAGTTTGAGAGGAAAATGGGGTCAGGTGCTATGCACGTGACATGGCTTCCAACAGACCCAAAAAAAAAAAAAAAAAAAAAATTGTAAAAGGGGGAAAATTAACCTTCGTAAACCCTAGTTTTTACTCCCCTTTCACCCGACTTACATTCTCTTCAAAAATTCTGAAGAATCAGCCAGAGTTGGAAAAAAATCCCTCAAAAAACCCAAAAAAACCTACAACATTGTTGAAGATTGTTGTAGGAAAACCCCTCTTCTCAAGTAAAAAAACCCAAAAACTATTCCCATTATGTTTGAAAAACCCCTCTTCGCCCATCGAAAAAAAATCAAAGATTGGTGAGAAGATTCTTAAAGGATTTTAAGATTATTGAAGTCAGACAGCTGGAGATATTGAAATGGCTCTACGCGACCCAAAACAAAATGAATATCCAGCACCAGAATACAGTATGAATGAAAGAAACAAAAAAATTAATGAGTTTTTATAAGAGGAAGAAAGAGTAAAAAGAATTTTCCTCCAGAACTGGTCGATGGTTGGTCAATTTCCCTCCAATTTAGACAACTTAACAGACTCCTGCACTTCCGTTAACCAATTGACGAAAATCCCTATTCGGTCCTTAAATTGAAAAGAAAAGGGAGATATGAGACGTAATGTGTGAATACTTGACAGTGTAGGACTAAAATTGAAAACAGATCCACTTATAAGACCGAAAATGAAATTTACCCATTGCACATACAGCTAGACGTGCACGTTGTGGGTTCCCAGCAGCTAGTTCATTTGAAACTCTAGTACTGGAGTTTGTCATGAGTGCAGATAATTGTTAGAACGTGAAACATGGGGACGGAGTTCTCTTGTCCATTCTTTGCTATGTTTTCTTTCGAAAAATGTGAGGAATTGTATAGTCTATGTTATAGAAACTATAATTAGAAGTGCAGTTTGACAACGTTACTATCAAATCAGACACAAGCCTTAGTGAGACAATCATGAATCACAGTTCTATGTTCTATGTTGACAGCAAGCTACCGACACGAGACAGTGGCCCTGTGAGTTACCGGCAACGATACCGACGCCAAAGCCACCTTCAGATGGCAGAGTCCAGATTAAGCTTGACGAAATCGGCCGGCGGGGCCTAAGGAATCCAGAAAATGGCTCAGGATAATGTCGAGGGAAGGTGACAGTTCGGTCTGGGGAACTTAATTCATTTTTTCCGCCCACACTTCTTATTACGACACCACCAGATCGACCATGTAATAACAAGGAACAGGTAGAAGTCCCATGGATCAAGTTGACGTTGTTCATGAAATATCCAATCACGAGTATTATCAAGTATAACACTCAAATGCTAAAAATGAAAAGTTATAAAATATGATTAATTTTTCTTTAATTTTTTTGATTTATTTATTATTTTTTATTTGAGGGTAAAATGGTCATTGTATAAAAAAGATAATAGAAAAATTAATAAAAAAATATGAATTTGGATACCAAAGTGATAATAATGGTAAAACTCGTGTACTAATTAAGTCATTTGTAATTACTCGTGTATCAAAGTGACATTAATGAGAAAACTCATATACTGATTGTGTCATTTGTAATTACTTAGGTACTAAAGTGATATTAGTGGCAAAACTTGAGTTTTAATGTGAATTTTACTCCTTAAATAAAAGGGTAAAGCACTTTGAAGATTTTGCATAATAACGGCATCTCTCATTGTTTGAAAAATTACAAATACATCTCCAAATAAAAAACAATTATGTAATCCCTAGACAGTAAGATAAAATTTATTATTTTACCCTAATTGATTTTTTTTTTTGAAAAAATTTTGAGGATGAATAAAATAAATCATCAATAGAGTAAATTAGTCCACAAAAATATTCCAGAAAATTTTAAAAAATATATAACATTATAATTCATATTTCAAAAGAGCATTTTAATAAGTTCACTACAAAAATTGGATAAAACCTAATGAAATGTATTCATTGTTAGACAAACGTTAAAATTAGATGGGTATTTATAATTTTTCAAATACAAAAAGATATTTATAATTGTGTCAAACATAAAAAAAAAGGTAATTGTAATTTACCCTACATAAAATTAAATTTCCTAACTTTAGATCTTCATAGTTGTAAGGGAACAATACCTCTTATTTCTTTCAAATTGTATAGATCTTTGTGTTTTAAAGATAATCATGTACTCTGTGATTTTCTACCCACTAAACAAGTAGGGATCTACGTTTATCCCCACCTAAACACAAGGCGGCTTTTATCCCAAAAAATAAAATAAAATTGAATACCATAAGGTCTTTACAGCATCTCACAGGCAAACATCATTATGTGGACTAATCAAAAGAGATAATTATATTTACACTCCTTAATTTATGGTATATTTACACTAATCATTCCTTTCTTTTGGATGATTTTACATACAGCCACGAGAAATATCAATACTATTTACACAAATTACCCCTGTTTTTCAAAAAATTACATTTACACCCCCTAAAAAAATATTATATTATTACACAAACTACCCTTCTTTTTTTGCTGTCACGAGTGGTTTTTTATAATTATGCAAAAAGCAGGGATGTGCTTTTATGCAAAAAAAAAAAAAAAAAAGCATTGATTAAAGGGTGTAAATATAGTTACCCCTTATAAAAATTGATGATGGAAAAGCAGAAAAGGGCGGGGCAACACTAACAGGAACAGATTAAACTATAAAGTCACAACTAGCTCATATCAATAAACTCAAGCCAGAAAACTAATAGAATGGTAATTGGCATGCACATCATGATAATTTGAAAATGATGCAATTCAACAGCCATGGAGTATGGAAAATCTAAGAAATCCAAGGCAACGGATTTACACATGAAATCACAAGAACAGAGCCAAAGAAATAAACAAGGCTCACATTTGACAATCAGATGAAATTATCTTCATTGATTTTCTGTAAAACAAAGATCATGCAAGATTTTTATTGATAAAAAATTTCCGGCCCCATCTGAGTGAAGATTTCATTTAGTACCAATTCCACCTTTTCTGATTCTCTGAACGACTACAAGAAGCAACAGAACAGCATGTTGGCAACAGCTTCGTCGGCGCAAAATGCCCTTCAGAAATGAGGTGAACCTTTAAAAAGATGAGTGATCGATCATCTGATGCTTAAACGTCATTTTTCAAGAAAGCAGTCTGAATGCCATAGTTCTTCATGCAGTTAGTGAATTTGATCCTGTAACTTGCTTCATGGCTTGTAACCTTTGCATGAACTTTGGATTAGCTTTAAGACTCTCTTTGACCGCTGAAGTTCGAGCATCCTCCACCAGCTGCCTAGCTTTTCCAGCCTCCTCGATTAAAGCAAATAGAGTTCTGAGGCAATCCTTTCTGTTCTCTTCCCGATGTTCAAACCTGAGTAGAAAATGTAACAGAGATAACATGCCATGTACAGGAAGCCTATGAAACACTCACACGGACTGGAATCACAGCCAAAGTTCATAAACAAAAGTGACGTTTTTACGTTTCTGAACATGCTTGCTTCAGATTTATTCTCAACAACACAAGTAGAGAGAATAATAAAGCAACCAAATATAGATGCTTCAGACTAGAACCGTATAATTTGATCAATAAAGGGGTAAATATGATTCACTTAAATTGAAGAGGAAGTTGAAGTAATGAGATTTAGATACTACTAAATTCCATATAAAGGTATAAAAGAACAAGCATTACAGCAGATACTGACTATACATCAAACCACCTCGAAATGGTCATACCTTTCACTGGTTATGGTAAGTTCATCTTTCCCAGGATTGTACCGCTTTCCAGCCAATTCTCTCAGTCGCAAAAATTGATGCTTGGACAGTCCAAGCTCTTTAACTGTAACAGCCAACTTGACTTTTCTATTTTTCGGATGCCATGCATCACCACCAGGAGCAAAGACCACTCTAGTTTGCCACCTAAGTATTGGCCCCTCACCTGGTGGGTCATCCAGGTCCTCTTTGTTATCAGGCATAATATTCTTGTCAAACTCAGGGGAAGCCTCTGCCTCCAGTAATTTAGCACATTCCAAGACCATCTGGTCTTCAAACTCCTTGAACAATGCATAACCTTCTTCAACCTCAAGCTCACCTTTTTCAACCCTATCCCCTATCTCGTCAAACTTCTTTTCGACCTTCCTCTTGATCTCATCTGAAAAAGGTCCATTCCAAGATTAGAATCATAATTAGAACACATCAAAATGGAATAAAAATAAAATCAAATAAACGAATAACCCAGTGTTTGATGACTGAAAAAGCAATTGTGCACATGGTTCCCGTAAAGTGATATACTACAATAACAATCTTGCTAGACAATTTGATGACTCAACTCACAAAATCGAAATCCATGTTGATATACCGTACAAACTAAATGCACATGCTAAGCGCAAGTCAGGAGATTCACAAGAAAGTTCAGAAACAAATGATTCAGGAATAAGAATCTACATCCATCCACTCAGAAATATTTAGCATCCAAAAAGAGGAAAAAGAAAAAACGGAGTCTTTGTCGTCTTTGTCTAAAGAAATTATTGGGAAAGGGCAGATGTATAGAACCTTTCAATGAGATAGTGCTTTTTCAACTCTCTCATCAAAATGGAATCTATTCCAAACATATATGCCATGGTTCCTTACTTCCACAGGGTACAAATATCTAAATTTGATGTTTTTAGATACTTTTTCAGACCTATTGCCGATACTAAGTCAAAAATTTGTATCCATTTTTCAAGATATTATGCATGGATCAGGTATATTATGGCGTTCTTCAGAAAAAATGGCGTCTTCCACAATGGAATCTGATAAGTAAGATTTCGAGTACGTGTTTACATAATCTTCTTCTGTCCGAAGAAACGATTCATCGAAATAATGAGTACCATTGATATCGATAATGATAAGTGTTTTGGAATCACTTAACTAAATGCTAGCAAATTAAAACTGTCCCATAAGCTAGAAAATTCAACAAAAAATTATAGATGAAAACTTATAAATATTTTACTGTTACTGAAATATATCTAAAAAGCAGTCCTTTCCCTGTCATTCTTATTATATCTTAGAGAAGAAAACAGTGAGAACACGAGATTAATATTTGATCCTTTTGGTATACTTCCTCTCTTGGCGGATTGATCTTTTCTCACAATCTGTTATGCATTTAGGGTCCTCAACTGTTAAATAGTAGGATACAGGTGCTGTTGCATCACTGTCTGAAGGGACAAAAGTCTTATGTACATATTCATTAGCATTCTAAAGCCTAAAAGTTCCTTACCGATAAAAATACTACATTTTTCACTACCTTTTCATGAAGTTGTCTGCATCCTTATCACAATGATCATGCTCCATGAACCCATATTCTAGTATCTGTACACATTATTTAATTTCTTAAAAAGAGCAGTCTTCCAGGTAAAGAAAATTTGAAGATGATTCTAGCAGTTGATTCTGACAGCTGCATGGAACATGGAAGTTCTAAACATCCTTTGAAAGGGCATATTCGAACTACAAGTCAGAAAGTAATTAAGCTATCTAACTAAGTCTACCAAACATGTTTTGCATCCGATAAAGTGGCTCAGCAAGGACACATACAGACCATCACAAGGTGGACAGAACTCAATTCCCTGAAATAGTTTGATATTACTAGTTAAACAAGAAACAATCATAAAGAGCAAAAGACAAAAAGTTAGCATCTACTTATCTGGGCTAAAAAGACAGCAAAGTCAGAATTCATACAGTTGTACCTGGTAGAAGCTTATCCCAGTTAAGCATGTCCTCTAGTATTGCTTCACATTCCCTTGTATCATTAAGATAACCATGCTCAGTAGCTTCTTTTATCATGTCATCCCATTTCCTGTCATCCATGTTAACATATGGATCAGTGGATGTCATTTTCTTCACTACAATTTCCCTAGCATTGTACAAATCATCAATTTCTTCATCAGTTTCATGAGCGTCCTCGAAATCTGATTCAAAATCTTGGTCGTTTACATTATCTAATGGCTGCATTTGAAGCTCGTCTATTAATTCATCATCTGTGTCCTCATGCTTCCCTGAAAACCTCCTCTTTAGAATAGACTCCAGGATTTGTGGGAGCGCCTCTTCATTGAAGTTATTGAAATAGTCCTCCATCTGAAGTTTTAGTTCTGCAAACAAGTCATATAGTTAACGAAGATGCATACAATTAGTACATGGATCCACCTTTATCTGATAATAATAGCTGCGCTACAATGAAGATGAGTTAGAATAAAAAAACACATAGCAGTTTGGCACATATGGATCTTGATTCAATCTAGTAAATCAAACTTGCATGTTATCACATTTTCACAAACAATTGTTACACCAGAAATATCAAGCAAACAATGGAGTATAGACTTGAAGAACCTCATACACAAAACGAAACAAGAGAGCAGCAGAATCTGGTTACGAATTTCTCTATGTAATTTACTACACGCATTGCATTCTCTATAAACTCATAAAAGACATCTTACTGACAAAGATTCATTTTTACCCTTTATCAAACTGAGCTTCAAAAGTCAAGAAATCCATTATCTTTCATCACTTCGAAAAAAGAAAAGAAAAGACACAACATATACCAGAAACCCAAAAATTATAATCGTTCTTTTCCCCAGCCCAACAAAAAATAGGAAAACCACCAGAAATTTTTATCCAAAAATTTAAAATATTATTAGTACTACCTTTGTTGTTTACATCTGGGACGTCAGCTGCCACCTCCTTCTTCTCTTCAGGTTGAGTCACGACAGCTTGAGTTTTAGGGCTCGACTCCGGATCCGGGCTTCCATTTTCGGACGAGAAAAAACGCATTCTCGAAGGAAACAGCTTGACTGAAGCTGGTGCATTTCCAGCGAGGTAATTTCTACAACAATAGTTGAGAGAGGCATTAGAAATAACAGAATTGGGCTGTGAGTTGCGAGACAAATGGAGAGAGCGAATGTAGAGAGGAAAATTTCTAAGCAAAGCTCCTCTCATGGCGATGAATTAGTTCTCTCTAGGGTTTTGGGGGAGAGAAGAAGGAAGGGAAAATCCCAAACTCATAAAAACATATATTATGATAAAGTTTATCAAAAAAATTCAAATCGAAACAGACAGTGTATAAAGTTTATTAGAAAGTTAAATGACTTACTTTAATTAAATAAGTATTTTGAAATGAAGTAAAAAAAGAAGAATTAAATAAAAATTGTAGATATACAAAAAAATGACAAATAAGATTTATATAATTGGAATGAATAACTACCTTGAGGTGAACACCATTACATGGATTATTCTTAAAAATTTGACAAATATTGATTCCGACAATCCTTCTTGATAAAAATTTCCGTGAAATTTTCAACACATGCAATCAAAAATAAATTTTTAATAACAATTAAAAAATTAATTAATCTATATTTAAAAAAATAAAATAAAAGTAATAAGATGCAAGATGGATACAAACAGGAACGAAGAAAACATTACCTAGTTGAGAACTCAAAAATATACGCACATGCCAATAGCCATTGGTCACAAATAAAAAAAATTAGAAAAGAAGATATGGAGTAAATGGTCATGTATAACAGAATAAAAGGCACAGGCAAAACCTAACATAATTTTCAAAATCAGTGACGAAAATTTTGAAAAGCCTAATATTAAAGCTAAGTAGTTCAATGAATAAGTAATTCAATAAATATGTACTTTGAAGTTACTGTCTAATATTTAGGCTTGCGTGTAGGGATATGTTACATTAAATATTAACAATTTAAGATAAATACAAATAAAATTAGAATTATAAATTTATAATAGTTGAGATAAGATTTTGGATAAATACAATATAAATATATTTAATATAATTAAATACAAATAAAATTAGTATTATAATCTTAGAGATAAAATTTTACAAAAAAAAACAAATAAAATATTTCATATATTTAAAACAGATGACTTTTTCTAAGCAATAAGAGTTTTTATTGACATTTAAAAAATTTCAGTTATAATTTTGGGGATAAGATTTTAGATAAATACAAAAGTAAATATGTAATATATTTAAAATGGATGATATTTATAACCAATGAAATTTTTTCTTGACGATTAAAAAAGTTCGAAATTACCATAAATTAGTATTCAATCAAAATTGGCTCGTGATCAACCATCGTTTTGTTCTATATATATATATATATATATAGCATATTAATACACATTATATATTTATATTGATTAAGGAAAAAAACATATTTAAATAAAATAAAATAAAATTTTTAAATTAAATTCAATTCAATTAAACAATAATATATTCTCTTTTTTGTTTTAGGTTTGAAATTTATTCACTGATCTATTTTCTATTTATGTACATATAGCATAACAATTTTTTACCAACAAATTGATTTAATACTAACCAAAATGGATTTTTTGAAATTTTGAATTTTTTAATAGTTAAGAAAATATTTCATCGGTTGATGAATTATTTATAAACGACTTTTAAATAGATTTAAGTTCACATAAATCTCTCAACTAACAGATTGATTACCACAAATTAAGGAAATATCTAAACCAAAATTTTACATACCTAATGGTCATGGTCACCATCGAATTTGTACTTAAATAATGTATAATTCTACTCTACATCCCTTTTTTTTTTTTAATTAAATCACCCTGAGGTGGGGGGAGCTTTTCGGGGTCCCCATCCCTTCTATATTAAAATAATCGAGAGAGAATATACAGCGGGGAGAGTTACCTTCCTAGTTGAGTCTAGAAAGCAGTAAATAAGGACTACTACTCCCTTACATTGTGAGCGTAGCCAAGCAAAGGTGAGGAGTACTATTCCTTTACTACAAAATACAATATTCCTAAGCCAAAAAGTCGGTGACACTATTCTGAAGGTAGAGCTTCATTGTGCCAAAAAAATATGCCAGGTCACTGAAGGTATGACTATAATAATTTGCGTCAAAAGATTGGACAAAAAGCCACCAACACAACGGGGAGGGGCAGTTCTATAAAGAGATGTGCACCGGCCATGTGCAGAAACAACAAGGATTTAGCATCACGAATCAGCAGAACAACATAACAACACATACTATCTACTATCATCACATACACAAACATGATCAGCAGCTAATAGAAGCATAACATGGCAAAAACAACAACTACTGCACCGGCAAGGTGCACTTGTTGGGTATCGATCTCCAGCATAAGCCCAGGTCTTACACGGAATTTCAATCGAAATTTAAGTTACAGAGAAATCCTAATTACAAAACTAAACAGCAGTAATTAGAATAGCAGTAATAACAACTCAACAAAGGCTCAGAAAGCCAGATTCGGAGATCGAGATCCTAAGCCACAAAGGCTGCAACCCAACCACTGGTTGCTTGGAATACTCTCGGCCACACAGGCTTTAGACCACTAAGATCTACAAAACCGACCAATGCCACAAGGCAAGGATCAGTCACCGGTCACAAAAGGCACACAAGGCCACAAAGGCTCAACCACAAAGGTTTTAGGATGCCACAAAGGTTGAACCACGAAGGTATTACAGAATGAATGGAGGAGAAGTGTTTCAAGGTGGAAGAAGGAGAACAAGAGATCGGAATGTTTAGCGTATTGAAGCACAGAGCTTCCAGCAGGTTTATATAGTGGTCGGACTCCATAACTTCTGGAGGAGCCGATTGGGTGAGGGAGATGGCGTTTGGGATAACAGAGGCCATGGGGAAGTGAAGGGGTGGCTTCGGGAATGAAATTAGGGTTGTGAGGAATGAGAAGGGTTTAAAAGTCAGCAAGTGACTTTTAAACAGGGTCGGGTCGGATTAAGTCAGTTCGGCCAGTACGCAGATGGGGCCATAATAATAAACAGCCGGGCCAAGAGTATTCCAGCCATCCAAAGTGATTGGGCTGGACCTTGAGGATTCGGGCCACAATACAACATTCTCCACCTTGGACCGAATCCGAAAGGTTCCGGATCATGGTTACTCATCATCGCCTATCTCCGGGGCCCTTGATCGCAGTTCTTGCAAAAAAAAAAAAAAAAACAAAGAAATGCAAAAAGAAACAGATTCTATGCTAATTTAAGAATGCTCATGCAGTTATGAAATTTCTCCAGAGTGAGGCACTTCGTTCCCATATCTGTAGGGTTCTCATTAGTGCTAATTTTGTCAAGGTTGATGATCTCCTTATTAACAATGTCCCTTATGAAATGGTACCTGACATCAATGTGCTTAGTCCTATCATGAAACACAGGATTCTTATAGAGTTGAATACTGGACTGACTACCTGAGAAAACAGTTAATTTTTGTTTGAGAAAACCAATTTCTTTAAGCAGTCCTTCAAGCCAGATAGCTTCTTTAAAAGCTTCAGTAGTGGCAATGTATTCAGCCTCGGTAGTGGGTAATGCAACAATATTCTGAAGCTGTGATTTCCAACTAATGCATGCACCACAAAAAGTAAAGATGTAGGAAGTAGTGGACTTTCGACTATCCCTATCGTTAGCATAGTTTGAATCAACATATCCGACTAATCTAGCACCATCAATGCATTTAGAGAATTTAATACCAGAATCCAGAGAACCATTTAAGTACCTAAGAAGCCATTTCAAACCCTCCCAGTGAGTGGTGCCTGGGTTTGACATATACATACTCAAACAACTCACAGCATATGCAATGTCTGGTCTGGTACTTACCATGAGATACATGACAGATCTTATTGCATTAGAGTATGGAACATCTTTCATTCGAGACTTCTCTGAGTCAGTCTTAGGAGACTGATCTTTACATAGTTGGAAATGAGCAGCCAGAGGAATGGAAGTGGGTTTAGCCCCTTTCACAGAAAATTTTTCGAGCACATTTATCACATAAGACTTTTGATTCAAAAGAATAGTAGAAGATTTTCTATCTCTATTAATGCTCATGCCCAAAATTTTATTTGCATCACCAAGATCTTTCATTTCATGTTTTGCATAAATCACTTTGAAGTTTGGTAACCATGCTTTTCTTAGGACTAGCAATGAGCATGTCATCCACATAGAGAACAAGAAATATAGGAGCACTTCCTTCATACTTGAAATACAAACATGGATCATAGGAACTTTTCTGAAAAAGCAATGATTTCATGAAGCAATCAAATTTCTTATTCCACTGTCTGGAGATTGTTTGAGACCATAAAAAGACTTTTTCAGAAGACAAACATGCTCAGAATTTTTCTTGTCAACAAAACCATGGGGTTATTTCATGAAAATCTTTTCTTCCAAGTCACCATGCAAAAAGGCTATTTTAACATCCATTTGTTTTAGTTCCCAATCAAATTGAGCAACTAGAGCAAGTATAATGCGCACAGTGGTGTATTTTACTACAGGAGAAAAGATTTCAGTGTAATCGATACCCTCTTTCTGAGTCTGAAAGAATGGGATACGGCCCGGGAACGCAACGGAAGCGAAAAAATAACGTGAATTTAAAGCATAATATAAAATGGGTTCAAATGGGAGTTCCCTTTGAAGTTCCCGGGCGTTCGGTGTATGTCAAGAGCATGAATAAAAGAGTAGAAGATGCTGGACATGTGGCTAAAGGATTAAAAACAAGAAGATACATAAAATGTAAATAGAAACCAACCTTTGTTCGTATTTACGTAGAACGGCTTCTAACGTTGTTCCTTTTCCGTTTCTCCTTGTATGTCCACTTGAGAGCTCAAAGTAGAACTCCTCTAATTTGTCCACACCACACCACGGAAGAGTTCTCTAAACTATTGCTAGATAGTAGTAGAGAAGAAGAAGAAGAAGAAGAAGAAGAAGAAGAAGAAACAAACAACTCCAAATGAACACTATTGATTAGTGTTTTTGGAATGTTTTAGTTCAAACCTTTTCAAAAGGTATGAACACAAAAATGAGAAAATTTGCAGAGATTTTGGAGAGTTTTTTGATGGAAAATTCGTGCAAGACCTTGTCCTTACAAGTTATGTGAATGGTTTTGTGTATGTAGAATTGTTGAATTCAAAATTCAACTTCTCTTGTCAACTTCCAAAGTAACCTACATACACACACCATTATCTACATAATCATGCACCATTATAGCAAATAAAACCACCCACCAAACCATATAAAGGCTGATCACATGTGCCTCACATGTGGAAGATTTCAATTCTTCCTTTACTAGCTATAAATTGAATTTTTCCGTGGACTAGGACTACTAGTCTTGGACTTTTATTTTGATCTAATTAAATTATGTCCAAACAAAGTCCATTGGGCATTAATTAATCCAATTAATCTCAATCCAATTGAAGCCCATAAGTTTATTTAATCCAATTAAATAAACATAAGTTCGAACTCTAATTAATTGATCCAATCAATTAATTAATCCAAACCCGATAAATTAATTTAATCCAATTAAATTAATTCATTTTTTCTAGAATTAATTCCAAATTAATTCTACCAATTCCATAATGATTTGTGTGTGACTCTTTAGGTTCGCCCTCAGCTAGACTTGGGCTTGTGTCCAACATAATTGGTCAATTAAATCCAATTTAATCAACTATTTCTCAATTAATCATTAATCGGAAAACGCCCATCACCATGGGTGGCCGTCTAGCAACGGCCCTTGGCACTATAGACTAGGTGAATGTTGGCGTGAACATTTAGGCCCCCGAGTACCATACGAGTACAGTCCTTCCATTATCCATCTCCCGGTCCAAGTCTAGGGCATGGAATTGGGCGTCGGTTCCCATCCTGGACTAGACAACTATGCTCAATAACTCGAGACACGTCTGCTCTATTGATCGACGTAGGAAACCATTCCCTACTCGACCAATCGCTGTGGCCACAGACTTAAATAACTTAAACCGTCTCAGAGTGCATAGGAGACTCGACTGTCATATACTGACAGGTGACGGATCATATCTTGGAATCCACCGTCCTCAATACATATTCCGACTGCATTGGATAAAGCTTATGATGAACGTATCCAAGATACAGACATCTCTTGCCAGACCCTAGATACAACCTTCATATGCATGTGACTGCCATGATTCCTCAAGTTCGAGGACTAATATCGTACTATCGGAGCCGAAAATTCCAGTCATACCTACCAAGCCTCCAAGGCTTCCATATGACGATTCCCGCGAGTCAGTTCAGTCAGCTAACACCCTTGTCAACTAACCCACTAATATTGCATAAACGTCCAACGTCTGTTGTCGATGAAACACGACACTCATCCAATGAATGCAATCCTTAGTGCAAGTCTCTGTAGGACCCTCGATACCCTGTCTCGAGGTCCTCGATTTGGAACATTCCAGACCAACCCTCAGAAGTTGGTTTCATAGCTGCCATCCAATGCGCAACTCAACTACATGGGTTATCTAATTGGTCTGTGGGCATTTGTTGTGACGTTAAAACGTTGTTTAACGTAATCAATAAGCACAACAAACACATAGTGCCACGGATGAATACTTGCTATATTCATCAAGTCAATAAAGATTGCTAAATAGTACCCAAAACCGCCAATCCAATTGGCTTTCTGGTCACCTATTCTAACAAGTGAAACCCTTAGCAACTAATCTGGCTTTAAAACGTGTTGCCTCAGTTTCTTGTTTTATTTTGAAAACCCATTTGCAGTCCACAATGGATGCATCTTTTGGTCTGGGAACAAGAACCCATGTTTTGTTGTCATGCAAAGACTTAATTTCTTCTTTCATAGCAGTTATCCATAACTTAGAATCAGGATATTTTATAGCTTCATCATAAGTAGTAGGTTCAAAATTTCCTGAGTTTAGAGCTAAGTGAAAGTCCTTAAGTCTAGCTGGGATCTTAGGTTCTCTCTGCTGCCTATCTCTAGCCAGGAGATACTGATTAAGGTTGGTGTCCTCAGGAATTTCATTAATCAGGGGTGGGTTTTCAACTGTGTTTTCTTCCCCTAGTGAACTGTCCCTAGAAGGTTCCTCCACCTTATTCAAGGTGGTCTCTAGGTTATAGTTTTCAGGATCTCTGGGAGTTTTGTTTAAGCAAGGGAATTCAGATTCATTAAAGACTACATCTCTACTAATTTTCACTTTAAAACCTAGTTGATCCCTTACCCACAGTCTGTTCCCTTTAACCTCATCTGGATAGCCAATGAAAACACACTTTTGAGATCTAGGATCTAATTTATCATCAGTAGATAAAGCAAATGCAGAACACTCAAAAGGGCGAAGATTAGACAGATCAATATCAGCATTCATCCATAGGCATTCAGGAACTTTACCAAGTAGAGGCACAGAGGGCGATATGTTAATCAAATATGCAAATGTCAATAAAGCTTCTCCCCATAATGTTTTTGGTAGTCCAGAACTAACCAACAGACATCTCACTTTGTTCAGTAGTGTCCTATTCATTCGTTCTGCTACCCCATTCTGTTGAGGAGTGTGTAGAGTAGTTCTATGTCTTTTGATGCCAAATTTTTCACATAATTCAGAAAACTATTGGTTGCAAAACTCCAGACCATTGTCTGTCCTTAATGCTTTCAATTTCTTTTCTGTTTGGTTTTCAACCAAAGTTTTCCAAATACAGAATTTTTCAAAACCTCAGATTTTTGTTTCATCAGAAAAACAAAAACTTTTCTTGAATAGTTATCAATGATAGACAGAAAATATTTGTTCCCACCATGAGTCTCAACATTAGAAGGTCCCATACATCAGCATGTACATAATCCAAGATGCAAGAGGATGATATGGATTTAGGGGAGGGGGAAGATGGAAAATGCACCTTATGTTGTTTTCCAAGTACACATTCATCACAAAATTTCATATCATCAAGTTTGTCTTTCAGCAAACCATTTTTGTATAACAATTCAAGCCCTTTATGACTGACATGACCAAGTCTTTTGTGCCAAAGATCAGTTTTGCATGAGTTTAACATAGGTGCAGCAAAAGACTCATATTTTACAGTGCAGACATACAAGTTCCTTTTTCGTTCGGCTTTAAAAACAGTAAGGGAACCCTTTTGGATTTTCATTACCCCTTTACCCCACTTTCCTTCAAGTCCCTCTTCTTCAAGAGCAGAACAGGAAATCAAATTATGAGCCAAATCAGGAACATGTCTCACATTTTTTAGTATCAGTTTAAAACCATTTTCAAAGACCAGACATACATTTCCAAAACCATGCACATCACATAATTTTTCATTTGCCATACAAACAACCCACATTTTTCAGATTTATAATCTATCAGAATTTCTCTAAAGGGGGTCATGTGAAAAGTGCATCCGGAATCAATGAGCCAGTCATTCATATGTAGAGATGATTTTGCAGAATTAACATCACAAATCATATACACTTCATCAGAACTTTCCTCAGCCATATTTGCAGATTCGTTAGACTCATTTTTCTTTGGCTTTTTACAGTCTTTAATGAAGTGCCCCTTCCCTCCACAATTATAACACTTCTTATCCTTTTTTGTCATTGCTATCATTCTTCTTAGAATTGTACTTACCCTTGCTCTTACTCCACTCTTGTTGTGTTAGAGTTCCTGTTTTTATTCCTGCCTCTAACAAAGTTGAGTTCATTTTGAGGTTGACTAGGTGCATTGGCTTTTAAATCCATTTTCTTGCTTTTGAGACCGCTAATAACAGTTTCCAGATTAACATTGTCCCTTCCATATTTTATACCAGCCTTAACATCTCCATACGATTCAAGTATGCCATTTAAAAGCACGATAGATGTATAATCATCAATGTTTTTGTCACCAGTCAGTTTAATATCTTGAATCAACTTGGTGAACTCATCAATATTTTCATCAATGCTTCTAGATAAATCGAGTTTATATCTAAAAAACTTTTCCAGTAAAAATAGTTTACTAGGCAACGATGTTTCAGTGTAAAGTTCTTCTAATTTATCCCACAGCCCTTTAGCAGAGTCTTGTTTCCCAACTTTTCTAATCACAGAGTCAGATAAGTTTAGGATAATAGAAGAATATACATACTCATCGTTTTCAAGATTATTATCATCGGAAACATTTTCAGCATACCTGCCATCAATGGCATTAAACACTTTTTGCTGAATCAGAATACCTTTCATTTTTTGTTGCCAGATAGAAAAATCAGTCTCACCATCAAAAGGTCGCAAGTTATAGACAACCATTTAACACAGAGTATATCAAGACAATAAGAGATGATATCAAGTGTAGAACAAGGAGTAACACTTAAACAGATATCAAAGCAATAAAGGGAACTCAAACCAATTCCTCAGTCCAGATATCCGACGGCCTCCAGGGCTCGGCCAAGAGAGGAGATTGGCGAGGATGGTCTTGTCTTAATGCGGAATATAAAAGACGAGAGTATAGGATAGATTTTACCGTTCTTCAGGGGAACCTGGATATTGAACCCAGGCTCTGATACCACTGTTGGATATCGATCTCAGCATAAGCCCAGGTCTTACACGAAATGTCAATCGAAATTTAAGTTATAGAGAAACCCTAATTACAAAACTAAACAGCAGTAATTAGAATAGCAGTAATAACAACTCAACAAAGGCTTAGAAAGCCAGATCTGGAGATCGAGACCCTAAGCCACAAAGGTTGCAACCCAACCACTGGTTGCTTGGAATACTCTCAGCCACACAGGTTTTAGACCACCAAGATCTACAAAACCGACCAATGCCACAAGGCAAGGATCAGTCACCGGCCACAAAGGCACACAAGGCCACAAAGGCTCAACCACAAAGGCTGAACCACGAAGGTATTACAGAATGAATGGAGGAGAAGTGTTTTCAGGGTGGAAGAAGGAGAACAAGAGATCGGAATGTTCAGCGTATTGAAGCACAGAGCTTCCAGCAGGTTTATATAGTGGTCGGACTCCATAACTTCTGGAGGAGCCGATTGGGTGAGGGAGATGGCGTTTGAGAGAACAGAGACCATGGGGAAGTGAAGGGGTGGCTTCGAGAATGAAATTAGGGTTGTGAGGAAGGAGAAGGGTTTAAAAGTCAGCAGGTAACTTTTAAATAGGGTCGGGTCGGATTAAGTCAGTTGGGCCAGTACGCAGATGGGCTAAAACAATAAACAACCGGGCCAAGAGTATTCCAGCCATCCAAAGTGATTGGGCTGGACCTTGAGGATTCGGGCCAAAATACAACACCACTAAACAAGTATTACACCGGCAAGGTGCGCAAGTAATGAGAGAGGCATAGCATGACACAAACAATAATACACCGGCAAGGTGCATCCAAAACAAATAAAGCACCGGCAGGTGCGAGGAAATGCAGAAAAAAACTGATCCAAACAGGTAAAGTAATGCACAAGTAATCCCAGCATAACATAACCAGCATAATAAAGCAGAGAAGACAAAGCTAAAGGACCAACCCAAAGTTACTTAAAGGACATACGCACATTGGGAATACCTATCGAGTCAAGTTTTAGAATACCTGTGAGTTTACCTTGTATTTGTTCCCTGAAAATCAGTGTCAATGAATCCCCCAGGCAAGCTAGATTAGCAAGAAAGTCTGCTTTTTGATTACCCTCTCTGTATACATGTGAAATCTTAGTTTCCATTCTGTTAATGTAAGCTCGAATTTGTTGGAGAGTATTCTGGTACATCCAGCCCCCTTTTAAGGGAGAGAAGAGGAGTTGCAAGATATACTGGGCATCCACTTCAATCCAGACTTTGGGAATTTTCAAGTCAATGCAAAGGAGCAAACCTCTAAGCAATGCCTTAAGTTCTGCTTGAATGTTGGTGGTATGTCCGAGGTGCTCCTGAAAGGCCATAGTGACTTGTCCCATATGGTTTCTCAAAATACCCCCAGCTCCTGAAATCCCTGGGTTTCCTTTGGAAGCACCGTCCGTGTTTAATTTGATCCATCCTTCAGGTGGCCTTTCCTAAGAAAGAAAGAAAATTTGATGTTGTCTGGTAGGCTGGGCAAGCTGAATTTTCATAGAACTTGCTGTAAAGGCTTCTCCTTTGATGTGAGCATGTTTCAGGAGCCCAGCTCTGTGCAAGGTGTGAACGTGTCTCAGAGTTTTACTGATAATTCTGTAGCAACTGAAAATTTTCCCTTCATGTTTTGCTTCATTCCGTGTCATCCATATGAACCAGCAGATTAAGAGTGGGGTAATATCTCTGATAGAAGCCTGTGATGATGTATTCCTCTTCTATGCGAGCAGGAACCTATGAATGTTGTCTGTTTGTGGGAGTTGCAATTGGAAGATGTCGGCAAAGAATCTCCATACTTTGACAGACTCCCCACAGGACAGAAATAAATGCTCAATGGATTCCACATCGCTACATCTGCAACATTTGGATGCCAAAGCAATGCCTTTGCTTTGGAGACGACTCTCCACGGGGATCCAATTGTTGATCAGTTTCCAGATAAAAATAGAGATGGAAGGAGTGATAAGCGTTGATCAGAGTGTCTTCCAGAAAGTGATGTGTTTGGTTTCTTATCCCTGTAGTGATCCCATACTGAGAAAGTTGTGAAGTTTTCTTCCTTGGAGAGTCTCCAGTGCATGCCGTCCTCTTAGGACGGTCCGATGGGGGTCTCTAAAACACGAGTGATGAGGACCTGTGGCAAAACCTGTTGAAGTTTAGTCTCATCCCACTGTCCATTCGTCCAGAACCATTTAATAGGGGCGTAGATGTTTGTGGAATTTCCTGTGATCTCCTGTAAACTGCCTTCCAATAACCACCAGTCTTGCCAAAAACCTGTTTCACCAGCACCTAAGGTCCAGAAGATGTTGTTGTTCGCTTCTACTCTGATTTTACAAAGTCTTTTCCAAATGGGAGAGTCATTCTTCGTGGCTTTAGCAAGTAAAGGATGGTCTCTTTTACAATACTTGTCAATGGTGAAATCTCTTTTACAATACCTAAGGTCCAGAAGATGTTGTTGTTCGCTTCTACTCTGATTTTACAAAGTCTTTTCCAAATGGGAGAGTCATTCTTCGTGGCTTTAGCAAGTAAAGGATGGTCTCTTTTACAATACTTGTCAATGGTGAAATTTTCCCACAGTGAGTTCTTTAGCCTTAACCTCCACCAAAGCTTGTGTGAAAAAGCAAGCAAATGTCTCTGAGATCTCTCACACCAAGGCCTCCTTCACACGTAGGATAACAAAGGTTATTCCATCGTGTCCAGTGTATTTTCCTGTGGTTGTCAGGGGATCCCCAGTAGTATTTGGCAAAGAGTTACTCCATTTTTTGAATGACGCCAATAGGAGGATTCAGGACTTGCAATAAATAGATCGGCATGGAGATGGGCACGCTTTTGATAAGTGTCAGCCTACTTCCCTGGGAGAGGAAACGGTGTTCCCATCCTGCAATTTTTGAACGGATTTTGTTAATAAGATCATCATACAACATTCTGGTTTTGTGACCTTTATATAGAGGGGCTCCAAGGTAGGTAATGGGAAGTTTTTTCATGGAGAATCCCGCGGTATGAATGATCCTGTGTGCAATCAAATTGGCTTTCTTTCCGAGGACGAAGGCATGGTTGATCTTCTGGCCCGAGATCTCCTCATAGTCCTCCAGGAACTGCATAAGTTTTAAAAAAAAGTTATCCTCACAGTTAGTGAATAATATGACATCATCTACATAAGCTAAGTGAGAAACTTTAATGTTACTCCCTGTCTGGTACAACATATGAGGGTTTGAATCGAAAAGGTGGTCCAATCCTCTTGACAGAGCTTCGGCTGCCAGGACAAAAAGTGCAGAGGAAATGGGTCTCCTTGTCTGAGACCTTGACTGGATTTTGAAAAAAACACCTGTTTCACCATTAATGAGAACAGTGAACCAACAGTTTTCAATTAAATTTTTAATGAGCTAAATGAAATTGAGAGAGAATCCCATTTTCTCCAATATTTTGTATAGAAAGCTCCATTTGATCATATCATATGTATTTGTCATGTCTAATTTGATGATCAGATTTCCCTTGTTGTTCCTAGCGTCGATGGAATGGACCAGTTCTTGTGCAAAGATGTTGTCTCCAATAAGTCTTCCTGGGACGAAGCCACTCTGTGAAGGTGAAATGAGATGTGGGAGGTTCTGAGCAAGTTTCCTATACATGAGTTTTGAGAGGATTTTGTTGGAAACATTGCACAGAGAGATAGGACAGAAGTCATTCCAAGACTGTGGTGATTCCACCTTAGGGATAAGAGTAAATGTGGTGGCCGTGAAACTTCTAGGCATGGGAGTTCCTGGGAAGAAGTCTTTCACCGCATCAATGATATCATGTTTGATGAAGTCCCAACATTCTTGATAGAAAGCAGAAGCAAAGCCATCTGGGCCAGCCACACTGTCCCTACCAATGCTGAAAACCACTTCTTTAATATCATTTTCTGAAGGTATGGAAATAAGAGCATCTCTAGCTTCCTCCGATATAGAAGGGAATGTGAACTGTGGGTCAAAATCCAAGTCATAGGAGCCGACTGCGGTAACAAGTTCTTCAAAATACACTGCTGCTAAATTCTTGATTTGATTGGGGTCCGTGATCTCTTGGCCATCGACCGAAACTCTGTGGATGCGAGAATGTATGCGTTTATTTTTACTAACGCGTGGAAGTATTTAGTGTTCATTTCACCTGCTTCAAGCCACTTGCAGTTGCTCTTTTGTCTCCAGAATTCCGACTCAATGGATAAAGCTTGGATCAGCTCAGCATTCCTTTTGTTGAGTTCAATGCGGTTTGCCTCCGTAGGATTTCTATCAAATTGTTCTTCTATCTCGGTAGCCTTGGTTTTAGCCTGTTCCACCCTGCTAAAAATATTTCCAAAGGTATCTCTATTCCATTATTTGAGGAGTTCCTTGCTACGATATAGTTTTTGCTGCAGCCGGTACATGCCATAGCCCCATGGGAAGGCTCCACGAATGTTTCATCGTGTCAAGAAATGTTACATATTTGGTCCACATATTGAGAAATCTGAATGATGATGGACCTCTCGGAGTGGGAGGAAGTAATGAGAAGAAGATGGTGATCAGAGGTCCTTCTCGGTAAGTGTGAGATGCGCGTACAAGTAAATGCGTCAGTCCATTCTTTCGAATAAAAAACTCTGTCTAATCTCCGCCAAACTCGATTGTTGGTCCAGGTGAACGGTTCCCCCTCAAATCCAACATCTATAAGCCCAGTATCTAATATCATATCTGCAAAATCCCCCATGTGTCCATGGGTATCCAATTATCCTCCCAGATTTTTGTTGGCAGTCAAAAAGGTGTTGAAATCTCCTCCCACTAGCCAGGGAGTCTCATCCAAAGCTATAACATTAAGCTCTTCCATAGGATTCGTCTCGAAGATCTGTTGCATTTAGCATAGACGAAGGAGCAGCACAAAATTTCTGGGATGAGACCAGATGTAACCTTAACATGAAGAAATTGTTGATTGTCTCGAAGAACCTGCACATTAACAGCTTGAGACGAGAAACACCAGATTTTGTTATTTAAGTTAGTGGCAACAAAGAAAAGGCTAAACATACGAGTAAAGACATACTCATCAAGTTGAACAAACGGTTCCAGGAGAACTAAAATGTTGGGTTTATGTTCCAAAATCAAATCACAAAGAATTTTTTGTTTTGAAGCTTTCCCAATCCCTCTAATATTCCAAAGTAAGATTTTAATCATTTAGAAAGAGTAGAAGAGTTGACCTTGTACTCCTTTTCAGGAGTGTTTTGGGGAACTGTTACCTTTCACCTTTTTACCTTTGGTCGTAGGGGCGGTAGTTTTGTGGGAGGGGGTAACATCCTCACTTGAGTTGTGTCTTTTATGCTTACTATTTTCTGCCGACTCAAGTAGGAAGAGTAGAAGCTTTTCCCTATCCTCTTGCTACATGTTGTTGTGCAGCTCTTGTGTGGCGGACACCGGTTTCATTGTTAGAAATAATTTGAGTTTCGCTTTCACAATAGGTAGCCTCTGTGTCTAAGTTTTCCAACAACTGGAATCTGTTGGAAATAGGTGTACTGTCACCCTCTTCAGTGCCATCAACCTCCCTATCCTGAATTGGTTCTAATTGCCCTGTTGTATGGGGTGATAGTGGCTGAATTTTACTAGTGTTGGCGGTTGCCTGGAATTTGGATTTTGCCTGGGACTCCATCATAGAGTTGATAGCTTCAATTTGTTCAAGTATTCCCTCTTCCATTCTTTCTTTGTTCGGGCCATCAACCTCCCAACTTTTATCCAGGAGACCAGCTAGAATGGGGTCTTCATAGTCAAAAGATTCCTTTCATCCTCCAGATGAGGTTTTTGTAGTAGAAGATTATGTCTTTCCTTTTCCTTGATAGATTCAGCATTAAGAGTAGCAATGTTCCGCCCGTGATCCTTTTGGCTCGTGTAGTTGTTATAGATCTCCTTATCCCTGCTACACTCTCCCTGATCCTGTACTTCCTCAGCTGACACCAAATCATGATCATGTAATATCACATTGTTTTCAACAAGAGTGATTTCATTGTGGTGAGGGATATTGAACATAACCTTCTTACCTTTATCTTTCTCATTGACAACTTGTTTAGTGTGTTTATGCACGTTATTAGATTGTGGAGCTTGTAAAAGAGTTGGATTAATATTCTTGGTTTTAAGCATGCGCATAGTATAATCATGTCCAACATGTTTACATAGAGCACAATATGATGGGCAATTTTCATAGATGACCGGCTTTCTAATGGTAATATCTTCAAATTCTAAAAAGACAGATTGAATTTTAGGAGCCGTTAAGTCCCATTCCACACAAACACGAGCTCAGCTAGTCTAGTTAAACCCGCAGTAGGTCCATCCATACGTAGTGGTTTGGCAATAAGTTTCGCGATGCTAAAGAGGGCCCTTTTTTCAAACAAGTGACAAGGCAATTCAGGGAATTTAATCCAAACAGGCGCAATAGGAGATTCAATTTGAGGATTGAAAGTAGGTGTCCATTTAAAGACTCTCATATGAAAAGTATCAAATGTCCATTCTCCCCTAAAGCCACAGCCGAGAATAATCTTCTTCATGTGATAAATGTATAAGAACATGTTTCACACTAATAGCACCCACAGAAACAGATCCTCTCAATCCAAGTTTAACAATGCGATTTTTAAGGAATGAAAGATTAGGCAATCCATGTGAGAATTTACCAACAAGAGCATATTTCAGCCGTTCAGCAAGAGTAGTAATTTCAGAGTGTGAGAAAGAAATATCTGGGTCTCCTTTGAAAGAGGAGACCGTACCATGGCAGCACATTCCTCTTCCCGAATGTTTTTTTTAGCAACTCTGTTGGGGTCAAAGTGCAAGCTTGCAACCGTGTTGTTTTGAACAACGTTGGAGTATGATCTCTTAGTCGGAGGGACCGCCGGATTGTGGCTGAATCAGTTGGCGGTGGCTGATTTTCCGCCGAAGGCACTGTATCCGTCGAGGAGGCAGCCATTACAAATACATCGACGGAAAGTGATGCAAGGGTTCTGTTCAGGTTGCTGGTGGCCGGAGCTGTGGTGGTGGACAGGGCTATGGTGGTGGTCAGGGTGTTGTGGAGGTCAGTCGCGCGGTCGCCGGCGTCAGAGCCGGCAAGGAAGAGCAGCTCCGCGCGCGAAGGAGAAGGGGCGCGTGCGGCGGCGCGAAATGAAAGTTGCTGGCCGGGGTGGGGTCGCCTGAGGATGGGTAACAAGATGGCGGCGACAAGGTGTTTGGAGCGTGCGGGCGCGTCAGCTGGCGGAGGGCGACATGCGATGGAGGGAGGGACGGGGGCGACGTGGAGTGACTATGGCCGGCAATAGTCGTCGAAGATGGAGCTGGACGGCGACGGACGGGGCTGAACTTCCAGAAAAGGAAAGTTTTGTTTTGGTTAATCTTCAGAAAAGGAAAGTTTGCTTTCTTTTAACTTGGATTCCTCTACTCTGCATCCCTTCATTTGTTAGATAGATGCAATTCTATCAAGTCTTTATTCTCCCTTAAATAATCTCAAAACTTAACACTTCGTATGCTTCTTTTCATTGTTTTTTCTACGACTAGAATGATGGCTTACATTTTTCATAATATTATTATTTGTATTTAGTATATTTATTTTCATTATATTTGAAGTTATGTAATTCACAAGTTCTACCCCTTACTCATATATTTTTGTTGAATAAATTTTAATATTTATTTGTCTTTTTGCTCTTTTGCTAATAGCTGATGTTTTGTTTTTATCATAATATCATTTCATTTGTTTTTGATATATTATTTTTTATGATGTTTGAAAGTTATTTAATTAATAATCTCCAACCTTTTCTTATGTTTCCTTTATAAAAGTTTAATATTTAGTTCTCTTCTTGTGCTAGTTTTCATATTTTTATGTTGCTTGATTTTGTTTTTCTACAAGTAGGAAGAAATTATTTAGTGCTAATGGCTAGACATTTGTTTTAACACTCAATTTGCATAGTTCCATTTAATGATCTCCCATTTGGTCTTTGTTTCTGTTAAATATTTATCTCCTTTGTATCTTTTTATGCATTAATTTTGTTATATATTTAGTTTTAGTCACTAAAATTTTATTTTTATAGTTTAATTTTTTCATTATTTTTCATATTTAATCTCTTTTCTTGTCTTTTTTTTTTTTTTTTGTCTACTAATGATGTTTACAAGCTAGAAAAAATCACCATATTTTAATTTGTACTTAGTTAGTTTCTCCAACTATCTAGATATGATTCTATTAAATTCATGATCATATGATTTGTAAATTTTTATTTGCATATAAATATATGTATTTTTATGTGTGTAATTCGAGCTCTTTTTGAGAAAAAAAATTCTACATATGGTTGCTTGAATTTTATTTTTCTCTTTTGTATATTTTAATTTAATTGAAAATTTAGATTAATAATAAATACAGAAGTTAATTCAATTCCTTAATATATCTTAAGTATTATTTTCAATCTTTCATTTTGTGGTTTACTTAAAAGCTTAAAAGATGCGCAATACTTTCTTTTGCTTTTGGCTTGTGTGCTCATTATTTATTTGTTTTTTGTACTTACCGTCATGATAATTAGATAATTTTATTCAATTAATATGTGTATCCATATTGTTTATCATTAAGAATTAATATAATTAATATTTCATAATTTCTTCTGACTTTTCTCGTCACCAATGTTGCCTTTTATCTCCTCATTTATTATTCTAAAACCAACTCTAAGTAAGTTAATAGTGAATCGTTTTATCAACTCAACAATTATTTCAGCATTTTCTTAACATGTTTACTTGAAAAAAGTTTACGTACTTTCCAATTTCATTCATGAAACATAAAAATAAATCTTATTTGGTATTAGCATTAAAGTATTATATATTTTCAATTAAATGTCGGGTTTTACAATGTGGCTTTTGTTTCACTAAATTAATACTTGCATTCTTAAACTGGTGAATTATTTTGTCAAACTTTTACATTTACTTAATATAATTTTACATATTTATATTATTTTTTTTAAGATCGATAAATTTTTCGTATTTATTATATTTGACAGGGTGCTAAAAATCAAGATTTATTATAGTAGATATAGAGATATGATGAAAAGGCAATATCGACCAAGAAGTTTGAAGATAATTGCGAAGGTGTTGGGATGCGAGTTTCCCTTTTATTAAGTCGAGAAAGGGAAGTGTTGAGTTCCCTCCTTAATTGAGGGATTCCCAAAGCAATATAATGCATGCATGGTAGAGTCTTCAAATAAAATTAATGTTTTTAACTTTTTGGGAACTTGAAGAAAATAAGTTCATTTCACCATGAGCCTGAGGTTCATTGGCTTCATTCAATGGTAGAATTTTCTAGAGCCATTTCATGGCTTTTGGTTTACCCCGTTCTACTCCTAATAATAGGGACCTTGGGGAAGGATTAGAGCATCACAAGCAAGCAAGAGTACAGTCCTCTACAAAGAGAGAGAAATGAAAGCTACTACAACGAAAGAGTTGAGATATGGTTTCATATTTTTCTTAAGCTATGTTTTGAGTGTTCCACCACATATTGGTGGGAGTGTAAATACTTATAATCCTACTATCATCATAGTGGGAGGTTAATGGTTTTATCCTTCATCTTGAAGGATTTTCACGTAAAATATTTGGTGTCCTCATCTATGTTCTTCTTTGCCCATTTTAATCACACAAAGAGGGAAAAAATCTTCCACTATAAACCTATTCCCAACACCTATATCCTGAATGCGGAGATCTTGTCTGAATGTCTGAAACAACTCAAAAAGGAGTTTGAACAGCATCAGTGTTCTGTTCTTGTTTTTTTTTTTTTTTCTTTTTCCCTCTATTGGTTTTATCTATGACCAGTTCTGGTCAAGATTTTTGAACTCAAATCCAATTCTGTTGGTTCAGCTGATTTAATCAAACCTATCCTAATGTAGTTTTAAAATAAAAAATCAATTACCATAAAAGATGGGACGAATCGGTCAAAACCTACACCTAGTGAACCGAGTAAAAATCAATATTAAATTTTAAATTAAAAATAAAACATAAAAAATCATAAATTGAGAAAAGAAAGATTTTGAAATTGAGGATTCCGTCCCTTTGTTCTCACTCCTTTTTTTTGTTCTTTTTATTAGATAAAACCAACAAAATTATACTTTTAATTCTATAGGACAGTGAATTCAACACATTTAGTTATCTATTTTACGTAATTTTCAAAATAGTCCAAAATTGAAAAAATTCAACACATTTAGTCCTATACTTTGTGAAATTTTCAAAATGATCCCAAAATTGAATTAATCATCTGCTTTATAGGATTTATAGAACTAAATGTATCAAATTTTCTCAATTTTAATATCGAGTTTTCTTAAATTTAAAACTATTTTAAAAATCTCGTAAAATAAAATGATTAAAAATTCTGAACTCTCCATCCTAATGAGATTAAAAAGTATAATTTGACCTATAAATCCAAAGTACCAAACCTAGCTGAATCGCCGTTGCGCAGCCACTATCTACGTCACCCACCACCTGCTTCAGGTACTTCCTCCCCATCTCTATGTTTCCATCACCCTTGTTTCCCTCGTCTCTCCGTTTCTTTTGAGGCGACACCCCCCCCCCCCCCCCTCCCCCCCCCCGCGCAATAGAGGCAGCAATTGTAGAGCCAAAAATGACCCTAAAAGCCAACTTCTAAAAACTCAGTTCCTGATACATATATATATATATATATAAGACTGAAATGTACAACGAGTTGAAACCAATGACCCAGTGCCTAAACAAATTGTGCGGGTTGATTGCCAGTTTGGATTTCAAAACATCGGTTCTGGTCATAATTGCAATCAACGATTTTCCCATGGTTAACTTACAGTGACGTGTTTTCGAACTGAACATGATTATCTTCCCATGGTTAACTTACAGTAGACGTATTTTCGTACTGAATCGTGGGACTGAACCTGAAGCCTATAACCACTATTGGTAACACAAGAGTACCTCGTTTTGTGGATCTATCTCCATGTACATATCTACTTTGTTTATATGAGCTGGAAATAAAATCTATCCTTCATTCATATAAACTATCTGAGTATTTCTTCTCACATAAGCGGAATGGTTGTTCTTGCATGTGTTCTAATACCATAACCCTATAAACTAGGAACAAATGTTATCATCCTTGTTGTGATAATAATACCATCATTTGTCTACGTACTCCAATTTTCGTTTACCATACCAAATCACAATGTTGTACTAACTGCAAAAGTTGTCATTCAAATAGCATTCTCGTCCAATTGGTGTTCCCTCTATTTGCATAAATCCAGGAAAGATGGACCTCATAAGTTGAAATCAGCATCATCAATTCATCATCATTCTCATTCCAAAGTGAAAATTGACAAGAAAAGTCCCTCCACACATAGTCACCAATTTTAAACGCTAAATGTGCAGAAAAAAGCTTTCATTCTACATGCCTAACACCTCTAGTAGTACCAATGCTGACACTGATCAGAAATTAGGTGTCTGAAGCTCTAGCCCGGATGAGAAATATATCTAGAACAAACATGATGATTTCTAGAAAGGGTTCTAAAAATTATTTTACACATTTATCCAGAAAATAATTTCACATGCAAGGGAAACACCAAAACAACACCAGAACTTCAAAGGAGATCCCAACAAGTTGAAAAACTCATTACGGCGGTGTCAAGTTCAAGAGTAAGTACTTCCACTATGCATCATCACAAACCTGGCAAAAGCAAGGATGAAACAGTCCATTTCAGTGCTCACAGATTTGACATCAAGCTGTTTCCGCTTGCCAGACGAATGATCAAATGCTTTAAACAAGGAATTGAAGTTTAAGCCTTCGTGTTCTTATTTATAACACATAAGATTTCATAGTATGAAGTCCAACGCATACAAGTTTGCACTCAACTTGACCAAAGCATGAAAACCAAGCGCTCCAGTATAAATATAAAAAAACAGCGAATAAGGAGCCACAAAAATAAACATTATTTTCCGGTTCATTTGCTGCTCTCACCAGAATATCCTGACATGTAAGGCTTATTATGAATTTCGTCTCGCAGAGTCATGATAAATGAATAATAATCTCTTTGAACCCAAAACTGACGACAGACCAAAGAATGAAAGTTTTTCTTATCTGGTACATAATTAGTCTTCTAGAACATAAATTTCAGAATAGGGCCTTGCTTGAGACTTTGAAAGATGGTATCGATCACAGATCATCATTGCAGGCTGATTAATATATGAGAAATCAGTATAATACTTTGACAATACTAAGTGCATTGATAGAACATACATTCAGAAAGATAAGATCTAAAAGGCGATGAGTATGAGCAAATTTAACAGCCAAAATCAAAGGACATGATGGTATTCAAACAATTATCATAAAAGATCAGCATTTAATAAGTTCCTCTAGGTCTGCACGCAATGTAGTGGCCCTTCTCCCAGCTCAAATCAAAACTTTCTTTCACTTTCCACGACCAGTGTTAGAAAGAAGAAGTTTTTGTACAATTAATATTCTTGCGTTCCAAAGTTCATCACACATCATCATTGCAAGCTGGTTAAATAATGATAAAATGTAAAGTCTTGATCAAATTAGATGTTGCTAAAGAAGTTTTTTACGAGATTAATGACTCCCACAGCTTATTCTACTGCGGTGAAGAATTGAAGATTGCACTACTGTAAATTTATTTGTACTTGGGAAATATAGCAATTGCCGAAAGAAAGTTTATATGCAATAAGAAGAATGTTAAGACATCGATTCTAGTGATGAAAACATACATAGGTAAAGAAACTCTATAAATGAGAGTTCATTCAATCTGTAGATCTACAGAAAATAGGGCAAAGTCTTTATTCATGTATAAATAGCCCAAACATGTCTATTCAATTTAAAGCATTGTCTTCTTTCAGAGAAGTCCTAAAGAGAAGTAATCAAAGTAATTCCTCTTTGCTTCACCATCTTCATCTAGTCTTGTCAAGGCCTACAACAGGAAGATTGAAGAAGGGGCTTCTATATCAAAATGAGAAAATATATATCTGGACAAGAGATATCTGACGGGCTTCACATCAAATAAGGATGAAAAGGCAAACAAGAATCGCGGACAGCATACACGTTTATCATTTTTCAGAACCACAACCTCCCAATCCATCAGAAGAAAAGATCATCAAACAACAAGGAGGATATATAAGGAAACGACATCAGTTACTAGACTGGGTTAGTCTTATAAATATACAAGGGTGTCACAATGCTTTAGGTAACAGGCACTCTCGAAAGAAAAACTAACTCACCGAGATATGAAAGGGGGACAGGGTCAGCAAAGAGGGCTCTATGCTGCTAGATACCTAAATCAAGAATGAAAAGCCATTGGTTAGGCAACCCATCAGCATTTACCAATTTTAACAAGCTGTATAGAAAAGCAAGACTATAAAGAGATCCTGAACTGAAACACAGTGGTTTTAGGAGAAGGGTGTAAAAAGGAAGCACTAGAGTCATACATGAGTAGATAATTATAGAAGTAAAGGAAAGCTGATGACCTCTCCGATCAAACTTGCTTCTATTCAAAGAAAAGGGCAAGAGGAAAAGAAAACACCACAGGAAGTACAGTGTATATTGGTGGTTCTTGTCTATCTGATGGTTAGAGGAAAGGCTTCGTTCCAACACACGAATGAATCGCTATTCAAAGAAACTTTGTTCTAAAAGCAGCCAGGCAATAATCTTGACGCTACTGATTGGAATGAGGCAGTACTTTTGGACCAAGGATCGGATTTGCCATTGTGCCCTATCTAGTACTTTTTAAGTTCAGATCCCTCTCTAACAACTTACTGTCGCAAGGTGGAATCTTTAAATGAAAAAGAAAGAGAACCTGCAAACAACTCGGTGGCCATAATTGCGGAAATAAGTGATGTGCTTATTTTTTTACTTAATTTTCTTCTGCTATTCGCCTCAGACTTGAGCCACATAATCAGCAGCAACAGCAATGATACATCACAACAACAGAGTTCCGAAGCGGAGGTCCAAAGCACTTCCAATAATATAGCAGAGTGCCACAGATACAACCAATACTCCAATCTATCCCGAAACTACATCTGCATTAATACCTTTTCCACAATATCCCAAAATAACAAATTGTCCTAAAACAGACCCTTTTTTTTTTTTTTCAAAATGACCATTTCACTTAACATAAGGATGTGCAATAATTAACCCTCAACCACTAGTTTTGATGCTAATATGGTCAAGATATTTAACCTTTCCTCTTTTCACACACTCTTAAATAGTTCATGAAGTGAAATGACCCGTAAATATTGGGACAGGTAAATGTATATGAACACCCTACGCATACAATTAAACACACAAAAACTCGCGTTCACTAGAAAGCTGATGAGATATCGTTAATAATTACCCTTAACAGTTCACTAAATAAAAGCCAAAAAACATCAAGAAAAAATAAAAAACAAACTCAATTATAAATAAAGTAAAATTTCAATGAAAGTACCTAATCAGCAAGCCAAACACAAACCCGCAGCGAGAGACGTGAGCATTGATGTCATCAACGCTGAGGGCAGTAGCGGTGTGGTACGGCTGCATAGACTCCAAGGACACGCACTCATATTAAGGAAAGACCTTTCAGGTTAAGACAACAATGAAAAAGTAAATTCATAGTTTAAAACTGCAGCACCATATAAGTGTACGGCTAAACCGAAAAGCAACTTGACGTGTAGAGGACTAGACATACCGGAGGATGCGATTAGCGAGTGCGGGAGCTCTGGCTGGGAGGCGGAAGGGTGACGAGCGAGCAGATTTTGCTTGGGATGCAAGCCTCGTGGCGCCGTTACGGACGGTTGACGACCGGAAAACGGATCTGGCGGCGGTTGAGGCGGCGGCAATAGCCATTATCTGAATTTTAAATTTTTCTATTTTTGGCTGAGAGTGGGTTCAGATCTGTGTTAAAAGATGAAATGAAAGGGTTTTGGGGAGCTAAACCCTACCCACAATGGAGTGTTTGGTTAGTTGCCACCCTTCCTTGGCGATGGTTGTCGTGAGACTCAGGGGCTAATCCCCCATCTCAAATAATTATATAATATATTTTAGTCCGCTATATTTTTAAGACATAATTACGTTACTCCCTAATCTATAGTCTATTTACTCAAATCTTCATATTTTGCAATAATTATACATACACCACTAGAAAGTAAATATTATTTACACAAACCACTCCTAATTTTAGAAAATTACACTAACACTCTCAAAGTATCGACATTATGACACAAATTACCTTATTTTTTTATTATCAATGGTGGTTTCTGTAATATACAAAAGACATGAATGGTTTATGTAATAGACTATAGGTTAGGGTATAAATATAATTTCCTTTTTATTTTTAATTAATTTCAAAATAATTTATTTTTTAATTTTTTTATTTCATCATTCTAGTGGAAATTTAATCAATCTTTCACTTAAAAAATAGTATTTATAAAAATGTCCCTAAAAGTGTTGGTAAAATACGCACAATTGCAAAAAGCATCCCTTTATTTTTCCAAACTCAATTTCATTTAGTCGTTATGAAGAAAAAATCAAAAGGGAAACATGAGCTGAAAGTGAGTAAGAAAGAAAGGAAACCATGGAATTTAGGGAAGCTTTTTTTTTTTTTTTACTGTCTATATTTTCGTGTATGTACAAGTATACAAGGCAAGGGGATTAAATACACGAGCCCCCTCAACAACTCCGGCAACCCTAGCTAACAACATCTCCACGTGGACAAATAGAAAATGTAAATAATTGAGTCAGCTATGAACTAACTAACAGAAGCAGAACAAACAAAAGCGTGAATGCGAGATGGAAAGTAAAATGCGTTTTTATCTATCCTGGATCCAAGTGGGCAATTTGTAAAGCACACGTGGTACTGGAGTGATAGCTGCTGTTGAAGTTAACTTCTCTTCTTCAGGTTTATGTACAGTGCAGTGTGGAACAAATATGGGTAGCAATTCCATCAGCCCCCCCACAAGATGGAAACCATCAGAAAGAGTAAACAAGTCATCTTGGATAGGAGGGAAGCAAACAGAGGAACCCAGCAGAGATTTTTGGTGGAAATAAGCGTCCGCCAAATTGATCGCGGCTGCGAGTGAAGAAGGGAGCACAAAACCAGAGCGATACTGATTACGGACCACATAGCAGTCAATATCCAGATGTTGTGCGTTCGTGAAACAGTAGGGTTAGCCATTTGATGTGGAGGAGCCTTGTGTCGCACGCCATGATAGGAGCGAGAGAGACTCAGATGGGAAGAATACTATGATAGGCAACTGTGATTCATAGACAGTAGAAGCTATGCTTCTATATTCGGCCTCGGCAGATGAACGAGAGATTTGTTGCTTGGCTGTTCTTCGATTTCCAGGAAATGATAGCGGATCCATAAACACGCAGTATCCTTGAAATGGAACGTCTAGTGTCAATGCAGGAACCCCAATCCGCATCACAGAATGTCTGCAGTTGGAGTGAGGATGAGGCTGGGAAGAAAAGGCATGTGGAGGGAGTGCTTTTTAGGTACGAACAAGATGAATAGTTGCATGCCAATGCGACTCGCAGGGTGTTGGCAAGAATTGTTGAGCTGTTGCACCCCGAAAGAGATATCCGGACGCGTGAAACCCAGGTACAATCAACGGCCAATGAGACGGCAATAAGGTTCGGGATTGGGTAGCAATGTACCACCATCCTTACTGAGCTTGATCCCTTGAGGTAAAGGAGTGGTAACCCCTTTCGCGGATTACCAGGCCTGTATCAAACCATATATCATGATATACTTGGACTGAGTGAATGAGAGACCATGATCAGACTGATCATTTTGGAGCCCTAAGAAGTATCTGGCAACTCCTAAATCCTTAATAGTGAATAGGGCATGTAGGTGAGCCTTAAGATGGGTGATCAGTGGAGAAAAGGGGCTTACCATCAATACATCATCCACATAAACTAATAGAGCAACAAAGTCAACATCTTTCCCTTTGGTGAATAGACAATGATCGTGGCAGGATTGAACAAAACCACAGTCCACTAACCTGCGGGAGAATTCTTGATTCTACTATCGTGAGGCCTGTTTGAGCCCATAATAAGGAGCGTTGTGAGCTGACAGACAGATCCGCTTGGCCACTTTATAACCCTCAAGAGGATCCATGAAGATTTCCTCCTCCAAATGTCCATGCAGAAAGGCATTATTCACATCAAGTTGGTGAATGAGCCAACCCTTTGCTGCTGCCACAGCTAACACTAACCGAACGGTAACAGCCTTTGCAACAGGCGAGAAAGGATTCCATGTAATCTACCCTCCACCTACGTGTAACCCTTGGCAACCAGACTGCCTTGTATCTGTCCGTTGTCCATCATCCTTCAATTTCAGCCGAAAGAAAAACCCACTTACATCCAATAGTTTTTCTTTCCAGGGAGGAAGTGTGGTGACCTCCCAGGTATGGTTGCGTTCAAGTGCCAACAATTCTCTTGCATTTATGGCCTCCCTGCCACTCCCTAAAATTGCAGGACCTGAGGACTAAGGCAGTCTTGGCCGTAGGAAACTCAATAGGAAAGCTATAATTCTAGACGAGAACTCCTTTTTCATCTTCTATACCTTTAAAATTCTGTTGTTGTTGAATCACAGTGTAAAGATTGCATTATGGCACAAACGTTTGGACACCCCTCTCATTTTGCAATGAAACACATACCTGCATTGTTTATTAACAATCCTTGTGAATTATTCACCTTGTGATGTTACGTCATCTAGCCAAACACAAAGGTTGTCCTTTTCCTCTCAGTGAAACACAGGTTGAAAGTTTATTTGATCTTGTCCACATGGAGATTTGGGGTCCCCTAAACAAAATCCCTACGTACTCTCTAAAATGCTCTTATTTCCTCACCAAATAGTGGACCAATACAGTAGGATACCCTGGACATACTTGCTAAAAACTTAAATCCAAGTTGTCAACTGCATCCATTCATTCATCACCATGATCAGCACTCAGTTTAAATGCCAAAATCGAAATTACCATACGCACTGACAGATCGGTGGTGAATTCCTTAGCTCCTCCTATCAATCCCTAATTTCAAAACCAAGGTATCCTTCAACCGAAGAACTTGCTCTACACCCCTTAAGCAAAATGGGGTGGTGGAGCACAAACACAAACATCTCCTAGCTGTAGCTAGGGCCCTTCTTTACCAAGCTAAATTACCTGAAAAATTCTGGGGGGGACTGTGTAACTTACAGCCACCTATGTGATAAATAGGACCCCATCTAAAATCCTCGGTTGGAAAACACCATATGACCTTCTTTATGGGATACATCCTGTGTATGATCACCTCAAGGTTTTTGTCTGTGTATGTTATGCTACCAACAACAACCCACACAAAATAAAATTTACTCCTAGAGCCATCAAATGCATTTTTTTGGGGTATGGGATTGGCCAAAAGGGATACAAACTATATGACCTTGATACCCACACCTCATTCATCTCTAGGGATGTCATCTTTTACGAGCATATCTTTCCCTTTTTGTTCTCAAAACCTCCAATCCCGTTGAAACCTTATCCCACCATTCTGCACCTGAGATGGATGTACCCTCACATGATCACATCACTGTTCCAGAATCATCCTCCTCTAATGTTGGTTCAGAATCTTCAGACACCACACCTCCCTCACCAGATCTTTTCCCCTCAAATGACACCTTAAAAGTCTTCAGATACCACATCTGCCTCCATCACTTCTCCTTCTATTTCTTCCATTCCTGGTCCTGAAAGTCCCTTTAGCATATCTCCTCATCAACCCCTCAGACGCTCCACTAAGACCATTTCAAAACCATCCTGGATTGACTGATTTTCAATGCCACCCTAAACACACTAGACCATACTATACCTTGAAGGGTTTCACTTATTCATTATACATGTTTTGTGGCTACCTTGTCTACCTTGCAGGAAACCACGTACTTATAAGCAAGGCTGCAGCCAGTAGGGAGTGGCAGGAGGCCATGAATGCAGAATTGCTGGCACTCGAACGCAACCATACCTGGAAGGTCACCACACTTCCTCCTGGAAAGAAAACTATCGGATGTAAATAGGTTTTTCGGTATGTATGAAGGACTTTAAATCAGCACAAACATGTTTAGTGGCACCTGTGTACACTATCCATGAACCAGACTTTGCACAGACATTAAATCCAAAATTACTTGGATACTCCTCGATTGCAGCATAATTGATCATATCCAAGGGTGTGCGTGTGCTGACTCCAGGCTCATTTTCCTCTCTCATTAGTCTTCTGAGTTCAGTACGCACTATATCCGCCAAATTTTGCCCTTGGAAATTCTGTGCTAGAGGTTTTCCCTCAGTAACAGCCTCAGTGAAACCTCCCCCTCTTGCTGCCCCCTTTTTTCTTTTTTTTTCTTTCAGGTCTTTGTACCAGTCAAGGGTGCCATGTAGCTTAAAACAAGTATCCTTCATGTGGTCAGGCTTCCTACAATGTTCACAGACCAATCCTTTTTTATCCACATAAGATCTCTCCTTGTACTAAAACTAGTATGCCAAGGTCTTTGGTGCTTCAGGTAATTGGCACCTAAATCTGCAGCTGTTCTTTCAACATTCAGCAGCATACCAAATGCTTTGGTCACATCTGGTCTTGGTTCCATGACTAATATTTAATTTACGAACATGCTCATAAACGTTGTTGAGTCCATAAAGAACTGCATCAGTTGATGCGATGCTTCCTCGCAACCACAGCTCTATATGCTCGCAGGTGCAAGGAGGAAGTGGATCCAGACATGCAATTCATTCCCAAAATAATTCTAATCTTTGTGTAGTAATCCGTGATGGATAAGTCCCTTGTGAGATTGAGGAGATCTTCATTCCAACTTGTAAATCATGGGCCGTTGCTTCTGCAAAACGTGCCTCAAGTTCTAGCCATAAGCCTCTAGCAGAGGTCACATACATAAAGGCATTTACAATCTTCTTCGAAATATTGTTGAGGATCCATGTAATCACCAATAATCCTTTCTGATCCATTCATCAAGCTCTGGGGAACCCTCAGGTGGACGAGGGGACCGACCATCAATAAAACTCAATTTCATCCGTGAGCCCAAGGCAAACTTCATCGCCCTACTCCAGACCAAATAATTGTCCCCATCAAGAGGTGAGGAAATGAAGACCATACCAGACGATTCGTGCTCTGCGTCTGTACGAACCTTCTCCTTAGCAACAACCTCCATTGTTGCTCCAGTGAATTGCTCAACCATAGTAAGTTGCCCAGCGTACCACTAAAGAAAAAAAACGCGTACGGATCAGAGACCTTCACAAGAAGACTCTAATACCATGAAGAGAAATTAAAAGGGAAACATGAGCTAAAAGTTGAGCTAAGAAAGGAAAGGAAGCCATGGAATTTGGGGAAGCTTTTCTTTTACTGTCTATATTTTCGTGTATGTACAATATACAAGGCAAGGGGATTAAATACACGAGCCCCTCAACAAACTCTGTCAACCCTAGCTAACAGCATCTCCACGTGGACGAATAGAAATGCAAATAATTGTGTCAGCTATGAACTAACTAACAGAAGCAGAACAAACAAAAGCGTGAATGCGAGATGGAAAGTAAAATGCGTTTTTATCTATCCTGGATCCAAGTGGGCAATTTGTAGAGCACACGTGTGCCTGGAGTGATGAGCTGGTGCTGAGTTAACTTCGTCTTCTTCAGGTTTATGTACAGTGCAGTGCTGGGAACAAATATGAGCAATTCCATCAGTTTATGATGGTTAGGAAATTATGACCATTGAAATTTAGTCACTATTGACAGTTGAAATTTGACCTTTTGCCGAACATATTCTCTTATAATATATGTTACAATTAGAAATGAAAATGCACAAATCAAGTTTGACAAGAGCAAGAAAAATGCACTAAGAGTTTTGCAATTATTCAAGAGCAATCAACCCATCTTTTTTTTAACCATTTCAAATAAAAATCAGTCATCAATTACATGTCATTTCTAATCAATTATTGATTATATCTTCTTCAAATTCAACCAACAATAGCATCAATGGAGCAACGATAAAAAATATATATAAAATATGTCATAATATATACTATGTTAATATATTCAAATCTACCTAACAACCCCAAAAATATCTATACCTTTATATAATTAAAGAGCGGTTTGGTCGATGCCACCACAAGGTGCCCACCCAATTCCACAAATAGATGACATGTGGCGGTGGGGCCTATCTTACTTTGTTAGTTTTATTTTTACTTATTTTTACTTTTAAGTTTTCACCTTTTACTTTTTCATCTTGCTTTTTTATTTTTACCACCTCACACAAGAATATTTGTGAAAAAAGAAAATCAAGGGAAGTGTTGTGTTCATTGACGCGTTTTGACAAAATAATTTTTTTAATGAAATAAAAATATAAAATATTGTCAATTCAATTTAATAATAAGTTTAAAATATGAACTATTCCTTTATTTTGTTTATTGTAATATCAATTCATACTAACATTTTTTTTCTTTGTATATGAATTTTGATTTATATATTACTAATACACAAATTCATTGAAATATTAGTAGCTAAATTTCACTAATTTCTCACAAGAACACTAGAAATTTATGTATATTTGTATGTATTTATTGAAATTAATTCTGTTAATATGTTAAAAACTCTTGTTATTATATACTAATTCCACTGAAATTCCAATAATATATTACAAACTCCTTACAGGATATTTTAATATAATTTTTTATTAGAAAGATAAAAGAAAAAAAAGGAATACACAAAAGGAAAAATAAAAAGACTTCAAATCCAAAAAACTCAAATTTTCTTTTAAAAAACTGATGGATGCAAGATATAAATATAGGATATATATATATCCATAAACAAATTTAAATTGTACACTTCAAATTAGTGGTTTGGATTAAAAATTTGTTAAGCATCCAAGACCAAATTCTTAACATTAGGATTAGACCTTTTACAATAAAACTAAAGAAAAAAAAAAAAAAAAGCAAGCCTTGCCACATGTCGAGCACCCATGAAGTTGGGTGGGCACCCGAAGGGGTGTCATCGACTGAGCCTTAAAGAGCACTCTTTTGGTGTCTTCAATTATTTTGGTATGTCAATTTTTAAATTTATTTATTTATTTTGTTAATTTCCATTGTACTCTCTCTCTACCCAACTTCCCATTTTATATTATATCAATTTGCACATTCTTTTTTTTCCTCTAATTTTTTCAATAACTTTTCATTCTTCTAGCAATTTTTTATTTATCTAATTAATATATTTTTTTAAAATAATAATTAATTAGTTTTTTAATTTAAAAAATATCTATGCACACACATTTGAGTGTGCAACATGTATTACTATAAGATAATACCATAATATATTGCATGCCATAATATTTATGTTAGCTAGCAAGGTGGCCAAGGACATGCAGGCAAGGTGCTCTTACTCGCATTTCGGGAGAATGCGTTTCTGGCTTCTCTCTCACGTTTTATTTTATCTTGAAGTTGTTTTCCACAGTGTAATGCGTCTTTTTGCTGGAACACACTTCTCTTAGTTGTTTTGCACTTTAGCCGTTATTATTGTTAGCTTTGGCAGGTAATTAACCACCTAATTAGTTAGGTGCAGTTAAGTTAGCTTAGTTTCTGTTTAAGCTGGGATTAGACCTATATAATTGGGTCTGGTGTATTGGAATGCGTGTATCACCATTCTCTCTGAATGCAATTCAAGAAACTTTACTAATTCTTACTGCTTCGAGTTTGCCCCCTTGTATTTTCTTGTGTTGTGCTTCATGGTACCAGAGCCAGCCCTCTCTGGTGAACACCCTACTTTCTCAATCATCAAGAAACTTGCAAGCAGCCTGAGTTCCATCAATTAACATTTCACGAGCCCACCACACTTCCACCATGAGCAGCCAAACCAAATCGGAGGCAAAAAGAAAGCAGGTGATTGTTGATATGGATCCTTTGAAGAACCAGGTGACTGAAAACCCTGGAATCGTTCTAATATCCAACACTCTAACGGGATAGAATTACTTGTCCTGGAGCCGTTCAATCAAATTTGCTCTAAGGGCCAAAATGAAATTAGGATTCATTACTGGAAAGAATCCCAAACCTGATCAAGACTCTGAAGAATACGAGTCTTGGTCGAGAGCAGACTCCCTGGTTATATCATGGACCTTGAATACAATCTCAAAAGAAATTGTTGAATCTTTCTTGTACATAAACACAACACGTGAATTGTGGCTTGAAATTGAGTCAAGATATGGAGTGAGCAATGGTCCTTTGATATATCAATTGCAGAGGGAAATTGCATCCATTTCGCAAAGAAATCAGTCAGTTTCCACCTACTTCGCCAACTTGAAGAAACTCTGGGATGAGTTATCTTGCTTAGTAACAGTTCCTGCCTGCACTTGTGGAGTTGCCAAAGAGTTAGCCAGCCTGCAACAACGTGATCATCTAATGTAGTTTTTAATGGGACTTAGTGAATCCTTTGAGCAGATCTGAGGACAAATTTTAATGCTGGAACCATTGCCTGTTGTATCAAAAGCATATGCGATGGTTTTGAGGGATGAAAGGCAAAAGGAGATCAGTATGGCCTTCTCAACTCCCTCTCAAAGTGTGGCTATACAAACGAAAGATTTTCAAGCAGCCAAGAACCAATGGAAGAACAGAACTTCTCAAGAGAAAAGGGGACAACTTTGTACGCACTGTGGCAAAACTGGCCACATCAAAGAAAATTGTTTTGAAATTAAAGGCTATCCAGAGTGGAATAAAACTCTGGTAGAATAGCAGAAGAACAAAGGAGCTAGTACAATTACTACCCCCTCGTTTAGCAGAGCCTTTAGCAGTACAACAAGCCAAGCAACTGATCAAGAATCAACACATAACATTGTTGATCAAGAAGACATTGCAGAAATCACCAAAATGGAACTCAAGAAAGTGATTGGGGAGAGCTCTAACTGTGGATCCAACCAGAATCACCTTGAGGATTTCTCAAGAAAGTCATTTCTTAACTCAGTTACTGAAAATGCAGATTTTTGGGTGATTGATAGTGGAGCTACTTCCCATATGTGCAATGATAAAATTGTTATTCTTGAAAACAAAAGACATAAAAATGGTTTGTTTATCCATCTTGTTGATGGATCCAAACAGTTAGTAAATACAGTTGGTGATGTGCAACTTTCAAAATATGTTGTTGTTGTCTGATGTATTGCTTGTCCCTGCTCTAAAGTTTAATCTTTTATCGGTCAGCAAGCTATGTGAAAACAACAACATTGGTTTTAAATTCTAACCATCCCACTGTATTTTGCAGGACCTGAGGAGTGATAAGACTAAGCTGTAGGAAAGCTTGTAGGAAAACTATACACATTGGATCAGACTTCCTTCAAAGCCAGTACCATAAGCAATTTGAATGATCAGGAACAAGGTCTTGTTACTAAAACAATAGATGTAAATGTATGGCATAAAATACTTGGCCATTCTTTTTCCACTGTAATGAAGCATTTACACTTCTTGAATAAAACAAAGCTCTCTTTTGAATTGTGTGATATTTTTCCTCTTGCCAAGTCCACTACCACCCCTTTACCACCTGGGATTAAATTTACCATGGAAGCAGGGACTGCACTGTCTAATCCGGATACCTACAACAGACTCATAGGCAGGATTCTCTACTTGGGATTTACACAACCAGACATAGCGCATGCAGCTCAGCAGCTGAGCCAGTTCATGAAAACTCCTTGTCAACAGCACTGGGATGCAACACTTCACTTGTTGCGTTATCTTAAAGGGACTCCTACAAAAGGATTGTTCTTTCCAGCAGGAGCAACACCTCAGTTGGTAGCATACAGTGATGCTGACTGGGCTTCCTACATTGACACCAGACGTTCTCTAACGGGCTTCTGTATTTTTCTAGGACCTGCACTCATCTCCTGGAAGACTAAAAAGCAGAACACAGTCTCCAGGTCTACTGCAGAAGCAGAATACTGTAGCATGGCATCCACCACTTGTGAGCTGATTTGGATTTTCAACCTCTTACAGGACCTGCACATCCATGTTCAAACCCCTATTCCGTTTTTCTGCGATAACCAAGCTGCACTACATATTGTGGCGAATCCAATCTTCCATGAACGAACCAAACACTTGGAAATCGACTGCCATGTAGTAAGGAACCAATATAAATCAGGTTTCTTGGCACCACAACATATCTCCTCTAAACGGCAACTTGCGGATGTTTTCACCAAGATACTACCTGGCTCAGCTTTTCCTAGAATTTGTCTCGAAGTTAGGCTTGGTTGACCTACCACCAAGTCTAACTTGAGGGGGGAATGTTAGCTAGCAAGGTGGCCAAGGACACGCAGGCAAGCTGCTCTTACTTGCATTTCGGGAGAATACGTTTCTGGCTTTTCTCTCACGTTTTATTTTAGCTTGAAGTTGTTTTCCACAGTGTAACGCGCCTTTTTGCTGGAACACGCTTCTCTTAGTTGTTTTGCACTTTAGCCGTTATTATTATTAGCTTTGGCAGGTAATTAACCGCCTAATTAGTTAGGTGCAGTTAAGTTAGCTTAGTTTCTGTTTAAGCTGCGATTAGACCTATATAATTGGGCCTGGTGTATTGGAATGCGTGTATCACCATTCTCTCTGAATGCAATTCAAGAAACTACACTAATTCTTACTGCTTCGAGTTTGCCCTTCCATGGCTTCCCTTGTGTTTTCTTGTGTTGCGCTTCAATTTACAACCCACAATTGTTTTTTATAAATATAAATGAAATTACAGGAACACCCTTTAATTTGAAGGGAAATTGACATAATTCCACTGAATGGATGAAATTGAAAAATAACAAACAAAAAATGAATGATTTTGAAAATTGTTTAAAAGCACAATGACTAAAATAAAAATAACCGGAGAAAAATAATATAGCTTGTAATTTTCCTTAGTTCTTGATTTTTTACTTGATCTATTTCATTATTTCAAACACAACTACAGCTATTTACATTTATTTAAACATGAAAATATGTTTGTTTTTAAAAGTTGTTTTTGAAAACACATGTTCTCCACTGAAAATTAAAAATTAAAACTTATATAAGCAAACAGGCTGTAAGCTTCTCAAATTAGAGAAGTAAGACTCATATAATAAACTATAATTATGTAAATTTTCATTTCTTTTTCGCTTTTATTTGATGATTTTAAAGTTTAAATCCGATTTATTTCCATTATTTGACTAACAAACAAAGAATAAAACCATTGTTTTTTAGACAATATAATACGACGACGTTTTCCATGAATTTGTATAATCAATTAATTGATTTCTTGTGGTAGTTGTTTACTGTGTTTATTATATACTTTTTAGTTGCAATGGCTCTTTCATCCTGATTTTTTTTTTGTCTCACGTTTTTTCTACCAACGTACCAATATCTAAAATTTATAAATAATTAGACGTCGTTAAAATTTCGATCATATACGCGTGAATATAATAAATAAATTTTTATATTTTAAAATATATATAAATAAGAATAAAATATATAAATTAATATATCATATTAAAAAAAATCAATTTAAAGTATTGTCGACAGAATAAAAAGTTGGTGTACGATGTCACAATCCGCCTTTTATGAGTGAAAAATATATTTTTTTTATATTAGTACCGATATAATTTAAGTTGAATAATTTTGACACATTTTCCCATATATACATACATCCACTTATAACTTATATACATTTATAAAAGGCTAAATTACATCTACTTCCCCTGAGGTTTGACATAATTACAAATACCCCCTCATTGTTTGGAAAATTACAAATACCCCCCTCAGGTTTGTAATCGTCTAAACAAATAACTCATTTCCATCAATTTTTATGGGTAAACTGACCAAAATGCCCTTATGCACTGAATTATTTTTATTTAATTCTTAAAATTTTTTTGGACTATAATATACAAGGAGAGGTTTCTTAAGTTTTTTACACAGAGGAGCAATAATGAAATTTTCCTTGACCGATTTTTCTACAATTTTAATAAAAAATTCAATGGCAAAATGGTTAATTTGAGCTCTTTGGTTAAAAATTGCAAACCTCAGAGAGGTATTTGTAATTTTTCAAACAACACGGGGGTATTTGTAATTATGTCAAACCTTAGGGGAGGTAGATGTAATTTACCCTTTATAAAAATATATAAAAGAGACATGATTTGACAATGAACAGTATTTTTTGTCTCCCAATATACAACATAATACATACAAAAAACATAAATATTCCTATATGCCTATTTATAAATAAATAAAAGAGATATAATTTAAGAATAAACAAGATTTTTTGTCTCCCAATATACAATACAATACATATAATATATATTTTTACACTATTTAAAATAAATTCAACAAACAAATCCAAACATACACAACTTATTTATATTAATATAATAAAAAAAAATTACAAGTCTACCGCCAAAAGAACTGAATTAGCAAATATATAGCGAATCGTGACTTGGGCTCGCGACTCGCGACCCTTTATTTTATAATTTGTGTGCTGGCTCGCGACCAGTTTTGTTAGTTTTTTTTTTTAATTTTTTATTTGTTTAATTTAATTATTTTTAATTGTTACTTAAGGTTTTTAAAATAATGATTAATTATAAATAATTAATAATTAATATTAGTTATTTGTTATTTTAAAATTTAAAATTTAGAATTATATTTAATAAAATTTTACGATATAATTAAATTTTTAAAAATTAATAAATAATTTACTAATGTAATATATCCTAATAATATTACATTCTGTACGAAAAAATAAAAATATTACAAAGTGATAATTATAAATTATAATAATGACCACGAGTTTCATAAGTATGGCGTTGTCATTGGTGTTGAGGCTTTTTTCACCCACTATAATAAAATTCACTATTGGCTATGGACTAAAACCATGGTAAATAATTATTATTAACTATGGTCAAACAAAAAATCGTTAAAAACCTAGATTATCCCCCACGAAAATTTTTTTTGCCATGATTATGAGCCATTGCAAATGTTTTTGCCATGGTTTTTGCCATGACAAATATTTTAGCCATGATTTTAGTCATGACAAATGTTTTAGCCACACTTGTAAATACCACGGTCAATAATCGTTGTATGACCATGGTCAATAAATTATTATTTTAAAATTTTAAATTATAATTTCATAATTGTTAATGAATATATTTATTAATTAAATATGACCTATAATATTACATTGCGTACAAAAAAATAAAAACTATTACAAAATTAATGATAATTATAAATTATAATAATGACCACTAATTCTAAAGATATATTTATGGGACTTGTGGTTATTATTATATATAATTATTATTAATTTTATAATATTTTTTTATTTTTTTTGTATCAAATATAATATTATTAGGTTATATTGTTTTAATAAATATTTATTATTTTTTAAAAATTTAATTATATTTATTTAGTAAAAATAATTAATGTAATATTTAAATAATAATCATCAATTTTAAATTTAAAATAATAATTAATAGTATTGATCATTAGTGATATATAATTAAATATTAATTATTATTTTAAAATTTTAATTAATAATTAATAAATAATTAAAAAAAATTTAAAAAAAGAATAGACTGGTCGCAAGCTGGACTCACGATTAGCCTAGAATTTAAGAGTCGCGAGCTAGCCCGCGAGAAGGTCATAAAATTAATTAAAAAATGCGGGTCGTGACCCGAAGTCGCAATTCGCTATATTTTTAAAAAGTGTATCGCGAATGCGGTATATGTATAATTATTATTTTTTTATATAATATTTATATAATTGTACTAAACATACACCCTATTTCTAACACACATTTATTTATCTTTATTTTCTCTCTCCCTATCTCCACAAAAATGAAACAAAATATTTTAAAAATGAAACCAAACATAGGGATATATTTTACTATTTATTTTTAGATTTTGAATTGTTTTAGATTGAGGTTTTTTAGGGTTAGATGAAAAATAAATGAAAATAAATTTTAGGACCATTTTTTGTGAAAAATAAGAAATGAAAATTAGGATGTTAAAAATAGTGTTTTTAAAAAAAAATGATTACAATATTTACATTATGAATTACAGTCATAAAAGTCAATATGCGTCAATTATCAATACCAAATATGCATAATTAATCAATAACTATTATTATTGTATATCAGCAACTACTATTAAAGTAAATCAATACACACGTATTAGTGGGATCCGAAACAATAACCAACCTCTTGATCATGGAGCTTCAAATTCGTCAACTAACTTAGGCTTTATTTGACATGTTTTTTATTTTTAAAACCCCTAAAAAATATAAATTTTATTTAACCCTTAAATTTTTTTATTTTTTATTTTAAAAAAAGGAATACGTGAATACAACATGATTGAGTATAGTACAGGTAATCATTAAATTAACATGCTAGAAACAAAGTTGTATGGCCGCGAGGCACCAAGTACACAACAGCGCAGAACAGCCCATTAGATGGTGGCGGAGAGTCCCACGGCGGCGGTTGTTGGCCACGCACTCTTAATAATGGGAAGAAAATGGGCGACGATGAAGCTGGCATGGCACGGCACGGCACGTCACGTCTGGGAATTTGCTGAAACAACGTAACACCAAAATGGAAAAAGGTTTATTAATCTGAATCTTTATCAAGTTTGCCAGAAACGAGTAATATATTTATTGATTAAAGATAAGAAAGTATTTAATTAATTGCTGCCAAATCCTAAAAAAAGATATATATTTAGGAATTATTAATTAAGAGATAATAGAAATCAAGTGGGCCTTAGCCAGATACTAATACAGTCTACCATCCATCCCCACAACAACCAACAAGCATGTGGCTCTTACGCGCTAGGAAGTAGTTCATAATTACAAGGATAAGAAATAATTAACCTAATTTATATTAGTCTCTCCCACATTTAAATATTGGGATAATTATATGTACACCCCTGACCTATAGTTTATTTATACAAATCATCCATATTTTTTGCATAATTACAGAAATCATCCTTGACAGTAAAAAAATATGAATAGTTTGTATAATAATGTCAATACTTTTGAGAGGTGTAAGTGTAATTTTTTAAAACAATAGAGATGATTTGTGAAAACGGTGTTTACATTCAAAAGACAGGTTGAGATTAGGAGTGTAAATAAACCATAAAATAGGGAGTGTAAATGTAATTATCTCTTAAATATTTGAAATACTCAGTTAAGTCAAGTATTATGGTTAAGGAAGGTAGTTAACGCAATCATATTAGGCAAGACTATTTGGCTATTGGAGCGGACTTCAGGCTGTTGAGGTCTACAGTAGTTGAGGTTAGGTTCCACCTTTCCCTTCTTCTTTTATTCGTCAATTAATCCATCTTGGTACGTCATTCTAATGTGCATATAATAAATAATATTTTATATTTTAAAATATATTATAAATATATATATATATATATATATAAATTAATACATCACATTTCAAAAAAGAAAGGAAGAAACCAATTTAGGAGTATTATTGGTGTAAGTAATCACTTTTTGTGTGTAAAAATAATTTTTTTTATATTAATATAGATAAGTGCAATATTAATAACTTTTTTATTATCCTTTTTAACAGCATGACATTTTTGCAAATAAGATATTATTTATTATGAGCTGTTTTTTCCTCTTGGAACTATCAATTCCAAGGCAAACATGGCATATTCCTTGCAAAAGGAATCACCTTTGTCCGGGAAAGTTTAATGTCGGACTCAACAATGCTTGCGTTCTCCGTCCAATCAAAAAGTTAAAAAGTTTAAATTATTAAAAGAAAAATAATTTAATATTAATATTTTAACACGCTTCATTACATACAAACTTTGTACGTGAAATGTGTTTTCATATAAATGGGTGGTAATCGCACAAAAAATCTCTTATTTGGCCCGATTCGATAGTATATTAAAGAACTGCATTGGAAAAATCCAGTTAATATTAGTACGTTCACAATTTTAATGTTACTTATTATAAAGTTTTGGGTAAATTACAATTACTTTTTTTAAGGTTGACATAATTATAAATTCCCACTCATTATTTAAAACTTACAAATATTCAATTCAAATGAAAAATAAGGGTAAATTACATCTTTGGTCCCATAAGTGGACTTGTTTCTAATTTTGGTCTCATACTGCGGGGAATTCACAAATTACATATGTCCATTTTTTTTCCAATCTAAGGACGAAAATGGGCTTTCCGTTAGTTGCTAACTCCAAATCACGTGGTTCGCACGCCTCCGTTAAACTATGCAGGGTAAATTACATCTTTTGTCCCATAATTGGACCAATTTCTAATTTTGATGGCATACTATTGGAATTCAAACATTACATCTTATATATCCATTTTTTTTCAATTTCAGAACCAAAATGGCTTTCCGTTAATTGCTAATGACAAAATGAAGATTACATATCCTAATTTATAGCCTAATATTATCGAAACTTGAAAAAAATTAGGGGCACAATGAACGTTCTATCCCCACAACAAACAAACATATCCTCGCAAAGGAAAATCATTTTTCCTTCTTGGAGTGAAATGTACCATCCAACAATGGACAATTGGCATTTTGCACCCTCGAATTAGAGTGCTTTTGCACTTTGCAACATAAAATTATAAAAATAGCACTTTGCACCTTGCAATTGTATATTTTTTTGGCAACATGCATCCTTTATTCCTTTTCGGTAAATTTTTCCACCGGAAAATATTTCCAGGCTAAAACTAAAGGGCAAATTTGTCTCTTCCAAAGTCCTCCCTCCAAATCTGACTCGATAGATGTTGCCCTAAAACTTGAATATGAAATTGTCCGTGCGTTTTATCTAGCTTATTTGGCAACCTCACCTTTTTTTTTTTATCTTTCAAATATTTATGGATTAAATTATTTGAAAAAACAATTGCTTGGGTGCTGAAAATTATTTTAAAAAATGCAATTAAGTTTTGAAAAACTTCTTGGGTGCCAAAAAATGCAATTAAGAGTAAAAGGAAAAGATAAAAGCATTTTTACCAACTTTTATAAGTTCTCTCAAGCGATTAAGCCCAAAACATATTTAAAACTTTTATTAATATAAGAAAGATATTATTTTCAGAAGATATTCAAAATTACAATGTACAAGTAGAATATACTATCTAAAATACATTGTTAGTCACTACTGCAATGGGTGAAGAAGCTCTCCTTGTCATTGTTGTATGTGAAAATAAAAAATGGAAAGGAATCAACAAAGAGCACACTTTATTAGAAAGAAGCAAGGAGAAGGAAAAATGGGGCAATGAATTATAGAAGCATTTATGAAGTTATATTTGGAGGGAGGAACCTTGAAGATTTCCCCTTTAATTTCAGGCCGGAACGAGTTTTCGATGGCAAAATTCACCTGAGATGCATAGAGGGTACAAGCTGTCAGGGAATATACAATTGCAGGGTGCAAAGTGCTATTTTTAAAATTTCAGGTTGCAAAGTGCAAAAGCACTATAATTTGAGGGTGCAAAATGCCAATTACCCTCCAACAATAAATTTTGAAGGGAAATCATTCTTCTTTCTTCTTCCTCTTATAAAAACTTAATTCTTTTTTTCTTTTTTCTTCCTTTTAGTAGGAACCAAAAATTAAACATGGTTGCAAATGATGAAGTGTTTTGCACTGTGGAAGAGCTACAAGTTTTATAACCTTGTGAATTGACGACAATCCAGTAGAAGGTTTTTTGGATGTTCGAATAAAAGAAATAGGTGTAATTTTTTTGTTTGGGAAGACCCACTGATGTGTACAAAAGCAAAGGTTAGCATACCCGAACTATTTAGTAGGTTGAATAGAATGGAGGACAAGATTTCACAAATGCAACAAAGTCAAATATTTTAATTTATTTTTTGGTGGTTTCATGGACGATGGTGTTGTTTAAATATTATATTAGTTGGAACTTTCTCATTGTTTGTGAGGATATGTTTGTTTGTGGTGGGGATAAATATTCATAATGTCAGGCTATAAATTAGGATATGTAATATTCAATTTTGCATTGTCAATTAAGAGATAGTCCCTTTTGGTCCTGAAATAAGATTAAAAAAAATGGACATATAAGATGTGATATATAAATTTTCACAATATGCGATCAAAATTAGAAACGAGTCTACTTATAGGATAAAAAATATAATTTATCTTGAATCTTTTTATAAAACAAGTGAGAAAATAACAATAAGGTGCAAGGGAGGATAGAAAAGAGCGCGTGGAGGTGGGGGTGGGGGATTAGCCCCTGAGTCTCACGACAACCATAATTGAACCTCGCAACAAAAGGGTGGCAACTACCTGGCAACTCTCTTTAATTTCTCTCGCTCACTCTCACATGAAATAATAGCCGTTTCGTTTTTTCTCACTTCTTTCCCCAAAATTTCCTTTTCTTCTTCTACTACCAAGTTCCATCGCTCTGTCATTTTCCGTCCCCGAAGACTACTGTTGCAGTCAAATCTCCCAAACCCTAGCAAAATATTTCTTATGTCCGCTACTGAACAAAATTTTGATCCACTGTATTGGCTAGTTTTGGCATTTTGCTTGTAGCGGTGGCCTAATGAGTGACTCCCCCTCTTCCTCCTCGTCTTCTTCCTCCTATGACTCCGCCGTCGGACCCTCGGAACCGGTAAGACATGTATCTTGTGCCTTTTCCAGCGTCAGTTTTTATTTTTTAGAGTTTGCTGAAATTGCAATTTGGTCAAATCATTTTTTTTTGGGATGATCGGCGAGTTGATCAAACTCTTTTTTCTTTTTTAACTGTTTTTGCTTTTGTTTCGCCTAAAATGGTCGTTACTTTGATCACCTTGTCTCTGTTTAAAATGTTTTGATGAAATAATTAAATTTACGGCTTTTTGGAAAATTATGCTTTAACTTGCTGTTCCCTGATTATCCTATGTATTAAAAGGTTTGAAGAGTTTCAATTTGCTGTATAAAATATGACTGCATATTGTTGCCTGCAACAAGGAAAGCAGCGGGGTGGTGTGAAAGAAGGTTGTTGAAGTTTGTGGTTTCAATATCACTAGTTAAGTTTAGGTTAAAGAAAGTCTAAACTTTTGGTGGATCCTAGTCAATTCCGTTAAAGTAGGGTCAAATGGTGACTTGTGATCTAAGAAGCTTGGTGAAAAATATGCAAAAATTAAGAAAATTATGTAACAGAGAAATTCTGTTTTATTCGTTTATGTGAATCATGTTGCAAAATGAATTGCAGAATATTGTTGGGAGTCATTCTTCTTCTCAGGGACTCTCTCCAATGGTGTCTCGTCACTGGCGGGATGTGTTCTGGTTGCTCATATTTATGGCGCATTTGATTGTGGTAGGTTTTGTTCTTGGGGTTTTTGGGCTAAATAGATTTAAGCAACCGGATAGGCTGAACATCGATAGGTATACAATGGGGTTTCTTGAGAACAAGGATGGTTTAACTGAAGACTACTGGCCATTGTATGCGGTCGCCAGTGGAGTTGGAGCTGTTCTGGGTTGGACTTGGTTGTTGTTGCTGGGTTCACGAGCAAATCAAATGATGAAGTTCTCGGTGCACATTTTGACTACATATCTTGCTGTCATCAGTGTGCTGTGTTTTTGGGTCGAGCAGTTTTTCTGGGGTGTTGCATTTGCTATTGGTGCTGCATTGCAATTCTTGTATGTTATATCTGTCATCGACAGGTAAACATTGTTACCTTCGGTTAATGTCTTTGAGTTTAATTCAGATCATGTTTATGGGTGAAATAAGTGCTTAATTTAGAATAACCATGATCTCTACCTTTGTTCTTGTGAAAAATTCATGACTTTTAACATCATCTTTTAGTTGACATCAGATGCTTTCTGAAAATCAGAGATCTTGTTTGGTGAAGAAAGTTATCTGAGAGATCAATCTTTTTGCCCTATTCAGTTTTCTCTGACTTGCATCTTTCCATAGGCTTCCGTTTACCATGCTGGTGCTGCAAAGAGCAGTGAAGATGGTATGGAACCTTCCAGAAGTCACAAGAGTGGCGGGCATCTTTATGCTAGTAATGCTTTTATGGCTAGCTCTGTGGTCTTTCGGTGCGGCTGGGGTTGTGGCTTTAGGCATTGGTGATGGTGGTCGCTGGTGGCTTCTTGTGGTGAGCTGGCAAGTTTTTGCTCTGCATATCATGTTTCCTAGGCAGTATTGCAACATAGTTGCTATCACTACTCATCTTAGAACATAAACATAGTGCTGTCACTTGCATGCACAGGTGCTTTGTGTGAGCTTGTTTTGGACTGGTGCAGTTCTCTGTAATGTGGTGCACGTTGTAGTTTCGGGTATGGTTTTTCTTGTCCTTATTCATGGTGGTCGAGAAGCAACATCAATGCCTCCCAAACCAGTGATGAGTTCCTTGCAATATGCCATGACCACATCTTTTGGCAGCATATGCTATGGATCACTCTTTACAGCTGCTATACGAACACTACGGTGGGAGGTGAGGCGAAGATTAAAATTTTGTAATATAATCTTCAGTGAATAAGCACATTAAAATTTCGTGTAATTTTCACTTTGGGTGCCACCTAACCACTGAAAACTTGTCTGGTGTATGTTACAGATCAGAGGATTAAGGTCAAAGATTGGCAGCAACGAGTGTCTGCTCTGTTGTGTTGATTTTCTGTTTCATCTAGTAGAGTTTTTGGTTCGCTGGTTCAACAAGTATGCTTATGTGCAGGTATTTGTTCAACCTTGACTGCACCAACATCCATTTTATTGTCCTTTCATTTTATCAATGGTCTCAAATTAGAGAGAAAGACAAAAGGATTCAGAATGCGCAATACTAAACTCATTCCAAAAGACAGATGCTTGGTATAACTTAGGATTAGAAATACTGCCAATTCCCACAAGTATGGGATTAGGCATCCCACTCTTACCCTTGGTTTTAGTTATTCCCAATAGATTGGGAACAAATCATTATTTTTATATTGATAAAATAACTTTTAGTAAAATTATAATTACAAGATTTGTAGTCACAAAATTATATATTATTTTAAAGACGTTAAATATAATGAATATCAATATAAAAATAAATAAATGTGTTATTAAAATATTTAAATATATGAAAATACCCAAAAATATATATATCATAATTTTATAATTAATTTAACAGATTCAAATAATACTTCTTATGTAATGAGATAGTTAGTTAGTGTTTTTTTTTTTTTTTTTTTTTTAAAGTTTCATTATTATTTACATAAATGAGTATTTTGGAAATTACATAGAAATGATATACTACAATCATTCGAGATTCCTACTTTTATTCCAGTCCTAAACTTATTCTATTTCCACCCAAATTTATTTGTACGTACCAATCACTGGGAATGGCATGGGGCGGGTTTGCCAAAACCTGGGACCCACCCCGGCCTGTCAAGAAAACTCCAGACCCGCCCTGGCCTTGGGACTTGTCGGGTTGGACCCGGATAATATTTTTAAAATATTGAAAAAATATTCTTTTATTAAAAAAGTAACACACCATAACTTTATAAATATGAGACAATAATATTATTGAAAGTTTAATATTTCTTTGTTATAAATATATGTGCATGCTTTAGGCATTAAAATATTAAATTTTTTTAGAATATGTGTTACTTAATATAAACATTAAAACGTTTATAAATTATTTATATCATCATTTTAATTTATAAAAATTTTAAGTTTATGTATTAAAATATAAGTATAAATAAATTATATATATATTTTTATATATGTACAAATATATTTTATACAACTATATATATATATAAAATAAGCGGGGCGGGGCCAGGTCTAACCAGCTAAAAACCGGACCTGTCCCAGGACCCACTTAAACTTCAAAACCCGAACCATTCGGGCGGGTTTGTGTACGGGCCTGAGTCCCCCAGACCCATTACCATCCCTAAGCTGCAGTCGCTCCTTAAGATTTTGCAATGGGTTGGAGGGTGGAGCTACTGATTTCTTGTTCTTATTAGTGTCTTTGATAGGCCCAAACGCACAACTCTCCAGGCCCAGTCGAAGCATCACCTTTTGGACTATGCAAGAAATTAAATATAGCCCAAGGAAGTAACAGCAGTAGTAGGCGGGGTTAGCAGCAGACATAGACTAGACTCCTTTTATTACTTTGATGCTTACAAATGTAGGCTGATCCTTTATCTCTTGGGAAAAGTACGTACTAGGTGGATGTTTAAATCTATGATGAATGAATGAATGAAGGCATGAAGAAAATTTCAGAAAAAAGAAAGCAGGCATTAATGTTTTCCTTATTACTAGTCCCTTTCACTGCCAACCTCTGCTGCTGTCTTTGCAGCTAGCTTGCCTAGAATCCTTACAGTCTAGTCTTACTTGTGAAAGTTGTGGAGATGGAGATTAGCACAACAGTAACAGAGTAGTGATTTTTGCATGCAGATTGCTGTGTATGGAAAAAGCTTTAATCATTCAGCAAAAGATGCGTGGGAGTTATTCCAATCAACAGGTGTTGAAGCACTTATAGCATATGACTGTTCAGGTGCCGTGTTATTCATGGGCACACTCTTGGGTGGACTCATAGCTGGAACATGTGCTGCAATTTGGACTAGGATCAAGCATCCTGAGAGGATAGTAATGGTCGGTTCTACCGCCATGTTGATGGGAATGATCTTGGTAAGACACTCATGTTTCAAAATCCCCTGTCAACCCCTATTACGCTAGGGATGACACTGGGTTGGGTTTGCCAAAACCCGGAACCCGACCTGCCAAGAAATTCTTGGACCCAGGATCCGACCTGCCCCACAGACTCGGGACCTGCCGGGTTGGATCCAGTTAATATTTTAAAATATTTAATTTTTTTTAAAAAAATACTACCATAACTTTATAAATATGATACCATAAATATTATTGAAAGGCTAATTTGGGACCCACCGAGGACCTCGTTAAGGCTTAGGGTCCGGCTTTAATCCGGGACCCATTGCCATCCCAACTGGCCCAAACCTCGACCTATAGATGTATGTGTTATGAATTAGGAATAAAAATATAGTGCACAGGGAAACAAGAAAGAGATCAAGAAAAAGAAAATGTAAGATACTAGATACTGGGAAATAAATTGCTCTCTATGTCTACTGTTGCAAAAGTTTCTATTATTATGATAAGAGTCCAACAGAAAGTCGGCCATGAATTAAATGTATAGCTAGAGTGCCGTAGAACAATGTAAATAAAAACACAAAGCATTGCAAAGTGTTGCCGGCTCACAGGTGGTGTGTCCTCTGGATATTACAGGTTGGTCTAGCAATGGTAGTTGTGGAGAGTGCGGTGACATCTATATACATCTGTTACGCCGAAGACCCGTCCTTAATAAACAGATGGGATGCCGCGTTCTTCGCCCAGCTATCGGAAAAACTACACCAACGCCTACAGCACCGGAGCGCTCGGGCCAGACAAGTATTGACGCATAGAGTAGACGAACAGGTACAAACAGCAGCTCTTGCTTAGTCTAAATCTTGTACAAGTTGCCTGCCTTAATGTAACTTTTTTGTGTACATTTCCATCTTATTTTGCTTCTTTTTAACCACTCTGTATCCCGTCAGTCGGTCCTTCTTCTACATAGAATTAATTCCCAAGTTCAGATATTAATGATTGAGGCCCACAAATATTGTACATTGTTGAACGTAGACAGAAGTAAAAAAAAAGTAGAGACAGTTAAAAAAGTTGAATTTGAGCAGAAGAAAGAGAGCTGGAAGGGTAGCAGGAAAGACGTACAACAAAAATTAAAGTTAAGAACGACATTTCATTGACAAGAATTGATGTGTGAAATGTGGCCAATTTCCACCACTGTTTCTTTCATTCCTGTATGTCCTTCCCTCTCCACATATTCAATGTAGAAAGCATGAAGCAAATGTGTATTCCTTAACTATATTGATTCGGGTGACGGGTAGCGATCTCTGATGACGTCTGTGTTTGACTGATCCGAGTAGCGGGTAGCTATCCTTGGTGACGTGTGTGCTTGCGATCTCGACCTGTCACCCAGAAAGTAGTGGTACCTAAGAAGAGAGCAAATGTGAGTCTAGTGGGGATCGTTCTCGGCGAAGACCCTTCGATGCTTAAGTTAGCTCAAGCTTGAGATGGCTAAAATGCGATCTAAGTAGAAGGATAGATTGAATGCTATTAATATTAATGCAATGAAACATGAGTATTTATAGAGCCATATGTATGTACTTGCCTAATCCACGTGGCTTCATCTCAATGCTTCAGCTGTCATAAGACCAAGGGTCTAGATTTCGTGTTTTCTTGAGCGGGTTTCAGGTCGCGGGTTGCGGATCGGGTCCTCGGTAGCCACCCGACTGCCCTGTGCGCGGATCCTAAGGTCCATATGTAAATTTAGCACCATTTCAGGGTTATTTGTGTCTTTTCTATATATATGGAGTACAACCCTATCAATATCCGTGTGCTGGTGTAATTATACGTAAATATCTTATAATTTGAGATATTATGTTGAATATCTATGTCGTTTGTTTTTGTTTAACAAATAAATACTCATAAGGAATTTATTGATATTAGCAAAAGGAAATGAATGGAATTTCATTTCTTCCCCCGATTGACTTACTAGCGACTTATTACAGGTCAAATAAATATTTTTTGACTAAATTAGTTTATAAAGATGGAGATGTACATCCTCACATGCATTCACGCGATGTATGAGGGTAGCTTACTATAAAAGATTTGTTTACCTACATAAGTCGGTATAATTTAATTGGGGTAAATTTGGATTTTCATTTAATCTTGTTGTTAATATTAATAAATTTGATAAATTTTAACTAATAAAAAAATTTATTTGTTGGACAGAACAAATGTTAAGAACACCAAATATAATTTTTTAAATCATACAAAATATACGTTCAATTGCACCAAACCTCGTGAAGGGAGACCCTCAAATAATATCAGGTTTATCAACTTAGACGTGCTTATGTTCAACACACAGTTCTGGTATAGCCCAGTAAATGGCCAATCACGTGGGCCCTACACATATATATGATTGTGATATTCTGGAATTTAGCCAAGAATAGACCATATAATTCTTGTGCAATATGAGGACAAAAAAAAAAAAGAAAGAAAGAAAAAAAAAGAAGGAAAAAAGGCAGTTCAAATTTTGTACAAATTCTACTCTAATATTCTTAGTAGTTCAAAGTTAGCATAATATAATTTTAAAAACAGTTTCTACTCTAGAAGTAGAGTCCCAAAACAAATATATATTATAGAAGTAATAAATTGTGAAATAATTTTTTTAATGGGGGGGAGTTTATAGTATTTACTATTAAGGTAAATTACAGCTACCTCCCCTGAGGTTTGACATAATTACAAATATCCACTCGTTGTTTTAAAAATTACAAATACTCCTATGAGGTTTGTAATTTTTAACCAAATGCCTCAAATTGATCATTTTGCCCTTGATTTTTTTTTAAAAAAAAATTATAGAAAAATTAGTTGAGGCAAATTATATTATTGCCCATATGTGTAAAAAATCTCTCCCTGCACATTGTAGTTAAAAAAATTTAAGAATCAAATAAAAAAATTCAATTTGTCTTAGGGCATTTTGATCAGTTCACCCGTAAAATTGTATGGAAATAAGTTATTTGTTAAACGATTATAAATTTCATGAGTATTAATTATTTTTTAAATAATAAAAAAATATTTATAATTATACTAAATTTTAGGAGAAGGAACTGTAATTTATTACTATTACCCAATAATTTTACAGAGTAAGTCCCCACAAAGCTACATTAATAATATATCAACAACTAGGTACCTAGTACTACTCTTTTCACCCTCCAAAAGACCCACATCTGTGGCGCTTGTAACGACCTGACCTCACCCATCGTTGCCTTGAAAATTGTGCCTGTTCGGCTCCGTGATTGATTGAAGAGGCTAAATTTATGTTTCGAATGTGAACTTAATTTTTTATATCGTTTGGTCCTTTTTTCATATTAATTTTTGAAATTGAATTATATCAAAATTACGTTTTGATAAAAGTAATACTTCGTAACATTTAATCTCACAGTATATATTTTTTTAATCTAATTACTTATTATGCCCATTAAATTCTACCATTACCATTTGACCGGGGGTTAGTTTTAGAATTTAACTAAATTTATAGTTGTATAATCGATTATTGAAATAATGAATTCAAATTCCATAATCACTTTTCCTAAAATCAATTATTTCAATATGTCTGGCAAATTGGACATATGAAACTTTCATATTTGGACAAAATAAATATTTGATCTTAGTACTATATATATTTGGACTAACTAAATATGTTTTTTTTAAGGGTGAATTACAGTTACTTTTCTTAAGGTTTGACATAACTATAAATACCTCCTCTTTGTTTGAAAAATTATAAATACCCCCATGAGGTTTGTAAGTTTTAACCAAAGGTCTGAAATCGACCATTTTGCCCTTGAATTTTTAGTTAAAATTGTAGAAAATCAACCGAGACGAATTGCATTATTGCTCATCTGTGTAAAAAACTTAAGAAATATCTCCATGCGCATTATAATCCAAAAAAATTCAAAATTTTTTAAGAATAATTCAGTTTGCATAAGGATATCTTGGTCAGTTCACCCGTAAAAATGAGTTATTTGTTAGATGGTTACAGATTTCGAGGAGGTATTTGTAATTTTCCAAATAATAAGGGGATATTTGTGGTTATGCTAAACCTCAGCGAAGGTAGCTATATTTACCTTTTTTTTTATATATATCAATGAAGGTTCAAGATTGAAGATCATTTTAGACTTTTTAGTTTTGGGTAATTAAATTACATAGCCCTTAAATGTAATTAGATTGAGTTTCACAAACAGCACTCACCCAAATACACCCCTAATTCAGATTGTAATTATGATTTACATGGACATCCGCTTATCTGCAAAAAAAATTCATATACATACCCTGAGATAAATTAACACCAACACCCAACCCTGTATCTATTAATTATCATCCACGATTAAAATAAATCAAATCATATTTATCAAATAATCAAGATTAATATATAAAAAGAAAAAAAATACAAACAACCCCATATGATATTACTGTGCAAATTACCCTCTTATAAAAAAATAAATAGCAATTTATCCCCTTTTATTTTTTAAATGAAGCAATTTACCCCATGTGTTTTTCAAAATGAACCAATTTACCTACCTACGTAGGGAGGTAAATTGCTTCATTTTGAAAAACACAGGGGGTAAATTGCTAATTTTTTTCATAGGGGGATAATTTACTCATTTGCAATATCATAAGAGGGTAAATTGCATTAAGCCGTATATAAAAATCTTGGGGTTGGATATAGCTAATGTCCATTTCAATGCATGGGTTTCCTTTTTCCTGCGACATCCGGACGACGAGAAACCGATTCCCCAAAATGCATAGGCGAAGGGAATCTCGGCCGGAAGACGGTGGCGCGTCAAGGGAACATGTGGGCTGCAGTGGCAGGTGACGGTGGCTGGCCCAGTACATTTATCCTGCAGCGGGGGAACAGCCACGGCATACATACTGGCACGTGGCGTTTTTGAAGGCATGCAATAATTAATACCATGCATATATAATTTAATTCTCAATTAATTCCTCTCCTAACAAAATTAATTATATTCCTACCTTTCAATGGCCATCCCACTCACCCCACCTATAAATAAATTTTGTCACTGATCACACAATTATTATTTCGAAATATAAAAATAGTTAAACATTAATCCAATTGAAATTAAAATTACTATTTTTTTTATCTATTATATTAGAGTATAAATGTAGCATCTTCGTAAGTAAATATGTACATAATTTATATTTTTTTATGTAATAATTAAGAAATTCAGTAATATATAATATATAGAATTGAACAGACGCACCACTAACTGTTTTTTGTTACTAAAAATATTTCCTGGTAAAAAGTTTCAAAAGTCGCGGTATTAGTTTCGATTGATATAAATTTGATGGGCATATCTCGAATTTAATCAAACGCATTCTTGCATTCTCAGAGTAAGCATAATCATTCATTAATGAAGGCAAATAATATGTATATATATATATATATGATGCGGCTTGTGATTTGATTAGTACCCCTTTGCGTGAAGTATTATTCATTTTAGCTCTGTATGAACCTCACAGTTTTGTCCTGAAAAAGCGCCTCGCTAGGGAGAAGAGGCATTGGGGCTTATAAGCCACTCAAGCTCATTGTCTACAACAAATGTGGGACACTTGCTACGTCAATATATATATATATATATAAGATAAAATAAGGGTAAATTACAACTACCTCCCCTGAGGTTTGACATAATTGTAAATATCTTCTCGTTATTTGAAAAATTATAAATACCCCTGAGGTTTGTAATCATCTAACAAATAACCCATTTTCATCTATTTTTATTGGTGAACTAACCAAAATGCCCTTAAATATTTTATTTAATTTTTAAAATTCTTTGAAAATTTTTGGACTACAATGCGCAGGGAGAGGTTCTTAAAGTTTTTTACACAGAAAAGTTAATAATGCAATTTGCCTCGGCTGATTTTTCTGCAATTTAACTAAAAAATCAAGGGCAAAATGGTCAATTTTAGATTTTTTGTTGAAAATTATAAATCTCAGAGGGGTATTTGTAATTTTTCAAACAATAAGGGGTATTTGTAATTATGTCAAACCTCAGGAAATATAGATATAATTTATCCATAAAATAAATAAATAAAAATGGAGGGAATATTACATAAGTTATAGTAATAATTTATAAATTAGAAGAGAAGAGTGAGAATGGTACGTACAAAGTAATAATGCAGCAATGAATAGACAATGAATCAAAGAAAAGAACTAGACAGAATGAGACAGAGGAGAGGGCTGCATGCATCATGTCCTTCCTTCACACACCAGAGGGACCCCCCTTCCCCCCCCCCCCCCCCCCCCCTATATGTATATGTATATATATGTTGTACACACCACTATATAAAATTTAATCCAATGTAAGAAATTTTGGCTCATGTATGACACTCATACTTATGCATGCTAACATATATGTGCTTATATAATGGGTAGGGACCAATTGAAAATAAAGAATAACAAGAACACGTCTTTAATATTCTGCAAAATTTTAGAGTTGTAGTAACGATAGTTTATTGCTGAATAAATCAATTAACAGAGTTATCAGCTATTTAAAGAAAAAGAGTCGTAATCTTAATCTAGTTAAACAAGCATGAAACTGGCTGAGTATCTTAAAAGCTTATGAGACTCGATCAAAAATACCCTACTATGCTGGCACTCCGAGAAAATATGAGGCCTATAGATAACTATGTAAAATAGGATAAGTAATTAAAGTCGACTGAAAATTAAAAAAATTTGAAAAATCATCTGGACGTGACGAACAACGACCCTCACTACTATTGTCGTGAGGGGCTATTGAAGACAATCAAAACGGTGGACGTGGCTGGTCCTGGAATTTCAATTGGATTAAAAGTTACGACCTTTTGAAATTTTACCGACAAACTATGCAACCAGAAGCGTTAAAACTTTGATTTACTCCAATTTAAATGTTCAAAAAACGCATTCTGTCTCTTGTTCTATGATATTATACCACTATATATGTTCGGCACGTGACGTCCACGCGGCTGAAAAACTGCAATAATCCATCCTCCTGAGAAAAATACGTACAACTACGTCCATTGTCTTAAAGCAAATAGAAGCAGCAACTCTCTTATTCGCGGCCGTCAATTCCATCTTTCCAAGAAGGATTGCGCGCTTTCGTTCTTATTCAATTAAATTTGTAACCCTTTTCTTGTTAATTTCTTCTGCTGTCACTTCTGCTTCGACTTCCCACGTTTTGGTTTTTTCCCGAACACACACGCAGTGCTGCGCGCAGGTGTAATAACATGAAGGCAGCCGACGTTGCGCAGCGTCTTTCTCTCACCAACTTTGATGTTGTCTATGCCCATTCCCAGCCACCCTTTAACCTCAGGTGCTCAGAAATTTGTAGTTTGCATGATACATATCGTACGTTTTGTGTGCTGGTTTTCTTGTGTATATATGGTTGTATTTCTTGCATGTTTTTGTGTGGGATGTACGTGTTTATATATGTGCATGTAGGGGTGATGACAGTGGTGTAAACGGGGCACGTGTTGCGGATCTTGGAGAGCTTGAACAGTCTGCTGGAAATGGATTCTTAGATGCTGTTAATTTCAGCAGAAGTATGGTTTTTGAGTTATATTGCACACCATGTGTTTGTTCTTTCTCTCTCTCTCTCTCTTTCTGACATAATGGCATTCTTAGTATACAATGGCATGAAGGGAAGCAATGTCTCATCACTTGTGTGTAATAACTTGCAGTTTGGTGGATTCACCAATGTAAGTCTTTTCTTTTAATCTTCAAACTAAATTGATGATGTGAAGAATCTGTGGTTGATTTTTCTGAAAAGTAGTGTGTTTGTTGTACAGAGTTTAGCTTCAGGTGAGATGGGGTCATCATCAGGTGGAGGAGTAGACATAGTGCAGAAGGGTGGAACAATGGGGTTTGGAGGGTCAATGGGAAATGCAAACATTGACAACTGGGGGGATTTTGGGGTGGTAGCAGATCACAGCCAACACAGAGAAACTTCAACGGACACTGATGACAAAAATCTGGTCATGATTTAACCACTGTCTTCTGCTACTGATCAATTTCTTGGAATTTTGTTCTTGCACTTTGTGTCAAGAGTTACCAATCTTTAAAATTTGAGTGAGTTAATGAATTCCAACTAGTTTAGCAGGTATTAATTAATGTTGTTTCTAGGCTGCAAGAGATCTGTAGGTTTCTGTGTATCTTTTCCATGTTTTCTGCTGCATATTTCTTTGCTTCCTTTGTATAAGTCCACTAGAAACAATGATTTGGAAAATGACTGGTGTTGCTGCTCTTGTTTGGGAAATTATCAAATTGAATTCTCTGGGAGTTATTTGTTGTCCTCAAAGTAACTGAGCCTGAAAGGACATATACTGTACTCTTCTGAAAAGGTTGTTGATATTGGGACCATTAATGTATGGAACATAGTGGTTTTTCTTTGTGTTTGTTGTATTACATCAAAAGATTCAAAATTTTGTTTTAATTTTCAGTTGGATGTGTTATTTATCTTTTGGTTTACACATATTAGTTCCCTGGAGTTCATCATGAAAGAATGATAGTTGTGGATTCTACGGACCAGGACAGGCGGACAATCGGAGATCATAAGGTTGTTGTTGTTGTTTTCCACTGCTTTTGTCTCACTTCTTTCATGAACTATTCAGTTATTTGTAAGTGATTCTTGTTCCCCTTGTTTTAGGCACTTCGCAGGCTGGCTCAGAATCGTGAAGCTGCAAGGAAGAGTCGAATGCGAAAAAAGGTAACAATTGTAAATCTCTCTGAATTTGGTATGTTATCTTTGGGAACAAGAGAGTATACTGTGAAATTGAGTCCACTGAGAAAAACTGAGAAACAGTTTGTTTCTGCTTCAGTTTAACGATATACGTAGATGTTCCTTATCGGCACAACTTTTGGGACAGAGTCGAAAATTTATTTTTGCTCCTAGTCCATCAAATATGGTACCATGATGTAGTGATTTATAGACAATTTCGAGATGATATATGTTTCGGGTTTGGACGTAGGCGTATGTTCAACAGCTGGAGAACAGTGGGAAAAGGCTTGCACAGCTGGAGCAGGACCTCAAAAGAGCACGGCAGCAGGTGATTTCTCTGTGATTTTGTTAATCCTAAGCACAGTCTTGATGTTAGGAATTTGTCCCTTATTGTGATCATTCGGAACAAAATATGTAACATTGTAATGGTTAGCATATAGAAGTTTCTTAGTGCAATGCAGGAGCCTCCAATGTTAGAAGGAAGTTTTTTCCAATGTCCTAAGGACTCATGATGTAAGAAAAAACACAGGAATAAGCTTCAACGTTTAGCTGCAACGGTTAACTGAATAATATCTTGTTAGTATCTGCAACTGGTTTTCTCATAAAGAATTAACCATCCTTAGTCCCTGAATGCAGGGTATCTTCGCTGCATCGGGATTTTCAGGAGATGAGATTCATTCTATGGGTGGAAGTGGTGAGATATCTTGGGATTACTACTGTTTTTAGAAACTTATAGAAACTAGCTTAGTGCTTGATGGTAATGCCTTTTAAGTTGAGATAAATCCATGAATGCTCGCTCCGTTTCGTTAACTTTGTAATGACGTCTGTAGGGTCTATGGCATTTGACATAGACTACGCACGCTGGCTGGATGAACATCAACGACTCGTTAACAATCTGAGAACAGCTGTAAATTCTCATGTGACCGACAGTGAATTGCAGCTTCTTGTTGACGCGGTGATGTCCCATTACGATGAAATATTCCGGCTCAAGAGCTCGGGTGCAAAATCGGACATATTTCATATTCTCTCCGGTGTGTGGAAATCGCCTGCTGAAAGGTGTTTGATGTGGTTAGGGGGATCTCGCTCGTCTGAGGTTCTCAAGGTGGTCCGATATTTCATTTACTACTTATTTGAGCTATACCGAAAAATTGCTTCATCAATCCAATTCTACTTTCTTGAATCTCAGATACTCGGAGACCAAATCGAGCCGTTAACAGAACAACAGCTTGTGGGCATTTTTAATCTGCAGCAATCATCCCAACAAGCTGAGGATGCTTTATCCCAAGGAATGGAAGCTTTACAACAATCACTTGTAGAGACACTCTCCTCCGGCTGTCTTGGCCCGCGTCGTTCTGAATACGTTGCTGATTACATGGGTCAAATGGCAACTGCAATGAGCAAACTAGCAACACTTGAGAATTTCCTTCATCAGGTATATCCCATGATGTTTCATGATGTCTTAGTATCCCATAATGCAGCAACAAAACTGTGACAAGTTGTAATAAGGCCAGTATTTGCTCTGCTCTTTGACAGGCTGACCTTCTGAGACTACAAACCTTACAACAATTGCGACGAATCTTGACGACACGTCAAGCTGCGCGTGCTCTTCTTGCCATCAACGATTACAAGTCGAGGCTCCGAGCTCTGAGTTCTTTATGGCTGGCACGTCCGAGAGGATGACAGTAGCCTTTTTCTGCAGCATTTGTCTTAATATGACCGGATGCCCATGCAAATTGATGATTAAGGTAAAATTTCTTGCTTTCTTACAGTATAAAATATATGACAACATTCACCTGAAAAGGAGTTGATTTGAGGTTGCAGCATTACTACATTTCTGTCTTCCTATTCAACCTTGTATGGCATACCAAAGATCCAAAACTAGCACAATCCCATTAATGCACCTCACAGCCATTTCATTTACATTAGCTGAAAAGTGAACAATATATTCACATGATTTGATGAAATAAAAGAACCAATAATTACATAGACACCCATTAATTTTGAAAAATTACACAAGCGCCCCCTGCAACAATACTTACACTACAACTTTCTCTCTGCCATTCAATTTTAAGGAGGGAACCTATAACTTAAACTATGAGCAAAGGGGATCCTCTAATTTTTTTTTGTAATATGACAAATCTATAAGGGTGTTAGTGAAATTATCCTGTAAGGAATCTGATGATCAGTTTGCCTTCTCCACCCTCTTGTATTTTCTTCCTTTCTCATTCTTCTTCCTCCCTGCAGACATATGCCAAGAACAGACTTGTCAATAACAGAACATGTAAAGTAATCAATAAACCACAAACAAATAATCCTTAAAAACAACATACTTGATCTGTTTTTCCTTTGAACAGTTTGTGGTATGAAAACTCCTGTCCCATTTCCACTTCTCCACAAGTTCAACATCCATGCAGGCGCTGCAGCACAATCCTCCTTATTCCCGGGCCAATTGTAATAGCATCTAGGCTGTCGAACGCTACACGTTCCGCCCCGTTTTCGGCCTTCTAGAATCTTGTTCTCACATGCATCTTCATCATCTTCAGCTGTCAACTGCAAGACTTGCCTTCTTAGTTCATCATAGAAAACATCATCGTCCTCTTCAAAGTATTCGTCGGACGAGTAAACCTTTGTCGTGTGCTTTTCTTGTTGTAGGTAGCCATGAACATCCATATTGAGTGGAGGAACTGATGGTTGATCATGCTGCCAATGGCATATCTGTCTGATCTTATATAGTTGAGGGAAGAGGAAGAGGTTGCTTTGATTGTAGTCAACGTTGAAAGGCAGTGGAAATGGTCTTGTAAGAGGTTGTCAAGTGGCAGCAAATGCAAGGAATATATGCCTATGTCTGGATTTTAGTGCTAATAGTTAATGTTCATGTATCAGTTTTCATTACATTGAATTTTCTATGACAATAAAGCCTTATTTGGGTATATTACGCGTTGATTGCTTTTAAGGCCCCTGCAAGACTGCAGTCCATTCACATTTGAAAAATGGTTGGAGTCCATTCACATTTCTTTACTTTTGACTCCTTTTAATCAGGCGGAAATTCTAATCCGAACCCGATTTGATAAGATCAACTTATTGTGTGACTGATGTAGTTCAAGAAAAGTGATCAATCGCATAACAAGTGTGATAAGTTTGGTTCGACTAAATTGAGTAAGAATTTTTCATTAATTTCAGTTTTCAATGAAAAGACAATTTTGTCCTTGGATTACTCTGAATTTAGGTGCCGTAAAATGAAATTCAAAGAAAAGGGTACGACTATAAGTGTCAAATTTACGACAAGGTTAAGTTGGGGCTGAAGCCATTTTCAATCGAGTAGTCAACGTTGTCAGCTGCTACATATTTTAGGTAATTTTTATAGTACGAGAACATGCAATAAACATAGTTAATAGGTACCAAATTTATTGTTGACAAATATATTAGGTTAGGCCATCTGAGTCATTAAACTTTGGAGTGACATTAGGAGGGTATGAGTGCTAATTAAACAATATTTTGACAGCTATTTTCAACTTGATTAAATCATCCCATTTGAAACCATCAAATTCTTGAATCTGAATCCAGCTGATTAGAAGTTTCTTTTCTATGGTAAATTATAATGAATTTTTTTGAAATTTGTTATAATTATAAATATTCTCTTATTTGAAAAATACAAATACCCTATTAGAATTAACGATCGTCTAATAAATATCCTCTCGTGTCAACTCAGTATAAGGATATTTGCTTGACGACCATTATTCTAGGGGGCATTCTTAAATTTTCAACAATAAACAGATATATATAATTATAATAAATTTCAAATCAACCCGATGTAATTTGACTTTCTTTTCTAACAGGTTCAACTTTTAGTCAGAATTTTGCACATCTTTGCACTGAATCTTGATTGGAGGAGAAGTCCTAAATATGAAAGTTTGTGGTTGGCCGACAGTACTAACCTCTCCCTCCCTTTGTAGTCAGTCATACATAAATAATACATGCTGCATGTTGAACAACCTTATGAAAACCTTAATCCTGATCGAATTTGCAGTTTTTGGCAAAATATACAAGGCAAGTGAAATCAGCAAGACAACACAAATCTTTGTACTGAATATTCATGCAATGTCATTGAAGTGAAGTAACTCACAAGTATTACCGAGGGGAAATTTCGAATACAGAAAAAACAGTGGAAGACGCGAGTTGAGCACATAGGATGACAGAAAATCTGGATGTATTGTGACCAAGACAACAACTAAATGAAGCACAAAGTTTCTTTCTTTCCGGCAGGTGCAACAAGACTGCGTGATAGAAGCCAATGCTCCAGCATCGAATTCCATTTTTTCAACATCTTTGGCATTTTCCGGTTGTTGAAAATCCTACCTGCACAACTCCAAGAGTCAATAATACGTGTACAGTCATGCTAATTTCGTAAGAGCGTTAGCCAAAAGGAACGATGAATAATAGGATAGACATCGTCAATTTACTCAAACGAATTTAGCTCTGTTGGGCATTGAACGAAAATCCCATACTAGTTTGTTCTTCACATACCATTGCTAGACAGAGAAAAGAACACTGATAAGATGCTGGCTTCAATTACCTGTCAAAGTAGAAATGGTGGAGCTCAGATTATTGATCCGGGGGATAAATAGACAGCTTAAATCCGGTGCTTCTAGTGCTTTGCTCGACTTGCATCTGTTTTTTCTTCTCCTGAATTTTTCTAGCAGAAGCAGCTGCTGATCTGGTGGTGCAGTAGAGTTCGACTAGCTGGAGGCTTGCAATATCTGCAAAACCTGATGGGAGTGCTTCAAGGCTACTGCAATGTTTAATAAACAGATGTTTAAGTCTGGGAAAGTGACGAGCCGAAGCATTCCAAGAAACTAAGTCACTCCTTCCAATGTGTAAAATTCTGAGAGCTCGGAAACCACCATCCTCTGGCTGCCACCACTCTCCTGTGAATGCATTATCTTTCAGTTTAAGGATTTCGAGGTTTTCCAACATTCCCAGGGTCGACATGTCCTTCCAATCAAGTAAGGTATCTGATAAAGTAAGTTTCTTCAGCTTTGGAGGGAATTTATACCTCTGAGGAAGGCTAGTCAATTTTCCTTCAGAAGGTGGACGAGGAAATACATCGTTCAGCAGCTTTAAATTTTCAAGATGGCTCAATTTCCCCAGACTGTCAAACAACATACTTCCGCTCTTGTTTTCCAGAAGTTTAGCCAACTGACCACGAATGCCCAAAACTTTCAGGTTAGGAGCCCGAGCAAACACATCTTCCGTGCAACTTTCCGGTGATATTGTCGAAAGTGTTTGTAGGCTCCCAATCATCAGAGAATCATCTTTGCTTTTTCTTGATTTGGAAAGAGGACCTGGCAAAGCTGTGGATGCATTTGTTTTCAAGTGTCTTAACTGAATCATCTTCCATATGTCTGCTTTGATTTCAAGGGTGCGTGAAGATGTTACGATGACAAGAGTTTGGATGTTCCAGAGGGAGGAGAAGGCCGCAGGAAGAACCTTGAAATTACTAGAAAGAACAATATACCTCAAATGCACCAGTTGAGTAAGATCAGTTGGGAAACGAGGGAAAGTGATGGACTTGGCATCTAATACTCTAAGCAACTTAAATGCTCCAGGGATGGATGAAATGTGCTCTGCTTGTAAGATTGTTTCTTCATTGGAGAAACACAAGAAAGAACGAACGCGTGGACCAACTGGTTTTGCGGAGATGTAGTTCGAAACACGGGAATGAATGCAAAGGCGACGGTACCTTTCTAAGGCAGGATTGGAAGACACATAGGTACGTTGATCAAAATACTTAATTTCTTGGAAAAAGTTCTCTTCTGCCGCTTCCTTCTTGCAGAACTCATGCAGCATATCATGAATACGGCATGTTTTAATTTTACCGTTCGATCTGTACTGCCCTACCATCACTAAATTCCTGTTCACAAGATCCTCCAAGTACTCCTCTCCAATGACCTCCAAGCTCATTCCCTCCTTCTGCTGTATGAACCCTTCCGCAATCCACAAGCGAACTAGTTTCCACACTAGAATCTCACAGTCTTCAGGGAACATCCCGAAATAGATAAAACATGCTTTTAAATGGTAAGGAAGGTGATTGTAACTTAGAGCTATAAAATTGTCCATACGTTTCTCCTGATCCATGGCAATATATGCATCAACACTTTTAGCAACTTGCTCCCACCAGTCTGTTCCTTTTTCCAGCAGAATCCCTCCAATTACCACTATAGCAAGTGGTAGCCCACGACATTCATTGGCTATATGCTTTCCATCTTTAACTAAATCCTCCGGGCAGTTCTCTGCACCTAGTGCCTTTCTTTGGAGTAACCTCCAACTCTCATCAGGCGTTAGAAAACGCAAATTATGAGGTTCCCTGCTGGGATTAGCATGCCTAGCAACTCTCTTAATACGACTAGTTATCAATATTCTACTCCGCTTGTTGTTCTTAGGGAAGGCAACCTTGAGATCGTTCCAGGCCTCTTCGCTCCAAACATCATCCATAACAATCAAATATTTTCCTTTCTCCAAGATTCTACAGAGTTCTTTAGCCAAATTTTCATCATTCATCTTATACATGGAATCATTGAGTTGGGTGAAATTACTCAGAATATGAAGAAAGACTTCTTTTCTGCTGTACTCTTGAGAAATATAAACCCACGCACGACTGTAGAACTCATATTCAATCTTGGGATCACGATAAATCATTTTCGCCAGTGTTGTCTTACCAAGGCCGGGCATCCCAACAATTGAGATAACTTCTAGTTCTTCAGATCCTCCAGTGAGAAGATTGATCACTTTTTCTGCCTCATCTTCAAAACCCACGACATTGTCTTCTTCAACTATAGGAGGCTGCGTTATAGTGAAGAAAGACTTAGCCCATGAAATGAAAATAACAAGATAACGCATATATAATATAAGATGAATAACTTAATCTTCAGTGCACAACAGTCCCAGTGTATTTCTACACTTGTCTCCAATAATCTAAATACGTCAAAATCATTACTCAAGGAAACACGAACGACACCCATGAAGAGCTTAATTGAGCTTTAATCTGAATGGCGAATGAAGAAAGAAAATATAAAACCGATTACCAACACTCTCACGGCAATGGATGACAATAGGAGAGTAAGAATATCTTTATCAAATTCTTGTGCATGAAAATAAGTTCCCCAGTGTTTTGTTAGAAAAACACATGCTTTTAGTGAATGTCGGGTGGTAGCCGCAGGAGCAACAGTTGGCGTTCAGTGGCAGTTCTGGTTCCGGGACACATGAGAATACTATTCTCCTCCAAAAAGGTTGTAAGATAATCAGATTTTTCAACACCATTGTTAATCATAGAGCTTAGAGTCCTCCGGCAAGATAACAGTACGAGAACAAGTAATTCCATCATGGTTCCCGCAGGTGACTTCGTATGATTACCGACAACACTTCTACTATGTTCAAGAATACCATTTCAAGACATCTACGTAATAACATACACAAATATATGATATGATCTCAAAAATCTAAACTTAGTAAACAATCATGAGACTTAAAAAATCCAGATGCAACATTGAAAATTCAAACAAAACCAGAAAAGAGAAAAGAAAGGCCTCTATTTTTTGCTTTACCTTTTTCTCTTTAGTTCCTTTATCAGCTCCATCACCAACGTGGAGAGCTTCAAACCCAAACTTCTTGTTCTCATAAATATCCTTCACCTTTGCCCGGATCTGCTCAATATCCCTCGCCACGCTCCGGAGCTTCGCCGGATAATCGAATATGTGGAAAGCTTTCTCAATGTGCTTCCGGGCCTTGTGCACAGCCGCGTGGGCAACAAACGTATCGATGGCATCTTCAGCCTCGTAAACCACGTCTCTGATCTGCTTCACCAGTTCCTTCAAGGTCTCGTGCTTGCTGCGCTTCTCCGTGGAGTCCTTGAGGAAAGCTTTGAACAAGCTGAGGTCGTTGTACAGAAACTCAACCTGACCCTTGATGTCGAGAATCAGGCTGGCGTTGTAGAGAAGCAGCTGCTTGAGATTCTCCAGTAGAAATTCGACAGCGGCGTCCGCCATCGTCTCTCAGCGGCTTTTCTTCAAACACTTGTTGGTCCCCGGAACTTCTACATGCCGGAGTTTCAGAAAATGCAATGGGAACTTGAGATTGAACTGTTTAGAGAGTTGACCCGATTACTACTCTGCAACTGGGTCTTCTTCCGCTATCTTTTATTCCTCTCTCTCTCTCTCTCATCGACGAGACGTAAAGTTTTATTTTTTGAGATATTTATATTTATATTTCTTAATTTATAATTTATTTATACAAATTACTTTTATCCTTTCAAATTTATATTTAATATAATTTACATTCCTGTGATGTGATAGTGTAAATGAGTACAAAAATATAAGGAGCTAAATTTTTTCTTTATATATAATAATTTATTATTTATAATATTACAAGGGGTTGCTTGTATTTTTATTTTTGAAATTTATAAATTTATCCATAAAATAAACACCATTACTTTCTAAAATTGAACATACATTTTTAAAAATATTGATATTATTACACAAATTATTCCTACTTTTCGTTGTCACAAGATAATAGATATACAATAGACAAACATAATTTGTTTAAATAGATTATGATCAGAAATATAAATGCAATTATCCCTTTTATTTGAATTTTTAATTGTTTCACAATATTTTTTTTTCTTTTCTTTTCGGTAACCAAAAGAAAAGGCATTTGACGAATACTTATTTGCTGGGTTATTTTCATTTTAGTATCTGTTTTTAATTGATTTTCAAAATGGTCCAATTCTTTTTTTGATTTTTCACTCTCATCTTTCTAATGGAATTTTTACCAATTTTACCTTCAATTGAAGGGTGTTCTTGTATTTCCTTTATATTTATAAAAAAGAAAAAGAGAAATTAGATTGTAAATATTATGGCATATTAAATATTATGGTATTATCTTATACTAGTATATGTTGCACACTTAAATATGTGTGTAAAATTATTTTTAAACTTTAAAAACTAACTAATTTTTTTATTTTTAAAAATATATATTAATTATATAAATAAAAAATACTAGAAGAATATATAAAAAACTTATGAGGAGTTACTGAAAAAATGAGAGGAAAAAGAAAAGACTGTGGAAATTGATAAAATCAAAAATGGGAAGTTGAGTAGGGAGAGAGTAAAATGGAGATTAACAAAATAAATTAAAAAATTAGAAAATTGACATACCAAATAATTGAAGGCACTAAAAGGGTGCTCTTCAATTATATAAAGACCAACCGTCGTGACACGCCGTCCCTGCGTGCATATAAAATAATATTGTACGGTTTAAAGTTATTGTAAATAAGAAAATATACATATTAATCAACACATTGCATTTAAAAAAAAAAGAAATAAAAGAAATGAAAACTAACTTAAGGGTATTATCGGTATAATAAAAAAATTGGTATTGCGGTGTAAGTAACCATCATTTATTAGTGAAAACGGTTTCTGCTTTATATAATAGTATAGATATAGATATTTTTGGGGCTGCTAGGTATATCTAAATATACTGGCGTAGCATATATTATGACATATCTTATATATTTTTTTTATCATTGCTCTATTGATGTTGTTGTTGTTGTTGGTTGAATCTGAAGATGACATAACTAATATATAAAAAGTAATTGGTGATACGTGGTTGATGACTGATTTTTATGTAAAATAGTTTTAAAAAAATGAGTTTATTGCTATTGAATAATTGCAAACCTCTTGCTGCATTTTTCTTACTTTTGTCAAATTTGATTTGTGCATTTCATTTTTAATTGCACAATCTATACTATATATTATTAGAGAGGATCATTTTGGTGTCCAAATTAATTTGGTCTGCTATTTTTTAAAATTAATCAATTATTTTTAACTTCTTCACTCATTATGATCTTTAATAACTACCTTTTGGTAGTTTATTTTCTCATGCATTTTTATCTTATATATATATATATTAGGTATTTTTTCACTCCAGAAAAATCAAATAATATAATTTATAAAAATATTTTGTTCTTCATATTTTCTTAAAATTTACGCACATTCATAGAATGTGCCACACCTACTAGTATATATTATAAGGTAGTATGTTTGGTAAAAAACTAAATTCCAACCGTTAATAGTGGCCTTCAAATGATCAAATTTCAATGGTCATAATTTTCTAACCATCATAAAGGACTAAGTTGAAATTGAATTTGAATGCAAAGGGTTGCTTTTGCAATTGTGTTTATTTTACCAAAACTTTTAGGGGTATTTTTAACAAATACTATTTTTTTATCAAAAAATTGGTCAAAATTTCATTTGAAGAATGAAATTGAAAAATAAAAAATAAAATTGGACCATTTTAAAAAATCAATTAAAAAACACAGGACTAAAATAAAAATAACCCCTTACTTGCCAAACATGAAAACATGATCAAATCCCCTATTATTAAAAACAAAAAAAAAACCATGATCAAATCGTAGAAAACGTCAGAATATTACAGATGTCAGTTGCTTTCGAAGTTTAGCAATTTACATTGGTCGGCACCACAACCTTATGACTTTCCACATACTATAGTAGTGACTAGAGATGGGAAGTTCAATTTGGGACCCAATTTTTCGGGGCCGGAGTGGGTTTGGGGCATAAAAAATCTGTCCCGGCTGGGTCCGGGACGGGATACGGGTCTTGTCCAAAACCTACCCCGACCCCGCCCCATTGGCCCAGCCTCGGCCTGGCCCCGCTCCGACCCCACATCTTTTTTATTATATATTATTAATATTTATTATAAATAAAAGATTATAGTATTACATTTAAATCCTAAATAAGTTTTGCATGTACCCAACTCTATATAAAAAATAAAAAAATAAAAAATTAGTTGATAAGAAATTTAATGATTATTTTAAATTTTAGATTGAAAACTATATAGTCTATATTAAGTTATTTAAATCTAAATTGATATTATTTATTAAAAAACTAAAATATTAGTTTAATGTATTCTTTGTATAATATAATTCATTGTAAATCATAAAATGATATTACTTAAAAAGAAAATTAATAATTTAGATAAAAATATTATTTGTCTTATACAATTCATTTTAGATATATATTATTATATAATGAGATCAAAAAGTTATATTAACAATTACGATATCTTAAAATTCAGCCACCCGATTCATACCAAATTTTAATATATATAAGTTTGTGTCCATTAGATCATATTGGACGGTACGATTTAAAATCACATGGTCTGGTCAAAGATATACCGTCTTAAATGATTACTCTTTTGTTCCGAGTACGATATCTCAACATCCGTATACCCAATAAGTCTAAAACTTTACCAAATATATTTTTCTGCGAGTTTGATCATATCTAACGGTTTGATCTGAATTTTAATGGTCCAATTAACCCATGTTGTTCAATAATATAAGATGATAGTTACATCAATGTAATACTAATATTTATAAATATACAAATTTATTGCATATTGTGAACATATACCAACCTCAACTATAAATACTTTTATGTATTTCAATTGCATTATTCCGAAAATGAATATTTTCTACAATATTAAATTGTTCAATATAATTTTTATTTATCTTTTAGTATATTTTATTAATTATATTACTACTAAACTAATTAGTAGTTTATATTTATAACAAAAATTAAAATATTATACAATATATTTAATATTTTAATAATTAATATAATAATATTTAATATTAGAAAATATAATATATTTTTAGGGATGTTATGCATGAAAGTATGTTTTAATTTCTTATATTTAAGAAATAAAAAAATGAGCAAAAAAAATATTAATAAATTCGTAGCGGGTTGGGGCGGGGCAGGGCGAAACGGGGCCGAGGTAGCGGAACGGGATGGGGCGAAACGGGACCTAAAAAATTTAATCAGGACGGGTCTCGGGTCCGGATAGATCCATATCAAACTTAACCCGTTGCCATCCCTAGTAGTGACAAGAGAAAATCAAGCTTTTTTGACTTTTTCGTTAATGTGCTAAATGGTCATTACCCTCAATTCCTTCCATAGTGGACTAAAAAGCCCCATATTAAGGGTGCAAAGTGGACTGAACTAGTCAGGATTTGCATTGATCAATTCGAAAAAACTCAATTTAGTATCGATCAATTACTATTCATGGTTGATCTTGAACCTTTAAATGAACACATTTGGCTCATTTTTAAATTCAGACACAGTCCATGAATTGGCTCAATTTCGGCTATCAAGTTTGGATGTGCCTTTTCTTTTTATGGAATCAATATGTTGTTTTGAATGCTTACTAAAATTTATGATTGTTTTATGTAATAAATAAATAATAAATTAATTCATACAAATTTATAAGTAGAAAAAATAATAGTTAGAACTATATAATGAATTTAAATAATAATTGACTAAAATGTTTACAATACTAACAAATGCAACTTAACATAAACTTTGAAAAATAATAATAAAAAAAAGAGTATTAATGAATTAATGTACTAAAAATTTAAAGTAGAACAATAAAGATAAATACAAATAGAGTTTCAAAAGTATAAAAAGTCTACTAGAATAGTAAATTTAGAATAATAAAATAAAATTTATATATCATGTATTATTAAAAATAAATAAAAAGGCCAGCAGCACAAGACTAAATGGTCCTGGGTCTAGGGCCACTGGATTGGGCTGGTCCCAATATTTGGGACCAGCCTAGGACCACCTAGTCCTGTGTCGGGCTTGGGCTGAGCTAGTCCCAGGTATCAATACTTGGGACCGGTCAAGAACCAGCTCTATTCCAAGCAGATTTGGGCTAAACTGATTCACTTTTTTATTGAGTTAATTTGAGCTGTGCTGATCCAATCCAATCCATTGTGCATCTTGAGCCCCATCTTTATATTTATTCTCGGCCCAACTCTTGGGTTTGGCATTGTAATATGGGCTGAGCCCATTCTAATATCTGATTTCCAGGCCCATTCCTGGGCCAGTTAGTTTATAGCCCATTCTCTTCTCTTTCGTCAGTAGTTTGGCAAAGCAATTCTCATTTAATCGACAAAATATAAAATCATATTGATTTTTCTTACATAATATGCACCAATTATGGAGCCCAACAACACATTTGATTTTGACCTTATTCTCGGCAAAGTCCTATGTGTGGTTGCGCCTGGCCTGACGATCACATGATATGTCACAAATTAATCTAATCTAAACATGATTATGAGCTATATTTGGATAAATTATCATCATAATCAGAAATGAAGTGGAACAATTGGACACTCGATCGAGCAAAATCCCATTAGGGAAACGTGCTACACCACGCGTTGACTTGAAAAAAAATTCAAAAATTATGGAATATGGGAAGGACAAGTGGTTGGAAATGCAGGGTTTTTCAGAATCGGATGCATCTTGAAGAGGGATGAGTGATGAGCTGAGCTCGCCATTATTATCCTGCTTTTGGAAACAATGATGCAATTGCAGGTCAAAAAAGAATGTGGAATATAAAGATAGATAGATAAATAGTTGCCCATTCATGTACTTGCTAGATTTTATTCCAAACATTATCTCTTTTTTTCTTTCACTCGTCATTTTCTATTCTAAGGGTGTGCATAATTGAATTTACTGTCCGAATCCAACCCAAAAATTATACAAAAAATAAAATAAATTTGTCTAGTTCAAAATTCACGATATATATATATATATATGATAGGGGTAATTAAGGAATAAGCTAATAAGACGAAAATGCCCCTCAACAGGACCTGAAAATTACTGGATGGGGCAGACCCGAATTCTCCAAACGACCTGATCCACCTGCCGATGACCTGGACCCAGATGACCCGATGAGATCAGCTCTACGAATATGAGCCGTAGGATCATTTGAAAAAGTCAGGTTTGACAAGACATATGGCAGTAAGCAAGTGGGCAAATCCTGCCCTATAAATATCCTCTTCAGACAATATTTAAGGTATGTTTTTATGACACCAACACTGAATACTCAAAAGATCATTCCTTCTACCTCGATCTAGTCTCTAATTTAAGAATCAGAGGGTCTTAGTTGGGGACTTCCCAACTAGCCTAAAAATTTTCTTTTCTCATGTCCCGAGCTATCCAGAAAAATCCTAGATGATCAGCGACCTGCGACCCCGAATCAATATATAATGTGATAAGGTAGGTAGACATGTGTGGGAGATGGAGGTTAAATGTGTGAAATGACAAGCATGTTGGATGGATGTCCTAAAAACAGGGAACCCCACTTTGGAAAGGTGGTGTGTGTGTTACTCAAAGTCCACACGTAAGTTCTTATATATAGAGGATGAAAGATCCAGAACCCCCCCCCCCCCCCCCCCCAATCTTCCATAATAGAGGGAACCCATTGACTCTGATAAAAGATGCTCATGAGTTACATGCATGCATCCATGCCCACCACCACATTAATCTCTCTCTGTGTGTGTGTGGCCTCCACATTGAAGATGGGCATGCATGATGCATCCCAACATTCAAAAATGACATGTAAATTCATGATTGCACACACCCACATTTGACCTGCAGATGATATCACCCATTTCTTCTTGCCTCCATCAATTCTATTATTTCTATCTAGCTTCCTCTTTTTTCCTTTTGTAATGTTAAGGTTTTTTGTTATAATTAGTATGGTGTAAAATACAATGACCTCCTCTAAAATTTGTTATAATTACGAATACATTTTCGTTGTTTTAAAAATTATAAATACTTTCTGAAGTTTGTAACCATCTAATAAATAACCTATTTTCATCCATTTTTATGGGTGAACTGACCAAAACGCCCTTATGCAAATTGAATTATCTTTTAAAATTTTTTAAATTTTTTCGGACAAAAAGTCGTACGAAGAGGTTTTTTACGTTTTCTATATAGAGGAGCAATAATGTCATTCGTCGGCTGATATTTCTACAATTTAAAAAAGAAAACAAGGGCAAAACGGACCATTTCAGGCCATTGGTTAAAAATTACAAATCTCAAGGGGATAGTTATTTGTAATTTTTGAAACAACAAAGGCGTATCGTAATTATGCCAAATGTCTCAAAATACCCAAACAGAACTGGAATTTGTGCACTTTTGCTGGATTGGATCACACCTGATCCAATCCGGCTTTGTGATGACCTAAAATCACCATAATCAATCACTCAACACCTGAAAGGCTAGCTAAAATCACAAAACATAAGAACCTGTACAGGTACCGACATTTTGTGGCCAAGGTACATATTGAGAGCATATTCTTTCCTCTTGATCTCCAACCCAATTAACTTAAACATCGAAAACTCTTAACTGAGACGTCCGACAAGCTTAACGTACATTCATTTTCTCATATCCCAAACACTTATTTCGATCAAATTACCCTTAAAATTATTGCCATCCCCAAACCCAATCACACATAATGCGTGGGAGCAAATTGTGGTCCTTTAACTCTCTTTCGCTTCTTGATATTCTAAATTTGAAAGGAGAGAATATTGCTCAAATTTTGAGTACAAAAATGGAAAATTCCAGGTGAAGAAAAGTTCGGGATTCAAATACCTCCAAAAAATTTAATGTTAATTTAATTTATAAATGAAGCTTATTTAAACATTTACTTATATATATATGCTTGATTACTGATTGATGGTTTTTTTTTTTTTTTTTTTGGAGTGGTACTCATTGATGTCGTTACTGAAAGCACTTAGAATCACAGTACATTCAACCAAAAAAGAGTGAATGAAATTTCGGACAGAAACATTTAAATGGTAATAAGAAGTCATCCATAGCCATAGGAAGTGACCCACAACAAATTCTTGGTCAATTAACTATACATAATTCTGCCGGCAACCATTGACTATTACAAAGGACAAAAGATTCACATTCGGCCACGCCGTTTTTAAGTGGTATTTGGCTACGTTTGTATTATCACTACAATCCTCCTTTCGTCTTCTTAACAGTAAACGCGGTTAACAAAAAGTTGCTGCAAGAAGAGCAACTTTATCTATATTATTATAAAGAAAAACGAGACTTTATAGACATGAAATGCAGGATTTTTGACACCGTTGTATCAACTTTATAATTTTAAAAGATATACAGCTATCTCTCCTAAAATTTGATATAATTACAAAATTTTCTTATTTTTTTTAAATAAAATATGTTGTTTACATATTTTACTCTTATTTTAAATAAAATAAAAGAGAAATTGTTGTTTTGACTATATTTATCGACTTTGACAAGTGAACTGGACCATCCATAGACCCTTTAGACATTAGTAGACTCCACGTGAAGAAATATGGAAGTCTCCCCACTTGATGACCCACTCTCAATAATCTTCTTATCTTTATTTCCACTCACTCTATAAATACCTTCAATTTCCCCTTCATTTCCTCACAATTACCTATATTTCTTCCATATTCTTATGAGAAAAAGGAGAATGGCCGCCACCACACTGGATCCAAATTTCAACCTTCAGATCAACGGCCAAGAATCCCCCCACCATAGAGTTGTAGTTGCCGAGATTGATGGGCTTATCAGAGTTTACAAAGATGGCCACGTCGAGCGACCCCAGATCGTTCCAAGTGTCACCTGCTCATTGGATCCGGACCTCGGGGTAACTTGTAGAGACATGATCATAGACAAGTGCACCAATGTTTGGGCACGTTTCTATGTCCCAAACACATCCCAAGGGAGACTCCCGTTAATGGTTTACTTCCACGGCGGCGGATTTTGTGTCGGCTCCGCCTCTTGGAGTTGCTACCACGAATTCCTAGCAAAATTAGCCTCCAGTCTCAGCTGCGTCGTCGTGTCGGTCAATTACCGTCTGGCGCCGGAGAATCCTCTCCCCGCCGCCTACGACGACGGAGTCAAGGCGCTCGTTTGGCTGACGCAACAAAATTTCGTCCCGAGTAATGATTGGTGGACTCGTAAATGCGACTTCTCCAGCATATTCTTGGCCGGTGATAGCGCCGGTGCAAACATAGCCTACAACGTCGCGTTGAGGGTGAGTAGGACGCCGGAAATCAAGGGACTGATACTAATACAACCCTTTTTCGGAGGGGAGAGGAGGACTCATTCGGAGAAGTACACGGTGCAGCCGCCGCGCTCCGCCCTGACGCTGGCGGCGTCCGACACGTACTGGCGGCTGTCGTTGCCTTGCGGGGCCAATCGCGACCACCCGTGGTGTAATCCGGCGGCGGCGAGAATGGAGGAGCTGCGGAATTTGCGGGTCATGGTGTGCATATCGGAGATGGATATACTGAAAGATAGGAATTTGGAGATGTGCGGTAATTTGAGGAGTAAAAGCGTGAAAGTGGAGCAGTTGGTGTGTAAAGGTGTTGGCCATGCATTTCAGATTCTTAACAAGTCAGCTCTCTCGCAAAGTCGTGTTTTTGAATTGATTTGTCATATCAAGAACTTCATGGGCAGATGAGTCTTTTCACCTTGGTTTTATTGGTAGGTTTTCTTTGTTGTAATTAAATGACAAAAATGTAAAATGTAGAAATTTGTACCTACATTGGTTGTTAATTACTCAATCATAAACTATAATGTAATAGAGGACGCCAATGCTTGATGCTTGCCTTACATGGGAAGTTCTATTAAAATATTTAATACTAGATACTAGCATGAATCTTGTGCTATATATGGAAGTTTTATAAAATTTAATAGTATTTTATAAATTTTAAATTGCGTAAGTTAAATTTATTTATACAAAATTCAATATTGAATTCTTTACTAAGTTTATTTATATAATATTTTAAAATAAAAATGACATATTATCATATTTTTACTCATTGAGAATTTTTTTAATAAGTTTCAAATATTATATATATTTTCTTATTCAGTTAATATACTTTCAGTAAAATAAAAATATTAGTAGTAAAATATCCTATTATCCTGTGATATAAATTCTCCTGAAAAATACGATAAGAAATAAATGATCCTTGAATAAAGTTTTCACAAGTAAGAATAAACATAATTTATTAACAATATCTTAAACAAATAAAAAACTAAAGATATATATATATATATGTAAATTATATACTAACATACAATTATACAATAAGAAATTCAAAACGGTATGAACATAACATATAATAGAAATAATGCACACAATGAAAAATTTCTAGTTGTTGGGTTCGTTCCCACTAATTATCATAGATACTATAAGATAATCGAGTTATTTTTTATTGAATAATTCCCATTCGTTATGATTTGAACAAAAAATACTGATATTAGCAAAAGTAATTACATAAAATTTTAACTCTACCCTTCATTTAATAGTCTCGTGTAATAATTTATACTTATAAGGGAAAAGATGTAATAATGTTAATCTCACTCCATATATATAAATTACATTTATCCCCGTATGATTACAAATATACACATGAGAATGTTAAATGAGGAGCAAAATAAAAAATTTATGTAATTTTTATGGCTGAAATAAATATTTTTTTTTGTCTAAACTCTAACAGAAGGGAGTCGGGTGTAAACGGAGAATTTTTGGAAGGGGTGTAAGTATAACTTTAAAACTTCTTTGGGGAAAAGTGAAATTTTGTATTTTTAAAGGGGTTCTAAGTGTAATTAATTCTAAAATAAATAATTTCACAAATCATGATTTTTGGCATGCCATTAAAGACAATTGACATAAAAGTATGGCATATTTTAATGACCCATTAATTACTATGTATAATAGTGCAAACTTATTTATACGTAACTCAATATTGAATTCTTACTAATTTTATTCACAAATATTTTGGAAATAATCATAACATATTATCATATTTTAGACATTAAAAAAAAATTGGTTTATAAGTTTCAAGTTCTATGTATATTTTCTTATTCAATTAATATAATTTTACTAAACTAAAAAATATTAATATTTAAATACATTATGTAAAGTATACTATCATATTTTCCTATGATATAAATGGATATCTCTCACAAAAAGTACGATTCATAAAAAATTATCGCTTTTCTAATGAAGTTTCGAAAAGGAGAAAAAGAAAAAAAAATATGCTAGTATCAACTTGTGATTTCCTCTATAAAAAAAATTAAATTTAACAAGATTAGATACTAACAAAAAGTAAAAATATTTATATTTTTAAATTATATGCTAAGAGTACACATATACAATAAGTAATATGAAATGCTATAAACTTAAAAATATAATAGCGATAATATACATAATAAAAAAATTTAGATTAGATGGGTTTGTGCCCATTAATTATCATAGATATTATAAAATAATTGAATTATGTTTTAATGAATAATTCCTTCTATTAGGTTGAATTTCCTAATCTGAATGTCTAAATCAGAAGATAAGTAGATAGTGAGAAAATAACGGATACATACGAACGAAACATTAATATGAAACTATATGTAAACATCACTAAGTGTTAAAATAGAAGAAGAAAATTTGGTGGGAGAAAATACCACAAAAAAATATAATCTATACAAACAATTCAATAAGAGTTTTAAATAAATAAACATCAAATTTAATGAACCAAACTTGAAAAATGAGAAAGATTTTATACAATAAATACATAAAAACTAATTTAAGCAAAATATTCACGACTATATCTCCTCACCTAATAAATTAATCAAAAGAACAAATAAATAAATTATAAAATTATAAAATTTTAAGAATTAAATATAAGAATACTTCACAGTAGATTCGTCGTAAAAAAGTAAAAAATAATACTTAAAAGATGATAAAAGAAAGATTAACTAAAACACGAAAAGAAAAATACATAAGCGATGTGGAATTAAACATCAAAAAGCAAAATAAAATAAAAATCGTTTGGTAATGCGTCAGAAAGAAGCTAGCACTCCTCTATTAGGTCGACATTTACGTTAATAAAAAATATACTATCATGTTATATATTCATAAGATTTTTTTTTCTAAAAACAATTATAAAGAAAAAATTGAAATTAAAACATTCATACATTTATCAAGTATGATCATCCTTTTGTATTGCGATAATTGCACACTTATGAAGCTTACAATATAGTCAAATATTGATAAAGCAATGTATTAGCATTCACAAAATTATTTTACTAAGGAAGAAAACTATTCATACGGGAGAAGATGTCAATGAAATATTCATTACATGCATAAAACTATTTTGTAACATAAATTTTTAATAGAGCAGCGACCTATGATTTTTTAAATCAAATAACAATGAAATTAGGATTAAAAACCAAATCTAATCATAAAAAGCCAAGAAAAAGAAATCATTAATTTGAATATAAAAACTTACTTTATCAGTACTAACGAACGAATACAAATTATCAATAAATATGTTGATGAAATATATAAATTGTAAAACATAATAATATTACCTGATTAAATTAAAAATTTACGGCATGAGATATACTAAAGATTTATATGAGTTTAGTGATTGAAAAGTATATGATTAAAATGAAAATAAATTATTAGTGATAAGATTAATCAATAGTTTTTGTGATATAAAATTAATCCCAAAATTTAAATTTGTTTAAAATAAATAAAAATTGGATTAGGATCCTAATTTTAAAGGTAGAATATAGTATAGATAAACACTAATATTGAAGATAGGATTTTTTAGATAAATACTACTTTAGGTTTTAATTTAAAATATATGAGATATTTTCTTGACAATTAAAAAATTCAAAATTATCAAAAATTAGTATTTGGTCAAAATTAACTTATGTGTGGTCAATCATCGTTTTGCTATATATATATATATAGATACGCATTTGTTTGACGGGGAATGATATTTTTTCTGGAATTTATTGCTAGGAATCGTGTTTTTTGTTTGGTAAAATAATTTTAAATTAGGAATACGAAACATATTTTCAAAAAATGAGAAATATGAATAAGAAATTTGGGAACCTAAAATCTTAACATTTGGTGTTATTTTAGTTCTTTATCTTGGGAATCTGTCAATAAAGGTGTATAGACATCATTGCTCTTTACATCACGTATCTTTCTGTAATATGACACTATAAATATACCTAAATATGTTTTTTAATATTTTATTTATTGTAGTAATATGATATATATTTCCCACACACATAAATGCATATATATATATATGTTATATTAATATATATGTGTATATATATAAATATATATATATATATACAAAGGACATTTTTGTCAACTTATCAAATATAATTCCACTCCTATATTGTATATAGCATACCAAACATTTTTTAAAGAGTTTGATTGATTATCTTTTAAATATCCTATGTTATTCTAACATTTGGAATAAAAAATAATAATATTTTTAGCAATCAAATAATTTCTTGCATTTTTATTCTTTATGGTTAGTTTGATTCCCGTCAGACAAACGGATCCCAAGGAGAAAATATTGAAAAAGGATATTAGTGGTAATGCATGTTAAACTACAAGAATTTTTATTTTATTAAATTAATATTTTTATCTTTATATAAGTCTAATAGTGATAAGAACGACATAAATTTGTCAAACAATTAATAAAATATGTATGGTAATAACTATGCGTCGATCAAAAAACTATTATACAATAACTTTGTGGACTGTTTTTTTATTTATTTATGGTAGTTATTAATAATTTTCGAACAATTATAATCAAAATATAATTCTTTTCAAGATTAAATGTCTAACAAAATTATTTGATTAAATAAAAACAAATTATTGTTGTTTAATTTGAATCATTAATTAAGTACTAATAATTTTAATATTATTACTTAATATTTTATCGCTAAAATTACTTTCTCCTATAAGTATATTTCTATCTATCTTTTTCTCACAACATGACAAACAAAGACAAAATGAACTTAATCTACTACTACTCAGTTCTCTCTTTTACATCATATGACATATACTTTCATGTGTCAAGATATGGTTTAGCCTTAATTAGAATGTGTATACAATTGTCCTGTGCAACAAAACTTCCTAAATATAGTTAAAAGAAGAAATTCTTGCACAAATCAAATATGATCGAATCAAATCTTATGATTGGTTCCATAAATTGTACACGAATTATACGACAAGTAAATTACAGTTGTCATATAATTGATTTGAATCTGACCAAATTCAATCCGAGTTAAAATTTTCCCAAAAAGAAGTTAATGTTCGGGATTTATTGATTGGATAGTAATCTATGAATAAATCATTTATGTAATAGATGAGTCTGAATTTGGTGTTCTAATGAAGCTGTAAAGAAACTTGACGTTATTTGATCAGTAATTATGGCTCAAATCAAATATTACGCAAGTCCATATATGTCTTTCTCCAACAACCGTTTTTGTACATCCATGCTTCTTCTTCTTCTTCTTTTTTTTTTTTTTATTTCATTAAAGACAAAAAGATATGCAAATTTCATGTCGAGCTAGCTGGGTAAGTTATACAAAAGTCCATTATTCGAAATACAACTAAATCATGCAATGCACTTATAAAAACTCGAACAAGATGAAGGTTCGAGGTCGAGGCAGTATACAAATATATAACCCTCGTGACTTCATCTCGTTAGCTGCAAAATAAATCTTGCTCAAATGAGTGTTCCATAAAGCTTTAAGACGAGTCCTCCTGCATTAAAACAATTTAACGTTAACTATGTGGTCACATTTAATCAAGCTGATCACCGTGAAATTAGGGTTTGTTGTGGCAATTACTTTGATAAATAGAAATTAAAATTACCTCAACATAGAAAAAACATTTCGATCTTGCTCCTCTTTTTGTTTCTCCTTCTCCTTTTTCTCCATGTTCGACCATAGCTCAAATGTGGGAAATGTGTGAAGATTCAAGACAACCAGCACCTTGTATTTATGGTAGAATACGAGCAAAATATGTTGGTGATTTGGTGGTTGAAGTTCACACCATTTGGCTCCCAATAACCCGTTTTAGCTGAGTGAACAACATTGTCAACACTTAATGTAACTATGTTTCTCTTTTTTCGTTGTTTGTTACAAACACCCCTTGTATGTAACTACATTCTTAGTAGTTTTTTTTTTTTTTTTTTTGGTAGAACCTTGTATTTATGTAGAATACAAGCAAAATATGTTGGTGATTTGGTGGTTGAATTTTGTACGATTTGGCTCCCAGCAACCCGTCCTACCTGAATGAACAACATTGTCAACACCCAATGTAATTATGTTTCTCTTTGTTCATTGTTTGTTACAAACACCCCGTGTATGTAACTACCTTCTCAGTAGAATTTTTATTTTTGGTAGAACCTTATATTTATGTAGAATACAAGCAAATATATTGGTGATTTGGTGGTTGAAGTTTGCACGATTTGGCTCCCAGCAACCCGTCCTAGCTGAGTGAACAACATTATCAACACCCATTGTAACTATGTTTCTTTTTTTTCTTTGTTTGTTATAAACACCCATGTAACTACCTTCTTAGTAGATTTTTTTTTTTTTTTTAGTAGAAGCTTGTATTTATGGTAGAATACGAGCAAAATATGTTGGTGATTTGGTGGTTAAATTTCGTACGATTTGGCTCCCAGCAACCCGTCCTAGCTGAGTGAACAACATTGCCAACACCTAATGTGACTATGTTTCTCTTTTTTCATTATTTGTTACAAACACCTCGTGTGTGTAACTACCTTCTTAGTAGATTCTTTTTTTTTTTTTGGTAGAACCTTGTATTTATCTAGAATACAAGCAAAATATGTTGTGATTTGGTGGTTGAATTTCGTACGATTTGGCTCCCAACAACCCGTCCTAACTGAGTGAACAACATTGTCTGACACCCAATGTAACTATATTTCTCTTTTTTATTTGTTTGTTACAAACACCCCGTGTATGTAACTACCTTTTTAATAAAATTTTATTTATTAAAAAGCAAATTTGGTCAAATCAAATTAATTACGTAATAATTATAATTATTTCTTGTAATGTGATTAATTACTCTTTCAAAATGGTGCGTAAATAAAATTGTCACGTGTTGGTTTAGATTTGATGATAGTCGCACCAAATTTGGATTCGAATTTCCTGTACCCAAGAAGACTTGTCAGTACATAGAAGTAGGTGCTTTTGTAGTTTGCTAGCACTTGGTGGGTCATTCTACGAAGTTTTAACAAAGTGTTAGCTATTATGTCTTGTTTTACTTTGCGATGCGAATTATTTGAATAATAGAATAAAAAAGAATTCTATATTAATTATATTATATTTGTTTTGATTGTTTGGGTTGAATTATTCAAAAGAAATAATGATTATATCGAGTTTGGGAATAAAAATCAAATCCCCATGATACAAAATAAACATTTTATAAGGTGTATTGAAAAATTTATTCAATATAATAATAAAAAATAAACGAAATCTAAGAAGCGAAGTTCATTATTTGTAAAAATATTAAATAATTTAAATCGTGTTATATCAATAGTAGGACCTATATCTTATTGAAATGATATCATTTAAACTATTTAATACTTTTTAGTTCAATCTATAAATATTTTTTCAAAAAAAAATCCTACCTATACCGTACTTTGATTATGGCCTCCAAGAAAATTAGTTGGACAATTTTGTGTTGGAAACATTTTGCCCCTAACTCACCAAAATTTCCCCCTTCGACCCTACCTAACTCATAAGCCCTTCTTTCACGAATTAAATCTCTTATTCTAATTCTTTTAAATTTCTTATTTCATTTTATATATACACATATAAAATTTTTCTTTAAATAAAATTGCTGACATAATCTTTATACCTATGATGTATGGACATGGACACGATACGATACAGAAAATTTCAAAAAATTAATACACGACACGGCTATGTATAATATATTTTCAATATATATTCTAAATTTCTTTATAAAATTTATGCAATATGAAAAATATCAAAATAAAACATAAAATAAACATGTCTTATATATAAATATTAACTATAATATATGATTTCAAAATATACATAATCAGTTCATTTTTAAAAATATGCAATGAAAAAATATATAATCATTCAAATTAGTTAAATTATCATGACCATCACCTGATCTTTTAGTAATTTCATCCAAAAAAATTTAATTTGAAATAAGTAAATTAATTTTTTTTCTTTTTTATTTAGCCAAAAACCCTTTTTCTTAAAAAAAATAGTCCAAAACTTTTTAAAATTATAAAAAATCTAAACATGTCAGACACTCCTCCAAAACATATCAGACACACCAACAAACATGTCCAACACCGTGTCCTTTTTTCTTTTTGATTTTCAGAATTATGCCAAATGCATAATCAGGATTTAGCAATGTATAATTTTGTAAGTGGTGAAAGAACAACGAACTGAAACCCACCTACAACTCTTGATATGTGAGACTGCTTAAGCATTAATATTAGCCACAGTTGAAAAAACACCGCTGTCAAAACATTGGTATAAACAAAAATTCAAGATTCAAGGGGAGTTGAAACATTAAACAATGTACTTTTGAAACAAATAAGGATCATCCAACACTACTAGAATGAAATCGGCATACAGTAGAAACACTCTGGCGAATGCCCACTTGAACACCTTGTCCATTGTCTAGCTAGACATCATGACATGATCGATCGACTGAAGAGCTTGATTAGCGAAAAAACGAACATCTACATCAGGGTCCTCTGTGAGCTCTACCAAGGCGGGGCGTATCGTTTTCTCCACCACCTATGGAGCAAGACAAAATTTCATGAGAAATCGATGTTATTACTATGAAGAGTAAGAAGATAGCAATATCTGTTTCATGTGAATTTCTTTCTGTCATACAAGCAAAAGAATGAGCTGAAGAATAGGGGAACTCACAGATTGATCGACAATGGGGATCATGGACTGCAACACTTTTGCCACGTTGAATTTAATGTTGGGCACTCTGCATAACATCGCAATTCAGATTATTAGTTGTGGAAACAACGGTTATACTTGTATACAGACATGGAAAGACAAATACCTGTCCTTTGATGCAGTAACAATCACAGGCAATAAGTTAGAACATGTTATCTCGGCACCCATGACTGGAGCAAGCAAGGAAATTGCACGAAGAACGGTCATCCGATACAAATAATGTGGATTGTTTACCATATCTAAAACCTGCATGGAAAACGAACCAAGATTTCATTTTTCAAACATGTTGATAAGGAACAAGGCAGAGGTAATGACTTGGGAGCAATTGCACGAAGACTGTATCAGATACAAGTCATGCCGATCTTTTATCATGTGGAAAACCCAGAGTTGACATGGCATGGATCTTTTTAATAAAAAAATGTAGAAACAAGAAACAAATTATATATAGGACGTACATTACAACATATCAGGCCAGATTCAAGTATCAACAAGCAGAGTTATAGTTGAATCATATTCCACTGATCTAACAATTTTTGGCATGTCTGGACATTTTTATGAATTCCAGTTTGGGTCACGAATAGAAAAGTCCGGAGTAAGTTAGACCAGGTTCACAGAAACAAATGTCACTTGAACTGTATCAAGCAAGCAGAAATAACAATTCAAATTGGCAGAGGAATCCTACAATTTCGGAGTTTCCATGGTCTTCACATTTTCCTTGGTAATTAAGACAGCTCAACCCTTTCTGTCTCTAGTACAAAGAGTGCAATATCACCCACACAGTTCGTTACGAGAATGGCAAGCTTTTTATTACAGGAGTTGGTAGCTTACACTATTCATTGACCAAACATAACCATTTTCTTTCTCTTTTATTTGGGAAAAGGATGAAACAGCCATTAATGCACTTATCAGTGTCTCAAACATGACTCAGGAGGTCCGGGAGAATGAGAACCTACTGAAGCACACAATCCCTAGAGGATACCTCCTTTCTCTTATGAGTTAAATGAGCTATCCGCTTTGAACCTTCGGCTTCTTTAACTCTATTATTTCTGTCCTTCAGGTTAGTGCAAATGTAGATATTAGTTTTGCTTAATCTATTAAAAGGTGTTCCAATATTGTCAAACCATATAACCCAAAAATATGTTTTGGAGAAGATAAACAGTTTATGAGCAGAAGAGTAATATGAAAGGCTGGCATATGCAAATCTAAGTACAACCGAAATGGGAGCATGTTCTGATATCCTTCTACAAACCTGAGGAACTATATGTTGCATTGCCCAGTCTGGACCAAATTCTTCTGCCAAACGTTTCAAATTATTAGCTGCAGCATCTCTAATAGAGTAAACCTGCACAAAATCCCAAATTTAGATGTAAATCATAGTTTCCTGTTTCAATTCCACCCAGCCCAACCACGACAACCCCCAGTCAAGAGAGAAAAAAAAGAGTATTAGAAAAAGAAAATTCTGCACCAGCACATAACAAAGAGCAACATGGAAGAGATTAGCGAATATATCTTCATTCACAGTAGAATAGAACGCAAATGATTAAATCAATTATTATTCAGAGCAGCAAAGAGACTAGCCGAGAAACGGATTTGTCTCTAAATGCCACATACTAGAATGGCAAATCAGATCTCTGAAGTTCAAATAGACAGTTGCCATGGCATCATTGCTGTCACGTATTCTCCAATTTCTTATAGCTAAAATGATAAAAATAAAATAATCACAAGAGAAACTCCAACCTTGTCCTGTAACCACTGCATGCAAAGGGCTCCCAGCTTATCATCAAAAAATCCAACACCCAATTGACTAGCCAATAAAGGTATGTATTCTATGATGGCAAGCCGAACTCTCCAGTGCCTATCCTCTGCTAGCTCAACAATAGCTGGTAACAAAGATTGAGAGAGCAAATCAATTCCAATAACCTGCATGTGCAGAAAAAATTATTAGCATACATGATAGTTGGAGAAAAACAGTTTGAGGGACGCCACCGACCTGATTGACTTGATCTAGCTTGCTAATGATATTGAGGCGAACATCAGGAAATTCATCCTTCAAAAGGGAGAGAAATATGGGAAGAAGTTGTTCAATTGTTGCGTCCTGCATCCACCAGAAAATCCAATATTCAAACCCCAGTGGCATCATGTTGGTAACAGAACAAGTCATTCATTATGTAATGGGAAATAAAGGCAACATCAATGTCGGAAATGATAAAAAGCAGATCAAAAAATTTAACTGTGAAGGGATAAAAAAAAAAAAAAAGAAAATCAGATAACTTCGGCTGTAGTTTCACAGACAAATAGTTATAACTAGTCAAGCAGGTCAAGGAACCTGAGGAGCATCTAATGCCAGTTCTTTTCCATTTCAATAAATATCACAGGAGAAAAAGAACACAAATAACAATGCTATGTATCAGACACAGAGCAATGTACTGAGATAGTCCCAAAAGGAAGCTCAAGAAAGAGACTCTCAAGAACCATATCTATGATACGCAAACCAGCTGTCGAAACTACATCGAGGCACAACAGCTGCAGCAACTCACAGGGTTGCACCAACTAGTTGGCAAACAACCAAGAAATGACACAAGCAGGTCAAAAGGACTCTCATGCCATAAATAAATAATTCTTCAAGCAGCCTATTGTCTGGAATGATGATTCCTAAGAAGCAGATAGATGGCGTAATGTCTTACCAATATGTGCAAAAGATTTTGATACTATCAGTAAATTAATGATAGAAACAAATAAAATAATAGTTAAAATACAATTACAGAGTTAAAACAAATATCTTTCCGTCCTAGCTATGCGTCCATGAAAAAACAAATTTGCAGCTTCACAGTAACTTTCCCAACTTAAAGTTTCCATAGTCTTTACCTTGCCCAAAACAGGAGCCATTCCCATTATGACAGATGCCAAAGCAGACCTTACATGCTGTGACGAATCAGATGACAATTCCTGCAAGCAGTCACCTCCCATTATTAAGACAGTAACGTAAAGACATCATATGAACAATATATTCATAACTAACAGATGAATCCCCATGATTGATGCACCATCGTGCCTACCTTTACACAAGGAAGAATATGCTGGATAGCAAGTTCAGGATTAAGAATCCTGCAGAATTTTGTGACTTTACCAGCAGCTGCTATCCGCACTTCCGCTTCGTTATCCCGAAGTAGGCGGACATATGCAGGAACCAAATCCGTCCTTAAAACATCACATACTTCACTTATCAAGATCACCATATGAAGGAGATTGAAGGAAGAACGAAACTAATAATAGATATCTTCATATGCCAAAAAAGTTCGACAACTGTCATAAGAAACAAACTCGAATAATAACAAGGAAGCTGCCACTCTCAGGAAGGTAGCATGTTTGGTCTGGAGACCTCTTGATTGCTACTGTATGTCTACCATTACATTGAAAATGCCCACATTTGGAAAGCAATCAATACTGCACTTACTATGCAGCCAAAAATTAAAGGTTGAGATACAACATTCTCATATAACAAGGGAAGAGCAATTGCACTTTACTTGGATAAAAGTGCTTTCATAGCACTATCTATTTCCACATGGATAAAAATAATTAATTGCATAACTTCAGATCCATGTGGAAATAGATAATTTGTCTGCATGCATACGCCTCACAAAAAAACAGCAATATAGCATACAACGATGGACAAATACATACAAGAATTTGATGCATCTGTAGCAACTAAAACCCCAAAAATCTGAATTGCATGTATGCTAATCCAAACTGTATTGTAAGTACTTCCCAATCCTTGTCCTTGTTTTCAGGAGTATACATGAAGGAAACAAGAGTGGAAGAAAAAGAAATAACATCTCTTAAAAAGACAGCAATATACCAATCACATAGTAAACAAATTAAATGCCAGAAGTTTAAATGCACACAATGCATGATGCAATATAAGCCAGAGAATGTCGAAATTAGAAGCCAGATATTAGACAGCTACCGAGTAGGTTCAGGTCCCACAGCCTCACAAAGTTCATACAACTGGTTGGCAACCATGTAGCGAACACGCCAAGACTTATCCTGATAAAATACAGTAAGTAAAATCAGAATAGGAAAGAAGTATAAAAAGAAATAAAAAAATGAAAGAAGCAGCAAAACCGAAATGCAGTGACAAAAATACACTACCAGATAACTTGTGTTTATATATGGCAATAGAGTCAATCCGAAATGCAGTGACAAAATAAGTACTACCAGTAAACTTTGTGTTTATATATGGCAATAGAGTCAATTCTCATGCTTAAAAAGATCAGGAATTATACATATCAATGTTTAACAAAGCTAGTAAGATAAAATGAAAATGATCAGAAATTGTTCCAACACCATAGCTCACTCAATTGTTGAACAACATTTCATACATAAAAAGAAACAACTTGATGGGTCTAAAGAAAACAGGGTGAAATTATGTAATACCAGGTCCAGCAATCATAGCAAGAATAAGAAACCAAGTCTGGAGTGTACCTGCGAGAAGTTGACAATTACAGGGAGAATATGTGCAACACAATCTTGAGGCTCAAGTAACTTTCCAAGAGCAGCACAGCCCTCAACAGCTAGCAAGCGAACAGAATCCTGATCTGAAAAGAGGGACTAAGAAAGTCAATTTTAATTCACCCACCAATCCTGTTATTTTCCACCAAATCTGGAGAAACACTATTTAAGATCAAGCCATCAACATTTTTTTAACCTATATAGAACAAAAACAACATTGTTTTCAATAGTCCAGAGGACGGGCGATTCACTATAATTATTAATAAAATCAATCATGATCCTTCAACTTTTCTGCTTCAGTCACCTTCTGGCTTTTACTTAAATTACTCAATCGAGCTTATTGGTCATGAATAATGAATGATTTTCTCCAGCTGATAGATTCCAAAAGTTGTGCATGAATTGATATGGTTGGCTTTATTATTTATCATTTGTTAGATCATTAAGAAATCAAAGCATCCATGCCAACCACAATTCTGCTATAAACCAGAGTTTCATTAAAGCAATGGCAACAGAAGTGCTGGTATGCAAAAGAAAATTCACAATAACATTCCTACAGATAGTTCCAAATTGCTTCAAATAAAAGTGAAGCTGGGAGACAAAGATATGATAAAAAGAACCAAAAAATTGAATTAAAAACTCAATAAAATATGTGACATGAGACTTCTAACCCCATAAATGAACCTAAAACTTAAGCCCAAAATGTAATTTACGAAGATAAAATGCTGAATGCATGTCTATTCATATTTAACTCACATCATCCACATGTTTTATACACATAAATATACCTCTGAATATTAAGGGGAATGACAAATCATGGGCAACTACCCTAAGTATCTAGGCATATCAATTATATAAGTGAATATCTACATAATCCACAAATATATACAAGATAGAGAAACTCAAAGAATTTTTACATCCGTGTAAGATCCCAACATGACATGATGTCAGTCTTCAGATGAGGCAGCTTCCACAGGTGGCAGCGAATTTCCCAAATTTGTTGCGCGCAGCCTTCTCACCATAGGCATATCATCTTGACACAACTGGCTGTATATTGACCTTAATTCTGTCTTTAACGTATCTGGGGCACTTGAGTAGGCAATATGAAACAATCACAAGCTGAGACTCGAGCCGTAAACCACTCACCAGCTGCAGCTCTGTAATTTAAAATAAACCAATAATGCAACAACTAAATGTGAGAACTAGAAAGTTTCCAGAGTCTTCACTACAAAAGAGTATTGAACTATGGATACTTTAGCAAGAGAGATGAAAGATCTTCACATGCTAAAAAATGTCACCAGCATAGTTTAACTTATAACCACAATTCAAAAGCCCAGGCGAACCCATGCTTCATTCCATTGAGGCCGCAACCAAGGGAAATCAATTGTACAATCAAAGTGATTCCACCTTCGTAATTGAATACAAATTTAAGCAATCGGCAAACAATCGGAAAAAGAAAATTATCATGCATTGTAACCATATGAAGCATCAGATTTACAAACTGTGTTCAGTGGCCTCTGACCAATACATAATGAAAATAACATTGCTCAAGGTAGCACAAAAAGATGACTAAAGAAATTGCAAGGTACTGATCTTTCATGCTAAACAGCAATAATTAGCATACATCACTAAAGACAGAATTGAAGGCTCTCAAAATGAATTGCATGTTGTTCGTATTGAAAAATATACGAAGCAAACATAAACAGTTCTCAAGTGCTCCCGCTAAAATATAAATGTAAAAATTTAATCAGTAGCCAATAAAGGAGGCGATATGTAAAAGCCATCACATAGTATAGCATTCTGAGGGCCAGAATTGTGTATCAATTATGTTATAACCTACAGCGCAGTACCTAACATAGACGACATTCCGGTAGCATCAAAATAACGAAAGCAAAACAGATGATATCTGACCTTCACAAGAGGAATAAACCAGTCAAAACCAAATCACTTTTCTCTCATCTGTGATCCAATTCTGCATAATGACTCTACAGCTTTTCCCTCACACAGGTCTCCCTCCACAGTACAAAGTGTTTCCAGGGAGGGAGCAACACAATGAGCATGCTCCAAACCCCTCCAACATATGGAAATGAACACACCCAATTCCTCAAGCCATAGCAGCAGCACCTCATCATCATCGTCATTGTTCTCACTCAAAAATGGGATCAACTCCTTTCGAGTCCTCTCCTCCCCAAGTGCACGTGCTATGGTTGATAGTCTACGTATAGAGTTCAATCGCAGTTGAATGTCATCATTCTTTAACTCATCAATTAGTACTGCTATCGATACAGTGCTCATCCGTCATCGACATTGTGCCGCAAAATAAACCCCTAGAGGTAACAAGCTTCAATCAAACATTCCGAAAGAATAAAAGAAAATCAGCTTATATGATCTTCAGTGTATAGCATAGCAAGCAATGTTGCAAGACCAAGAAAACTGAATCTTGACACTGAAACAAAGAAGAACGAAGAAGAATCCTGAAAGAAAGCTCGAGATCACCCTACTATAATGGCGTAAATTGTCCAAAACAAGTTATTTTAGCCCTTATAGAAAGAAAAACTGATCCTTAAACCCTTGACATGTCACTTTCAGACGAGTTCTTTCAACAGTCTTGCAAAAAGAAAATTCTGGTTCCGGGAGGAAATAAACTCTATTCCAATTTATTTGGAAACAAACTCTCAATATCAGATTTCATTTTCAGTTCAGGAAGGCAAATGGGAGTAAAATTCACAAGTTTTCAGAAAAATATCAGCTCGGCCGCACAATCTAATTGGGCAAAATTTATTAGTTCTTAATTTCTTAAGTTAAAAGAAAGCAACGGGAGATCAAATTATCTGAAAATCTAAGATCTTGGCACACAACAAGAAATTTAAATCATAACGAAAAACAATAAGAACAAAGAAAGGATTTAGTACGCTATTTGCATAGATAGCGCGCATACGACTGTGTATTAAACAGAGAAAAGTGAAGAGAGTTACCGGAGGCAATGGGGTTCCAGCCGGCTATCCTTCAGACTCGAAGAGAGAGAGAGAGAGAGGAATGAATCTTCTGATGTGTTTTCGGGGCCGTGTTTTTCATGTAAATCACAGGGCTCCTTCTTTTTCTCTACACAATAATCGGAGCTTCAAAACGCGAGTTATGTCGAACTGCGTTGGTGAAATCGTCAATCTCTCTCTCTCTCTCATATTCATCGCTGTCACGTGATAAAGGGCAAGAATTTCAAAATTTCCCCTGAAACTACAAAAATATACACTTCGCCCCTACAAGTAAAAAAAATATACACGATTCTATTGTTTTCGAAATGTAATAATCTAAAATGTTCATTTAATTAAGCCTGTTTTGATCGGGATCAGAGGTTCGGGGTGTCTCAATGATAGTCCAAATTGCATGTGTTAAGGACTCTGAGAAAAAAAAAAAGATCGTTAAGTTCGCGGATAGTCTCTCGACTTTTAAGTTATTCGCGAGGTAGACGAAAGTATTTTAATGCTGATTTCAAACCTACTTATCTGGTCACTGGCGTAATTCTAATTTGTTAGTTATCAGATGATCAGCGGTTCTCGAATCGAGTCTTTATGTCAGATCGAATCATGTGAGACCAACCCAAATATGGAATGTGCGTATCTCTAACTAAAATATGAATTTTGTCTTATGGAGCGGGTATTATTGTCTTTTCTAATTTTAATCTACTCCGACTTTCATCATAATTATAATAAATGGTTCTTAATAGTCAATACTTTTAATGGAATTTGACCAGTTTCATAAGTAAAATTATTTATAAAAAAATTGACCCAAATAATAGATGAAGAAACTTAGTAACAATAGGCAATTTATATTAGGAGAATTTGATGAGATAGTCCCTTAACTTTATGAAATATGATAGATACATCTTATAAAATTGTTGACTACTGTGTAGAAACATAGATTCTCTATCTATATTCGTATAATATAAGTCTAAAATTTTATTTTAACCGTGACATCAGATTCCAGTCAAGCACTATAATGGACATTTAACAATAAATCAAATTTATATTTACTTAAATATTGATTGGCCCTCTTGAATATAATATAGTTTCGACAAAAAAAAAAAAAACAGATCTTTACGTAATTATTTATCCTATACCTTAATGAATGGAAATCCGATTTTGTGTTTATGAAAGGAAGCGATTATGGTTTAGATTATTAATTTTAATATTAACAACGACATTTAATTATTATTAATTATTAATATTAGATAATAATGCATAAGCAGTAATTGTTTGCTATTAAAATTTAAACAATTACTATGAAGTAGACAAAAACTCGCACATTTATGAAATAGGATTGGTCGAACCCAAACTAATAAAAAGTCCTTCTATTTGAAAAATTGATATATCCGCAGGGGGTAATAGCTTGAAAATTAGAGAGTAAGGGCTTTTTAGATATTGGCGGGATACTCACACATACGTCGTCCGTTTATCCGTTACAGTAATATCCCTTTTTTTTCTAAGTTCGAAACTCTGTCGTAAGCTGAAAGTTTTCCCTGCGAAAATTCCCGCTTCTTTTGAGCTCTCGATCAAATGAGCTCCCAATCCGATAGCACTGGAAGGTAAGCATACATATCTGACAGTTATATGTATAAGTCATGCAGGTTTCATGATTCTCTTTCAACAATATGGTTTTATTGAATTCAATAATTTGTTTCGTTATGCTTATTTCCAGGAATCGTGCTCAACTTCGTGAAATGAGGTAAATTCGCCAACTTACTTTTGTGCTGATTTCATAAATAATATTGTCTGTTTGATTTATTTACGGGGATTCGGAACTTGTTTAATTCATCAGTTTCTTCCCTTTTTTCGATTTAGTTTAGATTGTAATATTATATTATTATTTTGCAGTAAGATTTCTTAGTTATTTTTGATAATACTATGATTATCATCGTTGATTATCTACTCATTGAGTTTGAGAGATTCTGAAAATACTTTTTTAGCTACAATACTTGTGATTTTCTCTAACCAAATTAGAAAATTGAAATTGAGTGATTCAATAAAGGAAGAACAAGGGAAAATAAAAAATCCTTGTTTTATGCTAATATATTTTACTCAAATATGAGATTTTCAGAGTAGAGTAGTATTTGAGTTTTATTTGTACATTTGTCCTCCAATTTTACTCCCTCTTTCTCACTCCACATGCACAGACATATATGTCTATAATCTCTGTGATTTTTAATTCAGTAAAATAGGTAGTCAGTATTGATTATTATCTAACACGAAGGTGTGAACACTCATGGAGATATCATGTGTATTGTTGCAGCCAAAAATAGGCCATTGAATTCCCAATGTGTGGCCCGATTCATTACAAAAGTTTAAATCTCAAAAGCTGCCAGTACACAAGCATTGGATAGCCTTGCTGATAGTGGGAAAATATCATTCAAAGAGTTTTATGCAAGCAGAAAATATACTGGCTAGCAAGATCAGTTCAACATTCAAACAATGAAGAGCTCAATCAAATGAAAGAAGAGAATGCTAAATTGCAAGAAAACTCAAATGAACAAAAGAAAGGCTATTGCTGAGCGTTGAAGGAGGTAATATAGTTTCTCTTGATCCTTTTATTTGTTTGAGAAAATTGGTTGATTTTGTTCCGAACTGGAAAGTTTGAGCCGCACTGCATTCTTCCTGTATCCAGATTTTAGTTCATTTAAAAGGTATTTTCCTATGATTTTGCAACAACATTTTCTGAAATCTTTTTTCACCTTACCAGACTACTTTTGTTGTGACTGCCTTCATATAAGCTCCTGAATTCCAAACATTAAGTGTTTTCCTGAATTCATTGAGCAAAAAAATTATAGGTGATGCAAAAAAGGGAGACTGCCATCATAGAGTATTAAAATAACTTGTCCCTTTCTTATATGGGCATGGTTTAAAATTTGTTTTGTATGTCTGAGTTCTAAACTTATGATGAGTAGTGTTATTTTTTGAACCAGCACTATCATTATGGTAATTTGGCCTGCGTGCATTAATTGTGACAGAGATTAAAGCACTGCAATCAAATTTGACACTGGAGGAGATACATGCAAAAGAACCAAATTGGGAAAATGAGGTGACTGGTGCATATTATAAATAAGTTTTATGCACTCTCCGGACAGCATGGACATAACATCCTTGAGATTGTACTTATGAATTTACAGGTTTAAGCAAATGGAGAAAAGTTGATTAAACTGAGGCAAGGAGTAAGCTCTGGTGAGTCCAGAGAGCGGCAGTTTGTTGAAAGATCATATATGGATACGATAAATAATGGAGAAGACGCAAGAGGATGTTTAAAGATGTCTGGGATGCAATAACTGAAAACTCTCCCAAGAATCTAAAAGAGTTTAAGGTATTGTCTTATCGTTTTTGTGTTGAGTCTCGGTCACTTGGCAAATATTTTTCATTTGCAGCATTTTTACTTTTATAGGAGGAACTTGGGATTGAGTACGACGAAGATATTGGTGTAAGCCTGCAGTCCTATGGTGAGCTAATGCAAAGTGGAAAGAAGCGAGCCAGATGCAAATGAACGATTTTACCCAGATTCTAGCAATAACATAGTTTCAAGGTTTGTATCTAATATTGTAAGGTAATTTTTATAGTGATGTCTGATATTCGCTTTTCATAATGTTCTGCTGTGGCTTCAATGAAAGTGCATGACATCAACTAATCATTTAGTTAAGGTTGTAGCACAGGGCCGGGCCACAAGGGAATCCGCTAAATGAATAAAGACAGGAAAACACCCCATTCTTGGCCTTGGCCCTTGGAATTGTTGCACAATCCTGTGGGAGTTTCATGTACTTCTGGTGTGGATTAAGCCCGCTCGCACACCCCGTTTTGCTCTTCATTGTTGATCCATCCAAGAATCTGGTGATCGACACATGATCCTCTCTTGCAAACACAAGTTAGTATCTTTCTTGGACATTTTATATAATTTGGCTGCTGGTGAGATTAAAACTTTACTGAAATCTCAGGATTTAGTGTCATGGCAAAATATTACTCGCTTCACATGTTCAAAAGCACCCAAAATTTCAACTTCACAAAAATTACATGTTCTCTCAAACTTTACAACAGAGAAACAATAAAATGAAAAGGAAAAAAAGCAAAGAGGACTTGCACACGCGACCTATATTATTACAGAAAAACTCAAAACGGAAATAGTACGCATTACATAGCATATTTTTACTATTATCTGTGTGCCCATCTGGTTCTTACAGAGATCGCTTCCTGTTGATGTTCAAAGGCTCTATAATTTGAGAGTTCTCTTCTCCTGCAAGCAAATTGTGCAGGGGAATTCCAGGCCCCGTCTTCATCTTCACTCCAACTTGAGCTCTGCTCCTTCCTTCAAGTGCATCATTCTTTTCACCAGCATCCAAGTCATAAGTTCCAGGTACCCTCATTTCTTGCTCATCTTCACCATCACTTCCATCAAATACTGCACCCCCTTTTTTACTCTGGCCCTCTTCATCCGAAGATACGCTAACCCCCTTCACATCATCATCTGATGAATCCGAGCTTTGAAGCAGAAAGTGATCTCTTGAATTCAAGATTCCATTCTTATCCCCTTTGAACTGTTTCCATTCCCTTCTCTCTTCATGTTCACCTCCATCTTACTCCCCAAATCAAAATAGTGTTTGAACTGGGTGGATTTTCTCAAATTTTCACTTTCAGTTTCATTTGCTCATCCTCCACTGGATCTTCCTCATGAGTTTGGAGTCCAGCTTTGATTGGCCTAATTGTGGCTGATACATGTCTCAGCCGGATACTGGGACTATTGGGATCGTCAGGGTCAGTGGATTTCAGACCGCGGACATTCCACAGCTGCTCTAGCGGCTTGCCGCTGCATAAGCAGCGGACTTGAAAGCTTCTTCCGCTGCATCAGCCACATCCTTGTATTTTCTCCTAATTTTAAGTGTACCAGAAAAATCTTCACCTCCCTCGATCTCATCAGGCTGTAGTAACATTGATTTATTCTCTCCTTGATTAGAAATTCTAGAAGGGCTGATAGACTGGCTCTGCTGTCTCCATGCCTGAATCCTGATCTTCCTGGAATCATACGAATCAACGACTTAGTCGTTATAACCCACGTTTTGCCAGATAAAAACATCTTGCTGAAAAGCATAATACGCAATCTGCAATACCATTCTACTGTCTGATACAGTTTCCTCATTGGAAGATCAATGTTGTTGTCTGAAGCAATCTCCTTCAGCACTTCATTTTTGTTCTCCAAGCTTGTGGCCTAGTTGACAGCTTCTGTATAATCTGGAGACATCACATCATGATGTAAATCCTTTCAGATACATTGAAATCACCTAACGTGAGATCAATAATATCTCTTGATACAATACCTTAGGATTAACTCCACAATGATTGCGCAATTCAACGGCCGAGCTGAAATTCTTTTACCGAACCGGGAAGTGAAAATTGCCCGAATCTGTTGAAGTTCCGGGAACTCCCCACATCTCGTGGCCGCGAAGAGTCAAAGTCGACACAGTCTTTCAACTCTTCAGGGCAAACTCTGCACCAAAACCCGAAGAAACCACATTTTCATCACAAAAATCTAGAAAAACTTTACACCAAAAATAGGATACAAAGAAAAAAACTTAGTATATCACTTTTCTTGTTCAAGGTCAGGTTGATTCTCCTCTGTCAAAAGGTGGCATATCCTTCAGCACAACAAACATCCAGCATATTCTGGCTCCTTTATCACTTGCTCAACTGTACATCACAAAATCAGAATCCATGTATATATATTTGAAAATAATCATACACAACAAGAAGTTTAAGTAGGTATGTTGAGGTTACCCTGAGGAAGACTTCATTGGTTGTACTCTCTAAGGAACTCGACGACCGTCGGACCGTGCAATCGAGCACCGGGCCTCGCTGGTCTCTTTGGAGGGGGCCAGCGAAAGGCCAGGGCCGCCGTGGCTTTGATATTTGGAGGTCTTAAGCTCTCAGCAAGCATCCAGTTTCTTCCCCATGCCTATCTTATACAAAGCACTTCGAAACTAGTATATATAAGAAGGGTAAAACGAGCCCTGCTTGTTTGCACCTTTTGTTTTAGGTGAACGAAAAAGGAAAGACTTTGTGTGCTCAGTGTGTGAAGTGTATGTGTTGTCTATATTTGGTTGATTAATTAACGAAGAATGATTTTTTGTTTGTATTGTATGGTATTTATTATTTAGTTGGCAAAATTATGTTTTTGGTCAACTCAATTATAAGTTGTAGTTAGTTAATTTTTAGTCCTGTAATTTATTTTATTTATATATTTAGTAACGAATTTAGTTCTAAATATTCTCATTAGGTCCTTTTTTTGCCAAATTTAGTTATGTATTGACAATTTTGGATCTAACAACTTATAGTTACATGATTAAAAATGAGATCTAGAGATCTATCATAGTGTGAAGGGAAACAAAATTGTCAACACATGATTAATTTATTAAAAAATAACCAATATGAAATATTTTGTACTAAATTCAACCAAAAAAAAAAAAAAAATAGAAAAATTATGGATCAAAATACTAACAAATCTATAATTATAGTACCAAAACTATAAATTTTCCTTATTAGTTTGTATTAAAGCGTGTGGGGATTTTTCTTTCTTAGTTGAAGGATTTTCCCATTGATTTCAAGGAAGAATGGGCAAATGGGAATTGGATTTTAGTGTTTGGTAGTAAGCGGTAGCTTTGTCTATGCCGAAGAAACCGAGTAACTTCGCCGGTCAAGCGGTCCTATTGCACGCGTTCACCCACGCTGCGTATTTATCTCCTCTTTATTTATTAAGCAACTTTGGAAGAATAATCTACTCATATAAATTTGGAACATACGTTAAAATGGGGTCTCATAATTTGATTTTTTTCGAATTTAATTTTGTTGGATGTCCTCAATTTTTCTTGTATGAATCGACTGTAAATATTATACAAAACGATGTTAATCTGTAATGTGTTTAATTTTTTATTTTGATTTTTCTCCCTTGATCGACTATACTTGCATGAAATACACAGCACTTATTGAATTTTTACCCTTATCATGTCTGTTTATTGGCTATTTTAATGTTCGTAATTTGATTACATTGATGGTGTTTATAGTATGGTATAGACTTAGTACTATATATATATATAGTATAATATATATATTCGCGTACCTAAAGATTGATGTTGAGAACAAATATTGGGACTACAAGCTTTACTTTTCACCATAGAATCGAGACATCAAACATCTGCAAATCTCATAATGATGGGCACCGCAATTATATTTAATTGGGGTTATTATTTTGAGGGTGTCGAGCTAAGTTTATTTAAAAGATCTTATAAATTCATACATCTTATAAAATATTTTTATAATTGGTAGATACTATTTTAAATATAAGTTTATGGAGTGTTCGATGATCAAATAAGAATTCTGGAACTTATACGATGTTCGTAATGATAAGGTTTGTAATTAATTTAAACAAATTTATTGAAATCTTAGTTAGAAATAAGTTAACAACTGCTTACTTTTTTCTTAAAGAGCTTATAAGTTCTTTTCATATAAAAAAAGGGAAAAAAAATGCAATTTACCTCCCTGTGATTTGTAAATATGAAAATTACATCTTTATGAAAAATAAAATAACAATTTACCTTTCTGTATTTTTAAAATGGGAACAATTTATCTCCCTAAACTTTATAACGTGTCAAAATCTTATAAAATGTTCTAAAAAAACTTATAAGCTTTACCCACAACAACAATTGTAAATTCAACTCTAATTGAATCAATAATCATTGGACTGCCTTGTCATTGCCATTCTAAACACGAAAAGAGTCCCCACACAAAGATGAGTTTGGCCACCAGCTTACATCAATCTTCTTCTTAATTTTTTCTTTCCTTATCATCATGCATACAGGTTTAAATAAATAATATGCAACTTCGATTTCCAAATGTGAACTGTCTGAATTTTCTATTATAAATTGATAGGACATCTTGTATTTGCATATCATATCATATATTTTTATATATTCACAAACATATAAAAAATTACGATGTTAGAAAAAAACAATATAAGAATTTTTTCAAAATTATATATAAACTAAAATTTTCATATATAATGTATAAGTGAAGTGTAGTACTACAAATTTTCAACCTTCATTTGTAAATAAACATTCATATTAAAACGTAACTGATACAAAAGTAACAATTAACTTGAACTTGCTGCACATGAATTAGCATTGCCATATTGAATAGTACAAAATTGCAAGAGAACACGAAATCAAGGGCATTTAAGTATTTGACTACTTTTCGTTTTTTAATAATTAGGAAAATTATATCAGTTGTTTTAAGGTTTCGATATAATTACAAATACTTTTTTATTATTTGAGAAATTATCAACACCTTCAATATTGAATAAAATTATGTAATTCTCATATGCATGCTTATAGAATTATTCACTTTGCTTGTTTGTATTTTTTTTTGTTAATTAAAAATTGAAGAAAACAATTGTTCCTTAGTTCACAATTTTTTTATAGAAAAATTTTTAAAAAAATAAATAAAAATTACATTCATAGTTCACAAAGATATTTTGTCTAATTCACCACAAAAGTTGGATAAAACTTAACAATGACTAATTGATAGTTAGGAAAAATTCTAAGCCCGGACCTTGTTCGGTCAAACCTGAAACCAATCATATGGCAAGTGCAATACACTTTTGTGTGCTTTGGTGTGCAGTATAGAGAAAGTGACCAATCATATAACAAATGTATCACATTTGCTCTATGATTTGATTTGATTCGGCCAAATTTGATTCGAATAAGAATTTTTTTAAATTAAACTAGTTGTTCCACGATTAATAAAATCAAGGGGTGGCGCACTGTAAGAAAGAAGAGATGGTCATTTCTTTTGCAGCCCCTTAAATTAGAACAAATGAAAAAATAAATTTCGGACAAGAATGACTTTGAATGTGAGTGGCGAGGAAGGTTCTGATCAGAAAGAAATGAACGAAATTCAAGTGTAATAAGCAATCTCAAGTATGACTAATTTAGCCACACTAATTGTGACGGACCATATATAGCTAGGCAACATCTAGAAGCGTTCCGATAGCTTGACATGTTTGGTCAAACTTCTTTTGACTTTTGTGGAAAGAAAATATACTTTTCACATTTTAAAAATAGGATTAATAATAACTTAACCCTCTATAATATAAAGTATCCTTTTTCTCAAAAAAAAATTTGAAATTACACTTAAACCCCTTAAAATTTTTTCATTTATATATGATTCTGTTAGGATTTAGACGAAAGAATCAACATAAAAAAAAGAATTACATAAAATTTTAATTTTAAGCCCTTATTTAATATTTTCATATATATTTTTGTATTTATTAGGGATAAATGTGATATATGATATATATGAGAGTGAGGTTAATATTATTATAATTTTTTTCTTATAAGTACGAAATTATTACATGAGAATGTTAAGTAAGGAGTAAAATTGAACGTTTATGTAATTTTTTTGGTCACGTCAGCATATTTTGTCCAAATTGTAATGGAATCGTATCAGGTGTAAATGGAGAGATTTTAGAAGGGGGTATAAGTGTAATTTCAAAATTTTTCTGGGGGAAAGTGTAATTTCGCATTTTGGAGTCTAAGCGTAATTAACCCTTTAAAAATATTAAACTTGCCTGTTTATTTATATATTTATTTTTAGGATTAAATACAGTTAATATCCCTGAAGTATTCAACCCACCAATCAATTACCCTAAAGTATTAAAACCTTCAAAAAAACCCCTAACCTTCTAACTCCTCTATTTTTAAGTTCAAAAAGTCCATTTTACCTTACTAAAATTGTCCTTTGAAAAAAATTTAAAAGGAATTTTTAAAAATACCAAATCACTCTTTTTCAAAAATTTTGTCTAATTCTAGTTTTTCAGACTTGTTCATCGAGAGATGCTCTTTTTATTTTCGTAATCCTAAAGTACTTGGAGCTCATCTTATTTTAGTTTTCCTTGTTTATCAAACTAAATTAAAATAATTTATACTGCATATATATATAGTATTTTAACTTAAAAAATATACAATTAATAAAAACCGAAAGATTATTAATCATGAGCTAATAGAAAATATACAATACATATATTTTATATATATATAATATATGGTATTATATAAATGTGGGTAATTATATGAAAGTATAAATTTATTTTTAACTGGTTTGACAAATAAGTGAAACTAAATAAAATGAGTTCCAAAATAACTTTTAGAATTATAAAATAAAAAGAGTTCGATGAACAAGTAAAAATAGAATTAGATAAAACTTAAAAAAAGAGTTTTGGCATTTTAAAAATTCCTTCAATTTTTTTCATAAATCAATTTCTTAGTAGGGGTAAAATGGACTTTTTTGAACTTCAAATTAAAAAGGTGTTAGAAGGTCAGGGTTTTTTTTGAAGGTTTTTAATACTTTAGGGGGGTAATTGATGTACAGGGTCGGATACTTTAGGGGTGGTAACTGTATTTAACCCTTATTTTTTTAGGAAAACACATGTTTTCAATTCCGTATAGATTTTTCTGTGAAAATGAGAATATGTTTGCTTGTGTTTATAATTGAATTGTGATATCAAATCAATATTTTTTTTACAATAAAAATTCATATAAAGTATATATATTTCATTTTAATTACTGCTTTAAAAAGCTGAATAGCGAAAATGAAAACATGAACGCATACGATACATTTACTCCATCTTCCTTAGAATTTGAGACTTAAATTTGCAAGAATTGTTGCCTATGACATAAATTCATACCTATAACATAAATAAAATTAATTAATTGGTTAGAATACTTAATTTAATATTCAATTTATTGAAGCCCAAAGTACATAAATTAGTCAAATATGCATAATGCAAAGGCCATTTTTGTAAATGTTAGTTTTGGGCTCTTGATAAAAAAAAAAAAAAAAAAACCATTGATTTTTTATTTCTCATTGGAAATATAGAAAAAGAAAAAGAAACAAAAATTGAAGATGAAAATTCTTTCTGCTGGAGAACATTTTTTTCAAAATCTCATATTCAAACTTCTCAAAATAAGTTCTTCTTTACTTTTTCTTCTTCAATCCCAAGTTCCAGTTCTTCAGGTAATTTTTTCTTGGGAAAAATGCAATAATTTGGGTCGACTAAAACTCTTTTTTAGTCCACGAAATCCTAATTTCGTCGGATTTAATCATGTGAATCCGGCACTAACGGCCGTCTCAGTGACTCCACGTCAGCAATTATTGTCGGAATCTAAAAAATCCCCAATTTATTTAGCACACGTGCCAATCACATGACTAAATTCGGCGAAATTAGGGCACTATGGATTAAAATTGCCACTTTTTCAAAAATATTATTCTGAATTGCTATTCTCAAAAGACCCTGTACCAAAAGTGCCACCACCCCTATATTAATGGACCAAAAGTGCATTTTTTCCTCTTTCTCTTTTTTGGGTTCCTTCTTCTGTTTTCTTCCATTCTTTTGTTGTGTAAAAATATTAGTCAAAAAATAAGAAATTTGTAAGGAAATTTCATTAGGTTTGAATCTATATGAAATAATTTAATATCCCTTTGTGTTTTGTATTATTTTGATTTTGCTAACATTAAGTTTTCTATTTCTTTGGCAGATTTATTTCTGTATATCCGATATTTGTTAGTTGGAAAATTGACCTTCATGATGGTTTAAAGATTTTTAGTTGTATTATGTCTTGATTATTGTGTATTTGATTTTAATTATTTTGAAAATCTATGACTCTTTGTCACTTAATTTTTCTTTAACTATGTATGTTATTAAGTTATTATGTATTTTCAACTATTCTCATATATGATTTACCTTTTGTCCATTAAAGAGTTTTAACTAAATATATTCTTACTTTATGCAACAGAACTAACAAAATCGACAAAAATTGAACCAAAGTGTTAAATATATAATTAACTTTTAAATTATCTATAAATAATTTGATAAAATTATCAATAAATAATTTGATAAAATTATTTCATTATTTAAAAGAATTTTATATTCAAATAATAGAAGCTTAAGTTTATCAAAGGCCCACATTTGAAAGCCTATTCTTATAAAACTTAGATTGGGTTCTACACAAAAAAAAAAAAAAAAATGTGATTTAAGTCTTCAAACATAACAAATCAATTTTTAAGCTTTTTTAGTTTAATTATTCCGAGACTTGTTATATTTTGTTACTAAAAAACTTTAGCTACGTATGTTCTTAAATTATTATTAATATTTGGCTTTAATTATTACGACAATCTATTACCTTTTGTCAAAAAAAATGTTTTAACTATATATTATTATTTTTTATCAGTCTCAACTTTTTATTTTTGTTATAAGTGTGAAAACCGCTCAATCGCCCGAAGCCACACTTTTGATTTTGGTTTGGAAAGTGAAAAATTTGAAACAATTATTTTATAAATCGTCAATAATAATTCAATTTAAAAAATAGTTTTAAAAAAAATCGAAATCGCGTTGTAATCACCCTAATGAAACGCCACCAAGATAAGTTTAAACTGTTTTAAAGAATATGGCATTTAGCAAATTACTACCTATTATTTTACATTGTGTTATAATTACATTAAGTGATGGAAAAAAGAAACAATAAAAAAAAACACAGCAACATTAACCAACATTTTTGTTTCTTACATTTATATCATGAAGATGATTTTGAGTATATATATGATGTCAGGAAATTGGTGTAGTCTGTGAAACTCTAAGCATGTTGTTCCAGAACGAGAGGGGGCATTTCTTCTAGAACATTGCTGAACTCTTGAATCTCCAGAATTTCGACTCTGCGTTTCATCTTTGTCCTAATCTTTAGGGATAATTGCAAAAAATTTCCCTGTGCTTTCATTTATTTATAAAATACTATCATATGGTTTGTAAATATGCTAAAAAATCCCTCTACTTTAAAAAATAATGCACCCTTCCCCAATTTTTTTTTAACAAAAAAGGGTGTTTTTTGCAAGGTTTAGATTTTATAGGGGCTTTTAGACTATTTAGAAACTATAGGTAGATTTTTAGCAATTTTCATAAACTACAGGGGTGTCTTATACAATTTTCCCTAATCTTTATTGCCACATCTGCTGGATTATATCTTCCACAAACACTTACCTTGTTCTCTTCCTTCTCTATCAACTGTGTCTCTATTTCTTCAACATTAATATGTTATGAAAACAAACAAAAAGGTCGAGATTAAACCCTTAACACAATGGAAGAAACAAATAAATAATTATGACTAAAAACCGTGGTAAATATTATTATGACTACGGATAAATAAAATCCATGCAAAAACTAGCTTTTTCACTGTGAAAAACTTATTTGTCACAGCTAAGAGTCGTAGTAAAAACATGACTTTTAGCCATGACAAAGTTTAGACACCGTCGACGAATTCTTGTATTAACCATGATTAAATGTTATATATCTTGTGGGAAAAATGCATGCTACCCCCCTGTGATATAGGAATTGTGCAATATACCCCCCTGTGAAAAAAAATACCAAATTACCTCCTTGTGTTTTTAAAAAATGAGCAATTTACCCCCTTAAAGTGTGTAGTGTAATACACTCGTCCATCCTGCAAGTGGACATGATTTTTTTTAATAAAATATTATTTTTTATATAATATATTATATGTATATAATTTATTAATATTTATATATATCACACTTTATTAAAAAGTAAAAAAATACTATTTTATATAATATAAAATATTTTATAATATATTATTTTTAATTATTGAAAAAAAAAAAAAACCAAAACCCAACCACCCAACCCGGCGTCGCCGCCAGGTCCGTTCCCCCTCAGTCCGCCGCCCAGACCCTTCACCCTTAGTCTCGCCGCGGCCGCCCAGACCCCTTCACCCTCCAGTCCCCCGCCACCAGTCCCACCGCCGCCACCTGCAACGCCGCCCCCAGAACCCACCGCCGTCCCTAGAACCCGTCGCCCTGCCCTCACACGCCCCCCCCTCCCAAAAACCTGTCGTCGCCCCTTCGTCTCCCCTTCCCCCGTTCGCCTCCTCGCCCGCCCCTCCCCCTCCTCCCCTTCTTCCCCCTCTCTCTCGCGCCGCCCCCTCCCCACCCCGGCTTCCCCTCTCCCCTGTGCCGGCGCTGTCTCCGCACCCCTGCCTCCCTCTCTCGCCATCCCTTCCCCTCTCCCCCTCTCTCTCTCTCTATATATATATATATATGTATCTATATATATCTATATATTTTTAACTTTTAATGTATATAAATATATATTTTTAATTATATATATTACATATATATAATTTAAATTTAAATTGCATATTGGTTTAAATCTTAACCGTTAGATTGAAATTAAACAAAATCTACACCGTTGATCTCCTAGTTAAATTTGAACTTTAGATCAAATAGATCCAACGGGTATTAAATGATGCTAAAAAAATAATTTTAGAATTAAAAATTAAAAAAGAATAAAAATTTAAGAAAAAGCGCATGAATCACACGAAATCACGTGAGGGGTGTAATTGTTCTATTTTAAAAAACACAGGGGGATAATTTGCTAATTTATTTTTCACAGGGGCTAATTTGCTCATTTTCAATATCATATGGGGTAATTTGCATTAAACCCTATATCTTGTAGTGATTGATGCATGCAGTCTTTACGTATCTTTCATCCTGCGAAGAACTCTTCTTATTTTTTTGCAACAAGAATTACAGTCGAGATTAATCCTCATCACCATGCAATACACCTACGTACGTAAACCAAGAATCGGGTGAGAAGACGTTAGCCTCATGTAGGGGTGGCAACGGGGCGGGTTTGGGTGGACCCGGGACCCGCCCCGCCCCGGTTATTTTTCAACCCGGGACCCGCCCCGCCCCGCCCCGGTACAAAACCCGCCGGGGCGGGTCTAACCCGGTAGACCCGGTTTTTTTAATTTTTTTTATTTTTTATTTGTTTTACAAATTAAAAAAAATTGAAATTTAATATATCAATTACAAATAAAATTATTTGTTCATGATCTAACTGAAATTCAAGTCGAAAAAGAATTTCAAGTATAAATAAAATTGTTCATAATAGAACAACTCAAACAATTCATATTGAATTATTTATTAGAGATTAGTAACAACTTTTTCGTCTTTCTAATCGTTAAATATTGTGGGATAATTTTTTAATTTATCAACTATTGAAGATGTACCTGACAATAAATAAATTAAATGATACAATATTTTGTTAGTGTTTATTCTATCATAATAAAATAAAAGAAATATATATATATATATATATATATCTCTAAACGGGGCGGGTCCGGGGCGGTCCTTAAGGACCCGAGACCCGCCCCGGACCCGGGACCCGCCCCATCTTCAAATTTTTGGACCCGGACCCGCCCCATTAGGGGCGGGTCCGGGGCAGATTTTGCCGGGTCCGGGTTGAATTGCCACCCCTAGCCTCATGATTGATTATTATGCAAAAAAAGACCATAAAAATAATGTTAAAATTATGCCTGGACTGACGTGAAGTTGGAACTTTAGCAGATCCCAGATATATACATCGTCGTTGGTTTGTCTAGAAAAGTAGGTTGAGGAAATTAAGGCGAAAATCAGACTTTATGTTAAAAAGGGTACTATTACATTCCATGTATTTTTTGTTAATATATTGGAAGTTTCTTGTTTGGGCAAAAGAATCTATTTCTCTGCCCGATCCAGAAGTCCAAAATAGGATGTCCTGATTAGGGAAAATTTTAGTTTGGATCTGACTCGATCAAATTTAAACCAATCATATGACAAGTGCAATACATATGATTTAGATAAGTGACCAAACACATTATATACAGTTCAGAAAAAGTGACCAATCACATGACAAGTGTATCACACTTGTTCTATAATTGATTTGATTCGACCAAAAATTTGATTCGGGCAACAATTTTCCCTTGATTAGATCACCTCCTGATCAACCTTTTAGGGCATGCAATTGTTAAAGTAGTATTTTTAATGTATAGTGTTAGATGCAAGTGAAGCAATATGATCCTTTCCTTGTTGGGAAAGGGGAATTTGTTTTGCTCAAGTCTTTCTACTAACTATTAGGCTTCAATTTTGAGATGGGATTGTGTTCTTATTATTATAAGATTTGTTTGTTTTTAAGGTAAATTACATCCACCTTCCATGAATTTGGCATAATTATAAATACTCCTTCATTATTTGAAAAATTACAAATATCTCCCTGAGGTTTGTAGTTTTTAACAAAAGACCTAAAATTGATCATTTTGCCTTTAAATTTTTTATTTTTAAAATTGTAGAAAATCAGCCGAGGCAAATTGCATTATTCCTCCTTTGTGTAAAAAAACTTAAGAAACCTCTCACTGCGCATTGTAGTCCAAAAAATTTAAGAATTAAATAAAAAAATTCGATGCATAAGAGCATTTTGGTCAATTTACCCATAAAAATGGATTGAAATGGGTTATTTGTTAGACGATTACAAACCTCAGGGGGTATTTATAATTTTTCAAACAACAAGAGAGTATTTATAATTATGTCAAACCTCAGGGGAGCTAGCTGTAATTTACCCTTGTTTTTATAGACAAAGGGTCACTGTAGTAAAATTGTGGTTTTAATTAGTGGCTCGATGCCTGTTGGGCCTTTCTTATGCTGGATGAAAACCAAATGTGAAAGAGTAATTGAGCATCGTTTGGGCTCAAGCTGACGATCAGGCCCATTATTTTGATAGTGGGTTGGAAACCCCAAATGGAGGCGGCCTGAAGACTCAAGGTCGATCTAGCAAGGCAAAGGCCATCTAAGGCCTCCGGTTACTTTGAGTAGTCGATTAAATATAGGAACAATTATACTCATATTTCTTAAAATTTTGTATAATTATAAATATATTTATTGTGGTTTAAAATATTTGTTTGACCTGTAATAAATTAGTAATAAGTTAATCAAGAGTAAATATTGATTTTATTCAATATTTTGTTAATTTCAATAATTTCGATGAATTTTAATTAACAGATGAATCTATTTATTAGACGAAAGCAAATCTGAGATGAATTTAATTTAATTTTTAAATCAAATGGAGTCTATATATAATTACAACAAACTTCAGAAAATATGATGCAATTAAACATATGTTAAAAGAAAAAGTTAAGATCATTTATAAATTATTTTCTTTACGAAATTAAGAAGGTGTTTGGCTAAGCTTTTTAAAAAAATCTTATAAGCTCCTACATCTTATAAGATGTTTTAGGAGCTTATAAGATGTTGGATCTTATTTTTAAAATAATATCCTAAAGTGTTTGGGTAAAATAAGATGTTAAAGCTTATAAGATGTTTTCACATCTTATAAGATGTTAGGGTGTTTGGCATATGAGGTCTTTTTATTGGTAAAATAATCGAAAAGGACATGATACTATTAGAATGAAAAAAATTATTATTTTTGTTGACATATTTTATTTTTACATATTTTTAAAATAATTTCATAAATAGTACATATTAGTTTAACTTCAAATAAAAATTTATTAGATAATATTTTTAAAAAAATAAGAAAATAATTATAATTATTACCTATTTTTTTGAATAAAAATAATATATTGTACATTAATATTAGCCGAATATTGACATTGATGTATAATTGATATTCTCTTTGTTAACGAAATGACTATTTTCTAATCGTATAATTTTTAATATCCTTAATTTATATTTATTCAATAAATATAATATCAGTAGCATGTCTTTTTTGTTTCATAAATAATAATTTATTAAGTAATGAAACAATTTCTCATTTCAATTGAAAGAAATATTAAATACCAATTAAATGATTTAAAAACTTAAGATAAAGAAAGTGTATTTGTGTGTGTAAGTGTGTGTAGTGATAAGAGAGAGAGAGAAGAGAGAGTGTGAGAGTGTGTGTGAACAAGGGTATTTTTATCTAATTACACATTAATCTTATAGAACTTATAAGATTTTAAGAAAAAAGTTGGAGGAGATTAATTTTTTTTCTAAAGAGCTTATAAGATCTAAAATATTTTATTTTAAAATCTTATAAACTTTTTCAAAAAATATTTACCAAATAAATTTTTAAAACTTATAAACTCTTAAAAATTTTATAAAATATTTTAAAAAGCTTACAAGCTTAACCAAACACACTCTAACTCTGTAAGTGAATCGTAACTCAATTTTAGTAATATAAGTATGAGAGTGGTACGTAATTTTTGTAAATAGTGTAATTACTGTGTGGAGATCCCATTTTGTAACAAAGCAGCACATAACTGGAGACAGACACGTGGTGGCCAATGAGGAAGAAGTACGTGGTCTTACCCAAAAGTGGAAAAAGACGAGATGGAAATGTGATTTGGTGAAATGATGGGACCCACTTTTGCATTATTATTTCTCAAGCCCCAATTGATGATGATGGTGTGGCCCGGCCCCACATGATCTTCCCCAGGGAGCACCATCACATATAATTTCCCCCCCTCTCTCTCTCACTCGCCCTAACACTGAATTAAGGCGCACCATTGTTGATTGTTCCGACTTCCGCCGAATAAATAAAGATAAAGAATTAAGGTGCACGATATCTATATGTCTACAACTAAATTGTAGTTGGATCACAAGATTACTCTCATCCTAATTATTTTCCATTTTATTCTATCAAAAAATAAGGGTAAATTATGATAAAATTCCGGTGACATGAGATATAATTATAAATATTTCTTATTATTTTAAAAATTATAAATACTCCATAATGTTGATAAAATTATGTAATCTCGTAATAAAAATTTAAAATTGTTAAGTTTGCCATGTTAAATTTTTTATTAAAAAAACTGAAAAATTAATTGTAAAAAGAAATTGGATGAGGTGGATGATTTTTTTTCTTGAAAAATTATAAAAAAAATTTATTCACTTAGAAAAATAAAACTAGAAAATTTTAAAAAACAAGTATAAGACTACAAAGTCATTTTGGTCACCACAAAATTGTATGAAATCTAGCAGAGATCAATAAATTGAACTAGTGTTTAGACGATCATTAAAATTAGGGTATTGATAATCTTACAAACAACGAGGAATTTTTTGTAATTATGTCAAATTTCAAAAGAACTCGTTGTTATTTACTATATATATACAAAAAAAATTGAATCAACAAGATATGGTTTATGGCCGAGGAGGCCCAGCTTTTTTGGCGAAGATGAGGCCCCATGATCCTAGAGGTCATGGGTTCGAACCCCTGCGTACGTTGATGTTATTTCTATTGTATAGTAGGTATGATTTGTTATTGTAATAGTTTATGTGATATTATTGATTTAATTGTTTGTAATTGTCTCTGTTCGATATTGATAGCCGACATTATTGAATATAATTGCTATATTTTCGATTAATAAAATGCATCGTTTTCAATTCAAAAGATATGACCTATTTGAGTAAAAATTCTATTTTTTTCGATTCAATTAATTATATATTCACTTTACTTTCACGGGAATGAAGAACTTAGTGCTCAAAAGATTGCCTCAAGAACACGGACATTAATTACCGCATTTAGTAAGATTTCTATATATTTATAACTTTTAACTAATGTTACACGAGATATCTACAAGCTTGGAAGAACAAAATGCCAAACAAATACATATGTTTCATAACTACACATTAAACTTCTTTTTATCCTGACACAAAAGAGATAACAAAAAATAACAAAATTAATTTCCCACTAGAATGGCTAATAATCCCAGGTAAAATAATCCAATACCGACTAAAAACCACCGCCCAGTAGTGAGAATGGATACGGCGGCGGAGGACTAGAATCCACCCCATAATTGGTATCAACTCCACCGGCAATGTTATTGTAATACCCGGCGATGCTATTCACCGGCGGTGGAACCGCCACAAAACTTCCATATTCGCCGGAGGAGCTCAGCATTAACGGTGATGAACTAGAAAGATCGGGATAACTATTCCGATACTGTTCTTGCTTAAGGATAGGCGGCACAGTTGTACTTTGCCGGTGACACAATAACCACTCCGGGGATGTTATCTCCACCGACGGCGAAGACTGGCAGTAACTATCAACGTCCAAGTTTCCATCCGACGACGAAATGGGCTCTTGATCCTCTTCGCTCTTGATTGATGAACTCGACAAAGAATTCAACGAGGCTGTAGAAATATTCATAACCTTTCTCTTCTTCTCACCGCTGCTTGAAGTTAGCCTTCTCATCTTAACCTTCTCGAGCATCATCCGGGGCAGAATTTCAGGGTCTTCAACAACTTTGCATAAGAAAGTCATCATTTGTTGAGGTCTTCTCTCCGTGGCCTCTAGCCTCCGGTTCATGCTCTCCAGCTCTTGCTCTAAGCTCTTCTGTTCTTGCTTTAACTTTGCGATCTCCATTATCAGCTGTTCCTCGTCTTCATCGTCTTCGTGTTTGAGATGTGAGGCGTAGCCTTTGCTGGCGTGCTTCTTCCTCACGATGTTGCTCAGTAACTGTGTTTGCCCCCGTAGAAACCATTCGTTGGCGAACTCCCACTTGTCTGGATCCACCTTTCGGAAACCCTGATAGTTCAAATATATAATAATAGATTTATTACACTTGTTTTGATAATTATAATATAGATTTTAAATCCATCCAAGCGAAAATAAACAAAATTGCAACACTGACAGGATAAAACCCACCGGCCCATATCCCCGGCCCCTACAGAAAATAAAAAAGATTTGGAGAAATCAGTACGTGGGGACTAACAGTGCAACAGCCCTCAAGATCTGGCTAAAGTGACCTAATCCTCTAACCTGGATCAGCGTTTCAATTGGCTCAAAGGATAAGAAGGTTGTTAGAGTCCACTAAAAGCAGGCAGCATGATGAGGCAAATATCCCCACCAAATTTGTAAAGTTATTTCCCCAATACTAACAGTATGGGGACATCGTTCTTTTGAAGTCTCAACTTCATGAAGAATAATGATAGTACTAGCAGATTGCCAACTGCCAGTATTCAACGCTCTGAAAAAGTTGCCGAAAACGGGCAGAGCCGCAAAATATACAGCCATATATGGCTAAGTGAAGTTTTGGATGCATTTGACGCGTGCAACAGACTCAATTCATCTATGGCCACTGAAGGAAAAGAGACTGCACTATGAGCCCACTTTACTACCAAAAAACTGAAAAATTTTACGGGATTTGGCCGAACTCGACCAATTAAAGAGTAAAATGATTGAGCAATTCTCTTGAATTATACAATAATTAGAATTCTATTGTCATATAAGTTGTTTGGATTTGACTCAAACGGATTTCGAACTAACATTTTCTTTCTTATCATTGCTCGACCATGAGAATATGCTAAACTTCACCAACACAAAATCTCAAAGGAAAACTATATCTGAAAGCAAAAAAAAAAAAAAAAACAAAAAAACTCCGGTAACACTTCCAATTCGCAGAAACATTTTCCTTATTTAACAGCTTCATCAAAATCGCCTCGGAAACAAAGTTCCAACACAAACAATATCGCAGAAAATCCTTTTCTCAATCGAGAACTCCACCAAAAACCACATTAAACAAACAAGGATTAACACTCACATAAGTATTGAGCTGCCGCACAAAGCTAGAGAAATTATGGTGCTTAAAGTAGGCCGGCAAAATCCTCTCCGAAAAATCCAACGGCTCAACTACAATAAAACTGTTGTCGGCCCTCCCCCACGTGATGAGCCCATTCGTCGTCGGATCATTCACCATTTGGTAGGTTTTCATCACAAACGGCGCTATTATATTATTGCTGCTGCCGTTAACCTCCATCTATGATTTCTCCGACTCCCCAATCCTCAAACCGCCTTCTTGAAGAGAGAGACAGAGAGAAAGAGAGAGAGAGAGAGTAGCTACACCATAAGAGAGCAAGAAAATTTTGCATTCAATTGTGATGGTGAGAGGAGAGCATGATATAAGGTGTGGGCGTGGGCGGGGCCCGGGAGCGGGGGGGTCGGGGTGAGTTGTCCGGGTCGGGTCGGGTCTTGCACAGAGGAACATGTGGTATCGTGGACCTTGCAGAAATGGGGCTGATATTTCCACAGTGTCACGAAATGGGCCCCACTCCGAACCTTTTTTTATCTAGTGGAACGGGACACGTTGTGGTCTATGGGCTTTGGGGGATTAGATAGTTTCTCTGTGCGTTGATCACACGCGCTGCGCATGTGCGTGCGGGGTCACTCTTGTTGTGAATCTATTTAATTTTCAGTAGGTGGTCCCTGCTGCGTGTCCAATGCAGGATGGAAGACGCCAAAAGAGTTAAGCTGGAGGTACAGCGAGGCGGATCATCTTCACACATTGAAATTTATTTGCACTTTGGTCCTTTTTTCTGATTTAATTCCATTTTTGGCGGTGTATTTACTCTTTAGCACCACTTTTGAGTTTTTTGGGGCTAAAATCAGGATTGATCATTTTTATTTCTTTGGTAGTAATTCAATTTTAAATAATTTGTATGGTAAATATACTAATAATAATAATAATTTCTATGGTGCTTACAGTCTTCCTCAAAGTCGACTCTTTATATAGTAATTTTCAAAACACGAATTAATTTGTATTTAGCAGTCCATTTGGAATATATTAATGTATATGTATAAATCAAACGATAAATATAAATAAACTATGAAAGGGCATTAAATTTATGGGTAAATTTAAGAAGCCTACCTACCCACTTCCTCTCGTTTAGATGTGGGAAATGTGGCAACACATCACAACAATGTTGCATATGAAAAGACACATACTTATTTCTGACATTAATCGTATACCAACCTTAATTTGTTAATTTCCTATCATTATTTTGATATAAGTCATATTTTTTCCTCTTTATTCTGTTTTGGTATATCCACAAATAATATATTACTAGTATTTTTTTTACCCGCTTAAGTATCATTGAACTTAGAAAATTTAGTTAACACCAACAACTTGCAATCGTTGCGAATATGAAAATTTAAAATTTAATTAGAGGAGTAATGAAAATTCAGGTGACGAGATTATTTTTATTTGACTAGTAATGTATGATTAATCATGAAAGAATTACTAATTAATTGTTGGCCCCAAGCTTAGACATTTAAGTGGACTAATTTGAAAATACTTGATTGTTGTGGGGTAGGACATGCAATAGTCACTTTGTTTTGACCTAGTGGCCTTATAGAAGCCCCTGGGGACCGGATGTCCGACACTATTGTTTGGCATTAGCCAATAGGCATTTTTCATGAAGTTCTTGAAATATGGAAATCCAATCACCCTTTCCTCACATGGACTAGGTTTCCTCAACTCATACTAAATTTACTTTCTGATATGAGTTATTCGAGTGATAATATAAAAAAATTATACATGATTATACTATATTTATTTAGATAATTTGGGTTGAATAACTTGAACAAAAATTAGTACCGAATCCATATAATGCAAAAGAAAGATTTTATTTAGGTGTATTGAGTTGTTTATACAACAATTTAATGAAAAGTTAATGAAGTACTAAACTCAAATTGAATTCGATGAAGTTTAAACTAATTGTAGTATTAGGGTTAAGATTAAACATTGTGGTCTAACAGTTAAGGTTTAATGTTGTCATATTTATGATACGGGTTTGAATACTTGTCAAGGTATTTGGTGCGGCTAAACGTACGTGACCTTTGTGTTGATTCCCATGTGATTAGACTTTAGTTTTTGGCAACAGAAAATTAATTGTAGGTACTTTAAACAATACATATAGCATAAACACAATCCTCCTTGACGAGTGTGTGGGGACCCTAGTCTTTTGGGATTGCACCTCAAGAAGTAAGCAGTCTCTTACATTTTGAAAATTCTGATCATAAAAATATATATGTTTCAGTTATTAATTTAATGTAAATTTTTATTTTCCAACCATTATGCAGAAGTAAGAAACACATGATATAACAAAAAGTTTAATGTGTTATTAATCAGAAAAAAAAATCTTATTCTAGATGCAACTTATAGGAAAAAAGGAAGAAGTAATTTTTAAAATAAAATAGTTAGATCCCTTTTATCTAAGTAAATACATGACATAATTATTCCAAAACAAATCACTCTTTTACTCTCCAGAAATTTCACAAGAGAACCTCCCAGGGGACGTTTTCTAAAAAGAAAAAAAAAGTTCCTCCTTAAAAGGACTCGAAAATAACTCAAGACATAGATGAAATGGTAGATTATTTTTAGATATAATTAGTCGTACTCGGAGGCGATTTCTGCGTGTATATCATAAATAATATTTTATATTTTAAAATATATTATAAATAAGAATAAAATATATTAATTAGACAATTTAGTTATTATAAAACTTGAAAAATTAAATAAATTAGTTATTTTATCAGTTAAAGGACGTTTTCAGATCACAAAAAATTGATTCAATGGTATCAAAATCGTCACGTCGAGTCTGTAACATCTCTTTTCTTTATAATAACTAGTCGTTACCTTGCGTCACTGCGTGCATATAATAAATAATTTTTCACGCTTTAAAATATATTACAAAGAAGAATAAAATATATTAATTGGACAGTTAAATTAATGTAAAACTTAAAAAGTTGAATAAGGTAGTCATTTTATCAGTTGAATACTATTTTTGAGATTATAAAAAATTGGTGTTTGTAAAATACATAAACGATATTTTTGGAAATTTTTAAAATTGATGTTGCAGTGTAAGTAACCACTCTTTTAAAAGTAAAAACGAGTTTGTTTTATTTCTTTTATATTAGTATAGATATAAATATAGGTATAAATTTCATTTTCCGGTGAATCCAACATATTTATAAGAGGCAGACAACATTAGCGATCATTTGCTTTTTTACTATAAAATTAGTTAGTTGCATATCGTACCTTGAATTAATTTTTGGACACATTCTACGTACCTATACATTAATAATCGTATGATCTACACCTTATTATTAACGGAGAATATTCTTTTGGTGGCTCCCAATTTTTGATCTGCTATTTTTTTTTTTAATTTTTTTATTTATTTTGTTTGTCTACTTCCCATGTTCATTAACTATTTTTCCCCCACTTATTCAACTAATCATAGTTTTCTTTATATATGAATTTTTTTCATTCATTTACTTTTTTTATTTTATTTTACTCAGATAAAAAAATATTAATTTAATAAAATATTATTATATTTACACAAGCATCAAGGGTACATTTTTTACTTAGTATTTGTTGTTTGTGGGGCACTTAGACTTATAATGATCTACAACATCCCCCTTGTTGGAATATGCGGTCTACTTACAACAACAAAGTCTACTCTAAGATATCGTATCTTAACAGTATGCTAAACCAAAGCAGAAATTTTGACTAGTCTTAAATAAAATATTTTATAAATTAGTATATCTTATAAGATGGTAACATAATTTATAAGATATTTAAATTTAATTTTGTAAATAAACTCTTAAAATATATGAATAAAAAACATTATAAAGCGTTAATAATAGAAGTTTTGTGATCAATATAATTAAAATCAGAGAAGTTTGTTAAGAATTTAAAAGTAGTTAGGAATTTCTTACTTTTCTAAAAAAGAGCTTATAATCTTTTATATTTTTTTTAGAAGAAAAGTTATAAAATAATTTTTAACAATATTTTATAAATTTTGAAACATCTTATAAAATAGAGATAATTACATATACACCCCATTATCTATGATTTATTTGTATATAACACCTTTACCTATTAAAAAATTATACATATATTTTTCAGAAACGTTCTTATTTTTTAACAGCCAAGGATAATTTCTATAATTACACAATAAATATGAATAATTTATATAAATAACCATGAATCAGAAAATGCTACGTAATTTATCCTATAAAATATTCTAAAGAGTAGTACGGCATGATGACATCCAACTTCTTTTTAGCTTCACTTTTATAATTTCCTCAAGTGGATGACTTGTAATTAAGGGATTCCAATTGTAATAATTTAAAATTGGTACTATTCTCTGTTTCAGGCACAGTGCTCCATAAAGCAGGTGATTCACTAGATTGACAATGACGCTCAACTACATTATTTTCTCTAAACTTGAAAAGCAAACGTTTTTAAATTAATATTTGGATTTGGTAGCTAAGAATCAGATTTTGCGCCTGTTTTTCCTTTGGCGACGCTATTAGAAGCGTGGCCGTCTCTAGCTCATGACACTTGTAACCCCAAACTCATTAAATAAATATACGCTGCACTTTTATCGTGTGTGCTTGGCGCGTGGTGCTCGAGCTAATAGATCCGGGGTAAAATTGTATTTTGAATCCCATAAAATAGAAAAGTTTATATTTTTTATCCCATATAAGATCAAAAAAACGTTGCAAATATGGTCCTATGCGCTAATCCTGTAGAACCAAATCTGTTAGGTTTTGAGACCATATTTGCAACTTTTTGAATCATGTGGGATAAAAAATAGGGTAAATTACATCTACTTCTTTTGAGGTTTGAGATAATTATAAATACCCCTTCATTGTTTGAAAAATTATAAATATCCTCCTGAGGTTTGTAACCGAATAATAAATAACTCATTTCCATCCATTTTTATGGGTGAACTGACCAAAATGCCCTTATGCATTTTATTTTATTTTTAAAATTCTTTGAATTTTTTTGGACTACAATGTGCAAGGAGAGGTTCTTAAAGTTTTTTACACAGAGGAGTTAATAATGAATTTACCTCGGCTGATTTTTCTGCGATTTAACTAAAATAAGGGCAAAATAGTCAATTTCAGGTATTTGGTTGAAAATTACAAACCTCAGGGGAGTATTTGTAATTTTTCAAACAACGAGGAGGTATTTATAATTATGTCAAATCTCAGGAGAGGTAGATGTAATTTACCCAAAAAAATATTAACCCCATAAACTTTAACATTCTGTTGGACCAAAAGTACAATTTTACCTAGATTGTGAGTGATTTACATCTTTATTGATGTGAGTTTTATGATAAACTATTATCAAATAAGAATTTGATTGATCCCAATCTATCGTTGATCGTGAATGATATCACAAACTCTTTCGTACAGCTTGAAATATAGGAAGTCGATATGAGTTCTGAAATTTATATATTTGATTTATTTTTAAATACTAGTAAACTAGCATGAATCCCATGTTACGCGCGGAAATCTACAAATTCTAAATTATATAATAGTATGTCATATTTTACTAATCATCTTACTATACACAACAAATTATTGATTGACGAAAAGATAAATACGTTGATAAAAAATAAAATCAAATTAAATATCTTCTCAAGGAATGATGAGAGTACGTAGTATATCTACCGTTAATAATTTGCAAATTGGATAGATATTAATTGAAAAAAAATATAATATGATTTGAAATAAAAAATTCAATTCGAATAATTAGGGGTATAAAGAATTTTTGGTGCTTGGAGTATAGGAAGCATAGTTTTGGATTCCAAATGTATGGTAGCCTCCTTAGTAAAATACTCTTAAGACCATTATTGGGGATGATTGCACAAATCTAGGGATATTTTTTAGTGGGTAACATTTTTAAATGAGCTGACTGAGCATATGTTCTTACTTCCTTTTTTATTTTTGGAGTGGGCCCTACTTCACTTGTAGTAGAGAATAAAATTTCACAAATTATATAAAGAATTCATTATTTGTAATCAAGTTTAACTTAACCTAAAATCTTAAATAATTTGAATTCATTATTTACTTTATTTTATCTTATGATATTGTTTAAAACAAATAATCAATGGATATATAATAATATTATGAATTAAAAATGCTGATATGAATATGTATATATGGTTTAATGATAGAATAACATTTTTCACTATGTACCAAACATACCACAAACCCTAACTATTGAACTATATTTCCTCCAAAGACTAAATTAAAACATGTTGTTTTAAAAATAATAATAATAAATAGGATAAATTACAACCACCTCTCACGAGGTTTGACATAATTTCAAATACCTTCTCATTGTTTGAAAAATTATAAATATTCTCTTGATTACAACGAGCTCATTTTATTGGCCTTGGTTAGGTTTTCATTCAATTTTTGTAATGAACTCACCAAAATGTCCTTTTGTATTATGAATGATAATTATATGTATTTTTTAGAATTTTTTAAAATACTTTTTTGGACTAATATGCTCTATGGACTATTCATTTTATACACCCTCATTTTTTTTGAATAATGAGCGATGAACTATTAATTTGAAAATACAACAATGTTTTCACAACAACCAACTGTATGACAATATTCAGTTCACTGTATAACAACATTTATAGATCTACCAACACCAACATTAAAACAAGAATAATACAAATATTTTATAAACTAAACAACACCCTACATTCGTAATACTCAAATCCACAATCTCTTAATTATGAAATCTCAACCTCACCACTCAAAATAAGATTTTGAAGCCCAAATCACTGAATTGTCACGGTAGAAGCAAAGTTGATTTTTATTTTCCTTTGTTAGGGTGGTGGGGAGTGGGAATGGGGGTGCTAACGTCTTTTAAATAAGAGTGGGTCCCCAATTAAGAGCGCCCCCCTAATAATGGCAAAATGAAAATGCATCACCAATCAGAAATCAGAGAGTGGAAAGCGCACGCGCACCATAAAAAAGGTACACCAGAAACCACCAAATATTAAAGAAAATCAACGCTCACCCCTCCAATTAAGTGTAACAAATATAGTCACAGGATGTCATCCTGTCCATTCATCACTAACAAAAACAAATCTTTTTTTGTTATGTTTGGTTTTATTTTCTCCCTATTTTTTAGATAGTGAAAAAATAAAATCAAATATAACATTACTTAAAATATTTTTATTGGGTATTTTGAATAATTTTGGTATATTTTTTCATATATACATGCATCTACTTATAAATAAATAAATATTACTATATATATATATATTTATAAAAATATATAAAAGTGATATGATTTGACAATGAATAATATTTTTTGTGTCCCATATACAACATAATACATATAAAACAACATAAATATTATTATATACATATATAAAAATATATAAAAGAGACATGATTTGACAATAAACAGTATTTTTTGTCTCCCAATATACAACATAATACATATAATATATTTTTTACCATTATTTAAAATTAATTTCAAAAACAAATTCAAACATACACCCAAACTCTAACAGATACTTATTTATTTTTATTTTCTCTTACTATCTTCACAAAATAAAATAAAATATATTAAAAATAAAACCAAACATAGAGTTTGTTTCTCACATGATGCAACCATCAAACTCGTTACTAGTGTCAACTCTCTAACACCTCAATTATTACCTTCCTCCTCTTTATTTGTGACGACAATAAATTCAACTAATTTTCAAATGCTACACATATTTGGCACTATTTGTTGAAATACTGCCCGTTTACAAACTCCTCGTCCTAAAAATTTATGATGTTAGCATGTGTTTGCGAGACCTAATCCAATTAATGAAGGTGAAGCTCTATAATTATAAGGTCATGAGTGTGAGTTCCACTAATATTTGGGATGTTTTTCCAATTTTAATAGTAGTTGTTGATTATATATAAGGGTAAATTATAGTGACACCCCTAATATTAGGCCCAATTACACAAACACCCTACTGAGAGGGCCAAATAAGAATTGAAGAAAACTCCATAAAAGCTGAAGAGGAAAATCTTGTTGAAAATTCTTGGATTTACACGGAAGAAGTAGTGAAGTGTATAGTACAGAAAACCCTCATTTATAGGGCTTTTAATCTAACTAACTAATAAAACTGCTATTAACAAACCTAACCACCTAACTAACTAAGCTAACCAGAAAATTAAATACAACTAGCAAAAGTGTTGTACAGGAATAAACAAAACGCACTTTACATAACACGACTACAAAGGGCTTGGCTGCTGCTGGAATTTATCAGCCCCCCTCCAAGCTGAACTTGGACATGGAGACCAAGTTCAGCTTGCCAAACATGTCCCTGAACGTGGAGCCTGTCAAAGGCTTTGTAAAGGCGTCAACTACCTGAAGGTTGGAAACAATGTGCATGGGAGAGATGAACCCTTCCTTGTACTTATCCCTCACAATATAGCAATCAATTTCCAGATGTTTTGTCCTTTCGTGAAATACTGGATTTGCAGTAATGTGAAGTGATGCCTTGTTATCACAGTAAAAGGGTATCGGACGCCTGATGTGCACCCCAAAGTCTCGTAGAATGTAGGTAATCCATGCAAGCTCACAAACTGTTGAGGCCATGCTCCTGTATTCCGCTTCCGCAGTGGACCTAGACACTGTGGCTTGCTTCTTTGTCTTCCAAGAGATGGGAGAATGCCCCAGGAAAATGCAAAAACCAGTCAATGACTTCCTCGTATCCACACAAGCAGCCCAATCTGCATCAGAAAAGGCAGTCAGCTGCAGATTATTGTTAACAGGAAAGAACAAACCTGTGTCTGGGCTGCCTTTTAGATACTTCACAAGATGGAGTGCAACATCCCAGTGTTGCTTGCAAGGGTTCTGGAGGAACTGACTCAGTTGTTATGTGGCGTATGATACATCTGGTCGTGTGAAGCTCAAGTAGAGCAACCTCCCAACAAGCCTTCTGTACCTTGAAGCATCAGCCAGGGGTGTTTCAGCATATGCAGAAAACTTAATTCCCCCTGGCAGAGGTACGTCCCTTATGATATCCAGGGCATATTTCCTCTGTGTTGCCAACAACCCTTCTGGTGACCTGATCAATTCTATGCCTAAGAAGAACCTTGCTGGTCAAGTCTTTAATAGTGAATGCCTTGTGTAGGAAGGACTTGACCTCCTTAATCTGTGCTTCTGTTGCAGCCGTGATCAATATGTCATCAACGTACACTATCAAAGCTACCAAATCCACTCCCGAACCTATAGTAAACAGACAATGATCATGCTTTGACTGTTCAAAACCAAAGGCTGCAACCTGGCTAGATAATGCCTGATTCCACTGCCTTGAAGCCTGCTTCAGGCTATACAAGGACTTCTTTAGCTTGCAGACACGCCCTGAAGGGACTGTATAGCCTTTTGGTGCTTCCATAAAGATGTCTTCTTCCAATGTCCCATGTAAAAACGCATTATTCACGTCCACCTGGTGCAAAGGCCAGCCATACGAAGCAACCAAGCTTAGTAAAACCCTCACCGTGACTGCTTTGGCTACTGGTGCAAAACAGTCAGTGTAATCCTCTCCTTCCACTTGGCTGTAGCCCTTGGCCACAAGCCTGGCCTTGCACCGCTCTAGGGACCTATCTGCATTCAACTTCACCTTATATACCCAACGACATCCAACAACCTTTTTATTGGGAGGTAGAGTAGTCAGCTCCCAGGTTCCATTGTCGTCAAGTGCATTGATTTCAGCACGCATGGCATCTCTCCATTCCTTCTTCTTCATTGCCTCCCCATAACTCCTAGGTTCCTACATAGAAGAAAAGGGATCTACGAAGCAGCATTATTCTTTTGGAAGAGGAAACATATCAAATAGTTCATTATTTTGAGAAAGAGAACAGTTATAATCTTGTATCCAGGCAGGTTTCTTTGTCTCTCTAGTTGAACGTCTAGGTCCAAGAGGAAGTCCCCTCTCTAAAGTAACATCCTGTAATGAAGGTTGCTGTCTAGCAGGACAAGGATCATCAATAACAGGCAAGGGTAAGCAAGGACCATCAGTCTTAAGGTCCTTAAAGGGAAAGACCTCCTCATGAAAGGTCACATCCCTAGAGACAAATATGGAGTTGTTGCTTAAATTTAATAGTCTGTAACCCTTCTGACCAAAAGGATATCCTAGAAAAACACACTTAATGGCATGTTCATCAAGCTTACTTCTTCCAGGTGAAAGATTGGCTGCAAAGGCCAAACAGCCAAAGGTCCTAAGGTGATCATAGCTGGCCTGGATCTTGTATAGAACCTCATAGGGGGTTCTCCACTGTAATACAGCTGTAGAGAGCCTATTCACTATATAGGTAGCTGTCAAGACAGCCTCCCCCCAATACCTTTTAGGTAGGCTTGCCTGGAATAGCAATGCCCTGGTTAATTGTAGAAGGTGTTGGTGCTTTCTGTTGTGGAGAGTAAACACAGGTCCTTTGATGTATGACACCTTGGTCTAACAGGTAACATTGACTCTCGTGACTAGTAAATTCAGCACCATTGTCCGTTCTAATCTGTTTAATCCTAACTCAAAATTGTGTACTGACCATATTAAAGAAACTTTTAAGCTTCTGCAAAGTTTGTGATTTATGTTGTAACAGAAAAACCCAAGTGGCCCTACTATGATCATCAACAATAGTAAGCATGTAACAAGCATTAGAAGTAGAGGCCTCCCTGCTGGGACCCCATATATCTATGTGAAGCAGATCAAAAATATGATTGGAACAGAAAGTGCTTAAAGAGAAAGGCAATCTATGCTGCTTAGCTAGAGGACAAATTTCACATGAAGTAAAGTCACAATCTTTATTTCTTAGAATGGACAAATGCTTTAATGCATCATGGGAAGCATGTCCCAATCTTTTATGCCAAGTATCAACAACATTGTTTTTAGAACGCTTACAAGTAAAATTGACCTTATCTCTAAGTTCACATGAAGTGAAATTGGCCCTATCTCTAAAATCTTTGTATGCCTCTCCTGCAAAGAAGTCCTTTTCCAACAGATAAAGCCTTCCTATCTGCTGCCCTATAGCCACTATTCCTTTAGTTTGAGGGTCCTGCAAAACACAATGGTCCTTTGTAAAGTTGACACTAAGATTAGTGTCAGCACATAGTTTGTTCACAGATAGCAAATTATGTTTAAAAGATGGAATATGCAAAACCTGTTTAAGCTTAATACCCTGTCCCAATTGCATATCCCCTTGTTGCATGACTATTCGTTTTGTTCCATCGGGCAAACGCACATAAGCAGGTACATTAAGATGTTTCACATCCTCAAATAATGACAAATCGGCACACATATGGACCGAGGCCCCACTATCAATGATCCAACAATTAGATGGCAGTTTACAAGTAGGAGCTAGGTTGAGAATTGTACCAGCAAAGTCTTCATAGTCAGCCAAGTTGGTGCTATCTTCTGCAGTATTCCCATCAGGCTGGAACATTCTTCTCAATTCAGCCCATACGAGCTCAATCAAGTTAGCCTCTTGAGTCCCTTGAGTGCTTCCCTCACTTTCATAAGATGAATTAAGTGCTATTCCTGGCGCAGTGGTTTGGCCACCCCTCCTTCTCCTCTGCTCCATCATACTTCGATACCAATCAGGGTAGCCATTCAGTCGGAAGCAGGTTGCCCTGGTATGCCCATTTCTATGACAATTGTCACAATACTGAGAGCTCCGATCTTGATTATCTCTTCTCCTTGGTCCTGGCCTGGAGTCCCCTTGCCTCTGTTGTCCTTCAAAGGTTCTCCCATTCAGTGCACGATCCTGCGGTTGATTTGTCATTTGTCTAGATCCATCCATATTTCTTGCACTCATGGCTCTATCTTGGGGTCCATTGCTAGCTCCTAGAGAAACCTCTCGCTGCTTCTCAACCCTAAGGAACATGGAATAGGCTTTAGCAACAGTAGGCAGGGGGTCCATAAGAAGTACCTGATTCTTGACATGGTCGTAACCCTCATTTAGACTCGAGCAAGAACTGCATCAACTGGTTTGAAATGTTCTGATCTGCCAGAGCTTTGGCCGCTCCACATGTGCAAGACGGAAGGGCGGTGAGGTAGCCCAGCTCACCCCATAGCCTCTTTAACTTGTTGAAATAAGTGGTCACGCTCAAATCCCCTTGACTAACCGAAGCAATTTGCCTCTGTAATTGGTAGAGCAATGGCCCATTACTCTGGCCATAACGCGTCTCAAGCTCGATCCACAGCTCCCGAGCCGAAGAAGTGTAAAGAAATCCCTCGGCTATATCTTTCGCGAGGGCGTTTAAGATCCAGGAGACCACCATGCAGTCAGCCTTCTCCCATCGTTCTGCGGCCTCTTTCTCAGTAGGCTTCTCACAAGTACCATCCACGAATCCTAGTTTGGACTTCGCACCAAGTGCCAAGCGCACAGATCATTTCCAAGATAAGAAATTCGACCCATCAAGGGGAACAGACACCAGGTTCGCACCTGGATAATCGCCATTTTGAAGGCGCAAAGTGTCTGGGAATGCCTGGGTTTTCGCCTCCGCAGCTGTACCTGATACATCCCCCATGTCATTCTTGCCAGCCATCACTCAAGGTGACTACAATTCTCACAATCAGACGAAGACAAACCAAGAACAAAAGGAAAGTGAACTCTCAAGAAAAACAAGACTCGAAAAGAATAACCCAAGAAAGCAGGATCAGAGACCATCAATTGATGGCTCTGATACCATGCCAAGAGGGCCAAACAAGAATTGAAGAAAACTCCATGAAAGCTGAAGAGGAAAATCTTGCTGAAAATTCTTGAATTTACACGGAAGAAGTAGTGAAGTGTATAGTATAGAAAACCCTCATTTATAGGGCTTTTAATCTAACTAACTGATAAAACTGCTATTAACAAACCTAACCACCTAACTAACTAAGCTAACCAGAAAATTAAATACAACTAGCAAAAGTGCTGTACAGGAATAAACAAAACGCACTTTACATAGCACGACTACAAAGGGCTTGGCTGCTGTTGGAATTTATCACACCCCATGTATTTTGTGAAGTTACAACTACACTCCATGAGATTGTAATTGTATTACAACTACACCCTCTATTCGAAGGAAAAGCTTACATTAATACCCCATGAAAAATATTACATTAACATGTTCTTGCGCGTACCAATTGAAGTCTTTTGAGAAAAGAAAAGGAACTGGGCTGAAGAACGAATGTTTTTTCAGCAGGGGGGAAAAAATGCAAGAATCATGATTTTTTCTATAACTTAACTAAAGTTTCGTGAGAACGTTCAGTCGAGCCAAAGCCAACGTATATGGAACAACCATTAAAAAAACTCTTTTTTTCCTTTTTTTTTTTGTGTCCCTTAGGGAGTGTAGTTGTAATTTCGCAGAAGATAACGAGTGTTTGTGTAATTGGGCCTAATCTCAGGGGATGTCAATGGTTTACCCTATATATAATTATTTAATATTGATGATTAGTATATAAGATTGTTATAGTTGTTGGTAGTTGTTAGATATAGACATTTGACGTTGATGATTGTAATCGGTACTAAAAAGAAAAAAATAGCAAGTATATTACATTAATTGTAAATGAAAAGTTTACTTGATTTATAAGTTTGAATGTCTACTCTCTCTAACGAAACACTTTTTTAAGATAAAATCGTAAAATTAGAAAGTTATAGTAGATAATAACTTGAGCTTTCACTCGTATCGTTTTATGGATAAAGAATCTATATTACTCGGATTCGAGTACATAATCTCTTCGTTATAATACATAAAATTATTTAGTCAAAAAATTTGACAAATTCTAATGAATGAGGTAACTGAAGTGTTTCTGATTGGACATTATTTGATTAAGAATTTATTATTTTAAAGGAGACTTTGTTGTTAACCCCAGAACGACGACATTAAATAGTTCGTAGTTAATTAAATATTCATTTGTGATTAATTGAAAAGAAGAAAGAGAGATCCGTTTAATTATTAGCTTCGAACCAGTTTCATTTAATATTTTCCGCAATTTCTGATAATTTCCTAGATTTAAATCTATGTTTCATATTTAAATAGTACCTTGAAACTTGGAAGGAATATTATACAAAACTCGAATGATTAAATTTAAAGTTTAAATAATTGAATTTCACTTGTCGTATTGGTTCAACCTGCTTAAGAAGTCGCTAAATATATGAAAGAATAAACTAGCGTAATGCTTTTATTTCTTTTTTATTCATTTTGTTCATCCACTAGTGTAATGTCGTATAATTATTTGAAAAATGGGTCAACACAAAATAAAACCAGTTCTAGTTTGATAAGGGTAATTATGGTACAAGGAAAGAAAACAAAATATTCCTAAAAAACCCCTAAAATTGCAGGTTTGGACGGAACTGGATTCTTATTCAGGTGGGTCGAGCGACCCGACCCACCTGTTGAAGACTTGGGTCCAGATGACCCGATCAGAACAACCCCTCAAACAGGAGCCGTTAGATTGACTGAAAATGTCAGGGGTGACAAGATATTTGACAGAAAGTAAGTGGGCAAATCCAGCCCTATAAATACCACTTTCAAATAAGTATTTAAGATACGGTTTTTATGACACAAGCATTAAATACTAAGAAAATCGATTCCTTCTATCGACCTAGTCCCTAACTTAAGCAATGAGGACCTCCAGCTAGCCTAACGATTTTTTTTTTCTCAACTCACAAAATACCCGGAGAAGTCATAGACGACCAGCGACCTTCGACCCCGGATCATAGTTGCTATTAGTTTCTATCAAGGTGAATAACGTCGAATAGCCCGTCTTTAATTTTCCCAATAAGTGAATTTTTTTCCTTAAAATTTTATTTAATTCCATGTAAATATATTAGGTATAATTTTATGTAGAAAAATACAAACCCACATACTATTGACACCCCCTGAAGTTAGACCTAATTACACAAACACCCCCTGTCTTTTGCGAAATTATAGCTACACCCTCTGAGGGGTGTTAGTGTAATGTTTTTCAGTGGTATTAGTGTAAACTTTATTTTTTTATAAAAAGTGTAATTATAATATAATTACAATATCAGAAAGTGTAGCTGTGATTTTATAAAAGATAAAAAATATTTGTATAATTAAGACTAACCTTAGAGATGTCAGTAATTTATCCTAACGAAAATGGTAAGAATCCATGTAATATAATGGACCATGTTGTAGAATCGAAGTCCGTGCAAATGAAGCAATCCTACAACAGTACAGTACCCGTGTGTCGTGTAATCAATTATTACATGAAATCGACTCTTGCTTTTGTCCTTTTTCTCATCAATTTCGACTGCATTTGCTTAGCAGCTAAGTATTATATTTTTGGTTGTACTAATTAATACTTACCACTTAAATTCTTAATTAAAGTCCAAGTTTGATGAACAACTGAAAAACAATACACCACCATCTTATATAATAATTTAAAGAGAAATCAAGTAGGCACTTTATAATTTGTTTGTTTATGTTTTCATTTTTAGTTTTTATCGAAAAATATGTCTTTAATTTCGTATAAGTTTTCGTGTGAAATGAGAATATATTTGAATTAATTAATGAAATTATATTTTATATTAATTGTGGAGTCAAATCAACATATTTCTAATAAAAATACGTATAAATAAAGATATTTTCACTTTAATTAATTATTTAAAAATCTGAAAATGAAAACATAAACTCATTTCAGGATCATTTATTTAGGTATTGATTCCACAATTTATTTCTTTTTGAATTGGAAGCGATGAATTTTATTAATTGAAAGTAAAGTGATTACATTCAGTCATGTCGGCTATCAGTATCGAACATAGACAATTACAAACAATCAAATCGATAATATCACATAAACTAACACCTAGTTATACAACAATAACCATACCTACTATACAGTAGAAATAACATCAACCCACGCAGAGGTTCGAATCGATGACCTCTAGGATCAGGGGGCCTCAGCTTCGCCAACTAAGCTAGTCCTCCTCGACGATTCCATAATTTATTTCTTAAGATCTCATAATAACGCAAGCATAAATTCACAAATACTTATGGCGATGATCTATTTACGCGTTACGACTTTTTTTCCACCGCACATTAGTTTGTAAAATAATTATGTGTTATGAATAATATGATACTTTTATACTTAATAAACCTAATATCTAGATTTAACAAATGAAAAACATCTTCAATAGTTCCCCTTAAAAAAAAGTTAGAGATAAAAGTAGCGTGGCGCTGATGGAATTTCTTACCTTCATTTGGTATTGGATGTGGAAATACTATTGTATACGTGACAAAAAAATAAAAATAAAAATTTATATTTAATTTTCCATAATCATTGGCAAATGAAAAACTGAGTGCAGAAAATTTAGATAAAGTTTGATAAGGAGAGAAAGTAATAGTTAACCACCCAAGCAAGCGCAAATGTGATGTTCTGATAGGATAATAGATAGACATTATACTTTGGATTATGAAAATTGAAAAGCACCCTTAAAGAAAAGTGGCTATGTTGATGATCAAGACTGAATCAATGAGTCCCATGACCTCGAGATCGTGGGTTCGAATCACATCGAATGTGTGAGATGCTATTTTACTTTATAGTATGTGAATGTCTTTTTATTGTAATCAGTAGGTGTTGTTTGGATGTAGGTGTAATTGTTTAGACTGTTCATTAGGGTATAGTTGTTGTAATTGTCTTTATTCAGATATTGATATTCGATAGGACAAATTGTAACAGATTTGTTTCAATATTTAATAATATTTCATCGCTTTCACTTAAAAAAAAAAAAAGATTGAATCAATGAGCCACGGTATTTTGATGTTGACAATTTGGTCCAAATCATAAAAATGAAAATGATTATGAGTTTGATTGTCTCTATCGATGCAGAAATTATATCAATAAATAATAGGGTAAATTACATTCACACCCCCTGAAGTTAGGTTCAATTACACAAACACCTCCTGTCTTTTGCATAATTACAGCTACACCCTCCGAGGGGCATTAGTGTAATATTTTTTAGGGGGTATTAGTGTAAGCTTTGCCTTTGAATAGGGGGTGTATTTGTAATACAATTATAACCTTAGGGGGTGTAGCTGTAATTAAACAAAAAATAGGGGGAGTTTGTATATTTTGGTCTTATCTCAAGAAGTGTCATTGTAATTTACCCTAGATAATAAATAAATACTTCTGTAAGCAGCCTACGGTATTAGGGGTACGAGCCTAGTTCAGAATGTGATTGAAATCGACACCACTCAAATATTTTTGTATCGAAAAAAATATATAACAAAAAAAAAAAAAAGATATTGATGTTGATTTTGACATATGCAAAGAGTGATGGGGTGGATGATTGTGGCATGGCATAAAACAGGACCAACTGAAAACTATGATGATTGTAGTATGAATTTGTTACAAGTGTCCAATGGAGTTGAGAACCATACATATAAGGGGGCCAATTGAGAAGGTCCAATTAGGCTTTTTTCTTTTAATTAAAATTTTAAATATAATCTATCTCATCATTCAGTGTACGTACTTATTAATAAATATGATAAATTACAATCAACTTGTTTAAAATTTGACGTAATTATAAATATTCTTTTGTTATTTAAGAAATTATTAATACTTCTTGATTTTGACGGTTGTCCAACAATTAGTCCTATCTGTTAGTCCGCGTTAGATTTTCATCAATTTTTTATGGTGGACTAATCAAAATGTCTTTGTGGACTATGAATTATAATCTTATTTATTTTTTTTAATTTTTTGAAACTTTCTTATGGAGTAAGTGGGAATTTTTCAAAATTCTCCATCCACCTCGTCCTGTTTTTTTTTATAATTCAACAATTTTTTTTAATAAATAAAAAATAATACAACAAGGAGCAAAATTGATAATTTCCTACCTCAATCAAAGAATTACATAATTTCATCAAATAACAGGGGTATTGGCAATATCCCAAAACAACGACAAAGTAATCATAATTATGTTAAATTTTAAAAAAATTATTATAATTTACCCTAATAAATATTGACAATCTTAAGTTAAATTATATAATTGTGAGATCGTAATTTTACTATTTGAACAAAATCTTGTTGGCACCCAAATAGGACTACACCAATAATACTTGCTATTTCCTCATTTTGTGAAAATTTGAGTCTTCATATTTGAATTAACACTTTAGGTAAACATAAGAAAGGTAAATGTTAAATTTTTAATATTTGTGTCCCTAAAATAGTGACTGACTTATTATTCTTTTTCTCATTAAAATCCAAAATATAGTAGGAGCGACACAGGGTAAAAGACTATTATTCGAGTATAAAGTTATCACAAAATTGTGGATGACAACATTATTAACGGAGTCGTTTCATAATTTTTATTTTGTGATTGAAATAAGTTGTAAGTTTAATTATAGTAAAAGTCGTGAGTATTTGAAATAAAAGTGAAAACGGGATAAAAATTGAAGTTGGAGGGTTTAGGAGAAATATTAAAAATTTATGATTGTACTAATAAATTGGAGCAGTGGGTAGGTAAATAATTACAACTTTTAATTTAAATTAACTTAATTTATGTTATTAGTATTTATTCTTAGCTATTGCGAATACCCCCTAAGCTGCAACGAAAACGTGGATGTGCAATGTTATTAAGTCCAATGATTACACTCGTTTTTGACAAATGCAAATAGTCAGTCTTATGATATTTTGGGCTCAAAAATGGTGGCCCAAATTCATGGATTCACTTAAGAGCGGCCCAAACTCAGCCTCATCGTTACAAGTGTCAATTGCATCTCGAGAAATTTTAATTCAAATCGAATTGATGGAATCTGAATTATTTATATAACAATTACAATACACTTATTGTGTGATTAATATATAATTTTTAAAAAATAATTAATTACATAATAAATGTAGCATTGTTACTCTGTAATTTATTTGAGTTGATCAAACATAATTTTGATTTTTAAATAATAAAAAAACATAAAAAAATATTTCCAGCATCTCATTTCCCAACAGTCAGCTCAGTCTCAGTCATGGCAGGCGGACTACTCAACTCAAAGCTAACTGAAAACTAACTCTAACTCCAACTCCCTCGGCTTCTCCGAACCAACCAACCACCCACCTCTGCACACCGTATCTCGCTCGCCCGATGCCCAAATACACCCGTCGATCGCCGCCGCGATGGATTCGCTTCTCCACTCAAAAACTCCATCCATCTTCATCTTCTTCTCCTCCTCAATCTCATCCACCACCTCCCACCTCCGCTCCTCAGCGTTCTTCCTCCAGCCCCGCTCGTCCGGGCAAAGATTCGAGAGATCTTCATGCCGTGCCGGCACTCAGCTCCACTATGACCGAGGGTAAGAACATTGACTCTGGCCATTTAAAGCTTTGTCTCTGGTACTACTGTGAAGAGTTCCTGTCGATGTTTTTGTTGTATTAAATCCTTTCCTCTCAGAGATTACACAATTGTACATTGCCAAATTTTCACACATTTAGAATATATCTTAAAATATTTGGATGCGCTTCGTTATGCCCTCTTTCGGAGAGGATAGTAATCAGTTTCTCTGTGCTTTTTAAGAAATGCTTTTGCAGGAAAAGTTGAAAGTTGTATCATAATCAAAATCGGTAGTGTTAGTAAAAAAAATTACAAAGCATATGGGCTCTAATGTGTGTGAAATTCATTATAAAAGAATCTGTGTTCTAGAAATTTTCGAGTCTCCTAGCATGCCAATATATATACATGCACCAGATGATCTATACAAGTGAAAGTACATACAGAAATACTAGTGTTGAACACCTAAGTTGCTGCCTACAGAAAATAATGCCATTACAGCTACGAGTGCTTGCAAGATTGGCGACAACCCTGGCACAAGCATCCTCATTTATCTCTAATTTAATACATTTATCGCTGTACTAAAACCTAGTTAAGAATATATATATATATATATCACATACAAACAAGTCTGTTATTTGAAACAAGAGCTCGAATCTGATTAGAAAGCTTCATAGGAATAAGCAGGATCTCTGGAAGTATCTCCAGGTATAGTAGAGTGGATGAATTCAACAACTCTGAGGAAGATGTAAACCCCTCCGGGAGAAGGAAAGCTCACCAATCCAAGCTGATATTTCTTGAAGTGTACAACTTATCAATATACTGAATGACTAGAATGGAGGCGTTGATGTATCTAATCATTTCTCTCTCAGCTGACTCATCTGCAACAATGTCCAGGTAAAACTAATCGCATCAGTTCAAGGAATCACCAAGATACCTCAAAGGTAAGATACTAATAACCATCATCGTCATCGTGCCATGAATTATGGATGGTGAATTGTATTAGACGATTTACAGATCCATTCTTTGGAAGCATTGAACATGTAGGCTTCTGTTGCAGGTCCGTTTTTTCATTCCCTTAATTTGTATTTAGTGGTTGAATTCGTGAGATGATGTTGGAATACGTCTGAATTTAAAGCACTTCAGTACTACCCATAAAAATGTGAATAACATCCATGACGCATAATATGAAAAAGGGTGCATGATAAATTCACTGATTTGAACTCACCGGTTTCATTTAGCTTCAAAAGTAGTTGATCCCTCGTTGGCAGACCATACATACCAGCATAAACAGCAGTCCTCACTGCCCACGTGTGATATGGTGCGCAGGTTTTTGCGTAAGCCGTTGATGCAGCTTCTTTCAAACAGCCATTGCTGCAAGTTGCATAGTATATTTTCAGATGCTCGTTCAAAACAAAATCATAATTCAAAGTATCATGAGCAAATAAACCGCTAGGATGGACTAGCAAGTCATATCCCCTTTAAACACATTGTTCATCTACTATAAATTAATCATGCATAGTGCGGGAGATAACGTAAAGAACAGAAGCAAAATCTACGAGATCTGAAAATTTAAAGCTATTAAAAATAGCCAGTCATTGGCACAAACAAGCCACTGACAGGTCTATCCAAGAATAGTGCACATCACATCCCAGAGCTTATAAGAATGAATATATGTTGATTTTGATCTCATTAACTTTTGAAGAATTAACAACAATTTGTTAATCCTAAATTCCATTGAACAAATCAAGTGCTCTGGCAAAGGGGACAACTTTAGTTAATTGATGCCCAGATGAATAGTTCAAATTGACATGATAACACTTCAAGACTCACATTCTTAGGATTGCTCCAAACTTTTAATAGTGTAATGAGGCAGAAAGAAACAGAGGAAAGACAAAAAGGAATCCATGAATACAAGACCTATAAACCTACTACTCGAGTTTAATTCTGGAAACAAGAAATTCCATCACTAAATTCAAGTTGCAACCAATCAGAACTTATTGCCAGAAATCAGAAATGTAGATTATTTAAATCTTAGAGCAAAAGGAATAACAAGGAGCCAGACGTACGCTGATGACAAAAAGTTCTCAAATAGAGCTCTGATAAGATCAAGACCCTGCCTAACTCTGCGTAAATTACGTGAAAGACTTCCTGGGGTCCTCACTGTGTCATTTTGTGTGTCAAACTCAAGCACATTATTTAATGTACCATAGCTTTCTGATGCTTCTGCAAGACCACTTACCTGAAATGCATCAGATGTTGGATTCAATCCAATAAGTTAACGAGACAGGAACGCATAAAAACAAGGATAACAAAAAGAAATTAGAAATGGTGCTTTAAGTTACATGTAAAAGTATATCCTAATGATATACTCTAAACGCGTCACTCTATTTTCAATTGACATATACTTGACACCCGTAATTCTTGAGCATGGAACTTCATATTAAAATATACCTAGGTGCTAAATATTTCACAATATGCATATCCTCCACCGGACAAATTAATTTCATCCATATTTCCCTTTTAATGGATCATTTGCATCTATATCTAGATTAAAAATGAATGATGATGAGACTTCAACCATGACATTAATCTAGAGATTATGAAGCTTGATCATAAAATGGCTAAGAAGAAAGTGCGAGTTCATGATTTGCATAAATCCTAAAGCATATTAGGTAATCCACACAATGCTATATTCTAACAAAGCACCATCAAACACAAAGACGAAATCTTACCACAACAATAACTACAAATTGTAACATAAACTGATAAACACCACCAATTTTATATCCAGAATCCATCAAAATATCATTTACTATGAATTCTGCATAAACGGGCCGTAAGAACTTGGACAAAATTCAGATCAAAATTCAACTGACCTTAGAAACATACTCCAATTCAGCGAATTTAAATGCCATGCCTAAACAACCAAAGAGAATCGAGACAAGGGAGCACGCATCACAAAAAGTCTTCAAATCAAGATCATAATTGAAACCCTTATCCTTCACCACCGCAGAGACCTCTTCAAACGCATCCGCCACTGCGGACAGAGGCCTCGTCTCAGCTGTCGCGTCCTCAAAAGCATCATCCTCATCCATCGAAATGTTCGAAACTTCGCTCCTTCAAAATCAATAACATATTCCCACATTACAATCATCCGACACCCAAACTCAAATTTCAAATCACATTTACTGAACCAAAATAAAAAATAAAAAAAATGCTTACTTATCCCCGCATGATCCTTCTGATCTTGAGAAAAAAGAGTGGAATCTGAGCGCCATGGGTTTTTCTTCTGGAGCGAATGTTGCCGTTTACCTCAAAGCGAACGAATGATGCGGGAAGAGATTGTTATTTTCTGTAATTCGGAAACGCAGAGGTTCAAATATAGCGATGGAAGTCGGGCTGGGAATGATCGGGCCTGCGGGCTTCCCACTTGCCAGGAAACTGCGAAAATATGATACGCGTACCGGTTTGTTTTGGCGCCACCTATAACGAGAAAAAGTAGTTATAGCCATCCATTTTACTTTTTTTTTTTTTCCTTTATTCCTTTTTTGACCCTTCATGACAAACGTAACCTGTAAGTTATTTATTTATTTATTTCTTTTGATAAAATCCTCTATGATTTAATATATCCTTAAAATTTAGATAGCAGTCGCTTTCACTATTTTCGTCATTTAGGATAAAATTGAGGATAAATTACAGCCACCTTCTATGAGATTTGGTATAATTATAAATATTCTCTCATTATTTGAAAAATTACAAAATAGCCCTAAGGTTTTTAATTTTTAACTAAAATCCTGAAATTGACCATTTGGTCCTTGAATTTTTTATTAAAATTGGAGAAAAATCAGCCGAGCCAAATTGTATTATTGTTCTTTTATGTAAAAAACTTAACAAACCTCTCCATGCGCATTGTAATTCTATTTTTTTAAAAATTAAATAAAAAAATAATTCAGTGTATAAGAGCATTTTGGTCAATTCATCCATAAAAATGGATGGAAATGAGTTATTTGTTAGACGGGTACAAACTTCAGGAGGGAATTTATAATTTTTCAAACAATGAGGGATATTTGCAATTATGCCAAACATTAGGGGAGGTAGTTGTAATTTACCCTAAATTTGGAAATAAGTATTAAAAAGAATAATTAGAATTTTGAAGAAATTTTTTATCAACAATATTTTTTATTAATTTTAAAATACTAATTGATTTTGTGCGTAATATGGGAAAGTGAAAACTAGCTTAATTTGAGTTGGGAATTCACTTTTATTTAAAACAAAAAATATATATAGTTATTACAAGTTGACAAAGCCTCGTAAAGAGCATAGTCAAATTACAACAAATGGTGTTTTAATTTGACTCGCAAACAACCATACCATTCAAATTCGAAACTTCCAAGTCTTATCTGCAGAAAGTCATACGTTTTTGTGCTAGAGACTTTATGAAAACCAAATGAGTTTATTGAAAGACCAAATAAAAGACTTTAATTTGAGAAAATTGTATTTTTGGTATTATTATTTAGGTTGTTTTGTAATATTAGTATCATGTTTTTTTTTTTGAAATAGCTTGAAATGATACTAAAAAATAGGTTTTGTTTGTATTTTTGATGGGCAAATTGCAATTTACCCTCCCGTGTTAGCCAAAAATGGCAAATAACCCCCTTGTGAAAAATATATTAGCAATTTACCCCCCTATGTTTTAAAAAAATAAGCAAAATACCCCCCTCACGCGATGGGTGAGATACACGTGCCTTTTTTATTTTTTTAAAAAAAAATTATTTGTATCTTTATTTCATGACTGTTGGATTTTATCTAATACAAATCAATGGTCCAGATTCAATTTATATATATAATATATAATTATATATAACAAAATTCAAATTATATTTTTGAAAATATATGTATATATATAATATAAAATATATATATATATATATATATTTATGATATATATATAATATGTATGTATCACCTTCCTCCCCCAATCCGCCGGCACCGCCTTCACCCCACCCCTTCCCCGACCGCCGTCACCCCTTCCGCTTCGCAGCCACACCCCTTCCTTAGCCGTCGTTGCCCGTCGCCCCCCTCCCCCTCCTAGCCGCGTCGGGCCACCTCCCCCAACCCAGATCCCGCCTCCCCCAACCCTGAACCCGCCGCCCCATCTCCCCCCACCCAAATCGCGTCGGCCTCCTCCACCTTTCCAGCCGCCGCTGCTCGTCGCCCCCCTCCCCCTCCCAGCCACATCTCCCCGCCTCTCCCAACCCAGGTCCCGCCGCTTCGCCTCCCCCTCCCAGCCGCGTCGCCTCGCCTCCTCCCACCCATATCCCGTCGCCTCACCTCCTCCCACCCATATCGCGTCGGCCTCCTCCCCCTTCCCAGAATGATGGCGGCCTTCTTTCCCCTCCGCCACCAGCACCGCCCCTCCACCTCCCGACATCAACGGCGGCCTTTCTCCCCCCTCCCAGATTTTTTTTTGTATTTTATTAATATTATATGTATATTTTATATATTTATTTATTATAAATAAAATATTTATATTTTATAAATTTATTTTTATAACTTGTATCAATTTGAGTCGTTGATTTAATTCAAACTGATGTAAGCCATTGATTGTATGTATCAATGTGAACCATTGATCTAAACAAGAAAAAATCTTAACCATTGATTTGTTTATTAAATCTCAACCCTTGATATATATAAAATAAGATCTAACGGTTTATATTTAGGGGCATAAAAGTCATTTTATAGTTAAAATTGAAGCAAAATCGCTCCTCCGGCGCGTGAAGGATACCCTATGGTATAAGGGGGTATTTTGCTACTTTTTTTTAACATTGAAGGGGGTAAATTGCTAATATATTTTTCACAAGGGGGTTATTTGCCATTTTTGGCTAACACAGGAGGGTAAATTGCAATTTGCCCTATTTTTGATACTGATGTTAGATTTCTGACAGCAAGGCCACGTGCGCTGCACGTGGTCATTAAGTCATGGAGCCAGGGCAAAAAATGAGAAAATTGCATTTTTGCAATTTGGAGGACTTTGTAGTATTGGTACCACAATTTAGGATACCTTGCAATATTAGTACCATATTCTTCGATTCCGTTAAAAATTTGTTTGTGACCATTTAGGTTCACTTTCAACTAAACTTGACCTTGTATTACATATACAATTTATGTCTACTCATTTGCACTAGATTAATTTAATCACCATTATTTAACTACCCCCAATTAGCCCCTCAATTGGAAGGGTACCCGTTACCATGGGTAGTCCTCTAGGAATGGTTCATGATACTAGAAAATAGGCGAAATTTGTGTTGAACATGTCAGCTACGCGTACAATGAAGATAGGCTCCTTCTACCGCCTAACCTCCCAACCAAAATGTAGGGTATGTAATTCGTTACCAGTTTCAAGATAGGATTTACTACTTATCATGAGATGATAAAGAACTACATATGTTCTCCACAATATGAGTTCCTGAAGCCCATGGCCATGACAATGATTAAATAGAAAAAGGATACTCCTTAATTGGAGAATATGATATCAATAGTGCAACGAATCCTAAAGTGTGGCACCAATATTGCAAAATACCCTAAATTATGGTACCAAAGCAATTTTCTCATTTTTGCCTGCCCTAACTGCATGACTTAATGGCCACGTGCAACGCACGTGACCCTTGCCATTGGAAATCTAACGACATTATAAAAAGTGCAAAGAAAACTTATTTTTAGTACCATTTCAAACTATTTCAAAAAATATAATACCTATATTCAAACTATCCTAAATTATGGTAGCTAAAATACAACTTTCTCTTTTTCTTAAAATAATAATGAGGGATTGTATGTCACTTTCACCAAGCAAAGTCTCCGTTGCAAAGTCTTAGAATAACATTGTTGACCGATTTGATAGTGAATGTTTGTTGATATTATTTATGCAACACTTACTGAAAACAAGTCTAAGTCAATACTAAATTCGTAACAACTACTCTTATGGCTAAACTGATGGATCAAACTCAATGTGTGCATATTTTAAATTTTTTATTGTATTTGTTATAAATGAAAGAGAAAGCCGATAAAATAAATAACTTTCCAAAAATAGTAAAATATTTAAACTTTAAATGTGAATGAATAAAACAAATTTGATAAAATGAAGAAATGGTTAATGTCCTGGGAAAAAAAATAGGTAGATCTATTAATATATATATTTGAAGGAAGTTTTTGACTTCAATAGTTCAATTTTGACCAAAATTCTAATTTTCTAGAATTTTGAATTTTTTTATTATACAAAAATATTGATAGATGTCAGGGGTTCGAACCCCTGCGAGTTCTTTTTATTATAATATATATTCCTAGGGGTCATAGGTTCGAACCCCTACGAATTATTTTTATTATAATAAATATTTCTAGAGGTCATGGGTTCGAACCCCTGTGAATTCTTTTTATCATAATAAATATTCTTAGAGGTCATGGGTTCGAACCCCTTTGAATTCTTTTTATTATAATAAATACTCCTAAATATCATGGATTCGAACCCCTGTAAATTCTTTTATTATAATAAATATTCCTAGAGGTCATGAGTTCAAACCCTTGCGAATTCTTTTATTATAATAAACTAGAAACTGTGACACGTAATACTTGCGCACATAATTTTTAATAAAACTTAGATTTTATTGAATCTCATAACTTATTCCAGTATCTTAAAATTTATTATTGCCTTACGACTTCACATATAAAAAAATGTTTGATAATGTTTCTAATGTATTGATTATCAATACAATATTTTACTGAAATTAAATTAAAAATTAAAACTTTTTAGAATATGTGTTATATTGTCAATGACGATTATAATTACATGCAACACAAATGCTAATATGTTATTTTTATTTCAATTAACAATAAACTTAAACAAAATGGGAGTAAATTTAATTTTTGAGTACATGTAATTGCATGGAATTAATTTTTCAAAGGAACTTAATTGAATAAAGTTGGGAAGTTGAAGGGCATTTTTGGAATTCCAATAATTTAGTGTAGTGGTATAAAATTTTCACTTTATGTCTATAAAACCCATTCTCTTTATAATAGTATAGATATTCCTAGAGAGGTCATCGATTCGAACCCCTGCTTGATTTTTAATATTTTTTTATTATCTTAATTTGCTTTGATAGTCCTGTATATGTGATTTTTCTGTGTTGATAGGATCTTCAAGTCCACAAGAAACAAAAAAAAAAAAAAAGAAAATTACTCGAGTAGGTATGAAAAAAATTTCAATTGGTTGATATTTTTTAATTTTTATATTATCTTATTCCTACACGTGTACAAAGCGCAATATATATGTATAGATATCAATAGATTACAGATAATTATTATTATTATTATAATAACTAGCATTTTGCCTGTGCATTGCACGGTGACAAACCTTTTGTATAAAACTAATTTCGGTCATATTTATTAATTTTAATTTATATTATTAGAAAAAAATATTTTTTTATTTTTCCTGAAAAAACCTATCAAATAAAAAAATTATTCTCTCATTCATATTATATCCGGAAAATAACTTTAAACGATATTGTAAACGCCAACTTGATTTTCAAGTGATATTATTTTTCTCTTCTAATATTTTTATAAAAATCTAAACCCATCAAAATTATTCAAAATTAATTTGGTATTATTAATTGGTATAATCATTTAATGATTTGTCACCCATAAAATTTCATCACAAAAATATTAAATTATAAATAAAAAGATCATGCTAGAAATATATAAATTTAGTTGACAAAAGTTATGCGCACAATGAATTAAACAATTCAGGATAAATCAAGGAAATATAAATATCATCCACAAAATTGTAAAAATATGAATATCAATAAAATATAAAAAAATTTACCAAGATACATTTTGAAAATCAATTGTATAATTTTGACCGCATAATAATTTTCTATTATAACCGTATGTTATCTTTACATGCATGATTAATGACAAATGAACTCAAGATCCAAATTCTAGAATTTTGTTATTTAATCATTGATGTAAGATGCTATTTAAAGGTAGTTAAAAAAAAAAAAGAAAAGATCCATTGCATATTCAAAATGATGTGAGTCATACTACATGTTCATTTGTCAATTTAATATATGTTTCAATAAAAATTTGATATGGTAAATTTGTTATAAGTATGTAAATGACTTTATATAGCATTGCATAAATAGTGAAATTCTTAAATTGTTTTCATGTTATATATAGCTTTATATTAATAAGACACATATAAGTATTTTCTATTGATATTCATTATAGGTACAAATTAAATAAACATATAAATATATTTGAGGACATACATATTGATATTTATGTTATTATTAATCTCCTTTGCATTAAAAAAATGCAATACATATATGAAGTGGTCTTTGACTTTATCCTTCAATTTTGACCAAATTCTCAATTTTTTAGAATTTTGAACTATTTAATTATCTAGAAAATATCTAATTGGTTGCTTTAATTTCAGCAAGAATTATTATTTTTAAGAAAAATAGTTAATGAAAAACGAAATCCATAAATTTTTCATGAAAAAATCGAATTTATTGGTTTAATTTTAGTAGAAATTCTAATTTCGTCTTTTTTAAAAAATTCAATTACTAAACTAAACCCCTAAAATTTTGCAAAATTTGCATGGAAAAGTCTAATGATTGGTTTAATTTTGATAAGAATGTTAATTAATTTCTTTTTAAAAAAGTTTAGTTACTAAAATAGATCCTAAAATTTTGCATGAAAACAAGAAACTCTCATCAGGATATTTAAGGAACACCAAAAATAAACAATAATTAACAAAATTTGCTCAAAATTTTATAATGCACCAAAAGCAACCCATTGTCCATCATTATAAATCCACAAATTATTTTTCTTGGTTTCACTCATCACGCTCAACTTTTTTAACCATGAATGAAGGTTTTCTTTTGAGATGCATGTTAGTTAGCTACATCATTAGTGATATGTATACTTTTTTGTATGATAATAGCAAATTGTTTTAATATGAAAAATATGTTCTTATTTTTTTCTTTCTAAATCTATTTAGACTTCACCTTTTATTATTAGGATTTTTATTTTTATATGTTATTTTTCCTCTTTGTGATTTCATGTTGTATTCAATTAAAGTTTGGAGTAATTTATCATAATGATCAATTAATTATGTTGATGATTTGTTCTTTATACTCACTCAAACTATTCTTTTCATTTGTAACAATAATTTTTTTAATTATTCAGTCATATATTATCACATGCTTTAATTTTTCCTTTCATACTTAATATGAGTATTTTTTAAATTTTTTATTACTTTTTAAAGTCTATTTTCTTTAATTATTTTTTATAGCGCTCGATGATCTAGCTATTATTTGCATAGTTTCATTTTTTCAGTTGGCATATGTGTCTTGATCTTTTGACTTTTTTATTTTTTATGTTTTTTTCACAATACAAAGACATTTACTCATTGGTTCTCATAGTTTTCATATAAATTCATTTTTTTTGTTCTATTTTTTCTTTTTCTTAAAGCTATATAATTTATGTAATTATCCTTATGTGATTATTATTTTTCTTCTTCTTTTTACCTTTTATTTTCTTACAGTGGGGCGTGAGATATTTATTCTATTTTTTGCTTAAATAAAAATAAATTTTGAGAGTTACAATCTCACTTTCATATATGTTCACTTTTTAATTTTTATTTTTGACTGATTTAGATATTAAGGAGATTAATTAATATGACTAAAATAGACTTACTTTTGTAGTACATATATTCACTCTTTCCTCATCGACTAATATTATTTATCAAAATGCTTATATTGCGTTCTGTATTTTTTTGTTATTTTTGAATTATAAAAAATGAATAAATTATGTGAGAATATGAGTGATTAGTCGATATTTTACTATTTGTTTCAATTATTTTTTCCTTTTTTTGTTTTTCTTATTTTGATTTCCATTGAATTTGTGTAATATGATTCAGAATTTTCAATAATATTGTGGGATCGACCTATTTAATCTTATTACTTTTCTAAATCATCTATTGGATTTTGTGCGACAAATTCTATGTTTGATTTTGAATGAGTTAATGATGTAAGCTACTAAATGCATGTGATCATGATAACCAATGTTTTATTTTCCATCTTAAGAGTTGAATTGTGTATATTGATATTAGAATTTAATAATTTTTTGTTGCACTTGGAGGATAGTAACATTGTTTGTATAATCATAAGTAAGGTAAGCATTTTTTCAGAAAATTTTGAGTTTTTATTAAGTAACAATTTATCCCTTTTGTATCATTTCAAAATTCTAGATTTCAATTTGAATAAAGCCCTTCAATATTTGTCACTAATTAAATATGAAGGAATGAGACATATTATCAACAAAATTTTGTTACACCAATTTGAAAGTGAGTATTTATATTGATATTTACACTAATTATAATAGTATAACAATATTGATCATACAATTGAGTCATTGACTCTATTCGACATATTTATATTCATATATGTATCTATATTCATACTACACATTTACACTATATGAACTATTTGACATATCCATATGTAATATTTTTAGTACATCTTATACAATATCTGTAATTTCAATCAATTTGATATTTGGATTGATTTTGAAAAATTATGTTATAAATTTTAGATGGTGTATTGGTTTGTTATTGAACTCACGTTTAAGTTTTTTTTTTGGGAACTTTTCTTATGAAGATGGTTATTATTATTTAATGTATATGTATGAATAAAGCTAATTTTATCTATATATATTCATATATATTCTTTTAATTGTAAATTTTATTTATCGATCCATCAAAATTGAAATAAAATTTAATTTTGTTTAAAACATTTCTTTATTTAACTTTTTTGAAATTATATTTTGATAAAATATAATTTTAATTATTATTAAATCAAGTCGGTGCATAGCACGGGTCACACACTAGTTTCGGTATATTTGAAGGTATTTTAGTAAACACACTTTTTGACGACCAAAATGAGTCATTTAAGCCTCTCACACTTAATTAATACTACAAATATACATAAATATGAGGTATTATCATTTAACAAATTAATTAATTTACCTAGTATCGGAATGGATATTTTTTTTTTAAAATCAATTGAATCAATTGTATTTCTAAGCATGAATTCGTTTTAAAATTATTTGTACAATACTTGATAACTCTAAGTGATATGGATAAGAAAAGCTAATTTACGAAAAGGCCCCCATAATTTCTAGATAATTACATTAAAGCCATGGACGGAAGTTAGAGGGAGGTTGAAGGAAGTTAACAAGGGGAAGTTGAAAAGAAGGTGGGTGACGTGAAGTGACGAAAACGCCATCGACAGTTAAATTTAGGCCGTAGGATTGAGGGAAGTTGAGGTCAACATTGTAATTTCACCCCGTAGGATTTACTATAAATAGGGGGTGAATCTTATTATTTTTGGATACTTTTTGAATGAATAATAGAAACTTTACTCTCTACATTCTTGTCCTCGTTGTGCTTCCTTATGACGATTTGTGCACGTGCTTAGGTTACTTCTTTCCCGAATCTCACTCCATCAGCTTGACGCCGTCTGTGAGAAACCAGTCTAAGCATCAAAGATGAACACTCGGTCGAGAGCAAGAAGCGCGAACGTGGGGCAAGAAGACCCTGAAAGAAGAAGAGGAGAAGAGGAGCAAGGCCACGCCCTGGCGAATCCACCAGCACCAGTGCGGAGGCCAGAAGACCAAGAGGAAGAGCATAGCCACGCCCTGGAGAATCCTCCAGCGCAAAGCCAAGAGGAAAAGAAGCACGAGGAGGTTGAGGCCCCACCACCCCCTCCGGTTATCCAAATTACTTATGAGGCTCTTCGCCAGTTGGTAGAAGAGGCATCCGCTCAGGCCGCCGAGAGGGTTGTAGCGCAGTATATTGCCGGCCGCGCCACACCCCCGCGACTCTCTCGCAATCCTCGGAGGGGGCAAGACGCGCCCGTGGGAGAGCGAAGGCCCGGGGAGGCCTTCGAAGGCATGGATTATGAGGAGGAGGTTAACAGCAGGGCCATGCAGGCTGAGGACAACTTTTACCCTTCGCCCCCTCAGGGGGGTGTGGGCGAGAAAGATTATTTCCTGCATCCGTCAGACTGAGGACAACTTTTACCCTTCGCCCCCTCAGAGGGGGGTGCCGCCAGTACAAGGAGGGGGACATTACGATAGAGGAACCCCTCCCCTGCACACATTCCCTAATTCTTTGGGACCTCCAAGGTATCCGGCGCGACCTTTGGCAGTGGCGCCTCCCGTCGGAGTCCATTCGCCCCCACATATTGGCAGAAGCCATCCACCCAGGAGTCAAGATCCCGAGTCTGAACGAGTATAGCGGAGTAGGGGATTCTCAGGATCACTTCGACCGCTTCATGGCTAGAGCCGATCTGCTGGACATCAGCGATGCGGCATATTGCAAACTATTTCGTACTACCCTTTCAGGGAAAGCAATGGCATGGTTCAATCAGCTACCGCCAGGGACTATTGAGTCGTTTGAACAACTTTCTCAATGCTTTCTACACCACTTCTCAATCAACAGGCAGTATCCCAAAATCGCTTCATACTTATTCACAATAGTCCAGCGGGAGAATGAGAGTCTAAGGGAGTATGTGCAGCGCTTCTCGGAAGCCGTATTAAAAGTCCCACACGTGAATCCTAAGCTTTTGGCTAGCATCATGCAGCAGAATTTGAGAAGAGGACGGTTTAAGGAGTCGATAGCGGGGAAGTCCCTCTCGACTCAGGAAGAGTTGTTGCTAAGAGCGGAAAAGTACATCAGAATAGAGGAGACAGTGGGATTGCGTCCAGCGAATCCCCTCAAGCGGAAAGTTGATGAAGAGGAAAGGAGATTTCCCCCCAGGTCAGAGGGGGTCAGGCGGGAACGAAAGCCACCGTTACCAGGGGATTTAGTGAGGTACATCCCATTGAACGCTTCACGAGTTCAAGTTCTCGCCGTGGCTGAACAACAAGGGCTTGTGAGATGGCCCTATCTGATGAAGGACAATCCTCAGAGGATGAAATCTGACAAGTACTGCCACTTTCACAAGGATCGAGGCCACAACACTGAGGAATGCCACCATTTGAAGAATGAAATTGAGAAACTCATTAGGAGAGGCTACCTGAGAGAATTCGTGGCAAAGATGAAGCAAGAACCTCGAGAGGTCACCCGTAAAAGTAAGCGAACGACGCCCCGTCTTGAGATGGGGGGTAAGGATGAGGCAGATTGAGAGAGAAAAGATAACCTTCTGACCGCTGGAGTAATTGGGGTCATTTCGGGAGGACTGGCTGGAGGGGACTCAGGGCGAGCTAGGAAGGCGGCCACCAGAGCAGCATGGAACGTTGCCAACCAGGTTGCTTGTAGCGAGGTCAATGAGATACCTCGAGCACACCCCACGGGGGAGATAACATTCAATGATCAAGACTTGGAGGGGAATCTTCCCTCCTGCAATGATGCAATTGTTGTGGCAGCCTCAATATCAAACTTTTGGGTAAAAAAGATTTTAATAGACAGTAGGAGTTCAGCGGACATCCTTTTTTACAAAGCATTTTCTCAAATGAGGATCGACAATGTGCAACTTACGCCTGTCAATACCCCCTTAACCAGCTTTAGCGGAGATGTAGTAGTACCTTTAGGGGAGGCCACGTTGCCAATTTCGATCGGGACATACCCCAGGCGCGTGACAAAGTTTATGAAGTTTTTGGTGGTGGACCTTCTGCTTACAATGCGATCCTGGAGAGACCGAGTTTGAACCTCTTCCAAGCTGTCATATCCACCTACCACATGAAGGTAAAATTCCCAACACCTGAAGGCGTAGGAGAGGTGGTGGGGGACAAGAAGCAAGCAAGAGAATGTTATGCCAGTATACTAAAGAAGCCAATGGATGCTCCTGAGGGGAAGGGTGAGGCAGTAGAAGCTCGATTTTAGCAAAGGAATCTCTTGGGGGATACCTTGATGAGCCAGACAAAAGAACCTCCCAAGAGGAGCAAAGAGAAGAGATCCGGAGAGAAGCCAAAAATAGAAAATTCGAAGAGGAAAGAATTGAGGCCTTCGAAGAGATTAAAATGGTGGAACTCCTGGGAGATTCCAAGAAGGTGCTGAAAATCGGGTCGTTGCTAAGGGCGTAGATGGAGCATGTCATTGTTGAGTTTTTACAAGGATCGGTTGAGGCATTTGCATGGGAGTTGTCAGATATGAAAGGAATAGACCCCGAGGTCATGGTCCATAAACTTAACATAGACCCAAAGGCGAAACCTGTAAAACAGAAAAGAAGGGCGTTTGGGGTAGAGAGGAACAAGATAATTGACGAAGAAGTCAAGAAACTGTTTCAAGTTGACTATATTCGACCAGTATATTACCCGGAGTGGTTGGCAAATGTGGTCCTAGTTCCAAAGAGCAACGAAAAGTGGAGGATATGTATAGACTTCACTGACTTAAATCGAGCCTGTCCTAAAGACTCATACCCCTTGTCTAGGATTGATGCGCTCATTGATTCAACTTCAGGATGCGAGTTGATGAGTTTTCTGGATGCATTTCAAGGGTATAATCAGATTCGATTAGCGCACGAGGACTAAGAAAAGACAAGTTTCGTGACGGAGCAAGGCACATACTGCTATAGAGTGATGCCCTTCGGGCTAAAAAATGCGGGGCCCACGTATCAGAGGTTGGTAAATGGCATGTTCCGGGAGCAGATAGAAAGGAACATGGAGGTGTACATAGATGATATGCTGGTCAAGAGCCGTAGGATGGAAGACCATGTAAAAGATCTCAAGGAATGCTTTTGCACGTTGGAGAAGTATGGGATGAAGCTGAATCCCACGAAATGCACTTTCAGAGTTCAGGGAGGAAAGTTCCTAGAGTTCATGGTTTCTCAGAGGGGGATAGACGGCGAATCCGGAGAAAATTGAGGCTATCATGAAGATGCAACCTCCCTAGACAATAAAAGAAGTCCAGAAGTTGACAGGAAGGATTTATTTCAAAATCCTCAGAACGAGGACTCCCGTTCTTCAAGGTGTTAAGAAAGGTGGAAGACTTTTCGTGGACGGAGCAATGTCAAGATGCCTTTGAGGATTTGAAGAAGTATCTTACTTCACCACCCCTGTTGACAAAGCCGGCCGGAACCTGGGGACACCTTGTTCGTCTACCTATTTGTTTCGGAGGGCACGGTAAGTTCGCTTCTCGTGAGAGAAAAAGGACGTGAACATCGACCCATATACTATGCTAGCAAGGCCCTGCAAGGGCCAGAAGAGAGATATGCCCAAATCGAGAAGGTGGCCTTGGCCTTGATAACTATAGCAAGGAAGTTGTGTCCTTATTTTCAATCCCACCCTGTGGTGGTATTGACAAATCAACCCTTGAAGAGGGTACTAGCAGATCCCAACACATCTGGGAGAATGGTAAAGTGGTCGATGGAGTTGAGTGAACATGGAATCGAATATCAACCTAGGCCCGCGATCAAGGCACAAGTGTTGACAGATTTTATCTCCGAATTGACGGAGGAAAAAGGCACGCAAGAGAAGAGGTGTTGGAGGATGTTTGTTGACGGCTCTTCCACATCTCAAGGTGGCAGAGCAGGAATACTGATTGAGAGCCTGTATCGGGACACGTTGCGTTATGCCATCCAACTTGATTTCGCCGCATCAAATAATGAAACAGAGTATGAAGCCCTCATTGCAGGGGAAAAGTTGGCCTTTGCGGCCGGGGCAAAGCACGTGAGGGTATATAATGATTCCCAACTAATGGTCAAGCAAGTAAATAGGGAGTTCGAGGCCAAGAGAGACAAATGGCCAAGTACTTGACAAGAATCCAAGCAGTGAAAAAGAAATTTGATACATTCACCTTAGAACAAATTCCGAGGGCTAAAAATGAAGAAGCAGATCAACTTGCTAAGCTGGCCAGCTCATTGGCTCCCCTGAAGAGTAAGAAGATAACCTTGCTGAACAAAGAGTACCCGGACGTGAATGAAGAGAAGAATGCAGTCTTGATGGCAAAAGGAGCTTCGTCAAGGTGGATGGAGGAGCTAGAAGCATATCTAAAATCCGGGAAGTGCCCAGGATCCTAAGCAAGCTAGGGCAATTCGCACAAGAGCAGCTAGGTTTACCTTGATCGGCGGAAAATTGTACAAAAGAGGATTTTCGCAGCCATATCTCAAATGCATAAGCAAGGACAAGGCAGAGTACGTCCTAAGGGAAATTCATGAAGAAAGTTGTGGCAACCATTCCGGAGGAAGAGCCCTGGCGCTCAAGGCCTTGAGGCAAGGATATTTTTAGCCAACCATGCAGGCGGACGTCAGGGACTTAGTGAAGAAATGCCGAAAGTGTCAAGAACATGCTAATATCACTCACGTTCCAGCAGCGAATATGCAGCCCTTGCAGAGTCCTTGCCCTTCCGATCAGTGGGGGATGGATATAGTAGGGAAACTCCCCCGAGCAACAGGCCAACGAGAGTACTTGCTCGCGGCGGTAGACTATTTCTCGAAGTGGGTAGAAGCAGAGGCATTAAGTAGGATCACGGAGAAGGAAGTCATAAAATTTGTGTGGAAGAATATCATATGTCGCTTCGGCATTCCCAGAGCCTTCGTGATGTACAATGGTACGCAGTTTCAGGGTTCCAAATTTCGCCAATGGTGTCAGGAGCTGAAGATAAAACAATATTACACATCGGTGGCAACTCCCCAGTCTAATGGCTAAGAAGAAGTGACCAACCGAATAATCCTCCAGAATTTGAAGACGAGGCAACTGATGGCCAAAGACAATTGGGTAGAGGAGCTTCCAGGAGTCCTATGGGCATATCAAACCACCCCACGTCGAAGCACGGGGGAAACCCCGTTTAGTCTGGTCTACGGGACGGAAGCCGTTATTCCAGTGGAGATTGGAGAAGAGACACTCAGAGTGAATTGCTACGAGCCGACTAGCAACGAAAGTGAAAGGAGAGTCGACCTGGATTTTCTGGAGGAGCTAAGGAGCAGCGTGAATGTCAGGACTGAAGCATATAAAACACTGATGGCGAGAGCTTACAATGACAGAGTTAGACATTGAGGCTTCCAAGTAGGCGACCTCATGTTAAGGAGAGCTGATGCCACAGGAAACATTGGGAAGCTCGACGCCAAATGGGTTGGACCATATCAAGTAATTGAGATAGTAAGGAAATGAACTTACCACCTGCAAAAGTTGCATGGAAAAGAAGTACTGCGTACATGGAACGTGATCAACCTAAAGAAGTATTTTGTATAAATTTTTTCGTTTTAAGATTTGTAAGAAGCTTTAGCTTAATAATTTCTTGTATCTTCTGTTATAATAATGAAACATCTTTTTTCCCTGTTGACGAGTTTTTCACTTCTGTATTTTATTTTTTGGAAGAGGGTGATGGCGCCTCACGTATAAGTTTTATTGGTAAAAGGGGGACTGCCCCTCACAAATACTCGTTGTCACGAGGGGGATTGTCTCTCATAGGGGGATTGCCCCTGGCATCTAAAACATCATTTAAAAGAGAGGGATTGCCTCTCATAGGGGGATTGCCCCTGACATCTAAAACATCATTTTAAAGAGGGGGATTGCCCCTCCAATATGTAATTTTACCAAAAGGAGGGGGATTGTCTCTCCCTTTTATGATTTTGCTGAACGAGGGCTTGCCTCGCCCATTAAATGCTGAAGTACGGAAAAGGGGGGATTGCCCATTCTTTGAGAAAAATGATATGATAGAGAAATAAAATTTTTATTAAAGAGATTAATGTTTGAAAGGGAGAAAACATCCCTAAAAACTAAAATTAAAAAAAAAAGAAAAAAGAAAAAAAAAAGCTAAGTAATCCTAAAACATATATTCTAAATCTACGGGAAGGAAATTCAAATGAACAAATCCTAAAGACTAACTCTAATTCTTCTCTATGGCAAAGGAGGGAATTCCATCAGCAGGAGTCTTATCAACCACATCATCGGCAATCTCGCCTTCCCCATCCTCATCCCCTTCCTCATCAGGAACCTTGGGGTCGAGAAACATGAAATTCTCATCACCAAAACGACCACTGTTCCTCAGCGTGGAGCGACACTGCCTGATTACTTGGTCATATACCTCGCTCGCCTTGCCAAGGACAGCTTGGTGGAATTCCTCTGAGCCCACATACTTCTCTTTGAAGTCGTCCCACACGCACTCCAAATATGCCTTGCCTGCATCAGATTTCAGGAAGGTCTTCCCCGAGGCAATCTCCCAGTTAAAGCTATCCTTCCACTTAAGTTGTTCAGCAGAGGCAGTCTTAAGCTCCCCTTGACAGCGCTCCAAGTCTTTTTGAGAATCTTCAAAGGCGTCCTTCAGCCGCTGGATCTCCTTCTCACAGTTACTCAACCGCAGCTAAGTAGTTTCAGCTAAGTTGATAACCTAAAGAACATACCCCTCAATTAGACACGTAGGATCAAGAAAATAAAGCACGAGTAGAAACTATAAGGAACATACCCTGGCAGCTTCGCCTTGCAGAAGACGAGTAAGGGTCACAGTGGGGAGGGCGCCAAGTAGCGTCACCTCGTAAGGGCTCACTATATCCCTTGATCTTTTATGGGCGAGGTCAACATCAGCAGCATCCCAGAAAGAAGAGATATCTCCCTGCCTGTTCGTCCCATAAGTAAAGAGGCATTTTCCTGCCCCATGGCGCGGGGGACCTGCTTTGCCTTCCCGAGGGCGTTTGGAGGCATTGCCTTCAGGAGGGGGGGAGAAGCGCCCTTCATGGCGAGTTGAGTGCCCGAAGGTCCTTGGCCCCGGCAGGAGGTGAGCGCCGGCGACTGCTTTCTCCCCTCTTGGGGGGGAGGGGGCGGAGGAGGATGACGGGACCTTGAAGCATTCTCTTTGTCACGGAAGCAATGGACATCATGGAGGGAGATTTTTTTTCCTGCAAGCAAGGAATCAGCAAGAAAAAATGAGATAGTGTCGAATTTTTTTTTTTCCAAAGCAAGTAGATAGCACAAAAGTTATAATTAGATACCAGCAGACCCTAAAGATTTGACGTCAAAAAGTTGATCGAACAGCCCAACCCCAATGAAGGACAGACGAAGGTCAGGAACTGGGTCGGGCACAAAGGATGACTCCCCCCAAAGGGCTGCTAATCCCCAAGCCAAGGCCTTTACGAATATGAACTTTTCTTTCCAGGGACCGTTTGAGGAAACACCACCCTCAAGAATTTTGCAACCCCCCCCCCCGGGATAGAAATAAAAATAGAAATCGTTGGGCACCTTTCTAACAATAAATAAGGAATAGAAGGCCTCAAGAGATGGGGTCAAATCAAGTTCTTCAAAGCATTGGAGGAACCCCCTAAAACTTACGAGGGAGTTGGAGGTGAATTGGCTGATGCTTAAAGTAGTGCAGGTGATGATCTGAAGTAGCAGAGGATGTGGGGGAAGTGTAAGACCAGAGGTAAAGAACGATAGGTACACTATGAAGAACCCAAGAAGAGGGAACTTGATCCTATCGTCAACACTAGGCAACAAAAGGGTGAACTCAGAAGAGGCGTTGACACTGGCTTCAAGAAGACGAAACTCTTTAGGACTCACACGACTATGATAATTTTCAACGTCCATAATACGACAGCGGGACTTGGAGTGGGGGGCTGAAGAGGATTCAGTTCCGTCTAAACCGGAATCAACAAGGTCAATTGCAAGAGGAGATAAGAGTTGAGGAGTTTCTTGTGAGCTCGACTCGAAGGAAGGATTTGGGGAAGGCGACGGAGAAGTAGGAAGATTCCGGATCGCTTCAATCACTTCATGATCAAAGTCCACGATATTCGGATTAATAAGAGGAGCGGAAGGAGGTGGAGGAGACGCCCCTCGACCGGGGTCCAGCCGAGGATCAGCACCTCAGCCAGATTCCGGCCGAGGAGCGCCTCAGCCAAGATCGCCTCGGCCAGATTCTGGTCGAGGCGGACTGCCTCGACCAGCACCATGTCGGGGCGTCCCCCAGCCCCAACTCGGCGTCGATACTCTCCCCCACGTGTTCCCGGCATGGCTCGACATGACGTGAAGGTTTCTTCTCGAAAATAAAAACGGAGTCTTTTTTTTGTTGATTCGGACTAAGTATGAGGATGTTTTTTGGAGACACAAAGAGGAAGAACGAAAATATAGGTGTAGCAGGGAAAGAGATGATGAACTAAATACCCGAGCCAAGACGCCTCGACATTTCTTTTTCTTGAAGACGGAGAAGACAAAAAGGAAAGATGGAGCACGATGGAGAATTAAGGATAACACCATCAATTTATATAGGGAAGGAAAAATCCTAACCCAAGAAGGAAAAAGTAAAAGAAAAGATCCCAACGGGAATAGGACTTGTTTGAAGAAGTGTCAGGGAAGGAAGAGACTTCTAAGACAAATGGAATTATTGTTGAAAAGAAGAAGCCTATTCAAAATCAACTTATGCACTACCAAAAGGAAGAAGTAGAATCAGAGTCAACTTACCTGTTGGAACTTCCAAATTTTCAAGGAAACGTTTGAAAGTTGGGGGGCTACTGATGTGGATAAGAAAAGCTAATTCACGAAAAGGCCCCCATGATTTCTAGATAATTACATTAAAGCCATGGATGGAAGTTGGAGGGAGGTTGAAGGAAGTTAACAAGGGGAAGTTGAAATGAAGGTGGGTGACGTGAAGTGACGAAAACGCCCTCGACAGTTTAATCCAGGCCGTAGGATTGAGGGAAGTTGAGGGTCAACATTGTAATTTCACCCCCTAGGATTTACTATAAATATGGGTGAATCTTATTATTTTTGGATACTTTTTGAATGAATAATAGAAACTTTACTCTCTACATTCTTGTCCTCGTTGTGGTTCTTTGTGACGATTTGTGCACGTGCTCAGGCTACTTCTTTCCGGAATCTCACTCCATCACTAAGAAGACGTGTTTTGGCTAAATATTTTATAAACTTATTTATATCTTAATGTTATTTTTACATTTTATAAAATATTATATCTTTTTGTGAAGATTAGCTTTTTGTTAACCTCAAAATTTATAAAATATTAAATAAAAATGAGAATTTTGTAATTAACATAATTTTAATTGAAAAGAATAGTTGAAATTTTCAAAAAGAAAAAAGGTAAGATTTCTATATTTTTCCAAATCAAATTATACGGTTCTAATATCTTATTCTTAAATTTTATTATAAAATCATTCCCTGGAAAGTTTACCAGTTGAGTTTGGAGTTTGGACTAAAAAACAAATGGCAATTGATGAATTGAAGAAACCTTTGAAAACTGGCACAAAAAGCCCATAAATTCCATTATGAGGAGCCAATTTCAAGAAGTCCATTATGTGGATCAAACATCAACTGATCTTGGGCTCAAGTTTGCTCATATTTCATGAAAATTTAACCAAATCTTAAACATTTGTTGCTTGTCTGCAAACCGGAAATTCTAACCAAAATTGTGTTAATTGGATCTAAATTAATTATATGACAAGTATAATATATTGGTGTATATTTCAAAAAAAAATCATCAATCACATATAATTGGTTTGGATCGACCAAACCTTGTTCGGTAAGAACACGGGTTAAGTTCATACTGCAAAAAAGGCCTTAAACATATAGCAAACTCACTCTCTTTAGATCATAAATACATACATACACAAGATTCATGCTAGGAAAATCAGAAGCTAAGCTAAATTCTTGATCCTGCCCCACTAGATTCAGACATGGTCTGTCAGCTCAATCTCATCTTTGTTTTCCCTCTCATCAACTGCTTGATGAACCTGAACTGGCTTCAGTGTGTAGAACTTGGCACAAAGCATGTAATAAATCAAATTCACAAGCTGCATCACTGTGATCAACCAGTAGAAATACTCCAATTTGCCTTTGTTCAGATTATTGTCCGGCAGCCAGTTCGATCCGTTCTGGCCTGCAGTAAACTTGTGGACAAGAGTAACCAAGAGGGTGCTTGTATAACTCCCGGCCGAGATTGAGAGCCAAAACAATGCGGTCGCAGTGCTCCTCATGCTCTCCGGCGCCTGATCGTAGAAAAACTCGAGGTGCCCGATTGACATGAAGGCTTCAGCTATTCCATGGAGACAATACTGCGGCATTAGCCAGAAGACGGAGATTGGGATGGTTGCCTGAGGATGCTCGATTAGGCCGTAGGCCGATGCAGCATGCTTACGCCTCATCTCGATGAAGCCTGCAGCGAATGTGGCTAGCAACGATATAAAGAAGCCTATCCCCATTCGTGTTAGGAATGAGATCCCGCGTTCTAGGCCGGTGAATTTGCGCGTTAGGGGGACGAAAAGACGGTCGTAGAAGACGATGGTGGACAGCATAGATGTCTGAGTGAAGACACTCATTGATGCAGCTGGGATTTGGAAGTGTTTCGTGAGGTGTCTGTCCATGGACTTGGCCTGCTGGAGGGAGAAGGTGTTTTGCTGGGCGGCAGCCGTGATGAGGAGGATGCCGGCCGCCCATATTGGCCCCATTCGGATCAAGGATTTCAGTTCCTCGACGCGGTGGACAGTGCTGAGCTTCCAGGGGTTGGGGGCTTTCAGGTTGTCATCCTCTGTTACAATGGCAGCTTTGTCCAAGAACCTGTGTGTTTGATCAAATGGAAGAGGATTTTTTATTGGACATGATGTAATAACAATGGAAGATAATGCAGAGAAATTAAAGAATTTCCCAGAAACGACTTACTTCATGCTTTTGGTATGAACAAGTTTGCCACCAACAGAGATAGCAGCATCAAGATCCTCATTCTGATACAACATCTTATGGTCGGAAACCATAGGCACATTCCTCTTCCTGTACGCGGCCATGCAGACCTGCAGCAGCCTCGTAAACGGGCTGCCGGCCGGATCCACTTTCCGGTACAAAGGGTAACCAAATATAAACGCAATAATCGAAATAAACATAGCAGCTGTTGGAATTCCAAGTCCCCAACCCCATCCGACGTTATCTTGAACGTAAACGATGACCGTTGTAGCCACGAGGATAGATGCCCCCATGCAGAAGTAGTACCAATTGAAGAACTTCCAAGTTGTGGTCTTCTGCTCAGGGTCATTTTCATCGAATTGGTCCGCCCCAAACGAAACGACACAGGGCCGAATCCCCCCTGAGCCTAAGGCCGTCAGCAAGAGCGAAACGTAGAGGATAGCAAGTTGGCCTGAATCAGCTTCTTCACAAATTTCATCATTTTTACAGGGCGGAGGCCTTAAGTTTGGCAGCACTGCTGACAGTGTCAAGCTGATCATCCCCTGTCAATACAACAGTCAACAATATTAGTACAGCTGATCACAATTACAGAATTCATGCTGCTTAAAAAAAAGATGAGAAACTCAACTATTTGGTATATAATTGAAGCAATTGTTATGGTCCAAAACCTTCCGGCAAAGGAGTCTGCGATGAACGCCCCGATCAACGATGTCATGGCCGACGTTCCTCCGAAGTTGGTGAGAGTGTTGGCCGCCTTAGTCATCGGCAGATGCAGCTGGCTTGTTAAGTAGCTGATCATGTTCGTACCAAAGCCAACCACAGCCAATTTCTCACATATCTCATTTGCTGCACAGAAAAGATGAACACAATTAGCTACACGAATTTCATACAATTAATGTACTGTCTAAAGGGAAGGACCGGTCACACGGCAAGTGCAATAACGCTTTGTGCAGTCAAACTTGATTTAAGTAAGAATTTTTGTTGCAGACAAATTAGTCATGAATATATACGTCATCGATATCAGCAATCAATGTTGTAGCCCTCGTAATGGTTAGGTATGTGGGAAAAGAGATTTAGTACTAATGTTTTTTGATAGACAATAGCTTACCGAAGATGAATGGCATAGTGATGATGCCACCTTGTTTCTTTTGGACATGGTGGTGTTTCTGCTTCATTGTCTCCATATTTTGATGTAGTTCTTGTGGTCTCTTAGCATCAAATGGACACCAAACCCAAGTATATATAGGCAGCTACACACACATATAAGTTAGGTTTCAAATTTCGTCGGGCTATGTTTCGATGGAATGATCAGGATTTAGAGGATGAACTTTGAAATTCATCGTGATATGACAAAATATAGTTTGAAATGAAAATTCAAGAATTTGAAATTCTTTGCAACGTTGATTTATTCAAACAATTTCAAGGATGAATTTGAAATTTTTAGTTTCAAATTCATCGATCCAAATACAACGTTAAATAAATTTTAGGGTTAATTACATTTAGACCTCTTCTGAAAATGCATAATTACACTTTCCCTCAAAGAAGTTTTGAAATTACATTTACAACCCCTCTAAAAATTCTTTGTTTACACCTGACCTCCATTCGTTAAAGTTTGGGCGGAAAATGTTCATTTCAACAAAAATAATTACATAAATTTTCAATTTTACCTCTCATTTAACATTCTCGTGTAATAATTTTGTACTTATAAGGAAAAAATATAATAATATTGGCCTCACTCCATACATATACGTTACACTTATCTTCTTATAAGTACAAAAATATACATGAGAATGTTAAATGATGGGCAAAATTGAAAATTTGTGTAATTATTTTTGTTGACGTGAACATTTTTCGTCCAAACTCTAACAGATGGGGGTGAGGTGTAAACAGAGAATTTTCAGAGGGGGTGTAAATGTAATTTCAAAACTTTTTTGAGGGAAAGTGTAATTATACATTCTCAGAGGGGGTGTAAGTGTAATTAACCCTAAATTTTATTATTTATATCTATTCATTTATTAAGCTTTCAATTCAAAGAGCATGTGCATGTCTAAGAAAATAAATAAAAATTAGAATTACAATTATTAAAAAAAAAAAAAAGTGGAATATACCTACCCCAAGAAACTACAATAGCAAAAGAACAAATAAAAAAAAAATGGAAAATAAGTGTAGTACGAGGCTCATGCAAACATATGGTTGTAAGAATCGTGAAGGGATTGTAAGTGAAAGAAGCGAGGACAGCTGTGGAATTTTCTCAAAAGTTTCTATGTCGTCATGCCATTGCTGGCCACGAATTTAAGTACCTTCACCCTATGTACAGTAGATAATTTTTTTTTTACTGAATCGATTTAAATTACATTTTAAATTTCAATTATTCAAGAATTAATATATCCATTGTTAATATTAAATATTTATAATTAATTAAACAACTACTATTAATGTATATCAATATCTCCATATTGTTGGAATTTGAGCCCATAATTGTATATTAGGCTTTAATTTCGCCAGTTATATGTTGTATATACAGGCTTTAGCTTCAGCAACTACTCGAGGTATTTTGAGCATACAATTATGAAAAAATTGGTGATGAGGCCTAACTCAATTAGCGAAGTTGAGACCCTATGATTTTAGAGGACATGGACTCGAACCCTTTCGTGGGATGATGTTCTACAACATAGTAGGTTTTATTTGCATACTGTGATATTAAGGTGTTGTTTATGTTTAATTTATATGATATCATTGATCAAGATATGATTCTTGTAATGATCTTCTGATGGAATATTAAAATTCGACAGGACTAATTGTAATCGATTTACTTCAATTAATAATAATTTATCGCTTTCAATTAAAAAAAAAAGTTATGAACAAATTGAAATAAAAGAAGTGAAAGTTGCTTTCATGCATGAATTCATGATTGAATAAGTGAATTATTTGGATACAAAAATTTGTCATTTTTGCACCACATGAAGTTGTGGTCTATCACAAATCTATTACGGCCTCTTCTTCGTTTAACAGATAGGCCAAAAATTGCATTATTTTTCACTCATAAATAAAGTTCAGTTGCCTTTACTTCCAAACTTCTTTATTTTTCTATATTACATTCTTTCGAAAAAGATTTCCATAAATATACTTATGAATTGTTAATTTCACTATTATGTAAAATTATAGGATAAAAAAATATAATTTTATACCAAAAATGTATGAGAATCTTAATATCAATTTAATTAAAAAGAAAATAGTAATGGATTTGAAGAAATAATTAAAACCTTGTGCGAATTTTTTCCTCTCCCTTTTTTGAGTAAAATTTGAAGTTTTTAGACTAATTAATACCTTTTCTGATTAATTAGATCATTTCATTGTCACCTATATATGAAATATCAAGAGAGTTACACATGCAAGATATTTGATTTTTGTTTTTTTGGAAATAAAAGGATGAATTATTATTTTTTGAAATAAATCAATTACAATCATTTATATCAAATGTCTATTATTATTATATTTAATTAACACATACTATTAAAGTAGAACAAGATCTCACATGTTGATGGGGTTCGGACCATAATCTTAAAATTATGTAACCTCAGTATCGTCAATTGAGTTAAGCTTGATTGGCTGCATATCCAAAATTAATGAGTAAAGAATACAATTACAAAGCCAAGTGACGTGAGAGGTGACACAAGAAGTACACGATGTTTGTCTGCATTCAGTCCCACATTACTTAGCATGCGCACCGAAAATCCACCCCTCATACGCAGCAAAACCACATGTCCGCCGCACATCTCATTCAGACATTTGTGCCCACCAATACGATCAAATGGATGAGCACTAGTTTCTGGTCAAAATTGAAATTGATGATCGATCCTTACCACCTCTGATTCCTCCCAATGAAATGAGGTTTCTGTTTCGAGTTTGATAACTAGAATGTAGTGGAGGTGGGTTGGAGGTCGAGGATGTCTGATTTTGACCGACTGGTCCTCTCTTGCATGACTGGCCGGTGTCCATCATCATGCTACGTGTCGGTCACAAGGAGTCCGTATCCGCCGAATCACAAAATTAAATTTGGTGCTATCGTATCATTTTCCATCATATAAGTTCATGAGTTGGGAGATAAGCCAACTCGAACAATGGACATCCGTGGCAGGATAAACCGTGGCCATTTTTACCTTATATTATACTTAGTGTGAATTACAATATTTCTCTTGAAATTTGACATAATTATGCATATTTTTTTATTATTAAAAAATTATAAATACCTCCCTAAGATTTGTAATTCTTAATCAAAGGTCTAAAATGGTCCATTTTTCTCTTTTTTATTTTATTTATAAAATTGCAAGAAAATCAGTTGAGGCAAATACATTACTGCTCTTCTGTGTGAAAAGATGTAAGAAACCCTTCTCTTCGCATTTTTGTCCAAAAAAATTTAGAAAATTTTAAAAAATTATTCAATTTGCATAAGGGCATCTTAGTTAGTTCACACCATAAAAATTGATAGAAATGGATTATTTGTTAGACGATTACAAATCTCAGGGGGGTATTTGTAATTTTTGAAACAACGAGGAGGTATTCGTAATTATGTTAAACCTCAAGGAAGGTCATTGCAATTCACCTCCATATTTATAAGGGTATTTTATAGCCACCTTGTTTGAGATTTGACATAATTAGAAATACCTTTTTGTTGTTTGGGGAATTACAAATACTTTCCTGACTTTAATGACTGTTTACAACGAGCCCATTTCATTAACCTCAATTAGGTTTTCATCCAATTTATATGTCGAATTGTACAAAATGTCCTGTTGGATTATAAGTAATAATTTATATTTTCTTTAGAATTTTTTGAAATATTTTTATGCACTAATATTCTTCATAGATTATTGGTTTTACCAATTCTCAATTTTTTTCTCATTTTTCATTTTTTTTTTTTTTTGAAAATGATAAAAAAGTTCAACAGTAGTAAAATAGTATTTTTCACAACACGTCTAGGGGCTATATAATTATTTTTCATTTGAGGGGAGTATTTGTAATTGTAAATGACAAATGGTACTTGTAATTATATTATTTTTCATTTGAGGGGTGTATTTATAATTTTAAATGACGATGAGTACTTATAATTATGTCAAACTTCATAAGAGGTAACGATAATTTATTCTATTTATAAATATAAAATTACTTATATAAAATCTATACTATTTCTAAATTTGAGAAACTATTTCTAAATTTGAGAAACTATTTCATATTTATAACATACATAAGAAATGAAATATATAATAAAAAATTTGAATCGATGATCAGCAATGCGATTGCCTAATGCTTTAGTTAAGCGTTAAGATTGATTACTTATTTGATGATGTTGTCTAAGCAAGAGGACGTCCTTTTTAGACGAGTTTATAAACTCTTTAAAATATTTTATAGAATGTTAGATCATTATGGAAATGACTATTATACCCTCACAAAAGGAGGTAAATTCCCATCACATGCACACGAGAACCATATATATGAATCATTGGATATTTATTAGTGGAGCTGGGAGATTGCAGGTAATAACTGGACAGACCGGTCATTTTCTGGCAGGGAAACATGGTTGCTTTATGGAAGTTTAGAGATTTTTGAAAAAGAAAGAGAGACGTCGTGCAATGTCTTGTTTGGCTTCCACTTTTTACTCAAGAAAGTAGGCAATCTCCAAACCCCATTGAGCCCTTTGATGGCTTTCTGTTTTTTGTTGATTCAAAAAGCTACTTTAATCGACGACAAACACGCCCCACGAAGAGTTTGTATTTCCTAATTAACCCTTGTCCGAAGCTGCATTATAATTTGCTTTCCTTCAAATGTATGGCCAAACAGGACTTAAACTCTCAACAAATGCCAAGTGTGAGTACTTTTGCGCAAACAAATTTATACTATTGTATAAGCGAAATCTTTTTTTTATTCATAAATGGTGGTTAATGATATCATCTCACCATTTTTTTATAATGCCAAAAATAACTCTCAATTGATATGATAACTATTTTATTCAATTTTTCAAATTTTATAGGGTTAAATACAGTTACCACCCCTGAAATATCCACCCTACATCAATTAACCCCCTACAATATTAAAACCTTCAAAAACCCCCTTGACCTTCTAACACCTTTAATTTTGAAGTTCAAAAAGTCTATTTTACCCTTACTAAAAATTGATTTATGAGAAAAAAATTAAAGGAATTTTTAAAACAGTAAAACCACTCTTTTTTAAGTTTTATCTAATTTTATTTTCACTTGTTCATTGAGCTCTTTTTATTTTTATAATTCTAAAGTATTTGGAGCTCATTTTATTTTAGTTTCACTTATTTATCAAACTAAGTTAAAAATAAATTTATACATTCATATAATTTTCACGTTTATATAATTACCATATATATATAAAGATATATTAATTGTATATTTTCTTATTAGCTCATGATCAGCTCTTTTGGTTTTATTAATTGTATATTTATTTAAGTAAATATATAATTATATATATATATATATATATGCATATGTAAATTTATTTTTAATTTGGTTTAACAAACAAGGAAAACTAAAATACAATAAGCTCCAAGTACTTTAGGATTACGCAAATTAAAAGAGTTCGATGAACAAGTGAAACTAGAATTAGACAAAGTTTTAAAAAAGAGTGGTTTTGGTATTTTAAAAATTCCTTTAAATTTTTTACAAAAAGCAATTTTTAGTAAGGGTAAAATGGACTTTTTGAACTTAAAAATAAAAGGAATTAGAAGGTCAGGGTTTTTTTGAAGGTTTTAATACTTTAGGGGGTAATTGATGTGGGGTGAATACTTCAAGGGTAGTAACTGTATTTAACCCAATTTTATATTAATTAATAAATTAATTTTTTCTTTCTTTCCTTTCTTTTTTTTTAATATGATGTGTTTGTTTATATATTTTACTCTTATTTATAATACATTTTAAAGCGTAAAAAATATTTTATTATATGCACGCAGGAACAACATGCCATGACGGTTAATATTTAATAAAAGAAAGCAATTTTAGTAGTCAAACGTGTCTATATATATATATATATATATATATATTTAACAAGGCGGACAACTAGGTATTGTTTGAGTGGTAAGATTGAGCCCTTGTAATTAGAAGATATTGTATTTGAGTCGACCAATATGGGCATATAATATGACCTTTATAGTGTTTTTTTGTTTCTTTGAATGCATCGATTGACTCAAAAATATCGATATATTGAGTTATTATTTGAGTTTGAATGTATTCAATAATGTAATGAACCATATTATAAAAAAAAGGGTTAAATACATTTTATCTCCCAGATTTATCTTTGATATAACATTTACCCCCTAAACTATCAAATGTAACGCTTTCCACCCTTGTTGGACAAAATTGCCCCTCATGCATTGAATAATTATATTATTCTCAATATATTTTAGTATTTTGCACATTAAATCATTATCAAATTATTTTCTAACTACAAAGAATTTTTAATAAGTGAAGAATTTAAATTAAAAGTGGTGTAATAAGTTAATATATATAATATATATACAATAAATATAATATCTCAACAAAAAAATCTTTTACATGAATTTTTTTTGTATATATATAATTGTACTCATTCATTACTTAACTTAAAGTTTTTTTTGTCTATTTATTTTACAATTCGAACTATTTTATAGACTCATTAATATCAAATATCTATATCTAACAACTACCGACAACTATAACAATCATATGCTAATCAAAATATCAAATTACTATATCTAATTAACAACTACTATTAAAGTAAAATGACAAGTACTATCAAAGTTAAACATCTCACACCTTGGTGAAATTCGAACCCATGACTTTAGAGTCATGGGGCTTTAACTTCTCCAATTAAGCCAGATCTCATAGACATGTAAAAAGATTTTATTAATGTGATAATAAAATTAAGTTATTAATTATTTAATTTCTTAGATAAGAATGAGTAATTACATTTTCATTTTTAAATATATTTTCTTTAAAAAGTATGACAATATATATTTATTAATCTTTTTTCTTAAAAGTGTTTAAATTTTGGGTAAACATCTGTATATATATAGATAGATATATATTATCAATTTCTTTTCAATAGTATATTGAGTTGTTGGGATACTATATTTTCGTGTATCTATTATATATATTAATTTATTACACCACTTTTTTAATTTAAATCTTCACTTATTATAAACAAACTCTTTTTTGTTAGAAAATAATTTGTTGATGATTTCATGTGTAAAATACTAAAATATCTTACGAGTAATATAATCATTCAAGGCATAAGAAGCAATTTTAATTTATCCAATTAAGGGATAAGTGTCGCATTTGATAATTTAGGGGAATAAATATTACACTAAAGATAATTTCGGGGATCAAAGTGCATTTAACCCTAAAAGAATGGAGTAACTTCTAACACGATGCTATCATCTCTTCTTGCAGCCTCAGACATTTCCATTGAGTAAATCTATAACTATTAGCTTGATGGATTTAAATTTTTTTAAAAAAAAAATTGGACAAATAATTTCAAATGATACCATTCGAAAAGAATCTGAAATTTAATAATAGTCAAAAAAATATAATTTAAAATTAAAATATAAGAATTTAAGAGTCTTTAAATTTAAAATTATCCAAATAAATTAAAAGAATTTGAAATCAATAGTTTGAAATCCTTCAATCAAATACAACCTAAAAGAACTTCATTAATCGGGCATCAGTATAATTGTACATCATAATATTGATTCATAGTTTGACCAGATTCTCCTTCCATCTTAGTGAACAGAATTTCATATAAATTTCATTAAGTTATAATCTCTTGTTTTTCCCAAAAGATAAATCTGGGATTGTAACAAGTTACCTTTTTTCATGCTTTAACGCATTGTCTATTTGAGGACCATATTGAACAAGTGATAGAATTATTATAAAATGAATTATAAAAGAATCCTGATTATAATGTATTTATTTATATGTATTACTGAATCGGATAAAATTTATCAAGTGTTTACTTTAATATATATATTTTTTACGACAGAATTACACATTAGCCCTTTTATTACAAATTATAGAAAGAACCATTTTTCCCCAAATGTTGTTTGTATCCCTTAATTTCGCACTACAATTTTGAAGAAACTATTGTACAATTTTTATGAGGAAATGGAATTGAAGGGATTCTTCAATAATACCAGCTACCACCATGAGCGCAATTTCAACAATTGGTTGATTGTATTATTCTTAGAATAAATTATACCACCTCATTAGATGGTATAACTTATCCAAATGTAACACTACTTAATACAAGATTTTGAATTATCGACCCCCATATAATAAAATAAATATTGTATTAACCTATATTAATTTTCTTATTCGGGCTAATATATCAAACTAAACGAGACCCAAGCATACAGAAGTTTTGTGCCTCAGCAAAAATGCGACTTCAAAACCAAACTATCAGCCAACCACGACACTCGTGAGTAAGTTTGCAATTACATATGAAGAAAGAGACCATGGTTGCGAGACCAGACCACAACATTGCCCAGATAAAATGATCATCCTCCTGCCTTCAATAAATGTTCTTTGGCATTTACAGAAAGAATAATGAAAATCGCATAATACTCAACAAAACCAAAGCAGATTGAGAACGCCGACTATTTGGAATAAGGACCCATGGTGCAATCACAGAGATTAAGGGACATAAAATGAAGCTCATGTACACGACGATGGTGAAAAGAAATTGTACACGAGCACCAGAGACACAAGGTAATATAGACATGACCAAGGTAATTACAGTTTTCTTAACACGATGTCCTCTTCGTCGTATAAATCCTGGAAAGAGGGCAGAAAAGGTTCACCGTATGCGTACAAGGTGGTTTAAGAACTAAAAGGAAATAAGATGGAAAGTATAGAAAGAGAGCAAATTAAGGCTGGGAAAGATGAAACATGCCCAACTTGATTCCTGTCATCATTCTTCAAACTCATGGATGTGATCTAAGAGGTAGTTTGCAGCCAGCTCCTCGTTCTTGTTGCAGGCGAAGAACACTTCCAGCACAAGCGCTCGATCAAATCCCATAGCTTCAAGCTGAAACATGTGGTGGCAAAGAAACACCAAAATCAACAATTCTTGCGACATGTTTCATAGGACTTGTCACTTAGTGAAAATATTACAGCACAAACAAGGCAAGGCATCGAATCCAAAGCCCAAGGGAGAAATTTCAATTTTCTACTCAGAACCCACCAGTGTCTGAATTCCAGGAATGTTCTATTTCCACGGTGAAAATTTTGCAGTAGTAGGTCAAAGAATACTATGCATGGCTGCTTGATTAAATTTATTAGCGGTACTGTGGGAACTAAATAAATTTTTTCGGCTTTCTTCATGACTTCTTCTGATTCTGAAAACATTATCCTACTAGGAAAGCTAATATTATGTGCTATTGCGTTAGCCTCCCAGTCTTCTAGAAAAGAATAAAACAATCTCCTTATTTGCCTATTGCATTACAAATCTTGCAAAAGGCTTTCAGAAAGATGTACTTAAAGTCTAACGAAGTATCAAAATTCCCCCCAGAGAAGTAAGATCTAGTCAGTGTATCACTTACCCGTTCTATGGCTTCACGTTCCTCAGGTGTAACTTGTATAGCTTGTGGCATTGCTCCAGCAAGCTGCTCCAGTACGTTCCTGATGCATCAAGCAAAAATACAGGGGGAAAACGAACAAGTCAGCAGACCAATACTTTGTAATGAATGGAAAAGCAGGTTTTCAGCCTAAAATGCAAAGCTTATGATACCCTGCTCCGCCTTCAACAGGCTCATTAATGAGGCGAAGGAAATCAGCCTGGTGTTCTTGAATCAGTCTAACTAATTGAGGATTTTGCTTTCCTAGCTCCTGAAGCATGGGCTGCCGACAAACACAGATATCAATCAGGTGTTTGCAAAGAAATACATTACCAATCATTCAACAGAGCTAGGTTTTTTGTCATAGAGTGCCAAGCTACCTGCAAGATCTGCGGATTGGCCTGTACCATTGCTCTCAGTGCTTGGAACTGAAGCAAAATATTAAGATTTAAGAACACGTAATGTTGTTACAAGTCTTACAAGAAAGAAACCCTCTTTTTCTCCTTAGGTTTTCTGATTAATATAACTCTACCTGTGGGCTGTTACGTAGAAAATCTAAGGTATTTGCACCACCAGGATTTGAGCCCATACTTGGAAAGCCCTGTACAAGAGCATCATAGTTCCATCACCCAAATGTTTTTCACTCGGATGAATGAAGGATGAAGAGACAAAATAACCAAGAACCTGTGGAAAAAGATCCAGCGGATTCGCATTTGGGCCAGTTGGAGGTATCACTGCTGGTTGAGCTGCTTGCTGAGGCTGAGCTGGCACGTTAGCAGCCTGCCCACTGGGCACACTTGCAGATGTTGGTGGAGCTTCTGCTGACTCAGGGATCCCCTGAGACATATCAAACAGTATCAGTATAAAGTTCTACAAAATTCAGATACATTTCACCTTGAACTAAGAAAAAACAACAGCAGCCATGTATTCAAGCAAGGACAGACGGGAACAAATAGCACATCGTAGACAAGGAACGTCAGAACCACTGTTACCACAGAAGACTTTCAACCAAGCAATGGAAACCTTAATGTCGGTGAGCTACCCTAAGAGCAGAACAGATAACCATAATTGGACCGGTCAAGTTATGGCAACATGAGAGTAAAAGATGAATTGTGTCCTATAATCACAATATTGTCACTAGAAAGAATTACGGAAGACTCAGAGGAAGGATCAAAAGCAGGTAAGTGGTGCAGGAACAGCTTTCCCATTAAAGATCCAGTGAAGGGTAACAATTAGGGTGCTATTCAAAATAAAAAGTTAATATTGAATGAGTGGTTCATCGAAAAAGAATCAGCTGACAGGAATTTCCCAGTGAAATCCCTTCTCCTCATCCCCAGAGAGTACAGCCAAATTTTAGTCATGATGCATCTGTGTCACACTCATACACATTCTTTTTCCAGGATGAAGGCTTTGAGCATCCAACAAAAAGTCACAATCAACCAAAGCACCAGAAAATTTTTTAGTACACAGAAAAACAGAAGTTTGACAGGCTTACAGAGTACAAATATTCAACTGCTCTCTCTGGATTGTTGTAAGCAGCACGAAGGGCTCGAACAACTGTGTCTCTATCCCAAGTTCCCCCACCCATATCAAGAATCTGCTGGACTGCTCCCTCAAGGTTGTTACCAGCAACTAGATTAGATGCAGCTTGGCCATACACATCCGACCTGCCACCAGAAAACAACCATCAAAACTTGACACAGTCAAAGTACCCCGAAGCTAACTATTTAGAATACAGATGTATCGACATCAATCTTATTTTATGGATGCTTACGTGTTATTGGAAGCTGGAATAGGAGCAGCAGCGGGAGCGGGAACGGGAGCAGGAGCCGCAGCCGCAGCTGGAGCAGGTGCAGCCCTGCAAAGTAGTAACAGCATGCGAGGCACAAATTATAAAGCAAATCATATCCACCTACCACACATAATGAAAGGGAGGTAGGGTGGAGGGCTAATTGATAAATCCCCAAGCAATATCAGACAGCACATTGATAAATCTTACGTTGCTGCAGGAGTTTGCGGAGTTGTAGGTGCTGGAGTTGGAGTAGGAACGGTACTTGTCTGTGGTGCCAATAAGGAGTGAGACAAAAATAGATCTAAATACGGTCACCTCTAAGTAGCATGATCAGAAGTTAACAAAATAGTGTTTTCGATTTTATATGAAACAAATCAATCAAATATTTCACTTTCAATCAAACATAGTTGAGCAATAAAAAAGACTAGAGACAGTAACATGGGAGTCTCTAGGCAATAGTAAAATAAGAGAAATTGGTGTTACTTCACAAATGGAAAATTCAGGAGCTGATCTCAAGGTTGCCACATCATAACAGCTGTATAAAACGTCAGATGCCCACCTAATTCCAGGGTAGGCAAAATACCAGAACCCAAAGTGCCCAAAGTGTACTCTGGGCCCTCTCACAACATAATTTCAGAAGCCTTTTGAGAAATAGAGGAAAATGAAGAGGCTATTTGTATTATTTCCTGTCGTATTTTGGCGATAAAAAATAACAATTCAGAATCAAAATAACTCGAGAGTAGAAGAAACATTTCACATTTAGAAAGGAATCGACAAGTAAATAATTCTTTTGCATGAATGGGATTAGATTTTAGAATTCCTGCTCTGGGAGACAATTGCATACCATATTTAACATTCAGAGTAGGAATCAATATGTCAAACAAAGGTATGACTGATAACATCTTATTTCACAAGTGTCTATTCTGGTAAGATCACAAAAAGATTCAGCTATTATTCACCAAGATATGGGACTATAGAAGAATGGTCAAAACTTTAGTTTCTTAATCAAACATGGAAAAACCACACCACTGAAGTAGCACATCAGGTTGGTGTTACCTTCGCAGTTGGTGCCCTCGACGTTGTCGAGCCTTCACCTGCTGATCCCTTGTTCTACAACATTACATAAAGAATGTCATAAATATATCATTGCAGTGGATAGCAAAAGAGAAACATTTATGATAAGTCCCAGGTTTTTTATTCTATTGTAACAGATTGTGCGCAATTTCGCTTTTAACAAAGTCCGAAAAATAATATGGATATATGCATGCCCACTACCAGAACCATTTCTAATCTGCGTGATCATCTTCATAGCCAATAAAAATAGAGTTCAAAGTCCACAGCATGTCGAATCAGATTTGTCTCGGTCTAATAAATTTTGAGCATCTCTTAGCTTGATTGTCATGTTATAAATCATAAAAGGATACAAAAACAAAGGGTAAGGAAGAAATCGAAAATCATATGCAAAGAAGGTAACTAGCTCTTAAAAGATCTACCTCTGAGGACCTATATAATGTATTTCTGCCATTGTTTCTCAACCTTTACCTTGGTCAACATAACAACAACAAAACTATTCTCAGCAACTTTATTTTCTTCCAGTGTCATTCCATCTTTAAGAACTTTTCCCTGATGGATAAGCATTTGTTGTGTGGCAGGATAAATATCTGCTCCCTGTGTACTTTCTATGGTTTTCTTCACATCTGCAACCTGCCAAATTAAAATAAAGATTAGCAGAAAGAGTCATACTTTAAGGCAAGATAAGAATTTCAGGTGCAAACTAGAACATATATAGGTCACCATATGCATTGCTTATGGCGAAGCACACTAGATTTTAATAAAACTCATAACTCATTATTCACCAAGCATGAGTATATTCCTCCTTCTCAAATTGAAACCTCTCAGTAGGAAAGTAATTCCACCAAATATTTTGTTCCATCCAGAATAAAAGCAACAATATGCACGCATTCCAGGAAAAGCAATCGTGTTATTGATCCATCCTCAAAAAAGATCAGATCACAAGTAGAAGCCATTTTAGGAAATTCTAATAATTAATATAATTGGTGATTTGGCTCCTCTTGTGGAAACTAGAGAATTTTTATGCAGTTAAAAGATCATCAAATATGCTATGTCCACCCGAAGATGAGCGTCTATATTCCATGTCCCAGTCTAATGCATGGTTTCCGCCAGAGACATGTTTTCTCAACTGGGATATTAAACGAAAAACCCCTATAGCCTCTTTGCTTAATCACATATTCCTTCAATTTATAAGAACCTTCATGGAACTTTTAGGTAAATGGTTTTCCATAAATATGGAATCATTTCGTTTGTGCGCTGAGCTTCTATAAAGAAAATTTTTCTTAATGTGGTTTCCTAAGAGGGTAGGGTAGCTTATACAAAAGGGCTACCAAACCTTTTGATCACGATCACTGAAAATTTCCTCTAGTTTTGCTAGTTAACTTTAAGATTAATTACATAAAACTTTCTTTGTGATTTTTCATTGCTCATAATCGACACCAGACGGTGTTCACACATCAGCAACAACCGTGACACTGCCATTGACCAACAGGGAATAAATCAACAATTAGTGAGCCCACATTCTGGTACCAATATTGCAAACTTTAAGAATTAAACTCCATCACTTACAAACAAAAACCATATGGAAATAGTTAAACACCAATGAATTGTCACCTAAACCCAACTATAACGCCAGCATAAAATCAAGAACCTCTTAATCTCTGTCACACATTGAAGACAGACATCAAGTCAAGAAAATTAGCAATAATTCTTAACATCACGATTATCCAAGCCAACTAAGTTAAGTACAGCAAGCTGAAAAATTCATCACAAAACAATCACATAAAACAGTCCCACAACTAGAATGTATATATACACTTCATGAAGACGTGAAATGCCCGCAATTCTAACATAAATTCAGTAAACTAAAACTATTGATCGAGCTACAAAATAACCCAGAAAAAAACAAAAAAAAGAACGAACAAGTACAAATCGAAGTCCCCAACAACCCAGAAATAATCGACAAACAAATTCAAAAGACATACCCATATTTCATATGGAATTCTGATTCTGATGTCAAGAAAATTAGAAAGAAAACGGAACAGGAGAAAATCACGAACCGTATCCTCGGGTTTCACTTCGATTTCAAAGTGGGTGCCCTTGAGAGTCTTCACGAAAATCTTCATCCTTATGAATTTCGTATTTCCACGAACAATTTTATCTTTATCAGCGTCGCGAAATCGGATCGGCGAGAGAGAGAGAGAGAGTATTGAGACGAAGAGGACAGAATACCCGGCGGTGCAAGTAAAGAATTATTTTATTTTATTTTCTTTTCGCACTTCTTGAATTTACTAGATGTAGGGGATCAGACGCGCTCTTGGTGATCGTGAGGAAGACGGATGAGTAATAGATATGATAGAATAGGCGCGTGAGAGACGCGGTAAGGGAGAAGAGAGTGGTGGTTGGGTGAGGGGTGGGAATAAAAGTTAGCTAGATTTTTGTCCGACAAGGGATTTGTGGGATTTAAGTAATGTTTATCTTGTGAGGGGACCCCTTCGCCTTTTACTATACTTTTCTGCTATTTTAGCTCTGGAAATTTAGCTTTTGGGCCGGCCCAATTTCCGAACTGGGCCACAGACTTTTTTATTAACTCAATTTAATCATATATATATATATATATGGTAAATTACAGTCACTCCCCCTAAGATTTGACATAATTATAAATATTTCTTTATTATCTAAATAATTATAAATACCTCCTTAAAATTTATAATTTTTAACTAAAGGCTTGAAACTGATCATTTTGTGTTTTGTTAAACTATAGAAAAATCGGCCGAGGCAAATTCCGTTATTGTTCCTCTGTGTAAAACATTTAAAAAACTTCTTCTTGTACATTGCAGTCCGTAAAATTCAAAAAATTTTAAAAAATTAAATGAAAAATAATTCAGTTTGCATAAGGACATTTTTATTATTCACCCATAAAAATGTATGCAAATACGTTATTTGTTATATGGGTACAAACTTTAGGAGGGTATTTATAATTTTTCAAACAACAAAAGGATAATTGTAATTATGACAATCTCAAAGAAAGTAGTTGTAATTTATTTTATATATATTTATTGTGTATATGGAGAAAAGTAAAATAAAATCACTTAAATAATGCAAATCTAAGTACGAAAATACCTCAAATCATTGATGTAGTGTTTGGAATTATTTTTAGAGTTTATTATTTTATTTTATAGAGATAGAGAGAAAAGGATACATAAATAGATATAGTTTGAAAATAGTGTGTATGTTTTGGATTCTTTTAAGACAATTTAAAATATTTTAAAACAAGTGTTGTATGTTTAGTTTTATTTTTTGGGACTGTTCATTGTCAAATTATGTTTTTTTATAAGTATTTAGATTTGTATATATAATTTTGTTTGTATGTGGATTGAGTTGTATATATTATTTTAATATTATTTGTCTGACAATTGATTATTAAATTTTTTCTTACTTTTTTACAAAATAATAATTTTTATTAAATAAATAAAATTATTATTTACACAAAATAAACCTTGAAATTGATGATTGTATTAAAGTAAATAGTCTTTTTTTTCAAGTAATAACCGCAAAATTTTATTAAATAAAGTCACAATCCAAACTAATATAATATGTTCAAACCAAGCTTCGTACATAAACTTTTACACTCGCACTCACTCTCAACCATTTATATCTCAACATGTATCGACTGCTAATTTGGTACATGTAGCAAACATTCAAATACTAGCCAATGAACAACTTCATGATGATTGAATGCTCAAACTCATCAAAATATGACCTTGAGCTAATTTGGGAAAATACATCCAACACAGCACATAAAATCATATATGGGTAGCAAACATAATCGGTATAGTATAACAAAACACATAAAACCGACGCATCAAGTTCAAATATTGTGAGAATCACAAGATAAGTTATACCTTATTAACAACAATCTAGTAATAGCAAATTGTAGATGAATAGGAAAACGGTTACGAATAATGAATGCCAGAGAAGGTGGCTGATTTTAGGGGTGGTTGTTCGAGTCGGGTATTATTCGGGTTTCCTATCCGAACCAATCGGATTGGGGTTTTTTTTTTCTTGGATAATTTTTTTTTAAAGATTTAAAGGTCGGGTATCGGGTTATCCGATACTCGATTTTTAAAAGTCGGGTCAAGTATCAGGTAGTACCCCTCTACCCGAATTACTAGATCGAGTACCCAATAGTTTACAGAAAAAATAAATTTTCTTTTCTTTTCTCCTCCTTTCAATCTTCTTCTTCTACTCCTTTATTAAATCTTATTCTTCTTCACTCCTAACAAAAATCCATCTTCAAATTTTCTTTTATCTTCTTCTTACTCTTACAATTTATATTTCTAATTCTTCTCCTTTATTCAAATCTTATGTTTCTCCACTCCTAACAAAAAGCTATCTTTCGACATTTTTTTTTATTTTCTTCTTATTCTCATAATTTATATTTCTAACAAACCCTAAAATGTAGGTGAAAGAAATTTATCAAACCTAAATGTTGGTGTTCAATATTTAATTTTTTTGTGTTTTTAATTTTATTTTATTTATATTTTGCATTTCATTGTTTAGTTTAGGTTTTACTATGCTAGATGATTAAAATATAATCTTAAAACATTTATAAAATATAAATTTAAAACAAACTTTTAATAAAAAATAAAAAAGAATTCTTCAAACAAAAAGAGAGGCTGTGAAAACAGCCTCTGTTTTTGTGTCAAGAAGCTTTTCAACTTCTCTTGAGAAGTTGAACAGCTTCTACTTTTAAAAGAGAGTCACATTTTTGTGCCTCTTTATTTATATATATTAAAAAAAAAATATGAGTACCTAAAGTTTCGAGTACCCATAAATTTTTGGGTCAGGATCGAGTAGCTAAAATAGTTACTCGATCCAAAATTATGGATATCTGAACCCGCAAAATCCAACCCGATACTTACTCGTAGTTGGTTTATATTCATCTCCTTGCCCTAATTTTACATAAAACCATGCAACAAAAGCCTACCCCCCACATCATTTATAAATGCTTAATTGCAAGTGTTCGTCAATTAATGTAACAACTTAATATATAGAATTCGAAAGCAAAGAGATAGGCTTCACTTGACAAACAGTGAAATATTTATAAAATGAGGTACCAACAATTAAACTACAAACTGCTGCAAAATATTCAACAGAGTACAAATCAACTGAACCAAAATAGTCGAATCATACTCTACTATACACTCAATCACATGAAAATAGTATGAATTAAACCGATGATGGCGTTGTGAACTGGGGGGAAAGACCTCCTCCTATTTCTTGGTGTGAACTGGCAGCGATACATCCTCCAGGAGAGTTCAGCCTTGGGGGATAGCGATGAGGCTTGGGCGGCGGACAGCAACGCAGGCTTGACTGGAGCGAAATTGCCGCCATCGGTCTTTTTATGCAGTGTACGACTTGGGCATAGTGCAACATTGTGTGGACGACGGCGCAGGTTGACAAGAGGGAGTGCGGCACGGTCATGCACGGTGGCCTTGGGAAACCATCTGTACATGGGTGGTTGCAACACTTTGCAAGAGCGTTGTTGTGTCGCGGCGCGTCGTTCGATGGGACAATCCCTTTTTTCGTATTTGCAATAGTACAAAATACACAAAAATAGCCCAGGTCAATTCAACCCAAAACATATTCTTTGTTTTAGAGTATGGTTTAAAATTTTCAGACGTTTTCGTCAAAACTATGGAAACGTTTTTCTTTTTTATGTTATGGAAATAAAAATACATGATAGTTTCGAAATTATTTAGTTTCCTTCGAAACACTTCATTTTTCTTAATTTTCCTTCGAAATTTTTGAGTTTGCTAAGAAACTTTTTATTTTTCTTAATTTTTCAGCGAAACATTTATTTCATACTTTTAGCTACAAATATATAAATTGTTGTGTTATACATAAGTATTTCATTTAATGATAACAAATTTAATATTAAGCTAAATTAGTAATGTTATATGTTTTAAGTATCAGTGTAATCTGGATATTTTATAACACATAGTTAGACATAAATATTATATTATTATTTAGTTTCAATAGCAACTACATCAATTAATAAATCCTTATACATAATTATACTACATAAAAATAATATTAATTGGCTAAAAGATACAAAATTAAACTATATATAGTTGAATTAAAAAAAAGAAAGGTAATATTTTAAATTTTTCTAGGACTATTATGTATGTTTTTTTAATTTTACGATTTTTCTATAGCGTTTTTAAAATATTTCCGAAAAATTTCTAATATTTATAAACTCGAAACATTTGTTGGAAACGAAACTTTAATCCATGTTTTAGAGATGAGCCGAAACAAAAACAAATACATTATAAATTTTTATGCTCCTAATTCGAAAATATCTCAAAAAAAAAAAAAGAAAATATCAATGCATTTGGGGTCCCAATTTTTATTTTTTTTTTCTTATTTTGGCTCATTTTTCGGTCAACACAAAAATTTCCTCTTCTTATTTTCAAATTATGAAAATTTCATTATATTTTTTATTCCATCGTTACAGGTATGTACCTATAATTTTACTTGTTACTTATCGACATATAACACTAACATAAAATTTAAAAGTAAAACCTTATGAACGCTATAATCTTTTATCCCCCAAAATTGTCGTTCGTTCAGTTTTACTCTGTGCTCTAATTAATTCTAAAACAATTTTTCTACTCAACTCTAAATTACATGGTATACGAAACCGTGCCGAATTTTAGAAGTTTGTGTTCTTATTTTTAGTTTGCAGTGAAAAATATATATATATATTCTTTAATTTTGTATAGGTTCTAATGTGAAGTGAGAATATGTTTAGATCAATTAGTGAGATTGTGTTTTATATTGAACACCGCTTTCAAATTAATAATTTTCAATAAAACACATATAAAATAACATATTTTAGCTTTAATTACTGTTTTTAAAAATTAAAAATTGATGGTGAGAAATTCAGGAAATGAATAGCCTAAGCACGTTGTCTTGAGTTGTAACAAGAAAATGCAAAAACAAGTAAATAGAAAGTGGAACTTCTATTAATGATATCAAAAGTGGATTACAAAATGAGATTCACCCCATATTTATAGTAAATTTCAGGGGGTGAAAATACAATATTATCCCTCAACTTCCCTCAATCCTACGGTCTAGATTAAACTGTCAAGGGCAGCTTCGTCATTCCACGTCCCCCACTTCCTTTGCAACTTCCCTCAGGTTAACCGCCGCCAACTTCCCTCCAACTTCCTTTGATGGCAATAACGTAATAATCTTGAAATCTTGAGGGTATTTTCGTAATTTTCCTTGCTTTAATTTCCTATCCCCATCAGGAGCCCCCCAACTTCCAAATATTTCCTTAGAAATTTGGAAGTTTTAACGGGAAAGTTGATTCTGATTCAACTTCTTTTTGATAGGAGGTAAGTTGATTTTGACTCTGCTTCTTTATTTTCCTCAACAACAGTTCTTTTCGGCTTTGAAGTATCTTCCTTCCGGGACTCTTCTTCAGACAAGTCCTACTTTTGTTGGGATATTCTCTTCTCTTTTTCCTTCTTTGGCCAGGGTTTTTTCCTTCCTATATAATCTTGTTGTGTCATCCTCAATTCTTCATCTGGTTCCATCTTTGCTTTTCATCTTTCCTATCTCCAAGAAAATGTCGAAGCGTCTCGGCTCGGGTATTTAGCTCATCGTCCCTTTTCCTGCAATATACGTACTCCACTTCGACCAGAATCTGGTCGAGGCGAGGCGCCTCGACCAGAGTCTGGCCGAGGTGCTGAACCTCGACCGTGGGGCGTCCCTCTCACCTCCTTCCACTCCTCTCATTCGTCCGTACATTGTGGACTTTGATCACAAAGTGATTGAAGCAATCTGGAATCTTCCTACGTGTCCCTCGCTTTCTCCAACTCCTTCCTTTAAGTCGAGCTCGCAAGAAACTCCTCCACTTTTATCTCCTCTTGCAGCTGACCTTGTTGATTCCGGTTTAGACGGAATCGAATCCTCTTCAGCCCCCATTCCAAGTCCCGTTGTTGTATTATGGACGTTGAAAATTGCTATAGTCGTGTGAGTTTTGAAGAGTTCGTCTTCTTGAGGCTAATGTCAATGCCTCTTCCGAGTTCACCCTTCTGTTGCCTAGTGTTGACGATAGGATCAAATCCCCTCCTCCTGGGTTCTTCACAGCGTAGCTATCTTTCTTTACTTCTGGTCTCACGCTTCCTCCACATCTTCTACTACTCCAGATCATTACCTGCACTACCTTGAGCATCAGTCAATTTACCCCCAACTCCCTCGTATGCTTTAGGGGGTTCCTCCAGCATTTTGAAGAACTCAATTTAACCCCTTCTATTCCTTATTCACTGTCAGAAAGATGCCCAACGACTCTTACTTCTACTTCTATCCTCAGGGGGGTTGCAAAATTCTTGAGGGTGGTGTTTTCTCAAAAGGCCCTTGGAAAGAAAAGTTCCTATTCGTAAAGGACCTAGCTTGGGGGTTTAGCAGCCCCTTGGGAGAGTCGTCCTTTGTGCCCGACCCCGTTCCTGACCTTCGTCTATCCTTCATTGGGGTTGGTCTGTTCGATCAACTTTTTGACGTCAAAACTTTAGAGCCTGCTGGTACCTAATTATATCTTTTATGCTTTCTACTTGTTTTGAAAAAAATTCAACACTATCTGATTTTTTTGCTGATTCCTTGTTTGCAGGAAAGAAAATCTCCCTCCATGATGTCCATTGCTTCCGTAAAAAAGAGAATGCTTCAAGGCCTCGCCATCCTCCTCCGTCCCCCCCTCCCCCGAGGAGGGGAGAAAGCAGTCGTCGGCGCTCACCTCCTGCTCCGGCCAGGGACCTTCCTGGCAACTTAACTCGCCATGAAGGGCGCTCCTCCCCACTCCTAAAGGCAGTGCTTCCAAACGCCCTCGGGAATGTGAAGCAGGCCCCCCGCACCATGGGGCAGGAAAGGGCATTTTTACTTATGGGACGAACAGGCAAGGGGACATCTCTTCTTTCTGGGATGCTGCTAATGTTGACCTTGCCCACAAAATATCAAGGGATCTAGTGAGCCCTTACGACGTGATGCTACTTGGCGCCCTCCCCAGTGTCACCCTCACTCGTCTTATGCAAGGCGAAGCTGTCAGGGTATGTTCCTTATAGTTCTTACTTATGCTTCGTCTTCTTGATCTTACGTGTCTAATTGAGGGGTATGTTCTTTAGGTTATCAACTCAGCTGAATCCACTGAGCTACTGTTAAGCAACTATGAGAAGGAGATCCAGCGGTTGAAGGACGCTTTTGAAGATGCCGGAAAAGACTTGGAGCGTTGTCAGGGAGAGCTTAAGGGTGCCTTTGCTGAGCAACTTAAATGGAAGGATAGCTTTTACCGGAAAATTGCTTCGGGGAAGACCTTCCTGAAATCCGATGCAGGCAAGGTATATTTGGAGTGTGTGTGGGACGACTTCAAGGAGAAGTATGTAGGTTCAGAGGTGTTCCACCAAGCTGTCCTTGGCAAGGCGAGCGAGGTATATGACCAAGTAATTAGGCAGTGTCGCTCCACGCTAAGGAACAGTGGTCACTTTGGTGATGAGGATTTCATGTTTCTCGACCCCAAGGTTCCTGATGAAGAAGGAGACGAGGATGGGGAAGGCGAGGTCGCTGATGATGTGGTTGATGAGACTCCTGTTGATGGAATCCCCTCCTCTGCCATAGAGAAGAATTAGATTTAGACTTAGGATTTGTTTATTCGAATTTCCTTCTCGTAGATTCAAAAAATGTCTTTAGGACTACTCAGTTTTTTTTTCTTTTTGTTAGTTTTTTTTAACTTGAGTTCTTAGGATGCTTTTCTCCCTTTCAAACATTGATCTTTTAATAAAACTTTTATTTCTTCATCATTTTTCTCAAAGAATGGGGCAATCCCCCCTCCTTTTGGTAAAGTTACATATTTGAGCGGCAATCCCCCTCTTTCAAATGATGTTTTAGATACCAGGGGCAATCCCCCTATGAGCGGCAATCCCCTCCTGACAAAAGAGTGTTTGTGAAGGGCAGTCCCCCTCTTATTAATGAAACTTAGATACAAGGGGCAATCCCTCTATGAGAATGAGTGTTTGTGAGGGGCAATCCCCCTCTTATTAATGAAACTTACACGTGAGGGGCCATCCCCCTCTTCCAACAATAAATACAGAAACAAAAAACTCCTCCATAGGAAAAACATTTCAGTATCATAACTGAAGATTACAAAAACTCTTAAATTAAAACTTTTTAAAAATCTTGAAACTAAAAAATTTATGCAAAATACTTCTTTAGGTTGACCACGTTGCATGTGCGTGGTACTTCTTTTCCATCCAACTTTTGCAGGGGGTAAGTTCCTTTCCCCACTATCTCAATTACTTGATAAGGTCCAACCCATTTGGCATCGAGCTTCCCGATGTTTCCCGTGGCATCAGCCCTTCTTAACATGAGGTCGCCTACTTGGAAGCCTCGATGCCGAACTCTATCATTGTAAGCTCTTGCCATCAATGTTTTATATGCTTCAGTCCTGACATTCGCGTTGCTCCTTAGTTCTTCCAGAAAGTCTAGGTCGACTTTTCTTTCACTTTCGTTGCTAGTCGGCTCGCAGCACTTCACTCTGAATGTCTCCTCTCCAATCTACCGGGATAACAGCTTCCGTCAGGTAAACTAGACTAAACGGGGTTTCCCCCGTGCTCCAACGCGGGGTGGTTCCATATGCCCATAGGACTCCCGGAAGCTCTTCCACCCAAATACCTTTGGCGCCTTCTAGCCTCGTCTTCAAATTTTGGAGGATTATTCGGTTGGTTACCTTCGCTTGACCATTAGACTAGGGAGTTGCTACTGAGGTGTAATACTGCTTTTTCTTCAGCTCTTGACACCACTGGCGAAATTTGGAACCCTGAAACTACGTACCATTGTCCATCACGAAGGCTTTGGGAATGCCAAAATGACATATGATATTCTTCCACACAAACCTTATAATTTCCTTCTCCATGATCCTGCTTAACGCCCCTGCCTCCACCCACTTCGAGAAATAGTCTACTGCCACGAGCAAGTACTCTCGTTGGCCTGTTGCTCGGGGGAGTTTCCCCACTATATCCATCCCCCACTGATCGAATGGGCAAGGGCTCTGCAATGGCTGCATATCTGCTGCTGGAACGTGAGTGACATTAGCATGTTCTTGGCACTTTCGGCATTTCTTCACTAAGTCTCCGGCGTCCGCCTGCATGGTTGCCCAAAAGTATCCTTGCCTCAAAGCCTTGAGCGCCAAAGCTCTTCCTCCGGAGTGGTTACCGCAACTATATTCGTGAATTTCTCTCAGGACGTACTCCGCCTTGTCCCTGCTTATGCACTTGAGATATGGCTGCGAAAATCCTCTCTTGTACAATTCCCCATCTATCAAGGTGAACCTAGCTGCCATGTGCGAATTGCCCTCATTTGCTTAGGATCCTAGGGCACTTCTCCGGATTTCAGATATGTTTCTAGCTCCTCCATCCACCCTGATGAAGCTCCTTTTGCCATCAAGACGCATTCTCCTCTACGTTTACGTCAGGGTACTCTTGGTTCAACAAGGTTATCTTCCTACTTCTCAGGGGAGCCAATGAACTGGCCAGCTTAGAAAGTTGATCTGCTTCCTCATTTTCGGCCCTCGGATTTTGTTCTAAAGTGAATGTGTCAAATTTCTTCCTCACTGCTTGAATTCTTGTCAGGTACTTGGCCATTTGCTCTCCCTTGGCCTCGAACTCCCCGTTTACTTGCTTGACCACCAGTTGGGAATCACTGTATACCCTCACGTGCTTTGCCCCGGCCGCAAAGGCTAACTTTCCCCCTGCAATGAGGGCTTCGTACTCTGCTTCGTTATTTGATGCGGCGAAACCAAGTTGGATGGCGTAACGTAGTGTATCCCGATCGGGCTCTCAATCAGTATTCCTGCTCCGCCACCTTGAGACGTGGATGAACCGTCAACAAACATCCTCCAACACTTCTTCTCTTCCGTGCCTTTTTCTTCTGTCAATTCGGAAATAAAATCTGGCAACTCTTGTGCCTTGATCGCAGGCCTAGGCTGATATTCTATTCCATGTTCACTTAACTCCACCGACCACTTTACCATTCTCCTAGATGTGCTGGGATCTGCTAATACCCTCTTCAAGGGTTGATTTGTCAACACTACCACAGGGTGTGATTGAAAATAAGGACGCAGCTTCCTTGCTGCTGTTATCAAGGCCAAGACCACCTTCTCTATTTGGGCGTATCTCTCATCTGGCCCTAGCAGGGCCTTGCTCACATAGTATATTGGTCGATGTTTGCGCCCTTCTTCTCTCACGAGAACCGAACTTACTGCGCTTTCCGAAACAGATAGGTACACGAACAGGGTCTCCTCGGGCTCCGGCTTTGTCAACAGAGGTAGTGAAGTAAGATACTTCTTCAAGTCCTCAAAGGCAGCTTGACATTGCTCCGTCCAGAAAAAGCCTTCCACCTTTCTCAACACCTTAAAGAATGGAAGTTCTCGCTCTGAGGATTTCGAGATAAAGCGATTAAGTGCCGCCATCCGTCCCGTCAGCTTCTGGACTTCTTTTATCGTCTGGGGAGGTTATATCTTCATGATACCCTCAATTTTTTCCGGATTTGCCTCTATCCCCCTCTGAGAGACCATGAACCCTAGGAACTTTCCCCCCTGAACTCCGAAAGTGCATTTCGTGGGATTCAGCTTCATCCCATACTTCTCCAACGTGCAGAAGCATTCCTTGAGATCTTTCACATAGTCTTCCCTCCTACGGCTCTTGACCAGCATATCATCTATATATACCTCCATGTTCCTTCCTATCTGCTCCCGGAACATGCCATTTACCAACCTCTGATACGTGGCCCCCGCGTTCTTTAAATCGAATGGCATCGCTTTGTAGCAGTATGTGCCTTGCTCCGTCATGAAACTTGTCTTTTCTTGGTCCTCGTACGCTAACCGAATCTGATTATACCCTTGAAATGCATCCAGAAATCTCATTAACTCGCATCCTGAAGTTGAATCAATGAGTGTGTCGATCCTGAGAGAGGGAAATGAGTCTTTGGGGCAGGCTCGATTCAAGTCAGTGAAGTCTATTCACATCCTCCACTTTCCATTGATATTTGGAACTAGGACCACATTTGCCAGCCACTCAGGGTAATATACTAGTCGAATATAGCCGACTTGAAGCAGCTTCTCGACTTTTTCGCCAATTATCTTGTTCCTCTCCACCCCAAACGCCCTCATTTCCTGCTTTACAGGCTTTGCCTTTGGGTCCACATTAAGTTTATGGACCATGACCTCGGGGTCTATTCCTTTCATATCTGACAACTCCCATGCAAATGCCTCCACAAATTTTTGTAAAAAATCAACGATGACGCGCTCCATCTGCGCGCATAGAAATGACCCGATTTTCAGCGCCCTCTTGGAGTAGCCCAGGAGTTCCACCATTTTAATCTCCTCGAAGGCCTCCATTCTTTCCTCTTCGGCTTTCCTTTTTTTGGCTTCTCTCCGGATCTCTTCTCTTTGTTCCTCTCAGGAGCTTCCTTTGTCTGGCTCAGCAAGGTATCTCCCAGGGGATTCCCTTGCTGTGATCAAATTTCCATTGCCCTCACCTTTCCCCTCAGGGACATCTATCGGCTTCTTTAATATACTAGCATAACATTCTCTTGCTTGCTTCCTGTCCCCCACCACCTCTCATACGTCTTCAGGTGTTGGGAATTTTACCTTCATGTGGTAGGTGGATATCACAACTTGGAAGAAGTTCAAACTCGGTCTCCCAAGGATCGCATAGTAAGCAGAAAGTGCATCCACCACCAGAAACTTCACAAACTTCGTCACTCGCCTAGGGTATGTCCCTATCGAGATTGGCAACGTGGCCTCCCCCAACGGCACTACTACATCTCCGCTAAAGTTGGTTAAGGGGGTATTGACGGGCGTAAGTTGCACATTGTCGATCCTCATCTGAGAAAAAGCTTTATAAAAAGGATATCTGCTGAACTCCCACTGTCTATTAAAATCTTCCTCACCCAAAAGTTTGATACTGATGCTGCCACGACTATCGCGTCATTGCAGGAGGGAAGGCTCCCCTCCAAGTCTTGATCATTGAAAACTATCTCTCCGATGAGTGCGCTCGAGGTATCTCCTTGACCTCGCTGCAAGCAACCTGGTTGGCAACGTTCCCCGCTGCTCTCGCGGCAGCTTTCCTAGCTCGCCCAGAGTCCCCTTCGGCTGGTCCTCCTGAAATGACCCCAATTACACTGGCGGTCGGAGGTTATCTTTTTCTCCTGGTCTGCCTCCTCTTTAACCCTCATCTCGAGATGGGGTGTCGTTTGCTTACTTTCGTGGATGACCTCCCCAGGTCCTTGCTTCATCTTTCTCACAAATTCCTTCAGGTAACCTCTCCTGATGAGTTTCTCAATTTCATTCCTTAAATGGTGGCATTCCTCAGTGTTGTGGCCTCGATCCTTGTGAAGGTGGTAGTACTTGTCAGATTTCATCCTCTGAGGGTTGTCCTTCATCGGATAGGGCCATCTCACTAGCCCTTGTTCTTCAACCACGGCAAAAACTTGAACTCGTGGAGCATTTAACGGGGTGTACCTCACCAAATCCCCCAGTAGCGGTGGCTTACGTTCCCACCTGACCCCCTCTAACCTGGGGGGAACTCTCCTTTCCTCTTCATCAGCTTTCCGCTTGAGAGGATTTGCTGGACGCAATCCCACTGTCTCCTCTATTCTGATGTACTTTTTTGCTCTCAGCAGCAACTCTTCCTGAGTCGAGGGGGGCTTCCCTGCTATCGACTCCTTAAACCGCCCTCTTCTCAAATTCTGCTGCATGATGCTAGCCAGAAGCTCAGGATTCACGTGTGGGACTTCTAACACTGCTTCCGAGAAGCGCTGCACATACTCCCTTAAACTCTCATTCTCCCACTAAACTATTGTGAACAAATAAGAAGTGGTCTTGGGGTACCGTCTATTTATTGAGAAGTGGTGCAGGAAGCGCTGAGAAAGTTGTTCAAACGACTCAATAGTTCCTGGGGGTAGTTGGTTGAACCATGTCATTGCTTTCCCTGAAAGGGTAGTACGAAATAGCTTGCAATATGCCAAATCGTTGATGTCCAGTAAATTGGCTCTAGCCAAGAAGTGGTCAAAGTGATCCTAAGGATCCCCTACTCCACTATACTCGCTCAAACTTGGAATCTTGACTCCTGGATGGATGGCTTCTGCCAATATGTGGGGGGCAAAAGGACTCCGCCGTGGAGGCACCACTGCCAAAGGTTGCGCTAGATGCCCTGGAGGCCCAATGGATTGGGGGGGGGGGGGGACTCCTCTCTCGTAATGTTCACCTCCTTGCACCGGCGGCACCCCCTCCTGAGGAGGTGGGAAGTAGTTATCTTCATGTCCCCCATGTGATGGATGCGGGAAGTAATCTTCTTCGCCCATGCCCCTGTGAGGAGGCGAGGGGTAAAAGTTATCCTCAGACTGTGTGGCCCTGTTGTTAACCTCCTCCTCATAATCCATGCCTTCGATGGCATCCCCTGGCCTCTGCTCACCCAAGGGCGCGCCTTGCCCCCTCCGAGGATTACGAGGGGGTCGTAGGGGCACTGCGCGTCCGGCAATATACTGCGCTACGGCCCTCTCTGCGGCTTGAGCGGATGCCTCTTCCACCAATTGGCGAAGAGTCTCGTGAGTTATCTGGATAACCGGAGGTGGAGGTGGGGCCTCAACCTCCTCGTGCCTCTCTTCCTCTTGGCTTCGCGCTGGTGGTGGATTCTCCAGGGCGCGGCCTTGCTTCTCCTCTCCTCTTCTTCTTTCAGGGTCTTCTTGCCCCACGTTCGCACTCCTTGCTTTTGACCGAGTGTTCATCTTCGATGCCTAGACTAGCTTCCCACAGACAGCGACAAGCCGATGGTGAGAAATTCGGAAAATGAATGGCCTAAGCACGTTGTCTCGAGTTGTAACAAGGAAATGCAAAGACAAGTAAATAGAAAGTGGAACTTCTATTAATGATATCAAAAGTGGATTACAAGATGAGATTCACCCCCTATTTATAGTAAATTCCAAGGGTGAAAATACAATATTATCCCTCAACCTCCCTCAATCCTATGGTCTAGATTAAACTATCGAGGGCAGCTTCATCATTCCACGTCCCCCACTTCCTTTGCAACTTCCCTCAGGTTAATCGCCGCCAATTTTCCTCCAACTTCCTTCGATGATAATAATGTAATAATCTTGAAATCTTGAGGATATTTTCATAATTTCCCTTGCTTTAATTTTCTATCCCCATCAAAAACGAAAATGAAAACACAATCAAACAGGGAAGATTTGGAGAAGTGTATTCCGACTTCCCACGCTATCCACGAGCCTACTTAAAATCCAAACAAATTGCAGCCATAGATCTGCTATCCACCGAAAAAAAATTAAAAAATCAAAGAAAGCGAAGTGGAATTTCTTCGTTTGCTCTCATGAAAATTCTAAGAACATATACAAAAATCGGGAATCTCAAAATATCATTGAATATTACTGATATGTTTTTTTGTCATAACATAAAATATCAAAATTTAATTAAATGTATCAGTTATTTCAAATTAAAGATACATTTTTTAATTTTACTTTCATGTGTTCTCAAATTTTTCGCAAATTCCATTCTTTTCTTTTCTAAGGAGAAAAATTGCTTTCTTCGTGGTAACGAAAGAATCGATGAATATCTATTGATTTTGTCCTTATGTTCTATATATATAATATATATTAATATAGCAAACGTCCCACATCGATTGCAAACGAGGAGCTTGAGTGGCTTATAAGTTCCAATGTCTCTTCTTCCTAGCGAGGCCCTTTTTCAGGATAAAATCGTGAGTCTCATACAAAGTCAAAGTGGACAATACCTCGCGCAATGGAGCACTGATCAATTCGCAAGCCGCATATTCAAATAGGAGCTCGAGTTTGCTCCAAATATAATGTGAGCAGAAAGTTTTGGGAACCTGACAAAAGAGAAGATTGTTAGGCTTCTAGGTGGTCCCCAATTCGAGATAAACTATTTAATATTGTTGTAAGATAATTAAATGGTGTACAAAAAAATGAAGCAATATGAATGTATTTATAGAGCCTAATGTACCCAGTTATATAGGCCACCTGGCATGATTCTGAGTTTGGAGTTGTAGGGCAACCAATGGTTTAGATGTCGGGTTGCTGAGTCGGGCCGGATCGGATTTCCCGACCCCGAGACTATATGACGTGAACCCTTGCCTATGAATGGCATTTTGCTTTTATGGAGAGGATAGTTTTGTCCTTTTTCTCTATACAGTAAAAAAAAATTAATATTAGCTACATTTTTAATGATCATGGCTAAAAATCGTAGTAAATAACTAGTATTAACTACGGTTAAATAAAAATCGATGCAAAAATTAGTTTTTTCACCATGAAAAACTTATTTTCTATGGCTTTTAGCCATGGTAAAACATTCGTCATGGCATATGTTTTAGCCACCCTCGCAAAAACCACGGCCGACAACCGTTGCGTGACCGTGGTCAATGACTTTTCGCTACGATTATTTAGTATTAACCATAGAAATTAACCATGATTAACAGTCATATTTTTTGTAGTGATAGATGGGATGTATCCATATCACAGTATATATTCTTTTAAGTTATTTGTAATTTTAGTAGAACCAATCAAACCCCCCAAAAGGACAAGATATATAAAAAGTTGCATTATGTCAAGTCCTTAAAAAAAAATATAAATATGATGTCATTTATGTGAAACTATTGTAAATTATAATTTAATATTTTCCAAATAATGTATTTAATTTTTGGCTTGGAATTTAATATAATAATATAAGTTTGTTAATACAAAGACAAAAAAGAGAAGGTACAAAATTACAAATCTTGCATTGTAAATGGTAATGTTCTCCGACACTTCGCTTTTACACCTTTCTTAAGGATTACAAAAGGGAGTATTTATAGTGGATGAAAAACATATATGGTATAAAAAGAGTATCTCCAAAACCCTCATTTTTATTTTTATTCTTATTTTTTAACAAATGGCAAATTAAATTGGATATACCCGTTCTGAATATTCCAAATAATAAAAATAACCATTATAAAATATTTCTTACATCAAAGCTCATTAAAATATTATTCAATTTGAATATCGACATAACCACACCAATATATTAGTAAATCAAACTCAACATTCATTGAATTAATTAAATATTATGAGTTTGGACCGTCGTCTCATAATACATTCACGTACAATAGCGAATGAGGTTAAATCTTTTAAGACTATATAGCACTATTGCACTAATATAAGGTGCACCTTATTTCAGTGAATAAGATTTTTCTTATATTAATTGGCTCAAACTCAGAGCTGAAGAGCTGAAATACTCACAAACATTTTAAAATCAGAGTTGAAGAAACATGAATTTGCAAAACCTACTCTGTTCACTATTATGGATTCCAAAAGAAGAAATATCAATCAAAACAAACCACTTGTTGACAGACACTTGTAATTTGTGTTATTTAGGCTTTTTGCTGATTAGGGATATCCTTTTGTTTGTCTTGTGATAAGTGTGTAATTTGTCACGATTTGATACTTGTAATACCTTATTATAAGGACTAATCATGTGGGCTTATTATATTTTCAGGAAATATATCTTGTAAGGAGTAAAGGATGGTGAATTGAAGCTAAAAATGGCATTTGGAGGCATTTGAGGGAACAAGTGAAAAAGAGTGGCAGATTCGAAATTTCCACTAAGCGTGCCCACGTTTAACGTTGCAGTCAACTTAGGAGAAAAAGGAAAGCTGCGGATTTTGTTGAAGGAAAAAGGAATGAATGCTGAAAAACATTTTGAAGATCTGAAATTTGTCAATTAGAATGCTAGGAATTAAGTTGTTAACATCTTTAGTAGCAATCATATATCTGTCCCTTTTCTTGTCTAGGTTCGTGGGGTGCTAATAGTATAAATAGGAGGCACCTCACAACTTAAAAACCATCTCTTGTTTTACATTGAATTCTAGAGCTTAATCCATTATTCTACTTCTTTTATCTTCTTTTATTTTTATTACGTTGCCCAATTGCTAATGGAATTTCACTTTTTAGTGTGTTCTTCCATTAACATGTTAGACTAAGTTCTTAAATTTCCGGTTAAAGTATGGTGAATGCTTGATTCTTAAAACATTGTGAGATCTAATAAGTGCTTAATTCTTTTATTAAAATCCGTATTCATGTTATTCTCTGCGCTCTTTTTACAAACATCTGATTTTTGAATAATGTGATCAGTTGTTCATTATCAAGAAAGTTTGTTTAACTATTTGAACTTACAAATTCGTAATTGTTTGTTTAGTTCAATAATTAGTAGCAACATAGCACGATTAATCGTGTCAAAGTGGTTAGTTTTGTTATGGTGAATGCATGACCTGATCTAAATGAATTCTCGTAGGAATTTGTTGGTTAGGATCAGGCCTTCTTATTCTATTAATCTTCCCCTTTAAATTATACTTCGTTATTTTCTCTTAAAAACTGAAAATCTAAACCCTCTTTTTTTCTCTTTTAGAAATCAACTTATCGTCGATCCATGTGGATTTGACCCTACTTACTGCTTTCGCAATAAAGTAATCGTATGAATTATTTTTTGTGGTTTCAACACCCATCATCTTGATACATAAATATATTCGCTACTTGGGATCATTAAAGTCATAAGCACGTTTATTAGGGTTTCGTTACCTTAGGACCATTATAGTTATGATAGTATTCACTCGAGCTTTGGTTGTCAGCCCCCTGTAATCAGGTCATCAACATCAGTGATCTGCAGGTGCTGGACAGACGTTAGCCCCCACATAATCTAATGATTTTGTGGAGACCTATGTTTCTTATAAACAATCGTCTCAATCTGATGATCATTTCGACCTTTCCTGTGAGGAGGCACGCCTTTTCTTGAAATTACAGAGCTATTTTGTCGAGTTTCTTATAAAGTTGTCTTGCATCCTAACGTATTTTCTACTTATCCATTACGCCTCCTCATTCTCTTGAAATTACAGGGTTGTTTTGTCGAGTTTCTTATAGAGTTGTCTTGCATCCTAACCTATTTTCTACTTATCCAGTACGCCTCCTCATTCTCTTGAAATTACAGGGTTATTTTGTCGAGTTTCTTATAGAATTGTCTTGCACCCTGACGTATTTTCTACTTACCCACTTGTATATATTTGGGGGTAAATTAAATCTACCTCCCTTGAGGTTTGACATAATTACAAATACCCTATTGTTCCTTGAAATTTACAAATACCCCCTGAGGTTTTTAATTTTCGACCAAAGGCCTGAAATTGACCATTTTGCCCTTGATTTTTTTGTTAAATTATAGAAAAATCACTCGAGGCAAATTGCATTATTAACTTCTCTGCGTAAAAAACTTAAAAACCTCTCCCTGGGCATTGTAGTTCAAAAAAATACAAAAAAAATTTAAAAATTAAATAAAATGCATAAGGGCATTTTGACCAGTTCACCCATAAAAATGAATGAAAATAGGTTATTTGTTAGACGATTACAAACCTCGAGAGGATATTTATAATTTTTTAAATAATAAAAAAGTATTTATAATTATACCAAACCTCAAACGATAATTATAATTTACCCTATATTTGGATACAAGTACCGTTTTATTATATGGCCCGTGAGTATGGCAAGGGTTTCTATCACCATATCGCCATGTGCGTGCTTGAATATTGGCCCGAGATATTTTCTGTCCCTTCTTTGCCTTGAAATATAAGGTATCTAACCATCTAGCTATTCTTATCAACGGAGTTGTTGAGCATAAATTTACATCAATGGAGTTGTTGAGCATAAATTAATAATACGAACAGGATCGTATATCTTTATTGAAAAATCCTGGAATTATTAGTTGTGAATAAAATTATTATGGAATACAATTTGTGTGTTTTTTTTCTTTTTATATTTTTAATAAAGTCTCATCTTTATAGCTTGATCAAGATTTGGATTGAGATTTAGCCCAACAAAGATAAAATTCATGTGAAAACAGTAAATAAAAATTTCTGCTGTGCACAGACAGACGAAATATCTTCCAAATATTATATTTTGAAAATTAAGGGCTTCTTTTAGTTTTAAAAAATTGAAAATACCATTTACAAAAAAGGAAAAATAAAATAGAAAGAGGCCCACTTATTCAAATGCCAAGTGCAAGTAATGCAAACCAACGGATTGAAAATTGATTCGTTCAGATACAAAAAAGTGAGGAGAAATTATAACAAGTCAGCCCAGCCCGACTTTAACTTTTTTCCTTAAAAGCGTGCTTTCGTCAGTTAATGAAAGCGTTAATGTTAATATTCATAGCAGCTGGTTTGTTCGAATCAAGATTCAAATTTCGCCGTAACTCACAGGCAATTTCCATACGTTTGTGTACTCCAACCATATTTTCAATTTCAGTATCAAATAAAAAGTCAAAAAAAATAAATAAAAAACATATTAACACTATTCTATGCCTAGAGGGCAACCAAAAAGACCCTGTCCTATTGGGCCGGCAAGGTTTCGGGTCTCCACGGAAAGTCGCCCGACCCGAACCCCATATCCGAATAGTCAAACAGCCCATCCAACGCCACGTATTCACCGCTACCGCCATTATAGTCGGGCTCCGTCTCCCCGCACCCTAACCCAAACGGGTCGTAACTCGGGATCTCCCAAAACTCGCTTCCGAGATCAGACGAGTCGGACTCAACCCGAACCAACTCAGCCCTCAACTCACTCTCAACCCCACCAGGAGAGGACGCCGTCGGCGGAAGCCCAAGCTCGTCATCAGAAGCCTCCAACAAGTACCCCAGATCCGGCCTCGACTCGCCGCAAACCACAGCCGTCTCCGCCGCCTCGGCGGCGGCGGAGGACGGCGAGGCAGTAATTTCCTCCTCGAAGCTCTTCATGAACGAATCAAGGTCCTGACTCGCGGTGCAAAACTCAGCATCATCATCCAAACTATCCAAGAGATTCTCCCTCAGCCGCTTCACCTCCGGCGAGTCAATCTCCGACTCGGGCTCCTCCGTTTCATCTCGCCCCCTCTTCTTGACCTTCAAATCTTCCATCAAACTATAAAAGAAAGATTCCCACACAGTGAAATCTCAGAGTTGTAGAGAGAAGAAAAACGCAAACGGCACAATGAGCCGTTGTGGGGGAGGGAGGAGGGAATTTATAGTGGGGGATGAAACGGCAAAGAGGAAGAGATAACGGAGGGAGGGGGGCAATGATGGTGACGTGGGGAAACATGGGGCCAAATCACGGACGTCTCGGCAATTGTATATTGCTTTGGTTTGACGTGTCTGCTCATCTGCTGCTGTCTGTCTCGTATTCTTGGTGTGGTGTAATGGGGTAATGGGTAAGACCCTTTTCCATCTAGGAATCTGTGTATTGCGTGATTAACTGGAATTGAAAGTGGGTTTGAAGTCCGGGGTGTAGGGTGGGCCCCATTTAGGGCATAGTCAATCACGATTCTGTCCGAATTTTGTTGTTTGGGTTGTTTGTGGGGGTTAAGGAGTTTGATCCAAGTTGGGCGTCGGCACCGGTGACTGTCAGCGGGGCGCACTTCACCTCTACGGACAATTGAATTATTATGACCCGGTTGTCTTTATTGATTCTTGTTGGCCAGCTGATGTGGGGGTGGACCCCTCTTGGTTTTTAATTTTTGTCTTACGCCTTTTTTTAATTATTATTGTACTTTGATTTATTTCAAATCTCGAAATGTTTTTGTTTTATATATTTTGGCTATTTTATTGCCACGTCTCTTCAGCGGTATGACACCAATACCAATCTTGGATTTTACTAAACTTTCACATAATAAAATATTAATTTGTATCGATTTTCATACATTGGTGGAATAAAAACTCAGTATTCCAAAGTTACGAGATCTCTATTTCGTCAACTAATTTAAGTTTTATCAGCAGATATTGATATTAATGAATATATCAATATTACTAAATTATTTATGAAGGTATACAAAAAAATACACCATAAATATATATCACTTACAACATATTAATATTTTCAACTTCACGATAAATACTTCAAATACTATTCTCTAAAAGCTAGTTATTATTTATTGACAAGACTAGATGCACTGTCACCCATTTGAAAAATTCTTTCTCTACAAAAACAAGAATGTATTAATCGTGTTGAGAGTATTTTTTTTCGTTCACTCCCTGCTCAAATTACAACCACGTCAGATACCATATATAATTAAACAATTAAATTTTGCTATTATCATTTTTGTATCAAATCGATGAAAAAAATTATAAGTACCTTAACATCATTCATACTTAAGAAAATTAAAAATAAATCAAATACCCATTCTAATGCCTTTAATTTTTATTTTTTTTTTAGGTTTGAAGTTAAGGGTTAAACTGATCAAGTTAGACATGTTCAAAGTGGGAAAACATATTCGGATTAGGCTTAACTAAATCAAACCAATCATAAAACAAGTGTAATACACTTGTCATGTGAGTGGTCATTTTTTATGAACTGTACATCAATCACACGATAAATATATTATATTTGTCACATAATTGATTCAGGTTCGATCAAACTCGATTTGGATTAGAATTTCGCTTTCAAAATGAATCATTGGCTCGTGAAGATTTTTTCAATTCAGTATGCTTTAAATGCCTATTATGTAGAAAGATGTGATGCCGCATTCATATAACACCTACTTGCAAATAACGACTTATAACTTTTTTTTTTCTTTCTTTCAAAAAGGTTTTTCTTTAATATGTCGTAAACGCATGAAAAATAAACTCAAATTGACAATGGCAAAAACTACACCAATTCATCTCAAAGTTGTCCCAAATTATAGGTTGACTGGTCAGACAAATTCTCGTAAATATTTAAAATAATATTTTTCAATGTAATTGAACAATATTAAACTAAAATTATTAACAACCAATATGATCAACTCAAAAAAAAAAAAAAACCAATATGATAATAATTAGTATTTAAAAAATTGAATTGTTCAACTTGACGTTGTAGCAGGTGAGCAATAGTTTTGACATATGGGAAACATTTAATTTAGGCTACATTCAGAAGAATATATTCAAATTTGAACAAAAAATTTGGAAAAAAGGGTTTCAAAACTCAATATGAAATAGATTTGAAATCCATCACGATGTTACTAAAAATAGTATAAAATAAGAATCGAAATATTTCAAATCATTTGAAACATAAAATCATCTAAATAAGTACGGTAAATTTATCATCATGAATATGAAATTCTTAACTCCAAATACATTAATTCGAATAATATAAATCATTTTAGACTCTTTCAAATCAAACAAAGAGGTAAGAAATTATCATCATTGGGCTTTTTTTCTATCTTTCTTTCGTCAGCAGGGAGTTAAGTCATGATGGGAGAAATGGCTTGGGTGTCAAATTGGACGTGTAGAAAAAATGTAGTTGTACATACATGAATAAGGTTTAATGCAATTTATGTCCTTGTGATATTATAAATGAGCAAATTATCCTTTTATAAAAATAAAACAGCAATTTACTTCCTTGTCTAGGGAGGTAAATTGCTCTATTTTAGAAAACACGGGGAGGTTAATTAATTCATTTTAAAAAACACAGGGAGGTAAATTATTATTTTATTTTTCACAGAAAGATAATTTGCTCATTTACAATATCACGGGAGTGTTGCTTGCATTTTCCCCTAGAAAGCTCTCTAGAAGCTGCCTTTGAGATAAATGTCAAAGCTCTCTAGAAAGTAGGGGAAGTCAGTCCAACCAAATAAATTTGATGTGAAAATATTAAAAGTTTGGATCATGATATATTTGTGTAATGTATGTCTCAATTATTAATGTGATTTGATTTTTACAACTAATGCATATATATAAAAGGATTTGGAATTGTTTGGTTTGGATAGTTAATGTAGCGTACGTATATAATGAATAGGAAATTTTATATACAACGTTATGCATGTTTAACAACACTACAACAAAAAGAATGAGTTTCGAAAAAAAATATTAAACAATAATATCTTCTTGTCGTAATTCTTACCATCGTGTTGAACACAAGACTAGTGCCAACATTTTTTTTTAGGGTAAATTACATTGATATATCTTAAAGTTAGGCTAAATTTAAAATAGACAAATGTTTTATGCAAAATTACAGGTACAAGTTCTAAGGTGTAATTACATATTACAACTTTTATTTAAAAGCAAAATTTACACAAACAGTCCATGAAAAATATTACACTAACCCCCCTCAAGGGGTGTGACTGTAATTTTACAAAAGACCTCAAGGGGTGTGGCTGTAATTATGCAAAAGACATGGGGTGTTTGTGTAATTTACCTTTTTTCTTAATGCACATTAATTCTGAACAACATAAAGAAAGGGCAAAATTGCACATACTTTTTCCTGTGATTTGGCGTAATTATGAATATTCTTTTGTTGTTTGATTAAATGAAAATTAATTATGTAATCCCTATATAGTGGGGTGATTATTACTTTGCCCTTGCTATTTATTTATTTTTTTTTTGAAAAAATATAAAAAATACGAGGGTGGATAAAGTGCATAATTCATAGAGCATATTAAAAATTTTAAAAAAATATATCAAATAATCTCATATTTCAAAAGGACATTTGGACACTTCATCACAAAAATTGAATGGAAGCCTGGCGGATGCTAACATTGTTAGACGAACGTTAAATCATAAGATTAATTGTAATTTTTGGATAAGGAGGAGGATTTTGTAATTATGTCAAACCTCACGAGAGGTGATATTAATTTAAAAAAAAGAAAAAAAAAGAAAAAGACATGCTCAAAGGTGAATATTCGCTGTGTACTAACTTACAATTGCTTCTATCCTTAAAGACAAATAGGAAAAAGAAAAGATTAAGGGTGTCCAACTTTTTTAATTATCTGCAAAAACCAAAAATTAATTTTCTTCAACAACCTGTCCTAAAAGTACAATAAAAGCAGCTCCCCGCAGTTGCCGCAACACTGTCCTAGATCCGTCCCTGCCTAAAAATCCAACATGGGGATTACCATTATTAATATTATTATTGTCATTATTTTAATCTACCTATATACGCAAAATTAATAATTATTTGCAGGTTTTTTATTATTCGTATTTCATTTGAAGTTACCTAGGACAGCTCACTGCTTAGTTGCAAAGGTGGGAAACATACTGGTCAAATTATTCAGTCTATGCCGCACTTAATTACTATTTAATTATTTATAATTCTAGAGATCTTCACTTAATTAGTGGGAATTGAATAATTATGTTGTCAAACCTTGTGCACTACTCTTCCCCTGTCTTTTTATAGGTTCTCACGTCTGCTCAATTTTTTCTAATCATCCCACTCAGAAATTAATGAGTTTAAGATTTTTTTTTAAAGTGAAAGTGATGAAATATTATTAAATATTGCAGCAAATTCATTACAATTCGTCCTGTCGAATTTTAATATCTGAACAAAGCAATTACAATAACTATACCATAATTAACAATTTAAACAACACATACTGATACAATAGAAATACCTACACCCACTATATAGTAGAATAACATTTCATGCATTTGATGGGGTTCGAACCCATGACCTTCAACGTCATGATGCCTCAGCTTGGATTATCTGTCAAAATAGAGATAATTACACCGCCGTCTCTTGATGTGATCACATGAAATTTCATATGGTTGTTTTCTTTTAACAAAAAAGATCATTTTGGTTATAAAAATTCGTTAAATTTATCGATATTAGTAAAAAAAAATTGGATAAAAATACAGTAATCTTATACTTATTTTCAGTCCCTACCTATTAAATTTGATTGTTATGGAACTACATATTATATAGGGATAATTACATCTACACTCTGATCTATGGTCGGTCTATTACACAAACTATTCATATATTTTGAAAAATTATATATACACCTACAAGAAATATTAATATCATCAACACAAATCACTCATGCGATTTGAAAATTACACATACACTTTTTCATAAACGTCAATATCATTACACAAACTATCATTGTTTTGCTATTAATTGTGATTTTTATAATTATGCAAAAAATATGAGTAATTTGTGTAAATAGACTATAAATTATATGTAACAATGTAATTATTCCCATTTCTTATTTGATCTTTCCAAAATATTGTGTCGAATCAAATTCTTCTAGACCAAAAAAAAAAAGAAATTTGAAAATTTTATTTCTTCCTAGAAAGAGAAGTGGTTGGTTGACTTTGTAATTTTCAAAATTTAAGGGGATCCGTTTAATAAACGTTTAAAAAATTGTAGTCCGAAAATAAATAATGGTAACGGGGCTAGTGGGGTGTAGGACCGTTGAGGGGGTAAATCATTAATGTCCTAAAATAGACGTTAAAGTCACGTGAAAAGCATCAATGCTTGCAGTGAGAAGCAGTACCTTTACGGTGCCGTGCAGTGCGTTTTGAGGCCCACGTGGTACCTCGTGGCTACACCACCCTCTAACGCATTGTCGGGCACGTACAACCACCAAGCACGTGTGTACTACCCCTAATTCATTATTACAATTTTTTATCGTTAGATTGGTGGTTGGACCGGGATCCACCAACCAAGCCGATTCACGCCCGCCTTCGACCGGATCAGCATTTCTTTTAAAACTATTAGTAGTTATCGTACGCGGTCCCCACAAGCATAGTATTTTAAAGTGTAAATATATTAAGTGGCAATAATTTTAATGGTGTATAGTTGAATCATTTGTAATAAAAATTTATCACTGTAAATAATTAATGATAAATTTATAGCGTAATAAACTAAATAAAAATTAATATTTACTCTCGATATTTATTTTTTTAAAATGAAAACGATGAAATATTATTAATTGAAATAAATTGATTACAATCAGTCATTTCGAATATCAATATCTATTCAAAGACAATTACAACAATCAATAATATCACATAAATTAAATCTAATTAACACCTACTGTTACAGTAGAAAAACAATACCTACTATGTAGTAAAACAACATCTCATGTATTGGTGGAGCTCAAACGTATGACCTTAGAGCCTCAGCTTCACCAACTGTGCTAGGCTGCATTGGCTACCCTCAATTGATTTGTTAACGATTTATTGTAGGATAAACAATTTCTCTTTGGCTAAACTATCGTTATAAGAGTGAAGACACACCTCCTCACATGCATTGACGTGAGGATATGTATAAAGTTAATTTGGTTATAAAAATATTTTTGACCTGCAATAAGTTAATAATAAGTCAATCAGGGAAAAATAGAAATTTTCATCTAATTCTTTTATTAATATTAGCAAATTCAACGAATTTTGATGGAAACAAATTTTAAGGGTATTAGATATAATTTTCAAATATGAAATTTACAGTACGTATAATTATACCAAATTCATAAGATGACATTGTGATTATCTCTTTATGTAATTATACTAATTCTCACAGAATATCTTGTAATCTACATTTTATTAACTTATGTATGTGAAAAGTGAAATTCCGAAAGTTAAAGTTACGTGAACACTGATGACCGGCTTGAGCTTATTTTTGTCACTAATTAATAAAAAGTATTTTATATTTTCGATATTTATGGATAACCATCATCTCTCGAGAATAGTCAAATGAATTAAATGTCTTAGTTTTTTTCAATATTTATGGGTATCCATCCATCTATAATTATTCAAAACAACCTAAAGTTTAAATGGAATTTAATTTAATAAGCAAAACAATTTGACTTATTTAATGTCAAACCCAACTGTTTCAATACTCAGCCTAACAATCTTGAATTCAGCAAAAACTAGCACAAAAATGGATATATATGACCTAATGCACAATTACAAGAAATTGATAATCTATCCTAATATAAAAAAAACAACCATTTCTTATTCATAATTTACGATTTATGACATTCGAACACTAAATTTTAAACACCAATTATGTGTACCTTTAAATAATTGTATTAATATAATTATTTATTTATTTTAAATGATTCAAGTCTTCTTTTACCAGCCAACATACTGATTATATGCACATATTCGCGTATCAAGATGCTAGTTGAACAAAAAAAAAATGTTAAAATGGACGACATATGATAACAGGAACTGCTAAATAAACAAATATGAAACGCACGTTATTTTTAATAAATATATATAAGACATAAACAATTTACCAAAAAAAAAAAAATGTCTCTTTAATTCAACACTAAATAGTTGCAGTCCGACTTTGTCCCCACCCAAACCACCACTTTGTAACAAGAAAAATTAACTAGTTAATTGCAATCATTACCAATTAATTAATCATAATTATCGCAATATTTTCCTTTGATTAGACAGCATTATTTATTATTATTATTATTCATACCTGATTTCGTGAATCATGCTGCAAACTAGCGAAACGTCATAGAAATGTTCATTGACTAAAATACTTTAACAGATAATTTATACAAAACTGGCACCGAGGAATCTATTATCATAGTCCATTAGACATCAAATCAATTGATATTAATTTAATTTACATGATAAGACTCAAATAAATTATTTATGAAGTTTGCAGGTGATTATTGAGAATCATGGCGTATAAGTGGAAACATGTTTTTTCATTTGTGGTTAAAGTTGATGGAATATTAAGTAAATGTCATGTCAAGAATATATGGGGTAGGGCTCAAGATTTGCATTATTGACTTTGAGTGTGATGATTAATTGGGCCAAGTTGCAATTTATTGTGATCACAAACAATAATTTCTAGTGTAGTAATATGTGGGTACAATAGTTAGTTATGTGCATTGTTTTGTCGAGAAAACTTTTTTTATAATTAGAAATGAAGATAAAAATAGATTTTGATTAAAAAAAGAGTATTTAGAAAATCCATCTATGGTTCCATCTCATAATTTCTTATTCTAAGATGGAATATTTTGGTCTCGAAGGTTTTCATTTGATTATGAAATTATAGTTCAAACCAAATACAGATTTTTAAGACAACATAATTATTTCCATCTCAAGTCTTGATTTTTTTTTTAAAAAAATAACTTTTATTTGCGACACTTAAATAGTGGCAATTTTTCTTGTCATTTTATTTTCTTATTTTCTGAGAAAATTCGAATTGATAAAAAAATCTGTTTTTGATTGTAATTTTATCTTATCTATACTATTATTAAAGAGAAGAATGTTGTATTACCAACTTTTGAATATCCAAATTTATTCTATCCCTTCAACAAATTTGGTCATAATAGTTCATGTGTACCAGAGCCTAACAACACCACAATTGTCGAAGGATCTTTACAAAAGTCGTAAGATCAAAGGAAGACTAACTTGCAAAATAGGGTTAGCACTCTAATACTCAAGTCAGTAGCTAATTTAAGGAATAAATAATTACGAAACTTGAAGTAATGAGAATAATGGTGTAATAATCGAATTGGAGGGATGGATATGAAGATAAAGTGATAATAATCGTGTGGAGTACAAAACTATGTGAAAAGCTTGCTAAAAATTGAGAAAAAAAATGAGAGTGAGAGTGAGAGCGAGAGCGAATGATACTTGTTACCATTATGGCTGAACAATGACCTCTATTATAGGCCGATGGGGAGCGAATTCCGGAAGTACTTGCAACTTGTGATATACCGTTAGAAAGCCGCATGAGTTAGCTAACTGAAAAAAAGAATTGTGATTTGGACTTATCTAAAAAGAGAATTGACCGTTCGAATGAGCCTTTTGTCAGTTAACATGAGTTCTACACACCCCGTTTTACTTGCTGCTGCTAGGTCAACTGCCATCAGTTTGTTGGAATTTTTTTTATATGATGTATCTCATTGTTCATAAATACGTATGTCATGTCGTCTCTATTGTCCATTGAGTCTTCCTATTGGATTGACTTGTTTTTGGGTCTGCTAGGTTAATAGGATTAGATGGGCTATGGGCTTGATATTCTGCTCATGGGTCAGTAGGATCAGGCCTGCTGGGCTGTTTGCTAGGAGCCCACTTTTGTAACTTTTAGCTAGAGAAAAAATGTTGGAGGGGATATCAATAATAGTAATTTCAATATTTTCGAATAAACTCATTTTTCTCTCTCACTTCACACATTTTTTTTTTTGTCTCATGTTTTTGTTTTTCTCCTTGTTTACATTTAAAAAAATTTATGCGCACAACTACCGCGTGCAAAAATGACCGGTAATTTAAACATAAATATTTTTCAACTCTCAATTGGACAAATAAAAAATAATAATGGGTTGTATTTCCTTCTCTGAAACTCTATTTAATCAAGCTTTATTTACTTGGGCAGACTCGGCCGGATATCTTAACCTACCCGGCCCAATCGCACATTTACTTGGAAAGTGGCCGACCCAACTTCAAAACACACACAGGTTGGTAGGTTTTAAATCCCCTGGTGCAACACGATGGGGACAATTTTTTCTTTCCCATTTTTGTCCTTAATTATTCTAATATTTGGCATAAAATGCCCTTTCATCTTCTTCGTCTTTTCACCGCCACTGTGCTTCCATCGTCGCCACCTCCCCTCACCTTTCCTACCTTTCCCCTTCTCGTTGCTACCCCTCTACTCCCTCTCTGTATGTATGTATAACTTTTATATAATATGTATTATTTAACTTTTGATTGTGTATATAAATGTATTACATTTTAACAAAAAAATAAATAAATCTAACTGTGAACAATGCTAGAAGAAATAAAAACGGGGTATTTTGGAAAAAATCAAAATAGACTATAATTCAATACCAAATCATAGTCAAAAGTAAACAATATATACTTATATCCATTACTTTATCAATACTAATACACATAAAATTGGGCCACATAACATGAACACTTTTAATCCAATCCCAACAATTATCCCAAAGTTACCTCTACCACCTAAATCCCATCATCACAAGTAAACACGACCTCATAGTGTAACTTATCCACCCTCTCTTCATCCAAGAGAGTGAGACATTTTATTTATTTATTCATTTTTTGAAGTGGATTACCCTCGGGATTAGACTTGTCAATGGGTTGGCGATATCCAAACCCGAGCCCGTAATACATGTACTATGTAAAATAGAGTCGTTCTAGTCCCAATGTACACTAGAAGAAATAATACTTTTGCTAATGGCTAATTACTATGGTAAGAGTGAAAAAGTGTGACAAGTACTAATTAACTATCGCTGCGCAACAACTATTATGAGCCTCAGCTGAAAAACATAGCAAATGTTCTGATGCAATTAATACCATGACAAATGTTCATTAACCGTGGTCAACAGTTATTTTTATTTGACTATAGTAGATAATATTAATTTACTATAATTTTTAAGCCATGGTCATTACAGGAATGAGAATGCTGGACATGAACAACTTGAAACATGAGGTGAAAACCATGTGCGTGTTGTCAACCTCCCAGAGAACCCGCCCGTTCACAACCCTCAGAACGAACTGATGAGTAATCAAGATGAGTGGGATCGTGAAGGCTTTTGGTGTTCCACCTCCGTCACAATTAATTCAGATAACTCTTGAGGCGTTTTGCCATCTGATGGAAGAAGCATCCGCTCAAGCTGCAAATAGGATTGTGGTCCACTACATGGTAGAACACGCGTTGCCCCCATGGCACCTCGCCATCCTCGCAAAGGCTAATGTTGGAAAACAATAGTGGGCCAGTGTATAGAAAATGACTTAACGAAATAAAGCTGATTTTTTAAGTCACATAACATAAGCACAAACAAAGTCTCATCAGGAACCTCCATGGGGAACTCCTCTGCATCTTCCTCTGGTTCCTCGGCATGCAAGTTTACATACTGTTCCAGCTGCTCTCTCAGTGCAGATACTTCATTTTGAAGCTGATGATTTATTTCTTTGAGTTGTTTAACCTCATCTTCCTACTCATCCTTCAAATGTTCTGTATCCCACTAAAGTTTGGAATAATCTTCTTGAAGTCTGTTATTTTCTTGATTGAGTTAATCAATTTCCTTCTTGTGTCCGGTCTTGTAAAACTCGACCTTCTGCTCGAGCTTGGACTTCTTTTCTTCTAACTCATTGGCTCTCCTTTCAGACCAGTTATAATAGTAAGCCTGACGAGAAAGGTCATTCCGGAGTTCTTCCATCTCATCGTGTTGGTCACACAACTGTCGTTGCAATTATGAAATGAGACTGGTGTTGTGTTCATCCGAGTTAGTAGTGGCCTTTGAAGAGGATGATGCCATATACATTACTGAACCGAATCACAAAAAAAATTTCTGTTTTCCTTGAATATAAGCCACGTCCGATTGTGCATCGGGTACTGCGCAATCTCTTCCAGGATAAGACGGTTCCCGTTTTAGCGGTATGCACTTACCATAGAACACCTCGAAACAACACTCAGTAGCCTTATAGAAACTTGAGCTCGAAGCTTGGATTTGAGGATGGAAAAACTTGGATTTTCAAAGAGAAATCAGAGAGAGAGAGAGAGACTTTGTAGAGAGGAAATTTTCAGATTGGCATTTTTTGAGTTGTGTATCTTGAAGTGTTCTTGTGCTACCTTTTATAGGCACCAAGAATGTTCAACATTAAAGCTGAAAATAATGCAACATAATTACAAATAATTGCAGGCATTAAGAGGCCATAATTCTGACATTAAACCTTATTTTAAAAGGTCAAAACCGAGATGAATCCAACTATTTCAAGTAGGAGTTTTGAATTTTTAAAACAGCAATAATCATAGGTTTTAAAGCTCGATTTTAAGACAATAAAATCCGAAATAAACAACAATAAAATCAGGTTTTTAAAACATGAATTAAAACTAATTTTGACCAAAACATCTTGAGAATAAATTTAAGATAAAATCCAAATATTTTTGCTGCAATAAGATAGATACTGAAACATTCGCCCTAACGCCGGAGCCGGAGCTGGAGCTTGGCCAGGAGGGGCGGGTGGCGGCGGCGCGCGTGTGGGGCAACCCCATGTTCACTCTAGTCTCCAAAACACTTCAAACACAAATTGAACATTGAGCTTAATATAAGGAGTTTAAGTTATCCTTAAACTTTCAATGTGGGACAACTTTGAGTGTAAAACACTCACCCCCACATACACCTTATATCCTTATCAAAGCTTCACACTTTTCCATCATATTCCTATGTGGGACAAGTGTAATTCCTCTATTTCTCTCACCATCTAATCTATGAATTTAAATATGTAACTGAACCCACATTTTAGAACAATTTTGTTGTTACAAATTAACATCCTAAATGTCAATTACAACAGCCAAGACCCCGCCTTGGCCCTCAAGGACCGTGAGCAGAGGACCGGGGACGCCCATGAGGGGATGAATTACGAGGAAGAAGTGAATAGCAAGGCCATGTAGCTTGAAGACTATTTTCCTCCACCTCCTCGAGGAGGCCTATACGTAGTAGATTATTTTCCTCCACCTCCTTCCGAAGGAGGGATGCATGATGACAATTATTTCCCACCGTCTCCTCTAGAGGGGGTGCCACCAAGAAGGGAAGAAGCTCAGATAGAGATGGGCGGTCAAGTGCCTCCTCTACCCGAATTCTCAAGCCCTGTGAGAGCAGGGGAGCTCCCAGTTCGCCCGTTGACAGTCACACCCCCAAGACGTAGTCATTCACTCCTATATCATGGTAAAAGCTATTCCAACCTGGGACCAAAATCCCAATTCTGAGTGAATACAATGGGGTCGGCAACCCTCAAGACCACTTGGACCTGTTCCTGGCTAAGGTTGATTTATTGGACATCAGGGACGCGTCCTACTGCAAGCTATTTCGAACCAAACTATCTAGAAAAGCGATGACATGGTTCAACCAGTTTCCGAGGGACCATCGAAGCTTTTGATTAATTTTTTGCACCATTTCGCGATTAACAAGCAGTACCCTAAAATCACATCATATCTATTCACTATAGTCCAACGAGAAATCGAGGCACGATTAAAATTTTTAGGCCCCATACCCCGCCCCGCCCCGCCCCGCCAAGATCAAACCCTGACCTCGTCCCGCCACCCTGGCCCCCTTTCGCCCTGCCCCCCCCCCCCCCACGAATTTATTAATATTTTTTGTGCTCATTTTTTCATTTCTTAAACACAAAATTAAAACATACTTTCATGCATAACATCCCTAAAAATATATAATATTTTTTAATATTAAATATTATTATATTAATTATCAAAATATTAAATATATTATATAATATTTTAATTTTTATTATAAATATAAACTACTAATTAGTTTAGTAGTAATATAATTAATAAAATATACTAAAAAATAAAAAAAATTATATTGAGCAATTTAATATTGTAGAAAATATCCATTTTCTGGAATAATGCAATTGCAATACATAACAGTATTTATAGTTGAGATTGGTATATGTTCATAATATGCAATAAATTTGTATATTTAGAAATGTTAGTATTACATTGATGTAACTATCATCTTATATTGTTGAACAACATGGGTTAATCAGACCGTTAAAATTCAGATCAAATGCTAGATATGATCAAACTTACAAAAAAATATATTTGGTAAAGTTTTAGACTTATTGGGTATACGGATGTTGAGATATCGTACTTGGAACAAAAGAGTAATCATTTAAGACGGTGTATCGTTGAATCAGACCAATTGATTTTAAATCGTACCGTCCAATATGATCTAATGGACACAAACTTATATATATTAAAATTTGGTATGAATCGGGTGACTGGATTTTAAGATATCGTAATTGTTAATTAAACTTTTTGATCTCATTATATAATAATATACATCTAAAATGAATTGTATAAGACAAACAATATGTTTATCTAAATTATTAATCATCTTTTCAAGTAATATCATTTTACGATTTACAATGAATTATATTATACAAAGAATACATTAAACGAATATTTTATTTTTTAATAAATAATATCAATTTAGATTTAAATAACTTAATATAGACTATATAGTTTTCAATTTAAAATTTAAAATAATCATTAAATTTCTTATCAACTAATTTTTTATTTTTTTATTTCTTATATAGAGTTGGGTACATGCAAAATTTATTTAGAATTTAAATATAATACTATAATTTTTTATTTATAATATATATTAATAATATATAATAAAAAAAGAGGCGGAGTCAGGGCGGGACCGGGTCGGGGCCAATGGGGTGGGGTCGGGATCGGGGCGGGGCGGGTTTTGGACAGGACTCGTACCCCGCCCCGGACCCAGCCGAGGCAAGTTTTTTATGCCCCAAATCCGCCCGGACCCCGAAAAATTGGGTCCTCGACCCGCCCCATACCTGGCGGGTCCGGGTCGGGTTTCCCGAGTCCGGGTTGAAATTGTCATCTCTACACGTGAAACCAAAACTCTTAGCAAGCATCATCTAAGGAGGGTAAGGTTGAAGGAATCAATTGTCGAGAAGCCCACAATCACCCAGGAGGAGTTGCTGTTAAGAGCAGAAAAATACATAAGAATTGAAAAATCCACGGGTTTGAGATCAATGTCTCCGTCAAAACGTGGGGTGGGAATGAAAGGGCGTTACCCGCCAAAACAGAGTGGAGTAAGTGTGAATGTAGACACATGCCTCCCGGAGACTTAGGACGATACACCCCTTTGAATACCTTGTGAGCAGAAATCCTCGCAGTAGCCAAACAACAAGGTTTGGTTCGATGGTCTTTCCCAATAAAGGACAACCCTAAGAGGATGAAGTCTCACAAATACTGTTATTTTCATGTATGTTGGGATCACAACACAGAGGAATTCCATCACTTGAAAAATGAAATTGAGAAACTAATCCAGAAAGAACATTATATACTGGAACCAACACGCTTGGACATTTTGAAGTGTTTTAATCGAAGCGACGACTTAGACAAACAATTATAGGAGGATAATTAAAGCGCCATTCAAAATGTATAGGTACGCCAACTGGACTCCTAGCAAGGAAATGAATGGGCCGAGCCTGCGTCAAACGAAACCTGCTTATTTGAACACCCAATTTTTTCCCGCGTATGTGGAAGTTGAGGGCTACTGATGGAGACAAGATCAATTAAAAGGCAACTAAAAAGGAAAGTCAAATTCGTCTGATATAGAGCAACGAGAGATTAAGGCAACACGATTCCAATGATGATGTAATTACAGGATTATCCTTAGACAATAAGTTGTATCCACCAATTAGTGGTTGGTAAGGGGGTAAAATCGACTTCACACATTCGCACATTTATGATTAACTTAGTATAAATATCCCCCAATTTATTGTAAGAAGGATTTTTGGGAGAGCAGTTGAAGAGAAATTTAAAATTTTTAACTTGTGAAGTGTATAACGTGTTTTGATCCTAAATTCTCTGTTTATTCCCATCAATAATGAAGGGCATAAAAGTTATTTTACCACTAAAAATTAAGCAGCACTACAAAAAAGATGCATGCAACTCACCACTAGTGTGAAGGGATTCAAGGGAATACTTTGCACCTTTCATTGAGGCGATAAATTGATGTTTTATTTTTTATGAGGGGGTTGTTTACCTATTTTCTATATTACATGTAATTCCCCCCTTCTCTTTTTCAAATTCACACCACTAAGTAACTGCCGTTGGATTTGAGTTTCCTCAACCACAACATGTCTTATATATGACTATGACCGGCGTCACGATTTTGAATATTGTGGCAATATGTGGTGCTTTCGTGATCATACATATGTATGGTACTTTTGCAACTATGGCATACGAGTAACGCGTTCGATAGAGAACCACGCTTTTTTCTGATACCTAGCTAAGCGTATGCATGGGAAACTCCTGATGAAAATAGACTTCCATTTTTATGTACCAGAAAATTCCTACATCAATTATTTGTAGGGTCGTCATCATCCAAGATAAATTTCATGTACTTGAATGAAATAATCACAATCTCATTAATTGTGTGATATGGTATTCATCTTCAAAAGTCTTCTATTCTATTCTATATATATATATATATATATATATATACACACGTATCAGACGCGTTTTAATTGAATCAAATATAAATTGAGTTAGAGTAATTTGATATTTTAAAATATATTTTATTAATTTTGTACTAATCGAATCGAGTTCGAGTCGAGCTTGAAACTTTATCGATCAAAATTTTTTGTTCAAGTTTGATGTGTTAAGTTTAACAGATCGAATTCAAATGATTTATTGGTCGATTTCAATCGAGTATCAGATAGTTTTATTTAGTTTTCGGCCCTAATATTATTTACCTCTTTAAGATAATTATTGCTTTTCTACAATTTTACAAAAACACTGCTAAAAATAAATTTTGAGCTATTTCAACCCCTAAAGTAGAATAAAAAAACTAACGAATAATTACATTTACACCCTTGACCTATAGTTTATTTACACAAATCATCCCTATTTTTTTCATAATTACATAAACCACCCTTGACAACAAAAAAATAGGGGTAGTTTGTGTAATAATGTCGATATTTTTTAGGGGTGTAAGTGTAATTTTCAAAAATAGGGGTAATTTGTGTAAATAATGCTTACATTTTTAATGGGCATATGTGTAATTATTCAAAAGATAAGAATAATTTATGTAAATAGACCATAGATTAGGGGTGTAAATGTAATTCTCCCAAAAACTAAATATGGTTGCTAGACGTAATATAGAAATCTCGGGCACTTTCGTTTTCTTTATCTTAATTATCACAAAAGTGTTTAACCAATTTTTGTATCAATCAATTATGACAAGGCTAATTGTATATTATGTTGTCGAGCATCTAATCTCCTGCACAATGATTTCATTGTCCTTTACTTAACTACACTAAGTAACCATTTGATGCACAATATTTTCTTATTTTTTATATAGTATGCAATTTATTATATTATTTAATCATTCAATGAAAAGGTTGTTTGAATACATCAACAATTCAAATTAATAAATAAACTCAAATGAATAGAAGAACAACAAGATACTATAAAAGTAAATATACACCCACATTTATGGAACTCGAACTAACAATTTTTTGATTGTAAGATCTCAATTTTATCAATTGAGTAAGACTTTGTGGATGATGCACAATAGTTTCATTACGCTTTTAACTAACCACAACATTAGACGTGGTAAGTGTTCTCCAGTTATCAATAATTACAATTTGGAAAGATTGTCCCACATTTTCTTAAGGCTATGTTTGGATGGAAAGATTCAAATTTGAGTAATGAATTTTGAGTAAAAATTTTAAACGATTTCATATTAAATATATTTGTAGTCCATCACCATCATCATAATTGTGTGATAAAATATAGTTCAAAATTAAAATTCAAGAATTTCAAAGTCTTAATTTGCAGTATCGTATTACGTAAATAAATTCGATAAATTTGAAATATCTAATTTTAAATATTTATACTTGGTGGTGCAGGCAAAACTCACAGGAAAAGATCTCTTTCTTGAGACTGATTTTCTTCCTTAGTGATTAATTGATGGCTTCGTCCAATTAAGGAATTTGACAATTTCCCGTCAACAATAAAACGTTTCTAGAGTAGCCGGGAGTGGGACACGACTTTCTCACGGTTGCTGCATTCACATTATGAGCGTGATTGCTGATTGCTTCAACTTTCAGGAAAGTGCATCCACATTTCAAAATAAATAAATAAATAATATTAGCTTTCTCTTTTTTATGTTTTTATTATTTTTTTCCAATTTCTGATTTTGTCAAAAGTTGACGGACTTGTTGCTACGTGAAGGCGATCAACAGTACAGAAATTTTGCAGTTGTTCATAATAGAGGATTTCCACAACATGCAATCTTGACTTAGTTAGTTCGTCTTTTTTAAAATAGATTAATAGTTATAAATCAATTGATATATTTGATATATATGTTAAAAAGATCAGTCTAAAATCGAGGTCAAAAAGCATACTTGTAGGGGTCCGAAAGAAAGTATTGGAACCCTACACAAAGGCCCGCCTATGTTCAGGAGGATGCCCATTTAACGCATCGACCCATGCCCAAGGAAGTACTGATTAGGGCTGCCCCAACAAGGAGGGAGCCCGGTCCAAGCTTGAGAAGAAATCCCATCAAGGAGGCCCAGGCCTAGGGTAAAACGCCCAACAAGAAGGCCCAGGCTCACCAAGAGAGGATAAGGGTTGACCAGGTCTACCCCTTATCTTTATTTGCGGAAGACCCCTTCAACGTACTCTCTACTTTCAAGGAATCGAAGGGCTGCAGAAGTTTGGGAAGGCCAACACGTAGTCCTTCTAGAGTCCAAGACGATAAGGAGTATTTCCCAACCATGACTCTTCCTCTATAAATACCAACACATATGGCTGGCTCAAGTAATATTTTTTTAGCAGTCTAATACACAATTTTATGCCCCCATACTCACACTCTGCTTATTTTATGTTCTTCATTCACGAGAATTCATCTCCAATTTGTTTCGTTTATGTTTATTCTTCCATATCTACTTACTGACTTAAACGTCGGAGTGCTAACGCTTTTTTTGCAGGTTCCCATTTCATAATTTGCATAAATCAAAGGACACTCCGTTCAAGTACATGAACGAGTTCTTTTAGCTCACATCAATATTATTATAATACGTAATACATTAACATTTTCAAATTACCCGATAAATACAAAAAATAAAGAAATAATATACTATTATTTAAAACTAGACTAAATATTTACATCTGTAAGATTCGAACTCATAAGCAACGTAAGACCTCAATCTCACCACTCAGATAAAGAATCATTGGTATCCAATTAGTTTGTGGGATCCCGCAAATTCACACTGTATTCCATTTTAAACTTGTTAGAATTTTTTATTTACGCTATCCAATACATAAATAATATATTGGTTTTATTTTTTTAATAATAATATTCTAAGATATTATAACTGCTTTTGAAAATCATAAATAAATTAATGCATCCGATCGAGTTATTTGTTGCGTTTAACACAAGTTTATTAAATCTTGATGAGAGGATAATTGAAATAGGTAACAAGTCATAATTAATGTCGAGTAAGACAAGCTAAAAGTAAAAGGTGCTATTATTAGGAGATGAATTAGCAATATATCTAACAATTTAATTAAACTAGGTACTAGATGTGATCAAGTAATGTACATATCTAATTAATAATAATCAATGTGCCTATCACGCTCCATGTTTTAAAATTCGCATAATTTATTCCACCGAAAATTAATTGTGTCATGGACAGTTAGTTCAACCGTCCAATAACTGATTGAACTAATAATATAATATTGGGTCTTTATTAATAATTAATATAAGTTAAACTGATATACAAAATTAAGTGATGTACACAAAAATTGTCTGGCCCAAAGAGGCCCAAACAACGAAAAAGATCAAAGTGCCCCCAAAGGGGCCCAATTCATCCCCCAGGAAGCTCAGTCCAAGTAGAGCCCTCACGGAGTCCGGCAGGTCCCCCAGAAAGTAAATTAGCCAAAAGAAGTGCAATCGGCCCAGAGCCCCTTAATTCAAGAAGGCCTTACAGGCCCATAAGGAAGCTTAGGGACTTGAAATCCCCTAGCCAAAGTCAAAGCTCAGCTCACACGGCGTCCACGTGCGATTTAGATGGCATCCACGTAGGATCTCTGGAAGCACCCCTCACAGAATCAGATAAGGACCACAGCCCCCTCGGGGACAAGTGGCGCCTCCAGAGAGAAGTACTATAAACCCTAAAAATTTGGACTCCAACTGGGAGAAGGCATCTCCTCAACTGCCTCCTGAAAATTCGGGAAGACATCCAAGGTACTCTCATCTACTCCAGCTACCCTCCCCCAAATCCAGGGGATCCTCTAACCGCTGTTTTTTTCTCTCCTAATGGTCTACTTTCTCATCATTCATACCAGCAACATTTCCCAGAATTCTTGCTTGACCGGAACCATGCTGGTTGAAGGACTCTCCACCGAATCTGAGGGGGATGCATCATTATCTAACAACTTTGAGGTCATGCTCTCCCAAATCCATGATTTTCTTCAACCAACTGAATGTTGCCTATAAATAGAGACCTTCCCAAACGGGAGAAGACATGTTTTTACTCCCCTATGAAGTTTTCACCATCCTATGACAACTTGAGCCTATATTCTCAAGTTTTCACCTTGTCCTACCACTTTAACTTGAAGGAACACTTATAATTCGTACTTAAAGCTTAATTTCAACATCGATCTCTCATTTGTACACGCAAAATGAGGAATAGAGTTTTGCGTTTTACTTTATTATTTCGCATTCTAACTGAATCAAACGCCATATTTTTTGCTCACATCATTAAGTATGCGTAAAATTGTTAAGACCCAACTAAAAAAAAGTAAACATGTCGTAATTATTTAATTGGAAAAGATAAAATATTAATAAACATAAAGAATGAACTTTTTAATGTTTAAATCACGTCTAGTTGGAATGATAAGATCAGTAAATGATGAGCACTTATTCTTAAAATGACAAATGATTGTTACATTTGCAAATTCTTAGTTTAATGTTTATACCTTAAGTAATAATACGTGATGACACAAGAATGTCATTAATTAAGCAAATAAAATATAGTGAGATTATGATAATATAAACCCAAAAATTTATCATATATAAGTTGCGCCATTATTAAAAAAAAATTGAATATTTCCTACTCTGTAAATCATTAATACTTAAAAACGTAATAAATCAATATTATTTACTATGATCAGACAAAATAAATAAACTTAAATTTTGTTACGGTTATGAAAAGTCATACTTCCTGTAATGGGAAGTGGTGTCTTTCTCCATCTTGAGTGCAATTATTTTATCTTGATTCCTATGGTATGATAAGGTGAGTTTTATGTCTCATATCACATTGATGAGGCATAATATTTTTGATGCACAATAATAATTTAAATCACACAATATACATCATTATTGGTAATTTTAAATTATTATTTAATATTTTATCAGTAAATATTATTTTTGTATTTGATGACTAATAGATTTAGAGCCATGACAGACCCAAATCATTGATCATGATCTCATGCTCTATACAAATCTCCAAAATCACACTGACAATCCGTTTTTAGTCACTGAATTTGTCACTATGCTTGTATCATTAATTCTCAATATCTAAATACTATATTGTAGATAGATTAAATTTGTGCTCAATAGAATTGCTTCACGTGGAAAATAATATATTAAATATCAATTTCTATTTATATTTTAGGAATTTTAATTAAATTTAATTTCTAAATTAAATAGTTAATTAATTGATATTAATATTTATTTTTCGGCCAATCAAATGACACCAAATGTCAAATTTCATATTCTTGGCAAGTGTATCAAATCTTTCAAATCAAGCAAGTGCAAGTCAATATGGAAATAAAATCGCATCTTGCAAATATGAAAGCAAATGTCAAACAAATCATGAAGGCGAATCAAATCGTGCCACTTCATCAAGTAAATATGAAAAAGTCTTCTATCCTACAAGTATAAATAGGGGTGTTCTACACAATTGAAGAAAAAAACAATCGAACAATTGAAAACACAAGCAAGAGAGCATTCAAGAAGTCTCAAAATCCTTTCAAGCAAAAATCAAGGAAGATCCACGACATTCAAGGCAAAATCAAGACGTTCGTCGCGAAAATCATCCAAATTCAACATTGGATTCGAGAAAAAGTCGAGAGATCCATGAATTAGAGTTATCAAGGCACAAATCCACCTTGGCGGAAGATCAAAGCGTCAATTCCACCAAGAAACGCCCAAAGTTTAAGTCAACATTCCGAATTTATAGCGTTTGATTCGAGAATAAGTCAAAAGACCCCCAAATTAATGTTATTGAAGATCCAAGTCAACATCGAAGGAGATTAAACGTCAAGTTCCACCTCCGAAGTTGCGAAATTGAATATCACATTCTTGAAATGAAGAATCAGATGCTTTAACCAGAGTTTTCGCACCCACAAGATATTTGATTAAATTCAAAATCATTTGTAATATTTTTCTTATTTTAAAAAATTCAGAAACACGAAATTTGGTGATTTGGTGCCTGCTGTGGGAAGATCCATCATTACCACTCATCGTACTGGAAACAAGTTCACATCGAAGTGGGATGGTCCTTATGTTGTCAATGAAATCTACACAAACGACGCTTACAAATTGGAAGCTGAAGATGGCTTGAGGATTAGCCCAATCAATGAAAAGTTCATGAAAATATACTAAGCATAAAAAAAGCAAAGAAAAAAAATACTCCATGAAACACGAGTCTAAACTGCATGTTACTCCTAACCTATATGAGTATAAACTGCGTATAGCACCCCTTTTAAAAAAGAAGAAAAATCAAATTTCTTTGAACTACGTTATGACTTGACCCCTTCATGGGATACGTAGGCAGCTTAGATTTTTTCTAAGTTCAGTTATGAATTTGTAATGAATTATGTTTCCACGTTGGACAATTAATTCGTTGCAAATTACATTATTTCATAACGGATAGTTGGCTAGTCGCGTATCCGTTCTATCTCATGAACTTCAAAGTAAAGTGCATAAAGATTCAAGATAGAAAAAGAAACTTTTATTACGTAATCTCAAAAGGAAACATCGATGTTCATGACTTAGAGCAAAAAAGAAATAAAGGAACCCAACAAAGGATAAGGTCCTAAATAAATCTCAAACAAAATGACTCAAACCTTTCAACTCTTCCTTGAGGGCTTCCAAATTCTCTCTTGAAAACTCCAAATTCTGAACTACTTCATCACCTAGTGGGGTAGTATTTTCTAGCGCTACAATTTCCTCTTCGATCTCATGAACTTCGGCTTGAGCATTACGAAGATGTTATTTTTGCCCCTTCAAAGTGGCACACATGTTTGTTCGTTGCTCCTTCAAGACCACAATCTCCTTCTCAATACGCTCTAACACATCTATAGTGGATTAGATTTTAGAAGCCTCTTCACTTTCTTTAACTTGGGCATGTTGGAGACGATTGTTGACTTCCTTTAACTGTCGCTCAAGAAGATTTGCGGACAACTTTTCAGAAGACGATGACCTTGCTTCATCATAAGCAGTAGCCTTTGGCAAAGAACGCGTTCAACCACTCTTCTACTTTGAAAATGTCAAACTTCTGAAAGCTCTTCATAGATTCAAGAACGAAGTAAATATCTTCTTTGATTGATGAGATAAGTCAATTAGGGTCTTTGATATTTTCACGAGAAGATCATTCCACAACTTTTGAAAAAAGTCTTTTTGATGATTAAGGACAAATCTCTCGCCTTTGAATACGGATACTGCAACATAACAAAGAGTTTGTTTTGCCTTAAGTCTCATGAGATACACATGAGTTGATCTTGGAGAATTAGAAATCTTGTTCAAACTTTGTAGATACTCGCCAAGACAAGAACAACTAGACCAACCTTTCGACCGGATGCCATGATACTCGCCACTTTGAAAGTACTAGGGCGTATCGAACCAATATCATCAAGGGGATGAATGAAGGTGCAGAGCCAACATGCCAAGAATGCCACAAAAAATGTTTCTTCTTTTAAGCTTCCTTCAATGCCAAGTTTCGAAAATATCGCTTCATCAGCAGTAGACCACTTGCCATGTACTCCAAAAGTTCCAGAAGGATTATGACTGGACTTGGGATGGACCGCCTTTTTCTCTTAATGTGGAGGAGGCTTGCAGTAAGTCATAGTCCTTCTAAACCAAAACTTAATCCACTTGTCAGTAGGGACTTGAGAAAATTGACCCCCATCACTATTTTCTTGAAGCAAATGATAAGCGTGAAGTAAGAATTTGCATGTGTGAGGTATAAGTCTTCGTCTTGTCTCGTCAACGCCATCAAACTCTTTGCACTTGAAACGACTTCATCATAAAAAAAATCCGGTCACATGAAGCCCCGCAAGGGTATGCAAGTCCCATAATGAGATGGAAAACTCTCCAAAGGACGTCAAAAGAGTATTGGTCGATGGGCACTACGCTTCGCAAAACGCTTTGATGACGTCAGAGTTGCGGTCATAAGTGAACAGTGAAGCATACACGGAGTTGTACACTTTAGTAGCAATTAGCTTGTGCTTACATCGACTAAGGATGTCTTCAGTCCATTCCCAAAATCCCTGGGTGTAGTAAAATTCACTGACAAATTGAATGGCATCTCCCCACTTGGCTTTGCCTTCAATGATGCGGCGGCCTAATTTCCAGTAGGGGACTTGGTTCATTGGAACGACGATAATGAGTTGATTGCAAGGACCACGCCTTGAACGTCTTGCTCAGGGAAACCTCTCGAGACCATTGCTCCATGTAGAGTAGATTTGTTAATCTTGGCCATGGTTTTGTGTATCGAATGATAAAAGGAGCGTGAGTCATAAAAGTTGTTCGCTTCTCCTTAGATTGCTTCTCATCATAAAAAATCACTAAATGCTGCACTCCGGAAGAGGAAGAAAAATACTTGAAGTAAACCATCTTTTATATCTAAAAAAGAAAGAGCCAAAGGAAAAGATGAGTTTAAAAAGAAAAAGAAAAGAAAAGGAAAATGTATTATCATTCTTTTCAAGCAACTCATGATTCAAACTCCCAAGTACCTGATGCCGAACAAGTAAATTTCCGAGAGTCTACTCCTCTTAATCAAAAAAATAACATAAGAGGAGAAACTTAAGACCACTTTACTCACCAAGCAAAAGACAGAAAGGAGAAAAAACAGAGTTAAGCACATATAGACAGTTTCTGTCGCTGTATTGACATTAGGTTGGTGTCGTGAGGAAACGAGGGCACTCGAGACTCTATTTTTATAGCCACGAGCTTGCAATTCAGTGCCTAAACACCATAAGAAAGAAAGAAAACTCCCTTCAGCTTGGCTATGGAAATCACCCAATCTGTTTCCAAAGCCCACAGTCGAATGAAAGAAATTTTCCAAAATTCAGTTCCATTCTTTCCCTCAAAGGAGGACAACAAATTATGTTTAGTTCTGCCGCAAGTTCATTTTGAGAAGGAAACTTTCCTTGTACATAGAAGAATACTTTCAAACAGATTTCTGAACATAATTTGCAGCAGAGGCGCTCAGAAAAAGAAAATCTCATAAAGAAACTATGCATGTCTTTATTCTTCACTAAAAACCAGAAGAAAAAAGAAGCAAGAAGCATAGGAAATGATAGGAAAAAAAAGGAAAGAAAAAAAGAAGAAAGAAGAAAATAAGAAGGAACGGGCTCTTGTTTGTGTGGCCCAACACCAACTAGGTCATGGACTCTCCTCAAGTGAGCCAATTACTTGCAAGAAATAGATGAAAGATAGATGGAGGGCTTTGGACTGGAAAAATAAATATTTGCCCACACAAAAATTCAAGTCTTTAATTAAAAATAAATAAAATATTCCTATATGTTTGCAAAAGCCAAAATTGCAACAAAAATATGGCGAGAAAAAATTTCGTGACTTATTAACTTCAAGACGCGTTTCGAAGCATTGTCTATGAACAAGTATCGAGGGGGTGCTTGTAGACAAATTAAATTTGTGCCCAATAAAATTATGTTATGTGGAAAATAATATATTAAATATCAAATTTTATTTATATTTTGGGAATTTAATTAAATTTAATTCCTAAATTAAATATTTAATTAATTGATATTAATATTTATTTTTCGGCTAATCAAATGATGCCAAGTACCAAATTTCATATTCTTAGCAAGTGTATCAAAATCTCCCAAATCAAGGAAGCGCAAGTCAATATGGAAATAAAATCGCATCTTGCAAATATGGAAGCAGATGCCAAACAAATTATGAAGGACCAATCAAATCTTACCACTAAATATGAAAAAGTCTTCTACCCTACAACTATAAATAAGGGTGTTCACACAATTGAAGGAAAAAAAAACAATCGAAGACAATTGAAAACACAAGCAAAAAAGCATTCAAAGAATCTCAAAAATCCTCTCAAATCAAGGAAGATCCACGGCGTTCAAGGCAAAAAGCAATGCGTTCGTCGCGGAAATCATCCCAATTCAACGTTGAATTCAAGAATAAGTCGAGGAACCCACAAATTAACGTTATCAAGGCACAAATCCACTTTGGCGGAAGATCAATGCGTCAATTCTACCAAGAAACGCCCAAAGTTAAAGTCAAACATTTCGAATTTATAGCGTTCGATCCGGGAATAAATCAAAAGACCTCCGAATTCACATTATTGAAAATCTAAGTCAACATCGAAGGAGATTAAAACGTCAAGTTCCACTTCGAAGTTGCCGAATTTAAAGATCGCATTTTTCAAGTGAAGAATCAGAGGCTTTAACTAGAGATTTTGCGCCCACAAGATATTTGATTAAATTCAAAATCATTTGTAATTTTTTTCTTGTTTCAATAATTTCATAAACACAAAATTTGTGTTTCATACACAATTACCAATAATTATTCTAGTGTTCTAGTTCATTGTTGGCCTATCTATAGGAGTACGATGACTTCATGTTTTCTTATAATCTGTAGGAGAATCCTCCAAGTGAGGTGTGTACATGAATTTGCCCAGCTCGTATAATTTAAGTCATATAGTTTCAGGCCGTATAACTTTAGCTCATAATGTTTCAAAGTTATATAATCTTAGATCGTATAGTTACAAAGCTCAGATAGATGAGCTTGTGTAAAACTCTTTTTTGAGTGTTATCGTATTTTTAATTTATAATTCTTTTAATATTTCTTCCTTCATCAATTATATTTAACATATAAATTAATTTACATATGAGCAAGCACAAATTAAAGTTTTAAACTAGAATTTTGGGGTTCAATAATCATGAAAAATATGTAGACATGGGGAGCACGTGTGATGTGGAAGCAGTTGGGATATTGGAAGGTGTTGGTCGATGTCGCTTTTTAGGACTGTCCCCGCTATTTACGCCCTTGAATTGGGTGTGCGTCCACAAAAATCTGCAAAATCGCATTAACAAATAAAAGTCGTGCAACAGAAGTGCACTATTAACCATCAGATTCATAGTAGGTAAGAAATATAAAAGCAGGACATGAGTAGGTTATTCCCGTATCTGGTGGGTAAACACCAAAAATAAAGAAAATCATCGACAGCTACCTTTTTCTTTCCGCAACTTTGTCTACTCCTATTCACTATTATTATTCCCTATTTTTTCTATTTTATTCACTATTTAAATTTTTTATACGTTTCTATCGAAATTATGAAGACGTTTTCATTTTCGATATTATGGAAACAAAAATACATGGTAGTTTCAAATTTATTTAGTTTGAGTTTCCTAAGAAACTTTTTATTTTTCTTAATTTTTTAGTGAAATATATATTTGGTACTTTTAGCTACAAATTTATTTCATTTAATGATAACCGATTTGATATTACGCTAAATTAATAATGTTATATATTACAAATTTCAATGTAGTATAGATACTTTATAACACATAGTTAAAAACAACTATTATATTATTATTTAGTTTTAATTGCAGCTACATCAAATAATAACTCAAAATATATAATTATACTACATAAAATAATTTTAATTGGCTAAATGATAAAAAATTAAACTAGATATGTTTGAATTAAAAAGAGAAATATAATATTTTTAATCTTTTATATGAATATATGTTTCTTTAATTTTACAACTTTTCTGTAGCGTCTCCGAAAAATTTATAATATTTATTAACTTGAAACATGTGCTGAAAGCGAAACTTTCATCCTTGTTTGTGAGCAACTCTTTACACAAGAAAATTGAAACTAGGGTGGGTAGAGAAAGAAAATAATTTTTTTTTTAGATGAATTACGATGACCTCCTATGAGATTTGATATAATAACATATGTTTTCTTACTTTTTCAAAAATTAAAAAAATCTCCCTGTGATTTGTAATTTTTAATCAAAGGCCTTGATTTTTCTTTAAATTGTAGAAAAATTATCCGAAATAAATTACACTATTGATCCTTTATGTGAAAAACGTAAGAAACTTTTTCCTGCGCATTTTAATCCAAACAAAATATTTTTTTTAATAAAAAATAAATCAATTTGCATAAAAATATTTTTGTTGGATCATTCATTAAACTTGATGAAAATATAGGCCCCTATTCATTTATTAGTTTAAAAATAGCAAAGAAATATCTACCGAATACAAATATATGAAATCTAAATAAGGAATACTACCCTCAAACAATCATTTAAATTTGAAACTAGAAACATATAATAATGTATGTCTAATCTATTCAACCCGATTGCTGGAAGATCCTTCTCAAGCACTCGGTCCTCTTCTATATCCCAATTTTTGGAGAAAATTGTAATTTCAGTCCCAAAATATAGGGTGATTTGCAATATTAGTCCCATATTTTTTAAAATAGCCAATATTAGTCCCATACTTTAGGAAAACGTTGCAAAGTTAGTCCCAACTTAGCAATATTAGTCCCACACTTTAGGAAAATATTGCAAAATTAATCCCATATTTTAGCAAAACATTGCAAAATTAGTCCCAAAGTTTGTCCCAAATGTTGCAAAGTTAATCCCAAAAGTTACAATTTTTTTTACGGTTGGATTAACTTTGCAATATTTTCCTAAAGTATGGGACTAATATTGACTATTTTAAGAAATATAGGACTAATATTGCAAATCATCATGTATTTTGGGATCAAAATTGTAATTTTCTCCAATTTTTGGCAAACGTATTTACTTTCCCTATACACATGCTGCCATTAAGTTATATTTGGATCAATTAATTTAAAATCACCAAAGTCATAAAATTCTTTGAATAATTTTAAATTTGAAGAATCTGAACTCCTTCAATTATAAATCTGAATTATATTTACTGAACATTGATGAATTTCAAATTTTTTTAATATGAATTCATTTAAAATATATTTTTCAATTTATTCCCCCAAATTCAAATCCATAAATCTAAATATAATATAAGTCAATCCAACTCAACTGTCATCTGCCTCGTTCAAATTCAAATCCATAAATCTAAATATAATATAAGTCAATCCAACTCAACTGTCACCTGCCTCGTTCAATTGTCTCTACATATTTGCTAATACATACATTCCTTTGTTATCTAGTTTCCTTCGATACATTTCATTTTTCTTAATTTTTCTTTGAAATCTTTGAGTTTTCTAAGAAATTTTTTATTTTTCCTAATTTTTCAGCAAAATATTTATTTCATGTTTTTAGCTATAAATATATAAATTCTTGTGTTATACATAAGTATTTCATTTAATGATAATAAATTTAATATTAAGCTAAATTAGTAATGTCATATATATAAGTATCAACGTAATATAGATCTTTTATAACACATAGTTAAACATAAATTTATATTATTATTTACTTTCAATAACAACTACATCAATTAATAACTCCAAATACATAATTATACTACAGAAAAATAATATTAATTGGCTGAATGATACAAAATTAAACTACATATATTTGAATTAAAAAAAAGGTAATATTTTAAATTTTTCTATGACTATTATGTATGTTTCTTTAATTTTACGATTTTTCTATAGTTTTTTTGAAATATTTTCAAAAAAATTCTAGTATTTATAAACTCGAAACATTTATTAAAAACGAAACTTTAATCCATAATTCTGACCACCTCAAATTTTAAGTTCTCAACTAAAGTTTGATTCTTGGAGTTGAATTGTGGGTTTGGACAACAGATATCTCCTCGAACAAAATGACACTGTTGGGCTGTCAGTCTAGACAATTTAGACCCAAAGCTTATGGCCCACTAAAAGAACAACTAAGCCCATCTTGACAAGAAAGAAAAACTGAAATCCTCAATAAAGAAAGAAAAAAGTTATCACTTCTTTGATCCAAAGCAAAGTGAATGGTCAAGTTGTCTAACTTAAGCTGTTAGAAATAAGAAATATTAATATTTGATATTTTGAATATGGGTGTATAAAATTTTAATCCAAAATTTTTATTTGGTCTGATTTTAATATCATGTTAAATGATAACCTCACCTAAAAATTTAGACGATTAAAAATACAAATTATTTAGTATTTTCACAAAAATCACATGTGGCTTGACTGGGTATAAATGCCCAATGCGACATTCTATATAAGCATCTCATATAAATCTCGTGTTATAACATCTTACTACGAACTTTGAATTATAATGAAAAATTAAGCACTGAAAGAAAGTAAAAAATATATATATTCAAAGTGGGGAATATATGTTTTCATTGTTTTAGGCACTAAAATTGAATTTCAATAATTCTTAAAAATTAAAATTAGAAACAATGTACGAATATAATTGTATTTGTATTATCAGTAAAGAGCACGTAAAAGTGGATACAATATGATCCACATGTTAATTCTTATAATTCAACGACTAAAAGATTGAATAATCATTGTATTTGTGTATATAGTGATTCAATTGTCACACTAACATTTTACTAATGATAATTTAAATTATTTTATTACAAATAAAAATTATCATCATATTAGAATATATTATTAAAATGAATCTCAATACTGTTATTTTATATTTTATTATTAATAATTATTATCTTTTTAACAACTTAAATTTTGTTCGGGAATAAAAATCATATGATTGAAATTGACTAATTAGGATGCGTGACTCAACGTTAATACAAACTTTGTTTGAACTAAAACTTTCTAGTTCTGACAAGAAGAATCCGAGACAGCAGAACCCGGATCAGAATTAAGATCCAAACCCGCATTCTGATTTTCGACCTGGTCTTTCTTAACCCCTTCAAAATCTTGCCGTTCAAACGACGGGCTCCAGGGCGTCGCCGTCAAGTCACGGCTGCCTTTACGCTCCCGAAAATACTTGACAGCCACATGTATTCGCTTCATTATGGCGAAGAACTCCTCCACCTCCTCATCCTCCGGCACCACGCCGTCATCATCTTGGCACGCTTTGGCTTTCTTTCCGACGTTAGCTCCTCCGTCGTCCTCCCGTTTTCTCTTCTCCACATCCATTGGATCCACAAAAGTCACGTGGGTTTAACTCTGTGGGGATTTGAAAAACTGATTAAATTATTTAAAGAGAAGGATGTCAGTTAAACCTGGGGCTGGTGACGCCATTAGATGATGTAAACGACGACGTCGTCAGTGATTCTTTTTTTTGGGGCAAAGATTGTACTAAATAAGAAATAAAATTTTAAAAAAAATATATTCTGTTGGTTTTAGGTGAACGACTAGGAAAAGTTTGCAGGGATCGAATTTTTTATAGTAAATTATAATTCTCTTCTTAATAATATTTTTTTATTATAAAAAAAAATGGGGGAAATTATGCTCTAGTAAAAAAATTGCATTGTGTTAATGTGTGCTGTAAGAATCCTATAACTACCTTTTCGTCAAGAAGTAAATGTTTAACAGTAATGAAAATTCATAACATAATGTGAGGAGTTTCGAGTCCATCTCCTATGAACTTTGAGGAATATGGGATTTCAACTGGCTTATTTATATTTTTTATTATAAAAAAAAATTACACGTGTACCGTGAAATCGAATACACATTTTAAAAATATAGTGGGTCGCCAGTTGGACTGGCGACCCACTATTAAAATTAATTTTTTTTAGTTGGTCTGGCGACCTAACTAAAAAGTTAATTTTTTTTGGGTCGCGACTGAGCTGGCGACACCGTGGGTCGTCGACCCAACTGGCACTTTTTTTTTAAAATCATTTTTTATTATATTAATATATATATTATAAATAAGTGTTAATATATTTAATAAGATTTAACTATTAAATCTTATTTTATTATTAAAGCTAATTATGATTAATTTATTCCAATAGATAATGCTATTACAATTTTAAATTCTTTATAATAATAATAAATTAAAATTTTGACAAATAAATGTACGCAAATACTTGAATATACATTTTTATGTAATTTTTTTAGTGTATTATTTTTAGTTTTAAATTTTTATATCATGGCCCGCGACCCAACAATTTTTTTTTTTTTTGTGGTCGCGAGCTGGGCTTGGCGACCCACTAAAAAATGGCGACCACTATATTTTTACAATGTGTACCGATTTCACGGTAACATGTAATTTTTATTTTTTTTATAATAAAAATATAAATAAGCTGGATGCGGATTTCACTAGCTCGGCTTTGGTCCAACTATCTTCATATATTTTATATTTAGTATTCATTTATCTTATATCCACAATTAAACAATCATGACTATATTGTTTATTTGACCCACACAGAGATGCATAATGGGTCGAGAGATGAGATGTTGGTAAAATTTCTTGTTCTTTCTATTTTTTCTTAATCAATTAAAGGCCAGATCGGATTAAATATGTTTGTGGCTAACATAACTAAATGAATTAATCATCACGATTATTTTTTTCAAAACTCGTTAAAATATAATTCTCGTATTTTCATAAAATAGAGGATTTGTGTCCTCCATCAAATTTGGACTCGTGAGATTCAAATAGAGAATTGAATTGGGCACTAGAATATGTGTTGGTGGTCTGTCGGCGTGGAATCAACTTATCAGATATTGAGGTTGTCTGGCGAAGCTTATTTTAAATATTTATAAGCTTTTATATTTTATAAAATTCAAAATATTTTATTTTAGAATCTTATAAAATATTTTTTAAAAAAATGAAAAATGGTTTCAAGAGCTTATTAGCTCTCTCAAATATCTTAATAAAATATTTTGAAAAGCTTATAAAGCATCGGCAAACACCTCTAAATTGCTTTAAGTTTTTTATATTATTGCTTACAATAAAATAAAATAAAAATACACAGTTTTTTTTTTTTTTGTTTGGGGGGGGGGGGATAAATCATATATTTATGATTTACTAACTTAAATGTGTTAATTTAACTTTTTTTAAGAAAAGGAATTCTGGTGGTTTTTTGTGAAAGGTGTTTCACATTTTGGGGAAAGAAATACCCGAATTTATGCTTTTGCTTTTACTTTTGTTCTTCAACGCATAAGTAATTCGTTTTCAATTTTATTTTCAGTGATATGGTATTTGTGATGGTCTTATTCAAAAACAAATTTATAAATCTTTAATATTATGGATATTCTATTTTATTTATTGTTATTTCAGGGTGAAAAAGAAAAAGAAAAAGAAAAGGATTTGCAGAGAAAAATCAAGTAAAGGATTAGTTGATTTCTCCTCCCCCTACTCCAAATCTAAAACTCACAACATCAATTACACAGAATAAGAAACATCAGAACCCGGGTCCCGAATTAGATCCAGACCCGAATTCCGATTTCCTTCCGGGTTTTTACTTAACTCCGGCGAAATCTTTCCCTCTCAAAATGCCGGGTCTCCACGGCGTCGCCCTCGACTGACAGCCGCCGTTACGCTTCTCGAAGTACCTGAGCGCCACTTGCATCCTCCTCAATATAGCGAAGAACTCCTCCACCTCTTCATCCGCCGGCACGGCCCCCTTCACGGCGTCGACGTCCCCATGCTCCCGCCCTTTTCCTCTTTTTCCGGCGGCCGCTTCTCCGTCGTCCACCCTCTTTCTCTTCTCCAATTCCATTGAACACAAGAAGTTGGGTTTTGTCTTCGGCAACGGAAATATCTGGCGGATTTAAAAGGAGAGGCGTAAGGCGTTTGTTGAAAAGGGAGGAAGCAGTGATATGATATTTGCATTGATGACGTCAGCCACAACCGTCTTGATGACGTAAGAAGAGTGAGTTTGGAGCAAGACAGCTGACACCAAATTGTCTTTACCCTTTTGTTAGGTGCAACATCGAATTCAACTTGTTCAAGGGCAAATTGGACTTTTCCTAAATTTTATTGTACTTTTTATCACCTTATATCTGTAAATATTTAGCATATTTATTTATTTAAAAAAAAATCATATACATAGCATATATTAACGTGGCTTGTAATTTAATCGACGTTATATTTAAGAACTTGATCATATGTCTTGAAGAGATATGATATAGACAAATATTCTATATTAATTACAGACAAAAAACTGAAGCAGTTTATAAATTTTAATGTCCACTTTAATAATATTGTATTTATTATATTAAATAAATATTCACGTCATGAGTAGAATAAAAATACCAAGGCATATAATCATCTTAGGTCGGCAGTGGTTGCGTCATCGTGTGACGTAAGTGTTAATCTTCTCCGTAAAGAGAGAAGAAAATAATTCGTGGGTGAGATTCTTATCCCAAGTCGGCAGTTTAATTAGCCCTTGTTTTATTCCAGAGGAATAAAATTGCAGCTTGAATTTTTGTTACGTTCAAGTGGGAAAATGTTAGATAAAAGTTCAATACAAAAAGCACTTGATTATTTCTTGACTGCCAATAGCTTGTTATTGACGGAAAGCATTTTAATTTAACGGCATCCTTGTAACGGGGTGTACGTTTATTTTTATAATACTAGCAATAGACATAAATTTTTAAGTATAAATTAAGAAAAACACAATATTTTTTCAAATCGTAAAAGAAATAAAATTATATATTTTTAATTTAAACACATAATTTTCATGTTCATAAATTCTCTAACCAATACAACTAATTTACACATGTAACCTAAGTATGATTGATTAGCATTTTCAGTTCTCGGCAAAATTGCAAATTTAGTCCCATAGATTAGGCCCATTTTAAATTTGACCCCACGCTTTTTGAAATTTTAATATTAATTCCATGTTTCGTTAAAAATAGCAAAAATAGTCCCAAACTTCGCAAAGTAAGTGAAAAAATAGCGAAAAAATGAAATATAAGTGAAAAATGTGAAAAATAGGTGAAAAATAGTGACCAATAGAGAAAAAATGAAATACAAGTGAAAAATAGCGAAAAAATCCGTTTTTTTGGTTTCATTTCTCCTGCAATTTCCCTAACGTACAGAAGCCCCGTTAATTGTTTAACGACGTTAGTGGGGAGGGTGTATTCTGCAAAGTTTGGGACTATTTTTGCTATTTTTAACGAAACATGGAACTAATATTAAAATTTCAAAAAGCGTGGGATCAAATTTAAAATGGGTCTAATCTATGGGACTAAGTTTGCAATTTTGCCTTCAGTTCTCCCCTATTTTCATATGCTTAATCTGGATTAGAGCACATATAAGGTCAATATCGGCGTTTAATTTGGTTGGTTTAATTAAAAAAGAAAAAGAGGAAAGTTATCTTGAGAAAATTAATACAATATCTTTGGAGACAATATAACTCAATTTCACTAATCAATTTTTTTGCTTGAAACCAACTAAAATATATATATATATATATATTTTGTGGAGTAGGCGAAATCGTCATTCCACGTGTGCTCCAACTATTCTTTTAGGAGATATAATTGAATCAATATAACTCATGTGCTTCAAAGTTGATGAATAAATAAAAAAAAAAATAAGTACTCGTCTTTTGCAATCGCCTATACAAAAAGCTTAGAGGTCGTATTAAGTGCACATACTAATCATTAGTCAATCAAATATGCAACAAAGGGTTCAGGGAGCCCCCTGTCCATCCAAGTGCCAGAAAGCGTATAAAATGAAGTCTTTGTCCTTACTGAATTACTTATCAATTTGAAAAGAAAAACAAAAGCAAAGGACATGTAAAAGCACATTAAAATAATTTTCTTTTACATACAAATCAACCCCCTTTTGTATAATTGGTATAGACTTGCAAATTCCAAAGGAATCTTTCAAACACACCTATAAATTAGAAGTTGAAATTTCATAAACAATAGAACATAAGACTAATTACCTCAAAATATGAAAATTCTAATCCAATCCAATCTAATGTTGCCCAAATCACAAAAACCAAACACAATTATAAAATGTCAATTCAACACTTTGTTTAATTTCATGTTTGGAGAATTGAAGGGTATTTTGAGTAGTTTCAAATTTTGGTATGAGAACTACCAAAATATGCTAACTTTCCATTTTTAACCTTTACAGATTAAAAAATTCATATTGTAGAAATAAAGAAGTGAATGGATTATGCAAAAACAAAGGACATTTTTTTTATAAAATTACACAAATAACCTTCTTAGACACAAAAGAGGCTTTGCTTTTATAATAGTATAGATTAGTAGTCATTGTTCGCGGTCCTACAAGGCTACAAGTATAAAAAAGAATTACGAGTGAGATAAAAAAAAAACAAAAAGAAATGGTGGGAGAACAAAGAAACGTGGATTATGATGAGAGAGAAAAGATAAATTGTAATTATGTATTTAATAATAATATATACATCTGCGTGAAAATGAAATATGGAGAAGTAAGGAGAGAGAAACGTGGGGCAGTGGATTGAGAAAAAAAATTGGGTTAATTATACTTAAACCCCCTCACAAAATACAAAATTACACTCTCCGCCGAAGAAGTTTTGAGATTAGACTTACACCCCTTTAAAAAATTTACCATTTACATTTGACCCAATTCCATTATGATTTGGATGAAAAATATTGACATCAACAGAAAAGAATTACATAAAGTTTCAATGATGCCCTCATTTAACATTCTTATATATATTTTTGTATTTATAAGGAAATAAATGTTAATACATATATGGAGTGATGCTAAAGTTATTACATTTTTCTCCTTATAAGTACAAATTATTACATACAAATGTTAATTAAGATTAAAATTAAAAATTTATGTATTTTTTTTACTAATGTTAGCATTATTGTCAAAACTCTAACGAAAGGAGGCCAGATGTATTAACAGTAAATTTTCGGAGGGGGGTGTAAGTGTAATTTTTGAACTTTTTTTGGAAAAAGTGTAATTTCACATTTTTAGAGTGGGTTTAAGTCTAATTACCCAAAAAATTTGTCGCGATTAATAAAAAATCTTGAAATTACTATTCTGATCAAATATTTTTTTGAAGGAAAAAAATTAAGTTAATTGAATATTAGAAAATTAGTACGATAAAATATTTTCTTATATAATAGTATAGTTGTTAATGTTGAAATCTTATAATTTAAATATTATAGGAATGAATTTTATTAAATGTGGGTGTGATTCTTTTTGTTAGTTATATTTATAAATTACTTGAATATTGATGTATTGATCGTATATACATATTACTTAATTTATTACTATATTAATGTAATTATGTATTTATGGTGCTGGAGAAAATGTCATTTTTTTGGCCCTCGTGACTTTGTGAGGGACAAGGCGTGACAAGGACAATCACGTGATTCCAATAAACAAATAATTGGCGTGTGGATATTTAACATATTGACTGTTGTTGCAGCAAAGTCAATATATAAAAATGAACCACTTTGAAAATTAAGTTGCTTTTGTAAAAGTGGATGGATAGAAAAAAAAAAATTAAAAAAATACTATGGATCTAACTCATTTGTTTTTTTCTTTTTTACTTGGGCAGATTTTAGGTGGGCGTCCCTCCCAAATGCAATGGAGATCACCAACCTAAGCCCTCCCCCCTTTTTTTTTTTGAAATATTAAAAAAATTAGTCGATCCAAATTATGTTATTGCTCTTTTGCGTAGAAAACGTAAGAACCTCTTTTTGGGCATTTTTGTCCAAAAAAATTAAAAAATTTTAAAAAAATAATTCAATTCGCATAATGGTCTTTTAACCAGACCATCCATAAAAATGGATGAAAATGGATTATTTGTTAGACGTTTACAAACCTCAAGGGGTATTTATAGTTTTTAAACAATGAGATGGTATCCGTAATTCTGCCAAACCTCATAAAAAGTCCTTGTAATTCACCTTTATTTCTTTAACTTCAATTCTGGTACCGCCGCCATGATCCTAATGAGCCAAGAACAAAGAAAAAAAAATTATATTTACAACTTCTAATGTTAGGTTTAATTACATAAACACTGCATATTCTTAGTAAAATGATAAGTACATCTCTTGAAATTATAATTATAATTATATTACATTCAGGCGAAACCTCACACAAACACCCTTTAAATACGTTGCACTAATACCCTATCAAAAAATGTACCTGTAGTTATATACAGAATATGGGATATTTGTGCAATTTGCCACAAAAAAAAAAGGATAATGATGTAATATTCGCCTTTTGTTTGATTGGGCTTGGGCGGACCGACAACTAATCCCACTTGAAATGGTGGGATAAATTATTCAGCTTGAATAGTGATTGAGCCCGGTCCATGAAAATAATAACGGGCCTTCACCCGTACAAGTATTGTTTAGGGTATTAGTAGTCACTGTACGTAATTTTCGCGCGCATAAAATTTTAAATGTAAGTCAAGATAATATAAAAAAAATTCTTATTATATATAAAATAAGATTGTATATATATTACTTTTAAATATTGTGATGAAATTTATCAATTTTTAAATATAATGAGTTCATATAGAAGCACTGACTTTTTATACATTATGGGCCTGTTTACTATGTGTGATAGGATTAGAAATAAAAATATTAGTTTGGGACTATTTTGAAGATTATAGCTTTCTTGATTATCTAGTACAACGTTTACTATATTGGTTTATTAGGGTGATAGTTTCCTAGATAGTTTTATGTTATGTTTACTTCTGTGGACTATTGTTGGTATTATTGAATTCAATTACCATTTTGGGCATGAATAAGACAAAATGTCACTTCTTCCTTTACAACTACTGCAAATTGAAATTGTTCGGAAGGGGAAGTTTCATCCCCTTCAAACGCCTTCTGATATCGCAAAGATTTGGGGGCGTCGAAATTCCCTTCTCCGGGCCATCCCGCCGAACAACACAACAACAGTCGGTTTTCCGTCATCCACCTCCGGCTGAATTGTCCACACTGGTCAGCTCTCCAATAATCGTCCACCACCTATTGGTACGCTCGAAGATGTTGCAGTTGGATCTAGATTTATGTTGGACGTATGCCCTTGGGCCCTGTCATTGGTGGCGTACCCTGTTTCAGGATTCCAATCACCTGTCGGAACGTAATAATCCTGAGTCTCTGGTATTTCTTCCTCCCTAGCTGCATCACCGGCATCATTTATGTCCTCTCCTGCATCACCGCCTGCTCTGTCCTTCCCAAATATCTCACGCCATGCAGGAAAGTATGGCCATGTCTTGTACCGCATTGACTTAGCGCTCGGATCCACCTGCCGAAGAAACGTAAATAATTTAATGCTATGGGGCCGTAACCAAACGTCGAATCTGTAACGAATGTAAAAAGATTTGTTAATACCTTAACGTATTCATCCCAAATGTTATTCTCATCTACTGTGATCATGTGTCTGTTGCCGTCCCATCCAAACCCACTACGCAACATCATTGTACTGAGCGTGGCAAATTGTTTCTTCCAAACGTGAATCTTCGAGTTGATGTGGGGCTCCGCCTTAATATCACTGTTAGGAAAAGCATTAAGCATGTGCCCCTCAAGCTGAAGCAGTATCCGTTACGGAATCCATTCTCACACTTCCAACCTCTTGTGACCAAAGACCGTAGACCATGAATCAGAACTTCCTCTTCTCGTGTAGTCCACGTACGCCTAGAACCGCCCTTCTCCTTTGGTGCTCCACTTCTGCGGAAATTACTATTACCTTCTTCATCCGGACGACTCATCCTGAAACCAAACGAAGAACTAATTCCCAGCAATTGAGGACTCATTAATAAAGTATGTACCAAGTGCAAGAAGTAGACTTTAGTATCGTAAGTAGGCTATGTATGAGGACTTTCAAATAATGGGAAAACATACAGGTACGGGTTAAACCGATTCAAACAGAAATGAGAGCAACAAAAATGAGGAGGACGATGTTACAATGATAGAAGATATGTCAAAAATGGAGACCTCAAATATAAAAACTTGTGAAATCAATTAACATAGCAAAGCATTAATATCCATAGGCGGACATAGCCGTCTAACAACACCACAACGGACTTGCACATGAAAGTGGTACATTATGCAAGAATACACAGTCAACTGATGTTACAAAGTAGGAATAAATTTGACTGTTATGCAAAAATATTATGCTGAGCGGTTCATCCACTCTTGGTACATAGAATCAACCAATTGGTCGCGCCAATTTGTCCACGCCTGGCTTGTATCAATGGTAGAAACATAATCAGCCTGTGGTTCATTAGACATATCTAGTGTGTCCGCCATTTCTAGCTCAATGGGATCGTCGGGCATCTCATTACGAATGAAATTGTGAAGTAAGCAACATGCCAGTATAATCCGATTTTGCACTTTAATAGGGTAGAAAGATGGACTTCTCAAAATCGCCCATCGGACTTTCAACAAACCAAATGTACGTTCTATGACATTCCTAGCAGATGAATGCCTCAGGTTGAAAAACTCTTCCTTATTTTGGGGTCCACCTGCACCTCGATCCCAGTCCTTAAAGTGATATCTAACACCTCTATATGGTGTCAAGAAACCTTCGTAGTTCGTATACCCATTGTTACACAAGTAATAATTGCTTAACAAACAATGTGTTAAGTAAGTTTCACTAAAGTCATACGCCTTAAGAACGGGAGAAAGTTGTAGGTGAGGTTCGACATTTTACCTGTCGGTACTTTCAGCCCATTACGTCATTGTATTGCATCACGTAAAACTCGGCTATCTGCAGCACTTCTCTCCCAACCGGCTAGGACGTAAATGAATTGCATATTCTTGTTACAAACACCAAGTATGTTAACGGAAACATGGTCTTTCCTGTTTCGATAACGCCCTTTATCCACATCAACCACCCTAACATCAACATATGTCCCATCGAGTGCACCCAAGCAACCCTAGTTTTGGCACATAAATTCTATAAATTTCGTATTTATACAAGTTTTCGACATGAAAATATTATCAATGAAATAATTTAAATACCTTAAACCACCTCCACCGTGAGTCTGTGCAATCTTCAGGAATGGGTTCAGGTTTAGCCAGTAATATTCGGTTCGTTCTAAGGACAGAAGTAAGAACCCGATGGAAACACCTACTAATTGTACGACCAGAACACATGAAATCATGTTTAACTATCCAATTCTTCTTCTGATGAGAGATTATGCTTAGAAATATAGCTACTTGTTCACTGACGGTTATGCTTTGATTGTCAGTCAAACCAATAAAATTTTCCAAGAGATAACACAACCGGCCAAATGCATTACGATTCATTCGTAGATTTCGTAGACATGCCTCATCATTGTCTATCACTAGCCTACGGAGATGGTTTACCTGATCAGGGATTCGACTGTTAATGGTGTGCCGTTTACACCGTTGTCGTCTACGGTTGCCACGTAGTCGTTTAAGTTGGTAGAAAGTCGTTTAAGTTGGTAGAAAACAGCAACAAACACAGTTAAGGCAACCACTATTTCACTAATTATCTGTTGCACCGCGATTAAAGCTAGTATTCTTTGGTGGGAAACCATCCTATTATGAAAAGCGAAATTGTCTGAATAAAATTTAAAAATCTTATCTGATGGAAATATTTCATGTAAATAAGAATCAGTGTTGAGGGGCAAATTGATTAGTAACTGTCATTTAGAACTAGAATGGAATGAATGCAGAAAGCCGAATAGAAAATACATACAGCAAGGGTGTGAAGTAAGCCGTAATAGAAAACATAGCAACAGTTAATATGGCATAATAAACACACAAGAACACATTGTACAGCTCAATCCATATTTCTAAGCAGCATAAAGGCTAGTAAACACATTTTCATAGTGAAATTGCAATTGACCAGCAATGCTCGAATAGGGTGAAAAGCAAATTAATATATTAATACGCACAATGACGATTCATTATTCTCTCACTCACAGACAATACATTGCATGGGGATGTTAAATGTAAGAAGAAGGGGTTGTAATCTTACCTTCGTTGTAAAGAATAAACCCTTGAAGCTCACTTAAAGCAAAGGATATCGCAAGCTAAAAAAATGAGATGTGAGTTTCATTGTAAAACATAGTATTTTCTTCGAAAACTCGCATAAGGGCTCTAATATAAATTTACAAAATTATAAAATTCAAAAAATTGTTAAACAAAGTCGATGTTCAAGCTTCTTCTAACGCCATATGCCATGGACAGGGTCGAGAGCAAACCTGACAGTGTAGCCGAAAAATGCTTGAAGAATACAAACGCGACTATGGACGTTGGCTGCCTTAGTTTTGCAGAGGGGAAGATGAGCAATGTAATGAAGCAACAACAGAAGAAGAAAATGGGTGAGTAAAGTTGCTGAAAATGTGTCGGGTGCAATTAATGTACCTGACGCATATATTTGTAATATTGCCCAAGTTCAAGGTTAAGTTGGACAATACAATTCCAAAAGTAAGGACACAAATGAAAATGAACAAATTTGGTAATCAGCTTGGGCTGTCGGACAAGCTAGTCATGGCCTTTTGGGCCATGATTAGTTTGTTCAGAATTGGGGGCTTAATCAAGGGCTGGGAAATAAACACATGGGCCTGCACTTTTGCTAGTAAACATTTACTAGCCTTGATTAATCAGGATATTCAGGCTAATCAAGACTAGTAAACAGGCCCTATATATTGTGTTAGTGGTGAACAATAATTCCCTATTCTAATTTGATTCTTTTTTCTTAACTCTATTACTTTTATTTCTTAAAAAAATAGATAAATTCTTTTATTTAATTTCTTTTCCTTAATCATTTTCTCAACTTTCTTCAATCGAGGGTGACTGCCTGCCTGCCACTCTCAGATCCATAGGCAGGAGCGGACTTTTTTATTTTTGAATGGAGAAACTCCATAGCCTGCCTGCCACTCTCTGATCCATAGTTTTGAATAACTATTAGGGTTAATTACACTTAAATTTTTTATGAAAATGTAAAATTACATTTTTTTTAAAAATATTTTGAAATTACACTTATACACCTCTAAAAAATCTTCATTTATACTTGACCACATTCCATTAGAATTTGAATAGAAAATACTGACGTGAGCACAAAAATTACATAAATATTCAATTTTGTCCCTTATTCAATATTCTCATATAATAATTTTATACGTATAAGAGGCACTACAAAAAAAAAAATAGAAGATTAGCAACAAAAAAATCAAGTAATAATTTTAATATTGTCATTAATTATATATATTTAGTGACAAGAATGTTTATTTTGTCACAATAATAAATTTTTGATTTTAATAATTATTATTATTTTGTAAAAATTGTTATTAGTGACAAAAGAATGAGCACAAAGTTGTCACTAAATACAATTAGTGACTCATGTATAGTGACAACCTAGTGACAACAAATATTATATTTGTTGTCACTATATTGTGTTGTCACTAAGTTGTCACTATAGATGAGTCACTAATTGTATTTAGTGACAACTTTATACACAATTTTTGTCACTAATAATTATATAGCGATAAGATAAAAAATATTGTCACTTAATTAATATATATTTTTGGTGACAACTTTAAATTATCATTTAATATTTTGTCACTAATATCATATTTTCTCGTAGTGAGGAAAATTGTAATAATGTAAACCTATGCATATATCATATTTATCCCCTTATAAGTACAAAAATATACATAGAAATGTTAAATTTGGGGTAAATTTTAAATTTTATGTAATTCTTTTCACTTATGTAAGTTTTTTTTTGTCCAGACCCTAATGGAAGATGGTCAGATATAAATGAAATTTTTTTGTAGGTATAAGTATAATTTCAATTTTGGGGGACAATATAATTTCGTATTTTCACAAGAGATTTAAGTGCAATTAACCCTAATTATTAAGCTAATGAGATATAGCTATGTTAATGCAGCCGGAACTCCATAATTATAAGATTTATAAATTCAAGTTCTATTTATATCTGGATATTAATCTGTTTTCATAGTAATTAATATTTCTCTATAATAATAATTGTGGATTAATTATGAATATTATTCGATAGTAGATAAATTGTTAGGTATAATTACAAAAATTAAGATTAATAATATAATCACACTGACACATTTAAATAAAATAAATGGGATTTTAAATCATTAGTTGGGCAAAGGAAAAACTACCCAGAGGGGTTTTTGCTAAACTTATTTATATAAAATACTTTATTTAAGTAAAGGCTGAATCTTATCCTAAACATAAACTATTGCAGTATTCACTACAAGAAATATGACAATTAACTATGGCTAATTGCTATGATTAATACTAAATAATCGTAGCGAATAGTCATTGATCATGGCCACGCAACGATTGTTGGCCGTGATTTTTGCGAGGGTGGCTAAAAGCCGTGGCAAATAAGTTTTTTATGGTGAAAAAACTAATTTTTGAATCGATTTTTATTTAACCATAGTTAATAATAGTTATTTACTACGACTTTTAGCGCCCATGATCATTAAAAATGTAGCTAATAATTTTTTTTCTAATGATTTGAATAAAATAAGACTATTGAACTTATAATATCTTACCAATAATATATCTGTAATCAATTTAAACAAATTGAACTTACATGCTAAAATTTACGAGAATTCCTTACTCCTTTTAAAAATTACACCGGACGCTCTACAATACCTTATGAACTCTAAATCATCATATAAACTATTTTTAAATGCCTATATGCTCACACAAATGCCTTCCTAATTTTATGACACTATCATTTTGGACCATTTTCTTTTTAGATAGATATAAAATTTCCACGGGACCAACACTTTTAAATACAATTACCATCTTTGAAGTATTCATCCCACATCAATTACCCCCCTAAAGTATTAAAACCTTCAAAAAACCCCTGACCTTCTAACTCCTTTCATTTTTAACTTCAAAAAGTCTATTTTACACTTACTAAAAATTGCTTTTTGAATTTTTTTTTTAAAATACCAAAGCCACTCTTTTCTGAAACTTTGCCTAATTCTAATTTCACTTGTTTATCGAACTCTTTTAATTTTCATAATTCTGAAGTGCTTTGAGCTCATTTTATTTTAGTTTACCTTGTTTGTCAAACCAAATTAAAAATAAATTTATATATGTATATATATATATTTACTTAAACAAATATATAATTAATAAAACCGAAAGAGCTGATCATGAGCTAATAAGAAAATATATAATTAATATATATTTATATGGGTTAATTACACCTAGACCCCCTCTGAGAATGCAAAATTACACTTTCCCCCAAAAAAGTTTTGAAATTACACTTACACCCCCTCTGAAAATTCTCTGTTTACACTTGACCATCTTTCGTTAGATTTAGATGAAAAATGTTGACGTTAGCAAAAAAAATTACATAAGTTTTCAATTTTACCCCTCATTTAACATTCTCATGTAATAATTTTGCACTTATAAAGAAAAAATGAAATAATGTTAACCTCACTCCATATATATACATTACATTTATCTTCTCATCAGTACAAAAATATACATGAGAATGTTAACTGATTGGCAAAATTGAACACTTATGTAATTTTTTTTTGCTAACGTCAATATTTTTCATCTAAATTCTAATGAAAGGGGGTCAAGTGTAAATAGAGAATTTTTAGAGGGGTGTAAGTGTAATTTCAAAACTTCTTTGGGGAAAAGTGTAATTTTACATTCTCAGAGGGGGTCTAGGTGTAATTAACCCTATTTATATATATATATATATATGGTAATTATATAAACGTGGAAATTATATGAATGTATAAAATTTATGTTTAACTTGGTTTGACAAATAAGTGAAACTCAAATAAAATGAGCTCCAAATACTTTATAGTTATAAAATAAAAAGAGTTCGATGAACAAGTGAAAATAAAATTAGATAAAACTTAAAAAAAATAATTTTAGTGTTTTAAAAATTCTTTTAATTTTTTTTTCATAAATCAATTTTTAATAAGGGTAAAATGAACTTTTTTAACTTCAAAATTAAAGGTGTTAGAAGGTCAAGGGAATTTCTGAAGGTTTTAATACTTTAAGGGAGTAATTTGATGTAGGGTGGATACTTTAGGGGTGGTAACTGTATTTGTTACTATGGCTGACGAGCGTGCATTATAATGATCACGTTGAGGACCAAGTACCAATTTTATTGGACCAACCCCAAAGGCTAACCAATCAACGTGCATGACAGCGACTTCCGCATACACAAAGAATCAATGGTCCATATAAGATACTTCTAGGCCCAACATTCACTTTCTTTTCCCACCACCACCAATTTCTATGTGGAGACCGGTAATATTGACTTCGATTGCCAATTATTAGGGTTCTAAATTAGTCGAATCGAGTCAACGTATTATTATTTGAATTTATTTAAATTATTATTAAGTTTAAAAAATTATATTTGATTAATAACTAAAATGAACTCGAACGAGTTTTAATTAAATAAATGAAAGTTGAATTCGAGTAGTTTGACATTTTTAAATAATATATATTATTTCTTTGCTAACTGAATCGAGTTTGAGCCGAGTCTGAAAATTTATCAAAAGGAAAACTAAGTTTAAGTTTGGTTTGCTAAATTAATAAATCGAGCTCAAACGAGTTTTTATTGATCCATTTTGAATTGAATATCGAGTAGTTTGATTATTTTTTCAGTCCTACCAATTATTGAGGTGGTGATTTAAGATTAACTACATGGCGCACTCAGTTGTTTATATCATTGAGTGTATGAATGAATGATATATACTTCTTAGTTTTGGAAATAAGATATGTATCACATCTATAGAATCGTAGTTAAAAAATAATAGATTGTGTCTTGTTATAAAACGACTTATAGAATTGAATTAAGAACGTGGTTGGCTAAACTTATTTAAAACTTCTTATAATATTTTATATGTTTATTTTAAAAATAAGATGCTAAAGTGTTTGGATAAAATAAGACATTAAAACTTATAATATGTTGGGGTGTTTGGCATAATACACTCTTTTCAATGATAAAATGACCAAAAAAGACATGATACATTAAGATCAAGTAAGTAGTTGTTTCTTGACATATTTAGTATCTAAATCTTTTTGAAATACTTTCTTGAATATTACACATGATTAGTTTAACTCCAAATAAATATTTAATAGATAATTTGTTTGTACAAAATAAAAAAATTTATATGGAGAATTGGTAATATATTGAGTTTTCATGCAATGTTAGGCATCATAAGATTAGGACAATGCTAGTCGTCATAAAATTAGGGGGGGCGGGGGGGGGGGAGAGAGAGACCTTCCTCGTTCAAAATAGTGTGAAATAAGTGAAAGTTAAAATAGAAATAAATATTTTTATCTGATGGAGTTTTAATCATGTAGAGCTTGTAAGATATTTCAAAAAAGTTAGGTCAAATTAACTTTTCGTAATGGTCTTATAACGTTCAAGACATTTTATTTTTTAATTTTTGTTTTGAGGACCTTATTATAAACTTAGCCAAACACCCTCTAAATTACATATGATCACTTTAACTGGGATAATAGATCAATGATTTAATCATAAAAACGGTTCCAATTTTTCTTATTTTATCACGTTATGGTGATGGACTCACATTTTAGTATCTAATTGTAAGTTTAATCTCTTAGCAGCTACATGGGCTTGCAAAATAGGAGATTCAAACTTTTAAGAAAATTTTCAAACTTATTTGGTACAAAACCATTTGCATTTGATTTGAGTAGATGCAATTTTAAAAATGGCCAATAATATGTGTCTAGCCTTGCTCAATGCATTGTAAACTATCTTAATCCTAATAATCAACCATGAAAGAAGAGGGTGTTTGGTTAAATTTTTGAAAAATATTTTATAAGTTTCTACATCTTATAAGATGTTTTAGGAACTTATAAAACGATGATCTTATTTTCAAAATAAGTTCCGAAAATATTTTGATAAAATAAGATAGTGAAGATGATACGGTGTTTGATATAATAAGATAATTTTATTGGTAATTGTCCAAAAATGACATGACATATTTTGTATTTAAATCTTTTTAAATACTTTTATAAATAGATACATTTGCTTAACTCCAAATATAAATTTAATAGAATCTTTTTTGCAAAAATATATAATTAACAATTTATTACCTAAACTTTTGCATTAAAATAATGTTAACATTAATGATAGTCTCATATTAATATAAATACATAATTTATATTTTTTATTGTTAATTGCAATTACTATTTTTAGTCATATTGTATTTCAGACCATAGATTTGAGGATGCACTGTAAGTTTATATTATTTAAAATGAAATCAAAGTAATAGTTTAAATTCTCTTCAAGTTATTTGATAATTATATTTTTCTATAATTGTATAGGAAAAATTTGAAAGGTTAAATGATGATCAGAACATTACTTCTCAGCGTCTGCTTGTGTCATCCTCGAGCACTTTGATTAATGATCAATAATTATGGTTGGAGACAATTGGAGGAGTAAAAAAGCGTTGAATTTGGGGTTGGGCTCGGAGGCGAGGTATCCACTTCCACTGTCACTTTCAATCCAGTGCCGGAACATGAAAATAAGGCAATTCGTAGGCAAATCAAGCACAAAGAAACAGATGCAAATCTTAAATATGCAATTTGCGGATAAATTCAGTACAACATTGGAAGATGTTAGTGAATCCGAAAATAACTTCAGTGTCAATGATCTGCCATCATGATATGGCCAACCATCTTACTAAATATTGGATATTTGAAACTTTAAACTTGTATTTAGTAGATATGCAATACATGTATTGAATTATCTTTCTAAATTTTATTTTTGATTAAATATTTTGTTATGTTTCTATTTTATAAATTATTAGTTGTAAGATACAATTAAAAAATAAAGTATCAAAATTTGAAAAACAAAATTGTAATATAAAAATTATAAATTTTATTGCAAAATTTTATAATAAAAATCTGCAACGAATTGTAGCAAAAATTTTCGATGCAAAATTTGCAACCGATGAAGTTGCAAGCCATGCGTTGGAAATTTGTCATGGATTTTCGTAGCAAAATTTATTTGCGGATATCAGTGCAGACAATTTGTTGCAATTTTGCAACGGATTTTCATTGCAAATGTTGTTGCAATGAAATAAGATATTCAATGAAATTGCCGCAAAATTTTGCTACGAAAATATTATCCCAAAGTTGTGGCAAAAATGTTGTGAAATCTGTGGCGAATGTAGTTGAAAAATTCATCACAAAATTCATTAAAAATCAAAATTTTGAAGATGTAATTTGCAATGGACAATGATCTGTGGCAAAATTTGCCACCAAATGAGAGATCAATGCAACTATAACATTACTGCTTCTAACAAAAGAAAAATTTTCATTGTAAATTTCCATTGCAAAACTATTTTGCGATGAATTTTATGCAAAATATGTGGCAAAGATCCATTTCTATGACACAATTTTTTTGTAGTGATCTACATATTATTTTGGTAAATATAATATCAGTTAACAATTTTTTGTGCGACTATAACAATTGAAAATCAATTGTTAATTACATAAGTGTGAATTATGTATAGTTACACAGCAGTGTTAAAAAAAAGTGTGAATTATGTCAAAGAGTATATAGAACTTGGATATAGCAAATTAATGAGATTATTTTTGCATTATAAATTATTAATTACATAGAGCTTATAAAATGTTATTAAAAAAAAAAAGGAAAAAAATTACTTTTTTTAAAAAACATATATATTATAAGATCCAACATCTTATTTTGGAATCTTAAAAATTTTTATTAAAAAAAATATCGAACGATTTTTAACATTTTTAAAAACATTTAAACATCTTATAAGATTTTTTGAGAAGGCTTAAACATAGCCAAACACCCTCTTAAACTTTTATTTCCTCAAAAAAAAAAAAAAAAAAAAGACTGCGAATATTTTTATCAGTGCAGTTGGCTTCAAATTCGGATTTGTTGGAGCGATTAGGTCTAAATATCTGTCCTCTTTTGAATAAAGATCATTATTCGCACCTTTGCTTTCAAATCAAGAACAATATTGTCGAACTAATAACATAATTTAATTAATTATATTACAATTTAATGAACTTCAAAAAATATTATTAAAATAATCTCAATCATAGAGTTCGAGTAATCAACATATACGCTACGTTATGTGCCTCCAAAGAAATTATTTTTGGTCAAGATTTCTTAATTAATTAAAATAAAACCGTCTTGAAAAGTAAGAGTTAGGGTGCTCGCCTAAATTTGTTTAATATATCTTATACGCTCGTACATTTTATAATATATTTTTAGAATTTATAAGACATTATTTTAAAAATAAAATTCTAAATAATATTTAAAGAGAATAACATTTTGGAGCATATAAGATGTCAGTAATGACAATTTTATAATTAATACGATCAAAATAAAAAAATCCTGTTAAAATATTAAAAATAAGGAAACTCCTTATTTTCTTAAATAAGCTTATAAGCTCCTAACGTCCTTTTTAAATGAGTTTATAAGTTCCGAATGTCTTAAGTTTTAAAATATCATATAAAATGGCCTCTAAGAGGGCGTTTGTCTGAGCTAATAAGTTCCCCAAAATATCTTACAAGATGTTTGAGAGCTTATAAATTCTTGAAAATCGTCTGACAATTTTTTCATTTTTCTTTTGAAGAACTTATAAAATCCTAATATAAGTGATTTTGAATTTTATAAGCTCTTTAAAAAAAGGTCAACTTCACTCATTTCTTTTAAAAATATTTTATAGCCTTTTTAATCTTGATATCCAATAAACTAAAAAACAATGATAACTTTATTAGTATCTCATTTTTACCCTTCAAATAATTAAGGTTTTTTTGGCCCAAAAAGCAAAATTATATATTTATATGATTTTAGATTCTAATAGTTCGATGGCTCTTTCGGTCATTATTACAATATGAAGAGCTCATTATGCCAAACATTATAACATCTTATAAACTCTGACTTCTTATTTATCCAAATACTTTAAAACCTTATTTTTAAAATAAAATTTAACACCTTCACTAGAAAAAGGAACTACTATTGACGACATTTTTAATGACTATAGTTGAAAACTTTGGTAAATAACTATTATTGACCACAGTGAAATAAAATCAATGCAAAAAATTTTGCTTTTTCATCATGAAAAAATTATTTGCCACAGTTAAGAGCTATGATAAAAGAAAATTGGTTTCACTACCCCCAGCAAAAACCACGACCAACAATCAATGATTCTTTGCTACGATTATTTAATATTAACTATAACAATTAATCATAATTATATCTTATATTTCTCATTGTGCTTTAAGCTTTTAATTTAAAATGCAATAATTTATGAGATTTTTAAATAAACTTAACCAAACAACCTCTGGACCTCGTGTTACTCAAAGTGTATTCTACAATTTAATTTACGCACTGGAAATAAAAATGTTAAGAGATGTGGTCCAGGAATTGACCTCATTGTATCATTACATTACATAAATTTAACTTTCCGACAATAATTACAAAATCGAAGAATACAACCGAGACATCCCATCTGTAAAATTAAATTATTACAGCAATCATGTACATCATCCACTTCTTCACATTACCAGATATTGGTAAGAGTTATAAGAAAGGACAATATACTTAGAAAGGTTAAATATTATAATATATTATCCTCCAAGAATAATTATGATTAACTTAATAAGACAGTCCACCGACCCTGATTAAGTATTAATTAGAATTCCCTGGCTTTATTTATTCAATAAACATTTTCCCAAGAACTTTCACTGTGTAAATTTTCCCACATGTTGCCGAAGATATTATTTTGATACTCGAGTATACATAAATAATTTAATTGGTGTTCGAATTTTGTCAGTAATGTTATTTCAGCATCGACTACTTCCAAATGGCCCAATTGATACATTGATTTGACAATGATATCATATTGGTACCCAAATTTCATTAACGACGTAATTGGTCCCCAAGATTTGCATATAAAGTCTTTTGGTATTCGAGTTTTTGCAAATAACTCAATTTGTATATGAATCGTGTAATAATTATCAAAATGGTGAAATTTTACATTCTTTCTAGGTAACAATGTAATTCATGACATTTATCCTATGCCTCAATATATACCCCAAACCCCTCTAACACTCTCCACCCAAGTGCCAAAATTCATTAATCATTCATCATGTCCTTCTTTTTTCCTCTTCCGGCCTTATTATCCTCGTTTTCGAGATTCTTGTTTGGATTCCTGATTATATCTATCCTTCTTCCTGATTTAGCTTCAACTTCCACTTCTAATATCCCAACCAAAATTGGTAAAGGCTATCGTTTGATTTCAATTCAAGAATCCCCTAATGGTGGCCTTTTAGGCCTCCTCCAAGTGAAGCAGAAGAACAACATCTACGGCCCTGATGTCTCCCTCTTGCAGCTCTATGTCAAGTAAGAATCTTTCCTCTCATGTTTTGTCGGTTTGACCGAACTAAACTAATTACACAGTAATTGTGATACAATTTGTTATGTGATTGATTACTTTCATAAATTATACACTAATCACGTAGAAATCGCATGGCTTAACCAATTCTTGATCAAAATCTTATCTTTGATTTCAGGCATGAAACGGATGCCCGTTTGAGGGTTCACATTACAGACGCAGGGAAGGAAAGATGGGAGGTCCCATACAATCTCCTGCCGAGAGAAACTCCTCCGTCATTAAAACAAACACTTGGTAGGTCAAGAAAGGATGCAAACACACTTAAACCATCTGAATACGCAGGAAAAGAGCTTGTTTTCACATACACGCCCGACCCGTTTAGTTTTTCTGTAAAAAGAAAATCAAACGGTCAGATTCTTTTCGATTCCACCTCCGAGGAATCAGACCCTTACAGTGGCTTGGTGTTCAAAGACCAGTACCTGGAGCTCTCCACAAAGTTGCCTAAAGATGCTTCTTTGTACGGGCTGGGAGAGAACACTCAGCCACACGGGATTAAACTCTACCCCAATGAACCCTACACTCTGTACACCACTGATATATCAGCAATCAATCTGAATGCTGATTTGTACGGGTCCCACCCGGTGTACATGGACCTGAGGAATGTAGAAGGAGAGGCCTACGCCCATGCAGTTTTGCTGTTGAACAGTAATGGGATGGATGTTTTCTACAGAGGGAATTCTTTGACGTATAAAGTGATTGGGGGTATTTTCGACCTTTACTTCTTTTCTGGTCCGTCGCCGTTGGATGTCGTTGATCAGTACACTGCCTTTATAGGCCGGCCTGCAGCTATGCCCTACTGGGCTTTCGGTATGTCTCCCAATACTTTTAACAATTTTCCAATTTTGCCATTACTCTTTCTTACATCACAATATTTATATTATAAAATGATGTTGCATTTAATATCACATTTTCTATATAAATATTTTGTTTTAGTACAATGGGAGTTCGGGGTGGAGACACGTGAGTTACAATTCAGAACTCTTTTATGAATGAAAGTTATGTCAATTCAATCAATATATTGATGACGAATTTTTTATATGAAAAGAAAGTACCTTAGCAAAATATGACGAATTTCACTAATAATTTCATACGGCCCATAAATACTTACACTAAAAGAAATATAGTATTAATCATGATTAATTGTCATAGTTAAAAATAAATAATTATAGTAAAAAGTTAATGATCACGACCACGCAATGATTGTTGGGCGTGACTTTTACGAATGTGATTAAGTCATTTGTCACGGCTCATAGTCATGACAAAAATAATTTTTATGATGGATAAATTTTAAATTTTGTATCAATTTTTTCTTAATCGTAATTAATAATAATTATTTATCATTCTTAGGTCCATAACCAATAAATCATAAGGGATAGTAATTTTTTCTAGTGTTAAAAGAGTAAATATCGACAATTTGAGATGTAGTATTTATTAGCTAGCACCGATTTCATTTTGGACCACGGCGAGATTTTCGCAACAGCTGATTAAGGTCCTTATTGATTGTGAAGCTAACTTCATGAGGATAATGACTGGTCAGTTATATCAAGACTTTTTGACAAGAAAGTTCTAGGATGAGTATATTATATTAGTTATATAATTGATGTACTATGGCAAGTAAAAGTATTATGTAATTGGTTGAGCATAGTCAAATTGAATTTTGAATCAAAACGGACATCGATTAAGTCGCAAGCCGCATCATTTGGTACCGTCTGTGGAAACGAGATCATGTACCCATTCCAAACCCCTCATCTGGGGGTAATGATGTAGGCAAGCGTCCCACATCGATTGCAAACGAGGAGCTTGAGTGGTTTATAAACCCAATGCCTCCTCTCCCTAGTGAGGCGTCTTTTCAGGATAAAATCTTGAGGTTCATACATAGCCAAAACAAAAAATACCTTACGCAATGAGAGACTGATCAAATCACAAACTACATCAATTTCCAAATATTATTATTGTAGTCTTAAACCACTACCAAAGCACTTGTCGAAAAAGATTGGAACCTTAATGATTGGGGGATATAATATAAACATTTCTCATATGCATGTTTTAACTATGGAAATGTATCATAATTTTAAAAACTTAAAAAAAATTCATTTGATAATAGCCGATTCAAATTAGGGAGTGTCCAATTTGTCATCATAGTCCCACCAACACAAGTATACTAAGCTCGGCATCGATTGTATCAAATATTATGTACTAGTATTGACAACCCCATAATATATCATCAGACAATTATATTTTTGGTTCTATAACAATAAGTTATTAGCATTTTTAGTTCTATAACTTACTCTATCGGCACATTTAGTCATCTTTTTATGAATTGTGTCTTGAACATCTCACAATTTTGTTCCTAACGATCTATTGTTACATGTGGATGTTTGAAAATCATGTCATAATTCAAATTTCATGCAATTGATAATAATAAATAGGGATAATTGCATTTACACTCCTAACATATGATTTGTTTATACAAACTACCTCTGCCTTTTGAATAATTAAACATACATTTACTAGAATATTATAAGCATCATTTACACAAACCATCCCTATTTTTTTAAAAAATTACACTTACACCCCTCAAAAGTATCAACCTTATACACAAACTATCCTTATTTTTTGACTATTAAGGGTGGTTTATGTAATTATACAAAAGGCATGGATAATTTGTGTAAATAGACTATAGATCAGCGGTGTAAATATAATTATCCCTAATAAATATCATGTTGGCATTAGCCTACTACTCTTCCTTAAGCTTGGCAGACATCTCGTGATCTTAACTCTTACAATTTGATTATGTTCAGGATTCCATCAGTGCAGATGGGGATACCAAAATCTATCCATAGTTGAAGATGTTGTTGAGAACTACAAGGTTGCCAAAATCCCGCTCGACGTTATCTGGACCGACGATGATCACATGGACGGACACAAAGACTTCACTCTCAATCCTGTCAACTACCCTCGTCCAAAGCTTTTAGCCTTCTTGGACAAAATCCATGCCCGAGGCATGAAGTACATTGTCATAATAGACCCTGGAATTGGTGTTAACAAGAGCTACGGCGTCTACCAACGAGCCATCGCCAACGACGTCTTCATCAAATATGAGGGCAAGCCTTATCTAGCTCAGGTCTGGCCGGGAGCTGTGAACTTCCCTGACTTCCTTAACCCGAAAACGGTTGAATGGTGGGGCGATGAGATTCGTCGTTTCCATGAACTTGTACCTGTTGACGGTCTGTGGATTGATATGAATGAAGCTTCAAATTTCTGTACTGGTCTGTGTACTCTACCAGAGGGCAGAATTTGCCCCAATGCAACGGGACCGGCTTGGGAATGCTGTCTCAACTGCAAGAACATAACGAAAACGAGATGGGATGATCCGCCCTACAAGATAAATGCATCAGGAATACAAGCACCGATAGGGTACAAGACAATAGCAACTAGTGCATATCATTACAAAGGAGTTTTGGAATACAACGCACATAGTATCTATGGTTTCTCTCAAGCTGTTGCAACACACAAGGCTCTTCAAGGGCTAGAGGGAAAACGACCGTTTATTCTATCGCGCTCGACGTATGTTGGATCAGGGCACTATGCAGCACATTGGACAGGGGATAATAAGGGAACTTGGGAAGACTTGAGATACTCAATTTCGACAATGTTGAATTTTGGAATATTTGGAGTTCCAATGGTTGGATCAGATATATGTGGATTCTATGCTGCTCCAACGGAAGAGCTCTGCAGCCGTTGGATTGAAGTTGGCGCATTCTACCCCTTCTCAAGAGATCATGCAAACCACCGTCCTCAAGAGCTTTATCAGTGGGAATCAGTGGCTGAATCTGCTAGAAATGCTCTAGGAATGAGGTACAAGCTTCTACCTTATCTCTACACTCTAAACTATGAGGCACATACTACCGGGGCGCCAATTGCTCGTCCCTTATTCTTTACGTTCACGAATGAAACCGACTTGTATGGATTGAGCACACAATTCCTACTCGGGAGAGGCCTAATGGTGTCTCCAGTGCTAGAGTCGAATAAAACTGAGGTGGAAGCTGTCTTCCCCCCCGGAAGTTGGTACGATATGTTTGATATGACGAAGGTGATTGTTTCTAAAGAGTCACATCATATAGTCCTTGATGCACCGTTGCATGTGATCAATGTACATTTGTATCAGAACACCATAATCCCAATGCAACAGGGTGGTATGATCTCAAAAGAAGCTAGAACGACCCCTTTCACCCTCGTAGTTGCCTTCCCACTCGGTGCAACGAGAGGAGAAGCTAAGGGGAACCTTTTCCTCGATGAGGATGAGCTCCCGGAGATGAAACTTGGCAACGGTTACTCAACATACGTTGATTTCTATGCAACGGTTAAGAAGGGAACGGTGAAGGTATGGTCCGACGTTGAAGAAAGCAAGTTTGCCTTAGAGAAGGGTTGGAAAATCGAGAAGGTAACCGTACTAGGATTACAAGGAAGTGGGAGCGCCATTGAGATTGAAGTCGATGGAAACGTCGTTCAAGATACATCGACGGTGGAAATCAGCACAACAGAACATGCATACACAGAGGGATTGGAAGAGAGTGGAGGTGATAAGATGAAGAATGTGATGGTGGAGGTTAAAGGGCTGGAATTGCCTGTTGGGAAGAAGTTTTCAATGTCATGGAAAATGGGAATCAAGGCTTGAAAGAAATGTGTTCTGTGATAACAATACATCTGCTTCCTTTTCAGTACTATAATATCTCAAATTGTCCTAAAACTTTCAATCTTTCCAGTCATAGTTTTAGACATTAAAGTTCTGAATGGAGTGGAGATGACATAAAAACTTTTGTTCATCCCTTTACATTCAAACAGGCCAACTGAGATCCTCTTCTTGTTCTAATTTTTGAAATGCAGTGATGCTATTCACAATAATATTCTCAAACATTAATTCTCATATATAAGGTTCTCTTGATTTTCATTCTTCTGATTAATTTTCGATCAAGAAAATAAAAAGGGCCAGATACACTTTGCCGTCCTGAACTACTCTTAAAGTAAGAATTACACTCTTAAACTAATAAATGTAACACTTACCGCCTCCAACTAAATATTTGGATAATATTGCTCTTTAGTATATATATATTTGTAGTCCGAAAGAGTTCTTTTTATTTTACTTTTTTAACATTTTGCATTTTAAATTCAATTAATTTTTTTAATTGGAAAAATATATTTTAATTAGTAAGTTATACTTCAAGGGGGCTATGTGTATTTAACCCAAATTAAAAAAAAAAAAAGTACGATTTTGTTGGAAAAACTGAAAAAGTTACTGAATTGATAAAATAAGGGTAAAATGCAAAAAATCCCCCTGTATTTTCGCGAAAAAGCAAAAAAACCCCTGTGATAAGAAAATAGGCTAAACAGTCCCTCGTGTTTCTAAAATATTGCACACTCGCCCCTATCCATTAAATGACACTAACACCGTTAGTTTTTTAATGATTTGACCGTTATGCCCTTACTTCTCATAACCGTTTGATCTGTGTTAGACCAATCACAACCGTTGGATTTAATCAACTATTTACAACCATTAGATTTTAAATTGTAATAATCAATGGTCCAGATTAAAACTTTGTAAATGTAAATATTATATTTAAATAATATAATAAATAAATGATGAATAATAACAACCATCGGATCATAAATTCTTTAAGATCAAAGGTCCACATTAAAAAGTTTGAATTTATATTTTTATACTATACAAATTTATAAAAAATAAATAATATATTTAAACAATTACATATAAAAATAAATAATAGTAAATATATAAATATTATATATATATATATATTTATAGATATATACAGAAGACGGTCGTCGCCGCCGTCGCGTCTTGACGGCAACGACGGCCGTCGGTGTCGCCCCCTAAATCCAGCAACGACGATGTAGCCCAGAGATCTGGGCGACGTCGTCGCCGCCTAGAAGAAAGAGAAGGCGACGTCGCCCAGATCTGGGCGACGTCGCCATCAACCAGCAGAAGGAGAAGGGGCGGCGCGCCCCTTCTCCCCTTCTCCTGCCGTCGCCCACAAATCTGGGCGACGACAGGAGAAGGGGCGGCCCCCTTCTCTAATCGTTGGGCAACGGCAGTCGCCACCGTCCAGATGTAGCGACCATCGTCGCCTCTATATATATATACATATATATATATATATTATATTTAAAATTAAAAATTATAATTTAAAAATTAATTTTTATTTTAAAATTAAAATAATATTTATAATCTAAAAGTTAATTTTTATTTATATAAATATAGTCTTTTGTAATTTTTATTTTCCTGCAATAAAATATTATAATATATTTTATTATTTTAAGTCAAATTGTATTTATTGAAGTTAAATACCATTTGTGCTATTTATATTAGAAACAAGGGCAAATTGGACATTTTTGCCTACCAAAAGTGGATGAAAAAGCTGAAAAGAACTCTACCACTCTCACTCCGCGAGTGAATCCCACTCTCCATTAAAATTGACGGAATGGGAGTTTTTTGTTGACTTATATATATCACGAGGGAGTTTTTAGCCTATTTCTTTAATACAGGGGGTTTTTTGCAACTTGTGAAGTGTGTTTAGATTTTAAGCTCCCAATTTATTCTTCATCAATATCAAAGAATCGAGTCGACACAACTTCAAGACAAAGAAAAAGAAGAATTGAGACAAGAAGAGAATGCTCTACAATAATAAAAGAAAAATTATATCTATTTGATCTTTATCTCTATGTATATATTTTTATTATTTAAATTTTTATATCTATATATAATTTTGAGGACCAATTTGGGCCATGCGTAAAGCTTGATTGTTGCAGGCACAGGTAGAGGGGGTCACGAGCATGCAGTATTTATATGATTACGATGTGGACCAAGTACCATTATTATTGGACCAACCCCAAAGCCGAAGGCTACCCAATCAATGTGCATGACAAAGAATTCCGCACACTCATGCGAAAAGCAGTCCACGGCTGTTTGCATGGTTTCAAAATAAGTATTTATCGGCTTATTGTTCGAAATAAATTGAATAAAGTATTTTGTTTTATGATTTTTCTTAGTTACATATTATGGATAAAAAGATAAATTGATTATTTTGTTAGGGTGGCTTGATATCTTTTATAATCAGGAGTACTAAGTGTGATTTTTCAAACTACAGATGGTATACGTGTAATTTACACCAAATCTCAAAGGAGAGGAATGTAATTATCCCTAAAAAAAATGAAAAGTATAAAAAAGTTAAACTAGATAGTGGTTTGAGAAAAAAATACTTCTATAATAAATTTGCTTGATTAAAGATGGTATTGTCCTCATGTATTAAAAGATATTATTTTTTTTAATATTTGCACTTTATTAATAATAAATTGTTTTTTCTTAGAATAATACATTTTATTTCAGTTAGTATATTTCATATTTGTTTTATTATAAATGTTTATCATTTATATAATTAACATATTGAAGTCGATAGAAAATTTGAATGTTTAATTCGATATGTTCCAACTAAATAATATGATTGTTCATTTATACACTCTAATGACATGTATTTTGAATCGTGTAGAAATATTCACTCTCCCTATACAAACTCTATTTCACTAGTTTGAATATAAGTATGTCTTTTGGTTTAAAAAAAAATAACTTTATATGTGCAATTTAAAATAAATTAAGATTAGGGATAATTACACTCCCCTCCCTTGAAGTTTGGTGTAATTACACGTAGACCTCCTGTGGTTTGAAAAATTACATTTAGTACCCCTGAGATTTGCTTCTGTCTAACAAATATAGGTCCCTCCGTTAGTTAAAATTAACCAAATTTGTTGATATTAACAAAAAAAATGAATGAAAATCGATATTTACCCTCGATTGACTTATTAATGACTTAATGTTGACCAAACAAATCTTTTATGACTAAATTATCCTTTAAACGGTGAAAATATACCTCCTCTCATGCATTAATGTGTGACAATATATAAGGGTAGTTTGGTCATAAAAAGATTCGTTTGACCTACAATAAGTCAGTAATAAGTCAATCGATGACAAACCTCACCTTTAATTCAATTTTTTTTTGCTAATATCAACAAATTCGGTAAATTTTGACTAACGAAAGGACCCATTTGTTAGACAGAAGCAAACCTCAGGGGTAGTAGATGCAATTTCTCAAACCACAAGGAATCTACGTGTAATTACACCAAACCTCAGGGAAGGGGAGTGTAATTGTCCCTTAAGATTAAAAGTCATTCTTTTAGCGATTTCAAAAATGGAGTGGGCACCCCAAACACCTCAATACTTTTTGAAGTCAGAGACTGAAAAATGCTTATCAAAATCTCCTGCAAACACTCTTTTATGTCAAAAGGTATAAGTAGGTTCCTATCAATTTCTGCAGCTTATTGATAAAATTATAAAATTAAGTTATTTCTCCACATGTTCCAACTTCAATTGTTTTTAATTTTTAATTTTATTTTTAAATACTCTCAATATTGAGTCATTGGACAATAATATTTTAGTTTAGTAGTTAAGGTTGAAATTTTATAAATAAGTTCGTGATTATAAGCCTCATCTGTGGATACTAATCTCACTTTATGTGAGTGTTTGTCTAATTTTATGTATTATTATTTTTAGGTATATTGATGTATTAACTGAATTCAGTATTATTCAATTTATCCAAATGTTGGTGTAATCATATATTTAATTATCATTTAAAAAAAAAATGATAATATTGATTTCCATTGCCAATTGTTGAGGTGGTAATTTAAGATGAAACACATGGTGCCATCAGTTGTTTTATAACGTATAAATCAATAATACATATTCCTTAAGTTTTAGAAAAATAGGGTATGTATCAATCCTCACTAAAGCATTAATAAAACCATAGCTAAAAATAATAGATTGTCCTATTTATAAGACGACTTATAGAATTTAATTAAGGGTTAATTACACTAACCTCCCCTACTATTATGGGAATATACAAATTCACCACTCTTACTATCAAAATTATATAAACTTTCCTTTCAAATATTTCACCTTACAAATTCCCCCTTTTGTTAGTCAATTTAATGGATTTTGCTAATGTCATAAAAAAAAATTAGGCTAAACTTCCTGTAATACCCTCAACCTGAATAACTCTATTTTTTATGACTTAAATACCCCTAGGAAGTAATTTGTTATTTTTAAATTTAAAAGGGGTGTATACTTGTAACTTTTAGTATACTATTTTATAATATTTTTTTTGATCACATATTGTGTATGTGTAGGTTGTGACATTAATTCTATTCATAACAATTATTAAGGTTTGTAAATTTTGTTGAAAGGAAAAAAAAATACTTAAAGATATTTTGGTTCACTTCTATTTTCAAGTTTATTGAATTATTTTTAGTTTTATAAATGAGGGAAAAATGGTCATTTAAGCATATATCATTAAATTTGACTAACACATGTTAGTTAGAGGGAGCAATTTGTAATTTTTATAGTAAGAGGGGGGAATTTGTATATTCCTATAGTAGCAGGGGAGGTCAGTGTAATTAACCCTTTAATTAAATTACTGCGCACTTTATCAAGCAGATCAATGATTTTAGAACAAAAAGGATAATTACACTCCACTCCCTTGAGGTATAGTGTAATTATAGACTCCCTGTGGTTTGAAAAAATTACATCTAGTACCCTTAAGGTTGGTTTCTGTATAACAAATAGGTCTATTCATTAGTCAAAATTCATCGATTTTATTGATATTAGCACACAAAAAAAAAATGAATTAAAGGTGATATTTTCCGTCGATTAACTTACTACTGACTTATTGTAGGTCAAATGAATTTTTTTATGACCAAACTACCCTTATATAACGTCACACGTTAATACATAAGATGATGTATATTTGTTTGGCCTGCATTAAGTCATTAATAAGTCAATCGAGGGTAAATATTGATTTTCATTCAGTTTTTTTTTTTGTTAATATCAACAAATTCGGTGAATTTTAACTAACGGATGGACCTATTTGTTAGACAGAAGCAAACCTCAAAGATATTAAATGTAAGTTTTTAAATCTCATAAGATCTACGTATAATTACATCAAATTTCAAGAGAGTGCGTAATTATCCCTAATAAAAAAAAATATTCCAATTTTTCTTATTTTATCGCGCTATGATGATGGACTCATATTTTCAGTAATAATTATGATTTTTAAGTTGAAAAATTCCAAATAATGACTAATTTTTATCATCTCAAGAAATTTATTTTGTTTGCCACTCCCTTAAAATTTCGTGCCCATAGTCCGAATCTTGATAACCGCGCCCATATCTAACTAAATAATAATCTTTTTCATTTCTTTTTATGAATGAATGATAATTATATTTTATTTTGGGTTAAATATAGTTGTCACCTCTGAAGTATTCACCCCACATCAATTACCCTCCTAAAGTATTAAAATCTTTTAAAAAAAAAAAAAACCCTAGCCTTCTAACTCCTTTCATTTTTAAGTTCAAAAAGTCCATTTTACCCTTACTAAACATTACTTTTTGAAAAAAAAAATTAAAGAAATTTTTAAAATATCAAAAAACACTCTTTTTTGAAACTTTATCTAATTCTAGTTTCACTTGTTCATCGAGCTCTTTTTATTTTCGTAATCCTAAAGTACTTGGAGCTCATTTTATTTTAGTTTTCCTTGTTTGTCAAACCAAATTAAAAATAAATTTATACATGCATATATATATATATATATATATTTATATTTACTTAAACAAATAGACAATTAATAAAATCGAAAGAGCTGATCATGAGCCAATAAGAAAATATATAATTAATATATTTATATATATGGTAATTATATGAATACATAAATTTATTTTTAACTTGGTTTGACAAATAAGTGAAACGAAAATCAAATGAGCTCCAAATATTTTAGAATTATAAAAATAAAAAGAGTTCGATGAACAAGTGAAAATAGAATCAGATAAAATTTTAAAAAAAGAGTGGTTTTGGTATTTTAAAAAGCACTTTAATTTTTTTTTTCATAAATCAATTTTTAGTAAGGGTAAATGAACTTTTTGAACTTCAAAATTAATAATGTTAGAAAGTGGGGGGAGGGAGTTGAAGGTTTTAATACTTTAAGAGGATAATTGATATAAGTTGGATACTTAAGTGATGATAACTGTATTTAATTCTTTTATTTTAATTCGGAAAGCAGAGCAGAAGTATTTAACTATTTCCTAATAGACAAAATTTGTAATCACAGTTTGGACATCCTCAACTCACCTGCCTTAGGAGTTTGGAAAAGGCGTAGCAGCTGCACAACTTTGTGTCAATCTCCGTGACTAAATAATTTTTTACATCATTCGATGCGTATACATAAATCAAGATATCGAAATTAATTAAATAAAGTACTAATTTGAAATGGATGCACATATCAAATGGAAATAATGAAAATTTAAAAAATTTACTAGTAGACCAATAGCTATCTATGTTTTCATATTAAGAATCATAAATATCACAGTCCAAACATATGTCAAAACAAACACCAAATAATAAGAAGTTGAAAAAACCGATGAGACATAGTTTAATTGGCGAAGCTAAGGCCCCAAGATCCTAGAGGTCATGTATTCGAACCCCTGCATGGGTTGATGTTGTTTATAGTAGGGGTATTATTTGTTGCTATAATAGCTAGGTGTTAATTTATGCGATATTGTTGATATGATTGTTTGTAATTATCTCCGTTCGATATTAATGTCTGTCAGGATTGAATGTAATCACTTTACTTTCGATTAACAAAATTCATCGCTTTCAATTCGAGAAAAGATAACAAATTTGATGTGGGGCTATAGGGTAAATATCATTTTTCGTTCCTCGACTATGCTAATCATCCAGATTTAGTTCGTCATATTTTCACTCTTCAAAATTCAGTCCCTCATGTTTGAAGATTCCATCAAACGTGGCTCTTGTTGTTAAAAATCCGTTAAACCAATCTTATATCTAATATCGATTACAATAATTTATATCAAATATCTTATATATAATAATTTACCAACAACTATGACAAACTATGTTAATCAACTACTATAAAGTAGAACTATACCTACTATAAGTAGAACAATATTCCCGATGACGGGGTTCGAATCATGATCATAAGAGTCATAAGACCTCAATTTCACCAATTGATTTAAGCTTTATTTTCATTTTTTAACTCTTTTGTTCACCCGAAATATTACTTAACAATCATTCACCAGCCATGGTTTTGATCAATAAATGTTGTGACAAAACTGCCTCTCATCCTACGTGGATTTTTTGTATATTGGTAGATGGATTTGGGTAAACAAATTGAACCCATGTTTTAATGAAGGAAATTAGAAAAAACCTCGTAAAATTGATTAATAATGTAGGAAATATTATTCTTGATAAATAATTATCTCTAAATTATATCATAGGCGCAACTCAAATAATAATATTTTTGGATGTAGGACTCAAATAATAATACTATATGCGTAAATATATTTTTTATAATTTAAATATAATTACAATCAGAAACACATATAACATAATATCTCAAAAAAAATTATTTTTTTGCGCTCTCAAACCAACCAGATTATATATGCAATAATTTCGTTTGGTCTGCAAATTAATAATAATCTATCTACATTAAAAAACGTCGCCTCACAAATTGAACTTGGAAAAAACAAAAGACCTAAAAGATCCAGGAAAAGAGGGAAGTAATCCAACGAGACCTAGTTCAATTCGCGAAGTTGATGCCCCATGATTCTAAGGTCATAGGTTTAAACCCCATCAACATGTGGGATGTTTATACTTTAATAGTATGTGTCATCATTCTACTTTAATAGTAGGTGTTAATTATATATGTAGTTATTTGATATTGATGATTAGTATATGATTGTTATAATTGTCGCTATATATATAGATATTTGACATAAATAATTGTAATTAATTTATTTTAAAAAATAATAATTTATCGCTTTTACTTTAAAAAAAATAAAAAATATAAATAAAAAGGGAAACAATCACTTGACCTACCAACAAGTACGATTCATACATTCACATTAAAATACTGAGGTTGTCTGATTAATATTATGTTCATAAGCGACATAGGATCACTTTATTTAAGAAGAGAATCGTATTCCGTTTTCCTAAGTGAAGTGAGCAGCACAAGTGACACCTAACCTCAATCATTGCCTATTTAATTATATTTCATAATTTACATAAATCGATCATGGCATAATCCGCTATTTCTGCTACCTGCAACCTTAATTTACACGATAATATCACATAGCAGATTGGAAATAATGCAATAATTTTGATAATATATTGTCCGTAGACTATTATTAGTAGAGTTCCTGAAAGTAATATTGTTGTTTTATTTATATTCTAAGCTACATAAATCTTCTTGTTAAGATATGGGTGACAATATATATAGGTATATATATACCACGGCTTTAATAAATTTTTGGCCCTGTAATTATAGCACTTTGGTATTTTTATTCTTTATCTTTTTAGGGTTGTAAAATAGTCCTGTAATTTTTTGACATTTCGCGATTTTAGTCCTTCCGGTGCCGAATTTCAGAAAAGTTGCCGGAACAAATCATGTTGCCCTCGCGATTTTGGCATTTTTATCCTTTATCTTTTTAGGGGTTGTAAAAGAGTCCTGTAATTTTGGCATTTCGCAATTTTGGTCCATCTGGTAACGGATTTTGCAAAAGTTGTCGGAATAAATCATGTGCTGCGTCATTTTATTTTTTAATTTTTCGTTCTTGTTGGCACAAGTGAACCAATCCGAACAAAAACCCCAATTTAAATGAACTACATGAGGCGCACATGATATCTTCCGGCAACTTTTGCAAAATCCAACATCGAAATGACCAAAATTACGAAATGCCAAAAAGTTACAGGATTTTTTTGCAATCCTAAAAATATAAAGGATAAAAATGCCAAAATACCAAAATTACAGGACCAAAAATATATTTAAACCTATATACCACACTAGAAAAAAATTATCATTTAACCATGGCTAATTTTCATGGTTAAGAATCAATAGTTGTAGTGAATAGTCATTCACAACAGCCACGTAACGGTTGTTGATCGTGATTTTTGTCAGTGTGGCGAAAACATTTGTCATGGCTAATAGCCAAGGCAAAAACATTTGCTATGGCTAGCCGTGGCAAAATAAGCTTCCATGGCAGATAATCTATGATTTTGCAACGGTTTTTATTTAATCATCACTAATAATAAGTGTTTGTCATGATTTTAGTTCATAGCTAATACAATTGTAGCCAATAATAAAATATTTTCTAGTGACATATATTATTCGCATGTTGTAAAAATGTGATTTTTGTATAATTATTTGTAAAAAGGCTTTATTGAAAATTTCAGTTTATAAAGTAATCAATTTCTTTGTGACCAATAAATGAAGCAACTGAAAAGTAATTAGGGTTTCTAGAAATAATGAATCAGTATTGTATAAAAGATATTTAAAATGTACATATTTAGATTTTTCGGTATTCAAATTAAGTTTAATGAGTTGATGAGATGAGTGTGTGCCATATTAGGCCCGACCTAAATGAGTTTGACTATTTAATTAGCCATCGTTCATATACTAAATAATTTTTTACGTTTAAAATATATTATAAATAAAATTAAAATATATAAACTAACACATCACATTGAAAAAATAAAAGAGAGAAAGAAAGAAAAATTAAATTTATCAAATAATATAAAATTTGAAAAGTTGCATAAAATAATTATTATATCAGTTGAGGGTTATTTTTGGCATTACAAGAAAGTGATGTTGCGGTGTCATTAACCGTCATTTGTGAGTAAAAAATGGGTTTTTTTAATATAATAGTATATATTTACAAATTTATCATTATATCTAATACGTGATTAATATATAGGTCAATTATAAGAACACCAACTTATAATTATGTGATAAATAAAATAAAACTTATAATATAACAAATTAATATAGTAAAATCTAACTTAATTTAAATTGATTGACATCTGTAATAATATACCATCCAGATAATGTGGTAGCGTTGGAGAAACAGTGTCCGAAAAAAGGCAGACAAAATCCTTTGGATGAAAACTAAGTAAAGCAAATTAGCAACTTTAATCAAACGTTTCCAATGCCAATAATCAAACTAGAATAATAATTAAGTCACAGAAGAGATATTTTTATGTATGTCAGTCGGCTTCAAATTAGGATATGTAGGGACTATTAGTTCTAAGTATCTTTACTCATTTTATTAAAATATCTCATCCTTGTTAGGATTAAAAATAAATTAAATGATTCGATTCTCGATTAAAATCAATTGATAAAATTTTGTTTGACTCGATCTGTTAAATTTAAGAAACCAAATTTGAACAAAATATTTTTGTTCGGTAAACTTTTGAGTTCGGCTCCAACTCGATTCGATTAGTACAGAAATAATAAAATATAATTAAAAGTATCAAATTGTTCGAGCTTGACTTGTATTTGATCCAACTAAAGCTCATTTGAGCTCAATTAAATCAATAATTAAACCATTTTGAAACGCAAAAGTTTTGAAGCTCGAAAATAAGTCAAACAAGCATGAATATAATATGCTCGAATCGACTCGAATTATTTACAGCCATAATCCCCACTTTTATTGTTTAGGTTTCATTTATTTGATATTGTTGATCAGTGCATGATTATTGTAATTGTATCTGTTAGATATTAATATTCGACAGAAATTATTGCAATTGATTTACTTCAATTAATAATATTCATCGCTTTCACTTTAAAAAAAAACACATCATTTAATCAACCACTACAAAAATATTGATTTTTCGCTACACTATAAATGACCACAGGTCAAAAATCACGATAAATCGACACTATTAAGTATTAACCACTACTAAACAAAACCAATGCAAAAAACTTAAATTTTTTCCACGATTAATCAATTTGCTATGATTTTTAGCCATAACCAAAGCATTTGTCATGGTTTTTGCCATGGGCAATGTTTTGGCCCATTTATAAAAACAACGACTAATGGCCGTTGCAAAACTGACCATGATTTTTTTCTTTTAATCATAGTAATTAATCATAAGGAAAAATCATATTTTTTCCAGTGAATTATAATCATAATTTAATCAATTCTAAAAGTTATCATGGAAATAGTCTCAATCATAGAGTCAGGTTTAACATACACGCTACCTTCAAGAGAAACTAGTTTCCTTTCAAGATTTCTTAATTAATTAAAATATTTTTTTCTTCTTGAGAAGTAAGATAATGTTTAGCTAAACTTATTTAAAATATTATTTTACAAGCTCGTAGATTTTAAGATATTGAATCTTATTTTATAAATAAACTCTTTAATACTGTTAAAAATATAAAATTATGTAGCATATAAAATGTTAATAACGACAATCTTTTAATTAATACGATAAAAAATGAAAATACTATTAAAATCTTCAAAATAAATTGGGATTCATCTTCTTACTTTGTTTAGATGAATTTATAAGCTCCTAAAAATTTATTTTTTTTCTTGTATAAACTCTTTCTAGAAAAGTTCATATATTTAATATCAGAACTTAGATGATATGTTTAATATTGGAAATAATGCAAGCAACTCACTTGTGATATTGCAGATGAAACAAACTATCCCCTATGAAAAATATATATATATATATATTTTACCTCCATATATTCTTTAAAATGCAATAATTTACCTTCTTATATTTTTTAAAATAAAATAATTTACCTCATTGTCTAAGAATTCAACCCGTTTAAGATTTGAGAAGCTTATAAAATTGTAAACTCTTTTTCTATAAAAGTTTAGAATATTTTTTAATATTTTATAAGATATTTTAAAAAATTTATAAACTCAATTAAACATCCTCTAACCTCTGATATTACTCTCAAAGTATGGACCAGGGCACTGGACGCCGCATATTCTACAATTTAATTTCCGCACCCGACCTAAAAAATTTAATAGATGTGGTCCAGGAATTCACCTTATTGCATCATTGCGTATATTTAATTTTCCGACAGTAATTACAAAAACGAAAAATACATCTCATAGGTAAATTTAATTATTACGGCAATCGTGTACATCTTCACATTACCAGATACAGGTAAGAGTTATAAGAAGGGACAATATACTTAGAAAGGTTAAATATTATAATATATTATCCTCCAAGAATAATTATGATTAACTTAATAAGACAGTCCACCGACCCTGATTAAGTATTTTATTCAATAAACATTTTCCGAAACTTTTTATGAAATCTTTATCTAATTTCACCAGCGTACTTTTGTTGGAAAAATTATTTGTGATAAATATATTTACACTTCTTGGTCTATGGTCTGTTTACACAAACTGTCATTGTCTTTTAGTTAATTATAATCCAGTCACCAAAAATGTCAATATTATTTACAAAAATCATCCTTACTTTTTGAAGAATTACACATACAACTCCCTAAAAAACGTCAACATCATTACACAAACTATCCATACTTTTTGAAAATCAGTGGTGATTTTTATAATTATACAAAAGACATAAGTGATTTGTATTTTGTATAAACAAACTATAGATTAGAGGATGTAAATGTGATCATCCCAGATTATTATTCAAATGAGGGTAAATGAATATGTACGTATTTATAAATGACTCAGTTGGTATTTAAATTTCATCAATATTGTTATTTTAATATCGAGTACAAAACTGATGAAATTGATATCATTGTAGCACCCAAATTTCATGGATGATTCAATTGGTACTCAACTGGTGTTCAAATTTTCATAAATGACTTAATTAGTACCTGAGTTTTGCGTAATTATCAAAAGAACAACCAACTGAAATTTTACATTCTTTCTAAGTATTAGATATTGAATATCATCAGTCCTAGGTTGATTGTGAAAACTATTACTCTTATCCATTATAAATTAATCTCACTGTAAATATAATTGCCCTTGCTACGTAATTAATCACTTCTCTAAAATTGTATATCAATTTTATAATAAACAAATTCCACTGATCTATAATTAAGGGATAATTACATCTGCACCCCCGATTTATAGATTATTTTACATAAATTATTCTTATTTTTTTAAAAATTACATATACACCCATAAAAAACGTTAAAAATATTTACACAAATTATTTTTACTTTTAAAAAAAATTACACATGCACTCCCAGAAACTTCAAATCATTGTACAAACTACCTAGAATATTTTGACTGTCAAAAATATTGCAAAAAATATGTATAATTTATATAAATAAACTATAAATTAGAGGGGGTAAAATATAATTATCACGACAATTAATTTGGAACAAATCAAGATTTTTCCACAATGAATGAGAGTTGTACAGCAGGGGGGCAACAAGGATAAATGACCAATGATGAGGCCTTACAAGAGACAACATATTAAGCCATCCTCAAATCCTTACACCAACAAATTAAGACACTCAATTCCAAATATCCCAGAAAAACAGTCTGAGAACTTGGGACCCTCTTAACAAAATTCACAGGTCACATGTTGTCATGAAATTAATCACGCCAACCTCATCCCCATCACATGTATCCTATGCCTCTGTGCCCCATTATATACCCCAAACACTCTCCAGCCAAGTGCCAAAATTCATTAATCATTCATCATGTCCTTCTTTTTTCCTCTTCCCCCATTATTATCATCCTCCTTTTCAAGATTCTTGTTTGGTTTCCTGATTATAACTATCCTTCTTCCTGATTTAGCTTCATGTTCCAGTTCTAATACTCCAACAAAAATTGGCAAAGGCTATCGCTTGATTTCCATTCAAGAATCCCCTAATGGTGGCCTGTTAGGCCTCCTCCAAGTGAAGCAGAAGAACAACATCTACGGCCCTGATATCCCCCTCTTGCAGCTCTATGTCAAGTAAGAATTATTTTCTCTCATGTTCTGTCAAGTTCGGCAGAACTAAATCAATCACAAAGCAAGTGTATCATGTTGGTCACTTCTTTGAACTGTCAACTAATTACACAACAAGTGTATTGTACTTCTCGTAGTTGATAAAAATCTTACCTTTGATTTCAGGCATGAAACGGATGCCCGTTTGAGAGTTCACATTACAGACGCAGAGAAGCAAAGATGGGAGGTCCCATACAATCTCCTGCCGAGAGAAACTCCTCCGTCATTAAAACAAACACTTGGTAGGTCAAGAAAGGATGCAAACACACTTAAACCATCTGAATACGCAGGAAAAGAGCTTGTTTTCACATACACGCCTGACCCGTTTAGTTTTTCTGTAAAAAGAAAATCAAACGGTCAGATTCTTTTCGATTCCACCTCCGAGGAATCAGACCCTTACAGTGGGTTGGTGTTCAAAGACCAGTACCTTGAGCTCTCGACAAAGTTGCCTAAAGATGCTTCTTTGTACGGGCTGGGAGAGAACACTCAGCCACACGGGATTAAACTCTACCCCAATGAACCCTACACTCTGTACACCACTGATATATCGGCAATCAATCTGAATGCTGATTTGTACGGGTCCCACCCGGTGTACATGGACCTGAGGAATGTAGAAGGAGAGGCCTACGCCCATGCAGTTTTGCTGTTGAACAGTAATGGGATGGATGTTTTCTACAGAGGGAATTCTTTGACGTATAAAGTGATTGGGGGTATTTTCGACCTTTACTTCTTTTCTGGTCCGTCGCCGTTGGATGTCGTTGATCAGTACACTGCCTTTATAGGCCGGCCTGCAGCTATGCCTTACTGGGCTTTTGGTATGTCTCCCAACACTTTTTACAATTTTCCAATTTTGCCACTCCTCTTTCCAAGTCTCAATATTTTATATAAAAATATTACATATCATATTATATATTTATACTAATATTATCTGCATTGAAATCACATAATTTTATTTATTTAAAAAAGTATTCTATACATCTAATTGTATAACGTAACTTACATTAAAGGTTCAATTACACACACTCCTAGCCTTAGCAAAATAATAAATACACGCTTTAATATTTTAGTTGTAATTTAACTACGCTCAGTTTACACAAATACCCCTTAAAATATATTACATTAACGATTCTGAAGAGATGTACTTGTAATTTTACAAAAAAATATGAGTAGTCTGTGTATTTAAACTTGATCTTTAGTGGATGTTAATAAAATTTATCTGACAAGGTATAATAATAATTTGGAATAAAAAGATCCGAGATCGCGTAGCTTAACCCGATTTTATTATGTTTGTTGCTTTTAAAGTTGTGTTATTTTCTTGAAAAGATATATGGTCATGGTAGCTACGCTTATACCTAAACAAGATATTTGTTGCCACTATGAGTTCATGCCAAGATAGCGACTTCACTCATTTTCTTTGCACTCAACGGCATTTCTCATTTTCATTAAAGGCGCATCTCCTATAGTAGAATTTTCCCAATTTAAGGAGTTGTGATAGCCCCAATTTCATTTTGGACCACGGCGAGATTTTCGCAACAGCTAATTTTAGGGTCCTCATTTATTGTGGTCAGTTATATTAAGACTTTTTCATGTGAAAATTCTACTGCCAGTATATTATATTTGTTGTATAATTTGTGTATAATATAATAAATAAAATTTCTTATATGAAATTTAAAAGGGATAATTACACTCCCCTTCTCTGAAGTTTGGTGTAATTACACGTAAATTCTCTATAATTTGAAAAATTACATTTAGTACCCCTGAGATTTGCTTCTGTCTAACAAATAGGTCCCCCTGTTAGTTAAAATTAACCAAATTTGTTGATATTAACAAAAAAACTAAATGAAAATCGATGTTTGCTCTCGATTGACTTATTAATGACTTAATGCAAGCCAAACAAATCATTTATGACTAAATTACCCTTATAACGGTGAAGATATACATCATCTCATGCATTAACGTGTGACGATATATAAGGGTAGTTTGGTCATAAAAAGATTCGTTTGACCTACAATAAGTCAGTAATAAGTCAATCGATGCAAAATTTCACATTTAATCTAATTTTTTTTAATAATATCAACAAATTCGATAAATTTTGACTAACGGATGAACCTATTTGTTAGACAAAAACAAATTTCAGGAGTAGTAGATGTAATTTCTCAAACTTCAGAGGTTTTACGTCTAATTACACCAAACCTCAGGAGAGTGGAGTATAATTATCCCAATTTAAAATTAAACTTTTCGGTAATATTGCAAAATATTATTATTGTAGTTTAACATACTGCCAAAGCACTTATTCAAAAAAGATTGGCCCGTTAATGATTAGGGGATATAACATAATAATTCTAATGATGTGGAAGGATTTCTTTTTCCCAAGATATTACGCCTCATTTCTCTTTTGCTCTTTTTTTCTGCGAGTCGTGTATACACACGTTGTCGATAATACATACATTTGTTTCATGGTCCAAGATTTTTTTTTCCTATTTTTATTTTCCCTTTAACAAATCATAATATATGATTGAGATGCATGATTTTTATGTATGTTGGTATTCTTTAAATCGTTACAAGTCAAAGATTACTGCACTTGATTAGCATATTGTCGGGCCAAATCAGGTCTGGACCCTATAGTGATTATTTTCTTCCAACACTATGATCTCCTTGTCATCTTAATCAATCTGTATTTTTTATTAAAAATATTCAATCTTAAATTTTAATATAGGATAAATTACATCTACCTTTCCTAAAGTTTGACATAATTATAAATATTTCTCGTTGTTACAAAAATTACAAATACCCCCTGGGGTTTGTAATTTTAACTAAATGCCTGAAATTGACCATTTTGCCCTTGAATATTTTTTTATTAAAATTATAAAAAATCGATCAAGGCAAATTGTATTATTGCTTCTCTGTGTAAAAAAATTTAAGAAACATCTCCTTGTACATTGTAGTCCAAAAAAATTTTAAGAATTAAATAAAAATAATTTAGTGCATAAGGGCATTTTGGTCAGTTCATCCATAAAAATTGATGAAAATGGGTTATTTGTTAGACGGTTACAAACCTTAGGGGGGTATTTGTAAATTTTCAAACAACGAGAAGGTATTTGTAATTATACCAAAACTCAGGAGAGGTAGATATAATTTACCCTTTAATATATACATATTAGGTATATTATCTATATATTAAAATGTAATATCATGTTATAATAAAAGATTCAGTACAGTGATTAACAAGTATTTAAATTCATAAAGAAAATATTCTTTTGATAATAGCCTTTCTGATAGTTGCACATGTGAAAGAAATCATGCAACAAAGACTTGTGAGTGGAAAATCTTTAGTCCGTGATCATGTAAAATATCTTGGAGCCCCACATAGAGCCATGTGTTTCAATCAGAGGCTTAATAGCCCTTCCCTTCTCTCTTCTTTTGCAAAATTCTAGCACAGGCTTAGTTCGACCGAACCTGAACCAATTATATAACAAGTGCAATACATTTGTTATGTGAATGGTGTACAATTCAGGAAAAGTGACCAATCACATAATAAGTGTACCACACTTACTTTATAAGTGATTAAATTCGACCAAATTTGGTCCGAACAAGAATTTTTCCTCTTTCTTTGTAGCTTTGTGCTTCATCATTGGCAGAAATCTACAGCTGGACCACAACAAAACTTATCCTCCTCATCCCACTTTCCTAGTATAACATTCTTTTCATATATTTATTTTCTGAATAAAAAATTATGTGGGATTAAACTTATTATGGTTACCTGAGTTAAGAAAATTTAATTGCTATGAATATTCATTTTACTGGAATTCATTGAAACATTGTTCAATTTGATCATTATAATCCCATTAGAACTCATTAAGCCAAGTCTTTACTATATCAAATATCATGGACGGGATATGGCTAGCCCATAATATATTCACGTAAAAGGGTAAAACTTTACATGTTTAGTGGGTTCGAATACGTGAAATTTAGATGGAGAGCTAGATGTTAACTACTACATTGCTATTTTATTTTTCATATGATAGTAATTTGCTCATTTGTAATATTACAGAGGTTGCTAGCATTTTTCCATATATATATATGTACCTAATTTTGTGAATCCTATACTATAATATGCTAATGAAAGTAAGAAATATTATGAGATGGTCAGATGGGTGTTTGAAAAATCATGTCCCTGATTCAAGTTTCATGCAATTTATAATACTAAAAATCATGTTGGCATTAGCCTACTCTTCCTTAATCTTGGCAAACAACATGTGGTCTTAACTCTTACAATTTGGTTATGTTCAGGATTCCATCAATGCAGATGGGGATACCGCAATCTATCAGTAGTTGAAGATGTAGTTGAGAACTACAAGAAGGCCAAAATCCCACTCGACGTTATCTGGAACGACGATGATCACATGGACGGACACAAAGATTTCACTCTCAACCCTGTCAACTACCCTCGGCCACAGCTTCTAGCCTTCTTGGACAAAATCCATGCCCAAGGAATGAAGTACATTGTTATAATAGACCCTGGAATTGGTGTTAACAAGAGCTACGGAGTCTACCAAAGAGGTATTGCGAACGACGTCTTCATCAAATATGAGGGCAAGCCTTATCTAGCTCAGGTCTGGCCGGGAGCTGTTAACTTCCCTGACTTCCTTAACCCGAAAACGGTTGAATGGTGGGGCGATGAGATTCGTCGTTTCCATGAACTAGTGCCTGTTGACGGTCTGTGGATTGATATGAATGAAGCTTCAAATTTCTGCAGTGGTTTGTGTACTATACCAGAGGGCAGAATTTGCCCCAATGGAACAGGACCGGGTTGGGAATGCTGTCTCGACTGCAAGAACATAACGAAAACGAGATGGGACGATCCACCCTACAAGATAAATGCATCAGGAATACAAGCACCGATAGGGTACAAAACGATAGCAACTAGTGCATATCATTACAACGGAGTATTGGAATACGATGCACATAGTATATATGGCTTCTCTCAAGCTGTTGCTACTCACAAGGCACTTCAAGGGCTAGAGGGAAAACGGCCGTTTATTCTGTCACGTTCGACATACGTTGGATCAGGGCACTATGCAGCACATTGGACAGGGGATAATAAGGGAACTTGGGAAGACTTGAGATACTCAATTTCGACAATGTTGAATTTTGGAATATTTGGAGTTCCAATGGTTGGATCAGATATATGTGGATTCTATCCGGCTCCCACGGAAGAGCTTTGCAACCGTTGGATTGAAGTTGGCGCGTTCTACCCCTTCTCAAGAGATCATGCAAACTTCTATTCTCCAAGGCAGGAGCTTTATCAATGGGAATCAGTGGCTGAATCTGCTAGAAATGCTCTAGGAATGAGGTACAAGCTTCTACCTTATCTCTACACACTAAACTACGAGGCACATACTACCGGGGCGCCAATTGCTCGTCCCTTATTCTTTACGTTCACGAATGAAACCGACTTGTATGGATTGAGCACACAATTCCTACTCGGGAGAGGCCTAATGGTGTCTCCAGTGCTAGAGTCGAATAAAACTGAGGTGGAAGCTGTCTTCCCCCCCGGAAGTTGGTACGATATGTTTGATATGACGAAGGTGATTGTTTCTAAAGAGTCACATCATGTAGTCCTTGATGCACCGTTGCATGTGATCAATGTACATTTGTATCAGAACACCATAATCCCAATGCAACAGGGTGGTATGATCTCAAAAGAAGCTAGAACGACCCCTTTCACCCTCGTAGTCGCCTTCCCACTCGGTGAAACGGGAGGAGAAGCCAAGGGGAACCTTTTCCTCGATGAGGATGAGCTCCCGGAGATGAAACTTGGCAACGGTTACTCAACGTATGTTGATTTCTATGCAACGGTTAAGAAGGGAAAGGTGAAGGTATGGTCCGACGTTGAAGAAAGCAAGTTTGCCTTAGAGAAGGGTTGGAAAATCGAGAAGGTAACCGTACTAGGATTACAAGGAAGTGGGAGCGCCATTGAGATTGAAGTCGATGGAAACGTCGTTCAAGATACATCGACGGTGGAAATCAGCACAACAGAACATGCATACACAGAGGGATTGGAAGAGAGTGGAGGTGATAAGATGAAGAATGTGATGGTGGAGGTTAAAGGGCTGGAATTGCCTGTTGGGAAGAAGTTTTCAATGTCATGGAAAATGGGAATCAAGGCTTGAAAGAAATGTGTTCTGTGATAACAATACATCTGCTTCCTTTTCAGTACTATAATATCTCAAATTGTCCTAAAACTTTCAATCTTTCCAGTCATAGTTTTAGGCATTGAAAGTATCCATCAAGGTTCTGAATAGAGAGGAGATGGCATAAAAGAACCTCTGTTCATCCTTTTCCATTCAGACATGCCAACTGAGTTTCTTCTTCTTGTTGTTGTTGTTGTTGTAGTCTTTGAAAGTGCTACTTGCAATAATTCTCTACATGATAAATTTGGAATTTTCAATTTGCTGGTAAATTCTTGGTGCCCCCATCCAATGTTTCCATTTGCTTTTTTGCTTTCACCAACATTATTTTAAGGTTAAATTACGTATACATTCATTGAGGTTTGATATAATTACAAATATTCCTTTGAGAAATTACAAATACCCTTGAGATTTGTGACCATCTAATAAATAACTCATTTTCATCCATTTTTATGGATGAACTGACCAAAATGCCCTTATGCACTGAATTATTTTTTATTTAATTCTTAAAAAAAATTTGGACTGTAATGCGCAGGAAGTTTTTTCTTAACTTTTTTATACAGATGAACAATAATGCAATTTGCCTCGACTGATTTTTCTATAATTTTCATAAAAAAATTAAGGACAAAATGGTCAATTTCAGACCTTTGGTTAAACATTACAAACCTCCGAAGGGTATTTGTAATTTTTAAAATTGTAATTATTAAAAATAATAAAGAAATATTTGTAATTATGTTAAAATTAAGTGGAGGCGGCTATAATATACCCTTATTTTGAAGTTCAAAATTTTCTAACTTATTGATCCCATACCTCATCATTCTAATTCCTTTATCACCATCGCACGTCTTTTCGGTGCCATATAAATATTTCTCCTCTAAATGCGCATCACTGCTGGGCCGCTTTGCGTACCATATGCCTTCCTTTTGTCCCATTCTCTATCATTCATCACCATTATTAATTTTTGTTACGATTCTGATCAAACTATCTTTATAAGTGTAAAAATATATCTTCTTATATATATATTAGTGTGTGAATATGCATAAGTATAATTTGGTAAGAAAAAGAATTTTTAACCTACAATAAGTCAATCGAAGTCAATATGAATTTCTCATTCAATTTTTTCTTCATTAATAGTAGCAAAATTGTTGAATTTTAACTAATAGATAGATCTATTTGTTAGACAGATTCAAACGTCACAAATACTAAATATAATTTTTCAAATCATATGGGGTTCACGTGTAATTACACCAAATCTTAGGGAGCAATGGCGTTGGTATACCTAAAAATAATTATCGTTTTTATATAATAAAAAAAAAATCATTATCAAGCTTGTATGGACTTTATAAACGTCGTATTCCATGTAGAATGCAAATATTAGCCAGATATTTTGTAGTTGTGGAAAGAGATATGTTGGGCTTGGCCTACTGAAACTCACCTTCATTACATTATCTAAACCCAGCTTAGTTAGTATATTCCATAAAGTGGGATAATTGCGATTTTAGTCCTCAAATTTTACCTTTTATGCAGTTTCAGTCCTTAAATATTTTTAGATTACACTTTTGGTCTTTAAACTATTTTTTTTTTTTTTTTTTGGCAATTTTGGTCATTCCGTTAAATAAACCGTTAAAGTTAATGAAAATTTCGTTTTTAGTAACAAAAACCGTCATTTTACTCCCATTTTGTACTAACTTTCAAATTTTAGTCCAATGCACTCATTTTTTTCAAACTTCAAGAGAGAAAATAAAATAAGATGAATTTAAGCAACCAAATTTCTATATAATCTTACTAAAATATTGTTGTGAAATGTTATGTCATAATCTCAAATTCAATAGTTTATAATGTTTGAGATTGTGGAATGTTATGTTAAATTGTGTCGATATTTAATTAATGCAATGATATTTATTTTTCAGTATTTATGTTGTTTTTTGTGTTACACATGTTGTAGGTATTGCATTATATACAAAATATGTTATTGACAATATTATAGTAAAATTATATAGAAATTTTGTTGCTTAAATTTATCTTCTTTTTTCTCTCTTGAAATTTGAAGAAAAATGAAAAAGAAAATGAGTGTATTGGATTAAATTTTGAAAAGTAATATAAAATGGGAGTAAAATGATAATTTTCGGCACTAAAAACGAAATTCCGTTAACTTTAACGGTTAAGTTAACGGAAGGACCAAAACTGCCAAAAAAATAATAGTTTGAGGACCAAAAGTGCAATCTAAAAATATTTAAGAACCAAAACTGCATAAGTGGCAAAGTTTGAGGACCATTATTGCATTTATCCCCATAAAGCCTAATTTAGTTAGTAAATTTGAGACCAACCATACAACTATAATTTCATTAATTCAAAATCTCATCAATCTAATTTAATGATAGATATCTTTTAATTTAAAATAATTAGTGATTAATTATAAATATTTGATGTTCGATCTTATAATTGTCAGATCATAATATTGTTATAAGCGATCTACTTAAAAATTAATGATATATATCTACAGATGAGTTTTTGATGCACTAATTTGTAAATATGAATTTGTCAATTTGAATATCAATAACTATGTAAGTAAACATTAATCTTATTTTATACAAACTTGTAATAATTTGTTTTGAAAGTTCTACCGAAATGAGTACAATCAAATCAAATATAAATATGATATACTTTTCTAAAATATTAGATCCAATGTTTTAAAAACCGGATCGTTCATTAAATCAGAAAATCAAGTGGACTCCGGGCCACTGGTTCAACCGTTGAGTCAACAGTGGTCGGACCAGTGACGTCATAAATACGTCATAAATAATTATTAATATTTTTAAAATAATATTAATATACTTAACAACCTATCTTTTTTTTAAATTTCACACTTTTTATTTGACATTAATAGTTCAATAGGATATATAATTATAATAAAATAATTTTGAAAACAAACTAATAAAGATAAAAAACAAGAAACATTGTACAAAGAAAAATATTTCGATTTTTTTTAGTTAAATGAGCAAAAAAAAAAAAACAAAAGAGGAACAAAAAATGAAGTAATGAACATTCCTTTATTTAACTAAAATCAATTAACAAATGTCACAAATCTAAAATTTAAATTTAACAATTTCACACTTAACAGTTAACAAAAATAATCTAAACTTAAGAGAAATAATATTTCCAAACTTAACAGAACTAATCTACACTCAAACTTAAATATTTCCAACCCATCATTACTATCTAATCTACCCATCTTCTACAATCTACACTTCTACAATCTATAATATACACTATACAAGTATTGTCGGTGTTGTTGAATGCTAAGAAATTGAAAATAGGAGAGAGAAATTAGGGATTTTGTAATGCATTTATACAGGATATTGACCCGGCCGGTTCAATCAACCCAGCACCGGGTCAACCGGTTCACCGGTCGAACCACCGGGTCGAACGATTTTCGCAAAAAAAGTAGTTTTTTGCCTCGTCCGATTTTCAGGCTTTATGCGGCCCGTTTTGTGGCCCAGGTGGCGGTTCGGGCAATCTGACCGGCCGAGTTGGGCTGGGTTTCAAAACATTGATTAGATCTGTGAAAATTTCGAATATTTCTTAAAAGTGGAGATCATGAATTTTTAGTACTTTCAAAATATAACTTGGGAAAATGCAACCTTATCTTAAAGCATTCTTTTTAAAAATAAAAAATAACATATTTGAGACATAACAAGTTGATATGCCCAAAATGGTCGGTTTATTCACGCTGTCCAGAACAGTAGAAAGATCTATCTACAAGGTGGAAGCCAAGGGAAATGATCCAACAGCCCCCAGGCCCGCCTAGGAAGTCCAACACCAAGTCCCCTCAGAAGAGCAGGTAAGGCCCTCTTCAAAGGAGGGAGCAAGGCCCGTGTAAGAAAAAGAAGGCCAGGAGGAAAGGACTCACGAAAGAAGTCCATCTAAAGTATGGATAGAGAAACCCACAAGAGAGGCCCATCCGAGCCCAGGAGGAGAGATCTATGGAGGAAAGACTTCGGGTGGAAGAGATGAGACTCAGTCTAGGAAGCCAGATAAGGCCTATCCAAACATCCCCCTATATAGGGCATATAGCACAACCACCTCCTCCTTTTCAAGAGACCAGTTAGAGTATGGCTCCTGGGAAGCTCCAAGGAGTCTTAATCCCCCAGAAATCTTCTACTTCAACGAACTCCGCCTATAAATATCAGCCCCTGGCTAGACGACTTTCGTTTTTTTTACATTCTGAATATTTAAATTATTTTTAATTTCGCTTGGCACATTTAATGCTCTTTATTCTCGTTAATTTTTCCTTGTATACAAATTTATTTTTTCCAAAATTGTTTACTGACTTTAGCATCGGAGTACTAATATTTTCTTTTTTAGGTTCCCTGTCCAAATTTGCAAAATTCAGTGTCCACTTCATTCAAGTCCAAGAAGACAACTTTGATTAAACTCTTTTTGCTCACATCACAAGTATTAACCAGTAATACATCATAATACAATTTATAATTGACAACAATTTATAAATTGAAATGCATCACCATTTTGGGGGCCAAAACAATTTCATGCAAATAAAAGAAAAGCAAAATGATAAATCACTCTCGAACTTATAATTTATTTATATAAATCACTCATATTTTTTAAAAAATTACGCACGTATGGAGCTATTCTAGCGAAAATTGTCAAGAAAAACGAGGATTACTGTCACAGGGTTTTTTTTCACCCAGCGGATTTTCTCGACCCTGTGCGGCACTAGCCTTCCCAAAGGCTAGTCAGCCTCCCGTTTTGGCCGTCCCAGCCCGGCTTGTTTTTCTCACACACTCAACTCTCGTGTTTGCACTCAACCCTCGTGTATAACACTCGTCTTTTATGTGAAAAGTTAAGATGAAACCACCCGTCCTTAGCATACATGCAAGCAAGCAAGAATAAACACATTCAAGCAACACAAGTATTTACGGGCAATGCTCAACGGCAAGGCCCAACCTTATATTTTATTCCAACATATAAAAATACAAGGACCTTTAGGCTTGCATCTAGGACCACTCATTCCTAACACTAGGAGTTAGTTCCCATCCTTTCACCTCACAAAATCAACAAGCCTAGGCCAAACTATTATATACAACCTACTTGACGGTTGACAGCCCCAACCGCTAGGCAAAACTGTCCAAAAATCGCCCACAACTGTCGTTCTGTGTCTGGACCAGTCTGCCAACCGCTGCCTGGAAACTGCATGCCAATTGCCGACCGTCTCCGCGCGCCAGTTGCCTGCGCGCCCGTCTGCCTGTGCCAGTCTGCCTGCACGCCTACACGCTTGTTCAGCCACTCAGCCGGCCACCTCGCACAGATCGTTCTGCTCGACCGTCATCATGCTCTGCCGGTCTGTGCGCACACTGTCTGCCGTCTGTGCACTCTGTCGGCCACACTGCCGACCCTGGCCGAGACCGTCTGCATGTCTCGCCCATTCTGCCTGAGGGAACCCGCACAGCCTTTGGCCAGTCTGCCCATGCTCGGCCCACCATCACTGCCGTCGTCTAGGCCTGCTCGACCATTCTGTCATGCAGCTCGTCTATGCCGTTTATCTACCGTTCCCTTGTTCGGCCAACGTTTATACCATATGCCTACTTTTTGACTTTGTGTTATGGCACCATAACGCTCATCAATACGCACCCATTGTTTCGCTCACCGCCGATACTTGCCTTCAACCTTGTGCCGGTTTCGTCCGACAACTTTGGTCGAGTTCTTCTAAGCTCGTTTGCCGCATTATGCCGATCAGCTGGAAAAGGTGTTACAATTACCAACATACATATTAACGGCAAATCTCGAATACTTAAGAATAAACATTTGACTGAAAAGGGTCATTGTCAGTGCTCTATTGCTCATAACGAAGTATCAGGTCCAAGAATAGAATCGGAGGTACGTGTAAGAAAATCTTTATGTAAGGACACGTCACTGTCACCTGAAATTCTCCCAATATACAGACGACCCACAACGTCGCCGTTTCACTGCACTCCACTGTCCCCAACACTCCAATTTGCTGGCATTTTTCTTTTTCTTTTTCTATGTGTTTGTTTGGGCGGAAAATTCAATTATTGGGTTGTAATTGCTTCCTCTACTGGTTGTAGGGCTGCCAGTACTGGCTTTAATGCAGCCCGGATTATAATTGATTTATACTCTAACATTCATTTAAAAAGTCAAATATAAAACATTCCATCCAAATCAATTTGTTAAAAATTAGTATAAGATCTTGATAAACATGTAATTACGATAATAAAGCCAATCAACCTACCTAACATTTGACTTTAGATGCCTTTAATTAAATTTGAAAAAAGAAATGAAATTATCTTTTATCTTTTATTGTTACTAAAAATTCAAATATAACATAATCGTCAATAAAATTATATACACTCTAAGTTTGGCATATTTTTTACAAGTTGTTTATTTTTTTCTTTTTAGTGACACTTCATAGTCCTGTAAAATTGCGCTTCATCTATATGTATTGTAGCTTAGGGGGTGCTTCTAGCTGCTTTAATTTTTTTATAAATAAATTCAACTTCTTTTTAGACTACTTTACCCTCGTTATAATAATTTCAATTCGATTGTATCTTTTTTAATGTACTTTTAAAATTGCTCATCTAAAGTTGATATTAGAAATTTTAAATAATTTGAATAATTTATCACTAACAAAATTTATAATTTCACATGTTTAATAGTTTAAAATTATACTATTTTATTTTCTATATTATATTATATTATTCCTAAATCATAGAAAAATATAAATTAAATTGTTAGAATTAATTAAATAATAATAATTATTTTGTCATATTGTAAGTTTATTATTGTGCATGAATGAACAATTATATTACATAATAATAGGAACATTATTGATTAAACATCCAATTTTTCTATTAGTATTGAATATTTTCATAATATAAATTATAATATTTTGTAAAAAATTAAATATGAGATATACTAATTGAAATAAAAATTATTATTTTCCAGGAGAAATAATTATTATAATAAAGAGATAAGTGCAAATATTAAGGCAAAATAGTATCTGTTTAATACATAGGGACAAAACGGTCTTTAATCAATTAAACGTGTTTTATAAGTGTTTTTCTCCCAAACACTACTAATTTAGCTTTTATCTGCTTTTCACTTTTTTTTACAAGCACTACCCATTTTTGATTCTGCTACAACTTTTAATTTTTTTTTTACGAGAATCACTTTTTTAAAAACAGAAGTTATCCCTTAATTCCTATAGCGGATACACGAAGTCAGTCGTTATAAATATTTCAAAAGTTTAAGATCAAACGTTCCAACAAAAAAATAATTCAACATAATTAATATGACAGTATTTTGTTCTTCACTGCGATGCCACAATATTTGATGATCACATATTTCGAAATCAAATTAAACTTATTTCCCTGCTTACATTTTGGCATAAGTATTAACTCGGAAATTTTTAATCTAAATTGAATTTGATCAGATCTGAACTCATTTCATAACGAGCGTACAAAATTATTCTATAATTAATTTAATTCGAACAAATTTATTTTAAGTAAACACTTTTTATATTAACTGGGGCAGCATCAAAATTTTCACCAAATTTAGCAACTTAGCTACTATTTAGCAATAACGTGACAATCATTCGTACATACAATGTATAAAATATCAAATTTCAGACATGTGGGGTGGGGGTGGGGGTGGTGGTTCCAGCAGCCACGCCGCATAAGAGAGGACACATGTCGAGCAGGCAGGACAAGTGTCGAGGGGCCTTTGGGGTTTTGGCGGGAAAGGAGGGGGGTGGCGGTGGCGGTGGGGCTCGGCGCCTGCGTCTATGGCGGGAAGACGAAGCAACCTCCCCCGACCTGGCCCACTCTCTCATTTGGTCAGCATGCGTGCCCATCCACGTATCATACATGGAACACATGCACTCTCTCACATGCATCATGCATGGTGTATGTATGTATGTATGTACATGGCTGCAAGAGTTACAGGCAAATGGCACGATCAACGTTGAACTTAACACGACTGCATCGATCAACGGAAAGAACAAGAAAATGTCATTTCACAATTCACAACTAGCTACCTAGGGAGTTATCAATAGTCAATTTTTATTCTATTTTTACGTTTAAATAATTTAATTAGATACTATTTTTCCATCCCAAGTTTGGATTCCATTCAGGCCTTGTTTATTTTTGGGGATTGAGTTGGAAATCACGAGATATCCTTGTTTACTTGCATTTAGGTTGATTCGAGTAATATCACTCAAACCTATGATAATCATGATAAAAAGATGATTTAAATCTCACCAGGCACACTTGAAGGGGATTGTACGTGATTTTACACATTTGTCCCTATGTATAAAAATATTTAATTTGAAATAATATTAGTCTTCCGAATACCTACAAAATTACGTAATCTTTTTCTCTCACTTGTCTCGTAAATTTAGTTTTATGCCAAAATTTATCAATACAAGTAAATAAAGTATTAATTAGACAATTCAATTACATCTCATATTTTATACACTATTAATCTATCTCAATTTAATTTCATCCTTCAAAATAAACAAGGCCTAAAGATTCCTGATTTTATTTATATTAAAATAAAACAAACATATAAACATACTTCAATTACGCACATATGGACGTAGAGGAACAATGTATAGATGTCACGTGACAGTAATGTTTGACACTTAATGAGACATCTGCATTTAATTCGTTTTGTGGATGGTGTGATCACGTGACACGAAAACAAGTGGGCGCAGGGAGTGAATGCATGGACCCTGGACCCTGGACCATGAACTACCGAGGTGTACGTACTGTAGAGTGCGGGTACGGAGTGGTTGGGGAACAGATAGTTACGAAGTTCATGGAATGAAAAAAATAAAAAATAAAATACAAAAAACTAAGAAAATTAAAACAAAAAATAAAAACAGGGGTTTATCATCTTAGGCAGTGTTCGAGTAATTTTAAGATTTATCTCATATGTTATTTTTTTGTAAATTTTATGTTTTAGGTTCAATTTTTTGTAGTGGTGTGATTTTCAACTTGAGTGAACTACTGTTGATTTTTACGAAGTTTACTCGATTCTAATGATGATAGGATGATGGAATTAGTGGTGTTGGATGTTAAGGTATCTGATATGCTCGTAAATCGTGATAGAATATAAAAGTCGGGGGTGGTTAGGTTGCCGTTATTACTCCCCTCCTTTTTAATTCTATTTAAAGATAATGTGTCAATAAGGCCTAACTTAATTGACGAAGCTGAGACATTTATTCTACTTAATAGTAGGTTTAGTTTTACTTTATAATAAGTGATTGGTATATATTGTTATAATTGTTGGTAAGTTATTAGATATAAAAAAATTTATATGAATAGTGATGTGGAAGTGCTTTTTAGTAAAAGGAATAATTGGAAAAAATGCCCTCGACACAATTGCACACCCCAAGTTTTAGTGAGAGAATTTTTGTATGAGTTTTCAAACCAGTGAATAGTAAACCCCCTCTTAAAAAATTACATATCTTGTATTTATAGTGATTTGGTTATTTTATGGTGAGATAGAGTGGATATATTTACCATATGGTCTACACAGGAAAATTACTCTTGTACCCTTGTAAATAAATTATAATTACTAGTGTATATATATATATATCATACAGCCCCCCACTCTCAAACGGAATACTTCGCAAAAAACAGTAATCCGGATGAGAGTAAGAATTCTTTGCAAGAAAAAATTGAAGTGTTGAATGCATGGGGAGAGTGGGTGGGAATCCATTAATTGTTCTCGAATAAGTTACTAGAAGACGTGTGAGTCGTCCGAAAATTTAAAAAAAAAAAACGTGGGAAGCATTTAGTGCCCCTCAAGTAGAACAATTATTTAAATTAATATTGAAGAGATTTTCCGAGAATAAGAAAACATAGGAAGCATTTAAGGCCCCTCAAGTAGCACAGTTATTTAAATTAATATTGAAGAGATTTTCGGCCCAAGAATTGTGGTGCAAAGCCCAACATGATAAATATATGCACCCTATCTCACCATAAAATAACCAAATCACTATAAATACAACATATATTGTTTTTTAAGAGGGGGTTTACTATTCACTGATTTGACAACTCATACAAAAATTCTCTCACTAAAACTTGGGGTGCAATTGTGTTGAGGGCATTTTTCTCGATTATTCCCTTTACTAAAAACCACTTCCACATCAAATAGTTATAATCCATTTATTCGAAATAAATAATAGCCCACTGCTTCATTTTAAAAAAAAAAAAAACAAAAAATAATATCATGGAGCATTTAAATGGTTTAATTTAGAAAATTACTCAAAGTACAAACTATAAGCTAAAGATAAATGCTTGGAAAGTCGAATTGAGGATTAAAACTAGAATTTGTCTATGATAGTATTTTTCTGGCCTAATTGGGTGTCATATATTATTTTAGGATAATAATTCAATGTCAGAAATATATGAAATTTTATTTTAAACTTTTAAGTAAGATAAAATAAAATAAAATAAAATTTAGGACAGGAAATCTATATAATCCAAACCAAACCAATTATGTATTACTTTGGACTTACATATTAATTAATTGTTCTTGCATATCTTTAATTAAGGTGAAGACAACAAATGAAATTTCTATTACACAAAGCAGACGAGGTTAATTAAAAATAAATCTGAGCAGAAGATATGTTTAGTGCTCAAGGCATAGTCACTTAATTACGTTTTGCCGGAAACATGACAGCATTTGTTTATAGTTTAACTGATGAGAAGATCCTCTTTTATCAACATGTAATAATAATAATAATTACATTATAATACTGATTTTCCCTGACGCACCATATAGAAATTGGCCGACTTCTTCAGACGTGATAACAAAATTTATTACGATTTAAATTGAACAATTAAGTGAAATTCAGAAATTACTGGGAATTTGTTGACTGCCTTTTTTTTTTCCTCAATAAAATGATATTCATTACATCATCTAATGCATTCAACTAATCCAGTACATTAATAATCCATATCAAGTACGATTCAATATATATATATATATATATATACTCGAGTTTTAAATCAATAAGTACGTTCAAAATCACGACTACCATAAAATATATACCCGATATTTTTATAAAACTTGCACCTTAGTCCTTTCGGCCGTGAGTTGTTAGTTTTTCACGCAAGCAAATGCCTCATTGTTGACTGAGATTCTGTTATCTATTTTTATCAATATATGTACTGGTGGATGAAGCACAGTCGATAGTGTGCAAAGAAGGACATGAATTTACTTAGTACTTATCTAATGATATAAAATTAATCAGATATAATAAATATAATTTTTTGTTATATATATTTTGTATTATGATTTTCTTCAAAATTAATTAATGAATGTGATAATTATCGTCAATCTAATGCCATGTATTTACAAGACCCAAAAAAAAAAAGTCCTGTAAAATTTATGGAGATAAAAATTATAATATAATGGAGAAAAAAGATAAAAAAAAAAAAACTACCACAAGAAAAAAAGGAAAAAAAATCACTTGTCATTTCTTTTTTATTTTTTGTATAAAGTTAATTTAGTCTATACACGTAATGCACGTCAAGGTAATTACTATACATTCGTCAACCCTAATAATATAATATCTATAGATATATAGGACAAGATATATCTATTAATATATATACATGACAAGATTTTTGACCACATAGGAATAGGAAGAAAAGACATTGAAACAAAATCAAATTTACTTTTGACTAGCAACAAAATTCAATATAAATTAATTAAGATTTGATGAATTTTACGATGATTTGGTGATAATATTAAACGAACACACCCAAATTCAAACAGAAGACTTCTCGAAAGAAATCTTGACTGCCTTCTAAAAAAAATCTTGACCGCAAACCATTGGACCATTCCACATAAAACCATTCTACCATGATTAAGTTTGATCAGACATTATATATAGCAAATTCTTTTTTCCTTTTTTGAGACCATATATACCAAATTCTGAGGATTATAAATGAAAATCGACTCTATTTGATTTTTAATTAATTACAACTCCAAACCTAAAATCCTGAAGATTAAGAAATTGAAATTTCAAATTATTTGGAAATTAGGAACATTCAACGCTAGTTATCAATTCTTTATAGTAAGCGTAATGATAGTAACAAACAAAGAAGGTAAGTTGAAGAAATTCTATAATTCTTGGATTATTTGTAATGTAATAAAATCTATGTAATGGTACTATAAATATTTGCTGTATTTGTGCCTTTTAATGTAGTGAGTTGTGACAATACGTAATCTGATGCAAGAAAGTGACATATCTGGCAATAAAATTTACCTAACATGCAATAAAAATTATAAATTCCATCAGAATATTGCATATGGATTACATAATCTAGACTTTTGAAATTTGGTCCATTGCAATTAAGAGAATTTTCAAATGTGACCAAAGTATCTGACAAAATTTATTACCAAAAATTAAATGTAACGCTCAATTTTGCACATAGTGTGAACGCTAAATGTACCATGACCTTAAATCAACAATGTCCAAAATTGAACATGTTATTGTACCAAAATATCCTTATAACCAATAGTATTTACACTGGCGACCATCATCTACAATATTAGTATTTTTTTAAAAAAGAAAAAGAAAAAATAGGGTTTCTAATTAGCTCCATAAAAAAAAAAAAAAAAACACTTGGATTAAGTGGCTAGAGAAATTGCATTGTTATGTTAAATGATGTTGTATATAAATATTGAGGAACTCCTCATAAAGTAGGAAAAATATATGTTAATAAAGAGGGTAATATCAACTCTTATCATCAATTTTAACTATAAAAATATAAGTTTATAATTTTATAATAAAATTGTGCAAAGAAATATACATATTGTTGTTATATATAATAGAATAGAGATACCTGTTCTGGAGCAGCATCGTCAAAAATTGAGTGCGATTTTAATTCCAATAGAGATTGTTCGGTGGAGATTACAAAATCGAAAAAATTTAACTGACTAAGGAGATTTAGATTGATAGAGTTACGTACTCTATTGCCGACGAGCGACGGATGAAAGTTACCTTATTCTGGAGAAGGTGTTGGTGATATATGGGGCCGAGGTTTTGGTTGAAGAGGATTTAGAGGTTCTTGATTTGGCTATGCGAGAAACAAATTTATCTCCGAGAGACGATTTTTCTTATAGGCCGAAGGAAAATATTTTGGATTAAACAAGCGGTGGTTGTCTGCGGTTCGGTGCCGTTCGAAGTATAATTTTATCTTTCTCAAATACCCGAACATTTTAGGGTCCAGGTTTTTATAACTGAGTTTAGTTGACCTAATTCCTAGCGAACTCTCAAGATCGTCGATTTTATGGTTGATTGATGGTCCAGATTCAATCTTCTCACTCTAATGTGATTGGTCCAGGTGGACGGTCGCTCTAAATGCCCTAAACATAAGTATCAAGGAACCAATTTTTATGAGTGTTTTCCTATATTTCATGTTTATATGTCCATTTAATCGCAATAACTTGAACATCGATAGCTTTAATTGATCAATTTTGAACTTTAACTAAAATATAAGCTAATAGCTCGTGACTGTCCGTATCAAGAAAAGACAAGATCACATCAAATACGACTTATATCGATTCCAATTAAGTCTAACATTACTAATTTAGACATCGATCGAGCAATTTACAAAAATATCTTTATCCGTACTATCTAAAATAATGATAAAAAGTTACTCACACATCATTATTAATTCAAATAAATTGTACTCTTTGAGGAAAAAAAAATTACCATTCAAGAAATTGAAGTGGAGGGTTCCAATTTTAAACAAAATAAAGGTTGATTGGCAATGATTCAAAATAAATCCCATAGTTCCATTCGTGTCAAGACACAAAAAAAGAAACAAATCAGAATACGAAAGCAAGCAAATATATACCAAAATTATTAATTAAAAAAAGAAAAATAAATTAAAATGATGACTCACTTACACAGTGGCACAATTGTAAATTCTCCCAACCACAGCCCCTAAATACAATCACCTGGAGATTAGCTGAAATAAGATTACCGGAATTCAGAAAACCGCCCGCCAGGTTAATACGTTCCCCAGTCGCAGCAAACAGTAACGCACACAACTATACGAGTACCCCCACGCGCCACGCCGTCACGTGATGTGCCAACCCTCGGAAAACAGTTCTTCTCAATTGGGTTCGTGATATCACGCGATGCGGAAGAGAGTATAACAAAAAGGCCTAGTGCTAAGGAATCATTCACCAACCATGGATGCATGACATGGGGATGGTCATGCATCATGGATGGCCATGGCCATGGCCACCTCACCATGCATTTAATACCATACCCCAAATACACAATACAAAATCTGCGTATACGCTATATATACGCCCCCACATACCCTGTTTGAGTGGCCCGTCTAATTTTTGACCGCAACAGGAAAAGCGGAGGGCAGAGAAAAACACACTGTGGGAGTGAGAAAAAAGACTCCAACGGGTAAAAAAGAAAAGTCAGACAGAGAGTGATAAAAGGACGAACCGTAGAGCCATACTGCGTATGTATGTACGTATGATTATTGGGTTTTTATTTGTTTGTTTGTTTTTTCCTTGAGATTTGCGTTCTTGGTCAGTCAATTGATGTGTTGTTGTTGTTGTTGTGAAATGAAAGAAAAAAAGAAAAAGAATTGAATATTGATAGTCTACTTTTTGCACTCTTATATTACACACACAACCACCATCTTGCTCAAGAATTTAGCCCCTTTTCTTGATAGTGGTAGAAGAGGTCTATGTCACTGTTGTTCCTGCAAGTTTTTTTCTTTTTTCGATAATACCATAACCCTGATCTTTGTCATGTTGTATGCTGGCAAGAAATCATAACCATAGATACCTAATCCCTTTAATACACTCTCCAGAGTGTTGCTACTTCTTCTTGGGTTCTTGATAGATATTGATACAGAGAGATTTATCTTTATCTTTATTATAAATAGGTGTATCTGATCCGACTTTTTCGCTCTTTTTTTTTCTTGGGTGTTCTGTTTTCTGAAGTGTTAAGAGGAGGAGGAGGAGGAGAAGGGAGGTTATTGAGACAAGGAGGTTTGGAGCAAGAGATTTTATGTCGGCAAGTTCTGATTTGGCTGTTGTTGTGTTTGGGGCTCCGCTGAAGCTCTGTTTCTCATCATCTGTTTCTTCATTTTCTGCTCACTGCATGCGAAAATCCCTCTGCTGTGCACTTCAGCAGAGCACCCGCTTTTTCTTCCCAACTGTTTCGATGCGTTTGAGGCCCAAAAGGTACGATCTTTCTTGATTTTGGTTCTTGTCTTTCTCTATGGCTTGTTTTCTTTTTTGTTGTGTTTTCAGTGGTTTTAGATGGGTTTATGGGTGGTTTTGGGGGGTTTTATGGCCTGATCTGGTTTATGTTTGTTTTAATTCTTGTGGGTTTTTTTCTTGTTTGTGTTGCAGGACTTGTTCTGGAGTCGAGTGTTTTGGGGGTTATCACATAAATCGATTATTCAGTATTTTCTTGTTCTTGAGAGGTCCTCTGACTTAACAACTCCTTGATTCAAAGCCCTTTGATTTTCTTGTAACCCTTTTTCCTTTTTTCTTCTGTTATTTAATTGATTTGTTCCGGTGAGAAACAATTTTGCGGGTATTCTTTTTGAGGGAGAAAGAACTATGCCGGAGCCTCGGAAGCCGCCAATTCAATTGAGTGAAGAAACTTTGAGCAGAAAGCCAAGAATCAGGCCTGAACCCGCTAGACCCATGAAGAAAGTCCGAATCATTTGGACCGACCCTGATGCTACTGACTCTTCTGATGATGAGGAAGTGTGTGAGAAGAAGGTTAAACGCGTAGTTCGTGAGGTTTGTTTTCCAATTGGAGATCCTTCTCGAGAGTTCAAACCTCTAGAATCAGAGAGTTCTATTCAGGACAGTAACAATGGTGAGAAAAACCCCAAGAAGAAGAGGGCTTTCCCCTTGCTGGAAAGCAAGCCCAGCCCTGTTACGGGTAAATACAGAGGCGTTCGGCAGCGTAAATGGGGCAAATGGGCCGCGGAAATACGCGATCCCATCAAGCATAAGAGGGTCTGGCTGGGTACTTACAACACTGCTGAGGAGGCATCGAGAGCTTACGAACTGAAACGGTTGGAATTCGAGGCTTTGGCTAATAGCATCGACTTCTCTTCGTATGAGAAGAGTTCGAATGATGATACTAACAGAACTGTTTGTTCTGTGGTGGTTTCTGAACATGTTGAGATCCTGAAGCAGCACAAGGATGCTGTTGTTTCTGCATCTGAGGAGGATTCTAGTGGAAGTGCAGCCTCACTCACTTCCCACACATCTCCGTCGTCGGTGCTCGAATTGGATTCTCTAACATCGGCTTTGGGAGCTAATGAGAAGCGTGAGGATGATGATAAGGCGAACGACGCGCCTGTACTTGAGAAGAAAGTAGCTGATTCTGGACTGATGGATGATGAACTAATGGCATTGGCACAAATTGGAGGAGAGATGGACTTGGATTTCGAGCTTGACTCCCTCATGGTGGGCGATGATTTCACCGCATCATTGGATGACTTTGTTTGCGACTTTGATGATCTGCCGATTTGTGGGTTTGACGACAGCGATGAGCCGAGCGCGTTGCCGGATTTCGACTTTGACTTCAACTTGGAGGCTTGCAATGAAGCCCTTGCTTGGATGGATGATACACCAGCTACTCTGATGAATGGAGGAGCACCACCCCTCAATATAGCATGCCCATGAGTTTTGCAGCTAGTAGAGTGATCTTATTAATATTAGTATATTTTAAGTTATTTACATAGAATGTTCTCTTCAAGAACTGGACAATTTAGTCTTGTTATAAGGGAGATTTTTGTCTGAGGGACGACAGAGTTTGAAGGTTCCTTTGGGTTTTCTTGCGCTGTTAGAGCCGTCCAAGGGGGCTTTCAAGCTCTGTGGTTTTTGCTGTTGCAGATTTTGCTTATTAGTGTGTTTTTGTCCCTCTTCCCTCTCTATCTTATTGATCTATATGTGAGATGTAATGAATTTCAACATGTTTTATGCAGTTGGTTTTTCCCCTATGATAATGGTGTTTGCTTTAACTTTTCTCTTTACTTGTACTTCCGTCGCGTCGGTTCAATTGATAAGAATGAATCACCTGTGTTAGTTCGATTCAATTGATAAGAATGAATCACCCGTGTTGGTGTCGGTTCAATTGATAAGAATGAATCACCCGTGTTAGTTCGATTCAATTGATAAGAACGAATCACCCGTGTTGGTTCAATTGATAAGAACGATTCATCCTTTGTCCGATGAGTTTTGGATGATTTTTTTTATGATAGGTAGGTAATTTGTAAGTATTGTCTTTGTAAATGATGTATCTTTTCCCTTTTAAGCTTATGTTGTAACATAAGTTTAGGTCCTGAGCTAAAGGCTCTCAAATTTTATTTTTGACTATACTAATATAAAAAGAAAGTGCCATTCACACTAACATACGACGATTAATGATACTGTTGCACCATTTTTTTGTGAAGCCAAAAGTGCCCCTCAACCAATAAAATAACTAACTTATAATTTAATGTATTAGTTTGTATTTTACTCTTATTTATAATTATACATTTTATATGCATATAGGAACGACGGGCCACGATAACTAGTACTATTATTAAAAAAAAGATATGTTATGTACACAAACCGACGGCTTTGACACCGCTGCATTAATATTTTGTGATCCAAAAAATGTCATTCAACTCATAAAATAACTAAGTTATTTAACTTCTAATATTCTAAATTAACTTAATTGCTCAATTAATATATTTTATTGTTGTTTATAATATATTATAAAGCTCGAAAGATTAGTTATTTTACACGTATTGAGATAGCGTGGCACAACGATTAATAATTAAATAAAAATAGACAGTTAAAATATCATTTTCGATTTTTTTAAAATTGTATTGCTAGTGTGCAAGTGCGAACCAATGCCTTTTCAAGGATCTTATGGTTGGGGGTTGAAAGTCACATATTCCTAATTTTGGGATTGGGATTGGAATCGGAATTGGAATTGGAATTGGAATTGGAATTTGGGGTTGTCGTTTAGTTGCATTTCGTTGTAGTGCTGCATATTCTATGCATTACAGTGTTGTACTATTTGGGGTGCTGGTCCCTTTTTTTAATTACTTTGATTAGTAGTAAACTCTATTTCTTTTTAGAGGGGTGATGTGTAAATGATGTTACTCACTACTCGCTCATTCTATAATCTTGGAGTTGAGCAATGATTGAAGAACACTCCATCATTGAGTGAAAGTGATTAAAATTTCAAAGAAATTTGTTTTATTTTTGTAAAGAATATCAAAAAGGCCAGAGTTCGATAGATATTTATACACTAGAGTCCTAATTTATGTAAAATAAATATTAAATTGGATAAATTACAGCAACCTCTCATTAGATTTGACATAATTACAAATATCCCATCGTTATTTGAAAAATTATAAATACCCTTCCAGAGGTTTGCAATTTTTAATCAAAAGTCTGAAATTGACTATTTTGCCGTTGAATTTTTTATTAAAATTGTAGAAAAATCAGCCGAGACAAATTGCATTATTACTCCTCTGTGTAAAAAACTTAAGAAATCTCTCCCTGCATTATAGTCCAATTTTTTTTAAGAATTAAATAAAAAATAATTCAGTGTATAAGGACATTTTGGTCAGTTTATCCATAAAAATGAATGGAAATTGATTATTTACAAATACCCCCGAATGAAAAATTATTGCTCATGTTAGCCGGTTACACCCATAAAAATTACAAATACCCATATGTAATTACCCATTTGTTAGACAGTTACACCCATTTATAAATTACAAGTTTCATGGAGTATTTGTAATTTTTCAAATAATGAAAGGATATGTGTAATTATGTCAAACTTTAAGGAAGGTAGTTGTAATTTATCCTATTAAATTGTATGATTTCTTAAATTAACTTGAAAATTTATGAAATTTAACTTAAAACATTTTGTAGCATATGAGAAATAATATTAACTAGAGATTAAAACACGTTTGACATGTACGTATGATTTAAATTTTTATATTGTTCGTCTAACTCAATGAAAAATTAAAAAAAATTAATTAATAAAATAAAGGGTGAATTACAATGACTTTTTCTGATGTTTGATTGTAGAAAAATCAGTCAAAGAAATCACATTATTGCTCCTCTGCGTAAAAATACGTAAGAAACCTCTTCTGCGCATTTTAGTAGAAAAATATCAGAAGATTTTAAAAATTAATAAAAAATAATTCAATTTTCATAAGGACATTTTATGTTCACTCATGAAAATGAATGGAAATGAATTATTGGTTAAACGGTTATAAACCTCAGGAGGATATTTATAATTTTTAAAAAACGAGAGAGTATCCATAATTATGAACTCAGGAGAGGCCATTGTAATTCACTCTAAAATAAATTAACTTTAAATGTGTACAGACAGAAAATAATTAATTAATTAATAGAAAGTAATTATTTTTAGTTAATGAAATTTTAAACAATTCATATTTTGCATAGTTACTGACCTCTAGCCTTCAGGCATCTCTCCTGGACAGGTTTGTATCTGAAATCTCCCATTAAATAATAATAATAATAATAATAATAATAAGTAATGACAGTTCAGTCACATAGGCGATGGCTCCAATATTCATGACGTTGATAACTCATGTTCATTTATGTCTATTAACTTTGGTCGTTTGTTGAAAATTATAAAATATAAAAAGGCTGCTATGAACTCTGCAGTTGAAAAAGACGCCTTTTTAGTTTTTTTTGTAAAATCATCTATTGGTCTTATTTTTTTTTTTCTTCGTAAAATTAATAATTATATAATTACATCAATATTTTAATAAATTAAATAATATAATACGCAATACATTAATATAATTAAATATTATGAAATAAATTATAAAAATTTCACATAAAATAAAATAAATACACATATATTCGATGACATTCAAACTCATGAATTCACATTTTTTTAATATAATATCAACTCTAAACATTTGATTAAGACATCATTAATAATTGAACAATGTCGTGTATTGTAGTGGAAATTTGGCTAAGGCCTCCCCCTCCATCTTTGACCATTAACTTCATTGTTTGTCTGGTGAGGAAAGTCTAAAATACCCTTGTCACGGTTCGCATTGAGGGGCAAAAAAGTTCGACTTGCTCTAATTTTACCTTATTACTTAACACTAACCAGTCTGACATACACGATGCGTGTGTATTTTAAAATAAATAATGTTGATGAATTTTTGAAAACATTAAGCGCAATGCTTTTTTTTTTTTCATAATAACATCAAAAAATAAATTTATATGCAAATATTTTAAAGAACAATTGAAATTAGATGTTTGTAGTTACTATCTTTGAGATTAAATTACACTTATGGTTTATGAGATGTATTTGGATTAAAAAAGAGAGGGTATTTTTGTCCATTTACTTAATGCACACCATGTTAGTTTTTTAAAGACCTTCCCATTTGATTATTATATAAATACTAGTAATTTGTGTCACACTCGATGTGTGCACAACTTCTATAATACTATTTAATATAAAATATTTATTATTTAAAGTATATACAAAATAATAAGTTAATATTATTTTTATAAAAAAATGGTGAAAAAAATAAATAATAATTAAAAAATAACTATTAAAAGATAATGGGGGAGTGCAAAGTTAGATGAGAAAATAAAAATAAATAAATTAAATATACGAAAAACAAACTAAAAGGGAGAGACACCAAGTAGGCGCTCTCCCTTATATAATAAAACCTCTATAAATTAATAAAGTCGGGACCACATAATTTTACTAATTTAAAGAGGTATTAATTAATAATTTATTAATTTAAAGAGATTTTTTGATTCAACGAACCTACATTATTCTTCATGAATAAGACATTCATTGTATTGCTAATTGAATGATGCCCATGTACATTGTGACTAATTAAAGATGCAGTACTGACTAATTGTGGTATGAGAACGCAACACATGAGCTTTTGAACGCAGTAAGAAAAGTTAGAGATGAATACAATTAGATTTAAATTTTAGGAAGAAGCAAACAACAATAGAATCATATTTTACAAAGTTGTCCTAGTTATATTTGTAATTTTATAAAATTATTAATTTATAATATTAAAGGGAACATAAATTTATATAAGGATCTTTTGAAAAATTATTATCTTATTACTTTATTAAAATTATTAATTTAGACTTTGAACTCAAATTCAATATGAGAAAAAATATTATTTTAAATAATTATGAATTTATCAAATATTAATTTATAAAAGTTCTACTATAGCATAAATAGATATGAACTCTTTGGAACTTTTTTAGTATTATAATAAATAATAGTACGTAATAACTACTATTAATTAACACGTAGAGGATTATAATAACTATTTTTGGTATACCTTTAATGTAAGTGACTAAATTAACCCCATTCAAAAGGAAAAAGTATGATAAAATCTTTGTCGTTTTATATTTGCTTGCATCTTTTCATTTTTTGTCCAAAAATACATATTTTTTTCTTCCTCTCTAATTTTATCATGCAAACTTTTTTACCATGTTTTCATATAATTAATTATTAGTATATATTTGATATGGGGTAATGCACGAGGCCCACAAAGGGATATACGAGGAATGCGATGAAGTTTGGTGTGTGGGAAAGTTATACGAGGCAGTAAAAAGCACGACGACTCGAGATAAAATATACGAGGACTGATGGAGAAGAAACGAGGAGTCGCCAAAAAGATGCCTGGGGATCTACTAAAATACGAGGGGAAGATCAGTCTAAGCCATCGAAGCAAAAACCGAGACGGACCCACGAGGCCAGAAACAAATCGAGGTATAGGAAATACAGGGAAATGAAAGATCTCACGGAAAATCTTAGCCTCGTAAAGTTAAATCTAGTAAGCAATCATGAAGATCTCTCAAGATAACAAAGGGAACCCCTTCGTAAGGGGGAGATTTCCCTGCACCCCGCCTCTATAAAAGCCCAGTCACCCCCAAGCAGGATGGCAGGCAAACAAAGAAGAAAAGAACCATACATCTCTCTCTTTGTGTCTCTGTTTCTCTATTATTGTGGCAAAAAATCCAACCACATCAAATTGGCGCCGTCTGTGGGAAATGGGTGAGTGAAAAATGGGTGGGTCATGAAATGAATATTTCAGCCCTATTGGAAGAGGCAGCGGAAAAAGGCGCAAGAGCCGCATTGAGGTGGATCCAGGAGAAGGAGGCTACAACACCAGGGTCTCTAGGAAACATGCGGATTCCAGGGAGAAGGAAGGATTGGTGGGGAGTAGTCGAGCCCCACAAGAACGACCGCCCCCAGGGACAATGGAAGATCCACGTATCGAAGCACTACAACAGTAGGTGCTGGAGCTAAGAAGGCAAATGGAGCCGTCGAATATCTCAACACGAAGGGGGAGTCCATTCACCAAGGAAATATTGTCGGCCCCCCTGTCCTCGAACACTCAAATCCCATAAGTAACTTGCTATAACGGAGATAGGGGAGACCCAAGAGACCATGTCGATTAGTTCGTGGCCGCCAATGACTTGGTCGACTTGGGGGATGCCTTATTGTGCCGGATCTTTCGCACCACCTTAGTGGGAAGAGACCAAACATGGTTCTCTCAGTTACCGCCCAATTCGATTTCGAACTTTGAGCAATTGGCACACAGCTTCGTACACCATTTTGCGGGAAACAAGCGATACCCAAAAAATCCGAGTCATCTCTTTTCTATAGTGCAAGATGACAGAGAGCCCACGAGCCTACGTACAAAGATTCGCGAACGAAATTATGGACATACCAAACATGAGCCCAGAATTCCTCTCTGGAATAATGGCCCAAGGATTGCAAAACGAAGGATTCGTGGATTCCCTCATAGGGGAGCCCGTAGCAAGTTGGGACGAGTTGTTAGCAAGAGCCGAAAAATTCATCTTGATAGAAGAATCGAAGAGGACGAAGAATTCTGGCCGCGCTCGGTCACTCACCAACTGAATGTGAAGAAAGAAGCTGTCCTGGTCAAACAGAAAAAAAAAAAGAACTTTGGAGCAGAAAGAAACCGAATCATTCAAGAAGAAGTGAACAGACTACTAGAAGCTGGATACATCAGGGAAGTAGCTTACCCTGAATGGTTGGCCAATGTTGTTTTGGTTCCTAAAAAGGATAACAGTTGGAGAATGTGTGTCGATTTCACGGATCTAAACAAAGCTTGTCAAAAAGAACCATATCTGTTGCGCCGCATTGATCAACTAGTAGACTCAACCACGGGTTTGCGGAAGATTGAGTATGCTCGATGCGTACCAGGGATACAATCAAATCCAATTGGCCATAGATGATCAAGAAAAAACCAGTTTCATCATCGAAAGAGGAGTATATTGCTATAATGTTATGCCCATTGGGTTGAAAAACGCTGGAGCAACGTATCAAAGGATGGTAAATAAAATCTTCGCCGAACAAATAGGGAGGTATACATCGATGACATGCTGGTGAAAAGCTTGCGGATAGAGGAACATCAAACGGATTTGATGGAATATTTTAAACAATTGAGGTTTTACGGGATAAAACTTAACCCCAAAAACTGCGTTTTTGGGGTCGAAGGTAGAAAATTCCTGGGGTATTTGGTAACGCAGTGCGGCATCGAGGCAAACCCAGATAAAATATCCTCCATCCAGCAGATGAGGGAACCTCGAAACATTAAAGAAATCTAGCAATTGATGGGGAGAATGGCTGCCCTAAGTCGCTTCATCTCTAGAGCAGCGGATAAAGACCTGCCTTTCTTTAAAATACTAAGACAAATGAAGGGTTTCCAATGGACGGAAGAATGCAGTCGTGCATTTAAAGAGCTAAAAGAATACCTGATGCGACCCCCACTCTTCAACAAACCTGTAGAAGGAGAACGCTTATGGGTTTACTTGGCCGTTTCCGAGGAAACTGCCAGTGCTGTGCTCACAAAGGAGAAAGAAGGAAACCACTGCCCGGTATATTACACTAGCCATATGTTGCAAGAAGCGGAAACCCGATATGATCCCCTGGTTCGAGTAGCACGAAAGCTACGGCCTTATTTTTTGGCTCATCCCATCACCGTCCTGACCAATCAACCATTAAGACAAGCATTGCAAAACAACATGGGAAGTAGGATGGTCAGATGGTCTTACGAGCTCAATGAGTTCGATATAGATTACTGGCCTCGGAGTGCGATAAAAGCCCAAGTCTTAGCAGATTTCATAGTAGAATCGCCTCAGAAGAACGAAGAGCCCGGGGGAGAGTGGACAATGCATGTCGACGGCTCGTCTACCGACAAACATGTGGGAGGAGGGATCGTTTTGACTAACCCTGAATGAGGGGAGCTTTTGTTCGCCGTATCATTTGAAACGATACTGTCCAATAATGAGGCAGAGTATGAGATCCTCCTAGTCGGAATGAGACTATCCCAGGAGTTGGGTATACGGAGAATACGGGTTTACAATGATTCACAATTGGTAGTAAAGCAAGCCGAAGGGAGGTTCGAGGCCCGGGATGACAAAATGAAAAATTTGCTGGAGAAAGTTCAAGAAAAAAATAGTGCAGTTCGAGACTTTTCACCTCATACAAATTCCCAGGATGGATAATAAACAAGCTAACAGTTTGGCGAGGATAGGGGTCAACATAGAAGGACTAGATTCGACGCCAATCTCCTTGCTCAAAGTATACCCAGAAGGACGAACAATGGAGACCCATGCGGTCCAACAAATAAAATTAGAATCCTGGATGGATGGAATACGAGCTTTCCTCGAACAAGGACACTTGCCCGCCGATTGGAACGAGGCCCGCCTCGTAAAAAGATTATCCGAAAGGTTTTTTTTTGGATCAGGGACACCTATTCAAAAAGTCGCTCACCATGCCAGCGCTACGATGCTTGTCGCCCGAAGAAGCGCTACGAGTCATGAATGAAATCCACGGAGGAAGTTGTGGAAATCATGCTGGCGGAAGGAGTTTGGCCCTAAAAATTACGAGAAACGGATACTTTTGGCCAACATTGCTTCGTGATTGCATGCAGCTCGTAAAAAGGTGCCCCCATTGCCAAATACATGGGAATATATGCCGAAACCCATGGGTTAAAATAGACTACACGCACCGCACATGGCCTTTTGATCATTGGGGGATAGATATAGTCGGACCCTTCCCCCCAGCGTAAGGGCAAAAAAAGTTTTTAGTGGTAGCGGTTGATCACTTTACAAAATGGATAGAAGCAGAACCTCTCGCTCGCATCAACGAGGGAAGCATGATCAATTGCGTATGGAAAAGCATCGTGGGAAGATTTGGGATTCATAGGAAAATCACTATAGATAACGGTACGCAGTTTTAGGGGAAAAAATTCCGCGAATGGTGCGCACGATGGAATATAAAACAGATCTTCACATCGGTTGGAAACCCGAAGGCCAATGGACAAACGGAAATCAGTAATCGCATCTTGTTGCAGAACCTTAAAACCAAGTTAGGAAGACTCAAGGGAAGATGGGCAGAAGAAATCACGGGGATACTATGGGCCTATCGAACGACGCCACGAATAAGCACGGGAGAAACACCATTTTTTTTTTGTGCACGGATCTGAGGCATTAATCCCGGCAGAAATAATCGAGCCAACCACACGGGTCCTCCGATTCGAAGAGGAAGAAAACAAAACGACACGCCGTCTCGATTTGGATCTGGTAGAAGAAAAGAGGTGGGTGGCTCGAATTCACTTGGAAAATTATAAGCGAAGGGCTATTCGAGCATATAATGCCTCGGTAAAAGAAAGGTCGTTGCAAATCGGAGATTTGGTTCTGGAAGGGTTGAAGTACAAAAAAATGTGGGAAAACTTGATCCTAAATGGGAGGGTCCATATCAGATTATCGCCTTACAAAGAAAAGGAACCTACAAGTTGGCTACCCTCGAAGGGAAAGAAATTCCTCATACCTGGAATATTCAAAATCTGAAAAGATTTTATTGTTAAGGTCGACAAGTTAAAAGTTATAAATAAAATTCCAGGGGAAGTATCTTTTATAAAAATCTTGGTACCTCTCCAAGGACCCGTGGAAACGCGATGCCCCTTATGATAGCCACGAAGGAGTTAAACGCCATAAAAGCAAAAGGGGAAATCAACCCCATAAAAAGGAATACGACGCTTACGCCATAAAAACGAAAAGAGGATTTAACCCCACAAAGGAGGATACGACCCTTATACAAACCAAGGATCCTTACAAGTACGACTAACATAAGCAAAATGGGAAATCAACCTCATAAAAAGGGATACGACCCTTACGCCATAAAAACGAAAGGAGGATTTAACCCCACAAAAAAGGATACGACCCTTATACAAACCAAGGATCCTTACAAGTACGACTAACATAAGCAAAAGGGGAAATCAACCTCATAAAAAATGGATACGACCCTTATGAAATACAAACAAAGGATCCTTACAAATACGACTGGCGTACAACGATATCAGCCACGCATACTACCAAGCAAAAAGGGGGAATAAGACCCCATCAAAAAAGGACCTGCCCCTTATAAAAAAAAGAAAAAATATAAGGATCCCAGAAACATAACTAAGCTCCAAAAGGCCCATCTCCACCTATACGACCGAAGCCATCTGCACGAACGTTGAGGAAGCTGAAATCAAAGTCGGGAGGCAAGTTACCCAAATTTGTAAACTGCCCAAGACAAGTAGAAAAACCATCCATGTAGAAAAGCAGACCCATGGCTACACACGTCATCAGCATACTCTTGGGAACTTTTATACAAGGTAACTCCAGCAGTCATCCCTTCATCTCGACCTCGAGTGTAAGCTTGAACGGTAGAATTTTTCATTGCCACGTTCTCCATAGTTAGCAAAGTCAGCTGACGCTCTTTTCCACAACTTGAGCTCGAAAAATCTCCACCTCTGCTCGTATCTTGTTTTCCTTCTCCACAGACTGAGACTTCTCCTCGTCGAGACGACGCTGACATACGACTAAATTAGTTCGCACCTCTTGCAATTCAAGGCGAATAGCTTCTAACTCCTTGCGCATGGCTTCGTACTTTTCCAACATTGCGGTTATAGCGGCAGGAGTCTGAAAAAATACGAGCAATAAAGGATAAAAAATAAATGAGGAATCCAAAAGTGCCAAAAAGAAGAATCTCGAGGACTAACCGTAGAAGTTTGGGCAAGAATGAAGTGGCCTAGCCCCATCATAGAACGAGTTGAGAGGGACTCCACATCAGAGCGATTGACGGTACGGACCTGGTTGAATACACCTGCAGCTGGGTTCAAACGAGGCGTCAACACAGGAGCCGGGAACACAAAAGAACCAGAAGCTACGCCAACAGGGGGAGGACTCGACGGAGGAACTGAAGACTCGCCAAGGTGAGGTTTCCCTTGGGACGATGGGGTAAGTTCGACAGGAGGAGGGATAGGTGATGCCGATGGAGGAGTAGAAAGTGGAACAGTCTCCTCAGGAGAAGTGACAACATCAATGATGGGGGTCCCTTGAGGATAGGCTGCCGAATAGGATTGCACGGTGGGAGGAGTGATCGATCGGGGACGACTCGAAGATGGAGGATCAGAAGGGGTGGCACTGGCAGACCTTGCCTCAGGACTCAGAGGAATGGCGGGAACATCCTCGGGAATGAATTTGCGGACAGCTGCGCGATTCATCATAGTCTCTACAAAAAGAAAAAATATCATACGATCAACATAAACATGTAGTGAAAATAGAATGGGGGATAGGTACTTACGAAAACGAGTGACCGGATCTAGAGGACCCTTATAAGGATCGGGAGCCGGGTGTATCCCGGCCACAATAAGAAGTTCCTCCTCCAAAATAGCTTTGGCATTAAAACCATGGGCGATCAGTCCCATATCCACCATGTTTCGCTTGATTTCCTTCAGGTTCAGAGATGGCAAGGCATTTAAGGAATGACTCCAAGCAAGTGGGACGTCCCAAACCTCCTTTTTGACGAAGAAAAAATGGGCTTTCCAAGCGCCATGGGAGAGAGGTTTCTCTCTGATAAAAGTCAGACCAGGGCGAGGGAAAAGGTAAAAAAAGCACTCGCCCGTCGTGAGTTTTGGGGCGTACACTCCCAAGAAATTCTTAGCGGAAGGCTCAAAATGATATAGACGAGAACACAATAGGAAACCCACTACTAACCGATAAGAATTGGGAAGCAACTAGCTAGGAGGAATTCCCAAGATATTGAAAATCTGAACCATAAGATCGGGCAAAGGAAACCTAAGACCCGAAGTCAATTGAGATGCGTAAACAGTAAGATAACCGGAAGGAGGATTATTAGCACTTTGAGATGGAAGAGTTGGAGCCATTCGAAATCTATGGGAAGAGCGACCTGATCGACTAACTTTTTTATGGACTTCTCAGACATGGTGGAGGAAATGCCAGATATTACGGCTAAAGCCTCGCTGGATATCTCGGTCGAATGAGGGGGAAGGTTTTACCCCGACGAAAAAGCCCTGGACCTGCGAGGCATTTTTCCTCGAATTTTTTGAGGAAGAACACGAGAGGAAGGAGGAGGAGAAGATGGACCAGAAGAAGCGGAAGAAGTCCAGTCACTAGTAGTGACACTATCCAAGCAACAATGCCAAGAGAAAACCTAACCCATCCACACCAAAAGACATGCAAGAAGGAAAAGAGGAAAATACCTCGAAAAAACTGGAGCCCACGAATGAACCTTGAAAAAACGACTGTAAAAATATGGAGTAGTGAAGGAGTAAAAGGATGGAAATTTAGGAGGAAGGGGAAGAGTATTTAAGGGAGGGGGGAGGTGAAAAAATGCTTGAGTTGGAAAGCCGCGTGGACCCTCAGGAGGCGTCATCAAAATGGTGCAAGAGAAGAGAAGGGGATACGTGGTAAACCTAAGACTGCGGACGGTCAGACTACTATAGGGAGGTAATCATGACAGAGATAAGTCTTAAACCCATTTTTATCCAAACCGCCAAAACGAAAGGGATAAAAAAACCTTTTGAAATTTAAAAGATAAAGGGGGATTCTATCTCAAAACCCCTTTGTTTTCCTGCCAAAAGCCTCTAAAAAAGAAAGAAATTCAAAAAGGTGAGGATAATACGAAGCCGCCAAACAACACAGTCCCCAAAGGATACGAAGGAAGTTTACTTCGATACGAAGGAAGTTCGAAAATAAGAGGAGAATACAAAGCCATCACACAGCACAATGGATACGAAGCAAGTTCAAAAAGGAGAGGAGAATATGAAGCCGCAAGCGACACAGTCCCAAAGGATACGAAGGAAGATCACTTCGAGCCTTTTCGTCTCAACAAAAAGTCTCTGAAAGGGAGGGGGGAACAGATGATATGGGGTAATGCACGAGGCCCACAAAGGGATATACGAGGAATGCGGTTAAGTACGAGGACGGTGTGTGGAAAAGTTATACGAGGCAGTAAAAAGCACGACGGTCCGAGATAAAATATATGAGGACTGATGGAGAAGAAACGAGGAGTCGCCAAAAAGATGCCTGGGGATCTACTAAAATATGAGGGGAAGATCAGTCGAAGCCATCGAAGCAAACACCGAGACGGACCCACGAGGCCAGAAACAAACCGAGGTATAGGAAATACGGGGAAAGGAAAGATCTCAAGGAAAATCTTAGCCTCGTAAAGTTAAATCTAGGAAGCCATCATGAAGATCTCTCAAGATAACTAAGGGAACCCCCTCGAAAGGGGGAGATTTCCCTGCACCCCGCCTCTATAAAAGCCCAGTCACCCCCAAGCAGGATGGCAGGCAAACAAAGAAGAAAAGAACCATACATCTCTCTCTTTGTCTCTGCTTCTCTCTACTATTGTGGCAAAAAATCCAACCACATCAATATTGTATTTTAATTTTCAAATTATAACATATTCCCCTTCATTTTTTCTTCATTGATGTTGAGGTTAATTGATTTGGTGAATGATTACGACCATCATCTGTTCAATATAATCTTCGTGCTACACCATACTCATACACAATATTATACGCCATTTATCCCCACTACCTCTTGTAACTTATTACATTATTGTCCACTAATTCACATTGAAATGGTGTGATTTCTACATCTATAAAAAGGGCATCATTCTTCTTGTTGACATACACATATATACAAGATATTTTACATACAATTAACCTATAATAGAGAGTTATATAAGTGAAGGAATGTGTTCTTTTTTTTGTGTGTGTGAAGTTTTGGACTTTACAACTTGTCCAGAGTGAGTTAGAGTTATACAATATTGTTGAGTTGTGGTACACTGAAGCGAACAAATCAAGAGTGATATTGGTGAACCAATGAGAATATTTTGTTGCAATGGACTTGAATCTTCTTAAAGAGAGCGAGATACACACGTCTTAACCTGAAAATATTTTACATCTTTTCAACTGTAATTGTTGTTTTCTACAACATTAATCAACAAATTATCTTAATGATGAAAGTATCAACTGCATAAGTAATTTGAATTGATATAGAAAAAATTTAAGTACGCACATCAAGTGTATCACTCTTCCTAGTTATTATTAGGTAAAAAACATTTTGCCCTTTGAACTATAGTCCTTTTTATACTTTATTAACTTTTTCTTTTCAACTTGTCATTCGAATTATGGGAATTTTTCAAGTTACACTTCAAATCACTTTCTGATGGAATTTTTCTTTTAAAAATAGTCACATGCAACATACATAACAAATTCGTGTAGCTAATACGACAAATTTTTACCAAAAAATTGTGTGAGATCGTAACTTGCAAAACTCATGTAATTAGTATGGCAAACTAAAAAAAATAATAATAAAATCCCAAAAACAATCATAGTTGGAGGGCAAAATATTTTTTACCCTTATTATTATTAAGGTAGCCAAGAATGAAGAATTTTGAGTTGGGAGGGGAGCTGGTCTTGGCATGTGGAAATGAAATCTTAAAATGGGTGGGGCATGAAATGAATGGGTTGGTAGGTGGGCATTTTGACACGCGTATATTTGTTGCTTGTTGTGTATCACAAAATCAATTAGCTTTACACTTTGATGGGCCTAACCCTAATCAGAAAATAGTGGTAATAATTGTCAAAATTTGAGTGCAAAGTCTGCTGTCATAGAGACATAGAGTAGGTTGCCAGAAATTTGTTTCCTACAGTCAAATTTTAATTATTGTAATGCAATGTGACGCCAATCCACCCACACTCAGACTTATGATCTATCTCTACATGTCCTCCCCACTATTTGTTCATTTTCGGAACAATTACATTTACATTCATATATATATAATTCAGTTACATAAATTATTAATTTTTTTTAATTATATAAACTATTTCTAACAGTAAAAAAAAATAGGTGTACTTGTATAATTACGTTGATGTTTATGGGGTTTATATGTAGTTTTCTAAAAAGAAATGAATATTTTTGTAAATGGTGTTGACAGTTAAATTACTTTTTTGGTCCCAAAGAGAGGAAGGATTGTATTTTTGGTCGCATATTTAATGGGTTTTTGTTTTTGGCCCCAAAACTATTAAAAAATTTGCAGATTTAGTCCCAAAAGTCTATTTTCATTAAGTTCTAATGGCAAGTGACAAATTATCGTTAACCCTCAACTGTTACTGTTGACATAATTTTTTTTGAAATAAATTGGTTAATAGTTAGGTTTCAAATTAAAGTCCAAAACAAATTTGATCTTTTCGTGCCTTAAAGACGATAAAATTGCATAACTGTCCATACTAAATTTGGGTCTTATGTATTTTGATTGATTGATCCAAACTAATTACAAGTCATATTTTATTTTGAATTAGCTAATTGGCTCCAAATATATTTAAGTACAACTCGATAGCTGATGGATTTATATAAAAACCCACGATGTTCAAGCCCAACAAACGTGAGTCCAAGCTACTGTAACACTACTTATGCCTATAAATAAGGGCCTTCATCACACCACAAGGGAAAACATTCAACACAAGACAAAAGGAGAGACAATATAAACCACTCCATACAACAAAATAAATCTGAAGGGACCCAAGTCCAAAAGCTATATGCCACGACGAAAATCTACGACTACAAAGGTTCCACAGTCTTCCACGGCATCAAATTTCAAACATTGATATCAAATTTCAAGGTGACACCTAGTTTGTTCCACAAATTCAGAGAAGATTACACATTTACCTTAAAAAACAAGCTTTAGGCCCTTGGATCAACATTCGTAAGGAAGAATCAGGGGATTACATCCAAATCAGAGATTGTATCTACTTTTCCTCTAATTAAAAAAAGTCATTTGTCCATGTTTTTCTTGTTTCTTAATTATTTTTGCAGACACGAAATTTTATATGAACAATTACATTGCTTTTTTAGTCCCACAAGGAGAGAGGTTTTGCTTTTATGATCCAATAATTTATGAAAATTCCTTTTGGTACCAAAATTGTTAAAAGATTTGCAAAGTGAGTCCCAAACCTTTATTTTTTTTCAATGTTTACCATTAATCAATAGTAATTCACACAACATTTGAATTAATTTTATTAAACCGACAATCACTTTTATCCAATCGTTATTGAATAGACTAATAATTTATTTATTTATATTTATTATAATATAATTTGTAATTTTTAATATAAATTATTATTATATTTACAATACAGATTAATAAACAATAATATTCAACCTATAACTATAAAATAAAAATATTTTTTATTTTCTATTACTAGCCCAGTAAAATATTTCAACAATTGAGTAATTTCAAGTCACATACAAATATTTATTGCTTGATCACATAAAAATTGTTGCACAATAATGATTTTCTCAATCACATTATTAACAATTTCTATTGGCTAAATGCAATGTTATTTTTTTGTATTCTTTTATTTTATAGTTGTGGATTGTACTTTGTTATTTGTTTATCAATATAAATTTAAATATAAATAATAATTTATATTAAAAATTATATTATAATAAATATAAATAAATAAATTATTAGTCTATTTTAACAATGATTGAATTGATTGTTGATTAATAAAATTGTGCATTGACCTATTGATTAATGATTAACAAAAAATTGATAGAAATGATGTTTTGGGACTAACCTTGCAAACCTTTAATAGTTTTGGTACCAAAAAAAATCCGTAAATTGTGGGACAAAAAAAGCAAACCCCTACTTTTGTGGGACCAAAAAAGCAATTTAGCAATTGAGGTTAACGGATTTTTTTCCACTTACCGTTAAAACTTAACGGAAAAAAACTTTTGGACTAACTTTGCAAATTTTTTAATAGTATTGGGATAAGAAAAAACCCCGTAAATCATGGAACAAAAAATGCAACACTCATTTTTTTTTTTTTTGGACCAAAAAGACAATTTAACTTAAATTGGTGTTCCTGGTAGGTGTATATATAATATTCTAAAAGATAGAAATTATTTATATAAATAAATCATATGTTATGGAGTGCAGATATAATTATCGACATGCTATATATAGCCCTCTAAAAGTTAGTCAAGGGAATCGCAATTCTTGATCCTTCGCCACTTAGATTTGGAACTTGAATTTTAGGTTTTAACATTGAAAACGAAACAAGTTAATTGTCATTTTATTTTTGAAGAGGAGTTCCAAATTAGTACATATTACAAAACTAGCCAAAACATTACTTTTGAAAACAGAAAAAAAGTGGCATATATAAACCCTAGTCCGTCACTCATGTCATGTATGTACATATTACATTAATACATCAAAGTAGTACTCTTCACTTGGAAAATTTTAATTTGAATAGGTTCAGCTTAAAACTTAAATAAATCACATGAAAAAAATAAGTTATGGATTCAGTATATAATCTAAAATAATAATAATCAACTGTATAGCAAATATAATAACACTTATTACGTGAACAATATTATTTCATAAGATCTAGCTTTAGCATTAGCATTACTTTCTTCATCCCCTATCGTGCCAAACGTTTTGTGATGATTGAGCAACACGTGGACTTTAAGTTGATTGGTTCCACCTCTCCCTTCCGACAAAAAAAAAAAAAAAAAATAATCATCTTAATAAATTCATTTTGTATATCTGAGGTTCGAAACGTGTCTATGTTGATGCATGTATATGTAGACAAAAATTATTATTGACTCGTTGATAGATCTGCTCAGCTGTCACATGAGAAACATGTTAGAGAAAATATTTTTATTGATTTGGTTGCTAGGAAAAATAATAAAAGAATAAATTTGAGAAAGAAAAAACCTTTCTTATGTTCCTTGCTATGATATATATATATATATATATAAATTTCTTATGTTTTTTCGTAAAAAAACAAAAGCCACTTACAAAAATTGTACACTAATTATTTTTTTTTTCTTTTCACTCAATGATCCTTTTTCCATCTTTAATCCCAACAAAGTGTAAGGAAGTGAAGGTAAGAATTCAATTCCCGGGTCCCACTTATTGTGGTGACTTTCTGCTGATTGGCTAAACATCATTGTCGTCACTTTTAACTTTAGACTTAAAAAAAAAATTATATATATATATGCTATTTTCTTTCTTTCTGGTCTACTCCAAAGTAGTAAAAATCAATATATTTATTTAATATTTTCTGGTTGACCAACCCTATATTTTCTACTATAAAAAATCTACTTCTATAGCAAACATGCAAAACAAGCCTTTTGGTTATTGTTCTTATATAATGTTGCATTTGGAACTAAGGATTTTAAATTGATAGTAATAAATTCATCGAACATTTTGTAGAATTGTTCAATGTTGCAAATATTTCAAATTCTTAAATTTTAATTTTGAAATATATATTGTTACAAGATGATGAATTTCAAATGCATCTAATAGAAGTTGTTTAAAATCTAGCTCACTTCTCAAATTTAATCATTCCATCCAAACATAGGCTAAAGAAATTTGTTTTGGACAGGCTGAAAATTCCTACTTCCGAAGTCTACTCTCGGTGATCTCTGAAACAATTCAGAGTTATTCTACTTTCAGTGATAAGGTTGAAATTTTAAGATTAATTGAATTTTAAAATAAATTAAAATTTGAATCTTGTCTATATGTTGATAGACATCTTTCGTAATCATATTTTTATTTTATTATCCTTTAATTTTATCTTAATAAAAAAATATTTAATACACAATTGATTTTATTATATTAAGGTCATGTTTACCTCCTTATATAAGGCCTTATATCCAGATCAATAGGGCATTGGCTGTTGTTTACTAAGAAAAGTCGAGGCCCGCTACTATATTGTTGGGCCCTCTATAAATATCTATAATTTCACCTACTGCAAATCTAGCCCCCCCCCCCCCTATTTTGAATATATGGACCCCATTAGGTTTTTGTTCCTAATGTCTATTTAATTTACACTTATCTATAATCGAATGTCATTTATATCTTCTCCACCCTTCTTTAAAGGTATTTTCTCTTCTCCAACTACATCGCTCTCCATTTCACATTGTTCAGAGAGAGAGAGAGAGAGAGAGAGAGTTCGTCCTCTCTTCTTATGAGTCTTCAACGAGGGACTTCGCATTTTTTCCTTTCGGCACAATTCCGCACAACATCTTAGAATTGGGGAGAACGTGTGGATCCCCTAATCTCCTTCGTCCGAAGGAAGCAAACTCCGGTAGCACATTTATTAGCAAAGCTTGGAGATTTAAATTCTAAGGGGGTTTTCCTCCTTTGTGTGTTTAGAAACTTTGGCCGCTGAGGTCACTACAAGAAAATAGAATATTAGCGATGAAAAAATTAAGTGATAATTTTAATCTTGTCATTAATTATATATATATATATATATTTAGTGACAAGAATATTTATTTTGTCACGATAATGAATTGATTTTAATAATTACTATTATTTTATAAAAGTTATTATTAGTGACAAAAAAATGTGCACAAAGTTGTCACTAAATACAATTAGTGACTCATGTATAGTGACAACCTAGTGACAATAAATAATTGTTGCCACTATATTGTGTTGTCACTATAGATGAGTCACTAATTGTATTTAGTGATAACTTTATACACAATTTTTGTCGATAATAATTATATAGTGACAAGATAAAAAATGTTGTCACTTAATATATATTTTTAGTGACAACTTTAAAACTGTAATTTAATATTGTCACTAATATTATATTTTCTTATAGTGGGTTATTATTGTTGAATGAAATGCATTCTGTTTCTCAATATATATATATATATATATAATCACACATGTTGGGGAAGAAGGGAGTTTTGACGAGAAAACTTTTGAGAATTTTGGTGTGGGAAGATGAAGAGCAAACATACGTTTGCAAAATGCACACAAACACTCATGTGCATTAAATTGATGTGACAGGACATTTATTGGAGGGTAAAAACGTAACTCCATACTTAATCCAACATTGAATATTAGATAATAAACATTGCACCATACAATTTTCAAGATACACACCCATACCATAAAACCAAAGTAAACGGCTGTGTACGACAAATTTGTACAGCTTAATTCAAATAATAATAAACCCCTACTATTGTGCAACACTATTCCGTCGAACAATGCAAGCATGGCCTAAAAAATATAATCAATTGTTTTTTCTAAACATAATAATAATGAATTGCGATACCAAGCAACAAAGTTTCAGATCCGCCACTAAAAAAAATTTAATTTTTAATCATGATTAATTATCATGGTTAAAAATAAATAGTTGTAGTAAATAGTCATTCACCACGACATCACAACAGTTGTTGGTCGTGGGTTTTGCGAGTGTGGCTAAAGCATTTATCATGGTTAAAGACAAAAACATTTGCTACGGCTTATAGCCATAACAAAAATAATTTTCATAATGAATATTCTAAATTTTCACAATATTTTTTATTTAACCATAATTAGTAATAATTATTTATCATGTTTTTAATCTGTAGCCAACAAAATTGTGGCCGAAAGTACATTTTATTTCTAGTGCGCCAACACAAATGTGCTATCTTCGTAGGCCCAGTTAATAATTTAATGCAAATTATTAATTTCTATCAATTCGGGGCCGATGGCCCGTAATAGGTCAGGGGCTTGTACCCAGTCCGTACTTTAAAATTACTAACATATGAAAACAATTCATGACATTAAATTCACAAGTCCCTCTAATTAAAAATAATTAAATATTATAACATTAAACATACTAAATTATAATATATTAAATTAATAAATTGATTTTGCACATAGATTAACGTGCATATATTTATTTTTTTTTGTCGGGCACAATTTATTTCAGACGAATACAAATATACAATCGAATCCAATTACAAAATTGTAAAACGCCACAAAAAATGACTGTGCATCAAACCAGTGCGGATGCATATAATGTCGCTTACGTGAATTATTTTTTTTTTTTTAAAAAAAGGCAGCATTGGATTAAAATTGGTACTATAGCAATTGGATATTTATAGTTAATAGCAATTAATTAAATGTGATATTCTATTGGGCCTTTTAACTCATTTTTCACCAATCGAAAAAATTATATTTTTGATACCATAATTTAGAATAATTTACGATATTAGTACCATATTTTTTAAAATGGCTTGAATCAACTTTGAAATGGTACCAAATAGGTTCCGTATGCATGTTTCATACTGTCGTTAGATTTCTGATGGAAAGGCCATGTGCAGTCATGCAGCAAGGGCGGGTACTTTCCATAATTTAGAATACCTTATAATATTGATATCATATTCTCCAATCATGTTAAGAATTTATATATGACCCTTTAGGTTTACCTTCAACTAGATTTGAGCTTGTATCACATATCCAATTTATTCAGCGATTCATTTGCACTAGATTAACTAATCACCATTAATTAACCATCCTTAGTTAACCCCTTAATTGGAGGGGTACCTGTTACTATGAGTGGTCATCTCCACGATTCATGTCACTAGAGAATAGGTGGAACTTTCGTACACATATCAATCACGCATACTATGAAGATATGGTCATCCTGTTGCCTAACCTCCTGACCAAAATCTAGGACATTGGTTTGGTTTCAAGATAGGATTTGCAACTTAACATAATGGTAAATAACTTCAAATATGTTCTCTAATATATATGTTCCTGAAGCCCATAACCGTGGCAGTGATAAATAGAAAAAGGGTACCCCTTATTGGAGAATATCTATCTATTCTTTTAATATATATATATATATATATATATTTTATTTTATTTTATTTTTTTGAAGGAAGTCATTTGACCAATTTCTTCAATTTTGACCAAATTCTAATTTTCTAGAATTTTGATTTTTTTATTATAACTAATTTTAAGTATAGAAAGTTAATAACTAGAATTTTGATTTTTTCAATTATAACTAATTTTAAGTATGAAAAGTTAATAGCTAATCTTTTTTATCATATAATTTAATTAATTGGAAAGTCAATGCAATATGGAATCAGCCGTTTTTTATTGCAATTTTTGATTTTTTTTATTATAACTAATTTTAAGTATGGAAAGTTCATAACTATAATTTTAATTTTTTTATTATAACTAATTTTAAGTATGGAAAATTAATAACTAACCTTTTTTATCATATAATTTAATTAATTGGAAAGTCAAATGAATATGGAATCAGCCGTTTTTTATTGCAATATTTTAAGTAACTAATCTTAATTTTCTAGAATTTTGATTTGTTTATTATAACTAATTTTAAGTATGGAAAGTTAATAACTAATTTTTTTATCATATAATTTTAATTAATTGAAAAGTCAAATCAACCATAAATTTATTATACGTAAATTGAAAATGAAAATAGTCGTAAATCCATTTTATGTAATTGATCCGCCGTAAATTTGCTATATAATTTCAAATAACTAATATTTTTATCATATAATTTTAATTAATTGGCCACATTGATTTCCTTTTCAGAAATAATATATTGTTTCTTTTTCAAAATCTTTTTTTTTTTTTTTTTTAATTTGGAAAGTCAAACAAACCACAAATTTGTTATACATAAATTGGATATGGAAATTTTGTTAAATGAATCAGCCCCTTTTGCTTGAAATCACCCGTAATTTATTTTTCCATTTAAATTTGCAATATTCCACTCTTAGACAATAAATACACATAAAATATTACATATAGATGCATGGAGAGTATGTAATCGTTCTACATTCTTTGCACACACTTATCAAGCAGGTATGGAATTTTTGCTTTTGTTTGCGTTTTATTTTTTCTTATTATCTTATAATTCTGTTTTATAATTTATCTATATGTAATTTTTTATGTGTAATTAATTATAGATTTATAAAAAGAGAGAGATTACGAGTACGCAAGCAGGTATGAAATTTTTTGTTTTCTTGAATTTTAATATTTGTTATTATCTTAATTTGTTTTTTTAAGTCGTCCGTAATTTGTTTTTTCATTTAAATTTGCAATATTCCACTCTTAGACAATAAAGACACATAAAATATTATATATGGATGCAGGGAGAGTATGTAATCGTTCTACATTCTTTGCACACACTTATCAAGCAGGTATGAAATTTTTGTTTTTGTTTGCGTTTTAATTTTTTTATTATTTTATTATTTTTTATAATTTATCTATATATAATTTTTTATGTGTTAATTATAGATTTATAAAGAGAGAGAGAGAGAGAGAGATTACGAGTACTCAAGCAGGCATAAATTTTTTTGTTTTGCTTGAATTTTAATATTTTTTATTATCTTATTTTTTTTTAAGTCATGTATATGTGATTTTTCTGTGTCAATAGGATCTTCAATTTCACAAGAAAAGAAAAAAAGAATTACTCAAGCAGGTATGAACTTTTTTGTATTGGTTTAATTTTTAAATTTTTTAATATCTTATTTGTATTGTAATTCATGTATATGTAATTTTCTATGTGTTAATTATAGATTTAAAAAAAAAAAGAAGATTAAACCCGTATTAGTTTGTTTTCTGTGTAAATTTATTATGCTTTTTTTTGTTTTGTGCTTGCATCCCAAAATCAGGGATTTGAACGTATAAACATTTAGTGCCATTTATTTCCGTTATAACCATTAACGACTCCATTGAAATTTAATTAAATATATATATAATACGTAAATTGAAATTTTTTTTTTGCTTGAATTTTAATATTTTTTATTATCTTAATTTGTTTTTTTTTTTTTAAAGTCATGTTTATGTGATTTGTTTGTGTCAATAGGATCTTCAATTCCACAAGAAACGGAAAAAAGAAAAAAAAAATTATTCAAGCAGGTATGAATTTTTTTGTATTGGTTTAATTTTTTTAGTTTTTTATTATCTTATTTTGTATTGTAATTCATGTAAATGTAATTTTTTATATGTTAATTATAGATTTAAAAAATAAGAAGATTAAACCTGTATTATTTTGCTTTCCGCGTAAATTTATTATACGTAGATTGAAGATGAAAATAGCGCCAAATCCGTTTTATGTAATTGATCAGCCATAAATTTGCTACATAATTTCAAGTAACTAATTTTTTTTACCGTATAGTTTTAATTAATTGGCCAAATTGATTTCTTTTTATTTTTGAATGGAAAAACTTTTTATAAAAAATTTCAAAGAGTCAGAACACATCAAGCACCACCAAACAAACAAATTAGGAATATTTTTATTTATTTTTAGCATTAAGTTTCAAATAACAATTTTAAAATATATAAGTTTTGATTTGAAACTAACAATAATAGAGGAAATTTTTCGGATACTAATATTAAATATTTTTTTTCTCTTTGAGAGCTTAAGGTCTTTGATGAGTTTATTCTGAATTCAAATTTCATTATCATCCACTTATAAAAAAAATGTTGCACTTGCAGCTGCAGTTACATGTGAAGTGCTCTTTTAATAAAATGTTAATATGTAGATCTTTTGTAAAAGTTGATATGTCAAGATTTTGCAATTACGTATGAAACTTAATAAATTAGTCAAATTCTATTATTGACTACACCATAGGATTAAAAACGCTGCTATTTAAGATAGAGATAGTACAAGGTTGAAATCTCATAATTTCATAAGAATATAAATTTATTTTTATCCGATGTTTATATTTACATATGTTATCTATTCTATTCTATTAATATTTTTTACCAAAATTGAGCAATTTTGACTCAATTCTAATTTTTTATATTTTTAAATTTTTTTATTGTAATAAACATTCCTATTGGTTACTTTAAATTTGGAAAGTTAATAACTAATTTTTTAATACATTATTTAAATTAATTTATACAATAAATATTGATTCTTGATTATGTTACCATGAATCATTCATTCTATATTAATTAGTGATTATGTTGCAATCAATAAGTTTTCTTGTATTTCATACTCCATCTTTCCGATTTTCAAACTTTTAGTATTTTGTTTCCATAATTTATTCATTGTTAACATATTTATGGTAAATAACAATGCTTAATAAAGAAGAATGATGTATTTTTTTTAGAAAAATATAAGACATTTTGCTCTTTCTTTATTTTTTAAGTTCTAAATTTGGTGCTTTATTAATATCTTTTCGTATATTAGGTTTATGGATTATATATACGTATATATTATTTTATTTTATGCTTTGGTGGGTTGGTGGAAATTAAACGTACATGTATATTATTTTATTTCATGCTTTGTTGGGTGGGTAAAAATTAATCTTACATGTACATATAGGCAATACATGAAGAAAATGAGACTTTTATAAGCCAAGGAATGGGAAAAAAAATTCTCACGTTTCTTTTAATGTTTATATTATTAGTTATTTTATTTCATGAGTTTATGAATATATTATCATACTTTTATGAGTTAATCAAATTTCTTATGTTCGAAATTTTTTTTCAGTGCTTTTTAATTTCTTTATTATCAATTTTTTGTTTCATGAGTTCATGAATATAATTTATGTGTTAATTATAATCATTTTTGTATAATTTGTACTATCTAATCATTTTTAAATAATAAAAGATATTCCAAATCCACAATAAACAGAAAAAGGAGATCACAGGTCAAGGTATATTTTTTTTCTTTCCCTGATTTTTAATATTTTTTTCTTATCAATTATTTTATTTTATGAGTTCTTGAATATGTGATTTTTTTGTGTTAATTATATAATTTGTATTTAATTTATATTTATTATCATGCACATTTTGACTATTTTATTAATAATCTTTGGTAGAGATATTGGATTTTGCATAAATTTTTCACTGCTGAGAATCAATATTATCATTGCAATTATAATTTTGTTAGTATCAATTATTTCATTATTTGAGTTTATGAATGATGCAATATATACAATTAATTTAGAAATTAAAATAAAAATAAAAACTTAAAAGTATTATTGTTTTAGAAAAAAATGATTTAATTCAAAATTTGTACCTATCTATGTTGCATGTGAAAGTTGAAATAATTAAAAAATTAAGAAAAGACCGAAGGTTTCTACAATTATTTTTCATTGATTTTTTATAGTTTTATTATCAATTATTTATTTCATTTGTTAATCATATGCTAATTATAACCTTTTTGTTACTTAATTCATATTTCTATCATGTTTATTTCGATTATTTTGTTGATATCCTTGGGTAGAGATTATGAATCTTGCTAATACTTCTCATGAGTGGGTATTCATTCGTTTGTATTTTTTTTTAAAATTATTATCAAGTATTTTATTTATTAAGCTCATGAATGTATATGTGATTGATACATAATTTTTAGTTATTTATTATGAGTAAACTATATTATGTTTCGTATCATGCAATTTTCTCTTTATTTATGTTAAACTTTTTTCATGTTTTACTTTTGCTCAAACCATTACTTGTATTATGAGGCATGGTCAAGATTCATTAATTATGCAATTTTTACAAGAATTATCGAAGTTTTTTCTTATTTGATATAATTTTGTAATTTCTAATTTTTTTTTTATGATCCTGTAGTTAGTGTTAATTTTTTTGACTAAATTCCAAGTCCATAACAAATAAAGAGGGAGAAGATCACATGTCAATAAGACTTAACAATTAATCAAAAATTTAGTTTTATTGGATGTATATCTCTTCATTCTTCTTTTAATGATTGTAAACTTCTGTAAGTTTTATCTATATTGATGCATTGTAATTTGGAGAAAAAATAATATTATATTATTGATCTGATTAAAAAAAATTCTTAACTAACTTTCACATAATTTATAAACTATTTAAGATATAATTTTAGTCATAATTACATTACAGCCGTACATAGCACGGGGCACACACTAGTAGTACCAATATTGCAAGGTGCCATAAATTGTGGTACCAATATTGCAAGTACTATAAATTGTGTTACCAAAAATATAATTTTCTCTAGAAAAAAAATGCATTTTTCTCATTTTTTGCTTGCCCTTGTTGCATGACTTAACGACCACGTGTACTGCCGTTAGAAATCTAACGGCAGTATAAAAAATGCAAATTGAACCTATTTTTGGGTACTATTTCAAATTATTTCAAAAAATATGGTACCAACATTGCAAACCTAAACATAAGAAAGTGCAATTTTCTCTTTACCAACCGTTTAGATTATGTGAATTTGTGAAGCGTAAATTTGCACTAAGCAACTTATATTGCATTTGAATTGATGTATTTTAAATTATGAATTTCAAATTCTCAAAAGCAAATCCGTTAGATTTGTTAGGCGAATTTTAAATTGAATTTTTTTTAAATTTGTTCATTCTAATTTTAAACAACGTATTGTTAAATATCAATAGATTTCAAACTATTTTCATATAAAATAATTTGATTTTTTTTTCTGATCAAATTCATCGGTCCAGATATAACTCTAACGAATTCTGTCAACGGACAATTTTACGATAAGTGAAATATTTTCGACGTAGGCTTAAATAACAAAATTACACAATGTTAGTAGATTCAAAATATGATTAAAAAAAAAAACTCAAGCATCATGAGATTTTTATATAAAAGCCCAATCACATAAATTTTGAAGGGTAGAGATCCACAAATATTTGGACTCGACCCATTAGGGTTTTGACTTCTTCTTCTTCCAAATCTCTAAAATCTTTTTCCTTAAATACTTTGATATTATTTTTTTCTTATTCCCCTCCCACCAACGTTAAATATGCGAATAGTAAGTATATTCCGATTTATTGGTTGTTGGCAAAAGCGTGAAACCCCAAAAATTATTCCAGACCAAAAATCACTTAGAAAAACGTCAATAAGTATGGTGCTCGCATTATCTTTTCACGCACTAAAATCGCATCTTTGCACCTCTCCAGTCTCCCCTATTAATCAATCTTCTTCACTGCTTTCGTTCTTTACATGGAAGATTTGTCACCCGACTCCGACACAAGAACAATCAGAGTCTCATATTCTGATCCGGACGCCACCGATTCATCATCCGATGAATCCGAGGAAACCCAGAAGAAATCGAAGAGAAAGGTCCACGAAATCGTTGTTGAAAACGTGAAAATCCTCGACAAGAAAATCAGCATTGGTTGTCCCGATTCTGACCAACCTCCTGTGGAATTACGCATGGGCTCCAAGAGACTTCGCGGGCCGGCCGCGAAAACGAATTTCGTCGGGGTACGGAGGAGAAATTGGGGCAAGTATTCTGCTGAAATTAAGGACCCGTTAGAGAAGAAACGTGTTTGGCTGGGCACCTTCAGTACCGCCGAAGAGGCTTCCAGGGCTTACCTTTCCAAGAAAGCTGAGATTCAGGAGAAGCTGAGAGCCAAACGGGGAGTTAATTGGGTTCCCTGTGAGAAGAAGTCATTGACTCGGGGTTCTCCGACCTCGGTTCTCGAAACGGAGACCTCGAATGAAACGGGGCGTGGGAAAGAGAAGGTTCCAGAAAGTCAAAAGGTCAAATTCGGGTTTCTCTGCGGTGTGCAGGTAGTTGACCGTAATGGGTTCTTGATGGGGGAGTTCAGCAAGCTGGATGATCTCAGCATCTGCGCATCGGGCGATGATGATCTCTTGCCGGGACACAACCCTTGACCTTAAACTCATGAATTTGGTTGTACCCGATCTTCAGCTTCTTGCATTCAGGTTTCATGTATGTACATACTATAAGATAATCGCACTTCTTTTATTATTATTATTATTGTTATTATTATTATGATGATGATGTCTGGGGTTTTGATTTTCGCCTTTATATGCATTGGACCACATTTTTTCCTTTCCAGAACACTACTTCCACTGGCAAATTTCCTTTGGAAATAAAGTTATAATTCGACATATGGTATGTAATTATGGTCTTGTATATATTGCCCAATACATCATAAAAACGAATAATTGAAATATATTCTGATGCCCAGTCCAATAAGAGGTCCAGCTCGCACGGATAAAGCCAGTGGAATGCATGCGACCCAAGGAAAAAGACTCCTGGCCCAAGGCCCTTGGTAGTACCTGCTTGGGAAAAAGGCCCGGAGATATATGCTTGACTCCAAAGGTACTCATACACAAGTGGCAAGCAAGCGCCCATTCGACCAATGGGAGGAATGATGGCCATGTAATCACTGAGGAAGCTTAGAGATATAGGCAAATCACCAAGCTCGTTTCAACTATCTCTAGAATTTTGGGAGGATATCGGGCTTAACCGATAGAGATAGAGAGTTCCGCAACGGTCAAAACCCTCAAGATTTTCTCTAAATTTGTTGGAAGCTTATCCTTGGTAATCACTTTTTCGTGTTTACAAGGGGACTACACTTCAGCAACTGATAAAGGGCTGAGGCTATAAAATAAGCCTATTCTCCCTTGATAATGAGTAACGCACTTTTGTAACACTTACACAAACAAATCACTAAATATTTTTACAACTGCTTACTGATTTGAGTATCGGAGATTTTAATGTGTTTTTTACAGGTTTTCGTTTCAAGACTTATGAAAAATCAGACTCAAAAATTTCAAGTCGGACACATCTGAACGACTCGTGCCGCATCCTATTTTTCAAATTTAAAATGTATGTGCACACGCATTACACAACATATTGAATATAATGTATGTAATTATATAATTATGTCAACAAATAAATTTTCAGTCGAGTTTTGTACTTAATTAATGGGGTGCATAATTAATACAAAAAATAGTTTAAATTTAGCTCAGTCAAATATAAGTTAGTATTAAAATAGCATTATATTTATCATGAAATCGTGCAAAACTCAGAAATAATACTAATGCATTTGTCATATATAACTGGTATTGGTTGAATGTGGAAAACTCAATTTTAAGTTCGTATTTGTGCTGCACGATTATGCATTATTATTGGAAATATTTATCCGGGAAAACACATTTGCTTTTCTCATCCATTTGAAAACAGACAATAACTACCCAAAAAGGTGTGTTAAGGAATAATTCAATGATAGGATAAATCAAAATTAAATGACGATAGAAAAAATTCGATATTAAATGTAGTCAAATTATTTATGATCAATATAATGATTGAGCTGATAAATAATACATCCCATTTAAATTGGTGGGATGAATTAACTAAGTAGAATAGTTATTAGACCTGAACTTGATGTTTATGCTCGTGCCCTCATCCAAATAAATAAACAATTGGTTCGTCTAGATTGGCCTGAATATTCAACCCAATTTAAGAACATTGTGAAGGATAATGTTAAAAGGCAAAGGGAGCCCAACCCCACGTACTTAAATAACAGCTGTTGAAAATATAATAGTAGTGTGAAGATTAGTATTAATGATGAAGGCCCCAATGATCTCTTAACGTAGTGATTAAGGTTGAGGTTATATAATTAATTCGAATTTTATCAATGTATGGAATATTGTATACTGTATAGTGAATATTGTTTGTATACTGTAATAATAAGGTGTTGTTTAGATTTAATTTATACGATATTATTGATCGTAATATGATTTTTGTAATTGTCTCTATTGATTTACTTCAATTAATAATAATTCGTCGTTTTCACTTTTAAAAAAATAGGCTAAAATTACAATAACCTCCCTTGAGGTTTGGTATAATTATGGATACCCCCTTATTGTTTCAAAAATTACAAATACCCCTGAGGTTTATAATTTTTAACCAAGGGCCTGAAATGGTCCATTTTGCCCTTGCTTTTTTTTTTAAAAAAAAATTATAAAAAAATCAGCCGAGGCAAACTATGTTATTGCTCCTCTGTGTAGAAAACATAAGAAACCTCTGTATGTGCATTTTTGTTCAAAAAAATTTAGAAGATTTTAAAAATAATCCAATTTGCATAAGCGCATTTTGGTCAGTTCATCCGTAAAAATGGATGAAAATGGGTTATTTGTTAGACGATTACAAATTTCAGAGAAATATTTGTAATTTTTAAAACAACAAGAGAGTATTTATAATTATGTCAAATTTATAAAAAGTCTTTATAATTCTCCAAAAATAAAATATTAAAAGATGAAGGGAAGGGCATGTAGTTACACATGGACCTTGTTCTTTGTGAGGCGAATGGTCATGTGATATGTCTCTTCTACGTAGTTAATGTGACTTCTTACCATTTTGGTCCGATCGATGACATTAATCAGCTGGACTGATGCTTACTCCAGGTATTAGGGTATCAATGATACATAGGATATTGCATGAAAGCTTCAATCGCATGATGTGTGTAATTGACGTGTGTAATGCATCAATTATACGATAAATATATTTAAATTTTTTTACTAAATTAAAATATATTTTTAGTATGTAATTTATAAATAATTTTGTAAACAAAATGTATTTTATAAGATCTGCTTCTAATGATCTTCGGAACCAAAACTATTTAAGTTTTGATGTAGGGTATATATACATAAATGCCCTCAAACTTTTTAATAACAGGAAAATGGTTTAATCGATCGAACCTCTATGGCCCCACCCGATTTGAACTCAGGTATATAGGGATTTATGATAATCGAAATAATAACTTTTGAATTAATAGTTCACGTGAAGTCACACAATTCGACATTGTTACTGATATTTCATGCTCCAAATACAATTTTTGTTATTCTTTACATTTCGAAAATCTTGTTAATTTAAGTATCGGATTATTATAATTTATAAGATTTGCTCTAATTCGTCATGGTGTTTGAAGTTAAAATTATTTATGTGTGTGGCAAAAACAAAATTATTTGCAATTTTAAAAATAGATATATGATCAAGTACCATTAAATTAATATATAATTTTAAGGATAAATTACAACCGACTCTTTCGATATTTGTTATAATTATAAATATCCCATCATCGTTTTAAAAATTATAATTACCCATAGAATTTATGGTCGTCTAAGAAATACCCCTTGTAATAGCTCACTGTAGAGATATTTGTTATACGCTAATTCAATGAAAATATTATAATTTTTCAAATAATAAGAGGATATTTATAATTATAATAAATTTTATGAGAGTCTGTTATAATTTATACCCTAATTATATAAAAAAATAATATCGACCACATTACTCGTGCCATGTAATTATTTGAATCTATTTTGTTAATTTAGGTTTATTGATGACTGGACCATCCACTTTTCTTGGAGGTGGGTCAACAATAAATTGCCAATTATTTAATTTCGCACCGACTGACACAAGAATTACAATAATATTATCTGAACAGGATTGAATGTACTGTCATAATAAACATCGGAGGAATATCGGGATGGATTGCATGTATTCTATTCTTTTATTTTATTTAATAATTATTACATGAAAATTACGTAATTTGTATCAAGTAAAATAGAAAATATAATAAAATTTAAAATAAAAAACCTAATTCGATATTCTGAAATAACAATTATATCCTATTTAGAGTTAACCCACATTAGGTTAATTTTTTTTAATCCCTAAACACATGAGATTATTTTGATTGTATCCCAAAAAGAAATAAAGTATAGAGGAATATTATATATCAACATCTAATTTCTTAAAATTATTTTCACATATCTTGATCTGTAAAATCCATGAGAGTAAATAATCATTACAATAATTACTTACTATAATTAAGAGAGATGAAAAAAAAGAAAATGATAATTAATATATAAATATAAATTTGAAAGTCAATAAGAAGATAATAATTAATATAGAAATATAAATTTGGAGGTAGGTGAAAAATACCCCGAGCAGAATTTAAGGAAATAAAGGGAAATTTTTTTACCCGGACAGGTTTGGTCGAACCAAATCAATTATAGAGCAAGTGTGGTACATTTGTTATATGATTAACTACTTTTTCTATATTGTACACCAATCACACGACAAGTGTATTATACTTGCTATATAATTAATTCAAATTTGATCGAATCAGGTCCGAACTAAAATTTCCAGATACAGGAAAAGAAAAAAAAAATATAAGTGGCGGGCAAGTACGAACCATAAAGCATGAAGCCGTCCGCGTTCATCATGCATTCACTCTCCTACGCGTAGACCATTCCAGCTTAGCCTCTATGCATATATTTAATAATTATATATAGCTCAAATTCAAGAAAACTCGCATTCAACTCCGCCGTAACCTCTCCCATTCCCTTCTACGAGGAGAGAGATAGAGCGAGAGAGATGGGGAGAGAGAAGGGAAATGCAAAGGAAAAAGTACTAGTGTTGGAGGAGCTGATAGAGAAGGCCGGCGGTTGCGCCGTCGTGGATGGTGGGTTCGCCACCCAGCTGGAGAAGCACGGCGCCTCCATTAATGATCCACTGTGGGGCGCCCTTTGCCTTATTAAAGCTCCTCATCTCATTACAAAGGTATCTTGCTTATACAAACAAGCATGTGAGCTCTTTATATCAATCGCACACCACAAGTATATTGCACTTGCTATATAATTGATTCAGGTCCGACCGGAGGAGAGCATTTGTGCCTGATTTTACTAGTACTATGTTCGTTGTTCTTCAAGACTGTTAACAAATATACTGTCGACGAGTGCAGGTTCACTTGGAGTACCTGGAAGCAGGTGCAGATGTTCTAGTAACTTCATCCTATCAGGTCTAAACCATTCATTTTTCACATTTTCTTTTTGGGTTCATCATATCTGTTGCTGATTGTTCATTGTTTGGCCGGATAATTGTGTAAAAACAAATTAAGGGTCATCAAGTTTTTGATCAGAAACTTGGAGATACTGTCAGTGATAATACTTCTTTATTACCACTTTCTAGTTATACTTTATGCTAAGACAAATGTCTGGATATTGTTTAAATAATTCCTTGTCTGGATTCAGTATTGAACATTATCCTGAATGTAATGATCAGATGACACTTTGTTGAATCCTGGAAACTAGAGCATATATGTAGTCTTTCTGCCTTCTGATCTGTTTTCATACCCAATGAATAGGCAACTATACCTGGATTCTTATCCAGGGGATTGTCTATTGAAGAAGCAGAGTCATTGCTTAAAACAAGTGTAAGAATTGCTACCGAAGCCCGTGATAGGTTTTGGGCTTCAGTAAAGAGGAAGCCTGAACATAATTACAACAGGGCTCTGGTTGCTGCCTCCATCGGAAGCTATGGCGCGTATCTTGCCGATGGTTCAGAGTACAGGTCAGTACAACGTTGAGCTAGTTCTTGAAATTTGCAAGACATCATCTTTGATTGCCATCTCTTGTTTTTCAGACAGTGGAGTGTTAGTATTGTGTCACTGATTATCTTAACCCCTTTCTTGCAGTGGGAACTATGGTCCGACTGTAACTCTGGAGAAATTAAAGGATTTCCACCGGCGCAGGCTGCAACTTCTTGTTGAAGCCAGGCCAGATTTGCTTGCTTTTGAGACCATTCCTAACAAACTAGAAGCTCAGGTATACATGTGTATCGAATATCGATCAGTTTCTTGAGATCAAGGCTTAAACAGGGTTAAATTATAAACTTGTTCTAAATCTTGATATTAACTGTTATTGTTTTACCATCATGATTGACAGGCTTGTGTGGAGTTACTTGACGAAGAAAACGTCGAAATTCCTTCTTGGATCTGTTTCAGTTCAGTGGATGGTGAAAATGCTCCATCAGGAGAAAGCTTTGAGGAGTGTCTTGACATAATCAACAAGAGCAGTAAAGTTTTCGCTGTGGGGATAAATTGTGCACCACCTCATTTTGTCCTAAGCCTTATACAGAGATTCAAACAGGTAAACTTTCGATCAAAGGTTGATAGAATGTCCCAAAAAATTGTCTGATTATTTCATCAACCTAAACATGTATGTACCTGCAGCTGACTGCTAAGGCGATTGTTGTCTATCCCAACAGTGGTGAGACATGGGATGGGATTGCTAAGAGATGGCTGGTGAGTTCAACCTCTTCTATTTTTCTTGAAAACTTTTCAATTTGGCTAATCTTTCAACTAAAACAACCTTCTGCAACATTGCGTTTTCAGCCGTCAAAATGTTTTGATGATGACAAGTTTGAGTTATTTGCCACAAAATGGAGGGATGCCGGAGCAAAGCTCATCGGAGGCTGCTGTCGGACAACGCCTTCCACTGTCCGAGCAATTTCTAAAATTTTGAAGGAGAGAAGCTGATTAGAAATAGGACTAGTAGACATAATTGAATTTCTCATGTATTTTTGGTCTGTATTCTGCATTTATTCCCTCAAGAACAGGCTCAAATATTCACTGTCATACCAAATTTACAAGTATTTAGCTTCATTATCAATTTCTTCTTTATAGCGAAAGGAAACATTCAAGTGCGACATAGACAAATACATAAATACAAGATGAAGTATTTAAGATAACGGGAAAGACGGACTGATCAATGTTCCTACATCCAAAGAGATGTTAGCGATGGCGCTTGGACCACGTTTATCATATCCATATACATCACGATGGACCTGGATATCTTGTTTCTGGGCTTGCATTTAGCGATGGTGCCTCACTACCATAGATTAACGTCGTGGAGGACCACGTTTATCATATGATCCCCACGGGCCGGCTCCATATACATCACCATATGGTCCTGGATATCTTGTTTCTGGGCTTCCATTCAGCATCACATATCCTCCAACACCTGTGTAAAAACATGGTTTTTGGTAAATAACAGTCATACATGTATGGGTGTGGAGTTTCTGTCTCTGTGTGTTTGTGTAGGGAAGTGCTGTTGGGCGTGTGTGAGAAAATCATTACCCCTTGGCCTCCTGTCGGCACTTGCTTGGTCTGCACGTAGCTTCTCTATTTCTCGAGCCATGGCAATAAGGTTTTTCTCCATTGCGCGATTTTGTTCCAGCAACTCTTCGTTTCCTTTCTTCTCATATTCATATACTCTCCTGAATGCCACAGAGGTGCAACAGCAACACACTTAATCAGAAACAAAAGTACAGCAGCACACCTAATCAGAAACAAGGATACTTGGGCAACTGATTTCAGTGTCCTATTTTTCCTTACGCTATCGGTACTCTAAAGAGAGCATCATGCTGAATGCCATTTACAATACATTTTCTTCTGGTGAAAATTCCCGAACACTCCGTGGAGGTGTAGACATGCTCACTAGATTATTAACTATATAAATGCAAGGAGCCTGAACACATTAAAAGTAGGAGAACATTTTTCCTTTGTTTTTGTTTCTGTCGATTGGTTCTTCAGATTCTTGTCAGATTTCCATGTGTCTATGGAAGCTTGAATATCATCAACCAATTGAAAATCTACTTCATACCTGGCATCAACCAGCTCTTTGCGCATCTTATCAATGTCAGCCTTCATGGCAGCTACTTGCTTATTCTCGGTTTGCAGTCGATTGATATCCTTTGTGAGAGTTTGGACCTGGGAAGATAATTCCTGCCTCTGTGCACTTAATTTCTGTGCTTCAGTCCTTAATTGCACAACATCTGCTCTCAGAGGTTCGGCAGCACGAAGTTCAGCCTCTAGTTTAAGTCCTCTATCAATCAACTCTCTTCTGTGTGCATCTCTGTCGGCATGCAGTTTAGGAATGACCTGGTTTAATCTATGAATTTCATCTTTCACAGCGGTCAAGTCCCTTTGAAGCATCACATTGTCATCGATCACCTGTCTATTCTCAGCAAGAAGCCTCTGAATGTCTCTTTGTTGGAGGTCAAGTTCCTCTTCTAGCGCCACGGGATGAGGTGGAAGGGGTACTGGCCCTCGATGCAGGATTTGACGTGGATCTTCACGGACACCTCGAAAATTCTCAGGATGGCGAGACATCCGATTTCTGCCAGCCATATCGAGGAATCTGCATAAGCCATTACATGAGTATCAGTAAACAAACGCCCGTGGTATTTCCAGTACACACTGGATGAGGAAAATTGGACTTTGTGAAAGAAACGCCACGTTAGATGGATGAATTTTGATCTTCCTATTCTGATACGGCATGCAAAGTAATTGCACGACCATCATATATTCACATATTAGTCTTGAAGCAGATCACTTAGCTGGGTCCATTCACTTACAGAAAAAAGCACAAAGAGTCGTTGAAATTTTTGTGGAGAAAATCCTTCTTGTCAAGTTTTGCTAAACTAGCTTCCTAAAGAACTTAAATGTTATAAGGGTCACCAACAGTATAAATTTATCAGTCAGTAATTTCAATAACTAATCACTCATAAAAGAAACTTAATCAACCATATGCAGTTTAAATGGTCGTCTATATTTGACTAATCAATCATAAATCAGCTGTAGAAACAACTTCCCAAGATCTTATTTACTTCATTGTAGAGTGACATAAGTTACATCTAATAAAAGAAATTCTACTTGTTGATTCAATTTACAGTTAGTCCAGAATTGACCAGTACATAATGTTCCATCAAAGGTTGCCCAAAGCTGAAACTGTAACAACATTAGAGTACGCAAACAAGAATCACATTTACGTCATGAGAGTAAACAAACAAGTATCATCCGTCAAAGCAAATTATAATAGGGAGAAGATGTGGAAACTGGATAAAAATCCACAGATTATCTGTAAAATGTCGACGACAGGAAAAAAGGAGAAGTGAATCCTATCAACCAGTTACGATATACTGCAGGGTAAAAATTTCATCTTACCGGGAAATGAGAAAAGAAGAAACGAATTCTCTGGTTACACTTAAGACACAGGAAGAAAGGAAGATGCCAATGACACATATGGCAACTAAATCTTTATAAGTACGATACATATAACTCAAATATTTACCTGCCGAAAATGTCGTTTAGTTAACACGTGTTATGAATGTGTATAAGAAGTGCCCATGCATTTTCCCAATCCTTCAATAAAACCTTGGCGGGCGTACGTTGCACGAGCAAATTAGTTTCTTCTCATACTTCAAGATAGGCAAATTATGGCTTCAAACACAACAAGAACCCTTTTAAATCTCTTCATGCTAAGTTAACCATTCAACATTCCATTCTCTAAACCGACGCACTTACTAAATACTTACGACACCAATCTGAGAATCCTTCAGAATTCAGCAGTGCTCGTTCAAAATCTGTCACCGTATCTCAACTACTAAAATAAAACATGGAACAGTGGCTTCTCATGTAAACCATTCAACAAAACAACCCACTCTGGATCCCATTCAAATCATAAAAGTGAACTCTTCTCCAAATCCAAGAGACAGATTTCTGAACTAGAGTGAACAATTCTACCATACAAACTAACATTCACTCACATACAGGTATGTATATATATCATGTCAGCCCTAGAACATCACTTCCAATTTTTTATCAAGAAACAACACAAGGTCAAAACCTATATGCAAAATCAACCACAGCAGAACTATAATCAATCAATTTTAGTTACTTATATGCAAAAGGAGAACCAAAGCCCAAATTCTTGAATTACTGATTTGAACCTTGTAAATTAAATCCAGAGCCCAGAAATTTTTATTGGGAAATTCATCATCATCAACATGAAAAAATTCCAAGAAAAAACAATCCACGAAATACCCAGAAAGAGAAATAGCTAATTCGAAGGGAAAACATATATAACATGAGATTTATCTGTACAAATAAAGTAAAGATTTTCAGAGTATACAGAAATAGTTGAAGGAAAGGAACAGTACCTGCAAAATTCACCGAGGTGAATTTCTGATTTTGAAGGAATAATATTCTTTGTTTCTTTTCTTAGACTGATGAAAACTGATATGAAGCGGCTGCGGCAAGAAGGGGCCGAATTTGTGACAAGATTGTCTTTGGGCCAGCTGCTTTCAGACAGCTGATTATTCAGATTAGGATCCGGTCCATCTGTCTTATGGGCTCCGGTCCAAATCTTTCTTTCTTTGGGTGTCGCATGGTGATCCAAGTCTTAGGACAACAACACACATTGCGCTCACTAAGTAGACGCAAGCAAATATCATTCGATGACTATGTTAGTTCGAGTTTAATTTTAAGTAATTGTTCAAAGAGCGAGAATACAATAAGAGTAGTCAAAATGTCGTATATTCACTTATTTTTGTATGATGAATTATTTATAAGGTCAAATATTGGGATAAATATAATTTCGGTCTTCAAACTTAGCCACTGATGTAATTTAAGTTCTCAAATAATTTGAGATTGTAATTTTGGTCCTCAAATTTTTTTATTTTTTTTTTAGCAATTTTGGTCATTTCATTAATTTATCCGTTAAAATTAACAAAAAATTCAATTCAAGTGCAAAAAGTTGTCATATTCCTGCCATTTTGTGGCTTTTTTCAAATTTTAGTCTGATATCAAACTTCAAAGAGAGAAAAAACAAACAAACCAAAAAAAAAGAAAAAAGAATTTAACAAACAAATTTTATCTACAAAATTATATAGAAAAACATAATTATATAGGGAAAAATTGTTGCTCACATGAAATTTATTAAAATATTATTATGCATTTAATAAATTTATTAAACGAAAATTCAAGATAAAAAGCTTTTAGATCTTATAATCTTACTTAAAACAAAAAATTTCTTAATCTATTTTCAAATAAATAAAAAAAAAGTTAATTTCAATCATATTAAAACAAAAAATTGTTGCTTAAATTCATCTTTTTAGTTATTTTTTTCTCTCTTGAAGTTCGAAAAATATTAGAAAAATGAGTGTATTGGTTTAAAATTTGAAAAATACCACAAAATGGGATAAAAGTAGCATTTTTTTAAACTTGAATTGAAATTTTCATTAATTTTAACGGATGAGTTAACGAACGGACCAAAATTGTGAGGAAAAATTAAAAAAAAAACAAAGTTTGAGGATCAAAATTACAACCCCAAATTGTTTGGGGACCAAAATCACATTAGTGGCTAAGTTTGAGGTCCAAAATTGTATTTACCCCTCAAATATTCATACGAGTACAAACTCAACTAGGTTGTAACGTCCATAGATTTTTTATACTTAAGTGAGAGATTAATTAGTAATTATTAAGAAAATATAAATTTAATTATAAGTTATAAGTTGAAATTTGCATTTATTAAAACTTTAAAGAACCAAATTGAAGTTTTATAAAATATTTTGGGTTAAATTATATAATTTTACAAGTTAAAGGACTAAATTGAAATTTCTTGCAAAGTTTAAAAAAAAAAAAAGAAAAAAAAGAGAAAAATGGATAACATTAAATATAGATTAGGTTGAATGAGGGTTGTGCACGTGTCCTTCTTGTTCCAAAGCTAATACACATTTTCCTACTTTAATATATATATATATATATATATATACATATATATGAGATAGCAATTACTTTGGAGAGGGAGAGTACTGTTGGACAATTATGCTGAAATATTTCAGTAAATCACAATCGGTAAGAATCATAAATTCTAAATTACAAATTAATTATTATATTAATATTATTTAATTAATATATTTATTAAATATGCTTTATACTATTCGATTTATTATTTAACTGGAAAATTTAATGAAGTTGAGTATTTATATAAATTAGTGTTCGGGTATATATTTAATTGAACTAGAATATTGTAGCCAATAAACTAAAATTATGTAGCCAATTAGATTTAGTAGTTGTTATAATGGATTATTCAAATTAACCGGGTTTATTAACCAAATATATAATTGCATGTATTAGTGTTTAAATAATTATTAAGAATTTGCAGGAATTAATATGAATAGTAGAAAATTATGTTTGAGAAATATTAGGAAATTATATTTGAGAAATATGGTATTTATTAGAAAGGAATATGAGATTTTTGTAATAATTTTATTTAGGGGTGTTATAGAGAACGATAGTTATAAAAATATGAGGAGTTTGATGAAATAAGCTCTTATGAGTTAATTGATAAATTAAATATATACCGGGGAAGCTTATAATGTCTAATTGTTTAGACGAGGAGCGAAAGGAGATTTGAATTTCAATATAGATAAAATATTAAAATATTGGTGAAAAAAGTACGAATATTATTTAGTAATTTTATTCGGAATTTACGATATTTTCGATATATTGATTATACATATTATAACTTATTATACAACACGGGGATAAAGTAGAGGGTTAATCAACTCTATTTACTAATGTAATTGTTTAAGAATTAGAGGTAAGTATAGTTAATTGGATTTATATATATATATATATCTTATATATATGATATATATTCTTGTATTATATACGTTATTGTGATGGTTATTTATCTGGTTATATTGTTATTTCGTGGAGCTATCATTATATGTGTATATGTGGTTATGGTGTGAGAAAGACGAATGAATGATCATGCGATGTCATACTATTTTATTGTGGATTGAAATTAAATGATGAGATTATGGATGGTGTGTTGTGAATTGAGATAAAGAGATGGCTTACCTGACTGGGGGCATACTGCAATAGCTTATGATAATATGATTAATGACGAGTTGTGTGCTGTCATTGATCAGTGGGGATGATGTGACATATCATACGAGCTGTGTGCTGTGTGATATGATGGATGATGGGATATCATACGAGTTGTGTGTTGTGTGATATCATTGATGATGGGGTATCATACGAGTTGTGTGTTGTATGGTACCAAGGAAAAAAGGAGATATTATGATTGAGGTGATGTCAACCGGCAAAGACCATTGAGTGATGCACTCCAGCTTGGATAAGTAGGGCCCTAATAAAATAAACGATGATTCTGGATATATTATATTGTGGATTGATATATGATTGTGGTATTGGTTATTTCATGATTGTGGTGATTGCGTATTAAATAATTTTGTGGATATATTTAATGAGACTTGTCTTATTGCACATGTGTATGTATATATATATATATATAAGTCGGTTACCTATATTTATTGAGTAGGCAGCTCAATCCTTTGCACATATTTTTCAGGACATAAATCACAATGGCTAGTTGATCATAAGCCAATCACCAATATTACTAGGTAGGTCAACAGTGATACCCTAAGTTGGAAGCCCTAGCTACACAATTACATAGATATGAGATTTTCACTAGATTTGAATTTTTTTTTAGTTTTGTAATAACTAGAAACTTCATTTTTCTCCTTTCTTTATGATGATAATGGCTAAGGTCGAGGATTAATTACAAAGTTTTGATAACGTATGTTCTTTTGTAATGTCTACATAATATATAAATTAAAACATGAGTTGTCTTATTAAATTAAATGTGAATTCTTTATAAGATGATGTGATTACAAAAGGGTGTCACATAGGTAGTATCCAACCATCCACGTGTTGTGAAATCGATGGTCTTGCCTCTTGGGTTTTGAGATCGAGTCAAATCAAGTTCAGCCCGACCTCATTAAGAAATCACGTATTTTTTTCCAATTTCATATATATATATATATATATTGTTTGGGTGGGTGGGGGTTGAGTGTGTCTTATTTACCATAATGCATCAAGAGTACCTCTCATTGTAATAATATTTGGTAGATCATTTTTCACTTGCAAACAAGAAAAATCATGTCTTTCATTAAAAATCAAAGTTAAAAATAGTAACCTTAGAAAGGCGCATGTAATGTAAGAGAGATGAAGGGGCAGTGTGAGAAGTGAGTCATTGTCATGCCCATGACTGTAACATACATACATTCACAGAATATTTCTGCAGAAAACCATGCCAAGATTTTTCATCTGATGAGGTATAAAATGGACGACCACTCCACATCAAACAACCTATTTATCCACTCACATACTAACTTTTATTTACATATATACATATAAAAAATTAATAATGTCTTTTCTTTAATTTGTAATTGTCTCCATCTCTCCTGCCACATAGTTGTAATAAACCACAGCTCAAATGTCCCTTTTACATTTATATATATATATATATATTTGAGATATTTTTTTTATTTTTACTTTTACTTTTAAGAAGCAATGATCACATTATTACATTAATATACGAATCAATAAATCATTAATATTTTTGGGAATTATTATAACTAAATTACATAAGTAAGATAACTTACCCGTACATCTGGCGAAGACTCAAAATACAAAACTTCAAGAATCTCGGGATTTCAGTTTTAACCACCAAATTAAAACATTATCGAACCAAATACTTATAATAAACACCCTAGACATACATGCATGTAAGAACATAATCATACACAGGATTTGTCAAACTGGATGCACGAAATGTTTCCACAATACAAATACTAGCTAGTAATTAAATATTAAGAGACAAAGGGTATATATAAAAGGACTATGTGAGACTTACAACTGAAGATATGCAGTAAGAAGAAAAGGGATATCAGCTAGAAATTGAATTTTGGTTATAGTTAATTATTATGATAAAAAATTAAAAAATATGACGGATACTAATTAACTATGATTATGCAACATCTATTACCCATTGTTTTTGCAAGTAATGCCAAAATATTTAGCCATAGCCAAAAGTCATGACCAATATTTCGGGCATAGCTAATGTTGATTAACCATGATCAAAATTTAAATTTTCATATTGATTTTATTTGACAATAGCATATAACATTGATTTATTATGGTTTTTAAAGCGTCGTCATTTATAACATAGGGATTGTTTCATTTTTTATAGGGAAAAAATACAAGCAACTCCTAGTGATATTGCAGATGAACAAACTACCACCTATGGAAAAAAATAGCAATTTTTTATAATTAAGCAATATACTTGTATTTTCTAAAATGAAGTAATTTACCTCCTTAGACAACAGGGAGGTAAATAGCTTCATTTTAAAAAAACACAGGAGGTAAATTGCTATTTTTTTTTATAGATAGATAATTTATTCATTTACAATATCCGGGACGTTAAAATTGCATTAAACCCTTTTTTTATTGTGCATTCTTGTATGTTGTGCGATGGCCAAAATCCTCCTTACAATATTGTCTTCTTCAATTGACAGTGTTCATCCGGAAGCCATGCATATATGATTTATTACTGTAAATATATTTCGTAAACGAAGACAATGACTTGCATGGATAGTAGCTAATTTGACATGGATAATTTTGATCTTTAATTTATTTACTGCTACCATTGTTTTCTGGAAGAATGAGAGTGGTAGAGGGGACCAAGATCCAGTGTCTGAACTTCAAACAGTATTATTAAAAGGAGACAAATCCTACCAAAAAGGTCGACTTCAAATTTAGAGCAAGAAACTGACCTCTTGAGACACAGAAAATAAAAAATTGGATCAAAACCCTATTTCTCATCCCCACCCACGAGGGCCCCACTGAAATCCCATAATCAGACTTGCAACCAATCAACAACCAAGAATTAGGATCAAATTTTCTGCCAAAGCCAATAAGAGAAGATGATGTGGGTCCCAATACACCCACCCCTGCAAAAAGTGCATCCAAGAAAGCCTTGTACAATTTACAAAAAAAGCTAGGTTGAAATAAATTTGCTAAATGGATTAAGAGAGTTTAATTGGTATATATGAACGTTTATTTCGTTGAAATTCGTTTAAGTTTGCATTTGAGTTGAAGGATATAAAATTCTTAATAATAAATTCTTTGAATTTATTCAATCCTAATTTTGAACTATATTTCATTGAATATTGATCGATTTTAAATATTTTTCAAATGGATTCATTTAAAATTATTTCTCTTTATGAGTCGGCAAAGATCGTTTAATAAATGGTAAATTACAATCACCTCCCCTGATTTCGGCATAATTATAAATACCCCATTATTATTTAAAAAATTACAAATACCCTCCCCTGAAATTTGTAATTTTTAACCAAATGTCTAAAAGTTACCATTTTGCCCTTAAATTTTTTATTAAAATTATAGAAAAATCAGCCGAGGCAAATTGCGTTATTGCTTCTATGTGTAAAAAATTTAAGAAACATCTCCCTGTGCATTGTAGTCCAAAATTTTTTTAAGAATTAAATAAAAAATATAGTGCATAAGGACATTTTGGTCAGTTCACGCATAAAAATAGATGAAAATGAATTATTTATTAGACGGTTACAAACCTCAAGGAGGTATTTATAATTTTTCAAACAATAAGAGGATATTTGTAATTTACCCTTTTATAAAATATTCATATGAATTCTAAGTTGTTCAAACTCGTAACATTCAGTTGGAGAATTTAAGAATTTTAACCGCTAGACGAGAATATTAATGTGGTAAGCTTTAGACAGTAAAATAATACTGAGAAAGTGCATGCTCTGGTATGGCCCAGTGGCTCACTCCATAGAGCAAATAATTGAACTTAACGTCAACCTGCTCTATACATAAACATGAAAAGCCAACTTGCTTTCGGATTTGTACCTTCGCTTTGAATTAATTTGCCTTTCCGAGCCTTCCAATTTCATCCCTGATATAGCACGAAACCACATGCAAGAACTGAAACCCATGGTTTCAGACAGAAAATTGGCTAACGCTGTCGGCGGAAAATCCGCAAGAGCTTGCGACAACTGCGTAAGAAAAAGGGCTCGCTGGTATTGCGCTGCCGACGATGCATTCTTGTGCCAATCCTGCGATGCTTCTGTCCATTCCGCGAACCCTTTGGCCCGCCGGCATGAAAGGGTTCGTCTCAAAACGGCATCAATCAGTTCTTTTGACGACGGATCCAAAGCCGGAATTCAGATTTCCGTGCCCTCTTGGCATCAGGGTTTCACCAGAAAAGCTCGAACTCCACGGCAGAAGAAACCTGGAAAACTGACCGACAACTCCGAGGAGGGCAATAACAGGATTGGTCATCCTCTTCATCTCGTGCCTGAAATTTGCAGCGAAGAGCAATCCCATGAAGAGAACGAGGAGCAGCTTCTTTATAGGGTTCCCATTTTCGATCCCTTCGTTGCAGAATTATGTACTTCTGCAAATTCAGCTGAGGTTTTCACAAACACCTTTCAAACTAATGATGAAGAGAATAAACAGGGTTTCGGGCACGAGTCCAAAGCGGCGGCGGCGGCGAATGATTTTAGCCAAGAAATGAACCATTTGCACGGGTTTCTTCCGTCCGACATGGATCTTGCGGAATTTGCAGCCGATGTCGAGAGCTTACTGGGAAAAGGGCTGGAAGATGAATCGTTCCATATGGAAGAATTGGGACTTTTCGATTGTGACGAAAAGGGAAAAGAATTGCAAGAGTGTGCTTTCTTGCCGAGCGGAAGGGTCAAAGTGGAAGATGAAGAACTAATGGCGACGGTTCATGAAAACAATCATCTCGATGTGGAATTTGACGTGGGAAGAGAGACTTTCGAGCTGAAATTCGACTACGGTTCTCCGGTTGCATGTGAAGAAGAAGACATTAAAGCCCAAAATGAAGAGACAATTGGCAGCACCAGTAAGACATTTTTGAGGCTTGATTATGAGGGCGTTTTGTCAGCTTGGGACGACCAAAAATCGCCCTGGACAACCGGCGAACGCCCGAATTTGGATTCCTGTGACTGCTGGCCTGATCATTGCTTGGTATGGTTTTCCAATTTTGATTCTAATTTCTCCATTGTGTTATATATATCTTTGTTCTCTTGAAGTAAAAATAACGAATTCCCAATTGAATATTATGTAATAAAAGATTGGAACTGCACGTATGAACGCTCCGTTTAGACTTTACAGTTTGTACAAAGATATTGATATCATATTTTCAGTCTTGAAGCATGATGTATGTGGAGTTATTAGTTAAGCATGACTACATTAATTAATCTGTATTAATTATGATGGTAGCTTGATCAATTTCAGGGGACAAGTGGCGCAATGCATGTGTATGGCGAAATGGGGACGATGAGTGGGCAGGCGGCAGCAATGGGGGATGGAGGGAGAGAAGCGAGGGTGTCGAGGTATAGGGAGAAGCGGCGGACGAGGTTGTTTTCCAAGAAAATAAGGTACGAGGTTCGGAAATTGAATGCCGAGAAGAGGCCGAGGATGAAAGGGAGGTTCGTCAAGAGATCAAATTTTGCGCCACCTGCTCCTGCTTCTGCTTCTGCTGCTGCTTTCTCTTTTAAAGCTCAATAAATATTAGGGTGAAACAGTAAACAGCAGTTTACTGACAGGCTTAACTACTTGTTCGTACGTAGTGCGTATATATGCTGCCATGTTTCGTATAAAACTTACGTGCTACATGTACATACCCATCGTATCTATACTTATATACAATTATATACTTTATTATTAAGCGAGATCATCTTTTGGTATCTCCCATTTTTTATTTTATATTTGTTTTTATTGTTTTAGCTTTCAACTTTCTTATTCACTCAACTTCCATGTACTTTAACTTTTTAAGGTCGTAACTTCATTCTCTCCGTTCTTTCTTCTTAATATTTGAATTTACACCATTGAAATATATTTTAAAAAGAACAATTAATTTTTATTTTTTTGGATTTATTGTATACAATTATTTGAGTGTGTGACACGGTAGTATTATAATTAATTTTACATGCATATGTGCTCGTTTGTAGATGAATTGCACTTCTTTAACCCTGTAATTGATATGCCATTAATTAAAAGCTCATAGCTCTCGTGGGGAGGGAGGGGGGTTGCGACTTGAGTATCCCGTTGTACTAGGTATTGCCTGTACTAGTTTCGTATGAGACTCTAAATTTTCTCCTAAAAAGGCGTCTCAATTAGGACAGAAGGACTCAGGGCTTGTAAGCCACTCAAACTCATCGTTTATAATCAATGTGAGACACTTGCCTACATTGCCAACCCTCAATACGAGAGGTTTTGGATGGGCACATGGCATCGTTTCCCACAAACCAATCCTTAAGCCCTTCTTTAAAGCCTAAACAAGACTTCTCCCTATTCTCTTACGGAAGGAAAGGAATAAGAGTCAAAACTAAGGCTAAATACAGCTCGACAAAGACTATGACGATATCAAATGATGTGGCATGCAACTCGATTGGTGTTCCGTTGCATGAGGTGTTGTCTGCTCTGACTTTGTATGAGTCTCATAATTTTGTTTTGAAAAGACGTCTTGTTAGGTAGAGGAGGTCTTGATGCTTATAAACCACTCAAACTCCTCGTCTACATTACTATTCAATGCGCGAGTTGGTAATAAAAAATTTGGTCTCGCTCTTTTGAATTTATACCTATATAAATTATGAATCTTTAAATTAACACATAATAATATCATATATAATATAATAATTAATATCATATATGACTACAAACTCACATACAAGATATAAAAAAATAAAATAAAATTACAGTGCATCCCTAGTTTGATTTTTATGTAGACATAGGTAAAAAAAGAGAGTGGACCCTGCAATTAAATATTAGAGGTGGAGTTTAGCAATGATTGTGCGTGGTTGACATGCAAGAGTGGACCCTTTTTGGTAGGCCATTTTGGATTTGGAGATAAGGCAACAGCCTTCGCCCCCATCGCTATCAGACCTGACACTGAAATTCTTGGATGGAGTCTCGTCAACGCACTCACTCACTCACACTCTTTTTACTGCCGAAAACGACTCATCAAGCCCACCTATAAACATTTCTGATTTGCGATATTTATTGATTTGATTGTAAAGAATCAATTATTATTTTTAATTAAATAATTTTGTGCTCGATTTTTTTTTATTGATGTATGTAAGGACGATATTAATAATAAATTATAAATATCTTTGTAAGCGAGTTATGATTTCGAATGCATATTGATGATTATAGTTAGAGTCACTTAAATATTAAAACATAGTTACTTGAGATTTGTTATAATTATAAATATCTCATCGTTGTTTGAAAAATTACAAATATTCTCTTAAAATTAATGATCGTCTAATAAATACCCACTTGTGATAGCTCATTATAGAGGTATTTGTTAGACTATAGTTAATTCTAGAGTGTATTTTTAAGTAATCAAATGATGGGAGGTATTTATAATTATGATAAATTTTAAAGGAGACATTTGTAATTCACCTAAAAGACAAGAAGAAAGAAAATAAAGAAACGTCTCTAATTAGTCTATTTTTTAAGCCTAAACTATCTTCATCAAGACTTTCATGATTTTTCTTTGTTTCTTTTTTATCCAGTGGGGAGTGGTGAAATTTTCAAATTGCTACTCTAATTGGTGTTCTTGATGTGGGATTTTTTTTAAAATAAAAACAATAAATATTATTAATTAAAGTAATTAAATTGATTGCAAATCAGTCATGTCGAATATCAATATCTAACATAGATGATTACAACAATTATATCTTGATCAACAATATCACATAAATTAAATCTTAAACAATATCTGATTATTACAGTATACAAATAAAATATTTAATATGCAATAAACTATCATCCTCCATATTTATGGAATTCGATTCATAACCTTTAAAATTATGGGACCTTAATCTGAACTACTGAGCTAAGAGATCATTGATTGACGTGAGAATGTTTAGAGCTTAGAATGAAAACGACAGTGCGTTGTACATAGTGTTTACACTTTGATTCCAATTCATGGCTTGTATAACTTCCATTTTCCTAGTACTATATATGGTAAAATTATTTAAAAATAATGATCTGGTCTTTCATCACAATATTCCTTTACTGAAAGAGTTTTTCTATTCCATTAAGATTTTTCGTATAAAAACAGTAATTATATATGATTATATCAACGTTTTAATAAACTGAACAATTCATTGTTTTGACTATAGTTCGATGAATGCATCAATATAAAAAAGAACTATGAAATAAATAACAATAAATTTTATAACAAATAATTTTGAAAAAAATTATATAAACTCACCTAAAGTCAAATAAATATTCACACGTCCGGTTAAACTCGAACTTGTTCATGAAACCTCAGCCTTAACAATACATCTGTCATTAAATTCGTAAAAATTATTTATTCCAACAAAATAAAAACTTACGACATATTTAATATATGTAATTAACAACAAACTTTGTGCTGTTACTTAATATTTTGTTAATAATATACTTATTAATTTTTATTCTTTTGGATCGATTAATGTTCCTTGGAAGGCCCACGGCTTTTTTATTCTGTTGTTATTTCTATAAGGCCCACGAATGAACATCGTGGAAAAGCGGAATTGCTAAGGTTACGGCCCAGCGGGTGAAAAACCAGTAGCTACAACATTTTAATAATGAAATAAGATGCTGAAAATATTTGGCTTCTAATTATAAAATATAGCTTCATCTAAAAATAAAATAAAATAAAATAAAATAAAATATAACTTATAGTTGTGGCAAGCAGTCCTGAGTACATATAACAAATAATATTTCATATTTTAAAATATATTATAAATAAGAATAAAATATATAAACCAACAACCCACATCTCAAAAAAAAAAAAAAAAAAAAAGAAACAAAAAGAAAAACTTAATGTATTATTGACATAACAAAAGAATTGTTATAGTGGTGTTAAAATAACATGGAGTCATATTTATAAAAAAAAGTATTTATAATTAATTTTAAAAATTATCTAAATAGAAGTATAATTGTAATATTCAAAAATTCGTACACCGGTGTCACTATCCACTGTTTGTGAACTTAGAGAAATTTTTTTTATATATATATTAGTATAGATTAATGATTAAACTGAACTTACACCACTATCATAAATAACACTTGGGTCGATACTGTTACAAATATGGTTGCTGCTCATTTTGATGCTGGATAGATGGGGGCTAAAAGGCGCGTACACATTTTTATTATTTTTCGTATATTTTCCTGCTGAAAGTTAGTTGTCCACGTCATCTCATTCTGTTATGAGGGCAGTTAGTTCGTTAGCAATATTTAGGCGGGAACAACTTGTATTTAAGGAGCTCTGTAATCCTAATTTGATATATGAAAAAAAGGAACTACAGAAATATTCACAATAGTCATGGATTTTCGCTTTGTTTCCATCTCTTCCACTTCTTCACATGGTATCAGAGCCTTCTTGTGAAGGTCTCTGCATACCGCTTGCGCACTCACATCTTCGTTCAAGGAATTAAGCAGAAGCTAGGATGGCGACAACTCAATTTGAAGGATCAACTAGCACACCGCAGCAGCAGTTGGAGACTCCTCAGTCTGGTGAAAACTCAGGAGTGACTTTGGTATCAGCCGCTCTAAATGGAGAAAATTTTCTGGTTTGGAGTAGAGCGATGTAGTTCGCTCTAGGAGCTCGTACGAAACTCAGTTTTATTGATGGGAGAGCCACTCGTCCAACAAATAACTCTGCAGATTTGGGCGAATGGATACGGATCGATTATATGGTTATTACCTGGATTTTAAATTCGGCGTCGAAGGAGATCGTAGATGCATTTATCCATGCAAGCACTGCTCAAACTCTCTGGTTGGATCTGGAGGCACGTTACGGCGGCAATAATGGACCTATGATCTACAATCTTGAGCGCGAGATATCGTCGATCTTGCAGGGTGATATGACAGTTACTACTTATTTCACGAAGATCAGTATGCTGTGGGATGAACTTCTATGCTTAGATCCGTTACCTGCTAGTGTCTGCCCTGGTCACAAACAGGTTTTGGATCGTGATGCTTCGCGGCAGTTGATGAGGTTTCTGATGGGGTTGAACAACGCATTTGAACATGTGCGTAGTCAGATTTTACTTATGGATCCTCGTCCTCTTCATCCTGTGTTTCACCTGCTCCTTTGCCTAAAAATCCTAGGCCTGTAAGTGCATCACTGTCCTCTCCTTTTCTAACCGCCTCTAGTGAGCATGCTCCACCTACTTCACCTACGCCTCCAGCACCATGTCCATCCCATGTGCCTGACCCTACTTCACCTACGCCTCCAGCCCTATGTCCATCCCATGTGCCTGACCCTATTTCACCTGCTCCCTCAGCCCAACCTCTCCGCCGTTCCACTAGACAACTCACCAAACCACAGTGGTTAGATGACTTTGTGTGTACTACATTACCTAACCAGGTCTCTCCCTCCCTTGGCCATATCACGTCTGCATATTCTTGTTTTGTAGCTTCTCTACCTGCTTTGCAGGAACCCACACAATTACAAACAGGCTGTGGCTCGGCCGGAATGGGTGGAGGCCATGCATCAGGAGTTAGTTGCTCTTGAGACAGACCACACTTGGGATGTTACCCTTTTGCCGCCAGGTAAGAAACCTATTGGGTGTAAGTGGGTTTATAAACTCAAGCTCAAGGATGATGGCTCCATCGAACGCTGCAAGGCTCGGCTTGTCGCCAAGGGTTTTAGTTAGGTCGAGGGGGTCGACTATGTGGACTGTTTTTCCCCAGTTGATAAGGCGTTCACGGTTCGTATGTTCCTGGCCATATCTTCCACTTTCTCTTGGCCTTTGCACCAACTCGACGTCAATAATGCTTTCCTTCATGGATATCTCGACGAAGAAATCTATATGCTACCACCGGAGGGGTATCCTGTGCAAGATGGTCATGTGTGCCGCCTGAAGCGTTCCCTTTATGGTTTGAAGCAGGCATCCCGACAGTGGAATCAGGAGCTTTCCACGAAATTGTTGGCCTTCGGTTTTTTCTAGTCCAGCCACGATCATTGTCTATTTGTGAAGAGTGTTGGGACAGATTTTGTGGCTCTTCTCGTTTATATTGATGATGTTCTCCTCACCAGTCCTTCTTCCACCCTGATTGCTGAGGTTAAGAGGTACCTTGATGAGCTCTTCACTATCAAGGATTTGGGTTTTGCTCGGTTTTTCCTTGGGTTGCAGATTGCTAGATCCTCCGATGGTACTAGTGTGACACCCCCTACGGTACTATACTATATCACTACTAATCATCATACTCTTCGTAATTATAAGTTGTCTTATAAGATTTTTCATTCTAAACTAATAAGATAAATCCTATTTTTCCCGATATAATATAATTCTATAAATATATCTTAAATCACGATAGGTATCATCAAAAGTTTATATTTACTAGGCCACAGATATACTTATGTACAAAACTCCAAAATATGAAAGTCTCAGGCTGTTACAGAATTTAAAACGCAAACCCGATAAAAGACTAGATGTTTAATAGTCATATGGCCAAAACCCACGGCTTCAGATGTCACGGCTGACCCACCTATTAAGGTCCATGGCAGACTTCAAATTTGACGTAGCTAGTCACCGTGATCTATCTCCTGAAAAACGTTGGCAAGGGATGAGCTGCCTACTCAATAAATATAGCTAACTAACTTGTACATATACACGCACATACATAATAAAACGAGTATCATGCAATACGACAAATATAAGAAATAACATATACCAACAATCATATATCAAATTACACCTAATACTCGACTTTATTGTTTATTTCCTTAGGGCCCTGCTTACCCATGCTGGAGTACATCACTCAATGGTCTATGCCGGCTATCATCCCCTCAATCATAATATCTCTTTTTTTTTTTTTTCTCGGTACCACACAACACACAGCTCGTATGATACCCCATAATCAATGATACCACACAGCACACAGCTCGTATGATATCCCATCATTCATCATATCACACAGCACACAGCTCGTATGATATGTTACATCATCTCCCTCGATCAATGACAGCACACAGCTCGTCATTAATCATATCACCATAAGCCATTGCAGTATGCCCTCCAGTTAGGTAAGCCATTACTTATCTCAGTTCACAATATTCTCCTCACTCATTGTCATTCAACAATCAAATCCCCACCCGTAACTTCAACATTCAATTTCTTTTAAGAATCACATATAATACATATCACCATCCTTCTAAATTCCGAACAACATAACCACATATAATCACATAATGACAACTTCACAGAATAACAAGTAATCCAAACAAATAGCTAACAACTCACAATTTCGTATACAACACAAGAATATGTATCCATATATATAACACATATATATACATATATATATAAATTCAATTAACTATACTTACCTCGATCCCAAAACGATTATGCTAGTAGGAGTTGATTAGTCTTCTACTTTATCCCCGTGTCCTATAATGCGTTATAATATGTATAATCAATATATATTGAAAATAACGTAAGTTACGACTGAAATTACTAAATATATGCGTATATTTTATATCAATCTTTTAATATTTCATTTATATTAAAATTCAAACCTCCGTTCCTTTCTCGTCTAAATTTTAGACGCTATAAACTCCCCCGGTATACATCTAATTTATCTATTAACTCATAAAAGCTTATTCTATCAAACCCCTCATGTTTTTATAATTATTATCCTTTATACCATCCGTAAATGAAATTACTAAAAATATCTCATATTTCTTTTTAATAATTATAATTTTCTCAAATACAATTTCCTAATATTTCTCAAATATAATTCCCTACTATCCCTATTAATTTCTACCAATTCTTCACTATAATGATAATTATTTAAACACTGGTACATACAATTATATATTTGGTTAATAAACCCGATCAATTTGAATAGTCCATTATAACAACTACTAAATCTAGTATGTTATATAATTTTATGTCATTAACTATAATATTCCAGTCCAATTAAATATATATCCAAACACTAATTTGTATAAATGCTCAAATTCAATAAATTTTCCGATTAAATAGTAAATCGAATAGTACAAATCATATTTAATAAATGCACTAATGAAACAATATTAATATAGTAATTAATTTAGAATTTATAAGAAAATATACTCACCTGTTTTTCGGCGTCCAAGAATTACGTTTTAGTATGTGTAATGTGTTTAATTGCTAATGTAAATGTTGAATTGCAACTTTAGCAACAATTAATCAACATCCATATGCATCTATGGAGAGCCACGTGTTGCCCCTTTTTCCAATTCTCATCATTTTCTTTTTTTTTCTTTTATCAAAATTACAAATTAAATTCCCAACTTTTAAATATATATATTTTAACCACAAATATTTTATAAAGCTCCAATTTAGTCCTCTTAAATTTTAATATATTTATAATTTCAACCTATAACTTATAATTAAATTTATATTTGCTTAATAATTACTAATTAGCCCCTCGATTATGAGAAAAAATCCTATGGACGTCACAATTCTCCCCTCCTAATAAAAATTTCGTCCTCGAAATTTAATTAACTTACCCGTCTCTGGAAATAAATAGGGGTACTTTTCTCTCATATGCTCCTCAACCTCCCAAGTGGCTTCTCTTGGGGAGTGATGACTCCACCTCACCTTTACCATAGGGATCTCCTTATTTCTTAATTTTCTTACGTTTCTGTCCAAAATTTCTATTGGCTCTTCCACATATGTCAACTCCTCGGAAATCTCTATCTCCGGTTCACGGATAACATGACTAGGATCTGATCGATATCGTCGTAGCATCGAAACATGAAACACATCGTGTATCTGCGACAACTCTGCTGGCAGTGCTAGTCGATACGCTAGTGGTCCGATTCTTTCAATAATTTCATACGGCCCAATATACCTCGGGCTCAACTTTCCTTGCTTACCAAATCTCAATATTCCCTTCCACGGAGATACTTTCAGGAAGACTTTCTCGCCAATTTCATATTCCATTTCCCTTCTATGTTTGTCAACATAACTTTTCTGACGATCTTGGGCTGCTTTCAAACACTTTTTAACTGTCTGTACCTTTTCCATTATTAGTGGCTTCTGTGTGTTCTTAGGGGATGCTTTGATTTCTTGGAAGTCGAAGAAACAGGCAACCGTTTCTCATTCCTTGGTGGAAGCGGAGTATCGGAGTATGGATGCTACGGTGTGTGAATTGCTTTGGATATCTTATCTTCTTCGGGTTTTTGGTGTTTCGGTGCACACTCCTATTCCTATGTTCTGCAACAACAAGGAGGCACTTTATATCATGGCAAACCTGGTCTTCCATGAGCGCACGAAGCATCTTGATATCGATTGTCATATCATTCGCAACCAGTACAAGTTGGGCTTCATTGCTCCTTCCTTTGTCCGCAGCAAGGAGCAACTTCCGAATCTTTTCACCAAGAGCCTCCTTGGTCCCGCCTTCCTTTCCTTGGTGTCCAAGATGGCCTTGTTTTCTCTGCATGCAAGTCCATCTTGTGGGGGGTGTGTTACAAATATGGTTGTTGCTCATTTTGATGCTGGATAGATGGGGGCTAAAAGGCGTGTACGCATTTTTATTGTTCTTCATATATTTTTCTGCTGAAAGTTAGTTGTCCACGTCATCTCATTCTGTTATGAGGGCAGTTAGTTCGTTAGCAGTATTTAGGCGGGAACAACTTGTATTTAAAGAGCTCTGTAATCCTGATTTGATATATGAAAAACAGGAACTACAGAACTATTCACAATAACCATGGATTTTCTCTGCGTCTGCTTTGTTTCCATCTCTTCCACTTCTTCACAATACAATGTTCCTGATTGTTTTAGTTCCAATTTGGGATACATATCCTCATACTCATTAATTAGATAATAAGGGTTATGATTTTTGTACGTAGTAGTTGTCTATAAATTAATACTAGCCGTCATGACGCGTCATTCCTGCGTGCATATAAATAATTTTTTACGTTTTAAAATATATTATAAATAAGAGTAAAATATATAAACTAACACATCACGTTTAAAAAAAAAAAGAGGGAAAGAAAGAAAAAACTAATTTATCAATTTATATAAAATTTGACAAGTTGAATAAAGTAGTTATCACATCAGTTGAGGGTTATTTTTAACATTACAAAAAGTGGTGCAACGGTATCATTAACCGTCATTTGTGAGTAAAAAATGAATTTTTTTATATAATAGTATAGATATACCATTAGTTGAATATTCGCTCAATGCTACAATTTTAGCAACTATAGATATACCATTAGTTGAATATTCGCTCAATGCTACAATTTTAGCAATTAAGTTTTATTTACTTTCTTGACCATATATATATATATGTGTGTGTGTTTAAAATCAACTTCGACTTTCTACTCTATGTATCAAAATTGGCTAAGTTTTAATATCAAAACACGTGGGGGAAACAATATTTTTATTCCTATTTCAGTGTTAATTACTATTATTTCAATGTTAAATATATGTGTATATTTAATGGACTTTTCAAATTAACCAAGGCAAAAAAAATTGGATTATAGAATTTAACCTAAAGTTATATTTAATTTTCGTATACAGTACTTCAATTTTTGAGTCGTTCGTCGTCCACTTTTGAAAGATTTATGGCACCGGAATATTTCACCTTCCATGTCTATTGTCACGTTTTTAAAGGAAAACGCGACTTTAAAAGAAGACCGTCCGATGAGCAAAGAAGAGGAGAACCGTCCGATCCAGGGCAACTCTGATTTCAGTATAATTGGGGGCGAGAGCTCGAGAAGCGGCGTTGTTTCTGATGGAATTAGGGCCAAATCCCTAATTCCAGTCACTAATTCAAATGGTGGCGTTTTGGAGGGAGAGGAAGGGGCCGACCAGGGGACACGCGTCAGCTGAGAAGAAGGAAAAGCTGGACAATCTGAGTCTGAGCTGGGGTTCGACTACTTTTGGCAGCAGCTGCACCAATGGCGAGCTGGGGTTTCTTAGCTTTCAATTAATGCTTCAGACAACTTTTGTAATTGCAAGTTTTGCTGAAACTAGGTTATACTGTATGGATGTATGCATTTTGAGGATTATTAATGAAAATTACAAGTTTTAGCTTCTCTCTTCTCTCTATTCTCTCTTCTCCTTACTCCCTTTTCTTCTTCTTCCCATTCTCTCATTAAACTCAGAAAAATCCATCAAGAACGTTACACTTGGCCTCAGAGCAGTACGATCCTCGGACTCAAAAAAAATGGCTGAAGGTACCAGATTGAAGGAAGCTCAAGAAATCCAAAAGAAGACTGAACTGATGGTTGTTGAGGAAAGAGCCAGAAGGCAAGCTAGTGAGGAACATGTTCATGTTAGGTTGGATAAGTTAGGAGAAGCACACGATGGGCTGCAATCTGTGGTTTTGGGCATGGAAAGTGCTATCCCAGCCATGCAGCGACAGCTCCAAAGTTTAGCAGAACAGCTGCATATTTACAATATGGACAAATCTATACTTGGAGAAGGTCCACCTGCATCTGCAGAAAGAGGGTCTTCCTCTAGAGCAGCCTATCAACCTGCTAATGTGAATGAGAACGCAAACACACAATGCTGCAACCTACAGTGCTTTACATCGCATGGAATTTCCTCTCTTCAATGGAGAGGAGGCTAGTACTTGGATTAGAAGGTGTTTGAGGTATTTCAGTATGATACCTATACCAGAAGCATGGATTAAAGTTTCGTTTTCAACAAATGTTTCGAGTTTATAAATATTAGAAACTTTTTGGAAACGTTTCGAAACGCTATGGAAAAATCATAAAATTAAAGAAACATACATAATAGTCATAGAAAAAATTTAAAATATTACCTTTCTTTTTTTTTTTATTCAAATATATGTAGTTTAATTTTGTATCATTTAGCCAATTAACATTATTTTTATGTAGTATAATTATGTATTTGGAGTTATTAATTGATGTAGTTGCTATTGAAACTAAATAATAATATAATATTTATGTTTAACTATGTGTTATAAAATATCTATATTATATACTTATACATATAACATTACTAATTTAGCTTAATATTTAATTTGTTATCATTAAATGAAATACTTATGTATAACACAAGAATTCATATATTTGTAGCTAAAAGTATGAAATAAATATTTCGCTGAAAAATTAGAAAAAATAAAAAGTTTCTTAGGAAACTCAAAGATTTCGAAGGAAAATTTAGAAAAATGAAGTGTTTCGAAGGAAACTAGATAATTTCGAAACTACCATGTATTTTTGTTTCCATAACATCGAAAAGGGAAACGTGTCCATAGTTTCGATGGAAACGCATGGAAATTTTAAACCATGACCAGAAGACCAAAAAGTTCCCTTGGCTGCAGTTTATATGGAGGGAAGGGCAGAAAGATGGTACCACAACCAAGTGGAAAAAAGAGGGATACCAACTTGGAACGAACTGGTAGTAGCTGTTCTAGAGAGATTTGAAAACCTGGACTATGAGAAGGTGGTTTCAGAGTCCAATAGGGTGGAACAAGTTAATGAGGTGGATGAGTATCTGAAGCAACTAGAAGATATGGAGGAACCAATGCGCATATTCAACAAGAACCTAGATGAAGAGTTTTTCATGATGAAATTCATATTTGGGCCACATCATATCCTATGAGGGAGTAGCCACAGACCCCAAGAAGATAGACTGTATGAGGAATTGGCCAATTCCAACTACTGTCAAGGCTCTAAGGGGTTTCCTGGGATTGACAGGTTATTTCAGGAAATTTATCAAAGGATATGGAGTGATCAGTAAACCCCTTACCACATTGATGAAGAAGGATGGGTTTATCTGGAATGAGGAGGCTGAGGCAGCCTTTGAGAGACTGAAGGAAGTGATGACCACTGCACCTGTGTTGGCCCTTCCAGATTTCTCTAAATCCTTTATAGTAGAGACAAATGCAAGTGGTAAAGGCATTGGAGCAGTCTTAATGCAGGAGGGGAAACCTATAGCTTATCTAAGCAAGGCTCTTGCTCAGAAAAACCTGGGATTGTCCACCTATGAGAAGGAATTCTTAGCACTCTTGTTGGCTGTTTCTAAATAGAGACACTATCTCCAGGGAAACCACTTCATTATCAAAACTGACCAAAAGACTTTGAAGTATTTGCTGGATCAAAGGATTGACTCAATCCTACAACAGAAGGGGGTAACCAAACTGCTGGGACTTAGTTATGAAGTCCAGTATAAAAAGGAGAATTCAAATAGGGCTGCTGATGCCTTATCTAGAATTGAGCATGAGGCTGTTGAAGCTCAATCTAATGCTATATCCACACAGATACCATTGTGGATGCAAGAGTTACAGAAAAGCTATGAAGGGAACACCTTATTCCAAACTATCATCCAAGCTAAAGCAGTGGATAGACAAGCTTATCCTGACTATACAATGGAATCTGGTATACTAAGAAGGGGAGGCAGGATTTGTGTTGGCAGCCATGGGGAGATCAGAGGAAGGCTCATCAAATTCTTTCATGATTCAGCCTTAGGGGGACACTAAGGAATGAATGGAATATATCAAAGAGTTAAACCACTCTTCTATTGGCCTACATTAAGAGAAGAAGTTCATAGATGGGTTAAGGAATGTGAGGTTTGTCAGAGGGCTAAGAATGACAACAATGCCTACCCTGGACTACTTCAACCCCTACCTATTCCTGACCAAGCATGGTCATGCATCTCCATGGATTTCATAGAAGGGTTGCCCAACTCAGAAGGAAAGGATTCAGTTATGGTGATTGTTGACAGACTTACTAAGTATTCTCATTTTCTGGCACTTAAGCATCCCTACACAGCTGCTTCTATTGCAAGGATTTTCTTTGATCACATCTATAAATTACATGGGTTGCCAGTCAGCATTATATCCGACAGAGATAAGGTATTCACCAGCAGGTTCTGGAAGGAGTTATTCAATTTGGCAGGGGTGTCTTTGGATATGTCTTCAGCATACCATCCACAGAGTGATGGTCAAACTGAGAGAGTGAATCAATGTCTTGAGAATTACTTGAGGTGCATGTGTCACCAGCATCCCAAGAAGTGGGCACAGTGGATTACTCTTGCTGAGTTTTGGTTCAACACCAATTTCCATACAGGTTTAAAGGCCACTTCCTTCCAAGCTTTGTATGGATATCCCCCTCATCAATTGATTATAGGGCCTTACTTACAGAGTTACCACTCTGAAGTGGAGGAACTGATGCAGGAAAGAGTCAAGGTTACTCAACTCTTGAAGGAGAATTTGCTTCAGGCCCAGCATAGAATGAAACTTTTTGCTAATAAGAAGAGATCTGAAAGGGAATTTGAAGTGGGGGATGAAATTTATCTCAAACTACAACCTTACAAGCAAACTTCTGTTGCATTGAGGAGGCAATTGAAGTTGTCTGTCAAGTATTTTGGGCCTTACAAGGTGTTGGAGAAGATAGGAAAGGTTGCATACAAACTAGCACTTCCCCCTGATTCCAGAATACATCATGTATTTCATGTGTCCCTGTTGAAGAAAAAAATAGGAGCCAAGTATTTCCCTTCTAAAGAGCTACCAGAATTTGCTGAGGAGGTGTACAAAGTGTATCCTATAGCTATCTTAGCTAGGAGATTGGTGCCTAGAAATAATATTGGTGTTGCTCAGTTTTTGGTGCAATGGTCTCATGCTTCTCCTGAGCAAGCAACTTGGGAGGATTACTACTCTATTGCTGCAAAATTCCCTGATTTTGATCCTTGGGGACAAGGAACTAAAAATGCAGGAGGGATTGTCACGTTTTTAAAGGAAAACGCGACTTTAAAAGAAGGCCGTCCGATGAGCAAAGAAGAGGAGAACCGTCCGATCCAGGGCAACTCTGATTTCAGTATAATTGGGGGCGAGAGCTCGAGAAGCGACGTCGTTTCTAATGGAATGAGGGCCAAATCCCTAATTCCAGTCACTAATTCAAACGGTGGCGTTTTGGAGGGAGAGGAAGAGGCCGACCAGGGGACACGCGTCAGCTGAGAAGAAGGAAAAGCTGGACAAGCTGAGTCTGAGCTGGGGTTTGACTACTTTTGGCAGCAACTGCACCAATGGCGAGCTGGGGTTTCTTAGCTTTCAATTAATGCTTCAGACAACTTTTGTAATTGCAAGTTTTGCTGAAACTAGGTTATATTGTATGGGCTGTATGCATTTTGAGTATTATCAATGAAAATTACAAGTTTCAGCTTCTCTCTCCTCTCTATTCTCTCTTCTCCTTACTCCCTCTTCTTCTCCTTCCCATTCTCTCATTAAACTCAGAAAAATCCATCAAGAACGTTACATCTATTTTCATATGAAGGCTGCTGCACAATTTCATTCCGGTTGATGAACGGATGCGTGAGAAGGGTCTCTCTTTGGCTTCTAAATGTTTGTGTTGCAGCAGCGCGGAGATGCTGTCTCACTTGTTTCTTGCTGGACCGATGGTGCGCGGTGTCTGGGCTCATTTTGGGGCGGGGTTCGAGTTTCGGCCGTCTGACACCTCTCATGTCTCAATTATGCTGCAAGCTTGGAGGCTTTCTTCTCCATTCGCGGGTAGAGGTCATGTCCGCAATCTGGTCCCTGTTCTTATCTTGTGGTTTGTTTGGTGTATGCGCAATGAGGTCAAGTTCCAAGGCTCCCGCTTCTTAGCTCAACGTCTCATCCGACAGGTTTTGGGGTACTTGGTATGTCTACATCGAGCCAAGGGGCTCAAGGCAGCAGACTGGAAGGGGGATTTGAGTGTGGCTGCACAACAGGGACTTAACTATCCGAAGGACGCGTCTCCCCTTCCTGTCTTGGTGCAATGGCAGCGGCCCCGAGAGGGATGGTGGAAGCTTAACTGCAACGGGGCGTCGAAAGGCAATCCAGGGTGCTCGGGCGCAGGGGGCCTTATTAGAGACAGCGAGGGCCACATGGTTCTTGCCTTTGCTGACTATCTTGACGTGCAAACAAACACGTTCGCGGAACTCTACGCTATCGCCCGAGGACTGCAGCTAGCTCATGAGGCTGGTTACAATCGCATATGGGTCGAAATTGACGCTCGGGTGATCATCCAAATCATACAAAAGGATGGGGGCGATTCGCGGCTCCAGCATTTGCTAACGAAGATCCGCATATTGCGACGACACATGGAGGTCTACTTCTCTCATATCTTCAGGGAGGGAAATAAGCCCTCGGATTACCTTGCTAGCCATGCTTGCATCACTCGATCTTCCAGGATTATCACATAGCTGGCGGGGGAGCTTGCGGCCTTGATTCGACTGGGTAATCAATTTCCGAATTTTCAATTTTCTAGAAAGGAGGTTCTTAGCTTTCCCTTTTATTCCCCTAACACTGTACAGATTTTTTGCCTCTAATATACGAGTATGGGTCCCGCCTAATCCCACCACGCCGGCGGTTTAAAAAAAAAAATACAATACTTTCTTCAATTAGAAATAAAATTGTACTTTTATAATTCATTGCAGACACCTCAATATACTAAGTCAATGTGGGACTTTCTGTTGTAATTTATGAAAATCCTATACTAGTTAGAAAAAAAAAACGATTTTTAACGATAGTGAAGTATTTTGCAAACTGCGTAAATTTTTGTACCTAATGTTTAATTAATTCTCTTTTTTATTTTATTTGTTGAGAAGAAGAGTAAAGAACAAATTTGCAACGTACAACGAATTGATTTATTTACATAAAAAAAAATTACATAGAAAAAACCCATTCCAAATATTGCTGTATTTTATGAAATTGTTCTCACATGGGTTCCGCGTTCAAAATTCCAGTACCGGGTGGGACGTACAATTCGTACACATATACATGGACTTGATGTAATAAAAAAGTAGTACTATTTCCAATGGTCAAAGATGCGCTTCACACATGTTATGGTCTAAAATATGGGCCTACTCATCCTTAAATAATGTAATTTTAATTGAATAATTTAGTGTTGGCGTGTGGCGGCCACAAGCCCTCTCCAGCTTGGTACGTACTACACTTGGAAATCAATGGATTATAAATAATTGACGAACACGTAGATCTCAATTATAAAACTAGCAAGTTACAACAAAATAATAAAGGGTTTTTGTATTCATTAAGAAAAATCATTATAAATTAGAATAATATATTAAAAGGGTTGGGTATATTCTTAATTAGCTTGACTTGGAATCCCGTGTAGCCATTGGATGGCTGCGACTCTTGTATCCATATGCTATAAAATAAGGCGTTATATTTTAAATTTTGTTTACTTTTTATTATTAGATTGTATAAATAACTCAACATATTTAAATAAGATGTTTATTTTGTATCATTGAAGTCCGTTTCAAAATAAAAAAAAAAACTTGATACTAATTACTATTTGAATTGTCCAAACAATCTAAGTAAGGAAAATTCTTTTATCCTGTTTACCCAAATTGTAACTCGTATCACAATTATAGTAAGGGTAAATTATAGCTATCTCCCTTGAGGTTTGGTATAACTATAAATAATCCTTCATTATTTGAAAAATTACAAATACCCCCTGAGGTTTGTAACCGTCTAACAAATAACTCATTTTCATGTCCTTATGCCACTACAAGAAAATAGCTTAATAGCAACGAAAAAATTTGTTCTGAAATAAGCGTCGAGCTAATTAGCAAGTAAAATTATCGTTGCTAATCTACAATACTTAATATATATTTTAAATAATTCATTGCTAAATTTGTTAGCAAGTAAATTTTCGTTTCTAAATTCATTAGCTAGTAAAATTTTTGTATTAAATAATTCATTATCAACGAAAATTTTTCTTACTAATTAGCTCGACGTAATTTTTTTTCGTTGCTATTGAACGTTTTTCTTGTAGTGTGCACTGAATTATTTTTTATTTATTTTTAAAAAAAATTGGATTACAATGCACAGGGAGAGGTTTAATAAGTTTTTTACACAGATGAGCAATAATGCAATTTGCCTCAGCTAATTTTTCTACAATTTTAATAAAAAATTCAAGGGTACAATAGTCAATTTCAGGCATTTGATTTAAAATTACAAACCTTATAAGGATATTTGTAATTTTTTAAACAACATAGAGTACTTATAATTATGCCAAATTTCAGAGTACTTATAATTATGCCAAATTTCAGAATACTTATAATTATGCCAAATTTCAGAGGAGGTGGTTGTAATTTACCGTTAAAATAAACGGGCTAGATTCAAGAATATTCATACAGCCATCTCTCTCTCTTGTTGAAATTATGTTGTCCAATGTCAGTGATTGGGACATAAATATTAAGAAAGTGGTTAGGAAGTTGTTTGGATGACTAATTTAGAGGTGTAAGTAACCCTTGCGGCTACTTGCCAGTGTTCTCCATAGACAACCCGAAAAGCCACATATACATGACACGTTCAACAACAATAATCTATCATTAACTAATCGTGACACTTTGTTTGTCTGAACGAATTGATTATAATTGTATTATAAATTTTAAATATAAACAGTTAATATACGTTAATTATCAATATCAAATATGTATAGCTAACGAGTAATTATTCTTACAGACTAACGACTACTATTAAAGTAGATTAATACATACATATTGGTGGAACTCGAACCTATGATCTTTTAATAAAAGGCCTCAATTTTACTAATTAAATTAAACATCGTCGGCCCGCTACTAATCGTGACTTATAACTTCCATTACATTGTCCAAGAAACAGTTAGAGGGTTTGCTGTATTTTTTCAATTGCTTGCATATGGAAGTTGACACGACAACCTCTTCAAGACAATGCTGATTAATGAAGCACTATAAGCAACAAATCAATCAATTTTTACTTAGAAAAACTAAGCAGATTTTGGCCTGGGGTTGTGGTGAAGAGTCATGGTGTCCGAAAATTAGCAACTTCTAGCTAGACAATGATTTAATTAGTGTTTCTTTTTTATTATTTTAACTAGGGAAATTTGTGGCAACCTGCTCAAGCGAAAGAATCAGGCACTAATTTAGTCTGAATTAATTATAAGAACGTGCTATGGCTGCACATGTATATATGTATGCAGGTTACGATTTTTGAAAGTCTTGGCCACTAAGAATTCTTGATTCAATATTATAATTTAAAAGTAAAAGAGAATCTTGATTCTTTCATTAAATAAATAAATTAATTAATGTGGATTCTTGCTGAAAACGTCATCCCTATAGTCATCAATCTAATTTTTTTAAAATAGTGAAACTTTGGTAGAATTGTTTGTGTCAATAATTATACTCAAAAAATTAATTAAGTCGCAGTCAAATGTCAATGAGATTATTAATAACTATAAATTCTCTATCGGGGGAGAGTTATTAATTAGTTGTGTATGCGAGGAATAAACGACGTTTATGGCATTATTTAATTATTCTAGGAGACAAAAGAAAATTCAACATCAGATGCGTAGTTCCCTCCATAATCACTCATGTGACGCAATTTTCCATTTGCCTTTTGTGGTGAGAAAATGGTAAAAGATGTGGGAAATTTCTAAGTATGTCGAGTTTGACCAGATATGAACTAATTATATAGTAAATATAATATATTTGTCGTGTGATTGATATATAGTTCATGAAAAATGATCAATTAAATAGCAAGTGTGTTACACTCGCTCTGTGATTTGTTTGATTTGATCAAATTTAATTTGGTTAAGATTCTTGCAAAAAATATATAATACTCAAAGTTGCATATCAGGCAGATAAGTGTAGTAAATTTTAATGAAATTCTCACATCTATTAATTCAAAACGTAATTTTTTTTTCTAGTTTGAGGTACCTATAATTTTCCCTTTGCATGTTAGAGGTATTGGAACCTAATTAGAAATATTCGTGACTTTTCCATAATTCGGTATCTTGGTTACTTAAAATTATTATATAAATAAATAATAGGGAATGAATTTTTTTCAAGTAAAACGATGAACTATTATTTATTTTGAATAAATCGATTACAATTATTCACATCAAATAACTAACAACTATAAGAATCTATTTTAATTACCTATTATAAAGTAGAAATACACCTACTATTAAGTAGAACAACATCTCACGCTGACGGGGTTCAAACCCATGACCTTAAGAGGTCATGGGGCCTCAACTTCGCCGATTGAGGTAGGCCTCCTCGACAATAAGCAACGTTTTTTATAACCATCAGTAGTTACATATAGTTAATAATTAAATCAACTACTTGTAGTGCAAAAAAATAGATTATTCCATACATTATAAATTACTATGGCTTAATAACAATGCAAATGATCAATCACATAAAACTAAAACAAAACTTAAATTCTGATCATTGTTAATCAATATTCACTATTATTTTAACTATGATCAAAACATATGGTATCATTTTTAGCTATGACTAATATTATTGCATCGCTTACAGAAATAATGGTTACTAGTTGTTTTCACAATTGTGATTAATTAATATTTACCGTGATCTTTTACTTTTAGCTATAATAATTAAATAATACAGATAGTCATATTTCTTCTATTGTTATAAATATATAAAGTCCATGGCATTAACAATTCTTAATCAGAACTATTATTTCACTTGAATAAATGAAGTTATTATATATTTCTCATCAACCGGAAAAAAAAAAAAAAAAAAAAATTGGCCTATGATCGACTTATCAGAAATTCATATTTATACGTCCTCACAAGAAAATACGCACTTTATTTTCTTATTTAAAGTTTTTAAAAAAAATGCTTCTATCATTGACTCATTCCCTCTTTTAGATATTAGTCATCATGAGCCACTACTTAAAGTGGAATATTTGGTTTTTTAATTAAAGTAAAAAGTTAATGATATGTAGACGTAGTAGCCCTCTTTTCTTAATTTTCTTGCTTTTACTTGTCAACAAATACGGGCACTTAATTTAATTAATTTCACTTAGAATATTTTTTACATTTCATCCTTAGTGAAGAAGTGCAGATAAACGTCATCCTATATATGCTCACGTCAATTGGATGCGTTGAATAATCTTACATATTTTAAAATATATTATAAATAAAAATAAAATATATAACCTACCACATTACTTTTTAAATAAAAATGAAAAAAAAAATCAACTTGAAATTATTATCAACAAAATAAAAAAAATAGTGCAATAGTATCACAAATTGTCGTTTATGATTGAAAAATGTATTTACTTTTTATATTAGTAGAGATAAGAATTTTTTCTCCTTGTCCGTTGTATAGATCACGCTAACGAAACAACAAAAAATCTTTTGTATTTTCCAATTTTTCTTATTTTGATTTTTTGGCAATAATAGCATCAATTTATGATAAATCTTGACGTTCTGAAAAGTTGTTGAATCGTCAAACTTGTATGTAAATTTATTATACCGATCGAAGCACATGTGCCTTACCATGTGAATGTGATCAAGTAGTCGAAAATAGAAATATATTTTTAGAAGAGTTGTAGAGTTTCAGCTCACCATGTATGTATATTCTATAATAATATACATGATGATTGCTACAAATCCAGACATTAATTAGAACCATGTATGACACAAATTTAAGTCAAATGCGAAGTTTAATTAAGGTTATGGGATATGAGTCACCACTAAACTTCACATAGTGCTTTTATGGATCTATATGGGAATGTTTACAACAGTGAAAGTTAAATAATAGTAAATGTTGTGAATGTTCGAAAAAAATAAGTTAATACTAATATATAATTTTATATTTGATAGGGAAATACAATGAATAGTGTTCTAAAGGATAGGGCAAAGTATTTTTTGAGTCGCATTAAATAGGATCAGACTCATTTTTTGTACCATTATTTATTCAAGTGTACGTTTTGGTCCCATTAAATCCAAATTCAGATTTATTTGGTCTCAATAAGTCATTGTCATGCTTTGCATGTGGCTTATTGGGACCAAATAAGCCCAAATTCAGGCTTATTTGGTCCCAATAATTCTAGAATTTTTAACGGAGTCAATAAGTCATGTGCTCTCTGCACATGACTTATTGGGACCAAATAAGTTTGAATTTGGATTTAATGGGACCAAAACCTATACTTGGATAAGCAATGATACAAAAAACGATTCTGACCCTATTTAATGGGACAAAAAAAATATTGTCCTAAAAGATACATTTGTTCTCCAGAAATAAGAAAAAGTCTAACATTCCATGGGTCTACGTCTTTTTGAGTGGGTCAGATCGCACCCGATCTGATGACCCGAATTATCAACCGTATCTTCAATCCATCCGATTAAACGGCACGTGGTCCGTACGAATTTTGGTATTTAGGTTTCAATAAATACCTGTTAAGTCATGTCACAAGGTACGTCCCCATCGCGCTCTACGAGTTTACGACCCGTGTAACCTCTAGTTTATACTAACTTAAGTATCGAAGGATCTTAGTTGGAGGCTAATCCAGCAAGCCTAATGTTTTGTGTACAGACCAATTTTATGCATCCAAATTGAAGTAATCATTGGGGCCCATACTTCAAGAAGTAGCAAGATCATTGCCAGATTATTGAGGACTTCGATTCGAATCAACACTAAATTAGAAAATAATAATCTTCCTACTATTAATTTTCATTGTCTGCTTTATTAAGATTGGACGTTGCTGAGACTTGGCGAAACACTCTCCAGGACTGTTGCATGAAAGGCATCTGTCTAAAGGAATTCAGCTTCTTACCTCATCTACTTCAACCTTTTCTACCAAACATAGCGAAACTTTCTTGCATCCGTCGCCTGTCTGAATTTGATCTGTCATTGATGATGTAGAACGTCGTGGTTCTTCTAAGTTTACTACGTGCCTCTCAAATGCGACCGACTTATAATATCTGATTCAGTAAAATCAGGGTTTAACATGTGATGCTCGCTGATCGACTTATAATGTTTGATTCAATAAAATCAAGATTTAACATGTAATATGCTGAGACACAATGATCAAATTGGATGAAATTTTTTAAGAAAGAATATTTAACTGTAACGAAAGGAATATTTTATGAATATTAGATCCCCTCAATTAACATACTCACAATAAATTTAAATATTAAAATTAATTATATAATAGCACATCTAGAAAGTGGAGAGGAGATTGGTATGTTGGTGTTGGATTAAGAAGAACAAGGTTCTTTTTAGAAAAAATAATAAATGAAACGATAAATTATTATTTATCGTTTTGAGTAAATTGATTAAAGTTATTTATATATAATAATTTTCGAACAACTATAATATTCTATGTTAATTGCCGGCTATAAGTGTAATTGCAATAACATTCCACCTTGGCAGGATTTGACTTTGTCAATTAAACTAACGCTCATCTGCGATTAGGAAGAAGAAGTGGGCAACATGTTTTTTACATTAACATCTTCACTTCTTCATAGAACTGCTCTTTAAATGAAATATGCACAAAGGTCAGAACCCTACAAACTCTCTCATTACAAGAAGAAAATGAAACTAAAACTACGGGAAATGCATTCCTGTAATAACTATTCTATGAGATCTGCAACATAAAAGAGACAGATATCACTGTTCGCTATCAGAAATCTCTATCACTGTATTCGGGTAGGTCTGTAGCATTGGATTCGGGCCCAAGGTCAACTCCAGCCCGATTTCAGTGGGTTGGGGCTCCGTTTTGACGACCCGAATCGGTTGCTCATCTCGGTTTGCCAACGTCGGCTCCACGGTTTCAACGGAGAAAGAATCGTAGCTCGGGGCCCTTTTCAATTCCTCGCCGAAATCCTTGTGATTATCCCCGGAGTCCCACCCCGTAATGGTAAACTTGGCTTCCGACTCCATCAAATACTCGGCAGCCACCGATTCCTCTTGGCTCTTGGAGCGTTTGAAGCGGTTTCGGGTCCTGACGCGCTGTACGGCGGCGGGGGAGTCCTTGGAGAGGTGGCGGATGTCGCAGCCCTGGAGGGGCGAGACGGGGTACTTCCCCTGAGCGGCGGTAGAAGAATAATCTACATCATCACCGATTATGACTCGCTTCATGAGCGGAGCGCCTACCAGAACCGCCTCCACCGCCGCCTGACACCGCGGCCAATCGCCGGAGCACATCAGCCCCACCGACCCGTATACTGGGTTGATGATCCTTCCACAGGCTTCGTACAGCAACGATCTAAAGGTTTCTGTTTGAACGAAACAATATTAAACTAAACGACAACAAAGTAATTACAGGGACGAATTATTATTTGCATGATGTTGGTATGTGTTTGATGTTCTTGTGTGTTATATACATACCGGGGCGGAGATGAGTGGGGCCGGCATTGATGAGGTTGATGAGACCAGCGCGGCCGTAGAATTTGGCGAGAAAGAGGGTGGCGTTGGCTTGGGATTCAGGCGATTTGATCCTTTGAAGACAAGGTCTGAGGGTGCAGTCTTCGCTGCAGCCTTTGCGAAGAACTCTGCACCCATTGCAGCTCATTCTCATATTCGGGTCGGGTCGATTCGGGGTGGGTACTGGTATATAGGGAATAATGGGATGGCGAAGAGGGGAAGAGAAGGGTATTTATTTACACGGGCGCACACAGTGAAGGTGTGATGTCATGTAGTTGGGGGGGGGGGGTTGTGAACCCAGAAAGCTATTCATTCTTCTCTATGTTGGGTATTTGGAAAAAACATGTTTAAATAGAGTTATCATCCTGAAGTATACATACTATATTAATTATCCTCCTAAAGTATTAAAACTTTAAAAAAAAACCCTGATCTTCTAATACCTTTAATTTTAAAGTTCAAAAAAATTATTTTGTCCTTACTAAAAATTAATTTATGAAAAAGAAAATTAAAAGAAATTTTAAAATACCAAAACCACTCTCCTTTTAAGTTTTATCTAATTTTATTTTCACTTGTTTATCGAGCTCTTTTTATTTTTATAATTCTAAAGTATTTTGAGCTCATTTTATTTTAATTTCACTTATTTGTCAAACCAAGTTAAAAATAAATTTATACATTCATATAATTACCACATATATATAAATATATATTAACTGTATATTTTTTTATTAGCTCATGATAAGTTCTTTCGATTTTATTAATTATTTATTTGTTTAAGTAAATATATAAATATATATATATATATATGCATGTAAATGAAGTAATTTGGTTTGACAAACAAAGTAAACTAAAATAAAATGAGCACCAAGTACTTTAGGATTACAAAAATAAAAAGAGCTTGATGAATAAGTAAAACTAAAATTAGACAAAGCTTGGAAAAAGAGTGGTTTTGGTATTTTAAAAATTCCTTTAATTTTTTTCAAAAAATAATTTTTAGTAAGGGTAAAATGAACCTTTTGAACTTAAAAATGAAAGGAGTTAGAAGGTCAGGGGGGTTTTCGAAGGTTTTTATACTTTATGGGGGTAATTGATGTGGGGTGAATACTTTAGGGGTGGTAACTGAATTTAACCTAGAGAAATATTAGAAAATTTTAGTCGGAATAAAATTTTGAGTTTATGAAAATTATATTTATAGTAATAATAATATGATTGATGTAGTGCATAAGAGGTATATAAAAATTAAATTTATATTTGATGATAATATTGAAATACACTAATATATTCTAATGACAAGGATCAATGCCAGATTATTATAATTAAACTCATTATAAGTTCAATACAATACTTTGAAATAATTCTTTAATTAAAAACATAATAAAAACAATAATTTTGATAATATCTTGAAATCAAATACTTTTTAGAGTAAATTATATCAGCATCTTCGGGAGTCAGAACTAATTTTACAAATATTCCTTGTTTTTAAAAAAATTACAAATACACCCAAGGTATTTTATTTGAAGGGAATATTGCCTTATCCGTAGAGATCTAAGTCTACCTATAAATAGCAACTCTCCAAACACTAATGGGGTACTTTGAATTTTACACTCACTAATTTGCACTATATTAATTTATATCGCTTTATTTCATTATTTTTTACTTTCCTTTTCTTTTTTTTTTTTTTTTTGAGTTAGAATTAATGAATTTTTATTAATTGAAATAAAATGATTACAATCAGTTCTATCAGTATCAATATTGAATAGAGACAAGTATAGATATATATTGTACTAACAACGACAAAAACCTTATAATTGCCAAAAGTTTCTGCTGCTATGGGGGTTTATGTTTTTCTGCACTTTTCGCAGTCCTTCCTGAAATTTACATCTTTCTTTGCATCGTACTTTTAACTAAGCTTTAGAGATGGTTGACCAAAGTCAAAATATTTGGCCAGTTGTGATTAATTAATTGAAAAAAAGTTATGGAATGAATTCATCAGATGCACCCATTGATATACATAGTGAAACTTGAAATTAGCCTGAACTTTTGCGATTCCTAACTATTATTTAAAACCATAGTGTTATTAGGAACCTCAGGAGATTTGACGATTAATTTATATATAGTTTCAGTTGATTTTTTTTTTTTTTTTTGTATATATATGCAGTTCATTAATGGACGTGGATTCTAAATGTCAACTAAATAGGAAATTAAATATGTAGAGGTGAAGTCCAGTAAGTTAATACACTCTGAACCAAGTCAATTCAGACCTTCCAATATTCTAGAACATCATTATTTTTTGGGTAAATTACATTTACCTCCCCTAAGATTTGATATAATTACAAATACCCTCTCATTGTTTGAAAAATTACAAACTTTAGGGGGTATTTGTAATTATGCCAAACCTCTGGGAGGTAGATGTAATTTATCCTTATTTTCTAGGAATAACTACATTCTTCGCCGTTAAGATTTGGTGTAATTATACGTAAATTATTTGTAGTTTAAAAAATTATATCTACTAATCTTGAAGTTTATTTTCGTTTAACAAATAAGTACATATGTTAATCAAAATTCAACGATATTTTTGATATTAACTAAAAAATTAAATAAAAATCAATATTTACCCTCAATTGACTTATTGGCAGGTCAAACAATTTTTTTTCTAATTAAACTACCTTTATAACGGTGGAGATATATCTCCTTACTATATCAACGTCTGAAGATGTATAAGGGTAGTTTGACCATAGAACGATTTATTTGACCTACAATAATTCAGTAATAAGTCAATCGATAGTAAATAACGATTTTCGTTCAGCATTTTTTGCTAAGATAAACAAATTCGATGAATTTTGAATAACGAAGGGACGTATATATTTGTTAGACAGAAGCAAACCTTAAGAGTATTAAATGTAATTTTTTAAATTACACGAAGTTTTGTGTAATTACATCAAATCTTAGGGAAGAACAATGTAATTATCACTATTTTTTATTCAAATGTTGTACGACTTAATAACCATCCAAGATTTAGAGGGTGTTTGGCTAAGCTTTTTTAAAACAACTTATAAGCTCATATATTTTATAAGATGTTTTAGGAGCTTATAAGATCTTGGATCTTATTTTAAAAATAAGCCCTAAAGTGTTTGGATAAAATAAAATGTTACATATTATAAGATGTTAGGTTGTTTGGCATAATAAGGTCTTTTTATTGCAAAATGACCAAAAAGGACATGTTACTATTTGAATCAAATAAGTTGTCATTTCTTTTGTATTTTAATATTTTAAAAATACTTTCATAAGTAGTACACATTAGTTTAACTTCTAATAAAAATCTAATAGATAATATTTTTAAAAAAAATAAGAAAATGATGATAATTAGTACCTAATATTTTGAATAAAAAAAATATATGTACATTAATGTTAGTCGAATATTGACATTGATATAATTGATATTCTCTTTGTTAATGAAATGACTATTTTCTAGTCGTATAACTTTTAATGTCGTTAATTTGTATTTTTTCAGTAAATATAATATCAATAGCGATCTTATTTGTGTTTCATAAATAATAATTTATTAAGTAATGAAACAATTTCTCATTTTCAATTGAAAGAAAAATTAAATACCAATAAAATACTTTAAAATTTTAAGAGAGAGAAAGTGTACTTGTGTGTGTGAGGGTGTGTGTGTGTGGGGAGAGAGAGAGAGAGAGAGAGAGAGAGAGAGAGGGAGAGAGAGAGAGTGTGTGTGTGTGTGATAGTGTGTGCATGTGTGGGTGTGTGTGAATGAGGGTATTTTTGTCTAATTACATATTAATTTTGTAGAGCTTATAAGAAGTTAAGAAAAAAGTTGGAGGATGTTAACTCTTTTTAAAGAGCTTATAAGATCCAAAATATCTTATTTTGAGATCTTATAAGCTCTTTAAATAAAAATTTGCCAAACGATTTTTTAGAGCTTATAGGCTCACTTTTTTTCTTTTTTGCATATAAACGAATAATTATATTATTTAATACTTGAAAAATGAAAACATGATTAATTATATTAATAATTTCCATCAAAATTAATCTGAATGATAAATTAATATTTAATCCCAGGTACTTGGGATTCAAAAATAATTTATGCCAAGCTGAAGGATGGAATTTAGAAAGAGACGAAAAATGGACAGCTAAAAAGGTGTGAGGTTCATGCAATAGAGACAGATCCAGTCCAGGAAAAAGGTGGCGCGTGGAGAGCACGTGAATAAGCAGCCACCCCCGTGCGGCTCGCCACATATGGTCACGGGGAGCAGCACCTCCCCCTCACGGCCGTGGCCCCCGCCCCACCTCCCGGTTTCCAGGAGTATTTCTTTGCATGAAACAATGCACTTAAAATACCTAATAAACCGAGGAGCCGTGAGCGGTTTTAGGGATGTTCCTGCCTGTTTCTGCTTGACAGAACCGTGGGCGCCTTTCGACTTGGCCCCCCGGTTTTCTTCTCCTCCAAACATACCTCAGATTATCAAATTTCTTTTTATTTTATACTTAGTCTGTCACCCTACACACAGTTCTTACGTGTATATAAAAATAAAATATAATGTAAGATGAAAAGAAAAAATAAATTTATGAAAAGAAACAATTTGATGTGAGGAAATAAAAAATAAAAAAGTTTTTTAGAAGAAAAAAATATGGATTGAGATGAGTTAAGAAAAAAAATTTATAAATTGTGAAAAATAAGTTAAATGGTAAATTTGAGTATTCAAAAATTGATACTTAGAAATGACGTGCGTTTTATGAGTGTGCATAATAAAAGTCAGAATATAATTTTTTTTTTTAAATACAATAGATAATGTTAATTTTAAGTATATTATATTATAGTTTTTCTGTTTTTCCTAGAATTCAACAGCGTGTGGTATAAATTTAGGGAAATATAATATATTTATAACCAACATGACATGATGAAATTTGAGAAAGAGTACTCTTTACTATTTTAATACGTTTGATTCCTGGTAGTTTCTTAGAAGAGAACGACGTTTTAGTCAATCAAATTCCAACTTTAAGATTTGAGTCTCAATAAAATAGTACAGATTTTCTATAATAATAATAATTTGCCAAACATATGCGAATAAGAACAAACTTTGAAATTAATTAAAAATTGTTGATTAAAATAAAATTCCACATTAACCAAATTAAAATGATTAAACCTTCAGTTTGAATAATATTCTACATCAAAATTAGATAAGATGAAATTATTATCATTGCATTTTTTTGATGGGACTCTCAAGAGAAATGCAAAATTGGGACATGTTTCATCGAAGGAAATTTTAATCCAAATCGAATTTGGTATATGACAAGTGTAATATATTTATCACGTACCTAGTGTACGGTTTAGGAAAAGTGGTCAATCACATAACAAATATATTATATTTATATTTACTCTGTGATTGATTTGATTTGAGTAATAATTTTCTATCGCATCTCCTGGGTATAACTTGATATGTGTTTCCTTCCAAATCTTTAATCACAAGATTATGTTTGTGGGCATTGGTTATATTCAGAGGTTTTTTATTTAAAATATTTTATAAGATGTTTCAAGAGTTTAAAGATGTTGGTTCTTATTTTAACAATAAACTTGTAAAGTCAAGTTAATAGTATGAAATTAAGCCAATAAATTATATAAAATATTTAATATGTTTATCGTGTAATTGACGTATATTTTAAGAAAAGTGATCACTTATATGACAAATGTATTTATCAATTATTTAGACCCAAACCAATTATATAAAAATTTAATATACCGATTGGCTCATCAGGAAGAGGCCCAAGAAGGTCCACTAGTTCACTAATATTATTATTGATGTGAGAAAAAAGAGTTAAATCAAAGTTGTCTTCTTGGGCTTGAATGGAGTGGACTTTGTTTCCTGCAGGTTCGGGAAATGGGACCTGTAAAAAGAGCATTAGCACTCCAACGTTCAAGTCAGTAAACAGTTATGAAAAAAAAAAAATAAGGTTGAAAGTAATGAGAAATAATGAGAATTCGTGTGAAGTGAGCATAAAATGAGTAATGTGGTGTAGAGAGTAATCCGAGGGCTCAGAGAGTAGAAAAACCATTAATTGAGCTTAATAGGGTAGTCAATTTGTCCCCCTATACCAGTCAAGGGGGCTGGTATTTATTCGTGCCCTTGGACTCTTGAGTGGTCAGTTACTTGACCTTCCTAGAGCCCTGCGGGGCAAGACCTCTTAAAATTCAGGAGGGAGTTGCGAGATCCTTGCTTGGATAAGGATATGACTGGATAATCTTATCCTTCCTTCATCGTGAGACCCCCTTCTGTGGGCCTCTCTTCTACTGGCCTTCCTTCCCTAGGCCTTCTTTTTGGGGGGCCTGGTTAGACCTAGTGTTGACTTTATTCGAGGAGGGGGGGTGCTGATCCGGTCCTTCCCTGAGCCTGGGGGCACAAATTGGGAGCCCTTGGAGGGTGCTTTGAGCCTTGCATTCCTTTGAGCCTGTGCCATCTATTTTTTTATTTTTATTTTTTTGGGTTATTTGGGCATGTTATTTTTATGCACACCAATTATTATTATATATTATGCTATATATATATATATAGATGATAAAATAATTATGTTTAGGTTGTTTGGATATATTATCTTTAATATGTAGGATTTATCCAAGTGACACAAAATCCTCCTCTTGAGGAATATGTTTGTGCTAGCACATTGGCACTATATCTAGTGATAATGAAAAAATGAAAATTGAGAACAAATTTAAAGAAATCTTCATCTTCTTCCTTCAATTTCTGGAGCTCCTTCCCTGCTCGAATTAGGAAATCCCATTTTCTAATTTATAACCGTATCATATACTTATCGTATAATTGACATATATTTTAAAAAAAGTAATCTATTATATCATAAATGTATTGATCAATTATTTGCTTAGACCCGAACCAATATAACGTACAATTCCTTTCCCCATTCTTTGCAGATTTCTTCTCTCAAATTCAAACCAGCATACCGCTTGAAGCCATATAATTGTTTCCTTTTTTATGTAGAGTATATATATGAAACTACGTGCGATTTAGAGTTAAGGGAAAATCGTATTTTTGTAGTTGAGTTCTATTAATTAGTATCATCGGCTGCGAGTATAGTTCTTCCTGGTGAATTTTGTAAATTTTTTGTGTTTAGGTGTGTGATTTTTATTTCTTTGACTGTTGTGTATACTGGTGCAGGGAGCCGAGGAAAGAGGAAGGGAGGTAATGCAACAGCGGGGCCTCAGCCGTGCGTTTCCAATAGTTAGTGATGATGGTTAGTGGAAGCAATGTTATAATCCAAAAAATGTCTCATTTTGGTAAATAAAAAAATTAAAAAAAAATGTATCTCGTTCTTGATTTTCTCAATATTAGTTCAGAGCTCGGGAAATTTTAGCTCCCAATTTGAATTAATTACGTGATAAGTGGTTAAGTGTAATATAACTGTTAGTGATGATGGTCAGCGGAAGCAATGATTGATTTTGTTTGATCAGATCTGATTTAATTAAGAATTTTTAAGTTAGGACTTTCTTCTCAATGAGTGTTTCTTGGGCTCACTCAGAGGCGTTATTGGGCTTCAGTAAACCATCAGGCCTCATTCCCAGTGGGCTATATCCAGCCCAGTCTCTGTTGGGCTAGGCTGCGAGCATCACTTTTCTTCCTTGATTTCTATCAAGTAACTAGTGCCGATGGCATAACAATCAAGAGGTTGTGGGTAAAAATTCCACGAATTACTTTTATAGCAGCGTATCATTTCATTATTTTGAGATTATTAATGTATTTGATTATTTTCTAATATCTAATGTATTGAAAAATGTAATGAATATATTATACCGAGAAGCAGATAAAGAAAAATATGCCCAAATTTCCACTTGGGTCCTATTAATATTTCAATATTCCAGAGGTGAAAAAGCTTTCTTAAGGGGGAATAAGCCACAGAAACTGAAGAGTCAAAATTAAGCACTTGGATGCAACAGTGAGCTGAGCCCAGACACATGAAGCCCATCATCAATCCTATGTTTTTTGAACTGAAAAAAAAGCTTTGTATCTGAGGTGCAATAAAGCAAATGAGGTTTTTTAATACAAGTAAGGAGGACTAAATGACAAGTGCACAGAATCTAAACTTACCTGTTGCGGAAAAATGAGGTAACTCAACAAGAATCCAAAAAGTACTGCACACTGTGATTTAAGCAATACCAAAAACGCATACTGTGTCTGAATTCTTCATAAAGCCATATAATATTTCCATTAGATTCGCAATCTTCTAGGAAGTCTGCTCAAGACCAGTAAAAGTTTTGCCCTAATGGTGAAGGAATTTGGCTTTTCGATCAATGCTCTAAAACCCACCAAAACATACGACGTACCTCTGCCCATTGCTCTTCTTCGTCTTCTTCCTTTCCTGTTTTTCTTACACTGTTACTGTCACAATTACCAACAAATCGTACTTTGAAGAAAAGGGGGTTTGAATAGAACGTGTAGAGAAACTGATGAAAGAACCCTTTTTCTCTTTCCTTTTTTTAAGAAAGAAAAAGAAAAAGATTATTCAGACAGGCTAAAGCCAATTGATTCAAGAACTCAGCTATTATATACATCATGATCGTCCCATAATTTCTTTCTTGATGTCTGAAGCAAAATGGGGTAATCTTCAAGTACCAAAATACCCACGGTTTACCCCTCTGAATTTCATTAGAACCATAGATGGAAACACCATCAAGTACTACAAACATGAGAAAAAACGTGGGTATTTTGGACAAAATCTCGACAAAAATAATGTAATCCAAAAATCAAACTAACAAACATTACTAGTACTAATTGTGGAGAGGATCTGGGCAGCTGGGTATTTTCCTTTTATAATCAAGAAAAGTATCCTCAGCTGTGCGGTTGAGCTCTGTCACTCTGCGCTTGAAATACTCCCTGAAGATTTGCGTTTGAGTTCTCGCCGGAGGTGGAGGCGCCATTGCCTGAGATTCTTCCTCTACTGGCGAAGAACGTCGTGGAAATACCCTGATTGCCCCTACCTGGTTTTGTGTTGAAGTCCAGATATGCAGAGATGCGACTATCAGAAGCAGTACCGCCAGAGATGATGATGAGTAGAATGGTCTTTTTCCGCCGGAAAATGACATCGCCGGTGATCCCACATAAGACAATCCCAAACTCCTTTCTGTTTCTCCTTTGTTTCTTCTTGCTGGCGAGGGAATATATATATATATATGTAGTTGGTGAGTGTAAGTTTCAGCCTTTTAGTTGAAAAGCTTTGCACTCTGGCTAATTTGTGCTCTCTATCAGACGCACGTAGAGAGATAGAGGGAGAGAGAGACAGGCACACCCACCAGCTCAAGTTCTTGAATATGAATTGACGGCTTACACACACACACACAGAGAGAGAGAGAGAGAGAGAGAGAGAGGAGGGAGGGGGGGGGGGGGGGGGGGGGAATGGTGCGTAGCAAGGTTGAGGGGTGACTATACATGCAAGAGAGGCCCCCACACACCCCTCATTGGAGCAATATATCAAACAGACGGTGTTTATCGGGAAACTTTTAATCTGAATTAAGTTGGATTAAATTTGGAAAAAAAAAAGTATGATAAATCGTTTGTAATTTTTGTTATACAATATAGTAAAATAATTAATTATACGATCACTCACAGAATAAACTGATAAATATGAAGTCAAACGACATGTCTAATAATTCATAATTACTAATTATTAAGACTCACTTATAAATAATTTTTTTGATAATTATTAATGATCTATAAGTTCTATTAAAATAATTATTGACAACATAAAACCAAAATTTCATAATTAGTGTTACAACTATATTCATAACTAAAACTAACGTGATTCAATATTTTTAAGGGGCTAGGTGGCAAAATAAATTATTAAATAAGAAATTATTTAATATTATAATTTTAACACGTCCTCCTTATTGCAACCTATGCTCTGCACAGGAAATATTTTTTTCCAAAAATAGGTGGTAACAAAATTCTAACCTAAATTCTCTTATTTCTTCTTATTTCAATATAATGTTAAACCAGTACTATTTCATCTTAAAATTTGAACACTTCAATACAATAATTATTTAATATTATTTTCTTAAATATTTCGTTTTTCAAATAATACAAATACGACCCTATATGCTAGGGGTTTGTCAACAATAATTTCTTGGAGTGGGACCATATTTTATTAGAAAACAAATATCCCGAAAAACAAGAGTCTGAATAAGAAATTGGATATGGGAGTCGGTCATCTAATTCCTCAGTCCACCAATCCCATGTTATATGGCTCTAACGCCAAATTGTTATTATAATTTACTATTATTAAACTTTGATATCCATACTATTAAGATAAACAAAATTCTACCAGTCATTTTAAATATCAATATTTACCCTTTAATTCATTCATTCCCTTTAATAAGACGTTATCATAATACTAATTTCATTTTTTTATTGAATTTTAGAATACCCCTCAAACTTCCTCAATTCTCAACACTTTATATTTTATAAGGTAAATTACAGTTGCCTTTCCTGAGGTTTGGCGTAATTATAAATACCTCTCATTATTTGAAAAATTATAAATACCCACTGACTTTCGTAACTGTCTTAAAAACAACCCATTTTCATCCATTTTTATGGTGAACTGACCAAAATGCCCTTATGCAAACTGAATTATTTTTAAATTTTTTTGAATTTTTGTGGACTATAATGCACATGGAGAGGTTTCTCAAGTTTTTTTACATAGAGGAGCGATAATGTAATTTGTTTCGGTTGATTTTTCAACAATTTTAACTAAAAATTCAATGGCAAAATGGTCAATTTCAAATCTTTGGTTAAAAGTTACAAACTTCAGGAGAATATTTATAATTTTTCAAACATGAAGGAATATTTATAATTATGTCAAACTTCAAGAGAGGTAACTATAATTTACTCTATTTTAAAATCATTATCCCATGTCTGATAATCAATACATCGAGTGTGTTGTGTACTGCCAGTACTGGTAAAAATGAATGTGATAAGCTTTCTGCTGTTGACAAGTGTGAATAAGTATTTGCGCCCACTTAATTAAGAATAATTTATCACTAAAAAATGTGTTAAATAATTAATTAAAAATAAGTACAGAGGAGCACAGGAATTTATATAAATAAAGAATGAGACAGAGATATGCAAAAACATGAGAGTGAGTTGATTTCTGGTAGGTCGGCCGACCGGGAATCTCGCTATGGTGTTAAGAAAGAATTTTGTTGTCTAACAAACCTTAACACACACACACACTTAATTATTACACAGTAATAATATGGGATAAATGCAATTTGCTGATATAAGAAATGGACAAAAATTATCGTGAACAAATAATTAATAAATTATCCCCTATAATCTTAAAATGAAGCAAATTACCTCATGTATTTTCCCTTGATAGGGGGTAATTTGCTTCATTTCTCGAAACACAGAGAGGTAATTTGCTAATTATTTTTTTACAGGGGGGTTTTTGTTCATTTCTTATATCACAGGAGGTAATTGCAATTATCCCGTAATAATATACAATATTGTAGTAATTACGTATGTACGAAGATATTTTTTAAATTGAAAACGATGAACTTTATTAATTGAAATAAAGTGATTACGACCAGTCCCCTCGGCTATCAGTATCGAACAGAGATAAATACAATAATCATATCAACAATATCACATAAACTAACACCTTGCTATTACAGTAGCAAACGATATCTACTATACAGTAGCAACAACATCATTATACGCAGGAGATTCGAACCCATAACCTTTAGGACTATAGAGTCTCAACTTCGACAATTGAATTAGGTCTCATCGGCTATGTACGTACTAAGATATATACACATTGTGCATGTATTTATTGAGGGATGGATATTCATACGATATATACCGGCAGGAGTAGGATCGTACCGACTTGCTGTACATTGATAATAATGCTTTAGTGATCTTGTGAACTACTTTGAAATGCCAATTGTCTGCGGTTTTGATTTCGATTTTTTTACTATAAAAAGTAGTCAAAATATCCTACCTCATATATTTCTGTTGGGATATTTAATTATTAATAATTAGTATTCTACTTGAACAGATCAAAATTAAAGTGATATGTGATAACAAATTCCATCAATTAATTTTGGTTTTTTTAGGATTAATTACACTTAGACCCCCTCTAAAAATGTGAAATTATACTTTCTTCCAAAGAAATTTTAAAATTACACCTACACCCCTTCCAAAAATTCCTTGTTTACACCCGACCCCCTTCCGTTAGAGTTTGGATGGAAAATATTTACGTTAACAAAAAGAAATTACATAAATTTTTAATTTTGCCCCTCATTTAATATTTTTATAAATATTTTTGTACTTATAAGGGAATGAATGTAATGTATATATAGAGAGTGACTTAACATTATTATATATCTTTTTCTTATAAGTACAAAACTATTACATGGGGATGTTAAATGAGAGGTACATTAAAAATTTATGTAATTTTGTTTGCTAATGCCAGTATTTTCGTCAAAATCCAAACGAAAGGAGGTCAGGTGTAAACGGTGAATTTTCGGAAGGGGTGTAAGTGTAATTTTAAAACTTTTTTGAGGGGAAGTGTAATTTTGTATTTTTCAGAGGATGTCTAAGTGTAATTAACCCTTCTTTGTAATAATATCATATTTATAAATATTAAAAACTTAGAGGGTGTTTGGCTAAGCTTATAAGCTCCAAAAATTTGTTTTGCAAATTTTTTTTTAAAGAGCTTATAAGATCTCGAAATAAGATGTTTTGGATCTTATAAGCTCTTAAAAAAAAAAGTTAACATTTCTAACTTTTTTCAAAACATCTTATAACTTCTATAAAATTAATATGTTGTATGACAACACTACCATCATTCACCAGACACACACTCTCTCTACACATACACAAACACACATACACACAAACACACACACATTCCCTCTCTCTCTCTCTCTCTCCACACACGCACACAGTACTCTTTCTCTCTCTCTCTCTCTCTCTCACACACACACACACATAAATACTCTCACTTTTTTAGATTTTAAAATTCTTTATTGTTATTAAAAAAAATTACATTTAAAAAAGAGAAACAACGTCATTTATTAAATAATCAATTATTATAGCTAAACAAAAATAAGATTGTTATGATATTATATTTACTGAAAATATATAAATTCAAGACATTATAAGTTATACAATTAGAAATAATCATTGGATCAAGAGAGAAAGAATATACATCTATATTAATATTCGACTAGCATGAATGTACATATATATTATTTTTATTCAAAATTTAGGTCATAATCGCCATTTATTTTAAATTTTTGTAAAAAAATTATCTAATAAATTTTTATTTGAAGTTAAACTAATGTGTACTATTTATGAAATTATTTTAAAAATATTTAAAAATAAAATATGTCAACAAATATAACAATTTATTTGATTCCAATAGTATTATGTCCTTTTTTGGTCATTTTACCAATAAAAAGACCTTATTACGCCAAACACCTTAACATCTTATTTTACCCAAACACTTTAGGAGCTTATTTTTAAAATAAAACCTAACATCTTATAAACTCCTAAAACATCTTATAAGATGTAGAAGCTTATAAGATATTTTAAAACAGTTCAGCCAAACGCCCTCTTACTCATCATATATGGAAATGGAATATGATTAAGAGAATGTTTTTTTGTTTTTAAAAACTATAAGATTCTATAATTATATATAATGGAGTTCGAAGTGCCTAGAAATTCTTATAAACTGGGATTACACTGACAATGTCTAAACAAGTTATTTCAAGATGTTCCAATCAAACCCCAAAGCTCGAAAGCGAAAGAGAATAATGAAGGAATAATAATAGGTCCAGCAAATAACAGGTGCACAACAAAATTTATGCCACCATATTATTCCTGTTGGAAATATACAAAAAGTATCGCTATTATAATCAATAATTTTAGGTTCGCGTGGGGCATAAACCAAATTTATAATATATTTAGAACGTCTTATAAAAATTATCATTAATAATTAAGTTTCCTGCAAAGTAAGATAAATTTGACATGGCGTAATTCTTTTATGGGGTTATGTTCGAAAATATAGAAAGAATCAAAGAGAGAGACGAAAACATACATATATTAAGGAAGAATTATAAGTAATTGTCCGGTTGCTCTACGCTAGTGCCCTCCGATTAGGAGGTCAGTCACTGCTCTATACATTCTCTTTGGGAGAGCTACAGTCTCATCTCAACTATGCCGATCTCTCTCTCTCTCTCGTTTTTGGCCTAATATGATACTGATTAGGATTGATGAAATTGTTTCCTACCCTTTTTCTTGATCAAAAGATAAATGAGCTTTTCGTTTCTGCCTCTCACCCGAGAGTTAGTTCACTTCCTATGAGTCTTAGCTCTTGCTTTCTTTCTTACCTTTATGTTACTAGTTATCTCTTTGACCTAATTATTCATTATTTCCCTAGTAAATTACTTGTATGTCCCGACTTCACTGTCATGTCTTATCATTATCCACATAAGTCAAGATAGTGTGGACATTTTAAATTTATTCTTATTGTTACTAAACCAAGTAAATATGGGATTGTGTTCGATCCCATTATTTGAATCAAATCAAGTAAATGGACAACAAGTAATACATACTTAATCAAAAATATATTGATTTGAAATAAAAAAGAGTCGGGGTGTTTACTTATCCCCAAAACATTACTTTAACACCCCTGAGGACATTTCTCTCCTCAAAAAATTATATTAAAGTTTGACCGGTTCAACAAGGTATTTTTGTCTTTTAAAGACTGTCGGTGGTGGTTTCTATAATTTTTCAAAAAGTAAGAGTAATTTATGTTAAAGGACAATAAGTGAGGAGGTATAAATATAATTATCCCTATATTTAATCCTTATTTATCCTATACTCATTTATCCCATAAAATTGAGTAAACGAGGTTATGTAGCAGAACCTTTTAAGTACCGAATAAATGGGTGGGGGTCTACGCCTAACCCCATCTAGGCACAGGCGGTTTAAAAAACAAAGAAAGAAAGAGTAAACGAGTTTATGTGATAGTTGATGGATTTCTACGTAGTAATTATTTTTTATGTTATTGTCTTATATTACAACCTAACCCTCACCGAATTATTTTTACTGAGGGAATATATTTTTTACTGCCTGATATTACATTTTTGCTCCCTCCAAATTTATTATGACTGCTATGCCTCTTCAAAATGTCACGACTCACGAACAAATAATAAAGACAGAATAAACTTGGGTGCGATCATACCAGCACTAATGCCCGAATCCCATCAGAACTTCGAAGTTAAGCGTGCTCGGGCGAGAGTAGTACTAGGATGGGTGACCCCTGGGAAGTCCTCGTGTTGCACCCCTTTTAAGGTTTAAAAAAAAAAAAAAAAAGACAGAATAAACTTAATGGGAGTAGTTGGATATTTATTATTTATTTACGATTTTCAAATTTAAAGCATCACGAAAATTAGGAAAGGGAAAAAATAAAGAATAGCTTTCAGTTTTCTATTTCCGATCCGTCTCTAACTTTTTGTTCGAATTCAACAAAAAATCTTGTAAAATTCCGAATTTTTTTTCACATAAAATATTTTGTTATGGTCCCAGCGCATGTGAATGAGAATTTATTGAGCATTGCTGGACCATCAAACCAAATCGTATTGCACATAAAATTCCGCACACCAATTTATAGGAAGAACATTTTGTCAGAGTTTTAACCATGCAAATTGATCTGGGTCGAGATCGTTGGTAAGCTGGTGATCAAAGTCGGATGGAGCCCAAGCTCCACGTCCTTAGGTTCTTGATATGGATGGTGATTGGCTTGCAGCACATATCATTAGGTCTTGAGGTGTTCTTCAACTAAAATCCTCAATGTGATTATAACAGGATTGCAGAGTTAGATCTCATAGTCTAGTTATTAATGCATACTCATATTAAGGAACACTTTGATATTTATGGGAGTTCATGTGTTAGATATAGTACAGATCCATGTGTCAAACAACCCATTGTTTGATAGTTCGAAAATCATCGAATGTCATAACAAGTAACCAAGTCAACCTGATCGAGTCCAACCCGCATAATAAGACTCGTATCCTTATCTTGTTTCACATTTTTTGTCGTTTTTTAGGACAGATTCATCTATATTTGGGCTTTTTACTTATTAATGCATGGCCCAAACACCATTAAGAACCCATTGAAGTGAATTCTTAGAATTTGAACCCCCCCAAAAAGGACTTAAAATATATTTTTTTATATATAATATCTTGTATTAATTACACTTAAACCCCTTTGAAAATGCATAATTACACTTTTTCCCAAAAAAGTTTTAAATTACACTTACATCCCCTCCGAAAATTCTCTGTTTACACCTGGCCTCCATTCATTAAAGTATGGACGGAAAATGTCCACCTCAACAAAAATAATTACATAAATTTGTAATTTTACTTTTCATTTAACATTTTCGTGTAATTATTTTGTACTTGTAAGGAAAAAATGTAATAATATTGACATCACCCATATATATACATTCCATTTATTCTCTTATAAGTACAAAAATATACATAAGAATGTTAAATGACGGAAAAAAAATGAAAATTTATGTAATTATTTTTATTGATGTGAACATTTTTCGTTCAAATTCTAACGGATAGGGATCAAGCGTAAACAAAGATATTTTGAAGGGGGTATAAGTGTAATTTTTTAAAAAAAAAATTGAGAAAAGTGTAATTATGTATTTTTAAATGGGGTCTAAATATAATTAACCCTAATATCTTTTACAAAGTAGGTAATGTTCAGTTCTGACTCTGAAAAAGAAAAAGAAAATGACTTTAAAAAAAAACTTCCTGTCTTGAAATGAAACGATTTTCTGGACACAGTAAAGTTGAGACGCTTTTAGGTTCTTACCTCGGATTTGTTTCCCTCTTTCGGAGTCTTTCACTGTGGATTTTGCCGATTTTACTACAGCACATTAAATATTTACTTGAATTTATTTTACCCTTTTAGCCTCATTCCTGCCCATTTATTCCCTGCCCCATTCATACTTCTTTCTCCCCCTATCTACATCACATTTTAAAATGCTTCAACAAACTACTTAATTTGGTAAAGAGACAACCACAACCAAATTTATGTCCTGCAAATTAATGAGACGAGGGCTATTATTTTGCAAAATAACATTAATTAAATTAAAGAATTAATTCTTTTATATAGTAAACATATTTCGTGAATTTTTGAAGCCTCCAGAGTCAAGATTATTGCTGCAACGATGCACGTAGCATGAGTCAAACTTGAGTAATAAAGCAGTTTATGTTTTACGAATGGATTAAAAGGATGACAAAAAACTTAAGTGCAGTCATCATATATTCCTTTGAACGAGTTATTCATAGCCGATTTTGAACTTATGGAACAAAGTGCGACAAAATATGTGCAGGACCACATAGAAAATCCCGACCAATCATGGGTACATCATGTAGTTACAAAGGAAACCATATTTGAAGCAAGAGTGATTATAATATCATCTCCTTCATAGACCAAAAGCTGAAAAAAGATGACCATTTTATAAATTTTGATCAGAAAAACTTAAATTGATTCATTGGATAACCTTTTTAGAAGAATTGTTCGTAATCCGATTTTAGATTATTACAAAATCAATTCTGACAGCAAAAAAATATGAGTAGTTTGTGTAATAATGTTGATTTTTTTGGAGATGTACGTGTAATTTTTCAAAAAGCAGAGAGAATTTGTATAAATGACGTTAACGTTTCTGATGGATATGTTTACAATTTTTTAAAAAGTATGAACAATTTATATAAATAGATCATAGATATAAATATAATTTATCCCCCCATTTTATGGTGCAATTGGTGGTCGTAAATTGCATTTAATGGGTCCGCAAAAATAGTCAACATGAAAGATTAGAAACGTAGCCAAAATAGAGCGTGTACATTACATTTTTTGTCAATTTAATGAATCAATTACATTTACATCGTAAATTTCAATTATCGACAATCAATACATGCTTTTTATCAATATCAAATATATATATAATTGACAATAACTACTATTAAAGTAGAACAATACCCACATGTTGGTGGAACTCATATTCATGACCTCCTGGTCATAAGGCCTCACTTTCGTCAACTATTAAACTCTTTGTTGTTAGGGATAATTACCCTCCCCTCCTCTGAAGTTTGGTGTAATTACACGTAAATCTCCTGTGGTTTGAAAAACTACATTTAGTACTCCTGAGGTTTGCTTCTGTCTAACAAATAGGTCCCTTCATTTGATGAAATTCACCGAATTTGTTGATATTAACAAAAAAACTGAATGAAAATCAACATTTATCCTCAATGACTTATTAATGACTTAATATATGCCAAACAAATCTTTTATGACTAAATTACCCTTATAACAGTGAAGATATACATCCTCTCACACATTAATGTGCAATGTTATATAACGATAGTTTGGTCATAAAAAGATTCATTTGACCTATAATAAGTCAGTTATAAGTCAATCGATGACAAATATCACTTTTAATTCAATTTTTATTATGAATATCAACAAATTTGATGAATTTTTACTAACGAAGGGACTTATTTGTTAGACAGAAGCAAACCTCAAAGGTATTAAATGTAATTTGTCATAACCACAGGGAATCTACGTGTATTAATTACACCAAACCTCATGAAAAAAGAATGCAATTATATATGTAAAGTTATTAGGTATTGGGGTGGGGGTGAAATGGTAAATTAAGTTTGAGATACGTGGTGGACCGAATAAATGCAGAAATGCAAGTCGAGCTACCATACTCTCACACATAATTGCTGTTATTAAGAGTGCCAGAGAAGATGAGGTGAGTTTTGATAAAGACAAGGATATATACATTATATGTGTCTGAAAACGATGGGATTAGATTAAGGTCGGCAAGGGACGTTGTGGGATAGAAGGGGTCATGTTTTTTTATGGGATCATTGGTGTCATATAATGCACGGATATTTCGAAAAATTATTAAATGCAGTGTCGGATACGGACACGGTTACGACACGCTTCGGACACGGTATAGACGTATTCGAAAATATTAGAAAAAAAAAAAAGGATATGGTGTTGAACATGTTTGTTGGCGTGTCTGAAACGTTTTGGAGGAGTGTCTGACACGTTTTAGATACGTTTAGGATTTTTTTTTATAATTTTAAAAAGTTTTTGATTGTTTATTAAAAAAAAAAAAAAAGAGGTTTGGGCTAAATTAAAAAAAAAATATTTACTTCTCTTAAACCAAAAGTTTTGGGATGAAAATACTAAAAAATTGAGATATGGTCATGATAATTTAACTAATTCAGATGATTAGAAATTTTTTCATTGTGTACTTTTAATGTAAACTAATTATGTCTATATTTGAAGTCATGTATTTTGGTTAAAAATTTAGATCAAAGACATGCTTATTTTATAGATTATCTTGATACTTTTCATATTGACATAAATTTTATGGAAAAATTTAAATATAAAAAAAATCATATTATATATAGTCATGCCAGTGTCATGTAATGTTCTAATTTTTAAAAATTTTTCGTGTCGCCGTGTCCGTATCCATGTCCATTCATCATAGTTGGTGTCTCAATCCTTACATTTATAGGGTTATTTTGCTAGCTCCTATTGCACTATATTTAATCATGACATTCATTATTTGATTTGATAACTTAGGTCTTCATCTACAATACAAGTGCATGGTCAGGAAAATAGTCCAGACAAATCTTGTAATACATTTATCGTGTAATTAATTTCATCCGACTAACATAAACTCTCGTTTTGGGCACAATGAGAAGAAAAAACAAGAGAACTTAAAATTGCATAATACCTTATTTAGCTGTATTTTTATTTTCAGTTATCAATTTTTGAAATAGTGACGTTTCTGCAGTGAGACCACTACGAGTTATGGTGAATGAAGATGAAGGATAGTCAACATTGTTCCTCTCTGTCACGGTCCATGCCACCAAACTACTAGCGGCATTAACAACTTATTATTTACAACAAATCCAAATTAAAATATTAAATATATATTTTTAGGAAATGCTTTATATAATTTAAGTATGGGTTGAAACCCGTGATTCTAATCACCTAATTTTAGGTTGGGTTGGAACGTTGGGTTTGACATTTTTTAATATAGGTTTAATACGATTTTGTTTAAATAAATTATGGGTCCTATATGAGCTTTAATGGTCCAAATTGGGTTCTTCGTATTTAGTTTTCTATTAGTCAATCAAAAGTCATTTTAGTAATATAATAGAATTTATAAAATATATAGGTATAATTATAATCTTGAGTTCATCATGGGTTCTATATATGGGTTGGTGATGAATTTTAGATGGGTTAGAGATGGGTTTTAAATGCGTCCAACTCATGCTTTAATTAATTAAATTTATTATTGATCAAGTTGACTACACATCACTAACTAATTTAATATATTCTAACTTCTTTCACATTTTTTTATAAGAAATAAATTTACCAAAATATATTAAGTATATTTTCATTTAACTTAGTTAAATTTTATTGCACCATGGGTCTTATATGGGTTAGTGATGGATTTTAAATGAGTTCAACATATAATTTAATTGCTTAAATTCATCGTTGATTTAGTTGTACTACATATCATTAATTACTTATGCATTTCTAACTTTTTGCATTTGTTTATGAGAAACAAAATTTTCAAAATATATTTAGTAAAATATTATTTTCAAATTAATGAGAAACAAAAGAAAACTGAAGTATTTTATAAAATCGTCAAAACTTGCAATTCATATGTTTCCATGTAAAATTATTTTTCTTTTTATTGTTTTGGATAAATTGGCAGTATACAATTATATTATGAAATGAATATATCAAATGTTAATATCTAAGAATAATTTATAATAAACAAACATGTATATATGATTAATATAGATAAATAACTATTATTATTATAGTTGAAATCCACAATTCAATTTAATAAACAATTATGGAGAAATTAATAACATACTATTCATTTCATGATTTGTTTTAAAAAATCCAATATTTTGTATACGTTACGAGTTTTTTCATTTTATAATTTAACAAATGAATTTTAATGTATATGGTTACTTTTCAAAAATAATAAATAATACAAATTTAGTTGTATTATATACAAGTAAATTTATTGTTTTCTAAAATTCTATATTTTTAAACATTAAATATAAGAAAATGTAACATTGACTGGATCCAACCTGTTTACAACCCTATGCGCTTAGAACCCATCTATTCAAATTCATATTTAACCCGTGAATTTTAAATCGGACCCACTTGGACCCAATCCAAACCCGACCCATTGATATGAATCATTAATTTGTTTGAGATAAGATCTAACAATCATCAAATAAAAATATAAATAAAAAAAATTAAAAATAAAAAACTATGCTTGTAACACACCACTCGCGTGAGGAGAGTATTTTACACATTTTCTAAAAGGCTGTTTGCCTATTTTCTACAACATGTAGGTAAATTGTAATTTGCCTAAAAAAACAATTGAATTTGTACCGTGATAAGCAATTAGACAAGCTGCTAATGTCTAAATTACGACAAACATGTAATAAGAAATTCCACAAAATAAGCACGACGTACTGCAAATCTGAAAAGAAGTAGAGCATAGAAACCAGGAAACAGAACATCTCCATTTACTATATAAATTTTTGTTCCTTACATATCTGGGTTTTAGTACTCTTACCAAACAAGACAAAACAGATTTTCTACTTGACTGCAAACTCACCATCAACCAGACCAGTTTCCATACATCAACTAACGTATACTATGACAGGCTCATCACAAAATAAGATGACACTGACAAGAAAATTTCATAAATTTCCGAGTCAAACGAGCAAAGATTATACACGGCCAGTCTTGCCAGCCGTTGAACTGCCAAGATTAGTTTTCCGAGCTGGCTGTGTGGTAGCTTTAGCAAAGTACATGTAGTAGTAGACGTTGAGAATCATTGTTGCCGCCACAAAAACTGCTCCAGCAATGAAAACGCCTTTCCGCAACGCATCACAAGAGAAATTATCAGCACGGAGATAGTTCCGATACTGTGTGTGATAAGCATTTTTCTTTGCACCGGCAATTAGACAAGCTTCCGCCACCAGAAACGTCATCCTGCAACATTTCGTCAGTACCCCATTTTGAGACTCATGTTCTAACTGTTCACCGTACATCATTCATAATAATATTAATAATAAAAAGATAGAGAAGGAATATATATTACATTGACGATAGAAGTGGAGATGAAATGTTCATGATAATTTCTTACCACGACGATAAAAAGTATATTATGGTCCATGCACGGTTTCCTCCAGGTACCAGAGGTGTTCCAAAGCACATGCACTTTGTAACACCCATGAGCAGAGACTCGCTCGTAAGAAGAAATAAGAAAGCCCCTACTCCATAGCCGGTGGCAACATCCGAGTGGTAAACACAGTACGTCCCATTAGTGGCGTCATCTTTATGTAAAACGCCCTACCATGCAACAAAGAAATTAGATTTGCGAGAGATAAGTATAGGATAATTGATGGTTCTATCAATACGAAAGTACATTATAAAGCTACATAAAAAAGAGGAAATTGAAGATAATAACTATTTTCAAGGTCTCAGGAAAGGCTGCTGAAAGAAAAATGTATGTTTTGTAATAATAGTTAATGGTACAAGAAAAACAGGAACTTATGGATAATTAGACAAAAGTTAATAATGGAGTATAGGAAGACATGGTACTTGCGTAAGTTATTCTATTATGCGATAACCAAGTTTCTGAACATAGTATTTTCAGCAAATATTAGGACATCAGTAATCCAAAACTTTTACAGTGCACTTTTCAAAAACATTTCACACTCTATTCACAAGTGTTAATGCAAGACACAATAATACATTCACTAAATCCAGAGAGTTTAAATATCGAAATAAAGTAAAACTCATAATGTAAAACACTAGAAAGTTTAGTACCGTAATTTTCTGCACCCAGCATATAAGTTACTGCAATTGTGATTTTCAGCATAAAATGAAACTACATTCTTAAGAAGAATCAAAATTATATATGAAAATGAACAGTGAAAGATCTCTCGCTTTGTATGTTTGTTTCGGGAGCATTGCTATAGTTTGTACTTCAACGGTTGGTGAAGTAACCTATTTTATTCCCAAACATCAATGGTGCAAACGGAATGTCTTCCTCAATAATAATAACATTCTATTTCTTGAAACTGCTTAATTGTCTATTGTAAAATATCTGCAGATTACAGCAAAGCATCCAGGACAAATTCCAATTACAACGGGCATATCTGTGGACCTTTATGTTCTTGGACAAAAACCAGTTATCCCAAATTTTAACATTTCCCAACCATTTATATCCAATACTACACAATCCAACAAAAGAAAGACGATGAATATGAAGTAATTCCATCAAAAGATTACAAGATAATATGAGAGTAGAAGCAGCTAAAACCTTGCTTCACAAATGAATACAGTCCTTAACATAGTTCAGAAAGGCAAATTTTCCTAAATAAAAGAATAAGATTTTGTTGCCTCTAGCATCCTCATTATGACACAAATCAACTGAAGGGTAATTTCGAAAATGGCAGAACCTAAAATTATTTCTCATTCACTATGTAGCATTGTATATCTAGAAATAATAAGAAGCAAGAACACAAGATAAAGGATTAAATGGAATTTTCATCCTGTATTTTTTGCATTTTGGCATTTTAGTCCTTTATCTTTCTAGGGTAGCAAATAGGTCCTGTAACTTTTTAGTTTTTCATGATTTTGGTCCTTTCGTCGCCGGAGTTTGGAAGTGTTGGCCGGAAATTTTTTTAATTTGGGGCTTTTCTTCCCATTGGTCAATTTAATAGACCAAATCACGAAAAATTAAAAGTTACAGGACTTATTTACTACCCTAGAAATATAAAGGACTAAAATGCCAAAATATAAAAGATACAGGACAAAAATATGGTTCCATGCTGGCAGGAATTGTCCAATGTGCAGAAAATCCCCAAATTGAAAAAAAATTCCAGCAACATTTCCGAACTCTGGTGACTTAAGAACCAAAATCGCGAAAAATTAAAAAGTTACAGCACGTATTTGCTACCCTAAAAAGATAAAGGACTAAAATGCCAAAATGCAAAAGATACAGGACAAAAAGTACATTAAACCCCAAGATAAATTATATCGTACATGTAGAAAAAAGTTAACACCCCATCCAATCCCACGCCGGCTCCAAACATTTCAAAATAAACCAGGTATGATGCAATTTACCCCTGTGATATTGCAAATGAATAAATTATCCGAATTAAAAAAAGAATATCAATGTACTTCCCTGTCTTCTTTAAAATAGAGCAATTTACCTCCATTCTAAGGGGTAAGTTAGCTTCATTTCAAAAACCACATAGGGATATTTTGCTGTTCTTTTTTTTTTTTTCTTTTTTACATGGGGTAATTTGCTCGTCTGCTGTATAACAGTGAGCAATTGCTTGCATTTTTCCCAAATAAACAAAAACAAACTATTCCTAGCACAAAACCCCCTTCTAATCAATGCGAATAGATTCGAACAGATTACCCAAAAAAATGTAGATTTCCAAGCGCAAATGCACTTAAATAGACTACCACAAACAAAGCAACACGGTTGTAAAACAAGTAACCAATTTCCTCAGACTACACAAAAATTACACATAACAAATATTCAATTCTTGAAAAAGCAAAAATCCCAAAGCAACAAACAGTATCAGGAACCAAAAGAATTGTCCAATACGGCTAATAAAACCGGAAAACAGCAACATTTCAATGTTATCTACAAAGCCCAGTTCGAATCTTGTCAAATCAAGATAAAAGGGAAAGAGCAAGGAAATTACAACACTACGGCGTCGTTCAGCAGCAATTGCAAATCCAAATGCAGTTAAGCTAAGAACTATGACAAGAAGATGAACAAGCGAGGACCCTTTTCCTTCTCCCATCTCTCGTTCTCACTCTCCCTTTCCTCTCACTCACTGTGAGTGTGTGTGTGTGTGAACAGAGAGCAGAGTGCGCGATTGTGTTTTGCTTTGCCACTGTGAAGTCCCAAACACTATAAAAGAGTGGGAAAAGAGGAAATTAAAAGCGCAGTTAAAGGCTTTTGAGGATGTCGGGAATCTGAACTTGACGCGAATTTAGATAAGTGTATTACACGCGGGTCGAAAACGGAGTTTACCTTTCGGCTACTGTATCAGTGACTTGCGTGTAACGTCACCACGCTGAACGCGCGACTGGGGAAAAGAGAGTAGAAGTACTAAATTTTTACTCGAAAAAGGAAAATTTAACGTAAAATTGATGGATGGGTACGTGAAATGTTCCATAGACAGTTTACTAGTATATTAGTTTGTTGCTCTAAACAACCTTAATTAATTCAAGTCAAGACATAATTAATTGCATAATATACTCAAATTGGACTGAATTTTCGATGGATTAAGGACCGTTAATTCTGAAATCTCTCATAAATCTCTGTTAAATGAGTAATCAGTGCAATTCTTTGTGCCCGAATCTTGTTCCCAATTAAATACATCAATAATTTATATTAAAATAAATTAAAATACAATAATCACACGACAAGTAAAAATATAAGAAATTGATATAGCTTAGAGTGAAGTGCCGCTCTAAAAAAAATAATGTAAATAAGAGTGACTAACCTCATAATCGAAAGACAAGAACGAAGGAGTAACATGTGTCTACCATTGAAACTATTAAGATCAAGCATCCTTAATTTATGTGTCTACCACTCTCACTAGATATACTATATAATATTATTCCCGTACGCTAAGGAACATGTTTGTCCACATTAACATTAATTTATGGATTACATTTGTTTAGTTAATTGTTCTCTTTGGGGCGTCATCCAATCGTGTTATTTCTTCGGATTCTATTATTATTAATTTCAATAATAATTCTCTATTATAAGTTACTTCAAATTTCCAAACTTAAAATAAGTCTATTTAATATTTTAATTTAATTAATTAAAATTTTGCCAATTTAAGATAGACAAGCTTATTTTTATGTTTTTCATGTTTCTCAATGGAGATCAATATACCGGAGAAACACCGACGCCGGATACTTAATAGAGTTCGTCCATCTCACTTGTATTTAATTTAGATTTGATTTCCTATTCATCTTCTTTTGTATACAATTTTTTTCAGATAAAATAAAATAAAAGATGCAGTACTATTGCAATAAAAAATCCAATATGCTTGCATTTACTATTTGCTTCTAATATTTCACTGGACCTAGTGTGATCACGATTGAATGGTTTATCTTTATCAACACAGTACGACGTCGTGTCCGCCGAGTTTCATGCATGTCGGCATTTGCAAACGAAATTCGGACCTTAGTATTATGTTTACTACGAACAGTTGTTGCGTATACTATGATGGACAGACCTGTTCATGGAATAAAAATCCATTAATGTCAAATAACCTCCAGACAGAGAGAGAGAGAGAGAGAGAAAGCGGGTTAGATTAAGGTCTTGGTGGCTCCTCTACTGAAAATTCACAATCAAGATACATAACCCTATACAGTACTGCAATTCAAGACTGGCTAATCCAACACGAAAAAAGAAAAACAAGAAAAAAATTAGCTTAAAAAACGTCAAATTGATCGATCGATCGATCTCTCTTTAGCAAAATAAAAGACGTCAACAGGAAAATTAAAAAAATAAAAAAGAAAAAGCGCGTTTCTGATTGTCATGCATTTTGGGGAGCATTTCCAATTGCTTTCAAGTCCCAAATATCAAAATCCCACAAAACATCACCAAACAAGGCGTCATAAGCATCCCCCGTCGCCTCCATCTCCCAAAACGGGCACCAACTCGTCGCCCATGACATCTCCTCATCGACCCCACTCCACAACCCCGCCCACTCCGCCACCTCCTCCGCCGTAGGCACCCCTTCTTCCTCCGCCTCTCTTCTCTGCTCCTCCACCTCCTTCTCCGCCGCTTCTTTTACCTCCTTCACACCCCCCTTCGCAGTATTCTTCTTTATCACCTTATTGGTCACCGTCGTCGTTGCCGCCGTTGATCCTTTTCTTGGACTGACTCTCCGCCTCTTCATGTTTGCGCTCCGCTCAATTCTTTTGAAATAGATTTGCAAATTTCCGATATATATAGGGGAGCGGAGAAGATGAGAGAAGCGGTGGTTTATTTTCTGGGAACTTGGCGTGGAAGGTGACGAGGTCAATTTACGAGTTTGGAGTGGCACGTGAAGAGCGGGTGGTCTTTCTTGGGAGCATTCCTGATTAATGTAGGAGCCTTTTCGGACCACAACGCCGCTTTAGTTCCACGAATATTCAAGTTGAATTCAGGCAAGTGCTTAGCATGCAAGGATTATAAGCCACGTAGAAAGAGGGCCACGCGACGTAATCAACTCCAAAGCTACTAACTATTATCATCAACGTAAAATTAAAGGTTAAATTCTTGTTAAATATTTTGACATAATTACAAAAATCTATTTTTCATTTAACAATAATGAATACTATCTTAAATTTTAATATTGTCTAAAAATGAGTCATTCTGTTAGCCTCCATTGAAATTCCATTCCATTTTTACAGTTAAACTAACCAAATCGTCCTTTCGAATCATGTATTATAATTTTAGATAATTTTTTGGAATCTTTGAAAATAATTTTATGAATCAATATGCTCTATAGATTATTTATTTTAACCGTCTATTTTAGTTTTTTTCATTGTTTTTAATTCAACAAAGTGTAAAATAGGAATTTCCATCGCACAATTTAGGGCCACATAATTACTTTTTATTTGATGGGGTATTTGAATATTTTCAAACAATAAAAAAGTATTGATAATTTTATCAAACCTCGGTGATATAGCTATAATTTACCTTAAAAAAATCCAAACTGCAAATTATTATTCGGATAAAATTTAATTAATTAGATTAAATTAATCATACACTAATTATAATATATTTATTATGTAACTAATTAATTTTTTATAAGTAAATAAAATATATTGCGTAATTAATTCAAATTCGAGCAAACTCAATTTGCACTAGAATTTCACCATTAAAAAAAAACTACGAAAAATAATTGAATATATTTTGGGGTTTTGGTAAAAGAGTTTTACTTGCTAATTAGAACATTATTAATAAGACATAAAGAGCACAACTTTCTTACAGTTCAATCTTTAGTATCAGATTCTGTCGTAAAGCTGCGACGGATGTGCTTCTTAAGCTAAACTTTGAGGTGTGTTGCTATCACCATTCAATTAAAAACTAACTTAGAAAACACTAATAATTGCATATGTATAAAATGTCATTGATCTTTACAATAACATGGTAGGGTTAAGTCATGATTAATTGAGCAGAAATTGCAGAATCTTATCTGCTGGACTGACCATTCTTATTACAATATTCTCAGAGACAGACACAGACGTCCGTAAACATGGAAATGTTCGTGGCGGCCGTCAGCGTCAAAGATAGGCCTTACTATTTTGGGATGTATTTCATTTTGATGTGGCACAAAACTATCACACGCACGTATGTTTATAATTATTATGGTTAGACCGTTTAGTTTTACTATGTACCTTATTTATTATTTTACTATTTTATAAAAAAATATATATCGTTATTATTGATATTATTTCTTAGAGGTAAAGAGTTGGATTACTGTGGAAGCTTTTGGTGGCCGGCAAATAAAGGTGATAGGGCGTGGAGGGGCGGCCTTTAGACCGAGGAAGGTGATAGGGCCTTTGAATGTCCCCATGGCTGCCCTTTAGAACCATGCCCTAGCCAAACCAAATTTCCACGCTCCACCTCTTCAGCTTTACGGACAGATTTTCTTCTTTTTGTCTCCTATTATTCCAAGCTCAATCTGTCCAACTCATTTGGTGCCCACTTACATTATTAATTGGTCTAAACTATCCTGCAGTTAAGTGTGTTTTTTACTTGGATTGATTCTGATATCAATATTTAGGTAGATATGATTGTCGCATAATTTTGGATCAAATGTTTAGGACCTCAAAACAAAGAAGCTCGTTACGTTCATTGAGTTGTCCTGAGCAAACCCCTTAAATCAGTTCGAGAGTTTGTGAGTTCGGAAGGAAAACTTACCAAGTTAGTGTGAAAGTAGCAAATGACGTACCATTGCCAGAATACTTGAGGGTATTTATGGGCCAAATGTCAGTACGTGTACGGATTCATGGATAATACAAGTAATCGAACGGCTCTGATTTCGAATCTCAAGTCGGGTTGGGCCAGTGCACAACCCGACCTGAATAGAAAACACGCAGATCTTATGCCCTGTTGAATAGTTTACCTTCGGGAGAAGGAGTAATTTTAGTATTTTCAATATCGAGCTAGATATATCCCCATCACACACAGAATAACCTAATTATTCCTATATTAACATATCCCAATTGATTGTACAAGGCCGCCACTATTATAAATACATAATTCTCCAAATACTCGGCTTATATTGTCTTGTTGTATTTAATGTTAATCGAGATACTCGTCAATTTTACTAATTTAAACATTAGAAGAATATAATTAGCTAGGATCTTACATGACAACCTAAGATTTATGAGAATTGACATGACAACCTAAGATTGAAGATTCGAGGCACGATCTGAAAGTTCTCCCACCTGAACATCAACCTCAGAGGAGGAGGGACGAGTATTCATTTCTTAAAAGGAAATCTTGCAAGAGATAAAGCTAAGTTGTCGTAACTCGTGTTCACTTTCAGAATTCAGACATCTGGATATACTTTTTTTTACGTGACTAATCTATTGGCTTTTCTGGATTCTTTATCAAAATCGAATCTACAATTGCTCTCCTTTTTTTCTCTTCTCTTTTCCTTTCAAATAATGAACTCTTGCTCGAACACTAATTAAGCATTATAATTAAATTTGAGGGTTTAATTCTGGCACAAGATTGTCAGGTTCATTACATAAACATGAATTGAAACCTCTGACTATCAATCTGGGCAATAAGGTTTGTTCTACTGGTGAATCAGTTCAGTGGTTTGTCGTTGGCCCAATGAAGCCCAATAAAGAGGTTAAAACACCTCAAAGGGTGGATACGTCAAAACACAATACATGAAATTGCGTTTCGTGAATAAAAAGTACGGTGAATTACAACGATCTCCCCCTATATTTGACATAATTATAAATATTTTTTAAATTTTTTAGAAATTAAAAATAGTCTCATGAGGTTTGTAAGTTTTAATCAAAGGACATGGAATTATCTATTTTGCCCTTAATTTTTTTTTTAATTCTAAAAAAATCAATCGATGTAAATTACATTATTCTTCCTTTGTGTAAAAAAAATATAAGAAACCTCTCCCAATTTGTTGTAACCTGATGTACTATTCTCTATCAATGCATTTTACCTTCTACCAAAAAAAAAAAAAAAAAAAAAAAAAAAAAAAACTCTCCATGTGTATTTTAATCCAAAAAATAATAATAAAATTTTTAAAATTAATAAAAAAATAATTCAATTTTCATAAGAGTATTTTGGTCAATTCACTCTAAAAATGAATGAAAATTGGTTATTTATTAAACGGTGATATACCTCATGAGGGTATTTGTAATTTTTTTTTAAAAAAAGAGAGGGTATCAGTAATTATGTTAAATTTCGGGGGAGGTCATTGTAAAAATTAATGTGAATTAAATAAATATCCCTAAAGTTAGATCTAATTACGGAATACCAATTATCCTCTATAAAATTATAAGTACAGTTCCTGAGGAGAATGTTGTTAGCTGTATAATGTATTCCAAGAGCGTTTGTGTAAGATTTTACCATTTTATAATTACGACTACAATATCAGGAGTATACTTATAATTATGAAAATGATAAAAAAATGTTTGTATAATTAAACTTAACCTCAAGAAATATCAACATAATTACCTAAAAAATATGCACAACATACAATTTTCTATCAATTGCTATCGAGATGCCCACTAGCAGCATTCATTGGTTTCAAATTACTTGTGATCTGGTTTTCATTTTTAACTATCAAAATTACGATCTAATTTGAGAAATTTTATGCTATTTATTTAAGCATTATTCAAATAATTTTGGTAGTAGCAGATACTAATAAAGGGGTTTAATGCAATTTACCCCCTGTGATATTGTAAATGAGTAAATTACCCCCTTATGAAAAAAAAAATAGTAATGTACCCCTCCCTATGTTTTTCAAAATGAAGCAATTTATCTCCCAGGTAGGGAGATAAATTGCTTCATTTTGAAAAATACAGGGGGTAATTTGCTTCATTTTAAAAAATACAAAGGGATAAATTATTATATATTTTTTCATATAGGGATAATTTGCACATTTATAATATCACAGGGATTACTTGCATTTTCCCCACTAATTAAGAGTGAGAAGTCTCAGCCATACATCACTATCTATCCGTTACTATATATCAAATATTCTTTATTTATTTAAATATAATAAAAGCACTTGAGGAAAATATAACCAAGAGCGTGTATTCAGTCAAAAGCTATCAATTAATGCGTTACGGTTAGCTAGGTAGTAAGAAAAGATGGAGTTGCCGTTTCCAGCCACAAATATTGACAAACGGACGTTACACTTTGGCCAACCCTCAATTTTCAACGCTGTTAATGAAAACACCAAGAACTAGAGCAACGCAACCGTATCCCTACACTTGAGAAATATCAATACTCACATCCTAATCGTGTATTATTACAATATTACTTGGAATAATTACACTACTCTCCTAAGTTGATGTAATTTTTTATATACCTCGTGTTATTTGAAAAATTATATTTATTACTCCTGATATTTATTTTTATTTAATACATAGATTTCACAAAAAAAAAATTGAATAATTATACACCACTGATTACTTATTACTAATTTATTGCAAAGTACATAATTTTTTTATGACCAAATTACTCTTATATATCTTCATACACTAAATCATGTGCTGATGTAATCTTTACTCTTATAAGGGTAGTAAAATGAAAAAGAAAATATTTGATTTGCAATAAATCGGTACTAAGTCAATCGGAGTTAAATATGAATTTTTATTCAATTTTTTTGTTAATATCAACAAATTCAGTGAGTTTGACTTATAAAAAGATTTATTTATTAAACGCAAACAAACGCCATAAATACTAGATGTAATTTCTTAAACCATAGATATTTACGTATAATTGCCCCAATCCTCATGGGAGGACGGTTAAATTATCCCTAATTATATCATTCAACTTCTATCAACAAATTTCATAAATTTTATTAACAGTATTAGAAATACTAAATGTAATTCTGCAAAATTTAGATGTAATTATCCCTATTATATGTGATCACATCGTGTGATAGTCTTTAAAAACGTTAAATAGTATTATAATGTAACCAAGACTCAAAAGAAAGAGGTACGTACGGTGTAGGAACACCAATCAATCACGAGGAGCGGGTGCAGGGCCCCCACACCCTTTCCATGATTTCGCGTGGCGAACAAGAAGAATGATGCAAGAAAAAAAAAACATTATACTAAAACAAATATTTTAGCATTCATTCATTTACAAAAGTGAATTTCGACTACAAAACAAGATGACTCATTGCCAACTACATATATATATATATTTATATATAGAGAGAGATATTTCATTTTTTACAGATTCTTCTCCTCCTCTCAAAGCCGCCTAATGAAATCTCAAAACTAACCCCCCAAAAGGGGGGGGTGGACATAAATTACTAAGGGCACCCCTCCTCTGATCTCTTTACTTACACCATTACAAAGACGGGCTGCCCTTCCTACATCATAAATCATAATCCTAAAAAACCCTGAAAATTATTTCTCAAATTGGTCAACAATTACTCTCGACTCATACTTACAATAGATGAACTCATCATCCCTTTAATTACAGACAACTTTGGAACACCGTATATGTACACTGGACACGAAATGATACCTCAATTTGATCAAAAACTCTCTTCCATCTTGTATGTACTGTTGTTTCTAAGCCAGGGCCGGAATTCTGCAGCGGCGGCTGTCGCGGTCGAGGCAGTCGAATCCCTCGACACGGACCGCCGGATTGTTACCAAAATTGGCCCGAACGCAGCCGCCCTTGCGGGCGGAGGAAGGGGACGGGGCACGGCCCGATGGGACGGGGACCGGAACCGGAACGGCCCTTGGAGAAACAGGAGTGCATTTCTCGTCCCCGAATCGGGCGTCTTGAATTAGTGGGTTAGATACTCTGCTCGGCGGAGACCCGGAAAAAAATGGGGGCGACGAGGCTAACTGTGTGACTGATTGATCTGTACCGGAACCACCCTGTCGATTTTACAACCCAAATATTCATCAGATTAAGTGTTTGTAGGATTCTTGCAGATGTCTAACGTAGAATTTGACAAAAAAAAAACAGACCTTTGATAGGATGATGTCCAGTAGTTCGTTTCCAGCTTTGGCATCGAAGACCTCTTGGTGATGGCTGCTGCTCAGAACCCAGAAAAATACAAAAGAAAATCAGAATTGAAAATCAAATATTACCACAGTAAGAGTGAAAAAGAACAAAAGGGGTTTAGATGTAAGAAAATTTACCTGGCATGCCATCTCAAGGGTCTGACATACGAGGGGTCATTGAGGGTGGCGTGGAGCAGGCCGAGCCGCCGCGGTTTGGGGCAAACCACAGTCTCTTTCATCTCAACAGATCTGCAGGCGACGGCGGTGCCTCTCATCTCTTCACAGGCAGCGAAACTAGTCTGCTGAATCGCGTAGTGATTCATTCTTTTTCAAGATCTTGGGAATATGAACAGATTAACACCTGTTATTTTCAAGAAAGGTGAAATCTTGTTCAGAAAAAATAATCACAGATCTGTGAACAACTAAGAAATAATAATACTCTCAAGCAACATATCTTCCATTTGCTTTTATTTTAAGCTAAGATCCGGTCAACGTGGCTGAAGATGAGAAGAGTGGCTAAGATTTTTTGACCTATTCTTCTTACAGATTAAAATATATATATAATTTACAGGGAAGAAAGAAATAAATACAAACGGTTAAATGGTTTTGAGAAGAAAACTATGCAGACAGACACAGATCTATTGGAAAAATCGAAACTTTCGTCCTTTAGCGTTCTGAAATAATTTCCCATAATCTTTAGTAACAGATCAGACAAACCCCTCGTGACCATACGAGAGAACAAAGAAGATTTCTTGAAATCTCAGAATCAAAATTCCAGCGTAGAAAGACACTCACTTTTCTTCAAAACTGGAGAAAACAAATTAAACTACGCTGCAGATCTGTTCAGAAAATCTGAAATTTTTGTGGGATCCTAAGAAAAATCGAAGCCTTGATCAAAACCACATCAGGAAATCCGAAACTTGAGAACTAATCAAAAAATTTGATGAAGAAGAAAAGGGGTTGTGTCAAAACTACAGCCCACCTACTTCGCAACTAGAACAAAGGAGAGAAGACAAGAACAGAGGTTGTAAGGAGCTTAGTTTACCTGATTAAAGAGCTGTACAAGATTGTGAGGGCTGGTGAAGAACTTGAAACAAGAAAAATAGATAGAAAAATTAAAAATAAAGAGAAAAAAAGAAATTAGGTGAAGATTGATAGAAGGGTCGGTCTCAGGTCTCAACTCTGAACTGAAGCACGGAGGAGAGAAAGGCTCAAAAGGGATGCGTGGGATTATATACACATGTGATCGATGGGATGACATCGACAGAATTCGAGGAAAATTTAATTACGGTAATTAATCGTAGTGCGTGGGAGACAACAACTGATACAAGGCTGCAATAAATTTTAAAAAAATAAATACAGACCCTACCCTTTTTTTTATATTATTAACTGTACAGATATAGATATATTATATGTTATAATTAAAAACATTAAATAAAGAAAATAGGAAGGGCGTTGGAACTTGGGGGTGTACGATAAATATATTATAAAGTAGATCTTGATTTGTTTTCTGTTTTTTTTTTTTTAATTTTTTTGCAGTTTACGTGCATATGTACACAAATTATTTTAATTTTTGTATAATTACATATACTACCTTTAACAATCGAAAAATAAATAAATTGTACAATAATATTGATATTTTTAGAGAATATGTGTGTAATTTTTAAAAAAATAAGAGTGATATGCATAAATAATATTAAATATTTTTATGTTGAGTATATGTAATTTTTTAAAAATTAGAGATAATTTGTATAGATAAATTATATGTAAAGGAGTGAAATGTAATTATCCTTAAAAGAAAAATATAATGTGTTCCAGACTTTGATGTTACAGTTCTTGAAATTCTGACCAGTAAAGATTATTGATATTTCTGAAGAATTTGTTATCTTCACAGGAACTTTGAGAATGTGTAATGGTATTTTTTAATATAAAAGAAGATAGGGTTTCTAAAAGATGGAACCCTTTTTTTTTTTTTAATCTAAAATTAGCAAAACCGCCTTCTTAAAGATCAAATAAATATATTTTATGGGTACTGCAATAATTCATAGTAATTTGCTATAAAAATTTTGCTATCATATAATATAAATATCAGATTTAAATTGTATATATTCAAGCTTTATAACTCGATAAATGTTAATTTTAATTTGGCTTCATAAACAACTTGCTAATTGAGTGATTCTGTCTGTTTCAAATTTTATATTTCACATTGGAATATTGAAAATAATTCTTTAATCTGATTTTTGTAAATTCAACATTTGACATTACATGCATATTTAGGGAGTGAATCATGATTTCAATTCTCAATAATTAAATAGGACTAACTGCAAATTTGAGGTTTGGTGTAATTCACTAGAAAAAAAATTGTCACTTAATTATAGATAATTGTTATGGTTAAAAATAAATAATCGTGGTAAATTATCATTCAGCACGGTCAACGGTTGTTGAACGATCGTAATTTTCGCGAGTATGGCGAAAATATTTACCATGGCTAAAAGTTACGACAAAAATATTTGCAATAGCTCATAGCCACGGCGAAAATAATTTTCACGGTGGATAATCTAAGTTTTTGGAACGATTTTTGTTTAATCATGACTAATAATAAGTATTTGCCATGATTTTAGTCCATAGCTAATACAATTGTAGCTAATAATAATTTTTTTTCTAGTGATTACATATAAATTTTATATGTTTTAAAAATTACATTTAGTACCCTTGATATTGGTTTATATCCAATAAATAGATTCCTCCCAGAATTAGATGATATTATAAAAAAATTAAATAAAACTTCATATCATCGGATGATTTATTACTGACTTGTTGCAAATCAAACAAGTCTTTTCTAACAAAATTTATAAACTTTTAATTTATAATTTTATGCGGTAATTATATTTACACTCCCTAATGTATAATTTACTTACATAATTTACTCATGTCTTTTTACAATTACAAAAATCTTCGCTGACAATCAAAAGACACAGGTAGTTTGTGTATTATTGTTGATACTTACACTATTCTTGTGTAATGTGTAAAAAAAGTATGGATGATTTTTGTAAATATTATAAATATTTTTTTGTAAATATAGTGTAATTTTCTTAAAAATGTAGATAATTTGTGTAAATCGATGGTAGTTTGAGCAGCGTAGATGCAATATACCTAATTATTTATATTTAGGAATCCTTAGCTAAACCGACTAAATCAGGTCTGAAATCATAATGAAATGCATGTTCATCATCACATCCTCCAAAGATGCAGCAAAAATCAGACTGCGATTGGGAGTTGCGTCGAAGACTGAAACCATACCATGTTCTCAAAATTGGTAAAGATGATGATAATTTACTTTACTATTATAATAATAATAATAATAATAATAATAATAATAATAATAATGTAGCAAGCGTCCCGTCCCACATATAAGGAGCTTGAGTGGTTTATAAGCTCCAATACCTCCTCTTCCTAGTAAGATGCTTTTTCAGAACAAAACCGTGAGGCTCATGCAAATCAAAATGGACAATACTTTACGCAACGAAACACCGATCAAATCACAAGCTGCACCAAATAATAATAATAATAATAATAATAATATATAGATGGGATGTGATAAGTGGTTGGATGTTAATGAATGAGGCAGGCGGTGCCTCCCTCAACAGACCTCATCGGATTTCGCACCCCAACTATTTTTTTATTGTTTTAGTTGAAAAAAATCTGCTAAATAATATCATCCGACTCACTGAAATTGTCCTAACTTACTTTTTCTTTAACTGCTCAAATTTATTTACGGCCAGTGAGGACGGGACACGTGGAGAAGGGTTGGCCGCTGGTTTCTGAGACCGCCCGACGCCCTAGAATCTAGAGCCTCAACCTGTATGTACAGTGCCTGCCCTACTTGCTTGTACTTCGCATTAGTCCCACTCAATGTTTTTAAAAAATATTAAAAATGAAAACATAAATAAACAGACATTGGATTCAGGAATTTTATTTTTTTTATTTCTTTATGTAGTAATTCATTAAATCTCAAAAAAATGGTTTTAGGGATGGTTGTCCCTTGTCAAAGAAAACATCGTGAGGGAAAGATTGGTGGCATAATGGGTCCGTCCCAATTAGTTTCATGTGCCCATTTAGAGATACTATACGCAATAGCATTACAGATTTTTGGAATCTTTCAAAAATCCCATTGAGGTGGGAGCTCTAGAGTTTTGTGACTTCAACAATGCCTATTCGTGCTTCTCGGTTTATTTCCTTTAGATTTCTTTTGATCCATTTGATAGTATCGGTCGAGTCCGGTTCAAATATGATTTGTTCAAGTTCAGCATAATGAATGTGTTCAACAACACTTCGGATGGATCGGGTTTCTGTAATTGAGGCGTCTGCAGCAAAAATCTAAAGAGCAATAGCCAAGGTGATGTGCCCCTTGGAATTTATGGCATAACAACACCAAAGTATTTTCCTTCTTTGAGGACGATGTCCGTATTGATCTTGGTCCATTCTAGTGGTGGGAGCAACCATTCACAATTTTCTTAGGTGGGACTTCTCATTGGGTTCAGGATTACTAATTCAACTGTTGGTTAAATAGCAATCGAAATAATGGTATTTTACAAAAATTAAAATAAAAATATAAATAAACAGACATTGTGTTCAGTATTAATACTAATTCAAGTGTTGGGTAAATAGCAATCGAACTAGTGGTATTGTTTTTTATGTTATAATAATTATTAATATATTTGAAACTAATTTTAAAGAATAAATAATATTAGTTTACTTAAAAAATATATATTTTTAATCATTTCACTTTTTTCCTTTGCTATTAATATTTTAATAGAATATTCCAATTTAATAAAATAAACTTAAAAACAAAGTAATAAATATTTGATCAAAGATATCAAAATTTAGGGGTACCCGTGTCCTGTTTATACTAATCAATGCTTTACGACTTGCATAGTTCAATTGGGGCAACACCAATTCAAATAGTTCATCGGTCTAACCGTTGGGTCAAACGATTCTCACTCCCACACACACACACAAAAAAGATATCTTTGGGAGCTCCAATTTTCTTAATTTATTCAATTCATTTTTTGACCGATCAATAGTTTGGTAGTCTGACAGTCCCGATTGAACTGAGTTTCAAACCATTGGTCCTAATCAATGCCGATTACTTATAAATTTGAATTTAAATTCACTTTCTAATTCCTTTGATCTTTTTCTAGAAAGTAAAGAAAGGAAAAAGCAGTATAATAATTTTCATTGAAAATAAATATAAAGTTTTTTCATCACTGTAAAATATTTAATTTGAATATCAATGGGAAAATCGCATCTTTCGTCCCATAAAATAGGCCCAATTTCAATTTAGTCTTATATATTAGATTAGTCTCACATTTTGTCTCATATATAAACAAAATCTCAATGTTGATCCCACGTCACTTTTCTGTTAAATATTTAACGAAAAAGTTACTTGACCGTTAAAGACTGATTTGGCGGGGGGGGGGGGGGGAGGGGGGGGGGGGGGGGGGGGGGGGGGGGGGGGGGGGAGGGGGAACGTATCTTTTGGGGGAAATGAAGCTACAACTTACAACTACACTTTTTTACCTAAAAATTGAGAGTCTTCCTGTTAAAATTTCAATAACAACAAACTGCTAGACAACAAACTGAATTTTGTAAAGGTAAAAAATCCATGAACAAATAAACTGAATTGCACAAAAAAAAGCCTTTTAGACAAATTGCACACAAAAGAGCCATTGATTGAACTCAACCAACTAAAGCTTCAGTCAACTTACAAAATGAAATGAGTTTCAGAAAATAGCAATCACATAATCCCAAATGAATGTTTTTCAATATGAAAATATGTCAAAAAAGATGGTAAAAAGTATGTCACCCAGAAAAGCTTGAACGATGCACTCAATGCAAAGAAGGAAACCGCAACAAAGGCAAAACTAAAGCATGATGGAAAGGGGAAGAAAAAAATGTAATAGCACTATGATTTTTATTTTCTGGAAATTATATTTTCAGATTGAAAAACATTCATTTTGGATTATGTGATTGTTATTTTCTGAAACTCATTTCATTTTGTAAGTTGACTGAAGTTTCAGTTGGTTGAATTTAATCAATGACTCTTTTGGTGCAATTTGTCTAAAAGGCTTTTTTTGGTGCAATTCACTTTATTTGTTCGTGGATTTTTTACCTTTACAAAATTCAGTTTGTTGTCTAATAGTTTGTTGTTATTGAAATTTTAACAGGAAGACTCTCAATTTTTAGGTGAAAAAATGTAGTTGTAAGCCCTAGGTTTATTTCCCCCAAAAGAGACGTTTTCCCTTCCAAAAAACAGTCTTTAACGGCCAAATAACTTTTCCATTAAATATTTGACGGAAAAGTGACGTGGGACCAACATTGAGATTTTTTTTAATATATGAGACTAAATATGAGATCAATCTAACATATGAGACTAAATTGAAACCGAGCCTATTTTATGGGACGAAAAATATGATTTTCCCAAATATCAATATTTATTTAAAAAGTGAGCTTACAAGATTATGACTACAATCTTCCACGAATACCAAATTGAGAAATTTGATATCACAGACGGATTTAATTTAAATCAACTTCATTTTGTACATCAAGTTCTGTTATTTCGAAGTTCGGGAAAATTGAATAACATTTTACAATTATTTACCAAATTTCGTATCCGAATGATATTTTATTATGAGTTGATGTTAAATTTACTTTATACTAGATATTGTGGCACACAATACCTGCGCGCATATTTTTTAATAATATTTTTATTTTATTAAAGCTCATAATTTGTTCTTGTATATTAAAATTTTTTATTGTCTTACAATCTCACATATAAAAGCTATCCGATAACTTTTTTTAAAGCGTTAATTATCAATAAATATTTTACTCAAATTAATTAGAAATTAAAATTTTTTCAAATATCTGTTATTTCTATTTCAATCAACCATAAGCTTAAACAAAATGAGAGTAAATTTAAGTTTTTTGAGTACATTAATTGCATGGAATTAATTTTTTTTAAAAATCTTGATTGAGTAGTTAATTCAATATGAGTGGAGAAGTTAAATGGCATTTTTGGTATTATAATAATTTGGTATAATGGTATCAAAACTACCACGTTGAATCTATAAACCATCTTCCCTTTATAATAGTATAGATATAGACACTACAATAACAATACTTCTTTCAAGTATGCAGATAATTTGAAATTTATTCTCAAAATATAGGATATAAATTATATTAATTTACAATAAAAAAACTGTACTATTTATTCTTATTTTTGATTTTCCCCGGAGATATCAGCATTCAAAGGAAATTTCTACTTACTAATATATGGCTTAAACTTTCACTATAAGAAACGTAACATTTAATCATGGCCTGGTAATTGTCATGATTAAAATTATATAGTCGTAGTAAAAAGTTAATACTACGGCCACACAATGGTTGTTGGCCGTGATTTTTACAAGCGTGACTAACACATTGGTCATGGCTAAAAGCCATTATAAAAACATTTCTATGACTCATAGTCATTGCAAAAATCATTTTCATAGTGAATAAGTTAAATAGTTGCATTGATTTTTATTTAATCATGATTAATAATAATTATTTACTACGACTTTAGTCCATAATTAATAAAATCATTGACAATAATAATTTTTTTTGCTAGTGTTTGTAGACAACAAAAAAGAAAGACAAACAAAAGGCAGAAAGAAAGCAAGAATAGGGCAGACAAAGAAATAGACAAATCAAAGGCAAAAATCCCAATTTCCCTAACAATTTACTGAAAAGTGAGACGACATGATCTCCTTTTTAGTGGCATCCTCTGTCAAAATATTCAATCCAACCCAAAGATGGTTTGAATAAACGGGGTTTTGGGCTGACGAGCAGCTAGCTGTAACTCACTTGACAACATCATACAAGAAATATAATTAGAAGAAATATAAATTTTCGCCCTAATTAATCATTATAATTAAAATTAAAAATTTGTAGAGAATACTAATTAATCATTCAATTATTAGTAGTTATCGTTTTTGTAAGTGAGGCCAAAATATTAATATAATTAAGAATCATGATAAATATTTTGATTATAGGTAAAATCACAACGAACTTTGATTAACCGTTGTCAAAACTTAAAAGTTTATATTTATCTTGTTTGACAGTAACATATAATATTGATTTGTCATAAGTTTTAAACCATAATGATTTAAAACAAAGTGAATAATCCAATTTTTTTTTTTATAGAGAAAGTGATTTATATATTTGGTACTTGTTTTTTGTCTTAATTATATCAATACATATATTAATAGTTTCTGTTATCAAAGGCAATTCTTTATATATATATATATATATATATATAAGCTTATCTACTTTTTTGTGATAAATATTCTTGTTATTACTTAAACATAATTTTGAACTAATATTGATCCGGGTCGAAGATCGAGACCGCTCCAAGTGTCTGAATTGAGTGTTTAGGAACCTGAAAAGAAAGAAGATCGTTAAACTCGTTAGGTGGTTTTCAACAAAGACCTTCCGATGCCTTGGTCAGATCATGAGGTCAGAAGTAAGGTAATAAATGCTAGTGTAAATAATGAATAACATATCTGTAAATGAGGCTAGAAAGTGTATTACAGGACCACATGTCCGTACTTGTATTAACACACGTGACATAATCCCAACCCATCCCAAGTGAAGTGATCTGTAGTCCTTATTGTAGGTCACCAGGTCCGGACAATTTGGGTTCAACCCGACCCAAATAAAAATGCGTGAATTCTTATTCTATAAAGATATTTTGCCTTTATAGGAAGAGTATTTGGCCATTTTACTGTATTCCTAATATATCCTGCCAAATATAATATATGAGTTTAGGAAAATTCAAAGGAGATAAAGGGATAGATGAGATAAATGACATGATTGGGAAAAGCATACAAAATAATGAAGAAAAGAAAGAGGAATAAAGTGACAAAAATTTCCCATTTTTACTCTCAACTGGATTAACTAGATCAATACAATTAGGGGCGTTTACTTTTTGGATGAAAAAAATGTTGGATTTGGCTCGTTGGGATAAAAATAAAGAATAAGATAAAGTATAAGTTTTATCAAGTGAAGTAAATGTTGGTTTATGTGGCTAATTTATAAATCATTTTTGTAGGGTGTATTTTATATTGTAGGATAATTTATGGGTATTACATGTTAATTTCTGATAATAATACCCTTATGATCATACACTATAGATTTTGGATAACTCATTCATTAGCTTGTAATTAACTAAAAAAAATTACATTAAAACTATTGAAAGTTAGCACTAATTTTTTTGTATATAGGCAAGTTAAAATAACTGGAATCAATTTAAATTACTCTTAAGAAAATATTGATTAATATGTTATTAGTTGGAATCTACATTAAATAATTCCCGGAATGCAATTGTGTTAAAATTAAAAAATTGATGAACAATTTTCAGAATATTTTTGAAGAGTTAAATAACTATTTTAAGAATTATTGATTTTAGTTAAAATTATTTTAGGTGTATTTTGCTTGAAAAAATTTATTAATTGAGTTAAAATTTATGCCCTATGTAAAAAAAATTAAATTATCGTATAAAAAATTTAACCGAGTTAAAATTAACTCTAACACCATCATCAATCAACCGAGTTAATTCCGAGAATGCAACTGAGTTAAAAGTAGAAATTATTAAGAGATATAAATATGTTGATTAATTCTTAAAAAATACAAAAATAATTTTGTATTAATTAATATATATATATATATATAATCGTGTCAAAAGACAAGACAAAAATATAAAAAAAGGTTGAGTAGTCGAAAATGGGCTGCATGTGATAAGTGAATCTCACCCCAGCCTTGATAAATAATATACAATCTCGAGCTTTTGTTGGCCAAACGAATGAATGTTGGTCTGTCATTCATTGAAGTAAATGAAAGATTTTACTGAATTGATCCAGGTATCCAGCAGTATCTAGGTCAATCCAGTAAAATAAATAGCACGGACAAAACATATCAAGATAATTATTGTACCAAATAAATAATACAAATACAAATGTTCAGAAAAGAAATCGTAAATACAAATGTAAATGATATTTTGAGAGAAGTGGAAAATACGTAAAGAAAGGTGAGGATGGAGTTGGATTTTGGTGGGAAAGGGTTTTAGTACTACAAACACTTTTCTATTTTGGGATTATAAAAGTACTAAATCCAGCGTGGCCACGTTTCACTTTCTTCCTTCACCACACTTTAATTGGAATCTCATGCCTTTCCTTTCTAAAATATCTACCCACAGTAAATTCAAACTCACTCAACTATAAGATTTTAAATATTTATACAGTACTAAATTCGCGTATTTTTTTTTTTAAATTTGGGCCGGATATGGCGGGACGTGATCTGATCCGACGTCCCAACTTCACCGCAAGGAATTCATCGACACTTGAATGATGGAGATTATGATACGAGAATTTGAATAAAGTACGATCATCTCATCCTGTAAATACTCTAGAACTACTTGAGATAGAGTCCGTCATATCTTGATAGAATATATTACGTGCTTTTCATCGATCTCGCACTCGAATTGACTTTAGTTTCGAAAAATATTAGTTGGGGACTTCTCAACAAGTTTGACTTTTGTTTGTTTTCTCAAACATTTCAATACTATTCAGGAATGGATTGTCATTGAAAGTCTTAACAATCTTGATCAGGATCACATGTCCATAATAATAGGTTAAGTTCAATGAGTAAAAGAAAAATTACTAGTTTTAATTAATTAAATGTTTTGAGGATAACTAGAGCCTTGTGTATTAAATTTCATATGATGTTTTTACCAATTTTTATGTTGTTAAAAAGTTAATTTTCCTAATTATAAAGTCTTTATTTACATAATTACCATGAAGCAATTGAAATTGGGATCGTCATTGGGGGTTGAGATTGTCAGTCATAGTTGTAACTAGCTCGTAAGGTCATATCCATCAGGAGAGTAAATGTATAACCTTAAAAGAAAAATAAAAATTTAAATTTGTAGAAATAATCTAAGTTAAATCTTTCGATATTTAAATTAATGTAATTTTGGACTCAAAGTTGTAACTAGCTCATATAACTGTCTGTATATCAGTGAAATAAATGGATGCGACCTAAAAGTTACAAATAAGTAAATTTTGCAAACGTGATCTCAGTCAAAATATTTCAATACTTAAATTTGCACCAGTTGGGACTCTAATTAAAGAGGGGCCGAAAAATTAAATTATAAAAAATAAAATACATAATATAAATGATTGAACTGTGTCCAATATTTATAAATGATCTAATCTGTCAGAATATGTACAACTTATACCTGATCATCATTCCTTTACCAAGTCACTGATCATAGGTCATAATTTTCATTTTAGGAATTATTCATGTCTCTTAAAACTTAATATGGAAAATGGAGCTCCAAATAATTTTGAAATATGTCTTACCAAAATAAAAATGGACCTAATCTCGTCTAGCAAATTTTAAATAATATTTTTTTTTCTTTAGATTACTTGCTATGCGAGCAAAAAACAGCTCATTTGGGTATGTCAAACTTGAGATCTTTAGTCCTAGCTTTTCAAAAGTATTGAGGAGGAAAGTTGCTAAAAACAAGTTAGCGACCTGACATTTAAATCAATAAGTAATGATGAAAATAAGAATTACACATAATATAGAGTAATAATTCAGTGCCACAATATTGGTGCGGTAGCGTTGTTATCCTTTACCAAAGGGAGAAGGTCCTTTTTATAGCCATCTCTTGTTGATTGAGAGAGTTTGGTCCCTTGAGACTCGAAGAAGTGATTACTAGGAGATAGACTCCAACCACCAGGGGCAATCCTCTAGCTTGAATTCCTGATTTTTAGGTGTTTATTCTTCAAATCGATAGGACTCTTTCTTGGGATAAACTTTTCCTATTCGTAGGAGGTGATTGTTGTAAGTCAACATCCTCCTTAGATTCTTGGGATCCTCTGTGGCAGGGTGGCTATCATTCCTCCGAGCTGTGCGACTAGAGCTTGACCACATGTGAATGAGAATTTTTCGGTATCCAAGTGGCTGCTACGCCAATAGCTCTCTTTTTTCGTACAACTTTCCTAGGTCTCCCCAATTGATTTTACTTAATGAACCCCTCTTGGGGGTTTGGTGGTTGAGGTCCTTTTCTCCTTGGGCTTTTTACACATTGAACTTCTTCTTGAGTTTTGTATTTTTAGATACATCACTTCCTATGATTTTTGCGCCAGAATTCCATTTAAAATTTATTTAAAACTAAATTAAGGAATGAAGCACAAACATTAATCAGGAATCACTACCATATACATATATATATATATATATATGAGATAAGAATCACTTGAAAAAAAAAGTGAAATAAAGAGCAAAAGTAAGAGACAAAATTAAAATATAAGAAATACATTGAATTTTCCATGATTTGAAGATGAATAAATGTACACTTATATATAATTAATTAAAATAATCACCATCAACAATATATAATACACCTATCTATAACATAGTATAAAAAAACGAAAAAGCCTATGACAATAAAATACGTAGATGCCAAGATACAATATCAAATTTAAATACTGAATTAATCAAAGTGTATTAATATATATTAAATTGAAATATTTGCGTATATGCATTCCCAGCAGCAGTAGCAAGTGCAATACCGAATAAATGATAAGTGGACAATATCTACCATCATCACCACTGCAAAGTTGGCCACCATCCCTCAATAATCACTATAGATTTGCCTCCCAAAATGTGGACAATATCATGTTCAGATAACATAATTTATGTATATTCTTAACACGTAATTTACTAGTATATATGTGTATTATTATCTTGCATACTTGCATATGCTCTGATAAAAGAAAGAAAATTTATATATATGATTTTCTTCTTTTAACCAGAAATACTACTTACATGTTTTTCTTACAGAATTTAAACAAAAAGAAAAATTAAAATTGAAAAAGGTACAAGTTTCAAAATAAGATGTAAAATTTTGATAGAGGACTCTGTAATATTAATGTTTACATAAATCATATCATTCTTTTATTAAAGGGTTAAATGCAATTTACCCCTGTATTAATCAAAAAGAGCAATTTATCCCCCTGTAAAAAAAAAAAAAGAAGCATTTTACCCCTCTATGTTCTTGAAAATGAAGCAAAAATCCCCCTGACGCGTTTCGTGTGTTACACTAGCGATTTTTCCTTCTTTTCTTTTTTTTTTTTTTAATTTTTTTAATTTATAATTTAAAATGACATTTACGCCCTCATTTAACAACCGTTGGATTGATTTCAATCTAAGATCTAAATTTGTCTAATAGATCAACGGTTTAAATTTTATTGAATTTAGAATCGACGGTTTAGATTTAAGAAAATATTCAATAAAATTATTATATTATAAATAATAAATTTGAATATATATATATAATAAGTTGTATATATACATATATATATAGATAGATGGGGGGGGGGGAGAGGGGGCGGCCGTCGGGGAGGGAGAGAAGGGGGCCGCGTCGGGGAGGGACGATCGTCGGTGACCTTGAAGACGAGGGGGCACGGATCTAGGCAGAAGGCGACGAGGTGGTGGTGATGTGGGCGGAAGGCGACGGGAGGGGGGTGGCCGCGACCGGGGGGAAGAGGGGGAGTGGCCGCGACCGGGGGGAAGAAGGGAAGGGGGCGCGTCGGCGGGGAGAAGAAAGATGGGGGCACGACGGGGGATGGAGGAGCAGGCGGGCAGCGGCAGCGGCGGTGGTTGTTGGCAAGATGAAGAAGAAGGCAAAATACATATATATATATATATGTTATTTATATAAAGAACACTAGAAAAAAAATTAATATTAGCTACATTTTTAATGACCATGGCTAAAAACCGTGGTAAATAACTATTATTAATTACGGTTAATAAAAACCAATGCAAAAACTAATTTTTCCACCATGAAAAATTTATTTGCCACGGCTTTTGGCCGTGGTAAAAACATTCGCCATGGTTTTTAGCCATGACAAATGTTTTTGCTATCCTAGCAAAACCACGGCCAACAACCGTTGCGTGGCCGTGGTCAATGACTATTCGCTACGGTTATTTAGTATTAACCATGACAATTAGCCATGATTAAATGTCATATTTTTTATAATGAGAACATATATATTAATATATCTAAAATATTAAATATTATTTTATAAATAATATATATTAATATATTAAATATATTATAAAATAATATTTTTATTGCTCAAAAGATACGCCCAGATGCAATAGACGTGCGTATAGCTCACCGCCAGGCCTAAGGGGGTATTTTGCTCTATTCCTAATAACCGGGGATAAATTACTGTTTTATTTTTCATAAGGGGATTAAATTGCATAGTTTCCCTAACATAGAGGGTAAATTGCATTTTTCCCTTTTATTAAAGTATGTTTTAAAAGATACATAATTTGATACGTTGAGCATCATATTCATATACATATTATATTATAGGTCGATAGAATATGTCTACAGTGTAGAAATTAGCGCGGTAAAATTAAACAAATTTAAATATAATATGATCCTAGTATGTTTCATTGATTTCCACGACTTCCATGAATTTCATCGAAAAATAACTTCCAAAGATTCGGGATTCTAACTTATTTTCGTACCGGTGAAAAGAAGAAACTATGGTTAATGTACAGGGAACAATTCCTAGACAAGCACAAATTTAAAAATAAGTATAGGGAGTTATAAACAAACGTGACAAAAAGAAAAATTCCAAATGCCACAAGAATCCAACCAAAAACAGAGAATTGGAGTTTAGATGGGTGGAGTTTTTTGAAAATATTCTACTTTTTTAAGTGAAAACGATGAATATTATTAATTGAACTAAATCGATTACAATCAATTTTATCAATTATTAATTTCTAGTAGAGATAATTATAACAATCATACATTGATCAATAATACAATATAATATAAATTAAATCTAAACAATCTCTTACTATTATAATAAGGATCATTCACGTATTGATAGGGTTCAAAACTCATAACCTCAAATTTAGATCGGTCGAGTGGGATCGAAATTTGTGAAAACAGTGGCCGAATCATTCTTCCTTTGGGAATTCCACTTAGTCACATTCATCCATCGAATCCGACCAAGGTGTCAATCGCATAGCAGATGTTCCATTTTTGTTCAGTGCGTTTGAATGATCTTCCTGTACAAAATTCCCTTGATGAGCTTACCTAGATCTTGCATTACTTTTTGAGATAGGTACGCCGTGAGGTTTACGTTATTACACGTATATTTTTTATAGTTTGAGAAATTAGATTTAGTATTCGTTATATTTATTTTTATCTAATAAATAGATCTTTTTATTAGTTAAAATCCACAAAATTTGTTGATATTAGAAAAAAAAAAAAAAGAAGAGTGAAATACATATTTGCTTCCGATTGATTTATTACTGACTTATTACAGATTAAAAAAATCTTTTTTTGGCAAACTATTCTTATTAGCACGAAGATGTACCTCCTATTAGACTTTAATGTGTGAAAACGTATAAGGGTAATTTGATCAAAAAATATGTATTTGATCTACAATAAGTCAATCTTGGGTAAACTCAATTTTTCATTCATTTTTTTTATAGTTAATATAATCAAATTTGATGAATTTTGATTAATGAGGATCTACTTGTTGGACGAAAATAAATATCAGGGGTATTATATGTAATTACACCAAACGCTAAAGGAGGACGGTGTAATAATCCCTTTCTTTTATTTATTTATAAAAAAATAAAAAAAGAGTTTTAGGTTCTTATCTCACTATAATAAAAATAAAGTAAGCGAATAAATATACGGTAATAATTTTAAAGCTGTCGTTACAACATACATATTAAGTGGTAATCATTTGATTCATTACAATATAATTAATAAGGATAAGAAGTGTACAAAAAGTTATTATAGACAATTAGTGATACATCTACAATGATCATATAAATATAGTAACAATAATATTATGACCATTAATTATCACTTTACACGTATCACTAATTGTTCTCGACGACAATTTAATTTAAACTCTTTTTGTTACTACTAATTCTTGTTAGTGAAAATTTTTCATAAAATAATTATTACTATTAAAATTATGAAACTCACTATTATGATGAAATAATTTTTTTTTCTAAATCATGACTATTGAAAATTAATGATAATATTAAAATTTAAACCTATCACTTGATTGCTTTGTCTTTTTTTTTTTTTTTTTTTTTTCTTGTAGTAATTTTTGTTTTTCTTGGCTCTGATCATCAGCAACAAGTGACGCGAATCATGATTGGCATATCTCTCGTGCATCACATGGCTTTCCCCACTTCACATCACTCTAATTATAATATTAATTCCACAGTTTTTTTTTTTTGTTTTTGTTTTTTGGGTTACGTATGGTTCTTAGATTTCATGGAGAAAGTCAAAAAGTTATTATTTTTTCAATCTAAATAATTATACTTAATGGCATTTTTCTTTCTTCTTTCCCTCATCAAAACTCAGAGTTCAAAAATAGCATAGTGAAAAGGGACATTTGTGCTACAAATATCACGAAATATAATCTCATGCAATAATTTTTTTTAAAGCAATTAATTTATTTTCTTGCGCAAAATTGAATTTCAGATCCCTTATAACTGAGAGTATGTTTAGTTGGAGGAAAAAGTGGAAATAAAAGAGAATGTAAAAGTTTAGCGTTTGGTTTACGGGAAGAGATGGATGAGAAGTAAAACTGAATGTAGATGAAACCTATCTGGAGTCCAATTTTGTTTTCGTCCGAAATTGGGCGGGAAAATGAAAGTATAAGGCCCAAAAGACAAAAAGATACATATTTTATTTTTATTTACTCCATTGCTCATATTTGAGGACGTTGGTGGTAATTTTTATTTTATTTAAACTGAATTGTTTAGAAGTAAATGAAAAATATTCATTTTGATAAATATTTTTATTAATAAAAAATATTATTGTTCTTGTTTGATAAATATTTTTATTAATAAGGTTCTTAAACCTTTGTTATACTAAAATTATATTATATAATATTAACTTGTTTATTTTCTAATACAATGAATAGAAAGAGTTAAACAGTAAAATTACAAAAATTAATCTTTTTTTTTCAATCTATTTTTCTCATACCAAACAAGGAAAAGTATTTGAGATTTACTTCTCTTCCAATCATACTGAATAATTTAAAAAAAAATTATTATTTTTTCCTAATCTCTTCTCTTTTCCTCCCATTTGAATCAAACGAAACTTAAAGGTGAGCCGACCGAAGGTCAATTCTTGAGATTTTGTTCGGCAGTAGGAGGCATTTGTGAAGCATTCCAGCTAAAGTTGAGCAAATTCGGACAAGTTATAAGGCACTGATTTTTGAGGTTAGGAGCCACATATCATATCCTTATTTCAAGGAAATATCTTTGGTTGTTGAGTCCATAATGTTGTAACAAACTTTTGTCTGCCAATGGGACTGCCTTACCTCAGTTAACTATCTCAATTATTAATTCAATCAAATCAATGGGAACCGTCAATAAAAGCTACTCAACTGGTAGAGTTGAGACCTCATAATATAAATACTGTGAATTCGAATTCTAAATTTGAGTATTTATTTATTTTCGTAATAATTTGTTCATTTTTATTTTATTTGAATATAACTTTAATTTGAAATTATTGACATTTTTGTTTGCATGTACTGAACAAACTGTATAGAAGAAAAAATGAATCACTGTTGTAATCCTCACTTGAGTCTTTGCGGTGATAAAAATCGCCCTTTCAAGTTTTTTGTGTCCAAATCAGAACAAACGTATAAGCAATAAACTTCAAAATGACTCAAAATAGAAGATATTAGACATTTTTGTACTAGAAAATCCAAACTGTTATTACATCATTTGAAAAAGACGACCAAAAAAAAAAAAAAAATCATCTATTGTCATTCAGCAATAGAAGACATTATTATGCAACTGTTCTTAAATTAGAAGATGTTTCATAAACTGTTTAATAACCTTTTTTGTTTACAATGATTTAATCATTTGAACAAAAAAAAAAAAGAGAATACGTATTAACAAGCATGTTTTAAAACTAAAACTGAAAATGAAAAGAGAAAAACATTTCCGGACCTCATCAGAAAAAAGCTAGAAATATTGCATGTGCAGCAACTTAAAATGGTGGAGCAACAGCTGGTTTAGAATTATGAAGAGAAGGGGCAGCAGCAACTGCACTAACACCTACCATTTGGACCACCATTCTAATTTGCAGGACTCAACAAGAATACTTAATTGGATTTAAAGCAAAGAACCTAATATTTCTGGTGAAACGAGGAAACAGTTGCCCGAATCGTTTTAATAGCTTTACATGTCTGTAATAGAGCGACGAGATCTGCTTGTCCGAAGGCTCAAGCAGAAGGGGAGTCGGCTGAGTCAGATGCAGCTCTTTTCTTTGCAAAGTATTCTTCAGCACGGGCAAGGTTCTTGGCCACAGATGGCTTCACCCACTTCTTTCGCCCTGGGAGAACAGTTAACGAACAACCTGTTGCTTCCAGCTTCTCTTTTGCTGAGGCTGAAAAAGCCCGGGCCTTGAAGTTGAGTTTCACGTTCAATTCTCCGTCGCCTAAGATCTGTTACACGAGTTATGTGAGAAGCTATGTCAGAAGTTAACAGTTTTCGGGCATTCATATGAAATCACACCTCAACTCGACCGGAGGGGTATTAAGAAGACGTAGCCTTATGGCTTATCATGACAAATAGCTTAGTAGTGGCTAAAAGTAATACCTTTTGCACAACTAAACTTACTAAGTTCTTTGAGGTAATCTGATGTTTCCTAACTTGATTTTCTCACCATGAAGAGAAATTGGAAAGTAAAAATATTTGGAAATTTCAGTATGTTGTCATTTACGATATTTTGAAAGAGAGAAGAAGCAATTCATCCATGATGCTTAAAGCAGCCCATTGGTCTCATATAACTCCACTGTCACAAATTCATGCAGTAAAAAGTAAAAACCAGTACTCGAACAACTCAAGGACAACCCAACAATACCATAGGTTTTAAACATTTTCATGTCATTCTCAACCTATGAAGATAAACTCTACTAATTTGGCCAAAAGTGCCAACAAGAATTTAACATAGTGAAGTTATTAATGGTCCATTCAACCAAGAGGAACATGTTACTAAAATCTGCCTCCGGCCCATTTTGTCACACGTCCCCAGTCAAGTAAGGTAAGGAAAACATTTTTTATTCTCCAGCGGAAAACCATTTTATGAGAGCATAAGAGATGTGCCATGACAATAATCTGGTACTCATAATAGATGCAACGGTCACATACACTTTAAATACAGAAAGAGAAAAAACTAAAGAAGAATTTTGCTCGCTCAAGAAAGAAGGCCGTGGTGAATTGGTGATAGATTCTAAGATTTAGCTGATCCAATCAAGAATGAAGACATTTCCTCAAATTCATAGGCACAGAATTCTCATCATGTGAGAGCAATACTCAACTGATGATTTATTATGGAGGCACAACTCTATGAAACTGATGATTTAGTAGATAGGATTGTATACTTTCTAGGACATCTGAAGGCTGTATTTGTACTATATTTGATGTTTGCAAATACATACCTGGATTGGATTTTGCATTTGTTCGACTTGTTGATTAAAAGGGGCATAGTTCTACTTATTTCTTCCTGACAGTTTGGCCTCATAATCATTATATATATGATCACATAGAGCATACCAACAACATCTATCTCAAGACAAAGTAAATAGGGTTGATTCCCCTCACCGGCTTAAGGCTGAAAATGAATCTTAAACTTTTCAAAAAGCTTCTAACAGAACATATTAACTTCAAGACCTTACCAGGTGTTTCGAAAAGCATTAGAGGTTGCAACTTCAACATTGGGCTGCTACCAGGAATTATGTATTCAGTATTTTGGATCATATATGATATAAGTACATGGCTGCTCGTACATACATTGGGAGGTTCTTTCATTGTGAAATGTGACTAATTCAAATATTCATTTAAGAAATAGGTGCAGACCATAAGAAATCTCAAATTTCTGATTGTAGCAATCATGCTGATATACAAACACCTCAATGATTGGGATAATCATATCAAACAAGAACTACTCTTTTCATCAGAGAAGATGTCACAAGGACTAGAAATCCTTACACACACTTATATTCTCTCCAGCACATCTTCATACAACTTCTCATGAAGATGTACAGGAGCCTAAGTGCCCAACAGTCGCAATTTGATGTGACAAAACCGATAGTTAGATCAATTTCCAAGTCAATTTTGACTAATTTAACCCAAAATACACAACATTTTAGAATCTAATTGTTACCTTTAGAGGAAGTCTCCTTTCCCTCCCTGATGGGTTGATAAGACCTTTCTTCTTCAAGGACTCCAGTGAAACCTCTTCTCCTTCTTGGAACCCTGCTTCTGCTATATCTTTCAAGTTGACAGGGACATACTTTGGTAATCCAGCGTGCATGCCTTGATTTAGAAACAGTATACGAGTCAGCAACAGCATAATATGAACTTAACCTGAGCTCAATGGAGTTGCTTCTCTTTGAAAAAGTCGGGTACTTTCATATGTTCTGCCCCTAGATTATGGAAAAAACTCGTTCGAAATTCACAATTAATTTTCTCTTGCACCTAATGTTTACATGGCAACTTCAACCAAAATAAGTATCACTCTCCTAAATCTCATAGTGATAACAAGTGCTATTAGTCACACACATTATGCAAGTTCAGAAATTATGCATCAAAATTCTGCTGGCAAGATAACTATTTCACCTAATTTATCTTTTACGAAGAGAATCAAGTATTCAAATCAAAGCTCCCACCTTTTCGAATCCACCAAAGCATCACAGAAGAAAATCACCAAACCATCCAAGAATCTCTATAGATAAATAAAACTAAGAAAATGGTATAAATACCATCCACAATCAACATGAAATATTTACGTAGAAGCTAAGGGTAAAGTAATAAACATGAAACTTCATTCAAACCAACAAAGCCTGGAAATTCACAATCTTGATGAATAATTACTTTACCTCCCGCAATCCCTCTTAACTTGGGAATTCTTCGGTAGAGTGGCATCTGCCCGCCTTCAAATCCCTTCCGAACACCGGGCCCAGACCTGGATTTCTGACCCCTCATTCCAAACCCACAGCTGCCCCCTTGCCCGGCCGCATGGCCTCTCCCCTTTCTCTTCGCCTTCTTCCGAGACCCCGGCTGAGGACCCAAATTATCAAGCCTGAATCTTGCATTCTGGTTGCTTGCAGCGGATTCTTGGACACCCGAAGCCGCTGAATTCAGAACTACAAGTGATTGTCTTTGCTTTGCTCTATGGTGGCAGAGCTTTACGGACGGAAATGGACATGGGTTTGCCCTCAGAGTTCTTGCATTGCCCTGTTTTATATAAACAATGAAAACTGTGATTGCGAAAACAAAGATGTTGGAAATTCTTAGTTTTATTTGTGAATTCAGACAAGAACTAGGTATACACAGCCTTAATTCTATACATTACCTTGAAATGAGAAGATAGGTGGAGAGGATAAGGTGTAGCCGTAGAAGAGAGAGAGAGTAGAGAAGCAGCCATGGCGAAGAATCAGAAGATAATGATAGAGTGCGAGCCTTATTTGCTCACTGTAAACTCTTCATCAACTAACGGATAGGGGTGTGTGTTTCTTTTTGTTTTCTTTTTCTCTTTGGTGGTTCTGAGATTTGGGTTTGTTGGGAATTTGGGGTTTTTTTGATAATAATGTTTTTGTAGGGGTAAGCCTGCAATTTGTCTAGCATTGTCCACCGGGTTGGATCAGTCTCTAGCTTTTGATAATGAAAATAGTTTGGGCTAATTGAATTAAAGCCCAATTCACAACACAAATGTATTTGGAAGTCGGCAGAATCAAAATGGGTGGGTCTGACCCCCAAGAAATAAATTTGCAACAAATTAACAATGTCACTATAATCTGGTATAGAGCAAATATGTAGGTATAAAACCACTAATTTCAAAATATATTATTGATTTCTTCAAATTTATTTTATGGGGTATGTTGAATGTTTTGGTGTACATGGGAATACTTCTAACTTAACTAGTACACATTAATTGACATATTGTGTAACAAATAATATTGTTGATGCTCTAAAATTACACCCAGCTCAAGAAGAAGCCAACTCGGGTAACGCCCAGTAAGAAGCTCCTAGGCATGCGTGGCCCTGAAGGAGAGGACCTTCAATCCAAGCACTTGGGGAAGGCCCATGGAGGAGTAGACCGTATTAAAGGCTTATCGGCCCATGTGAAAAGATGACCTCATGCTCCGCCGGGGTGTTACAACTCCTAAGTGGTAGGAAGTCATTCGCCCACAAGGGGGCGGAATATCCATGTGGCATATGACTAAGCCTGGATACCCAAGGGGATGCCCCCACGCATCTCAACTACTCCACGAGAATCTCGGAAAGAATGCTGCCAGACGATCCAAACGCAAGGACTCCTCAACGAGCCCCAAATCCCTCAAGATCCTCATCAACCGTCCTCGGATTCTCAGGTGGCCTGTTAGAAAGAGAGAAGAAAGAGAAGTGCTTGACCAGAGAACTCGACTAAACAACAAACACGTTTCTATTAGTGATAACATGATTTCGGCAATGCAACGCCGTTTTTACTCAACAATAGAATTAACAGATATTTGTAGATAACTGGACACGTGGACCGATTAGTTGTAATGCTTACATAAATAGCGATTGAAAATAGACGAATTGCAGTTTTGAATGCCAACTAGAAGTTCTTCTTCTTCCTCTATCCCTTCAGCCCTCCCCTTTCCCCAATTCCCCTTTCTCTGTTCTTGGTTTTACTGAGTCTCAGGTACATTTTCCATCCAAAGTGGAAGCTGTCGTCATCGTCTACGGTGAGAGTTCCCACTCGCAAGGTTGAAAAGTTACTGCAGTCAGCCATGGTGGTTGCCCTGGCATAACATGCAAAATTGCAAAACTAGTCTCGTAAGTATGGGGGGGTGGCAAAATTAGTCCTGTAAGTACTGGTATGGAAATTTTAGTCCTCCATGTATTAATTTTGTGGCAATTTTGGTCCTGCCGACCAAAATTGACCGGAAATCAAGAAAACAAATTGGGGATTAGGGTTCTGGGTACCTACTGGGCAAATTTTAACCAGTCAGCATCCTATGTGGCATCCCACGTGGCAGAGGTGGGAAAAAATAGACTAATTTGGTGTTAAGTTCTAAAATCCCCAAATCATTTTGTTAACCCTAAAATCCCTAAATCCCTCTAAAATCCCCTCTTCCCACTTCGATCGAAACATTATTCCTTTTAGTTCTTTGAGTGATGGAGAAATTCTGAGCGTTTGTTGGAGAAAAACGCAGGGCTTCACCATAATGCCACTACGGCGCAGAGTTTCTTCTTCAACATCTTTGCTTCAATCTCCATTCTGAAGGTGTAGAGAATTGTTGATAGTGTATATATAGGGAGAGACCTTAGCGGTTATTGTTACAAGGTGTAGAGTGATATATACTTTGGTATGGCAATGCAACCAACGGCGGTGGTGGTGCCGGAGAAAATCCCAGTGCAGTGGTACAACCACCAGCAACAGCCGCCGCATCATCAGATGGATGAGAGGGAAGGGTTTTTGATGTGGTTGAGAGGTGAATTTGCGGCTGCAAACGCGATAATCGACTCCTCTTGCCACCACTTGCAGATAGTGGGGACCTCGGGGAGTATGATGGTGTGATAGGGTCCATACAGCAGAGGGGGCAAAATATTTTTTTAGTCCTGTTAAACAGGGTCAGACTTGTTTTTGGTACCATTATTTATCCAATTATAGGTTTTGGTCCCATTAAACTCAAATTCAAGCTTATTAAAGCACATGACTTATTAACTCCGTTTATATCCTTTAGAAAATTCTAGAATTATTGGGACCAAATAAGCCCAAATTTAGGCTTATTTGGTCCCAACAAGTCATGTGCAAAGCATGACAAATGACATATTGGGACCAAATAGGTCTGAATTTGGGATTAATGGGGCCAAAACCTACACTTGGATAAATAATGGTACCAAAAACGAGTCTGACCCTATTTAATGGGACTAAAAAAATATTTTGCCCCAGCAGAGGAGGTGTAATTGGAACCCAATTTTGCATAAATAGTTTATGCGCTGCAGCAGAGGACTGGGACTTGAGGTGGTTTAGCCTATTTTTTCCCGCCTCTGCCATATATGTCGGATGCCACATAGGATGCTGACTGGTTAAAATTTGCCCAGTAGGCACCCGAAACCCTAATCCCCAATTTGTTTTCTTGATTTCGAGCCAATTTTGGTCGGCAGGACCAAAATTGCCAGAAAATTAATACATAGAGGATTAAAATTGCCAGACCAGTACTTACAGATTAATTTTGCCACCCCCCATACTTACGGGACTAATTTTACAATTTTGTCGGTATAACATGGCCTATCCACAATAACTCTTGACCCGAGTTCTAAGGGGACACACTTCTACACCTGGTGGGGGACTATGGCTATAAAAACCTGCCTCCCCCCACCCCCAGTAGAGGCTAACACATTTTGCACTTACATACGCATAGAACGCTGAAATCTTGAGCACTCTATTACCATCTCATTATTCATTATTGCTCTATTCTATTCAATTTAATCCTTTTCACAACTTTTTATTAGTTTGAGCGTTGGAGTGCTAGTGTATTTTTTACAGGTCCCATTTCCCAGGCTTAAAAGAAACATGATCCAAGTCCAGGTCGACATCCGAGACGAGCAACTGTTTGCTCGCATCAATTGTAATAAATCATAGCTTTGTAAAATAAAATTAAATTGCATGTACTTCCATAAACAATAATGGAAAATTGAAATGGTTAATTATTGCTCAATATCTCTGATCGGTGCTGTTCTCTATACGTATATGGATGAAAGATTTTGTACTAACTTAGTAAATAAAGCAGTACAAGATTATGTTTTTTGCTTGGACATGATCAAGTACTAGATTGATAGAAACAGTTCAATGGCGCAACGGTACTATAACCCCACGAGGACTTAGGCTCGGGCCTCATGAATTATAATAATGTAGGCCGCTCATCTTAGCACCAAAGGGAGCATGCCTGCACTCTCGTGTGTACAAGGAATGCCTTTGTCTTCACTGCCCCCTTAAGCTATATTGTGCCATCCAACTTTTGAAATTCAGACAGAAGCCTTTGATCGATGCTGCAAGAACATTATCTGTCCAAACTAATGTTTTTATATATCTAATATTAATCTGTGTAATATTTTAATTGTTCAATTAATGTAAATAAAGTGATATAGTAGAGGATTCAAAAACTGTGAATGAGGGTTCTGTGTATTTGCAAACCCTATAATGTATTAAGTGTTTTTGGTAATTTATTAGTTGAAAATAAGCCTACCTTATTAATTTTGAGTGTTTGCAAGATGGACTTCAATTTGTTTTTGAGTATTTGAGAGAGAAAATGCAAAGGCTGAAAGTAGCTAGCTAGGTAGAAGGTGCTTAATTGCTTATGGTAATTTTCTGAATTACTGGATTGATTAATTTTATTAAAACAAATATAATATTTAATCATGACTAATTTCTATGGTTAATAATAAATAGCGTAGCAAATAGTCCAATATTAAGGCCACGTAACGGTTGTCGGCCGTAGTTTTTGCAAGGGTGGCTCAAACATTTGTGAATAGCATAGCAAATAGTCATTGATTAAGGCCACGTAACGGTTGTCGGCCGTAGTTTTTGCTAGGGTGGCTCAAACATTTGTCATGGTTGTGTTTTTACAATGACTCTTAACTATGCAAATAATTTTTTCATGATGAAAAAAATAGTTGTTTGCATCGATTTCATTAACTGTGGTTAATAATAATTATTTACCATAATTTTTGGCCATAGCTGCCAATAGTCAGTAGTGATTTTTTTTTTTCTAGTGTTTATAAATTACCTTAGCCATTTTCAACCTTTTTATCAGCCACTTTTCTGCTTTCAATTTTTTCTAATTCTCCTCCAAATTTCAACTCCTTTTTTTCTTATAAATATCACTTTTTAAAAAATATGTGGGCTTTTTGTTTGGTTTTTTTGGCTATCCAGAAAATAACCAAAAATATTTTGAATATTTACTTATGTATACTTCTACATAACACACAGATCAGTAATTTCAGATTATATTCATTTAATTTACAGTAATACAAAATATAAAACCAGACGCATTAAAAATACTAAAAAGTACATGCATATATTTCTTTCTACCAAAAATAAATGAAAACAAGAAACTTTCAAAAGGACATAATTTGATCATGAGCACCCTGTGGATTTATAAATGCATTTTTGGTCCTATAACTTATGTTATTTGTCATTTTCGTTTTTTAACTTTTTAGGGTATCATTTTAGTTCTACATCTTTTTAAAATTTGCGATTTCAATTTCTTTTATTCGTCGGAGTTCACCTCCACCGACGAGAAATGTGAAGTCTGACAAAAAAGGACTAAAATTGCAAAAATTTATAAGACGCAGGACCAAAATGTTACTTTAGAAAGTTAAAGGACAAAAATACTGGCAGAAATTGATCCATTGGAACAAAGACCCCAATTTTAAAATCTCACGTGAGGCCATGTATTTTTTCGGAGAGAAGGGTGAACTCCGCCAAAAGAATAACTAAAATTACAAAAATTAAAAAGATACAAGATCAAAATGCTACCCTAAAAAGTTAAAATACGATAACTAAATAACGTAACTAATTAAGGAACTAAAAATGCATTTAAGTTGCAATCCTAACAATAAAAACTTCATGTATATACATATCTAGCTTCATTTAATTAAACATATCTATTATATAACTAATATATCAGACTATATATATATGATTTAATAATTTTGTTCAAATTCGGAGTTGTGTGTGTGTGTGTGTGTGGATTAAAATGTATTTGGGGATTGTGCATGAAGATGCAGGCTGAGGCAGAGGCTAGCAAGTCTAGGGCAATATACCTAGCCACCTTTAGCTGAGCCAACAAGATAATGCTACGTCCCTCTCATTCTCTCTCATTACAAACCAAATCACTCTACCATCAACCACCTCCACCTCCACCTCCACCTGCTGCACATCTCTCACTCTCTTTTTAAAGTCACGAGAACGCCAACCTCTGTTTCTTTGATCATGTTCTTTCAATTCTAGAGAGAGAAACACAGAGAGAGAGAGAGGATATATGTCTCCAGTGGAGCTGGCAGAAAGAAACTGAGAGAAAAGAAAAAAAAAAAAAAAAAAACACTCACTTTCTTCACCATCACTCAACTGGCCCTCCACATTTCATCAGTTCCCAAACTCAAGTCTGATAATTTTCCAAGCTCCACTTCCCTCTCTTCCATCTGAGAGATTTAATCACTTCAAACAAATTACTTCTTCTTTCATCTGTCTGTCTCTCTCTGTCGGTTCTCATGTATGTATTGTATGTAGACAACCTCTCATCAACCCCACAAAACTCCCCCCAACCCCCCTTCGAATCTATCTTCTTGTTCTTCATCTTTTCAAACTCTTTGACCACACCTCACGCCATTTTCCTTAACTTTCTCTCTCTTTTTGTTCTTGTTTTTCCAGGAGACCAGAGGGAAATCCATTAGACCTCAATAACTTGCCCGAAGATTACACAAGAGATGGTTTTCAGGCCTCAGAGGACAGCTCTTCGTCTGCTGGTACATTTCTTTGTCTTTAGTGCTATTCACTGCGGTTTTTTCTTTATTACACTAGAATTTAAGAAAAATGTTAAAGAAAAGATAAAACCCTGATGTCCAAGATTACAACTCATGAGTCATAAATAAAAATTTCTGAAATTCATTAATAATATATATCATCTTCTTACCTTTTTCTTTTTCCCTGGATTACGAAAAGGAAACAGTTAGGTGGGAATTTGATCCTTGTGTTTTTCTTGCTTCTTAGAAGCTTTTCATATTAATTTTTGTTTCTTGTCCAATAAAACTGATGAATCTCTTGCTCAAAGCTTCAATTAATCAACAAATTATTCCCCCCTCAAATCTTAATGCTGATCATCTTCTCTCCCTTTCTTGAAAAAAGTTTCGGGGAAACCCTAGTAGTAAGTATGACAAGACAGGAAGAAAAATCTGATTGGGGGTGAATTAGGGTTGGAATTTAGGTATAAGATTAGTCTCATCAAAGTTGCTTTAATTGGCATATTTGCAGGAGTCTACAGGAAAAAAAAAAGCGGCGCTAAGGAGGGAAAAGATGAGGCCGGGAAGGTCTACGAGTGCAGGTTTTGTTCCCTCAAGTTCTGCAAGTCTCAAGCCCTTGGGGGACACATGAACCGCCACCGTCAAGGCAACCTCTTTTCATTGTCCTAATTTCAATGTTCTAGCTACGTTTTTCAATACATTGTAAGATCAAGAAAATTTCCATCACCCCCTCTTTCTTATTGATCCTCAAATAAATAAAAATGAATTTGAAAAAGTACATGAATTTTAGCAAAGTTCGTTATATCTGCTATAAAATATTGGTTTTTCGCCAATGAGTTTTCCTTGTACAGTGGAGCACTGTCTTGTCAAATCCCTGTTCTCATTCATGTAAAGGAAAATGTTTCTGGGCTAGCTACTGTCTTTTTTTTCTTTTTTTTCCTGCTTCTTGCTGAACTTTTAATTTATTTCTTGATTATATTTTCTCAGAGAGGGAGACAGAAACCTTGAACAAAGCTCGTCAACTGGTCTTCACTAACGATGTGGCTCCTGCTCACCTAGGTTATGTTTCAAGGTATGTATGAACTTTTCCCATCTCTTTTCTTCATTTTTAAGTTAGATGTTTAAAGTTTGAAGTACTAATAAAATAAAGAAAAGGGCTCAAGTTCTATATATGTTCTTAAAGTATGAGTACAATGTTATTCTTTGTCTTTTAATTTTTTTTGTTTTTACTTTTGCCCATTTGGCTGTAATGATTTGAAGTGTTAAAGACTGTTTTTTTTATGGGTTCTTGAAAGGATTTTGAGAAAATGATGATGTGTGTACAATAATATTCTAGCAGCGGCCAACCAATTCCACATGGAGGGTATCATCAAGTAAGCAGCAATATGTGCCCTACAAGGATGTTTTCCACTTCTCCCCTCATTCCATCCCCACCGGCGGCGACGTACATGTACCCTTCTCCGCCTCATGTACTCTCATATTCACAACACCCGGCAGCACCACCGGTTAATGACTACTTTCTTGGCCACGTCCTGTCCAATTCCAGCTACGGAGCAGCCCCAAATGAAGGTAATAACTACACCTGCATTGGTGCACCGGTGAACTGCGGAAGTGGCAGGGTCTTCGGAGGAGGCGGAGATGGCGGTGGTGTTCGAGATGTGGCGGTGGAGAATCCGGTAGAGGGATTTAATTGGGGCCGGAGGTAAATTGCAACATGTATATGGATGGATCCCGCGTGGGTTTCATGATGGATTCTCCATATTTGTTTTGTTTGTGTTTGTGTTTTTTGTTGGTGAGTGAGAGTGAAAGTGTTGATGGTGTTATGACACGCCACTCTCACTACTCAAAGAGAAAGAAGAATCCGAAGAAACTGACAAATGTAGATTGCAAGAAGAGAAGTTTTGGTTTTTCTACAGGTTTGTGAACAGCCTTTTTGAGCTCACACATTCACATCTCAGCAACCAAAGGACTGGAGGCCCCTGTGCTTAATATTATTATTATTATTATTATTATTATTATTATTATTATTAATGTTCGAGTACTAGGAGAATATGGGAAAATTTCTATTCCAATCAGATTTGGTCGAATCAAATCAATTATAGAGAAAGTGGAGGAATTAGATATTAATTGACAAAAAGTAGCCAAACCCTAGCTCTTGACAGTTTTGTTCATATATAGGGATTAGATGTTAATTACAAGTAAAAATGTCTTGTTTTCCAACACTTAAACATGGTCGTCTCTTCTTGTAGTTGTAACATATATATTTGCATGATATATATATATATATATATATATGAGGTCAATGAAAATATCTTCATCAGGTTTTTCTCTATTACTTATCGGGTTAAATGCATTTTTAGTCCTATAACTTAGGTTATTTGGCGTTTTTGTCCTTTAACTTTCTAGGGTAACATTTTGGTCCTACATCTTTTTAATTTTCGTCAGTCCTTTTATTCATCGGCGGACTCCGGCAAAAAAAGAACCAAAATCGCAAAAATTAAAAAGATACAAAACCAAAATGCTACCATAAAAAGTTAAAGGACAAAAATACTGTAAAAAATGAGCCAATAAGAACAAAAGCCCTAATTTAAAAATGTCTCATGAGAGACACATGTATTTTTTCGACGATAATGGTGAACTCCGGTAAAAAAAAAATGACTAAAATCATGAAAATAAAAAAGATAAAAAAACCAAAATACTATCCTAGAAAGTTAAAGGATGAAAACGCCATATAACCTAAATTATGAGACAAAAAATGCATTTAAGCCATTACTCATCTGCATCTACTAATTAATTACCGTTGTCTAATTAATTATGAGTTTGATCCAATCATATCTCAGTGGAACAATTAATATATTAATGTTATATATTTCGATCTTCATCAGCTGCTTATCTTCTTAGATAATTGAGATGCAAATTAATTTATATTCTTTTCAACCATGCATACATGTTTATTGTTTATGCATTAATAATTAATTAGAGGTGGTTTAATTAATGAGGGGCATGAATGATATGATGATGACACCAAAAAAGAAAAAAAGAAAAAAAAAAAAAGGAGTTAATTAAAGTAGTGGATTTGGAGGGCAAAAGCTGGAGGATGATTTTGAGGTAACCTAAAAGTGCAAGAATAGGATGTGAAAATGAACAAATATACATCCACTCTAATTGGCAGGTCAACTCACTTTACCTATGTCCAACATTCAGACACACACAACACACACTCACACACAGAGGGACTAGTGCGATTAAAGCCTACTCAGTCATCCTAGCTGCTGATCAAGTCTGGACAACCCTCCAATCCATTCAACTTCACTTTGTCATGCATGTCGGATTAATGTGATTATCCAAGATTTGGATTTTTCTCCATATTTCAGTGCCCTAATCCTAAATACTATGTGGTCCTACTAGACTTTGGATAATACGATAAAAGGGTCGGAAAACCCCTTGTTTCTTAAGGAATGTATCTCTAACCCGGGTACATAGAAAATGTTGCTTCACATTATTTGATTCTGTCATAAAAAAGTAGTATTAATTGTGTAAAAACATAACAATATATAACATGGTTGACGTGTAATAAACCAGCTGATCGATTCCCCTTACGAGCAGCTGCAAAAAGTCGACCAACCCTATTGTTACTAGCTGGACTCACAGCTCATAACTCTAGCTCTTGCTCATGGAGAACCCCATCACTATTTTTATACAATGTTTAAAGCTGCTACAATAAATTTAGTAATACTTTTCCCTAATTAATGTTAATTACTTCAAGTATTTTCGCAAGTTGCTTTCCTTTGATATTCCAAATAAGCAAATTATCCTCATATGAAAAAAAAATAGCAATTTATTTTCCCGTATTTTTCAAAATGAAGCAATTTACCTCATTGCCTGGATGAGGTAAATTGCTTCATTTTGGAAAACATAAGGGGGTAAATTGCTTTATTTTAGAAAATACAAGTGGGTAATTTGCACATTTTAGAAAACATAAGGGGGTAAATTGCTTCATTTTAGAAAATACAAGTGGGTAAATTGCTATTTATTTTTTCATAGGAGGATAATTTGCACATTTGCAATATCACAGAGGTTGCTTGCATTTTCCCCATAAAATAGACTAAATAAAGTAGAGCTATAATACCGCAGTTTGGCCGTCTGGGTTTTGCAATCAGGGTTATTATTAGATGGAAAATTATAAATTTAGTCCGTACGAATTTAATTATTTAATAATTTTATCCTGTAATCGAAGACAAAAGTGGCAGGAATTTACTAAAATGACGAAAAATGTGCACGTGATCAGTATAATTAAGTGCATTTTTTTCCAAATGTGTGAATTTTATAAAATTATAAAATAAAATTATCAAAATAAATTTGTATAGAATTAAAATTGTCAAGCTCTATACGCACATGACTAATTAAAGTTGTATTTGTTTTGTTACTAGCTAGAGTAAATTAATTGGACTTAATTAAAGTATAATTGCAACATAATGTATAAAATGTGATAATTACCAAAGTTAGTGTACTAAAATTGAACGAGAGCCAAGTTAGTGTACTATTTTTTTTTTTTTTCCCATAATAGCGTCTACAATTGAAATAGAGAGTTAAAAATATATTTTTCAAACTTTGTAAATCAACATGCCCCCAATTTGGTGAAGGTTGTGTTGTACAAATAGACTATAAAAGTATTATTTTTACTAAAACATTACCAGTTTTTTAACTCTTCTTAGAGCAAATAAATGAATAAAGTACATACTCCAAAAAATTAGATCCATAAAAATTTAAACTTCACAAATTAACATGCCCCCAGTAAGGAGTTTGGTGATGGTAGTGCTGAAAAAGTAGACTATAAAAATATTATTTTTTAAAAAATTCACATACTTTTTCCCTTAAGAGAAAATAAGTTAATAAAATCTATAATTCAAAAATTAGAGCCGTAAAAATATAATTGGCCTAATTGCATTTACTACCCCGTATATATGGGGTAGTGGCAAAATAAGGATCGTATATTAAGGGGTGTCAATTTATATCCTGTAATTAATTTTTTTTAAGCAATTACAGGACTCCGGCCATCGAATTTTAAAAAGTGACTGAATTTTGCTGACATGGACATTTTTATGGCTTTTTAAATTGGGGGAATTGATAACTAGGCATAGGTGGAAAAATCACGCCACATAAGCACTGACTGAAAATTGTATTTACTGTCCCGTATATACGGGGTAGTGGCAAAATAAAGACCATATATAAAGAGGTGACAATTTATACCCTGAAATTAAAGTTTTTAAGCAATTACAGGAACTATAAATGTGTAATTAAATTTAGGCAAAATTATATTTTTGGTCTTGTAACTATAGGCTATTAGCATTTTTGGTCTTATAACTTACTCCATTTACACATTTAGTCCTTTTTTTGACGTATTTAGTGTTGAACATCTCGCATTTGGTCATTCTTTGACAAATTTAGTCATGTCTTGGCAATTTTGATCCTATTCTCACTCGAGTAAATCTCATTTTTCGTCCTATAACTATATGTCGTCAGGACCAAATTTGTCAACACATGACTAAATTTGCCAAAAAATGAGCAAACCTGATATGTGTTGGACTAAATTCGTCAGAAAAAGGACTAAATGTAAAAATGCTAATGACCTAAAGTTACAAGACTAAAACTGTAATTTGCCTTAAATTTATACTTGGGTATAAATTTATACCCAAGTTTAGACAACTCACTTTAATGTTCTTATTCACTGTTTTTTTATCCAATCAGTTTTGCATTTTGTTTTGTTTTTTCAATCTTCAATAATCTTGTTGTTGTTGTGTAGAATGAGGGTTGGGGGAATATGGGTTGCAGGTAGTTGGTTAATAAAGAGTGTATCCCCCCCCCCCTCCCCTCCCCATTTTTTGCCTAGTCAACGCTTATGTGGCGTGTGTTTTTTCAGCTTTGCCCAGCCAACAATTCTCCCCATTTTAAAAAGCCCTAAAAATATCCATGTCAGCAAAATTTGGCCACTTTTGGTGGCCAGATTCTTGTAATTTCTTAAAAAAATTTAATTCCATGGTATAAATTGACACCCCTTTATATACGGTCCTTATTTTGCCACTATCCTATATATACGGGGCAGTAAATGCAATTCCCAGTCAGCGCTTATGTGGCATGGGCTTTTTTCGTTATGCCTAGTCAGCAATTCCCCCAATTTGAAAAGCCCTCAAAATGTCCATGTCAGCAAAATCCGGTCACTATTTAAAGTCCGATGGCCAGAGTCCTGTAATTACATGAAAAAATTTAATTCCAGGGCATAAATTGCCACCCCTTTATATACGGTCCTTATTTGCCACTATCCCATATATACGGGCCAATAGATGCAATTAGGCCAAATATAATTTAAACCCCGCAGATCAACATGCCCTTAGCATAGGGGGTATCGAGGGCAGTGCTGAACAAATGGCCTAAAAAAATAAAAAAATTGTAATTTTCATCTTGTAACTTAGCATTGGCAATTGGATCCTACACGAATTGATTTTCGCAATTTAGTCCTGTAACTTTGAAAAATTGGCAATTTTGGTCCATTTTTGCTGGAAAAGCGCATGTGCCGGGCACATGACGTTTAAAATTGGGACTTTCTGGTCAAATGGGACGAAAATTGCCAAAATTTCAAAGTTACATGACTAAATTGCAAAACTCATTTCATGCAGGACCAAAATTGCCACCCCCTTAAGTTACAGGATGAAAATTTACAATTTTCCCTGTATAGTATAATGAAGTAGCTAGCGTGCTTCTGAATTTTTTTCAGCTGAGCAATCACTAAATTCATTGAAAATTGTTAAATATTTCTTAATTTTATGGCTTAAGTGCATTTTTCGTCCTGTATCTTTTATAATTTGACATTTTAGTTCTTTATCATTTTAGGGTAATAAATACGCCCTGTAGTTTTCTAATTTTTCATGATTTGGTCCTTCAGTCAGTGGAGTTTGAAAATATTCCCGATTTTTTTTTTAATTTGCGGCTTTTGTCCATTGGTCAATTCCTGCTAGTATGGAATCAATTTTTCATCCTGTATCTTTTGTGATTTGACGTTTTAGTCATTTATCTTTCTAAGGTAGCAAATAAGTCCTATAACTTTTAATTTTTTGCGATTTTGGTCCATTAAATTGACCAATGAGAACAAAAGCCTCAAATTTTAAAAAAAATTCAGCAATGTTTTCAAACTCCAACGATAGAAGAACTAAAATAACGAAAAATTTAAAAAATACAGGACCTTTTTGCTGCCCTAGAAATATAAAGGATTAAAACATTAATTTGCAAAAGATATAGGACAAAAATTATGTTTAACCCTAATTTTACTCTAGCTGTACATGTTATTGAGTAGCAGAAATTAAGAGTAGACCTTCTAAAACGTATTTCGGGAAAATAGCATTTTTTGCGTAAGTTAGGTCTTTTTCACTTTTGATCTCATTGATTACGAGATTATCACTTTTAGTCCCCATAATTTTCAAAAATAGCACTTTTGGTCCCATAACACTTTCTATATGATATTTCATGAAAAAGGTCACGTGACTGTTAAGTATATGGAACCAAAAGTATTAATTTTTGAAAATTATAGAATTAAAAGTGAAAATCTCGTAATTAATGGGACACCAAAGCTATAAAGGCCATAATGACCACATGCTAAACACACAACATTTTCCATTAAAATATCTAACCAAAAGTCATGAGACCAAAAATACTACTTTTTAGAAGTTACGTGACCAAATGTAAAAATTCGGTAACCAATTAAATCAAAAGTTGAAAGATCTAAGTTACAGGCTACAAATATTATCTACCCACGTATTTTATATGCCTTTTAATTATTGGCACATTAGTACATGGAATTAATTATCAGTTTTTTTCCTATTTGATTAAAGATATCGTGAATTTCACAGAGATGGAAATGCACAATATTTTGTATTTATCATGCAAAATATATTAGAGATATTATATATTTATACTTTTATTTTAAAAAATAATAATTAAATGTTTAAATAAGACAATCATTCAATATAATATTAGACGGAAACTATAATATTGTTTAGAAATCGAATTTGACGTTGAGTACAATATATTATATTTAATGATAATTCAGTAACACAACAAATATATATAATTGAGATCATCCTAATTGCGAAATCCAAACTTTTTGTTGACGTCCTAGCAAAACGTTCTTGAAAGGGCAAAGTTATCTTTTTCTTTTGACGTTTTAATTAATTAGCCTCTTCTATTCATTCATTTTTTTCCCTGATAAAGTTTGATTCATTTCTATATTATTCAATACATTTAAATTTAAATATTAATTTAATATATTAATATTTTTAAATCAACGAATATATTCAAAAAAACAATATAATTTACTATTATTAAAAGTAGATTATATATCTACATGGAATTTAAATCTATAATCTCTTACGAGCAAAAACTACATACAGGTCTAAGTATGGGTGACAAAGGCGCGGGTTTGGGTGGACCCGGGACCCGCCCCACCCATCCCGCCACAAAACCCGCTCGGGCGAGTCTAACCTGGTAGATCCGGGTTTTTTTTTTCATTTGTTCTATATATTAAAAAAAATTCAATATATCAGTCATAAATAAAATTGTTCATGATCTAACTTCAAATTCAAGTACAAAAAAATTGTTCATAATAAAACAACACAAACAATTCATATCGATTATACATCAGTAACTACTTTTTCGTCTTTCTTATTGTTAAGTATTGGTGGATAATTTTTCAATTTATCAATTGTTGAACAAGTATCTAACAGTAAATAAATTAAATGATATAATATTTTATTTAATTATTTATTCTATCATAATAAAGTAAAAGAATATATATATATATATATATATATATAAATGGGACGAGTCCGGAAGGACTCGAGACCCACTCCAAACCCAGACAAGTCCTAATTTTTAGGACTCGCTACCACCTTGTCTTCAATTTTTAAGTTCCGAACCCGTCCCATTAGGAGTGATTTCAGGACGAGTTTTGTAGTTTTCGAGTTGAATTGCCATGCCAAGGCATAAGTTGTACTATGTTTCTTAATTATTAATGAAGATGAGGTCAATCGGAAGAGAACAACATCGACCAATGGAAAGTGAGAGCAATAAATCCAAATCCAAGACGAAAACGACCCTTCACCTAAACAAATTTAGTGAAATATTTGCACAAAGATTTATACCATATCAGGCATGTAATCCCTTATACTCAATATAAACATATTAAATAACAAACAATCAAAATCAATAATCTTAAGTGAGACCACACACATATATATATTAAGAAGAATTAAATTGCATCTTGATATTTTAATTTTTATCTTTTTAGAGTAGTAAATAAGTTTGATAATTTTTTAATTTTTACGATTTTGATCCTTCAGGATAGTCATCGGAATTTTCAAATGTTGTTGGAAAAAGTTTGTGCCCAGTAGTTGCTTTTTTTTCAATTTGGGATTTTTGTTTCTATTGGTCATATTAATGGAGCGAAATTGCAAAAAAAAAAAATTATAGAACCTATTTACTACGCTAAAAAGATAAAGGATTAAAATATCAAAATACAAAAGATATAAAATGAAAATTTGATTCCATGCTTTTAGAAATTTACCAATGCGAATAAAGCCCCAAATTTAAAAAGCACGTGCGAGGCACAAATTTTTTTCTAAAAATATTTGCTAACTCCAGCGATTGAAGGATCAAAATCTTAAAAAATTTTAAAAATTACATAACAAAAGTGCATTTAATCCATATTAAGTCAGTCAAACTAACCCAAAACATCTCAAAAGAATCTTCAAAATGCGAACCTTATCAATCGGACAAGACCCTCCTCAATGTTCCATATCACCTCTCAACACGATTCCTACTAATGATTTTCCATGCCACATTTTAAATGTTACTATAGCTAGAAATGCATAATTAGTGATAGTTCCAACTTCGTAAAACATCTTAATTTCTTACACCAGTGAGTTTTCAACAATTAAGTTAAAAACATCGAAGTCTTTTGAAATTAAGACATCATGAGAAACAAATTTCATTTAAACGAACACAAGACCATGGAAGAATATGCTATTTGAGAGAGGTCCTAGAATCAAGCCATGAAATAATGTCACTAAGTACAGCCAAAATTCTGTCATCAGGTTCACCTTCTAAAATACAGTGAAAGCCTCCTTCATAGAGCTTCAGAGTCTTGTCCGTGCTCGAAGCCTTGTCGTATAGAAACTGGCTCACACGGGGATCTGTCACTTTATCAGCAGCTCCATGAAGAATCAGCATCGGAGACGCAACCTGCAATGCCCTGTCAACTGTTACTAATTCTTGAAATGAAATCACTCATCATATATGATTCGTATGCAAAACCAATGAACGATTCTGATTGATGGAGGAATCGCAACGTACTCCACTCACCTTCTCCACCTGTGATTCTATATACTTTGTAGCATTCAAGAGTTCAACAGCAGTCTTCAGTCGTGTCTGGTCTGAGTAACTGATCACGTTGTATGGAGCCTAGAAAAGGGAAGTCCATTAGTTTGAACGTGAACCAAGATTTTACGAAAAACTATGAGTTATCTTCAGTTTTTATGTGTGAAAAGTCGTTATCTTGATTTGAGCTTGTTCGGTTCTTTAGAGCCCATGCGATTGGTTAGAATGTGATATTCGTAAGGAGAAATAGGAGAAAGGGCGAACCATTTGCTTTTTCTTCGACTCTCTGAAAGCCAAATCTGTTAAATCTTTCTGGGGGACGAGCTTCGCTTGTGGCATAAGCTTAGATAGAAAGATTAGTACCTTCTGGAGCGGAACAGGGGGCGTCATTTCCTCAGAGATCTGAGTAGCAAATATGAGTTCGTGATTCATATGGAGGAAATGGCAAAAGAAAGAAAACTCTAGAACAAAACTGTCCAGGATCTGTATTCAAACATTTTGACAACGTAATATGTTTAATTGTCGGAAACTACATGGTTTCCTTATAGCTTTAGCCTACTACAGAAAGATCGAAACAGACTTGAAACTTGGTTAGCAGCTTCGATGGCAACACAGGAGATTTGATCCCACTATCCCCGGTGGATCCAAACTTTGAATCTTCTCGTACAATTGTTTGTCTTAATGGGAATTTCAAATTCTTAGTCACGACATATGATGTAGTTACTTCAGACATCTACAAAGCTAAGGTAGTATGAGTGAAGACAGTAGTATTACCTTACACATTGGAGCAACCAGGACTATGCCGTCCCATTCATTTGGTGTCTTAAGAAGTGCTTTGAGAGCAACCGCTCCACCCATGGACTGACCAAATATGAAACGGAGCAGTCCTCGTATCTCTGGTCGTCCTGTGCATCATAACACAAAACCGGTTTTTAGCGCATACTGAGCTCCAGGATGCCCAGGCTTGAAAAAATAACGTAAAATTAACTACAATTCTTGTAAGTTTCATGATTTTGAGCATCGTAGCAAAGTGCTGAACATCATGATTTTACCCAGTATCGTCCCATTGACAATGGAGAACACTAACCTTTCATTATCCTGTATTGTTCAATGACATTATCAACTACGGCATCAAAAGAGGGGACATATCCATGCAATCCTTCAGAAAGGCCGAAACCTGGATGGTCAATGGCGTAAACGCCATAACCAGAAGCAGCAATGTGCTTGGCAATGCCTGAAACTCAGAATATTCATGATATAAGTCGAACGAACGACCCTTTGCATAAGCACTAACATCGAGCAGATAACTTTTTCTATGAGAAGAAAAAGATCGGAACCACATGAAATGGAGCAAAAGCAAACCTTCAAAGAAGAAGGTGCAGGTATCACCATATCCATGGCAAAAGCACAACGCCCCTTTGATTCGTACACCGGGCTTTGGCAACCAGCTTTTGCAGAAAATTTCTTGTCCATTTGAATTTATTTCATACCACTATATAAAAAGACAAGGCATTGAATTATCAAACTTTGAATCAATAAATTCCGATTTCCACAAGATGAGAGCCCATCATGTCACACTCAATTCAGGGGAAGCTCAAAGAAAACCCTTGAAATTCAACTATAGTATTATTGCAATTAAATTTAAATTTCCAGTCAATGTCAGTTTTGAGGAATCTTTGTCTAAATTCACTTATCTATCCCAGAATTAACCCAAGCTAAAAGAAAGAATCAAAAGCACATGTCTGAAAAAAGAAAGGAAAATGAAACAAAAAAATTGAACTTGGTATCATTGCTTCACAAATGTAATTTAGGAAAGGTTGTCCAAATATTTACAAGCTCAGCATAACTCACCTCCTCTGTTCTGATCCCAGCTGGAGCCATCTGCTCAGTACAAGAAAGAAATGAAGAAATATAAAAGAATGATTGATTGAGGATTATCTGCAAACGATATTTAATTAAAAGAATGATTGATTGAGGATTAATACCTTAAACAAGACATGATCAAGCTGCTGCTGGACATTAGCAAAAGCCGACCGCACTCTTCTGCGAGCAGCAGCGTTGTCCAAGTTCTGCGACGCGATGGAGTTGAGCTCATCACTGACCCCTTCGATCTTCGGCTTCTTCTGTGCCATGACGATCACTGTTGGTTTGGAACTCAGCTGTCGCCGGAGGGAAATGGGTCTGTAAATATTCCGGCGAAACTGGGCGTATTCCGGCGGGAGGAGGGGCCGGAAAGTCGCGGTTAGAGCAAGGTCCATGGCGAATCTTGGTTTGAAAGTGGAAAGACAAGTACTAGTAGTTTCGTTTGGCAATAAAAAAGAGCGAATTGCATATCTAAAACGTGGTGGTGCGTGGATCACTGTGCAGGAAAATAAAAAATCAAACGCAGTGTTTTTGAATATTGTTTTCAGATTTGCGCCGTCCAAACTCAGTGCGAGGAGGGTTTGGAGTCAACAGGTTGTATAAATTCTTACCAGCCTATCATGGGTACACCTACTCAATACTTCTCTCTCTCTCTCATCTTTATCTTTTTTTTTTTTTTTTTCCTTTCGTTTTCTTTAAGGATTTATGATGATTTTTGTGTCTGGACCCGACTACTGTTTGAACTTTTAAGAAAAGGTATCCATGGACAAGAGCAAAAGACACAGTCCACTCGGCTTCGGAATAGGCGTGGCGGTGGTGGACGGAGAAAGACTTCTTCTTCTTTTATGGTTTTTGCTAGTGCCCGTCTCATCCACGTCGGAGATGAAACTAATCCTATTTGAAGATGAGTGTAAAATAATTAAATCGTTGTTAACAAGTGCGAAAACTATTTGGAATTGGATCGAAGGAAGGCTAAATTATATTTTACATCCTAAAATTATATCTAATAAGCACTTAACAGTTGAAAAATAAAATATTGCATAATTCATCATGTAAAATATTGTATATCCGCGCATTGAATTTGGTGTACGTTCAGGCCAAGTTTTTTGGCCGAAGGGAGGGGCGAATGTGTCCATCTCACCCTCCGCTCTCTTATTTATATATGTTGCACAAGATAAAATATGCAACACAACAAATTTCTACAATTTAAAAATTAAAAGAAAATGGCAAATTCTTCTTCAAGCGGTGGAAATAGTTATTGGCACTACGAAAAAAGAATTTCAGTTATGCATTGTGATTGTGGTGGTGAAACGCCTTTAGTCATTAATTGGAATAAAATTAATCCGGAAAGAAGATTTCATAAATGTCTAAATGTGGTAAAGTTATTTTATTATCATTATTTTCTTAAAATTTTTAAATTCTCATGTATGTTTTAATAATATTATTATTATTATTCAGCGAGGGTGTGAATTTTTCAATTGGTACATCACCAATATGTGAAAATTCCAAAAATATATATATATACTAGTAGAGCAACAACTTGTTCTTTTTTTTTTTAAGAAAAAATAAAAACACCCCAACATGGTGAATTTTTCGGGCTTCCCATTACTTTTATATTAATTCAATCGAGAAGTCAAATGTATAACGAGGAGTACTAACTCCCTAGCATTGCCTAGGAAACCATAAATAATTGAGCAACAACTTGTTGGTGACAATGACTTCCACTTCATTTACAAACATGGCCATTGATTGAGTATTTAAAGCCGCCTTCGTATAATGTTAGGAACTGGTTCATAATCAAAACATAAAATCAAAACTATTATTTCTTTTGACATTAATGAGCAATGTCTTAAACTAGGTTCCTCCCCCTGTAATTGTTTGGCAATTTACTAATTAATTACTAGGAATAATTATATTTATACCCTTTATCTAGTCATTTTATACAAATCACTCATAACGATCATTAAAACTCGATAATGCCCCTATTGATTGGTCAAACTTTAATATAATTTTTCAAGGACAGAAATATCCTTAGGGGTGTTTCTGTAATTACCAAAAAGTAGAGGGGGTGTCAAAGTAATATTTATGGGCCTTAATATTTTTTATTATTATTTATACCAACTTTTAATTTAAGTTTAAATTATTTTATTAACTTTTTTTAAATTGAATATCTATGTAAAATTACTCTTTTTAATAATTAAAATATTAAATTATTCAATTAATATATGAATGAAAATAAGTTACTAGATAATAAATTTAAATTAAAAAATTATCAAACATGTATAAATTATTTTGAATTATTGAAATTAAAAAATTATTTATCCTCTATTTTTATTTATAACTAAATTTTACTAAAATTAATAAATTATACATATATATTTATACATATATGAATATATAGATACATATACACTATACATACATATTTAGATGTTGGGCTAAGGCAAAGGAGGGCGAGGCTAGGCGACGGTGAGGGCAGTCGAAGGCAGGGAGGCGACGAAGAGGGGCGCAAGCTAAGCGAGGGCGCAGACAGGGGTTGGGGAAGAAGGGATAATTATTTTTAAAAAATAATTCAATAATTTAAAATATTTTTATAATAAATAATTATTTATTTTTCTAATTCTAATATAATTTATAAAAAAATACATAAATTATTTTGAATTATAAATAATTAATTTTAGTGAAATTTAGTTACAAAAAAAATAGAGGATAAATAATTTTTTAATTTTTAAGAATTTTAATTAATTTCTACAAGTGTGGTAATTTTTAATTTAAACTTTTAATTTAATAACTAATTTTATAAATATATTAATTAAATAATTGAATATTTTAATTATTAAAAGGTGTAATTTTACATAGAGATTCAATTAAAAAAGTTAATAATTTAAACTTAAATTAATATTTGATATAAATAATAATAAAATAATATATAGTGTCATATTACTCATTCCATGAACATTACTTTGATGTCTCTCTACCTTTTGGTAATTATAAAAACACCTCTAAGGGCATTTTTATTTTTGAAAAATTATATTAATGTTTGACTTAGTCAACAAGGCCATTTTGGGGTTTTAAAGGCTATCAGGCTGGTTTATGTAATTTTCTAAAAGGCAAAAGTGATTTGTATAAAAGGAAAATAAATAAAAGGGTGTAAATATAATTATTCTTAAATACTATTATATCATATCAAAAGAAAGTTCATTTGTGAAGGTGTTTTAGGGGTTTTATAGTTGCATCAATAATCTTCATAAATCTATTATCAGTTTTGGTGTACAAGGACAATTTCTTTGGGTTTATTATCAAACTATTCTTATATATCTTTACACGCTAAAGCATGTGATGAGGTATATCGTCACTCTTATAGAGGTAGTTTGGTCAGAAAAAAATTTGTTTTACCTGCAATAAGTCAGTTAGGGATAAATATAAATTTTAATCAATTATTTTTGTTAATATCAACAAATTTCGTAAATTTTGAAAACGGGAAATCTAAGTATAATTTTTTCAAATCATAGAAAATATACATATAATTACACCAAATCTCTGAGTATAATGGTGTAATTATCCTTTTTGTTTATAATAGTATAGATTTAGATATATGTATATGAATATGGGTACAATTACAAAACAGAAGAGAGAGAGGATTTTTGGGCTATTCTGAGATTTATAAAGAGTATATACAAGCCATTACGTGGTATGTCGGCCCAATTAATTTATTGAGGCCCATTAAAACTAATATGGGCTGAGTTTAGACGTTGAGAGAAAAGTAAAGCATTCAAGCCTCAGTTGGGCCTATAATTGCGACTGAATTTCACAGCACGGTTTTTAATTTTATACTCTATAGACCAGGAAAAATGGCAATTGAATTTTACGAGGAATCTCTTTTTCAGAAATTTTTTTATCCAAATGATCAGGTTTGATCGAAATAAATTAATCGCAGTGTAATCGTAATATACTTGTCATGTGATTGATCAATTTTTCTCGATTGTACACCAATCACGTGATAAGTGTATTACAATCACCATATAATTGATTCAGGTCTAAACAAACTCGATCTGAACAAGATTTTTCCCTCTTTTGTATGTGACTAAAGGGGTATTTGTAACCAGTTTTATTTTTTTTAGTGAAAATAAATTATAAATAAAGTTGTAAATTTATCTGTAATAAGAGCTAAAAGTGTTTGAAATATAACAAATGAACTTGTATATTGTGTTACTTTTCATACAAGAGTCTTAAGATTCCCAATAAACATAAAATTTATTGTTTTTTTTTTTAAGTGGTAATAATTTATGTTTTTACATCAATATTTCGACAAAATTAAGCAATACATCAATATGACTAAGAACAATAACAAATTACAATAACTCACATAAAGTGATACAAACACTCACATAAGGTGAGACAAATGATAAGATTATGCCCCTACGAAAATGTTGTTCACTCAAATTCCATGAGTATCACTATATTTAACTTTATTTTTATAATAGTTTATTTCTTACTTAATTCTTTTGAATGTATACTCTGATTTATAGTTATTTATGTAGTTAATTAGATTTTAACATATGATGTATACATGATGTAAGAAAAATTGTGTCCATAAAACAACTGCTGCATTAATTATAATTAACAAGTTAACATATGAGTGGAGCAATAATATTTTAACATAGTTTATCACAAAGTAGGCGATAACAGCAATATAAACATTATCGTTAATTAATTAATTAGTTAACTACCTAAACTGAAAATCAACATCAACTAATAAGACATTAGAACATGGTTGGACCCGATTAGGTCAAATCTGAACTAATTACATGGCAAGTGCAATATACTTGTCGTGTGATTGGTGTATAATTTAGGAAAAGTGACTAATCATACAGCAAATGTATCACACTTATTCTATGATTGGTTTGGTTAGACCAAACCTGGTTCGGGTAAAAATTTTCCTTCCGAAAATCACATATGGTTGACAATTAATGTATACCACTTAAGTTTATCTACATGGTTTGTATGTAATATGTTCCATCAAATCTAATATTATAAAGCTCTATGATTTGATGTTTACTTACTATAATGTAATATTTAATTAAGATTACATTGTCACCAATAATTAATTGAGGTTGTTGTTTAAGATTACATAATATTTTTATTTTTTTTCATTTTGGCTCTTTCATGTGGTTATGATGAAATTTAATCTCGTATGCATGTCTCTTTAGAACTTGAAAGAGACAGAAGAGAAGCTTATTACCAGCTATATATAATATGAAATTTAAGTCAACTGCTTTTTTAAGAAAACATTCTGGCAATGACAATTGTAGAACTATATGCATCTCTTCCAAGTATGGGATTAATTTGGTAATAAAATATGGTTTGATGTGATGGATTTTTGGATTAATTTAGTGCAACTAAGCTTGTGCTACATAATATATAATATCATCATCTTTAATTAAGTCAACTATATATATATTATACTTTTCTAAATATAAAAATATATCTGGTACATCCTTCGATACATTAACATATTAAAACTTGATTAGATACATCAATAATGTCAAATTAAAGCGTACAATAACCGACAAATAAGAAATTACTATAAAAATAGATTAAATATGCATGCTAGTAGGACTCGAGCCTACAAGTTTTTAACTGTATAGCTTCAACCTTATCAAGATATTCTTATCTAAGTCAACTACTTAGAGTTCCGGATATGTACGCGCGCAAACATACATTTATATGATGATGTCCCGATATATAATTTTGTGGGTTTTTTATATGCGTCAGGATCTATATGGATTGAAAAATTGTGGACTTTGTTCTTTGAAATGCGAAAGGGATATATCAACTAGGCATTATAAGTTATAAATAATTTGTTTTAGAATTGTCTAAACCCGACATTATTTATGAATATTGTGAACTGGAGCATGGCAAAATGTTCCGAAAGAATGGCAATATAATCCTCACGTGTCGCGATGGTTACCTAATGATAATTAAGAAAAAATAACTAATTAAGTTTAGTTTAAAAATAATTCCATGAGGCATCAACTCAGTTGAGCATTCACTATCATATAGTATACATTGGAAAGATGTCGAAAGGGTAGGTAGGAGAAGATGATGAAATCATGATATATATATATAGCTTAATATATATATATATATATACACATAGTTCATCAATGGAAAATCATACACAAGGATGGCTTTTAGCAAAGATCATTAGATGTAATTTTATTTTATGTTTATGTATTGAACAACGCAAGCCGCAACACAAAATATTAAGGCAATGATCGGTATGAGGTGCATGGCTGCAAACCCTACAGGGCAACAGGTCAAGCAGTTAATTATATTCAAGTCGATGCACAAGTGTGCTTGACTAGTGGTTAAGGTTAAGGTCCTATGGCGTTAGAGGTCATGCGTTTGAACCCCAACAATGCATGGGATGATAGTTTACTCTATAGTAGGTATTGTTTGTATACTGTAATAGTAAGATGTTGTTTGGAGTTAATTTCACTTCAAAAAAATTGTGTCATAGCCACGGATTTTATATAAAATTCGTTGCAATAGAGTGTTGTCACGGAAATTTGCAACGAAAAATTTTCACTATAAATACTAATGCAAAAGTTGCGTCGATTTTTCGGTCCGTGGCAAATTCTGCCACGGATAATTGTCCGTTGCAATTTATGTTGCCAAAACTTTGACTTTTAACAAATTTTACAATGAATTTTGCAACGACATTTGCAACGAATTTACCACTTTTTTGCGGCTGTAATAATATCTCCATGACAAAATTTGCGGCAATTTCGTTACAACATCTTATTTCATGCAATAGAAATTTGCAACGGATTAGCCGTTGCAAAAGTTTGTCGTTGGAATTTACCACGAAAATTCAAAAAAGTGGAAAGTCTGTTGCAAAATCGTGGCAAAGTTCATGAAAAATTTCCCACGGAATATTCCGTTGCAAAACATCTGTTGCTATGAGCCTCTTTTTTTGTAGCGTTTTTTGTGATTATTGTTGATTAGGGTATGATGTAATTGTCAATGTTCAGCAGGACTGATTGTAATCGATTCACTTCAATTAATAATATTCATCTCTTTCACTTAACCAAAAAAAAAAAAAAAAAAAAACCAACAACTGCATTTCATGATAGGGAGAACTAACTAACAAAATCCCAAATCTTCATAATATTTCCGACACAATCTGAAGTGACCCTACATCGGGGTGATTTTTAGCAAATTTATTACATGATCATAATTAATGATAACAATCAAATGATAAAGTATCTATTTTTACAATAAAGTCTTTAGTGGAGGCTTTTTTTTCTACCTATCATTTGAATACTTTGTACGAATTAAAGTTGGTCGCTCCACTCTCCTTCTTCGACTCGAACTCATAATCTATTTTTTTACAGGAATAATGTGTTACCACTGAGTAACTTGATTGTTACTTTATGCTTATGATCTTTGAATGTTGATTTGGGTACTTAAATGGGCGGAGAAAAGAGAGTCATGATTATTATTTTGATGGTTACTTATATTATTTTCAACCCGCCCTTTTACTTTTATTAATTCGCCATAATTGCTTTGATTTTATCATAAATGTTCAGATTATGACTAGCCAAGTCGCAAAGTTTTTGCTTTTTTACAGTTACCTACATTAATTTAGACTAACAGGCTATTTCGCTAAGCTTTTTTAATCTGAAGCTTATAAGATATTGATCTTATTTTAAAATTAATGTTTAAAGTGTTTGGATAAAATAAAATGTTCAAACTTATAAGATGTTTTTACATCATTTTTTGGTAAAATGACCAAAAAGGACATGATACAATAGAATCAAAGAAGTTACTATTTTTGATATACTTTGTATTTAAATACTTTCATAAATAGTATACATTAATTTAACTCAAAAAAAAATAGATATTTTTTACAAAAATGAAAATTAAAAAATTATTATCTCTAAACTTTTGTACCGAATGACATTAACATTCATGCTAGTCGAATATTAACATATATATACAATTGATATACTTTTTTTGTTAATTTCAATGACTACTTTCAGCCATATTATAATTTATAATGCCTTGAAATTATATTCTTTAGTAAATATAACATCAATAGCAATTCTTTTATAATTATAATAATTAAAAATTAATATTAATTACATAATTAATGTTATAGTTATATAAAATTTGAAAGAGATCATATATAAACTCTCTCTCTATATATATACATAGAGATATATCTTATTTATTAGATCTTATAAACTCTCTTAAAAAAAATTACCAAACAATTTCAAACATTTTAAAAGCTCTCAAACATCTTATAAAACTCAACACACCCTCTAAATTTATCATCAAAGTAAGTAGACGAGGTCGACTACAGTTGGGATTTTTTTTTAAAAAAAAAAAATAACTAACAACTTGGAGTTCACACAAATGAAAATGTGGCAATTAATGTTATTAATAAAAGTCAATTTATAACGACAGAGAGTTTGAAATCGACTTTTAAAATAACATTTCGTAACAGCATTGTCAATGGCTTCAAACAGCAGTCTAGCATTTAAAGGCCTAGCATTTCACCATCAAATTAATTAGTTACCTATTTACATATTGTTGTTTTGAAAAAACAACTATATGTGTTTAAGGCATTTTAGTGAAGTGTTTGGTTTTCTGCTACTCCAAATGCACGGGTAATCTCTCCAGAGTAACGAAGTCCTGTAAAAATAACACTGTGTTAAGGCCAAGTTGAGAGGGTTCTCGACGAAGGTTCTCTGACACTCAAGTCAGTGTTCAGAACAAGTGTTCTTAAAGAGAGCTTAGAATGCAATAGTAGGGGTAGCAAAAGTTGTATCTGACTGAGGAGAGCAAATATTTATAGTTACCGACCTAATTGAACTAAGATGTAGTCTACGATGTGTAGTGGACCACACATATTAGTACTTGATAATGACAAACAAAGTCTTTGGAGATGGTATGGAGGTCCTTATCTGAGACTTTGGATACTTAGTCTTTGTGATAATAATATGGAGATCTCTCAAACGACCTTAATAAAGGAAGTCAGGAAGGTCTCCTTACAAATCCCTTGGTAAAATAACCATGTGGGTAGAGTTATTGTAGCTTCTGAAGGTCTTTGACAACTTGTCATAAACCCCACGTCACATCTCCCACCCTCAATTTGTTGTTTTTTCAAATATAATCAATAATTACATCATCACAGCAATATAACAGACATTACCATCTCAATAAATTTAACAATACAAGAATCGATGAATATATTAATATAACAATGAAAAATGAAATAAATAATAATAAAAACTCACATAAAGTGAAATAAATGCTCACATATTTGGTAAAACTCAAGTACCCATAACTTCAAATTTGTTCAAGAGACTTCAATTTTAAATACGAAGCTAAAACATCAATGCTTAAGTGATGAGGTCTTAGTCATTTTATATTAGGTGCGTGTTTTTAACACCACTCATATTATTTAACTAGTTAGTAACCCATGAAGGCGTAGGATGACTCTATTTTTAATAAATAAATAAATTTTATAGTATTAAAAATAGTAATTATTAAAAAAATTCAATATTTAAAATAAAATTGTGACAAATTTCCCCGAAAGAGGAGCAGGGAATGGAATTTCTAAATTCTCAGGCAAAGATTTTTCAATGAATGGAGATGGATGCGCACGTGAATTTGAAAATAAAATTAAATGCTGCAACAATTGTCAACAAAAATTGGCTGAACAGATCATGTGGAAAAATCTTGGAAAAACGGAATAGTGGAATTCACTTTCATGATCCTTGCAATTATTATATATATATATATATATATATATATTTTGAGTTAATTACATTTAGACCCCTCTAAAAATGTAAAATTACTTCAAAAAATTTTGAAATTACATTTACACCCCCTAAAAAAAATTTTATTTACACCGGACCTCCTTCATTGAGAGTTTGGACAGAAAATGTTTATGTCAGCAAAAGAAATTATATAAAATTTTTAATTTTGTCCCTCATTCAAAATTTTTATGTATATTTTTGTACTTATAATAGGATAAATGTAATGTATATATAGAGAGTGAGGTTAACATTATCACGTTTTTTTCCTTATAGGTACAAAATTATTACATTGGGATGTTAAATGAAGAATAAAATTGAAAATTTATGTAATTTTTTTTTGCTAATATTAACATTTTTCATCAAAATCCTACCAAAAGATCGAGAGTAAATGGTGAATTTTTGGAAGGGGTGTAAGTGTAATTTTAAAATTTTTTTAAGAAAAAGTGTAATTTTTGCATTTTTGAAGGGGATTTAAGTGTTAATAACCCTATATTTTTTGAAGATATTTGACTGAATTTATTGTAATATACTCCGAGCACTTCTAGAAGTTTCCTGGTATATATTTGGCTCAATAGTTCACATTTGAAAATAGTTGGGAACGAAATTTGAGTCTGAATTATGTTCGTATTAATTTACTTCCTGTGAAAATATTAATAAGTATAAAAGATTTTTTTGAACTATAATAACAATTTGAATTTTGAATTTTTAAGAAAGAAGCTCAATATCTTTGCATCATGAGATCAAGTTGTCTTTTCCTTTAAGTTTTAGGGTTGTTTTGATTTTATTTTATTTTTTAAGATAATTTTTCTTTTTTCAAATTCTTGTATTTCCATGAAGACCATTTGCTTTTAACTCGTATAAGTTATGAAATATGAATTTTGAGTTCCTCTCCAAAGTCCCCCCCCCCCCCCCCCCTTTCTTATCTCAATCTCTAAACACACTAGAAAATTTTAATATTTAATCATGGCTGTATGTAGTGAATAATCATTTATCACGGTCATACAACGGTTATTGACTGTGGTATTTGTAAGTGTAACTAAAACATTTGTTATGGCTCATAACCATGGCAAAAAGAGTTTTCATGATGGATAATTTAGGTTTTTGCAACGATATTATTTAACTATGATTAACAATAATTACTTATCATGATTTTAGTCTGTAACCAATAAATTTGTAGTCAATAGTGAATTTTTTTTAGTGACACTTAAATATTCACTTGCATGATCAAAAAACTATAGTAAAATTTCAAAAAGTATTGATGAAAATGCAAACGATTGTGCTCCACCAAATATGGCTTAGAGTTCCAACAAATTAAATTAACGAAGAAAAGATTAAATGGTTGAATTGTGAGATTTTTTTTGGCAAAAGATATATCATAAATTCAAAATAAAAAGAAAAAAAGAGTTGGAAAAAAGTGGTTGAATTGTGACATCTTGTTTCTATAAGAAATAGGATAAATTACAGTCACCTCCCTTGAAATTTGACATAATTAAAAATATTCTCCCATTGTTTGGAAAATTACAAATACTCACCTGATGTTTGTAATTTTTAACTTAAGGCCTGAAATTAACCATTTTTCCTTTGAATTTTTAGATAAAATTGTAAAAAAATCAATCGAAGCAAATTGCATTGTTGTTTATCTGTGCAAAAAACTTAAAAAAACCTCTCCCTGCGCATTATAGTCCAAAAAAATCAAAAAAAAAAATTAAGAATAATTCAGTTTGTATAAGGACATTTTGGTCAGTTCGCCTTAAAAATAAATGAAATTGGGTCATTTGTTATATGGTTACAAACCTCAGGGAGGTATATGTAATTTTTCAAATAACGAGAGAATATTTGTAATTATGCCAAACTTCAAGGGAGGTAACTATAATTTACCCTAAAAAATATATCACAAATTCAAAATTTAGAAAAAAAAAAAGTTGGGAAGCCAGTTTTTATCTTTCTTAATTAAAAAAAAAGAACAAAAATGAAATTAATTGAATTTCTATGCATTTATAGCCATTTTAGGGACAATCACTTAAACCCATTGGTCTAATGTTGGTTGCCGTAATAATTTGTACATAACACATATTTGACCGTTGGGGCTGGGAAACACAAGCCAAGCCATGCCACATTACAATCGAGAATGTCGGTGATCTTACATTGACTAATCAAGCACCGCAGCGATCTGGCAATGATTAGACAGTGACCCGTTTCAATAACATGTTCTCTTTTTTAAAAAAAAAATTATACATTTATTTGACATATATACGCAAAATTATGTATTTTAAATTTATTTTTCATTCATGGTATATGGACTTTTATATATTTAATTAAGTTTGAAACTTCTCCATCGACAGTAATGACGTAAATATTTACGATTAGTGATATTTTGCACGTTTATGTATGTAATAAGTTTTCTTATATAATTAAAAAATAAAAAGATATACTTCAATTGGAACCCAATTCTGTAGAATAATGACCTGAAAATCCCTCGACCAAGTATAAAAATTGTGAGGGGCCTATAATTAATCATGAATTTCAGTGGTCCTGATTAATACCACATGCATGTAATTAAGGTAGTGCTTTTGGTGTCCTAGCTACGAATGGCCTAACTCACATGTGGGAAATTCTAGTGTGGACTTAATTCGGCCAAACTTAAATTAATTATGTGATAAGTATAGTACATTTGTTATGTGATTGGTGTACACTATAAGAAAAGTGATCAATTACAGAGCAAGTGTATTACACTTGCTCTATGATTAGGGTAATTGGCATTTTGCACCCTCGAATTATAGTGCTTTTGCACTTTGCAACCTAAAATTTTAAAAATAGCACTTTGCACCCTGCAATTGTATATTCCTTGGCAGCTTGTACCCTCTATGCATCTCCGGTGAATTTTGCCATCGGAAACTCGTTCCGACCTGAAATTAAAGGGGAAATCTTCAAGATTCCTCCCTCCAAATACAACTTCATAAATGCTTCTATAATTCATTGCCCCATTTTTCCTTCTCCTTGCTTCTTTTTAATAAAGTGTGCTCTTTGTTGATTCCTTTCCATTTTTTATTTTCACATACAACAATGACAAAAAGAGCTTCTTCACTCATTGCAGTAGTGACTAACAATGTATTTTAGATAGTATATTCTAGTTGTACATTGTAATTTTGAATATGTTCTAAAAATAATATCTTTCTTATATTAATAAAAGTTTTAAATATATTTTGAGCTTAACCGCTTGAGAGAACTTATAAAAGTTGATAAAAATGCTTTTATCTTTTCCTTTTACTCTTAATTGCATTTTTTGGCACCCAAGAAGTTTTTCAGAATTTAATTGCATTTTTTAAAATAATTTTCAGCACCCAAGCAGTTGTTTTTTCAAATAATTTAATCCATAAATATTTGAAAGATAAAAAAAAAAAAAAAAAAAGGTGAGGTTGCCAAAAAAGCTAGATAAAATGCACGGAGAATTTCATATTCAAGTTTTAGGACAACATCTATTGAGTCAGATTTGGAGGGAGGACTTTGGAAGAGACGAATTTGCCCTTTAGTTTCAGCCTGGAAATATTTTCCGGCGGAAAAATTTACCAAAAAGGAATAAAGGATGCATGTTGCCAAGAAATATACAATTACAAAAAAAATTTCCATACGGGCATAGATCAATACTAAGGCTAATTTAGCGTATGCCTGAACACAATTATATATTCAACCATGAAAATTGTTCATTTGTTCTCATCATACACATATCTTGTACGTCCAAACAAGTAACTCAATCAGATGAAAATGTTTGAGTTTGAAAAGGTTTTCTCCATGTCCTGCGACCAAAGTTGAGTCCACGTACGCCATGCTTACAAAAACCCTCGAATATAATTAAGTTAGACCACATAAAAACATATGTTATTACCATAATTAAGGGCAATAACCTTATTGATCTAGGTAAGAGATCGATGTCGCTTCAAGGATACCCTAAATGCAGTATGGGACATGAGAAAAAAATAAAATCACTAGGCTTGTTGGAAGGGTCCCAGCTAAGACCAGTCAGCTCGAGATCAAGATAGAATAACTCGAACTTGGAGTATTTAATGCTAGTAGCTATAATAAATGTCTTGCCATATATGAGGCATAACAAATGTATTTATAGGGCCAAATGTGCCTACTTGCCTGATCCAAGTAGTGTCATCTCTCGCTAGGCATAGTCAGACAATCAACGGTCCAGATTGGGGGTCACCCAAAACGGGTCGGATCAAGATATCCAATCCGAGACCAAAGGGTGCGAATCCTGACGTTTTTATGGTATTTTTCCTTAGTAGAGGCATTTATATCCTTCTGGGTATAATTATAATTTACTCCTATCACGTACATTAAAAAACATAGCGGAGAAATATGTACATAGTAGTTTTCAGACATCATAGCTCAAACTAGTTTGAATCGTATAACATTGTAGTTAATTTATATGTTAAGTATCGTAATTTAATTTTTTATTCCATTTCACGATTATATATATGGATTTTTACAGACAAAAATGGTAGCATGTAATAAACTTAATTATGCTTTGTTGAGAAGTCACTTTCATGTTCAAGTTTTAGGTTCGTAGGATTATCCTTTCCTACGACTCATGCGTAGGTTGTGTTCTACATTAGAGTCAAAACTTGACATGGAAGATATAATGACCAGGAACTATACATATATATATATATATATATATATTAATAACAAAATAATAAGTTGCAATGTAATTAATAAAATTATTTTGACAAATAAATATGATATAAGTTTTGTTATTAGTTAATAAATATGATAGTCGACATGTTTCATTAATTGTTAACGGTAATACGACACAAAATTCTAATGTCAATAATTCTCAATTAGTTACATTTGTATCTAGAAATTTTACATTAATTAAAGGGTAGGGGTCTCGCCGAACCCCGCCATGGCACCGGTGGCTTCTCTGAAAAGAAATAATATATATATATATATATATATATATATAGTTACATTTTTATTATGGACGGTCCCTAGAGTAACTATGATGGTTGACAAAATATATGCTGCCTAAATTCTCCTAACCGTACTTATTTCTTTTGCAAACAACTATTTTTTTTATAATTAATTGGTTATATTAATAATTTCTTATTTATAGGCATTTAAAGTCAATTTATTGTATTAGTATTGATCAATAATTAATTTTATCTTTCTTTCGTTTCATTCCATTAAAAAAGATATAATAAAATAATAATTATACACACGCACCAAGTGCTTTAATTAACAAAGTGGGAAATAACACTTTTGGCTCATAACTGAGGGTATTTTCGTTTTTGATCTCATTAATCACGAGATTTATCACTTTTGGTCCAATAACTTCTAAAAAGTAGTAATTTTTGGTCCCATGACACATTTTCATTAGATAATTTAACGAAAAATGCCATGCACTTAGTGTGTGGCAATAGGGCCTTTACACTTTTGGTTTAAATATCTAAGAGAAAGATGTCATGAGATCAAAAGTGCTACATTTTAAAATTTACGAATCCAAAAGTAATAATCGTACAACCACTAAGATCAAAAATAAAAATACGTTATATTATGAGACGAAAAATATTATTTTTCCGAACAAAGTCCATGAATTTCCTTTTGGGCAACGCGAAATTTCTCCATTCAAACACTTTAATAATTACTCCATCCTCTCCCTTTCAGCCGACGAAAGCTCTTATTGCACACTACATGTGACGGTTTGACTGAAAGTGCAATATTACAGGAAAGAACAATAGTAAGGGCCTAAACTTGAAAATCAAAATGCCCAAATCCCATTCAAACCACAAAGGACCAAAACCATCTACCTTAACTTCTTTCGAGAATATTCATGTTGCTCTCATCCAAACTATTGCTTGGTCAAATATTTAAATATTATTGTCACAAAACGATAAATTCTATTTTCTTAGTTCTTGCAGCTAATAGTGATGGACGTCAGAAAAAAAAAATATAAATTGGAAAACGAAGAACTAATAATAGTGAGAAAAGAGAAGAAAAAAAAAAGGAGTCAAATTGCCACCTAACCTCAGCTGACAAATGGCAAATGTTATTGAGTGGAAGGACTTTTGCGCTAGCTGCAATATTATTTTCCTCGTCGACTGGTAATGATCAGTAGAGAAAAATATAGCTTTTGTTAGTTTATTAATGTACATGCGTCGACGCTTTCATGTGGTCCTAACCTAGTCAATTACTCTTCCAAATGTTTGCATAATTAATATCGATACTGGTATTGAAGATCTCTTGTCCGAGTGGTGAGGTTGAGGTCCCACAATCAAGAAGTCGTGGGTTCGAGTACTACGAATGTAGGGAGTTGTTTAAATTATAGGACGTTTGTATTATTTCTTTGACTGGTGTTGGTAGATGTAGATATGTTATTATACCGTGAACTGAATAGATGTTGTTATATTGTGCGTTGAATATTGTAATAGCAATTGGTTGTTGTACTTCCAAATTAATAATTCATCGCTCATTATAAATAAAAAATAAAAAAAAATCCATACTGATCATCCTGTACGCTGTCTCCGCGAATATATAAAAGAATTGTAGTGTAAGATGAAGAGAAAAAAGAAGTTTGAGAAACGAAACAATCGTGATGTGAGAGATGGAAAAGAAAGAAGTCTTTGAAAAGAAAGAAAATAAGAGGTAAGAGAAACATGGAATAATGGATTGTGAGGGAAAAAAACTATAATTATAAAATTATTAAAAAATATTAAAATTACTATTCTAACCAGTGTACGACCAAAAAAATTCTTTTATGATAGATAGTAACAGGATTTTAAGATGATAAGCAAACTGCAATAAACGAATGTAGCTATAGACACTATAAAAAATATGACATTTAATCATGACTAATTGTCATGGTTAATACTAAATAACCATAGCAAATTGTCATTGACCACGGCCACACAACGGTTGTCGGCCTTGGTTTTTGCGAGGGTGGTGAAAACATTTACCATGGCTAAAAACCATAGCGAATGTTTTTACCACGGCTAAAAACTATGGCAAAGAAGTTTTTCATGGTGAAAAAAGTTAGTTTTTGCATCAGTTTTTATTTAACCATAGTTAATAATAGTTATTTACTAAAATTTTTAGCCATATTTATTAAAAATATAGCTAATATTAATTTTTTTTCTAGTGAGAGTTGCTAACACGAAAATATTGTTTAATTACATGGATTGATGTACTAATAAGACATTCGGTGAGATGTGAATGTAGTAAAATTTTAAATTGTTGTTCTTAATAATTCTATATTATAATACTTTGATACTATATATGTAGTATTAACTAGACTGAAATTATATTTTATTTTGTATGATAATATTATGAAAAATAATAATGATAGTAGGACCTCCAATCCTAAGCACATATAGTTTTAATCACTAATCTTTAATACTGTCGATACATTTTTGTGTCATTTTAAAAGTTTAAATTGGAAGAAAATAAGATATATTTTTTTGCTAATGGAGAACAAATAGTTACTTCCTTCAAGTTTTAGTACTTGATTCTAAACAGACTTGGGTACAAATTATGGAGGCGTGGCAAAAAGTTTAAAAAATAATAATAAAACTATAATTTTGAATACATTTCTTTTTTTTTTAAATATTATGTTGATTCTAATGCGGACTAGTATGAAAATGTCGATTCTAATGCGGACTAGTATGAAAATGTCCTCAGACTTCTTAATAATTTTATAGGGTGAATTACAACGATTTTTCTTGAAGTTTGACATATATAATTACAGATACTCTTTTGTTGTTTCAAAAATTATAAATACCCCACTAAGGTTTGTTTTCATCCAACAGTAACCCAATTTCATCCATTTTTATTGGTGAACGGACCAAAATGCCCATATTCAAATTGAATAGGTTTTAAAATTTTCTAAATTTTTTTAGACAAAAAATGCGCAGAGAGAGGTTTCTTACGTTTTTTACAAAGAGAAGCAATAATGTAATTTATCTCGTCTGATTTTTCTACAATTTAAAAAAAAAATCAGGGAAAAAAATGGATCATTTCATGCCCTTGGTTAAAAATTACAAACCTCATAAGAGTATTTGTAATTTTTGAAACAACAAGGGGGTATTCGTAATTATGCCAAACCCCAGGGGAGATCATTGTAATTCACCCTAATTTCATACTTCAAAGATAGCCAAGACACCTACTAACCCAACTCCGACCAGGTTTGAACCCGAATATGTACGGACTCATGAATTACGATCATATCTTGATCAATAATTCACAAGAAATCATATAATTTGAAAATGTTTATAAATATTAGTCATCCATGCTCCAGGTACAACTTGGCCATCTGACGTATTCTTATGATCTTCATATTTTCGTCTTTTATGATCTGCTAACTTAAGAGTCGGAAGGTTATACGAAAGGACTTTTCGACGCAACTAGGTCTCCAATTTACTTAAGTATTCTTGGAGTATTGCTAAGCTAGATTGAACCTTAAATATATTTTTCAAATTCAAGTACATAATAAATTTTAATTATTATTATTTTTTATTTCTTAGGTAACACTGTTTCCCCTACATTTAACTTTTATCGTCACTACTCTATATATCATATCCAAATCTACTTTTTAAAAAAAAAAAAATTCCTACCTCAAGAAAATAATTTTTATTCCATTATTTGACAGTACGACGAGTAGACGATGTGTGAAGAAACAACCACATCTACTCGCCCAAACCGTACGGCAGAAGTGGATTTTCTGTGCTGCACCTGTTTGAGCACCACCACTGGGATTCCGCGCGCTAATGCAGCCGATACTTGCTATCAATAACTTCTTGTTTGGCAGACCTAATTGATTATGAGATTTTGTCACTTTCATTCTTTTCAATAAAATAATTTATATCGATGTCTTATCCCAATGGTTAAGGTAGAAATTCATAAATTCAAATTATATGATCGTCGGTATTTGTGTTGATTTTATTTTATGTAAGTTTATTATAATTTATTTCATAAGTCTTTGCAATATTTTGGGTTGGATGGAAAAATGAATAACGTACTTCTATTGAGCAAAATCATATTAGAGTGGTGAATAAGGCCTAATTCAGTTGACAAAGTTGAGATTTCGTCCGTAGCTGGTGGGAAGGATATTAAAATAAAATAAAATGAAGGGTAAATTACAACTACCTCCTATGAGGTTTGGCATAATTACAAATATCCCTAGTTGTTTGAAAAATTATAAATATTCCCCTGGGGTTTGTAACTTCCAACAAATAACCCATCTCCATTCATTTTTATAGGTAAACTAACCAAAATGCCCTTATGCGCTGAATTATTTTTTATTTATTTATTTATTTATTTTTTTGCTACAGTGCGCATGGAAAGATTTTTTAAGTTTTTTACACAGATGAACAATAATACAATTTGTCTCGGTTGATTTTTCTACAATTTTAATAAAATATTCAAGGGCAAAATGGTCAATTTCAAGTCGTTGGTTAAAAATTACAAACCTCATGGGATATTTATAATTTTTAAAATAATGAGGGGGTATTTTTAATTATGTCAAATTTTATGAGAGGTGAATGTATGTAATTTACCCTAAAATAAAATTGGAATTTGTAGGCGTAGGTGGTGAAGAGTGAAGAGCAGAAGTGTATATATATAAGAGGAAATTAGTGCAAAGAGTCCTCCAATATGAGTGTGGCCTTCTCATCCTCCGACTCAGGATTGGAGCAGGTTTAACATGCATCTGCAAATTTACCTCAAACGTGTCTGAATGAATGATTATATGAGGAGGATGTCGCGTTTGTGAGAAAGAAGACCAAGAGATCATCATGATCGAGAAAATGAGCTCTCTCTGTGTCTGTGTGTGTGTGTTTATAACATAACATAAGATAACAAACAAACAACCCCCGCACCAACCCTTCATCCACTCTTCGTTCCCCTTTTCATCAGGTACCACAACATCTTTACTATCATTACTCTCACTCTCTCTCTCTCTCTCCTCTCTCTCTCTCTATATATATATATATATAGTTGGTTGTTTCTTTTTTCCTTATGAGAAGATTATCAGGCTTTCCAACAACTCATCACCTTCCTTACACAAACCACAACCCCCTCCTCTCCCTCTCCTTTTCAAATAAATCCTCCTCCAGGTGGGCACCTATGGCGTCCACCACCACCACCACAACCGTCTCCTCCGCCCGCCGCCACAAGAAAATCGTCGTCATAATGGGGCCTACCGGCTGCGGGAAGTCCAAACTCTCGGTCGACTTAGCCTCTAGATTCTTCCCTTCTTCCGAAATCATCAACTCAGACAAAATCCAAGTCTACCGTGGCCTCGACATCACCACCAACAAAATCCCATTCCCCGACCGGAAGAACGTCCCCCATCATCTCCTCGGCGAGATCGAGTCGTCCGAGTTCTCCCCCTCCGACTTCCGCTCTTCTGCTTCCTTAACCATTTCACAGATTCTCTCCCGCCGTAAAATACCCTTCATCGTCGGCGGCTCCAACTCTTTCATCTACGCCTTATTGGCTAAGAAATTCAACCCGGAGATAGACGTGTTCAGCGAGTCGAACTCGGAGACAGACTCGGTCTTCTGTAAAGAGCTGAGATACAGCTGTTGCTTCATCTGGGTCGACGTCTCCCCGCCGGTACTAAATCAATACTTGGTGAAACGCGTGGACGACATGCTCGAGTCGGGGATGTTGGAGGAGTTAGCCGAGTATTTCGCGAGTCCCCAGTCGGAGTCGGCGAGTCAATGCGGGTTGAAGAAGGCGATCGGAGTACCAGAGTTCCAGAGATACTTGAAGAGGTATCAGGATTGGAGGAGTGAGGATGACGTGGAGAAAATGATGGCGTACGAGGAGGCCGTGAGGGCCATAAAGGACAACACGTGTCAACTGGCTAAGAGGCAGCTGGGGAAGATCCTACGGCTGAGGGACGGCGGCGGATGGGAGTTAAAGAGGGTGGAGGCGACGGAGTCGTTGAGGGCGGCGATGAGCGGGGGGAGGAGGGTGGCGGATATGTGGGAAAGACAGGTGGTGGAACCGAGCGTGAAGATTGTGAAGCGGTTCTTGATGGAGTAGGTTTTCCAGCCATATCCACCTCTTCTTCATCAACAACGAACAATTCCACCAACCTCTACCTCTCTCTTGTTTGTTAGATTATTTTTTATCCCACCTTTTTTTTTTTCTTTAAAGAAAACTTCCCTTTTCCTGGTGTAAAAATTTCAGATAATTGGGTTTTTTTTTTTTTTTTAGGGTGGTGTGGGGGAATATTTGTGATAAAATATAATGGTGGAGGGGCGACCAATTTTGGGGATTAAATATATTATTTTCTTCCTTTTTTTCATTTATTAATTTCTGCTAAATACAAACAAGAACGGAAGTAAGAATTAGTTCTTAAGAGTTTTCGAGGATTGTATGGAATATTAGATCATAAACATTTATGGGAGTGTGGAAAATTAAGGAGTATCAGAGTTTTGTGTTGTGAAACGAAATGAGAAGCGGGGAATAATCTATACTTGCGATAAAGAATTGGGTAAATTATAGCTACCTTCATTGAGATTTGATATAATTGTAAATACATTTTTATTGTTTGAAAAATGACAAATACCCCTATGAGGTTTGTAATCGTTTAATAAATAATCAAATTTCAACCATTTTTATGGGTGAATTCACTAAAATGCCCTTATGCACTAAATTATTTTTTCTTTAATTTTTAAAATTTTTTTGGATAACAATGCGCAGGGAGAGGTTTCTTAAATTTTTTATAAAGAGCAACAATAATACAATTTGTCTGGCCTGATTTTTCTACAAATTTAATACAAAGTTCAAGGGCAAAATGATCAATTTTATGCCTTTGGTTTAAAATTACAAACAACGGGTTGTATTTATTATTATATCCAACCTCATGGGAGGTAGCTGTAATTTACCCTAAAAAAAATAGTTATTATAGACACAAAATAATGATTTTGACACTGTTGTATTAATTTTTTATAATTCAAATGTCTTTTAACTAATAAGATAACTAACTTATTTAGTTTTTAAAATTTTATATTAATTTTATTTATAATATATTTTAAAATATAAAAAATTATTTACAATATATAAATAGAAACGACGTGTCTAGACGATTAAGTATAATAATATAAAGGGACACTGTTGGTTGTTGCTAGCTACAGTGGTAGAAGACCATCACCTCATGCCACTTCCATTTTACCAAACTTCAATTTAACTGATTTGGTACGGACAATTGGAATATTAGCAAAAAGTTCCTTCTTTTGGCAGTCTATTTTTTTTCTATTAGAAATTGATGATATATTGTATATCATATCTAACTTAATATATATTATGTGTATAAAATTTGTATAACCTGTATACTTTAAAAAAAGTTGTACACATAATCTGTATGTATAAAATATAGTGAATTAAAATGACCTCTCCTGAGGTTTGGCATAGTTATGGATACCTCCTCGTTGTTTGAAAAATTACAAATACCCCATAAGGATTGTAATTTTTAACCAAATGCATGAAATTATCCATTTTGCCTTTAATTCTTTTTGAAATTATAGAAGAATCAGTCGGGATAAATTACATTATAACTCCTCTGTGTAAAAAACGAAAAAAAAAAAAAAAAAAACCTCTTCCTGCGCATTTTAATTAAAAAAAATCATAAAAATATAGAAAAATAATTCAGTTTGTATGAGGAAGTTTTGGTCAGTTCACCCATAAAAATGGATGGATATGGGTTATTTGTTAGACGATACAAATCTCTGGGGATATTTTTTATTTTTAAAAAAAAATAAAAAAATATTCATAATTATGTCAAACTTCAGGGAAGATTGTTGTAATTCACCCTAAAATATAATTATCAAGTTCTAAACGTAGATAAGAAAATCTCCTCAAATTCAAAAAGTGAAAGAGGTATTTGCTTTTTTATTTACTCAAAGTTGAGAGTCAAAATTTATTAAAATGTCCGACAGACTAGATGTTCATGCAAGAAGATCAATCATAGGACAAGAGGTAGATGTATTATTAGAAAATTGAATTTTTTTGAATTGGAAGCGATGAATTTTATTAATCGAAAGCAATATGATTATATTTAATTATGTCGTCTATCAATATCGAACAACGACAATTACAAACAATCAAATCAATAATATCACATAAACCAACACCTAGCTATTACAACAACAATCATACCTGGGTAGAAATAACATCAACCCACACAGGGTAAAAAAAATTAAAAAGAAAAATTCGGGCAAAAAAAAAAAACCTATGCAGGAGGTCAAACCCATGACCTTTAGGATCATGGGGCCTCAACTTCGCCAATTAAACTAGACTTCCTCAGCTATTAGAAATTTGAAAATCAGAACCAAGTTGCTCAAATAATTTCTGATACTGAAGAAATATAATTTTTTGTCATGATTAATTACAATGGTCAGAAGTAAAAAGACCATGATAAATATTACCCTACCACATTTGCACAACAACCACCGATCATTGTTTTTGCTACTATGGTCAAAGCAATAATCATGATAAATACTTTGCTCATAACTAAAATTATGGAAAATAACAATTAACCATAGTTAAAATTTTAATTTTTGCACTAATTTTATTTAACCATAGTAGATAGTATTGATTAATTCATTACGAATTTTAAACCACTGTCGTTTATAACGCAGGAAATATCTATTTTGTTGACATAACTATAATCTTTTTCATTCTGATCGGTGCCCCGTTGCACCAGATATTATCTACTTTGATTTCGTATGAATTTTACGATTTTATTCAAAAAAGACGTCCCATTCGAAAGGAGACATTAAAATTTATAAATCACTCAAGAAGATGGAACGTTTACCTCGTCAAAATGTTTTTCATACTTTTGAGTTGTCTAGAATTCCTGAAAAGAAACTTTGAGTGACATAGGAATATTTAGCGTAGGTGGTCTCCATACTGGCTGAGACAGAGCAGGTGGAGTGAATGTTGTTAGAGAGATGAAGAAATTAGAGCAGGAAGAGTGGTCCTGATGCTCTGTCTGTCCGAGTACTGCAACTTCGAAGCTGCCTGATTTTCATGCTTTTATCAGCAAAGGCTGTTCCTTCTCCTCGTTGTCACATCAAATTTACTGCCACAACACCAACACATTCCTTCCAATTTCCTTTTTCCTATTCCAATTCTTAATTTTTCATGTCGATTGTATGATTGTTTTTATTTTCGGCCAGTCTCATAGATGGGTCGACACATGCCCAGTGTTTGTGCTTCGTTTGAGATATTTTAATTGAGTTTTTTTAATTCATTGTGACCCATTTTTTCAAACAAAATAGTATATATATCTATATAGATACAATTATAGATATGATTAAATATAATTTTTATTCTATATTTTTGCATTTTAGTCCTTTATCTTTTTAGGGTAGCAAATAAGTCAGGTAATTTTTTAATTTTTCGTGATTTTGGTCCTTCAGTCGCTGGAGTTTGTAAATATTGCCGGAATTTTTTTTTATTGAGGGCTTTTGTTTCCATTGGTCAATTTAATGGACCAAAATCGCAAAAAATTATAAGTTACAGGATCTATTTGCTACACTAGAAAGATAAAAGACTAAAATACTAAAATGTAAAAGATATAGCACGAAAATTTGGTCCCATATTGGTAGTAATTTGACCAATGGGAACAAAAGCCCAAAATTCAAAAAGTTTTCCAGTAACATTTGCAAACTCCGGTGATTGAAGGACCAAAATCGTGCAATATTAAAAAGTTATAGGACCTATTTGCTAATTTAGAAAGATAAAGGACTAAAACGCCAAAATACAAAAAATACAGGATGAAAAATACATTTAAGCCATTATAAATACATATAAAAGAGACATGATTTGACAATGAACAGTGAATTGTTTTCGAAGAAACAAAATCAAATATACAACACCTATTTTACACTACTATTTTAAGTTATCTCCAAAAATAAATTCAAATTTACACATTATTTCTAACACATACTTATTTATCTTTCTCTATTTCCCTAAAATAAAACAAAACACTCCAAAAATAAAAAGAAACATAATGCAGAAGTTTTGTTGGGATTTGTTTTTGGGTAGGGTTGAACCATTTGACAAAATGAATTTGGATTTTTGGAAAGTTTTGTCGTTTTAATTATTATGTTAAAAGTAAAAAATTAATTTATCCTGGGTCGTGCAACAACTATTAGCTGTTGTTTTTATAATCGAAGTGAAAACATTTGCTTTCATTAGCTGAAGACCATTGGAAATGATTTTTTCATAGCTAGAATCATGACAAATATTAATAAATTGTGGTCAAAAGTTGAGTTTCAGCATTGATTTTGTTTGACTGTGGTAAAAATAATTGATAAACTATGGTTTTAAGGTGCGATTTATTATATTATAGGGAACATAATTTTTTTGTAGTGAGACGATGATGATATTTTTTTGGTATTATTTCAACATGGGACAAAAGTTACTGTTTATGTTAAATTATATCTTCATAATGGTTGAAAATTGTTTAAAATGGATGAAAATATGTCTAAGTTTATGCTTTGAGGAAAAAAAAATTATCGTAAGGGGTTGTTTAGATTTTATTTATATAATATTGTTGATCAATTAATGTATAATTATTGTAATTATCTCTATTAGAAATTGATAGTCGACAGGCTGATTGTAATCGATTTAATTCAATTAATAATATTCATCGTTTTCACTTAAAAAAAATGATAATTGGATATTACAAGGTGGGCAACTTCCACGCGTTTATATCACCTCCTTATTGTGCTTAATGTTAAATATAAACTAATGAAGTTGTGTTAATCAAATTACATAAGATGAAACAATTAATGGATCGATGAGGTGATTAAAGTGAATGTTAATGGATAAGTTTTAGGGTTTATTTTGTGTCAAAAAACTAAGGCTTATATATATTAACCGCCCATGATGTGTGATGATGTTGCAATTATATTTCTTTAAGGTTTGTGTTAGGGGACCAATTAATGTTGTCCAAATCTTATCTCTTCCGATGAGATTGAGTTCCCAGAATACCCTATATATTGGATGTGGCAAAATGCTTTTTGGGTCTCGTAAGATTAGTGCATTATGTATTTTGGAACCACAACTTAGGTAAGTGACTGTTTTAATTCCATAAAACACGTTTTTCAGTTTTTTTGATTTCAAAATGTCACATTTTTTAGGTTTTTTGGTCCCATGGAACATGACATTTTGGGACCAAAAAAACTAAAAAAACATGTTTTGTAGGACTAAAACAACCACCTACCTAAATTGTAGTACCAAAATAAATAATGCTCTAATTTTACGGGACCAAAAAAGCATTTACCCCATACCGGATGAGATGGATTTGACAATTATAATTAATTATTAATGGTTCTGATCTAGATATGTATATATCTCAAATTTTCATTTATCTTTAAATAAAATACTGAGAAAGATGAGAGAAAAAGCTTGATCGAAGAGGAATTTTAGATTAGTTTCCCGGATTCAAGATTCCGTGGCAATTACTCAATCAACTGAATCTTTCTTACAGCCATTAATTAATGAAATATATCAGTAATCAAATATATATTACAAGTCGTCAAGCAAATTGGTGGAATTTGATCAAACAATAAATGTCTTGTAATGAATTGTTTTTAAAGATAAATAATAATAACTTTAGTTGTCATGTGATTATCTAGAAATCAGCTAAATTATAGATTTAAACTAGGACTGTCATAAGCATCATGTTGTCTTGCTTAGCCACTATACACTGCAAGACCGTAACACTCCAACAAACGAACATATATATTAAATTCAGTTTGAATAATTTATCTCAAATTAATATTTCTACATATATCCTACTTCATATATACTTTTTTATAATATATATATATATATACCACCACCACGGTGGTCTAGTCGTTAAACATTTAGTTTTCAACTTAAATACTATCATGAGTTTGATTTTCATTAAAGACATAAAGCTCGTCACCTTATTATACGAGTATATATATTTTGCATCAACAATGGCTATCCTGTAACACTTGATTCAGAGGAGATTGAACTTAACATACCAATCCAGAAATACAATTAATCGGATTCCAATTAAAAGCGTCTACATTTATTATTCATTGTGTATCCGTTAAATGGGCTAGCCATAAATGAATTTAACGCAACTGAACTTTTTTACTCAACATTACAAAATATAAACATATCAAAACTTTAATTTAGATAATATATATAATAAAATATAAACTTAAAACTAATTTTAAATAAAAAAAATCCGAACTGCATTTAAACCATGGACATGGCGGGTAATGCATGGCGATGGTCAAATTGCTAATTATAGCGCCATAGTCGGGGTAAAGGTTCGGTCCATCTCGGGAAACTTACGCCGGCCCCCCACCTTAAAAAAGGACCAGTTTCCATATTAAAACCGAGAACAACTTTAAGACACAATCTCTTGTACTCAAATTCTCTTTTTCTTCTCAAGTGGGGACCCACCCGATTGGACGTGATTTCTCCATTAATTATTGGACGAATAATGCAAGTCAGTACGAGATGTAACGGGAGAAAATCGTAATAAATGAGACTAAATTAAAAAAAGGCCCTAACATATGATTTCAAAAATATGATTTTTCCTTTTTCTTCAAATAAATAATTTTTATACACGTAATGCGTATTTATCAGATAAGATACAATATCTACTAGAATTTGTATAAGAAAGTTCAATTCAGGAACCTGATCCTTAGGGCAGAACTTACTTCCATTCTGCTCTTGTTTAATATGGGCACTCTGCATTGGCTTCCCTTGTGTGCAAACATAGGAAAAAGAGAAACCTTTGAATGTAGAGATGATCGATGTTGTCATGTTCAATTTGATGATGAAATCCTTGGTCCAGATTCTTTGTAAATGCGATTAGACGGAATCTAGGTCGACGACGTGATAAAAACATGACAAATATTAAAAAGTCTTGCTGACAGGTCTTGAGTAGTCCAATCTACTCAGAAAGAAAAAAAAGGGGGGAAGGTGGGAGTCGAATTAGTGAAGTTGTCTAATCAAATCAATTGTAAACTTTCGAAAGAAAATTGTTCTGATGGTATTCACAAAGTTTATATGGAAAGCGTTACCTTGTAGCGAGATGTTTGTTGTACGATGGACATGCATAATGGAAATAACTATTATATCCTTATAAATATTTGTAAAATGTTATTATAAATTCTATTTAAATTTTAGCGTCATACATTTGGAGTTTATTTGGCTGGATTTACCTTTTTTTTTTTTTTTTTTTTTAGCAACGGGAAGTATAATGCATCATATAAGTGTAATATGTTTGTTATAGAGAGTATGGGCTATCCGCATATATGAGCAAGATAGATCAAAAGCAACAAAAGGAAGCAAAATTGGCGGACATTGTTAGGTATGACTCATACAATAAAAAAAGATACTGGAAGAACATAGGATGATTTTGTAAATGTACCAAGGGTTACATATATATACTGTATTTGTAACCTAATTGAGATTCTATTATCTTAAATCTAATAAAATAGCCGCTCACCGCTCTTTAGGACATAGACACATTGTCGAACCTCATTATCCCTTTATTCTTATGATTATTTGCATTTATTTCTCAACAAGCATTAATTAAAAACACCTCTACAATCTCGAGTCTTTTCCAATACAGAAACTCATATAGTTTGCAAACTATGAGTACAAAAAATCATGGTTTGGGCAGAAGTTCATTTTTGTACAAATAATAATTGCGTGCAGAATTTGAATAATCTTGTATTCGAGTGATTGTGGGTACGTAGAGTTTGAAATGATTATGAGTGTAGGGGGGCCAAAAAGTTTGCAAGTCTGACGAAAAGGAATAATAATCACATGATATGCAGGTTGGGGAGATAGGGTTTATTGAAGCATGGGGTATAGATAGGTTCCTGTTTCTGGAAAGAAATGAAAAGACAGATTTTAGCACAAAGGCCCTTATGGATAAGCTAACTTGGTTTTTAACATTTCCCATAATTTGGCCATCTACATTTTTTATTGCAGATTCTATTATATTTTTATTTTATTTAATAAACATGTATTATATATATATGATTTTTTTTAGATAAAATATATTATGTTATTTTTATAATACAATATGATTAGGTAAAATTTCCGAGAGGAGGCGAGAGCTTTTTCGAAGAAGAAGCTCGAAGCTGACATCTTAAGGAGATAAGGAGCTAATCGAGTCAACCGTTCCTGAGTTTATGAAGGAATGAGATAAGGCTCTACTGATCTATGAGTTAAACGACCAGCGCTATTCTGACGGAAAGGAATGCACCTGGGATTTTTTATTGTTCGATAATCTTTTTTTTAGTTTTTATGAGTGCTACGATTATTCATATGTTGTCTTGAATTTTTTCAACTAGTTATTGATCGGTTGGCACGAGTAATGTGTTTATCTCATCTTACAAATTGAGTTTAGTTTTAAATGTCAATTTTTTTAGTAATTTATAGTAGCTTGTTTCTCATATTCTGCATGATGATGAATATATTACACTACAAATATAAGATTAGCAAAATATATATATATATATATATATATATATATCAAAAGATTATTTTAATATTGACACTAGTTATATACCTTAAAGGACAAGATTTTTTATTTTGTCACTGATCCGGGTCTAGATATGCGATCTCTCTAAAGATCAGCAGATGGTAAGTGGTACTTGAGAAGAGAAAGCACGTCAGGCGAGTCGGGATGGTCCCCGTCGAAAACCCTCCGATACTTAAATCAGCCCAAATATGCGATCTAAAGAGGTAAATGCGGTAGAATGTAATAGATGAGTCTTACCATAAAAACAGTGTAATGAGGGTATTTATAGGGCCAAATGTGTCAACTTGTCTGGTCCACGTGGCATCAGCTCAATGTATGGGTTGTCAGGGAATCCATGGCCCAGATTCTAGGTCCATGGAGCGGGTCGAAAAATGGGTCGCTGGAGTGGGTCGGGTTGGACCCAATGTGCCAATCTTGGGCTGGATTGGTAATTTGGCCCTTTTTTAGGGGTACTTATGCCTTTTTCCTATATTCATGATGTATCCCTATCAATCACAATACTGCATTTTATAATTTTTAATAGTACTATTATTTTGTAAAAGTTGTTACCAAGAGCTAGTGACCAAAAATTATCACTAAAAATCATTAGTGACACATATATAGTAACAACTCAGTGATAATAAATAATTATTGTCACTAGATTGTGTCGTTACTATAAATGTCGTTAATTATTGTAGTGACAACTTTGTACACGTTTTTTATTACTTATAATTATATAATGATAAAATCAAAATTGATGTCATTTAATACATATTTTAAGTGAAAATTTTAAAATTATAGCCAACATTATATTTGGTTGTAGTCTCAATTCTTTTCAATAAAACTTCTTTGGTGAAATGTTGACATGTTGTTATACTATGTGACATAAAATATGATTAAGTTCCTTGTTTTTTTTCCCCTTTTGATGGAAAAATTCATTTGTTCAAGCCTAAGTGTAGACATAGACGTGAACTAATTTACTAAACAAAAAAACACAAGAACATGAAAAATTCTAGCCTAGACCTGGTTCGATCGAACCTAAATCAATCATATGGTAAGTATAATACACTTGTTACGTAATTGGTGTACAGTTCAAGAAAAGCGACCAATTACATAATAAGTGTATCAACCTTGCTATATGATTGGTTTGGTTCGACCATACTTGATCCGGGTAGAATTTTCCCAAGAACAGTTAAAAACAACGAAAAAAAAAGGAGAACTAACTTTTGCCTCCAAGATAAACCCTTGACGAAAACAATTGAAGAATAATGAAGTTCAAATATATGATTATGTTAAACATTGATTTTATATTAATGTATGATCACTATTAATTTTTTTATTAGATAAAATTATAATTTTCATCTTGTAAATATAAGTGTTGCATATTTAGTCCTGTAATTACTGTAAATATACATATATTTGACGAAATAACACTTTTAATCCCATAGGATAGGGGCCCAAAATTTTTAGTATCATCTACTTTATGAAATTTTAAAATAATGAACAAACTCGACACATTTAGTCGATTGATTTATAGGATTTTTAAAATGGTTTCAAAATTAAGAAAACTCGACACATTTAGGACATAAAGCTTCCATTAAAAAAGTAGACGGCAAGAACACGTGCAATACGTGTATCCTTCAGTTATGTCAGCAGCCAAGCTAACGAATACACGAATTCCATATGTCCATGCCGTCTAGTTATTTTGACGAAAACTTGGACTTGGGACTAAATTCGCATGTCGAGTTTTTTCAATTTTAAAACTATTTTGAAAATCATGTAAAGCATATGATTAATATATCGAATTTTCCTAATTTTGGGACCATTTTAAAATTTTCATAAAATAGATGACTAAAATTGTTGAACTCTCATCCTATAAGACTAAAAGTGTAGTTTTGCCCATTTCTTCAGTAATTTAGAACCTCATGAGGACATATTTAGTCCTGAGGCTGAGCTTCAGATATTGGGCCGTAGTCCTCATACATTTAGGCTTGAGCTTCGGACAAGACTTCTCAGATTCTTCCTAAAATTTGGTCTTAGGCCCCATAAAATTTGGTGTTTGTCGACTTTCCAGGCCTGAAAAACATAACATAAACCTTTGTTCTAAAAAAAAACATAACATAAACTGATGGGATAAAAATCGGAAAATGTATGATCGAAACACACTTACACATCTCAAGTCAAGAACTTCAAGTTTTACTCTCTTTATCGCTTTTCCAAAAAAAGTCCCCCTCTTACAATGAGTTAATTGGGGGGGGGGGGTAAAGACAATTTCTAACCAATCTCTATCTAACGGGTACAATTTAATGACCGGGATAATTTAATAATTACAAAACACTACTAACTAATGGGTAATTACATAAATGATCGGGAATAATTCGATAATTACAAATGCGGATTGATGTTGTAACCATCATAAACATTATAGAAGTGAGAAAAGTAATAGTATTCAACTTTAACCTCATTATGTAGTTGAATATCAGAATTAATTGTAATTTTCCCTCCTTACAAATATGATCATGATCCATCCCATCCAAAATTCTGACCAAGGAATTCTTTATTAAAAACAAATTAACTTTATTCTTTCCTACAGAACTGTTAAAACTCAGATTGTCAATAGTTTATCCATCCATTAACACAAAGCATTTCAGTAATTCTTGATAAAAAAACACACACACACACACACATAACACAAGAGATGATATAGGAATAAAGCATTATGAGAATTGTCATAATCCTAAATTTACTATTCCCATTATCACTTGTGATTGTAATAATTCCATTTGCTTATGGTTGGGGATATGATGGCCATATAGCCGTTTGCAGAATAGCTCAGGCTTGTTCCTCTGTCTTCTTTCTTGATTTCTGCACGCCTTTCATCCTTAATCTTCCTCACGAAAATCGTTCTTGCATGAAAAAATCGTATACATTCTAAAACTTGACAGGCACGCCTGAGCAGCGCTGCAGCAGAAGCTGTAAGGAAACTGCTGCCGGCTTCTGCACATGATGATCTAGGACAGTTGTGCCCATGGCCTGACAGGATCAAGTTTCGTTATCGCTGGTCTTCCGATCTTCATTTTGTCAACACCCCTGATGATGTTTGCTCCTACAATTATACCAGTTGAGTCTCTTGATTGTGCCATAGGTTTATGTATACCAGGTTGTGGTTTTTTTTCTTACAAAACGCAATGTTTACTCGTTTTCATTATGGTTTGATGTAAAGTGTAGGTTGCATTAATGTCAGATTAATTTACAGGAGATTGCAAGAGCAGAGATGGAGCAAAGGGCCGGTGCCTGACTGGAGCAATCAACAATTACACTACTCAGCTACTGAGCTACCGCGATAAAAAGCCCAGATCATGTAATAAAGCTTCTGAGCTACCGTGATTAAGAATTTCTGGTTATAATTTGTGTGTGTTTCTGATGTTTGTTATGATCATTAGATAATCTGACAGAAGCACTTCTGTTCCTGTCCCATTTCCTAGGAGACATTCATCAGGTATTCTACTGATGGATAATTATAACCTGATTGCTAATTTAATTTAATCAAGATTGAGAATGAATTTGTTGTGCAGCCACTGCATGTTGGATTTGCCTCAGATATGGGAGGAAACAGAATTAAAGTGACATGGTTCAACACGAGAAGAGTCCTGCACCATGTAAGAACGTTGAATGTCGATTTTGTACGCCCCTTCTTACAACCTTTGTGTAGAAAACAATCCCACTTGTACGTATCGTTTCTGCCTGTCTTGCAGGTCTGGGACACTGATGTAATCAAGAGAGACGAAGGAGGATTCAACCCTTCAAATGTAGACCAGTTGGTCAGGAACATTCAACAGAAAATAAAGGTTTGTAGTATCACTCAAAAGATGTCAAATACTATGTTATCATAATCCTATGCGTGCTGTCGTTTGACAGAGCAAATGGGCAAATCAAGTTAAAGCATGGGAGACCTGCCCTGGTGATCAAAAAACATGCCCAAATATGTATGTTACTCAACAAATATTCTCGATAAATACAATTTTGGTCTTCAAACGAAGCCACTTATGCAGTTCCGGTCCTCAAACAATTTCAGGTATGCAGCAGAGAGTATTAAAGCAGCTTGTCAATGGGCTTACAAGGGGGTGCACCCTGGTTCAGTACTCAAAGGTTGTTTTTCTACTAGATTAACTCAGTTTAACTGTTTTTAATGTATGATATTCTTCAAACAAAGATGCAATGTTCTTACAGACGAATACTATGAGACACGGTTACCTGTCGTGGAAATGCGACTAGCACAAGCAGGGATTCGTCTTGCAGCAACTCTTAATCGGATATTTAAATGAGCCCACTTCATGCAGAATGTTCTTGAGACATCACCACTTCCATTCAGACAGACAACTGAAGCTGGCTCCAAAATTTGGTTACTGATTTGTGTTTCTCCTTTGAAAAATAAATTGTTGTCTGGGGCACATACGTTTTCAAGATGTAAACAGAAATGCTTTCACAGTTGATTTCACGTTTCTTTCATGTAATGCGGATACAGTTCGCATCAAACAATGCTTTTCTCCATCCTACAGTACTTTCATTCGTCCAAGATTTCAAGAAACGTGTTTCTTACCGCTCAAATTCATATTAGTCCCGACAATTGATTTCAACTTTAAAATAGTTTCGGTCTTTTCATTCACTCTAATTAAATCAGTCATCCGGCCGGTAATTTTTCCATATTTTAATGCTTCACTTTCCAATTTTATTGCAATTTTGTCCTTCATACATAAACTTAGAAATTAATGTTGTTTTAATTGGAAGAATTCATCATTGAATAATTATTTAGATGTTTGTGCACATTTTATTTTAAATTTTAGAAATTAATTATTGTTTTAAAATATATATATATATATGTCAATTAGATAATTAAAAAGTTGAAAAAAGTTATGAGAAACTATTGAAAAAAGAGCAAGAGAAGAAAAAGAGGAATAGGAGTTGAGAAGAAAGAAAAGTGCAAATTAATAAAATAATATAAAAAATAAAAATTGGCAAAAAAAGAATTGAAGACAAAAAAATGGTGATTTTCAATTATATAAAAGTATAGATAATATTGATTAAATACATGTCAACATAATTATCGTAAATTTATTGGACTTCTTAACATTTTCAAATAAAAGATCACTTTAATGAATAAGAGGTTTTATATTTCCCATTCTTCAACATTTTAGTTGATATATTGATTTTCTTATTTATGCCCTAATTTTAGAAGTTTTTTGTTTATATATTATTGCTCTATTTTTTTATCCAAACTTTTTTTTTCTCGAACTTATTTATTCAAATGTTTTTTTTATTTGAAAATTTCAATAAGTTCATTAAATTCACACAATTCTGTTACTATATCATTAATGAAGTTATTATCTGAATAATTGTCCAACAATAAATTATTTCAATTAAAACGATTATATTTTTCTAAGTTTGAAAATAGAAGGACCAAATTATAGTTAAAAATTAAATAAATGACAAATAATTTTATGTAAAAAACAAAAGAAAAGAAGAGTTTCAAAAGGATAATATGGAAAAGTCACTCATTGGAGGGACTAATTTGAAGTGAGTTGAAAAGACAGGAATTATTTTAAAATTAAAACCAAAAATTCGGGACTAAAATAAAATTTACCCTCTTTCTTACCAGAGCAAAATACTTAACTACTCGGAATACTAACAAAGTATACCAACAACTAAAAACTCATGGGAAAAATGCATACTACCCCCTGTGATATAGAAAATGTGCAAAATACCCCTCGTGAAAAAAAAATTAAATTATCCCCCTATATTTTTAAGAATAAAGTAATTTACCCCCTTGGCCCTCGTGGTGATTGCACGCGTCTTAAGCGTGATTTTTAAGAATAAAATATTATTTTATATTTAAATATATTATAATATATAATATTATTATATAACATATATATAATATTTATAATATATTTTATTTAAAAAAAAAATAACCCCCATCCCCGCCCCACCCCCACTCACCTTCCCCGGCGGCCCCCCTGTCGCCTTCCCCACCACCTCCCCTTTCCCCCCACCACCACCGTCGCCCCCACCTCCCCCTTCCACCCTGCCGCCCCCAGCTCCGCCTTCCCGCTGCCCCCAGCTCCCAACCTCCACCTTTCACGTCGCCTTCGCCTTCCCAGATCTGCCGCTGCCTCTCCTTCCCCCCGCCCCCAGCCTCCCGTCGACGACGACGACCCTCCCTCCGTCCAGCGCCTCCCCCCCCCTTCTCTCTTTCTATACATACATACATATATATTATTTTAACTAATAAAAATATATTATAAATATATTTTATTTAAATTTTATAAAAATATATATTTTTAAATCTAGACCGTTGCTTGAATTAAGTAAAATTTGGACCATTGATTTTATTAGTTAAATTTGGACCTTAGATTGAATTAGATCCAACGACTATTAATAAGGATATAAATGTAATTTTATGATTAAAAATAAAAAAAATAAAAAATGCACGTGTACAACACGAAGTCGCATGAGGGGCTTAATTGCTCTATTTTTAAAAAATACAGGGGGACAATTTGCTTTTTTTTTTTTTTTTCCACAGGGTGGTAATTTACTCATTTCCAATATCATAAGGGGGTAATTTACAATTAACCCAAAAACTTATTGAACCTCCATTTTCGTATTCTCCCAGGGTGAATTTCCTCTTACATCTTTTATTTTATTATATATCTATATACACACATTGGGTGTCTTATTTTTTAAAAAAATTATACACATGACATGACGTGTATATTAAAACGAAATAAAAAATGTAACAGAAGAATCGATGTGGTATTCCCGGCAAGGATATTTAGTCATATCATACATTTATAAGTTGGAAATTTGAATTTAAGTTGACAAAATCCCTGTAGAGCTTGCAAGTATATAACCATCATAATTGATATTCAGTTTCTTTTGCCGTAAAACAAACATAAAACAATCAGCTCCAATCACGGGATTACGACATTTATTCTCTAAACCGTTACATCTTCATTAGGTTCATTCCCTTTCCCGGCACGTCTAATGCAACAACATACATATCTTTTCATTAAAAGTTACACAAAACCTGGCTTTTTTAGCATTTTTTTCATAACTGATTCCCGGGGAAATTACAGCTCAAATCGATCGATTTGATCTGAATCAATTATATAATAAGTGAAATCTACTTGTATAATTCAATAAAAATTAACTATACATAGCAAATATATCACACTATATACTTAATTTGTAATTAGCTTGGTTCAGTCAAACATGATTCGGTCAAGATTTTCAGTTACATTTTCTTTCCCCAATAATAAGGTTGTCACTGTCCAGACCATCCCATAAAGAAAAAATACCACAGAAAGGCACCCTTTTGGAAACAAATCAAACTGGATTATCACAGAGTTCAAACTGGATTCTCTCAAGTCTCACAGTTCACACTATCCCATGTCATAAAAACCTTTTGGGCCAAAGATTGTCATTTGCTGCTTTACTAGCTGTTTCATTACACTATCACATTTTCATTGCAGAAACAGAAGATGGGATTCCACAAACTAGCATTCCTAGTTCTTGTACTCTGTTGTATTCCTGTTGCCTATGGTTGGGGTATTGATGGGCATCTCATCATCTGCAGACTCGCTCAGGTTCTTGCCTTAACCATTTTATGTCTACTTTTGCTATTTCTAATGTTCATGAAAAAGGGTGTTTCGACAAATGATATTCGTTTTCGTTGCAGCCGAGGTTGAGTAAGTCTGCGGCAGATGCTGTATCGCAACTTCTGCCAGCCTATGCCGATAACGATCTTGGCAGCTTGTGTTCGTGGGCTGATCGTGTCAAGTTCCGCTATCACTGGTCTTCACCTCTTCATTACATCGATACTCCAGACAACCTCTGCACATATCAGTACAAGAGTGAGCAAAATTCTAACTTTCTAGTACCTTTTTGTGATGTTGAAATAGATTCTTGAGGAATAATTGAAGTTTTACCGAGGTTAAGATGATCTTGTTGATATATGTATGTAGGGGATTGCAAAGATGAAGATGGCATAGCAGACAGGTGTGTCGCAGGGGCAATCAACAACTACACCACTCAGCTGCTAAGCTACGGCGGCAACGGCAATTCTGCTTCTGAGTGTAATTCTGATAGATTTTCAATTTCATTTTCTGCTCAAATATATCTTCATCTCGGAAAATTCTTACCCAGATTGGGCTCGACCGGACCTGAATCAATGATATGACAAGTGCAATACACTTGACGTGTGATTGGTGTATAGTTCAGGGAAAGTGATCAATCACATGACATGTGTATCACACGTCCTCTTTGATTGGTTTGGTTCGACCAAACCTGATTCAGTAAGAGTTCTCCTCAAGTTCTTAGTTGACTGATGTGAACTTCGGAAATAACTATGTTGTCCTCAGATAATCTTACGGAAGCGCTTCTCTTCCTGTCTCATTTCATTGGTGACATTCACCAGGTCGAGTATTTCTAGTTTCATTCGTATATGTGAAATGAAATATAAGATGCAAACTTACACTAACGTTCGAACTATGGTATGCAGCCTCTGCACGTAGGATTTACTTCAGACAGGGGAGCAAACACGATTGATGTCCATTGGTATAGGAGAAAAGAAGTTCTTCATCATGTGAGTTACTGTTATAGTACAACACAACCTATGCAATAAACAAACTGTCTTTTTAATACAGAAACCGGACACTAATCCAAATTCTACACAGGTATGGGACAGTAACATTATTGAGACAGCAGAAAAGAGGTTTTATGATTCTAACGTCGATGAACTGATTGATACGCTCCAGAAGAACATAACGGTGCCTTATTTTCTCCTTATCTTCCATCAAAATTCTAACATCCATTTCCAAGTTATTATGTTCTTATGTCCCGGCTCATGATAATGAACACTCATTTTTCGACACTTGGTAGACTGTATGGTCTAAACAAGCAAAGGCGTGGGAGGCCTGCGCAAAGACAGCTTGTCCAGACGTGTAAGTTTAGGACACATGTGAAACGGTTGACAATTCGTTTTCAAAACAATATGTCACAAATTAATAGATGCATTACTAAAGACTATACAACTATTGTCCTATAGATATGCGTCTGAAGGTATTAGAGCGGCCTGCGACTGGGCGTATAAAGGAGTGGAAGAAGGTTCAGTTCTTGATGGTACATTTCCATTTTTCCTCTGACGATTATTTGCTAACTAATGAATCCATTAGTCCTTCGCTTGTAATAATCCTAAGATAAAATACCTCGACTATATGATGTCTGCAGACGACTACTTTCTGTCCTGTGTACCAGTAGTGAATCTGCGGCTGGCGCAGGGTGGAGTACGCTTGGCGGCCACTCTCAACCGTATATTTGGATGATGCACATTTCAGTTTTGCTGATCTTACACAATTTGGCATAGATGAAATCCTGTGGTGCAGACCACCTGGTACCATAGGAAGCTGCTGAAATCCTATGCTTGAAGGTCTGAGGATTAGGTCCCAAGCAATGGAAAATATGGAGTTGTGCAAGCCCATCAGATGTCTGTTTCTGATCATTTGAATGATGAATGTTTCTTTTCTATGATTGTCGAAATATCTTATCGTTTTCAATTCATAATATGATAGTTACTTGATAGAATTGTTCAAATAGTTCTTGCAGACAATATAAGTTTAAACTAAGAGAATCAAAAGGTGTAATTCTAGTTCAAACCTGGTTCGGTCGAAGCTAAACCAATTATAATACACTTATTATGTGATTGGTACGTTCAGAGAAAATGACCAATCATAGCAAGTATATCATACTTGTTATATAATTGATTTGGTTCAGCTAAACTTGATTCAGGATAGAATTTTTCATCTAATGGGGTACGTTAAATAAAATTTTGAATACATGGGCCTCAATGGTGACAACCATCAAGATATGTCTATTAATCATCAATATAATTAAAATATTCAGAATCTTTCTCTATAGATTTAATTGTTTTTTTTTTAAAAAAATATCATCAAGATAAATGGCCTTATTTCAATTAGTTTGAATAGATTCCAAGAATGGGTACTTTTATACTTTATACGTGTTTTTTTAGGTTGAGAAGTTCATAAAAGAAAGGGTAAATTAAAATCATCATTCCTAAAATTTGATATAATTATAAATATTATTTTATTATTTGAAAAATTACAAATACTCCTTAATCTTAACGCTCGGCTAACAACTAATGCATTTTGTTAGGTTTCCATCAAATTGTTGTAATGAACTGACCAAAATGCCCTTTTGGATTATAAGTTATAATTTTATATAATTTAAAGAATTTTTTAAAATACTTTTATGGACTAATATTCTTTAGATTATTTAATTTACCCACTCTCAATTCTTTTATATTTTTTCGAAAAAAAACAAAATATTAGTAAGGGTAAAGTAGTACTTTCGTCATCTCCGTCTAAGGGCTACATATTTATTTTCCATTTGTGGGGGGAGGTATTTGTAATTTTGTAAATAACAAAAGGGTATTTGTAATTATGTCAAAACTCATAAGAGGTAGCTTTAATTTACCTTAAAAGGAAACTTCAGAAATTATATTCCTTAATTTTTATAGAATTTTATAAATTTGTCTATTCGAGTAATATTTTATTTAATAATTTCATATAATATAATTGCTAGATAGATGGCCACAAAATACCCTTGAACTGAAATTTTTTTATGCACTAAGTAGATAATTTTTTACAAACTTTCTATTCACCCCCATCAGATTCTCTGATAATTTTTTATTTTACTTTACTAAAAATATAATATAAACAAAGTTGACAATTTCAGACATCTATCAAAATGTTACATAATTTCATAAAAAATAAAAAAATATTTATAATTTTTTAAATAATAAAATATATTCGTAATTATATCAAATTTAAAGATAGTTGCTTGTTGTTTAACCTAAACTTTTTATCAAGATTGATTTAAAAGACTAAAATGATGTATAATTCAGGTATTAGGATATTATGGACTAAACTAGTCCATATTCAAAATTCAGGGATATTCGTGACATTTTAGCTTGCAATTTGTTACTGGAAAATTATTCTTCGATCCCCTAAATTTTCAATAATCTCTATTGCTTCTCGCTGCCTTCAAAATTAGCTAGAGAATTTCTGAAATATGTTTCGGCGCCCTCGCGGAGGTAACGGAAAATCCACCGTTCTGTCGCAGGAAAAGATTTAGTTAAAACCAATGCCAATTTCTATCTCAATCACTCGGGACTCTTCATTCTTGATTGCACCCAAAAACCCTGTTTGTTCACTGAAAAGATTACGCCTTTTGAGCACATTTTCTTCTGTAGCAGCTGCAAAAATTCTGACCCTTTTGCAAAAAGATGAGTCCAACGTTGAGAAAAACCTCGACGCAGTGAGCGTTAAGCTGGATTCTCGATGCATCTCTCAAGTGTTAGAAAGGTGCGCAATTGATAAACCCAAATTGGGTGTTAGATTCTTTATTTGGGCTGCTCTTCATCCCACCCATAGACATACTTCGTACATGTATGAGAAAGCTTGTAAATTGCTGGATGTTGAGCGAAACCCACGAGTTATTACAGATGTTATGGATGAATACAGGGCTGAAGGTTTTGTTGTTAGTGTTAAGATGTTTAAGGTTGTTTTGAATTTGTGTAGAGCAGCTAAAGATGCGAACTTGGGCTTATGGGTTTTGAGAAAAATGAAGGAATTTAACTGTAGGCCGGATACTGTGTCTTATAATGTGGTGATTAGACTACTTGTAGAGAAGGAGAGGTTAGATGAGTCGATGGGCTTGATAAGAGAGATGGGTTTGATTGATCTTTATCCTGACATGGTTACATATGTTTCGATTATTAAGGGGTTCTGTGATGCCGGGAGGTTAGAGGATGCGGTCGGATTGGTAAAGGTTATGAAAGGGCATGGGTGTGTGCCGAATGCTGTTGTCTATTCTACGCTCCTTGATGGAATGTGTAGACATGGGAGTTTGGAGGTGGCGATGGAGTTCTTAGGTACGATGGAGAAAGAAAATGGGGAATCTAAGCCGAATGTTGTAACTTATACGACTATGATAAAGGGCTTTGTTGAAAAGGGGAAGGCTGTGGAGGCGTTGAAGGTTTTGGATCGGATGGGTAGTTCTGGAATAAAACCAAATACGGTGACTTTTATTGCTATTCTTGATGGATTTTGCAAAGAAGGGCATCTAGAGGAGGCTCATAAGCTAATTGATAAATTTAGTGGAGATGAAGTTCAATATGATGAGCTATATAGCATTCTTGTCATGTCGTTATTGCGGGCTGGGAAGCATAAGGAGTCGGAGAAGACGTTCAGGATGATGTTGGCTCGTGGAATGAGACCGAGTGGTTTGGCATCGAGTAGAATCATTAAAAGTATAATTTCAGAGGGACGGGTGCTGGATGGATTTTTCTTGTTTGATGCACTTAAAAAGTCTGGAGAATTGCCATCCATTGATTCTGATGTGTACTCAGCTTTGTTGGCTGGACTGTGTGAAGAAAGCCATTTCACAGAAGTAGCAAAGCTTATTCATATTATGGTAGAGGGAAAAATTCAGATAAAATCTCCTTATACTGAAAAAATAATCGAACATCTCAATATTTCTGGAGAAAATGATCTAGCTTCCAGCATTTCCAGTATTAGAAGTTAATTACTTCGTGTCCACGCTGTGATCATATCTTTTAAACAATAAGGGATATTGTTATGTATAGGAAGGAGTTGAAAGACGATCATCAGGGAAAGCGAGGTCTTGCATGCTGATGGGGATGTAACGGTGTACTGGGATGCGAAGATGGTTTGAATGGACATGATGCAAAAGCACTCTTTTACCTAATGTTATCTGAAATGAGAATCAGATCAAGTTGCAATTTTGGGTTTATTTGATCCAGTTCTATGGGAAGCAAATTTTCACTGCTTATATTTCTCTATTAGCTTGTTTCGTTTATATGCTGTTCCGGATGCATTTTCCATATTTGTTCGAATGGATGACTGAATGAACAAATCTCTGATATTCCAAATTAGTGCATCCATAAGATTCCTTGGTATGTATTTCTGCGTGGTAGAACTTAGACGCTTATACAGGTTTACTAAAAGTTCTTTTCTCAAGGTGTGCAGGATCCTTTGAGATGTATCTTTCGTTGATCATGGAATATGATTAAATGGTCATCGTTCTGGCATACTAACGGTGGCTTGTTAGAATTTTGTAATTTCTACGATTATGACATCATACATGAGCTGGTAGATCATAAACTATCATGAAACATTGGCAATTAAGTCCATCATCGCTCCTTTTTGTTTGTTTATCTTTTCCAGATAGCCATACGTGGCCAAATTAATACATGATCTACATTCTCCAGATTTGGGTGGAAGATTTTGTTTCTGGTCTAGTACATATGGTGCTGTGCAAGTGTAATTCTGGCAAGCTTGATCCTGGAAGGCGTACATTATATTAGCAACATAATCCCAAGTTCTTCAGGTATTTATGCAGAAACCGGGACAAAATCTTTACTCTTCTCACTACTCCAGTATTGCTGTGGGAGAAATCATGAAGATTTCGACTTGGTGAATACAATGTGCAGTGTGTACTGTAACTTCAATGTCAGAAACGATTAGTTGGTTTGCCCAGGATGTTAGTCGAACTCTGGACATTTATGGACTGTGGTTTTTGTGGTCGTTTCGGCTTGTTAAATTCTGTTTATGGCGTATTCTGAAGCGAAATGTAGCTGAACTTTGTTCGTCCGGTGCAGTATTTGTTCAGAAAATGCAGAAATTCTTATAGTAACATTTTCTCTGTTGTACTGAGTGATACACTGATACTTCACAAATGTAGGGAAACAGACGTACTGAGTGATACACTGATGCTTCACAAATGTAGGGAAGATGAAGGATGCTTCATTCAGACATAAATTTGATGGCAACATGGACAAGAAACTGACAACATGTGTTTATGCATCAGATAATTGTTCAAAAGATACCCCTCGAAGAATCCCACAAAGGAAAGAAGCCGTAGGAGCAGTGTAGAGTCGGAGATCAGAAAAATACAAGAGGGAGTTGGGAACAACATGAGCATATCAATGATTATGAAGGAGCAATCGTTAAGCTCCCGTTCTACGCGTTTTCTGTTTACCAGACTGAAGATGGAGGAAATAATAGGAAGAGACGGCTCAAAATAAGCATCAGTTTACTTCTTCATGCCGAAGGAACTGAACGAACTTAGACTTCACATCTGCAGGGATACGGACGGGACGGTAGTTTTTATCGAGCCAAACTGCTGTGGCTCTTGCCTCCACAATGGGCTAGAGAGACAAAAACAAAAGTTAAAAGTGTTAGGATCAGCCATTTTGAAGCTTCTCTACAGTTTTACTTATTGAATTAGAAGGGTGAAACATGCAAGACCTCTAGGCTAGGTATCTTGAAGATGAAATGTTCGAAGAACAACCGAACTGCAGAAGAATCGGATACCCTCACCCTCACGACGAACCTGTCTCCACTCTGTTATACAGAAAAAGTATATGAGACAATTGCAAAATCATAATCTAAGTAATGAAAAATTACCCAAGTGCATAATGCAGGGATAAGAGAACAAACAAACTGAGAGTACTTTTGCTCAAGCACTTGACTCTGTTTCAAATACAAACTTATGTTCATATGATGGAGATGAAAAACGGGTAGAAAGGGGAAAATACTATCAATAACTTCAATCCAGAATGTGACAGAAATAAGTAATATGATGAGTTCAATAAAACATATACATGATTATCGAATTTCAAGTTTCATTGTTAATCTCCATTGTTGGTTGATTAACAATCCAATAGTTCTAGCTCTCAGGACAGCTTTAATGTCGTGGTCGTGAATTTCACCGGTGTGTGTCACATACTCACATGTGCAAGTGAATTTTGTTAGTGTCGTTATGGAAATTGACTTCAGCGTTGATTAACCATACTCAAAGACTGTTTGTATTCTGTAACAAGGGAAGTGTACGATAATCGGAGCTTGTCATAAGGGGATTACAGTCATACCCTTAAAGGTGCAAGAAACTTGAGTGACAATTCTGTCAAAGCTAATGCATCACCAGCTCGGGCAATTTCATCTGCATTTACACCAATCCTCTCGAGAAGTTCATGCCGACCTGCTCATATTTTCAAAAGATGAGCCTCTCATAGCTAGGGGAGATAATAATATCATCTTCGAACTTATTATATGAGGTGTATCGACAAGTAATGTTTCAAAATATGTATAGAGAGTTTCAGTCAGGGCCGAAACCTGTTGCCCGTACTTCAGAAGGCAAAATAAAACCTGCATTGTTTGATAAATGCTGCAAAAACTAGCTCTCATTGGGAACTTCATAGATCAACAATATAGGGGCAGACAAGTTGAACTAGATGGGAGACAGTAGATATGGTGGGACAAGAATGTTTGGCTGGAATACTGTAAATTATATTTGTATATAAGTCAGACAATATTATTAAACCCAATTAAGGATAAACCCGGAAAGAAGAGACAAAGAACCACTATATAATTAGACATGTCCAGAACTTGTAAGGGCTCCAACCTTCACCTTTTGAACTTAAGATTCACTAACTCTTGATCATTGAGTGGTCCTAAGATTTTTATGTTGCAAGAAAACTAGTAATAATGCCTATTTATACTGAGATGCGCCCTTCCCATTTTAACTACATGACAATTCATAGTAACTTTAACAAAAACAAAATCAGTAAACCGGCATATGAGGAAAAGATATGAGCAAGCACGCTCACCATGTTGGCAGTAACTTGCATAAATCGCATTATTTACAACCCCGTATTGATCCAATTCATAGTCTCGAACTTTAAGTTCAACTTCATGGAACCCCTTCATTCTGAGAAGAACATGGAAAAGTTTCAAAATTTCCCAGAAGTAAACATTATTCAGATATATCACTACTAACAAAGCATGTTAAATAGATGAATATGCACTCAAAATTCTGCAGAAAAAAACAATCAAATATGTGATCAGATCTACCGCTGGTTATTCTGATATCCCCACCTAGCAAAATACACAGCAAGCTGATAAAACTTGCAATTGAGACAAAATACACAGCAACTCGAAGCAAGGAATCACCATTTCAGCAAACTAACAGAAACCCATCAAAATCTAACCTCGAAATACTTACTTCAGACACCAAAATCTCAAGAAAAAGTACTAACAATTAGATAATCACAAGAGAACTTTTAAAGTACCCTTTGCCACCTTTAAAGTCAAATGCAGCAGCCTTGCAATTCGCAACCCTTGAGGAGGAAAACCTGAGACCCGGCATCCGGATATGAATCCGGGGGATGGCCGGAAAACTCGGAGAGGGCCGGGGAAGAAGGCCTGCGGCGGGGCAGGCACGTGAGGCTGGGGCGGCGGTCACGTGGGCACCGGTTGTGAGTAAAGAATGAATCATTTTTCTCAACAGGAATTGATGAAAAGAGTGATTATTTTGATGGAATGCGCGTAATTTCTTCGCAGGTTGGGATTTGGGGCAAAATTTTGTGCAGTTCCTCATTTCAGTACACAGAGTAGGCGTTAAGGCTTATGCTAACGTTGTGATTAACGGCCAACGGCTTTCCGCCTCTACGGTAACCATGTTGTCACGTGCTTGCCTCGTGCAATCCAAGGCACACATTTCTCTCTTAGTTTAGCGAAAAAACGGATGAAATTATTCAATTGTTCGGTTTATTAAAATATTAATATAATTATATAATTATTAGTTTTATAGAAAAAAAAATCAGAATTACTTTACTGATGCGGAATTATTTAATAAACACTTAAATATAATCTCTTAAGCTTAAATAATTCCATTTTCTTGATTTGGTAATTTGGAACTCAAATTAAGTTTAATTTAATTAGTTAAAAATAATAATATATAATTAAATTATTTAAACTCGACTGATGTATTCAACTAGATCAAAACTGGAATTCAACTTAAGTAGCTTAAAATTTAAATTTAAATTTAAATTTAAAAGCAATTATAAGTTGGGTAAGAGGTTAATGTTTGGACAACAAAGAAACTGCTGGTCCATTTCAGACAGTCTTGGGGCTATGTCGTACTTGGGCTTGGGGCAGGGGGCATTAATTTAAAGAAATTACAAAGCTTTCTTGAGTTATTTCTACATAAGCAGCGGTCTTGTGGCGGGGAGTAGATGGTTCGAGTTGAGTCGAACACTTTATTGTTCAAGTTTATTTGAATTATTATCGAGTTTTAAAAATTGTGTTTGAATTTGATTTGATTATTGATCTAATCGATCTTAAACGAACTTTAATTGGATCAAATACGAGTTGAGCTCGAATAATTTGATTTTTTAATTATATTTTATTATTTTTGTATTAATGAAAATCGAGGTCGAGCAGAGCTCAATAGTTTACCAACGAATTTTTTTGTTGAATTTTGATTTGTTAAGTTTAACAAATTGAGTTCAAACGAGCTTTTCTCGATAGATTTCAATCGAGTATCGAATAATTTGATTATTATTTCAGCCCTAATCTTCTATGTTAATTTAAAAGAAAATTTATTAATTGGAAAAAAACATATCTCATAAATGGATGTGTCAGTAATTTGTACAAGCATTATTAGGAGAAGCATATATATGTTTCCTTTAACTAAGGGAAGTAGTACAAGAAACATTGTTAATTTCTGGTAATGAAATAAACTCTTGGTACGTGTTTGTTTGGCGGGAATGGAATATAATACTCGCTAAAATTACAAAATCGTTATTAATCTTATTCTATTGCATATATTTGGATAGCACAAGGTATTTAATAAGGAAATTGATCAAAATCCTTAGAGAATGTTTTATGTGCTACATGTGACAAAGAAATGAAAATATATATTATATTACTATAATGAAATAAAAATTGTGAAAAAGAAAACAAACACTATCAAAGGGAGTATTTGCAAAGACTTTTACTTTTACATAAGTGAGTTTTGTAGAAAAAATTGAAAGTTGTAGCAGAATTAAAAATGAGTCATGTTTGTAAACAAAATGAAAAGCAAATAAAAGCTAAATTGGATATTATTTGGAAAAAAACACTTTTAAAATAAAGTTAATTAATTCAAGACCGTTTTATCCTCTTATTAAAAATATAATATTTTTTCTTAATATTTGCACTTGCCTTTTGTTAATAATATATTATTATTATTTTTCAAAAAACAATACATTTTATTTTAACTAGTATAATCCATTAAAAAAATTTATAAATATTTGTCATTTATATTATTAAAGTATGAATACTAACAGAAAATTAATGTTTAATTCAATAATGCTCCAACTAAATAATGTAATTGTTCATTCATACACAATAAATAAACTCACATGATTGCAAAAAAAAATATTTTTTATTAATTAATAATAGCAGTTTAATTTGTATTTTTCTATATGAATAATATCAAATAATGTAGCAAATAAAATATTATATGTAAAACCGTAAATTTTATTAATCTTAAATTATTCAAATTATTTAAAAACTCCAAATATCAACTTAATTTAGATGTTCAATTTTGAAAATAAATTTAAAAGGGTAAAATTTACTTAAGATTAGGACTAATTACACCTAGACCCCCTCTGATAATGCAAAATTATACTTTCCCCCAAAGAAGTTTTGGAATTTCACTTACACCCTCTCTAAAAATTCTCTATTTACACTTGACCCATTTCATTAAAGATTTGAGCAAAAAACATTGATGTTAGCAAAAAAAGTTACATAAATTTTCAATTTTATCACTCATTTAACATTCTCATGTTATAATTATGTACTTATAAAGGAAAAATGAAACAATATTAACCTCACTCCATATATATACATTACATTTATCTTCTCATAAGTAGAAAATATACATGAGAATGTTAACTAATTGGCAAAATTAAAAATTCATGTAATTTTTTTTAGATAACTTAAACATTTTCCGTCCAAACTCTAACGAAAGGAGGCCAGATGTAAACGAAAAATTTTCAGAGGGAGTGTAAGTGTAATTTTAAAACTTCTTTGAGGGAAAGTGTAATTTTGCATTTTCAGATGGAGTTTAGGTGTAATTAACCCTTATAATAAGATTATTATAATTAGGGTAAATTAGTCCAAAAGAACTTGAATTTATGTACAAAAAAATCAAAGCAGCTAGAAGCACCCCCAAAAGTGCTTCTAATTTTTGGCTTAAAAAAGTATTTTTTTAGCAATTTTAGAAACAAAAACTGATATTTCAAACACTTCAAAAGTGTTTTTTTTGGAGCTAGAAGCTAAAAAGCAATTCTCAAAAACTCTGGCAAACACTCTCATAATATCAAGATTTTAGATCTCCAAATTTTCTATGCATATTCCCAAGTTTTTGAATTATGTTTCCTTTTTTAATTTTAAATTATTTAACCAAAAGAAAGTATACGACACTAAAAAAAATGACATTCTCTGTCAAACAAACAAAGCCTTAGGTATGATCCTAATAAAATAGCCCTCCGGAGATGAAAATTTTCCAAACACGAGAAGGATCCATTTATTTTTACTTGAATTGAATACGATCAGCTTTAACATGATCCGAAAGCCCAGTTAGAGAGGATTGTTGACCGGGAAAACAAAAAAAAAAAAAACAAAAACAAAAAATCTCAAAATTTTAGGATGAAACGACGTGGATTCATACAAATCCTGACAAATAGGGTCATCGTTAAATAATAATGACTATTTTCACATTACAATAAACATTTATTACAACAAAATCTAACTCTTCGAACCTATTTAGCATAATGTACCTCGATTTAATTATTTTAAATATCGGAAAATTATAATTATGATCTGTACCTAGAAGTCTACCGAATTATATTACAGAGATGTTACAAACACTTAATTAAATAAATTGCAGGAGATACACACACAGAACTATTTAAAACCAATAACATTTCAACATCATTCTTGTAAAACCTTAACATCGTGAATGCCACACGCAACACAGGATATCATCACTACAACGAGTTCATTGATTCCTCATTATCATTGCCGCCTATAAACTGTACCTTCTCTAGAGTATATTTATAATCCTTAATTTATAGTCTATTTATATATGTTACCAAAAAACGTCACGACCACTTATATAAATTATTCTTACTTTTTGAAAAAATTATACATACACTCCCTACAAACGTCAACATTGTTACACAAACTACTCATATTTTTCAACTATTAGGTATGATTTTGATAATGACGTAAAAAATATGTGTGGTTTTTATAAAAATATGCGTATACTAAGAATGTAAATATAATTATCCCAAGTATTAAATTCTCAACCTTAAAACCCTGCAGAAAGTCCACCTTAGACACATTATTGCGCAGAGGACTGAGTTGAGTATATGAATCTTGAACAAGAATTAGAGTTTTAAGGCCACATGAGAAGTATCAATTTCTCTTTCATCCAAAAATGGATAAAAAAGACAAGGGGCATCGATTTCTGAGAGTGGACCTATTACTACAATAAGCTAAATTTCTTCTTTATTACTTATCAAATCAATTATCTTTCTCCTCATGCCATAGCCATAGTACCACCAATAATTGATTCTCATTCTATCTTACCATTTCCCTCCAACTTGTCTACTTTACAGCTACTGTTCAATTTAAGTCAATTTTAAAAAGTTAAGTATATTGTGCAATTTATATTTGTGATTATCTTGGAGAAGCAACACTCTTTTGAAACAGATAGCGGTGTGCAAACGCGAAACCGTTATGATTTTGTATGAGTTTCACGATTTTATTTTAAATAAATCTTGTTAGGGGAGGAGTCTTTGATACTTATAGTCGATCAAACTTTTTCGTCTACAATCAATATGAGACGGTTGTGTGCGTCGCAGTTACTCGTATTTTTACACCCTTTTCCATAATATATTGTGCATGTAAAGTACAAGGAGGGAGGGGAGGGTTGAAAACCCTGAATGCATTTCCGGCCCCCACCTCAAAACGCCATATTTTGAGTTATGTGGTCGCTCTGCAGCACACTTTTTTCTAAGCAGAAAGTGGATAGGTACTTGAATCTCTGTTTGACAAACTTAGGGAATTGGTCATCATACATAAAAAGCTGAAATTTTGATATATGTCACTATTCTACTGTTTTTTTTTTTTTTTTTTGTAATTTTCATAGTGAAGGAAAAATCTTTTTTTTTTTTTTCTTAATTAAACACTTTGCATGCTTCATTTGGAGGATTTTTATTTTTTTTGGGTACGTAATTAGTTCAAATTTTAGTAATTGCACCTGGTCTGTGTCGGAGGCTCAATTTGTCATAGTGGTCAACGTTTCGGGCAAGTGAAGATTGAGACGTGCAAATAAAGAGGTTAACTTCGAGAGTCGGAAGATTTTAATCGGGATCAATCGTTATTTGAATTGACTTGGGAATAAGAGGATTTTCACAGAGATAAATCGCCATTTGTCTCTGTTGACAACTAGCGATTGATCCATGTTAAAATTCTCTGTTTTTTAAGTTAGTAAAAATTTGAGATTAAGTAATCAAATAATGATTGTATTAAATGTATAATTCCTAACTTTTTGGCTATTTGTACAATCATGACATGGGCCCTCCATCCGTTGCCACGTGTCATGTCACTTACAATGCATAATTTTGCCCCTACCTAATTCAAGTCGGTTCAAATATGACTTACGTAAAAGTAAATGAATTTTTGTTTAGTTCAAATATTTTTTATTTATTTGGGTCCTCAACAAGCCAAATAAAAAAAAGGGTTAAGTAAAAAAAAAATTATAATTTGATGTTTCATCTACACAACGTGAAAAAATAAAAATGATCATAAGATGTTGGTGAAGTGTCAAAATCATACCAACAACATAAGCTGAGTTTTACCATCTTCGCCTCAAAAGAAGGCTCCAATTTGATGGGACAGGGAAGTTTAAACTACAACTAAAACGTAATTTTTCATATTATTAGTTTAACTAAAAGGTAAATTAAAGTCATCTTCGTTGAAATTTGACATAATTATAAATATCCACTCGTTATTCAAAAATTTATAAATACTCCCAGCTCAAGTTTGTATATTTAAAACCAAAGGCCTGATATTGACCATTTTGCTCTTGAATTTTAGTTAAAATTGTAGAAAAATCAACTAAGGCAAATTGTATTATTGCTCCTCTGTGTAAAAAATTTAAGAAACCTCTCCCTACACATTGTAGTCCAAAAAAATTCAATTTTTTTTTACGAATAATTCAGTTTGCATAAGGGCATTTTGGTCAGTTCACCCAATAAAAAATGAATGGAAATGAGTTATTTGTTATACGGTTACAAACCTCAACGGGGTATTTGTAATTTTTCAAACAACAATGGGGTATTTGTAATTATGTCAAACCTAAGGAAAAATAACTGTAATTTACCCTAACTAAAAGGTCCCCTTTAAAAGAATATTTTAGAAAACTAGGCCTCGTTTTAAAATATCAGGATGAAAAATTACTGACAATAAATTTAGAATTACAAGTTTATAACTATTTCGACATATATATGTACTGTGAGATCAAACGATATATTATTATTATTCTACGTATATATCTTATTAGTACTTCTAATTCATAATTGTTATCCCAATATCTTGAGTATTTTTATGAACGTTCTAAATCAACAAATTTCAACTAATTCTCGTCCTTCATCATATAGTGTTTATGCAAGGTCTCGAATAATCTCAATTTTTAGAATAACTTCACAATAAACGTTTTTTGAATTGGAAGCGATAATTTTATTCATTAAAAGTAAAGTGATTACATTTGGTCCTGTCGGCTATCAATATCGAATAGAGACAATTATAAACAATCAAATCAATAATATCACATAAACTAACATCTAGGTATTACAACAACAAATCATATCTACTATACAGTAGAAACAACATCACACAGGAATTTGAACCCATGACCTCTAAAATCATGCGGCCTCGACTTCGTCAACTAAACTAGGCCTCCTCGATGACTTCACAATAAACTTAAACCCCACATAGTAAAAAATGAAGATGACTCAAAAGTTGTTGGTCTGAAATGCTTTGAAATATATATACACAGAAGATGCTGCCGTGATTGCCTAAATGGCTATGATTTCAGGGCAACATGGTTAGCATAAATCCAAGTTATTATTATATGTTTTGGAGGAGACATGACGAAGTCTTCGGGGCCAATAACGTTGGACTCCATGGAAAAACTTAACAAGGGAATTACATATATATATATATATATATATATATGCCGCCCAACTTATCAAACCAAGTAATCCCACGTTTTTATGGGAAAACAAGACTCAATAATCATACCAGTCAAGCACGTTTCTTTGCATAGAAATTCCATGAAAACGAAGAAACAAAGAAATCACTGCCCCCATAAAAAGACATCACAAAGTTCATTTTCAAGAACACGCTTTTCGTTACTTCCTTTTCTCTAGGCGTTTCCTTGGCACTTCCTACATTAATGTCTTGATTGCAACCTTTATTCACTTAGTTCTGTTTCTATTCTTTGTAATTTCTCTCTTCTCAACAAATATATATATATATATATAGTCACATTTTCAGGGAAATAGGGTTAAATGCAATTTGCCCTCTGTGTTAACCAAAAAGAACAATTACTTCTGTGAAAAAATAATTAGCAATTTACCCCCTTGTGTTATTCAAAATGCAGCAAATAACCCCCTCACAGGGGTTTTTTTGCTCAGTTTATCCCATTTAACATCGATTAAGAACTGATAAAATAAATGGCAAAATTATTTATTAAATATAAAAAAAATTCAAAATTAGTGTCATTTGACACAAATTTTAAAATTAGGCAAAAACGGGACTACAAACCCCGTTTTTAGAAACGACGGGGTATGTACACCCGTCTTCATTCATGGTTGTGGATGTGTCAGGCAACTCGCCTGACACACCCCATTTCTTTTTTTTTTTTTTTTTTTAATTAATTATGTATTAATTATTAATTAAAAATTTTAATATAATTAAGTTTAATTATATAATTAAATTAATATTAATTAATTTTATTTTAAAATTTTAAATTATTAATTATAATATGCTAATTATTTGTTCTAAATAAATATAAATAAAATTTTAATAATGAATAAATATATTTATTAATTAAATATGACCTATAATATTACATTGGATAAAAAATAAAAAATATTATAAATTATTAATAATTATAAATTATAATAATGACCACCAGTCTCATATATATGTTGTTGGTATTGGTGTTGAGATTTTTTTTGTTTTTTTTTTCCATCAATCGATTCTGTTGGCTTATTTATTTTTTAAACTACGATTAACAACTATATTATCTAATTTTTAATTAGTTGTCGAGGTGTTTTTATTTTCTTAAAAATTTGATAAACGTAGTTGTTAATCAACTTAGTTTAAATTTGAAAATATTGTGTTGCTGGCTTAGGCGCTAAGTCTTCTTACAATGCACCGTTAAAATCTCGTTATCACATGCTTTTAAGAAGAAGACTACGTTTATCAAATTTTTAAGGAAAAAAAAGACCTCGACAACTAATTAAAAATTTGATAATATAGTTTTAATCGTAGTTTAAAAAATAAATGAGCTAACAGAATCGATTGAAAAAAAAATCTTGACACCAATACTAACAACATACATATGGGATCGATAATCACTATTATAATTTATAATCATTACTGATTTATGGCGGAGCTGGCAATGGGACATGCGAAAACGACCAGGCTTTGGGAAGGGATTTCAGTGAAAACGACTGCGCTTCGGGAAGGATGGCGGAGCTGGCAATGGTACACGCGATGCGAGCCACTATTGATTGACCTAAGGTTGAATTGATGACGAGGAATGCCAGCCAGCAAGAAAGTCAGTCTAGTCAGTCCTTAAGCCAGACAACGAGAAAGTAAAGCAAGTAAGAGGCATAGGGCTTTCAGAAAAAAAATTTGAAGTTTCCCGCATCTCTCCTCCTTCTCCCTCTTGTTCTCACTCTTTTGTTGGTCTGAGTTTGGTTGTTACAAAAAATGTACATGAGTAAGCTAAACAAGCTCTGCCACAGGCGGAGCTGGGAGTTGCCGGAGTACACCATCGTCAATGACGGCCCCGATCACATGCCCTTCACGGCCACTATCAAAGTACATGGTGAGGTGTTTCAGACTCCGGTTCAGTGCAGGTCAGCAAAAGGGGCCGAAGATACTGCTGCTCGTATTGCTTTCGACCACTTCAATCTTCCTTCTTCACCGGCCTCCACCGGTAAGAGTTATAAAGGTTATGGAATCTTGACTCTCGGTTTTATTTTGATTATATTATTATTTAAAATCTTCAATAAGCTATCTGGAACGCCATAGTTGAGTCGTGAGATTTTTGTGCCTTTCTTCATTAAAGTGAAGATGTGTGTGCAGCTGCTGAGTTCATTTCCTCTACAAATTAGATCTTGTGATGGTACCAAATTAGTATTCCATCGATGATATAACATAAGCCCTTCTACTGCAAAAAAATCATCTCCCTCCCTCAAATCTCCTCACTCCCACGTATGTAATTCTATTTTCCACAAAATAACCTCCCCCTCCCCCCTCCATTACTCAAGGACCCCCTATATATTAGAAAGACTATGTATATATTAGAAAAGTGGGGGAGCGGGGGGAGCAGGGGCGTAAAAGACAATATTGCCCCCCAACTGCCCAGGATAGAGGTCTAATTGATATGATTTGTATAAACTTATAATGACCTCAGGATGGAGGTCTATACAAAAGTCTTCGGCAAGAATTTGCTCAGAAGAAGGGTCTTTTATGCCCATCATATGTCACGGGCAGCTCTGGTTTGACACACAAGCCTGTCTTTGTGTCAACAGTCAAGATAGGACGTGATACTTTTCAAGGGGCTGAAGCCAGTACGAAGAAGCTGGCAGAGATTAGTGCTGCCAGAGTTGCTTATGACGTTTTTACGAGGGGTAAGAAACTAGTAAAATGGCCATGTCGTTTTATCCTATCTGAAAGTACAATCAACTTTGTTATCTATTAGTCCATTCATCAGCTTGTCGAAAATAAAGTTGACAGTCACAATTTACACTTCTGGGTAACATTATTGGAGGGGTAAATAGTCCATTGAGTACAACAAAAATAACAAGACACCAAGCATAAGACAAGTATCTAGCAAAGTTAGCATTATCTTGGCACATGGAACTCTTCAGAAAACTCAACATTATTACCTCAAATAATCACTTTATAAATTCATCTTGGTGTACAAAATTTGGCCTGGAATAACAAATGAAAGTTAATAAATCTATTTCTAGCCTACAAAATTTGGATTGCAACAACAAATGAGCATTTTTTTCAACCCCATGGCAGTTCAAGTTTGTCAATTAACATTACAACACATTCCACATTACAACACCTTCCGCATTACACACATTACAACACCTTCCAAACTTGTTATATTCAAATTTATCTTGGTTGTTATATTCAAATTTATCTTGGTTGTGATATCCTTGTTAATGTGGAAGGTGTTGTAATGTGAATTAGCAAACTTGAACTGCCGTGGGGTTGCAAAAATGCTTCCACATTACAATATTGCCCCAACCGCCCACTAACTCCACTAACTCAGTGGATGTAACCGCCAACCACCATGGGCAATTTGGTAATTTCATAATACTACTCTAGGAAATTACATTTTAGTTACTTGGTTAAATTCCTGCACCATCATCTTGCTTCTTTTGTTTTCCCATAAAAAATTATTTCTAAATTAGTTTCAACTAGACTGTTGGTTGGACCTTGATTATTTTCCAAACATAAAGAGTTTCGTATGTTCCAACTTTGAAGCTGAAAAAGTTTACTGACTTATGATTTATGTCATAACCTAATATTGATAAAGATCTGAAGCAGTTGATCTAGCAACCTTGTTGGAGAAAACACGCAGAGGTACACTTACTGGAACTCCACAAGTCAACTTGACAAAAGTGTTTCCTTTAAGCTTCTTGTTAAAAATTTTAATATTTTTGAACCTCCAAAACTTTGATCGAGTTAAAAGTTGATATTTGATGTACTTTACAATGCTTTCTTCAACTTAAAGATTCATGAGGTATGCTACTATAGATTCGCGTTAAGTTAATACCAACTCTAATGGTAGTCTTCAGAAAACAAGTGGATAGGTATTTTGTGATAGTATTTTTCTTTTTTCCTTTTGCAGATAAGTTGCACATGTGTAAGAACATACTGCAGCAATATACTTAAAAGCACAATCTTGGTTCTCCTATGTATATTTCTGAGGCAGAAAGCCCTCCCCATGCTCACCGCTTTTCGTCAAGAGTCTGTTTAGACGGAAAATCATATAAAGCAATTAGATCTTTCTCCAAACTGAAGGAAGCTGAACAAGAATATGCCATAGTCGCTTGTGAGATTTTGTCGGTGGATATGGTCAGGAGGTTAGTATATTAAATAACATGTAAATCTAGTATTACTTTGATTATTTTGCTTATGCTGCTGAGTGATAATAATTTGTATAAGCTTATAATGACCTCAAGATGGAGGTCTATACAAAAGTCTTCAGTAAGAATTTGCTCAGAAGAAGGGTTTTTTATGCCCATCATATGTCACGGGCAACTCTGGCTTGACCCACAAGCCTGTCTTTGTGTCAACAGTGAAGTTAGGACGTGATACTTTTCAAGGGGTTGAAGCCAGTACGAAGAAGATGGCAGAGATTAGTGCTGCCAGAGTTGCTTATGACGTTCTTACGAGGGGTAAGAAGCTAGTGGCCATGTCGTTTTATCCTATCTGAAAGTACAATCAACTTTGTTATCTATTAGTCCATTTCTCAGCTTGTCGAAAATAAAGTTGACAGTCACAATTTAAACTTTTGGATAACATTATTGCAGGGATAAATAGTCCATTGAGTACAAAAAAAACAACAAGACACCAAGCATAGGACAAGTATATAGCAAAGTCAGCATTATCTTAGCACATGAAACTCTTCAGAAAACACAACATTGTTACCTCAAATAATCACTTTATAAATTCATCTTGGTGTGCAAAATTTGGCCGGGAATAACAAATGAAAGTTAATAAATCTATTTCTAGCCTACAAAATTTGGATTGCAACAACAAATGAGCATTTTTGCAATCCCACGGCAGTTCAAGTTTGCCAGTTCACATTACAACACATTCCACATTACAATGTGGAATGCGTTGTAATGTGAACGGGCAAACTTTAAAGTTGACAGTCACAATTTAAACCTCTGGGTAACATTATTGCAAGGGTAAATAGTCCATTGAGTACAACAAAATTAACAAGACACCAAGCATAAGACAGGTATCTAGCACAGTCAGCATTATCTTAGCACATGGAACTCTTCAGAAAACTCAACATAGTTACCTCAAATAATCACTTTATAAATTCATCCTGGTGTACAAAATTTGGCCGGGAATAACAAATGAAAGTTAATAAATCTATTTCTAGCCTACAAAATTTGGATTGCAACAACAAATGAGCATTTTTGGAACCCCGCGACAGTTCCAGTTTGCCAGTTCGCATTACAACGCCTTCCACATTTGAAAGTTAATAAATCTATTTCTAGCCTACAAAATTTGGATTGCAACAACAAATGAGCATTTTTGGAACCCCGCGGCAGTTCAAGTTTGCCAGTTCGCATTACAACGCCTTACAATGTGGAAGGCATTGTAATGCGAACTGGCAAACTTGAACTGCCGTGGGGTTGCAAAAATGCTTCCATATTACAATATTGCCCCACAACCGCTCACTAACTCCACTAACTCAGTGGATGTAACCGCCAACCACCATGGGCAATTCAGTAATTTCATAATACTACTCTTTTCCAAACATAAAGAGTTCCGTATGTTCCAACTTTGAAGCTGGAAAAGTTTACTGACTTATGATTTATGTACATCAAAGAATAATCTAATATTGATAAAGATTCTAAGCAGTTGATCTAGCAACCTTGTTGGAGAACACATGGCAGAGGAACACATGCTGGAACTCCACAATTCAACTTCACAAAAGTGTCCCATTTAAGCTTCTTGTTAAAAATTTTAATATTTCTGAACCTCCAAAACTTTGATCGAGTTAAAAGTTGATATTTGATTTACTTTACAATGCTTTCTGAACTTAATGATTCATGAGGTATGCTACTATAGATTCGTGTTAAGTTAATACCAACTCCAATTGTAGCCTTCAGAAAACAAGTGGATAGATATTTTGTGGTAGTATTTTTGCTTTTTTTCCTTTCGCAGATGTGTAAGAACCTACTGCAGCAATATGCTCAAAACCACAATCTTGGTTCTCCTGTGTATATTTCTGAGGCAGAAAGCCCTCCCCATGCTCGTCGCTTTTCGTCAAAAGTCTGTTTAGACGGAAAATCATATAAAGCAATTGGATCTTTCTCCAAACTGAAGGAAGCTGAACAAGAATCTGTCGCATTCGCTTCTGAGATTTTGTCGGTGGATATGGTCAGGAGGTTCGTATATTAAATAACATGTAAATCTAGTATTACTCTGATTATTTTGCTTATGATGCTGATTGATAATGATTTGTATAAGCTTATAATGACCTCAGGATGGAGGTCTATACAAAAGTCTTCTGCAAGAATTTGATCAGGAGAAGGGTCTTTTATGCCCATCATATGTCACGGGCAGCTCTGGTTTGACCCACAAGCCTGTCTTTGTGTCAACAGTGAAGATAGGATGTGATACTTTTCTAAGGGCTGAAGCCAGTACGAAGAACCTGGCATAGATTAGTGCTGCCAGAGTTGCTTATGACGTTCTTGCGGGGGGTAAGAAACTAGTAAAATGGCCATGTCGTTTTATCCTATCTGAAAGTATAATCAACTTTGTTATCTATTAGTTGACAGCCATAATTTAAACTTCTGGGTAACATTATTGCAGGGGTAAACAGTCCATTGATTACAACAAAAATAACAAGACACCAAGCATAAGACAGGTATCTAGGAAAGTCAGCATTATCTTAGCACATGGAACTCTTTAGAAAACTCAACATTATTACCTCAAATAATCACTTTATAAATTCATCCTGGTGTACAAAATTTGGCCAGGAATAAAAAATGAAAGTTAATAAATCTGTTTCTAGCCTACAAAATTTGGATTGCAACAACAAATGCGCATTTTTACAACCCCACGGAAGTTCAAGTTTGTCAGTTCACATTACAACACATTCCACATTACAATGCTTCTAATGTGGAAGGTGTTGTAATATGAACTGGCAAAATTGAACTGCCGTGGGGTTGCAAAAATGCTTCCACATTACAATATTGCCCCCCAACCCCCCACTAACTCTACTAACTCAGTGGATGTAACCGCCAACCACCATGGGCAATTCGGTAATTTCATAATACTACACCAAAAAATTACATTTTAGTCCCTTGGTTAAATTCCTGCACCATCATCTTGCTTCTTTTGTTTTCCCATAAAAAATCATTTCTAAATTAGTTTCAACTAGACTGTTGGTTGGACCTTGATTCTTTTCCAAACATAAAGAGTTCCGTATGTTCCAACCTTGAAGCTGGATAAGTTTACTGACTTATGATTTATGTACATCAAAGAATAACCTAATATTGATAAAGATTTGATGTACATAAATCATAAGTCAGTAAACTTATCCAGCTTCAAAGTTGGAACATACGGAACTCTTTATGTTTCTAAAAGAATTAAGGTCCAACCAACAGTCTAGTTGAAACTAATTTAGAAGTGATTTTTTATGGGAAAACAAAAGAAGCAAGATGATGGTGCAGGAATTTAACCAAGGGACTAAAATGTAATTTCCTGGAGTAGTATTATGAAATTACCGAATTGTCCATGGTGGTTGGCGATTCCATCCACTGAGTTAGTGGAGTTAGTGGGCGGTTGGGGGATAATATTGTCTTTTACGCCCCCCCCCCCCCCCTCCTCCCACTTTTCTAATATATACATAGTCTTTCTAATATATACGGGGTCCTTGAGTAATGGAGGGGGGGGGGGAGGGGGGAGGTTATTTTGTGGAAAATAGAATTACATACGTGGGAGTGAGAGGATTTGAGGGAGGGAGATGAATTTTTTGTAGCAAAATGGCTCATGTTATATCATCGATGGAATACTAATTTGGTACCATCACAAGATCTAATTTATAGAGGAAATGAACTCAGCAGCTGCACATACATCTTCACTTTAGTGAAGAAAGGCACAAAAATCTCAAAACTCAACTATAGCGTTCCAAATAGCTTATTGAAGATTTTAAATAATAATATAATCAAAATAAAACCGAGAGTCAAGATTCCATAACCTTTATAACTCTTACCGGTGGAGGCCGGTGAAGAAGGAAGATTGAAGTGGTCGAAAGCAATACGAGCAACAGTATCTTCGGCCCCCTTTGCTGACCTGCACTGAACCGAAGTCTGAAACACCTCGCCATGTACTTTAACAGTGGCCGTGAAGGGCGTGTGATCGGGGCCGTCATTGACGATGGTGTATTCCGAAAACTCCTAGGCAGAGCTTGTTTAGCTTACTCATGTACATTTTTTATAACCAAACTCAGACCAACAAAAGAGTGAGAACAAGAGGGAGAAGAAGGAGAGATGCAGGAAACTTCAAATTTTTCTGAAAGCCCTATGCCTCTTACTTGCTTTACTTTCTCGCTGTCTGGCTTAAGGACAGACTAGACTGACTTTTTTGCTGGCTGGCATTCCTCGTCATCAATTCAGCCTTAGGCCAATCAGTAGTGGCTCGCATCGCGTGTACCATTGCCAGCTCCGCCATAAATTAGTGATGATAATAAATTATAATAGTGATCGCCGGTCCCATATGTATGTCGTTGGTATTGGTGTCGAGAGTTTTTTTTCAATCGATTCTGTTAGCTCATTTATTTTTTAAACTATGATTAACAACTAAATTATCAAAATTTTAATTAGTTGTCGAGGTCTTTTTTTTCTTAAAAATTTGATAAACGTAGTCTTCTTCTTAAAAGCATGTGATAACGAGATTTCAACGGCACATTGTAAGAAGACTTAGCGCCCATGCCAGCAACACAATATTATCAAATTTAAACTAGGTTGATTAACAACTACGTTTATCAAATTTTTAAAAAAACAAAAATACCTCGACGACTAATTAAAAATTAAATAATATAGTTGTTAATCATAGTTTAAAAAATAAATGAGCTAACATAATTGATTGGTGGAAAAAAAAAAACAAATAATACCTCAACACCAATACCAACAACATACATATATATGAGACTGGTGGTCATTATTATAATTTATAATTATCACTAATTTATAATATTTTTTATTTTTTATACAATGTAACATTATAGGTCATATTTAATTAATAAATATATTTATTAATTATTAAATTTTATTTATATTTATTTAGAAAAAATAATTAACATATTATAAATAATAATTTAAAATTTTAAAATAATAATCGATTAATATTAATATTAATTATATAATTAAACTTAATTATATTTAAAAATTTAAATAATAATTAATACATAATTAATTTAAAAATAAATTTTAAAAAAAATGAAATGGGGTGTGTCAGGCGAGTTGCCTGACACACTCACACCCATAAATGAAGACGAGTGTACAAACCCCGTCTTTAGAAAAGTCGGGATTTGTAGCCCCGTCTTTGCCCAATTTTAAAATTTGTGTCAAATGACACCAATTTTGAAATTTTTCTTTTTTTTTTTTTACATTTAATAAATAATTTTGCCAAAATAAATATCGTACAAACTCTGGTCCAATAATTCAAGTGTATTCATTGAATATCTCTTTTCGATAAATTATTTATAGTTGAATTTTAGGATTTATTTAGTGAGTTTGGAGATAATTCTTGCGTCCAACGGACTTGCGGACCGAGACATGAGAGTAGATAATTGAAAATTGACCATTCAAGACTATTTTATGTTCTCACAAAATACACATACGTTTTAACAGGACAAACACAAAGAGCATGCAACTTGGCCGATCACGCACGCCAAAAGTTTTCCACTCACAGGATTTTCTTTTTTGTTTTTTTTCAAGAGTGTGTATTTTTTTTTTATTATTATTATACATCTTGACTTTTAGTATTATTATTTCTCCTGTAAATATATATACATATATCTTTTAGATATCGTGAAATAAGATTGACCATTTTTCCAAAATAAAGTTTAATTTTTAAGAATATTGTCGGCATTCGCTTCGGGGATCAATTGCTTTTACGCATAATAGTACATAGGAGTATACAAAATTATAATTTTACAACTCTTTTTAAGAATTGGGAATATTACATGCATACTCATTTATCTATAGTCTGTTTACACCAATTATCTTATTTTTTGCGTAATTACAAGAATCACCTCTAACAACAAAAAATAATAATAATTTATGTAATGATATTGATAATTTTGGGTTGTATATGTGTAATTTAATTTCTAAAAATCATGGGTGATTTGTATAAACGATGTTAACGTTTCTTCTGGGTTGACGTGTAATTATGTAAAGAATTATCCCTTAAAAATTTCATATTGAATCTATATAAATCGAACCTTAATTTCAAAATTATTATTTGTTTTATGGGTGGAGTTTGGGCAGAGCTAGATGCTCACTCAAAGAGTATTATTCCTCTTCAGTTCATTGCCCTCACTCACCAGTCACCACCCTCATTTCAAATCAAAGAAAATTCTATGTGGGCCATTCTTAAAAGGTAAATAGGAAAGAAAAGCCATTTCATGTGGAGAACCTCTCCTTCTTTCAATTGTATTTTTTTATTCTAAAATTTATTACATATTTTATTTCGTTTTGTATGTATAAGTCACGTGTATAAAAATTATGTTATTAATTTTATTTAAAAAAATATATATCCACATTACTTATATATATAAAAATGAAATAAACTTGAAAATACAATAGATATTGCAATAGAAAATTCAATTCGTTCGCACTAATTCTACTTGTTTTTTTTTTTTATTTTTTTTTATTTTAAAGGTTTACAGCTAACCTCGTAGAGTCGACAACTACTATAAAATCTGTGGTGGGCTTTGAGTTGGAGACTGAACCAAGACAATCTCCTCGTCCTCTCTTTATCCTGTCCTTAAACCATTTCTTGATGATGAGTAAAGGTAGGAGTGTTCCGAAAAGCACAAGCTATGAATTCGGGAGTGAGTTAAGAAGAGGGCCATGGACCCTCGAAGAAGACAATCTTCTCATTCAGTACATAAGTTGCCACGGCGAAGGCCGCTGGAATTCCTTAGCCAAATTTGCAGGTACATACGATGTTGCTCAATCTATTTTCACATTCTTACACGTTCATGTGCGTCTGAAATTTGGAACCTCACCGCTTTTGTTGTCTAACAGGGCTGAAGAGAACAGGGAAAAGCTGCAGATTGAGGTGGTTGAACTATTTGAAGCCCGACATAAAGCGTGGAAACCTCACCCCGCATGAACAACTCACGATTCTTGAACTCCATTCCAAATGGGGAAACAGGTGATTCAAATGTCCGAAAATCAGTTTCATCGTCATGCGATTTTAATGCTGAAATACGTGAGTTTTGTGATTCCAGGTGGTCGAAGATCGCGCAGCATTTACCAGGGCGGACGGACAATGAAATCAAGAATTACTGGAGAACAAGGGTGCAGAAACAGGCCCGTCAGCTCAAGGTTGATTCCAACAGCAAGAAATTCCTCGAAGCAATTCGCACGTTTTGGATGCCAAGATTGATGGAGAAAATGGAGCAAGATTCATCCCTAACATCCTCGTCCTCTTCCTCAATCTCATCCATGGAAACACAAAATTTTACAGCCGCCCCTTCACCAGTTTCCAGCCAGGTTCCTCAGCCCGCATCAAAACCCGGCAACGGGGTAAACAGTTCAGACAGTAATTCCTCAGCGGAAATCTCAACGCTGCCTGAAATCCAATGTGAAAATTCAATTGAGGACAATTATTACTATGTCGGCAGTCCTAGCTACGACATGCAAGAACTGGAGGCGGCCCAAGACATTTCCCTGTCGGAATGCCATGTGGCTGAGATGGATTGGTTCTGGAACACTGATGAATTGTGGCAATTCCGGAAGCCTGGAGAAGTTGGTGTGTGTCTAGATAGACCTTAGAGTTTGAAATTGAACTGAACTGAAGTGGCCCTTGTTTTTGTAGTAGGGCCAAGAAAAAGGTGACTGAAACTCAAAGTCTAGTTCTATGATAATGCTTATGTTTTTGTTGGGTACTGATCTCTAAGTCATAAAATTCCATGTCTACTGTGAAATCAATCAGTTCCATGTAAAGGATATTGGCATGGTAGGTTTAGGGCTCATTATTTTCAAATCAACTTTTCCTTTATGAATTTTCTTTGTAGAATTAATAATAAACGAGCCCATATGTTTAAATTCTCTTACATTATATGATTCAGGACATAATGTGTAAGATTGATTACGAATCATATCGTGTAATTTTAGAAGACGGGTGTTTGTAGTTTGAATCTGTGTTCGGGTTTACGATCTATACCCTCAATATATATATAGTCAGAAATGAATCATTAGGAGTTGGCTTGCAAGAATGAAAGCATTTATTACAATTAGGGTGGTGTTGAGTTGGGGCTGACAACAGCTGGTGTCCTCATATCTATCTACTTACTACACACACGAGAAGAAGATGAAATGTTTAGTAATTAATTAGAATATTGACCAAAATAGTGGTAAAAGAATGGATAAAAGGTTTTGTCAATTTCATGGAAACAACGTTGAAGTGACAACATTAATGTGTTGTCTAATCATGTTGATATATGGCTACAAAAAAGAATTTGAACCGCAGACAGTTGTGACGACGGATAAATACAGCACCAGGTTTCATTTTGTATCTGGTGGACCGAATATGCTTTATTATTTCTTCTATTTTATGATTCTTTTCCTTTAGATATAGAATAGGGATAATTATATTTATTTACACTTCTAGGCGTATTAGGACTGTTCATATAAATTATTCATATATTTTTGGATAATTATACATGTATTTATTGAAAACGTTGTTTACACAAATTATCATTATTTTTTGAAAAATTACATACATCTAAAAATGTCAAAATCATTATACAAACTATAAAATATCAAATATATATATATATATACTTATGGAGTATCAATTATATTTATACTATATATAAACGTATGGACTGATAAGAGTTTGTTATCCATTATGAAACATAAATATTCCCTTACTTAAGTACTCATTCTAATAATAAATAAAAATTAATTATAAAGAAATAAAATTATCTCTCTCTATATATATAAAGAACATTATTAATTTAATTAGTAGTTCTAGACTACTTTTGGCTTTTGGAATGATAAATAGATCACTGGATTCATTTGGGTCTCAATTAAGAACGGTTATGGAACGGGATGCTATCCGTTGAAAGGAGCAGCGTTCCTAACAATTAGGAACGACTGTAAGCTGACCGTTCCAAACTTGGAACGATTTTTGGCATACAACGTGATTACCATTCCTAATTACCTTTGTATGTATGAATTTATAATTTGTGTATTTGGAACACCTTATTAATGGTTGGAACGGTCACATCAAGTGTAAGTCCCGGAATTTGGAACGATAATTAGAACATTGTTTGGACTAGTCAGCATATATTAGAGATACAATTTTGCACTGTTTCTGGAATACAAAGTGGAACGGTGTACTATAAATCTGGGATTAAAGTTAGGAATGGTCTTGGGAACACAAATAGACCTTCTTTCCTAAGTAATCTAGGAACGGATTTTGTACTCCTTTTTTAGAATACGCCATTGGAACGGTTATAGGTATTTTATTTAGAACGCAAACCGTACCACGAAATCATTGAATTTGGAATAACTTTAGGAACGGTCGTTCTCTAAGTTGGAATTCGATTTTATATGCTTTTAGGAATGACCGTGACCTAATTTGGATTGTTGTTTTATACGATCATAGGAACGGTCGCTTCATTAATCCGACCTATATTTGAAACGGTAACCACAATTTATATGCCCTCCATGACCATCTAAATTACCGTTCCTAAATAATGAATTATTAATTTTTTTATAATAATAATAACTATTATTAGAATATATATTACATTATTAATAATATTTTTAAATTTGGTTTTATAGTTATTATTTAAATATGAAAAAATGCATAATTTGGAAATAAAAATTATATTAAATATAAATATTATCCAATTTAACTACAAAAATATAAAAAAAAATTCATAAATCTACTCCGCGTCCCCCTCGTCCTGGTCCATATCGTCGTCGTCTGAAAGGGGGGTCTGTAGGAGACCGTGACGGGCCGGCGGCGGAGTTATTGGTCTGCAAGCTCTTCATCGTACCCATCATATCCACCATCATCTCCTCCAGCCGGACCATGCGATCCTCTAAGTTCGACGCTGGCGGTGGCGGTAGCGGTGGTGATGGTGAGGTAACAGTCTGGCTGAGACCGTGGGCCTCGGAACCAAAATTAAATACCCGGCCTTTATTTTTGCCCCCGACTGCAGTCAGCCACATCTCTTGCTCGGTCTGCGCCACCGAGCCCTCTGATTCGGCCGGACGATCCCCAAGATTGGCTGTGGCCTAAGACTGATGATCCTCCAGCAACTTTTGGAACGTCTCCTGCAAAAATAGTAAATTATTATTATTGTTATTTTCAAATATTAAATACAATAAGTTAGAAAATGTAGTTTCCAACTTACCGCCACCTCCGCTACCCTCAGACCGCTTCAGCCGCCGTCGGCCTTCTTCTTGTAACATCTGGAGAATAACTTCATCTGCTTCACTGGCTTATTTGGAATGATTTTTGGAAAGGTCGTATATATCCGTTCCAATTCTCGTGTTTTTTTGTAGTGCTTAGAGAATGAATAATATATCCAACTAAAAATTAAATATGTAAATAATATTTCTACGCAATTATTTTACTAGAACAAATTTTATGGAAAATTTTATTTATAGTGGCACATTAAAATTTAAAATAATTACACATGAATAATATATAAAATACTAATATAAACTTTCATCTATTTATATAGATAATAATGAATAAATATCGAAATTTAATTATGAATAAATATTTTCAATCTTACTAAATAACAAGTGCTGTTGAAAAATTTTAAAGCAGTGACTTCTGACTAATTGTTTTGTTTTAAAATAAAAAAAATTTGGTGAATACTAATTAACAACGGTTGCGCAATAGCTATTAGCCATTATTTTTGTAATTCAGGTGAAAGTATTTGCTATAGCTAAAAAATTATGGTGGCGAATAGTTCGGCTATAGGTAAAATGATATCAAATATTGATTAATTGTAGTCAAAACTTAAATTTTTGCGTTAATTTTTTCTAACCGTTGTAGATAGTATTAAATACTATGATTTTAATTAAACTGCAATGATTTATTGCATGGGAAATAATCGTTGTTTTTTTGGTAGTGTATTAAGTGTTAGACATGAACTTATAAAATCTTCGTGTAATATATGATTTAATATGCTTTCGCAAATGAGAGCCTGCAAATGAGAGCCTGTTGGCAAAATAAAATGCTATAACACTCAAGTTCTCAGGGAAAAGATGATTATTTTCCATTTCACTAGTGGTCTATTTATAGTGATGAGTTACAAGAGGATAACTATCACTGTTCCAAAAACCTCTCAACAAACTATCTAAAATCAATTCAAATAAAATCCTATGAAATCTGATTTAACAAACTAATCATAACAAATTTGTAGCAAAAAGAGCATTTATGTTTATCACTCCTCCTTGTTGTTTTTGCTACAAACTCCAATTTTCTCTCACAAAGCTTCAAATCTTGACTTTGGAGTCCTTTTGTTAAAATATCTGCTAGTTGGACATTTGTACTTGCGATAGGTACAAACGTCTCTGAAAAAGTCTGCACCATATAATTGAGCATATCACTTCACGACTAGCTTCGCTTTGTATTTGTTCACAACACCATGAGCATTGAGTAAGAGTCCATATTCTGCTTTAGGATATAGTTTGCTTCGTTTTTCATTTGGAACATGGGTAAAACATGAACCAACAAATATTTTCAAATTAAAAATAGAAGACTTAAAACCATATTAGACCTCAAAAGGTGTTTTTCTTTTAAAATCTTAGTTGGCAACCCGTTTAGCAAAAATACAGTTGTATTAACAGCATCTGCCCAAAATTTCTTTGGCACACTCTTCTCAAATAGTAGACATTGAGCCATATCCATAATTGTTCTATTTTTCCTCTTACTAGCCCCATTTTGCTTAGAGATGTAGGTTCCAATCCCTGCATCTCCATAAATATCAGTTTGAATGAGTTGAAACTTCTCAGTTGCTTCCCATGTTTTTCCAATTGAAAATGGTAGCTTGACCTGCTTGCCTAATTGACATATCTCACGCACAACAGTAGCTCCTTGCGTGAAAGGCATCCTCCTTACTATTTCATTTTTCTTATCCCAATCAAGGCAAAAGCTCTTGTTCTTCATTTTTATAGAAAATAATTCAGCACCAGAAGAGTCAGTAATAACACACATGTTATTGTTAAAGTTAACAGAATACCCATTTTCAAGTAATTGTCCTACGATCAACAAGTTTTTATTAATCTTGGGAACAACCATCACATCAGTGATTAATTTTATACCTGTTGAGCTGTCAATTGCAATGGTACATTTACCTTCAACCTCAATAAAGTGTCCATTGTCAATTCTGACTTTTGACATTACTGACTTGTCCAATTCTCTAAAAAGCGATCCATCAAAGGTCATGTGGTTAGTGCATCCACTATCAATTAACCAAACGTTGCTTGGAGTGTGGCTTGAAAAACAGGTTGCAACAAACAATTGATCCTCCTGCTGCTCTTGTTCCACTACTTGAGCTTGTTGCTTGTTTTTGCACACCTTCTCCATATAACCCATTTGACCACAGGATCTGTATTGGATATCAGGTCTATATCAACAATATTTTTCTAAATGTGAAGTTTTCTTACAGTGCGAGGAAAACTTTCTTTGTTGCCACTGTTTTGACCTTCCTTCCCCTTATTCTTTTTCCACTTTTGTTTCTTACTCTTCTCATATGCCTTAAATGCTTCCTCAACGGCTCTTTCGTTTCGATAAGCCCTTATTTGCTCTAGCGCTTGCAATGCATGGAGAAGTTCTGCTAGAGATATTGTTGACATATCTCTAGATTCTTCAAGGGAAGAGATTTTAAATTCAAATCTCTCTGGTAAGGTCACCAATAATTTTTCAACAACTCGACTATCAGGAAGATCTTCTCCCAATAGTCTCATTTTGTTGACTACTTTCAACAATCTGTCTGTGTAGTCCTTCAGTGGCTCTGTCTTGTTCATCTTTTGCATCTCAATTCCCTTTTCAGGTTCAAAACTTGCATTCGTTTCGTCCTGACATTTCCTTGATATTCTTGTTTCAAAAGATCCCATGCCTGTTTTGCAGTTTCACAGGTCATAATCTTTGTGAACGTATCTTCTGATACTGCTGAGTGAATACAGGTCTTAGCCTTATGCATCTTCTTCCGGTCCTCCTTATAATCTCTTATTTGAGCAATCGTTGGATCCTCAGGATGTGGTGAAATTACATCTATTTCCACAAACTCCCATAGTCCATGTGCTTCTAAATAAGACTCTATTTTCACAGCACATCCATGATAATTTTCTCCTATGAAAACTGGAGGAGCAGACAAGAAACTACTGCTTGCCATTGATGAAGGCTAGGTGTTTAGTTTTTTGGTGATAGGTTCCTCACTGATTTCACTCGCACAGGTCCCTTAAGAAAAGGGCTCAGATACCGTTTTGTTGGCAAAATAAAATGCTATAACACTCAAGTTTTCGGGGAAAAGATAATTATTTTTCATTTCACTAATGGCCTATTTATATTGATGAGTTACAAGAAGATAACTCTCACTGTTCCAAAAAACTCTCAACAAACTATCTAAAATCAATTCAAATAAAATCAAATAAAATCCTATGAAATCTGAGTTAACAAACTAATCATAACAAATTTGTAGCAAAAAGAGCATTTATGTTTATCAGAACCATTAATTATAACATTACTTCTCTTGTTAACTCCAAAAAGATGCTGCGAAAATTTCTACGTTTGGGCCGCAGTTTCTGTCTAGATAGTAATCAAGTGGAAGATGGGAAATTCTAGATCGAACCTGGCAAGTGCAATACATTTGTCATGTGATTGCTGTACAGTTCAGTGAAAGTGAGCAATCACATAGTAAGTGTACCACACTTGCTCTATGATTGGTTTGGTTCAACCAAACTTGATCTGGACAAGAATTTTTCATGGAAGATGAAGACATGATCGAATTCTACGGCGCCCAACGGTTGTTTTATATTTGATTTTACAAATAAATGTTGCTTCCCTACCCCTACCCTAGCTAGGTTGAAAATTAACACCAACAAACCAAACTCATATGCTTTGGGGTCGGAGATCAAGTTCGCTAGCCAATAGGATAGTCTGAATTGGTTGTTTTGGGGACTTGAGAAGAAAGAAGATCGTTGGCTCACTAAATAGTCGTCAACAAGAATCCTCTAATATTTAAGTCAATTGAAAGGAAAACTCGTAAGCAAGATAAAAGTAACAAATGACATGTTAAATATCCGTACTTGTACTGGCCCATGTGTCGTCATCCCAAACTTTCAAGTACATAGTCATTGAACAACCTTAATTCCAGTTCTCCAGGTCTGCTTGGATCGGGGCCGATCCAACCCGGGTGAGAAACACGAAGATTGTTGTACTAATTATTTTGCTTTTTTTAGGGGTATTTGATCATTTAGTGATGAGTCAGATATATCTCCATCATCCTATTTCTACGCATTAACAGGTTTTATGAATTCTATAAAGTGGCTAAATCGTGTACTATATATGTGTGTTAAAACGTTTATTTTATTTAATGTCAATCCATGAGATATTCCAACTTTGGTTTTCAACTTTATGTCCTAATAACCACTGATTAGCAATTTGAATGACAAGGCAAAAGTATGTGGCTCAAGTGGGCTTATCCGATGAATCAATTATACGATTGTTGACATTGCCTAAAAATGCAACCTACGATTTAAGGGCTAATTAACCGAAAATGGAAATGTGATTAGGTAATTTTATTCTCACGAAAGCTATAAAAAGGTGCACGTCAAATTAAACACGTAACAAGACACTTTTTCTAAATCATGGGTTGTCCATAAAAACATTCGAATATTAAGAATAGTTATTATTAGTACAAGATTAATGATTATTAGTCATGTAAGAGGGAATCATTTGAGCATTTTTACATAGTCACATCACTCAATTTCATTATCCTAATGGCTATGGGCATGTGCAGTTTTATGTGAAGATCCAACTTTCGAATAACACTTTCGGGTTTCGATCAAATCACTCTTTTAGAGAATCATCAAACGTCACGAGTAAATTGCGAATTCAGATAAAGATGTGTTTGGTTTCAATTTTTTTTTAAACATATATATATATATATATATATATTATCGCACTTTAAATCTGAAAAGTGTGTTTCTTCTTTTGATTTAAATTTTTTTTTTTTTTAAATGAAAATGATAAATATTATTTATTGAACTAAATCGGTTACAATCAATCATGTTGATTATCAATCTCTAACAGAGACAATTACAATAATTACACATTGATCAACAATATTACATAAATAAAATCTAAATAATCCTTTATTATAACAGTATACAAATAATCCTACCACACAGTAGACTATCATTCCACGTATTGATAAAAATTTAAACCCATAACCTCTAGAGTCATGGGTCTTCAACTTTGATTTTAAAACCTAAGGCTAATATTTCACCCTATTTTCAAAAATGCATTCTCTTGTTTATTTGAAAAGCCAACAAATTAGTTTCTTAAAAAATATAATCTCGAAAGTATTTTTGTTTTAAATTGAAAATAAATCAATACAAATAATTTCAAATAGAATAATTCGAATTTGAAAAATAGATTTGCAGGAAAGATTTCAAATGACTTCAAATTAAAGACTTGAGTCCATATTCATATGATAAATTATAGTGTAAAATGAAAATTCAAGAATTTGAAATTCTTGCAGGCTTGAACATTGAATTATAGTTCAGTGGATTTATTGCTATGAATTTGAAATCCTTAATTTCAATTTCAAACCCATCGATCCAAATACAACATAAAATATAAATGAGATACAAAATCTGGATGTATATCTGAAACTCGAATTACAGTAAACCTGTTTAATTACTTGTGTGATCGTCGGTAAGTAAACTGATAATTCGTATTTCTACAGGATAATATCGACAAACTATTTGCTCATCCGTCCGCATTACTTCCCTGCTTTACTGTAACTATCTCGCAAGGTAACAGTGCGATTAAATACAAGCTTTTCTGGAGATGAGTCCTTGTCAACCACAAAGTAGCCTGGAATAGATTCAAACCGGAATTTAGATCAAAATATGTGAATAAAGACCATATACTCCAATTTGGGGAAAAGAATCAAATTACATTGTCTGTGGCAAAATCTTTAATTCCATTATTAATTACTACAATGTTAAAATGGATTATTTCCATTGAAGAAAATTCGACTGCGTCGAAAAAATAGCAACTAGAATCACTATAATCAAGTGTTAATAGTTCAGAGCAATATATATGTGTGTATCATTTTTATCAGGGATAATTCGAGTTACACCCTGACGTATGGTTCGTTTACACAAACCATCCGTGTTTTAGATAATTACACATACAACCACTAATGTCGGCATCATTTAGGGCTGTCAAGGGTGGTTCTATAATTATGCAAAAAGTAGGGGTGGCTTGAGTAAACAAACCGTAGATCAGGAGTGTAAATGTAATTATCCTTTTTATTATAGAGATAGATTGGAGGGATAAGGAATTCACCTAGTCTTTCAAACTGAAATCCGTCTCCGATAGCAGCGTTTCTCAGTGAAGGTACAGCATATGCATCCTGTACGACGACTTTAGAGTGTGGGTTCAAATCACCAAGCCAATCATCAAGTTCTGCAGGGTTCTGTTGGCAATACAAACAATTGAGTTTCCTACATACTGAGAGCAAGTTTTGGGGCACATCAAGTAGAATGAAGAGGAAAAGATTCGAACCTCAGAGATGAAGAGTTTGTCAAATAACCGGACTTCGATCGTAAGTGGATTAACACCCGGTGAAGATTCTGAGACCCAGTGTAGAACCCCCTGAAGATCAGAATATTAAAGTAATGTAAGAAAATACAAGGATGGGAAAGTTGCAAAATCTTTACGGACAATGAATGCAAGATTTTGACTACCTTCGGTTTGGATTTCTTTAATGGGTCATACTCAGCACGGATTTCAAGAATAGTCTCGTTGTCAGCGCCTAAGATTACTTCTGTGCACTTAATAGGGAATGCATATCTATATCAGAGAAGCAGTGCATGTTAGTTTTACGCAAATTCTGCAAAATGCATGGAGAAGTAATTTGAAATTATAGGCACCTCAAGAGCACAGATTTGCCAGGAGCAAGTCCATAGTAATCTTTAGAATCTTTCATCCGAAAATCAGATTGCTCAATGTACACAACCTTAGAAAAGGGGACCTTGACAAAAGTCGGGAAGGGAAAACCATAATCAGCAATGAGAATTATAGTATTATAGCCCAAAAAAGTCGCATCACATCTAAAAATGATTCAAGCAACCACCACAGAAATCGCATGAAGTATTTGTATCAATAAACTCGGCTACTTCAAAATTCATATATAAGAACAAACAAAAGTAAATAAGGTTCAAAATTGTTGCAATCCAAATGCATTCACACCTTATAAAATGAGGATGCATCATCTGCTGGAGCATCAGGCCATTTCTTTGCATCAAGGTCCGTTATAGAGGCATCCATGTTTGTAATGACAACCTGAAAATACAGAAATCAGTGCAACATTATAATTCTATATGCAAAGTTCACATATGCTGCATGCTGATAAAGACAGGCAGCAAGTACAGAGGCTTATTTATATTTTTAATTCAAAATAAAAAAAATAACAATTTATATTTAATTAAAATATATAATGATAATAAGACAAGTCAAACTCTACGAGTTCGACTTCACAATTTTTTTTTTAATTTTTTTTTATATCGAAAGTCGAATTCACAAAATTCGACTTCGAATGATTGAAGTCGAATTTGGAGAAACTTCAATATTATTGAAGTCGAATCCAACAAAATTCTAACTTTTTAAATTCCTTAGTTCTGTTTGAATTCTATTATTTTAATAGAATTCATACTTTTTCTATTTTAATAATATAAAATGTAATCATTTATTACAATTACAAATTTAAATAATAATTAAATTCCTTAATAAATTTAATATTGACACCAAAAGAATTAGGATAATTACAATTATTAAAAATGACTGCCCGTCCCACGAGTGCGTCAGTGTCATTGGCATTCTGTATTGGCTCATTATCGGTATTAATATGCAACCGTTTTGATGATGTTGTAGCACTTGACTCCACATAATAAGCTTGTAGTTGGCTTGGTTGACTCATGACAAGGCCAAGGTCAACATGTTATAATAGGCCTATGGTTGACTCATGGAAAGGCCAAGGTCAAGATAACCTGTTATAATAAGCTTGTGATTGACTTGGTTGACTCATGACAAGGCCAAGGTCAAGTTAACCTGTTATAATAAGCATGTGGTTGGCTTGGTTGACTCGTGACAAGGCCAAGGTCAAGATAACCTATTATAATAAGCTTGTGGTTAGCTTGGTTGACTCATGACAAGGCCAAGGTCAAGATAACCTGTTATAATAAGCTTGTGGTTGGCTTGGTTGACTCATGACAAAGCCAAGGTCAAGATATCATGAGTCAATCAAGCCAACCACAAGCTTATTATGCACTAGTTGATCTAGACCTTGGCCTTGTCATGAGTCAACCAAGCCAACCACAAGCTTATTATAACATGTTATCTTCACCTTGGCCTTGTCATGAGTCAACCACAGGCTTATTATAACAGATTGATCTTGGCCTTGGCCTTGTCATGAGTCAACCAAGCCAACCGCAAACTTATTATAACAGGTTATCTTGACCTTGGCCTTTTCATGAGTCAACCAAGCCAACCACAAGCTTATTATAACAAGTTATCTTGACCTGGCCTATCACGAGTCAACCAAGCCAACCACAGGGTTATTATGGACATGTTGATCTTGACCTTGGCCTTGTCATGAGTCAACCAAGCCAACCACAAGCTTATTATGGACAGGTTGATCTTGACCTTGGCCTTGTCACGAGTCAACCAAGCCAACCACAAGCTTATTATGTGGAGTCAAGTGCTACAACATCATCAAATCGGTTGTATATTAATACCGATAATGATGATAATGATCAAAATGAGCCAATACAGAATGCCAACAGCACCGATGCACTCATGGGACGAGCAGTCATTTTTAATAATTGTAATTATTCTAATTTTTTTGGTGTCAATATTAAATTTATTAAGAAATTTAATTATTATTTAAATTTGTAATTGTAATAAATTAAAAAATTATTACATTTTATATTATTAAAATAAAGAAAATAAAATAGAAAAAGTATGAATTCTATTACAATAAATAGAATTCAAACAGAAGTATTAAGGAATTTAAAAGGTTAGAATTCTGTTGAAGTCGAATTCGTTGAATTCGACTTCAATAATAATGAAGTTTCTCCGAATTCGACTTCAATCGTTCGAAGTCGAATTTTGTGAATTCGACTTCGATATAAAATAAAATTTTAAAAAAAAAATTGTCAAGTCGAACTCGAGTTCGACTTCTCTTTTTATTATTATATATTTTAATTAAATATTAATTTTGTTTTTTTTTTAGTTTTGAATTAAAAATATAAATAAGCCCAAGTACAGACTATCTGCTCAAAAATGAAAGTCTATTGGGCATGGCACAGACCTTCAGTGGATTTAACACAACCATTGTACGAGCTGCTGTTTTGTTCAGTTCCTCCCTGATATGGTACTCTAGGCGGTCCAGACGTATCATACTACAGTCACTGCACCATAAAATCTAACAATCATCAGAGAACATAGAAAGAAGTATATTGTGAACATGAAGCTTAGAGTAACAGAAATCAAACCTTCTAGTTATTCCAATGCCTCGAACAAAGGCATTTATGGAAGTTGCAGTTACCCCTCTACGCCTCAATCCAGCAAGAGTCATAAGACGAGGATCATCCCAACCATCAACCCACTTTTCTGTTACAAGGCGATTTAACTGCAGGATTATGTAGCTAAGTGTCATTTTTTAATGACGAGGAGCACATGAAATTGAAACATTACTCCTGAGCTTCCCCAACTTCATCTCACCTTACGCTTTGACATCACCGTGTTCGTAATATTCAATCTGGAATATTCCCATACATAAGGTTGATAAAGGCCAAGCGCATCTAATAACCAGTAGTATGATGCTCGACGTGTTTCAAATTCAAGTGTGCACAGCTGCATAGAACAATTAACCTCAAATGATTCAGGATAATATTTCAACACTATACTCTCTTATGGCATGCACCAATACAAGTACCCAATCTTAGGAAACATAAATCAGGAGAAAAGCAGAAATCTTAATATTTGGTGATGTTTTGTAGAATAAAATGAAGAATCTTTGATCTTAGTTCTGGGGGAATGAAGACACTCACCCAAGACAACACCAAACATTGCCTTAGGCCTTACAAATTCAGAGGAAAGCTGTAAGAGATCATTATCAAAGAAAAGGAAAGCCTCTTTATCCTGAAAATCCTTTAACATTTAAAAGAAAAACTATATAGCGGAAAAAGACGTTCTCCAAAAAAGTTGAAAGAATATGTAATCAGAAACTACTTCAAATCGACGTACCGAATGAGTAACATTTTCAAGGGAGTCAACAATGCAATGAGCATAATCATAACTTGGATAGATGCACCATTTGTCTCCTGCGTGTGGATGAGCCGTGAACTGGAAATGGATAGTAAGAGAAGAATATCGGTTAACTCTATTGAGTTTGTAGGACATAGGCATTCATGTTCACACACTTACCTTGATGCGATAAGCAATGAGGTCATACATATTGAAATTATCACTCTGCATGTCCTGTTTCATCCGTAATGTTGCTTTGCCTTCTTCAATCATTCCCCGTTTCATGTCATCAAACAATTTTAGAGATTCTTCAATTGGTCTATCCCTCCAGGGACTGTTCATCTTCTTTTCTCTGTATTCTTTTATCTCATCAGGTGTCTGCATTAAACAGCAAAAACATTAAGTCACAAAACAAACAAAGAAATAACCAGCTGCCTGAAAAACTTATTTTCAACAGTTACCAACCACTTCCAATGCATTAGAACTAGTAACTAGCTCAAGAATGGCTCAGTTGACGTAAAATTTAACGATGAAACACAGGAGTTTATAAGAATCTGGTGAAGAAATTGATGTAAGTGTTTTGCAAGAACCAACCTGGTGATCAACATATGCATGACCTCGTCGTATAAGTTCCACTGCTAGCTCATAAAGGTCTTGGAAATAATTGCTGGTATAGGTGATCTAAAGAATTGCCACATATATTAGAAGCTGCACAATAAGCAATTAACCACTTTAGAAGAAAATTATACCTTAAAGGGCTCCCACCCCATCCATCCAACAATTTCTTCAATGTGATCAATATATTCTTTTTTCTCAGCTTCTGGGTTGGTATCATCAAACCTGTATATGAGAACTAATTTAAGACGACAAGGGAACTTAATCATCTTTGCCAGTTCAACAAAACAAGGCAAAAGATAGGTGGGGAAACTACACAACAAAAATTGTTCAAACTGATTCTAGCGAAAAGAATCATCATATGATCTTCTGAAGTCACTTTCATATGCATATCAATTGTTAAATTCTATAGGGAATCGGGGGCAATGATCCTCATTGACCAATTTTTCCTATTAAGCACAACAAACTGCCTTTCTGTCATCGGCCATTAAAAATTGAAGGAGATCTCCATTCCTCTTGGCTTTATTCATGCTATCTATATGCTTCTTCTAAATGGGCAGTTTACAAACCATCATCTCAAACAACTGATTCTGATGAAGTGCACTGTTACTCAGAACACATATGAAAGGGGAAAATATTATAACAGGATTCATAAAGTCCTAACTTACGGCATGAATAATATAAATCAGAACACCATTTCAGGAGGGGAGCTCTAAGAAGGACGGAATTATAGAAGCATTCCTAACCTCAGGTAGCAGCATCCACCTCTCTCTTTTGCCAGGCCAAAGTCCACAAACATAGCCTACAATTTGATGTACCAGATAATGAACAAGAACTAAAGCTCCACATACTTACAACCTCACAGATTAAATTATGGTATATAGTCACCTTGGCGTGACCAATATGCAGATATCCATTTGGTTCAGGAGGAAACCGGGTAAAAACTTTTCCTCTAGTGACCTTCAAGTGTTTATCAAGTATTTCCTTTGAATTGCAAGCCCTCAACACAGGACGATCACTGAAATATATTTCTGTATGAACCTGGAAATTAGCAGGCATAGATGAGAATCAATTGAAATTAATTTTTTCATGTATGGTAATAAGTGGCAAAGAAGGGCAGCATAATCAGTTGAAGCTTCTATTTTTAGCTTGAAACAAAAAGGCAATGTTGAAAATGTGTTTACATTGGAGACCAATGATAATAGCATCAGACAATATACCATCTAGATATTGTTAAGAGTAAATAAAACCTATGATAATCAGATCGGGACAAATGATACAACCCTGGCATGTCACAGCATTACATTGCAATACCCAATTCAAAATCAATCAATATATCACTAGAAATACATAAAATAAAATCCATGGTAGAGCATATAAAATATCGTTTTCATGTCAGATATTTCAAAAGGAGGTACTTGTATTTCAAGTCATGCACCTTTAGTGATGAAAAGGCTGCTCACAAACAAGTAGCATTTGTTCATGTCCCAAGTTATTCATCTCTAGGAGAGAAGAAACAACATGAAACATGAGAATATGTTCCAAAGGGCTAAGTGTTGGAGCGTTTCCATTTAAGGCGAGAACATGGACTTTGCTCAGGTCTGGACAAAAAGTTAAGGATGAGCTTTCAGTTGAATTTACTACAGACATCGACATATGCATAATTTTCCTTCATGATCCCTCATAGGGAGGACTAGCAATGAACACAACCAATCTTCTAAGATCAGTCGGTTAGCTTGAGAACCATGAGCCATCACACTTAGCATAGAGTTCCCACTAAAATTCATCTAATACTATAAATTGCATTTGAACTCTGATAAGGCATTAACATTTTATCTCGATGTGAGATGCAATCCAAACCCTTGAATGATGCAAAGAGCATATTCTCATTCGAACCTTTTTTTTTCCCATCTTTCAAAAAACTACAGACACCAGACAACTTTTAGCTTCAATCTCATCATATCATTGATTTAACGTTCCCCACAAAAATCTAAGAAATATAGATTTTCACATATAAATTAAAACTTGTCCAGTAATTCATACAACAGATACACAGAAGAGGAACAAATTAGTATGATCTACCTTAAAGTTATCCTCTGGTGAAGGAAATATTGAAAATGGATTAATTTCTTCTTCAGATGGTTTTGGTGGAGCTGTCTCTTCAATAATAACCTTATCCTGACAAATGAAAACACAGGTAAAAGACTATAGACCATACACTAAAATTTGTAAAATATGCATTCAGCTACAACACCAAAGAGCACAAAAACTGCAGTCATATAAATCTGGTAAAATTTGCCAACTAGAAGAGAGACCGAAAGACGTACAGCTACCAATTCTGAAGTAACTATAATAGCAGACCATCTGATTATGAGGAAAATTGAAGTCCAGATGAATTCATACAATAGTGCATTTAAAGAAAAAAAAAACTATATAACTCAATTCTCCTCACCTCTGTTTTTACAGGCTTCTCTTTTTTCTTTTTAGTTGGCTTCTCATTGTCTGCAGCCGTCCTTTCACCAAGTAGCTCATACAATTTTTTATCAATAACTTGCTGGTGCCAAAAAGTGAAATGAAGAGAAACATTCAATTCATTTTGCATCTCTTAAGGAGAGTGGGAAGCAGTTTATGCAGTGGCAATAAGTACCTTGACAATCTTTGGGTCCGCCCATGGCTGCTTCTTTCTCACATAACCAAACAGCTCACCCACTGTATCCAACATTGTTAATCAAAGAGAATCCTCATCATCATTAAAAAAAATAGGAAGAAAATCAAAAGAACCAGACATTTGATTGCATTTGAACTCTGATAAGGCATCAAAATTTTCAAAATGTCCACCGCAAATTACATAAAACCTACATCAATGAACAAAAGGCAAATGTTTATCAATTTCCTGTGTTTGTGAAGTATATTTATGTAGTATCCATGGTACAAGCCTTATAAGTTAATCAAGACAGCAAAGCCAAACAAAAGTCTAAATCACACATTTTAGGCATCAAGTCTTGAAGAAGTACGTCATGTCTACTTCAAGATTATTGTTAAAGGCTATCCTGCGATAGATATAACCGACTGCAGCTCTTTCTCCTCATATGGCAGAAAATGTCCATTATTTAACTAAAGCACCTGTTATTAAGCATAGTATGGAGGTCAAGAGATTATAATCAAGATCCATATCCACTACTGAATACTGCAACCTGCTGGACGCATGCTATTAGAAGGGCCCTTAGATAACATTGTTTGTTTGTTCCAATTTAGCAACCTGACATTCTGATCACGGTTAGGTGTGACCGTGCGGGATATCACCAAAAATGCCAAGAAGACCTACTAGATGAACCATTTCTTTACCTGAGCATGAAGAAAGAAGACAAAGACACAAGTAAAAAGTTTAGATATTCTTCTCCTTGAAATTTTTATCGGTCGCTCCTGGAACTGAGACATCAAGACCTAATGTGCAGGCCATGCAGCCATAAACAACATTATATTAAAGTAGGCAACATAAACAGATGATATCAATGTGACAGTGCTCAACAAAATATCTGCTAAGCAAGCTAATTACCTAAGCATAATAATACCAATGCCAGACCAGATGCATACATATCAACTCGGCAAGATCCTTAGTTTCCGCCCAGTTTATAAGTAGATTTATAAAGACAATATCTAATGAATTGCTATTAGTACTTATAACCAGAAATTTTGTTTTGGCCAAATTAAATGTCATCATCGAATCAAACTAATTAAAAACTTATATCCTTTTAACTCTTCTGTACCGTATGCAAATGTAAACCCACCGTTTGTTCGATAGCGCTGCTCCACAATCACAGCTTTGTTATCTTTAAAAATCTCATCAACTGCTTTTTCAATATCTTCCAGAGAAACCTCAATCCCTATTAACAAACCAAAAGAAATTAGTTTATAGGATTTTTTATACGAAGGCAGAGGGTATACAAAATTTCTGCATGGATGGAAAATAGCACCAGAAAGACATTTCTAAAATGCTGCAATAACCAAAATCTCAATCTAACTCAAAATATTCATTTCTTGAAAATACATCAGAAGCAGTAATCCTTGTGTCATACCAACACCACATGCAGCTTCAAAATCGACAACATTCAAGTTATCAGAGGCAGTAGCAGCAACAAACGAAAAGGCAGCTTCCAGTTGAGCAGGAGTCTTAATCTGTGCCAATAACAACTGATCATCAAAGCAGTTACAAGTTCGAAAAAGGAACACAATTGAAAAAGCAACTACGGGCATGAACGTATAGAAAATTAATTGAGATTCAAACCTTTAATGAAACAATATATTTCACCAATGTAGGTCGATGCACAAGAGCATTTGCAGGGAATTTTGTAGCGACCTACCAAGGAAAGAAGTATCATACTTCCATTCAACAATTCATGTGAGAAAACAAGCATCAGACCTGATTTAGTGTATACAGTATACTCAACTTAAAGATGTTTCAAATTTTAAGAATAATAAACAGCTATGCAACACTAAAAGATATCGTGCAGCCTACAATGGATGAATTGTAAGTTGCAACGAGAATGTCTTGGAACTATTTCCAGTATCAGATAAGTAACAATGAATAAGGTCTCTAGCTTTCTCTTTCCAAATAGCATAAAACAAACAAGAAAACAGATAAAGGGTAGAGTGAGGCACCAGACCACTCCAATTGAAGAGCGTATGACCAAACACAAGTATATTTGCAACAAAGAACCAACTTACTGTGTAAAGTAGATTTCCAACTGCCCGATCACAACCATCAGTTACTGCAGCCTGAAATACAGCATTCAAGATGAACTATGTAACAAGCAACTTCGACATTTACAAAGTCACATAATTTAGCATCACTTAATTGAATCAAAAGCTTCAATCCAATATCATGTTACATTGAAGACAAACTGCAAAATAATCAAAAAAAATTTAACAATGACAAGGTAAATGGAGAACCAATTGATTAGATTTTCCAATTTCACACTTAGGCAATTGATACCACCATTATAGATCTCCTAGTGATAAAACATAGAGAAAGTAGATTTACTGATCCAATCAGCGCCCTAGTCAATCCATAAGAGCATGCATGTACATGTCTTTTCAGATAAAGTTGGTTCCTGACTTCAATATGAAACAAAAAAGGGCAGAAGTTCAAACTCAAAAACTTGAAGAAATGCCTTAATACAGTTAAAACTCCTTATAACAACACCAGCTTGAGTTAGTGACCCAGAAAAACAAGCATAAGGCCAAGCTCCTAAAAAAAGCCACCTTTAAACCACAAAAGTTATTCTTTTAATATCTTTTATCGACTAATTTCCCTGATTTCCCCCAGTAGAATTATGCAAAATTATGGGATTACAAACCAAGAAAACACATGCACAAGAACAACGACAGAGAAATAAGTTAGTCAGCATAACATTTTACATTAACTTTTGAAATTCGATTTTACATTAACTTAATTGTATTGGAGAAAAATCTACAAAAACTCAATAGCAAAAACACAAAAGACTAGAAAATATCACATATCATCGACCAATTCATGCTCAAAAATCAAAATAAAATTTACCCAACTCTTTTTCTTTTTTCTTCATTTTTGGGTTCTAATTTCCCCAGCAATCCGTTAAAAAACAACAAACTTGAACAATAAATTAACAAAACCCCACATGCATTAAAAGTAAATCACAGAACATAACTACACAAACGAACATGCAACAAATACATACCTCGTGAATGACGGCGGTGAGATTAGCAGTGACCTTACTATTAGCAACCGTGTTCTTTGCAGTCCTTTCATCTAAACCAATCTTCAGAAACAAATCCAACGGCTGGTCGCCGCCACTCCCACTCTCACTCCCGTTCTTCCCCACCATCTTTTTCCTGTGCAATTAATTTTTACTTTACTGAAAATATAACCGAAAATATACAAGCAAAATTATTTATTACAGTGTAAGAAGAATGCGAGTGTTAATGGGTGAGAAACTAGTGGTAAAACCCTTGGGTCTAAAAATTGGGAGATTCTGCTGCTGAGAGTTCCCTTTTGGGACTAAGGTTTTAGGCTTGAGAATCAAATCGAGGGTCAGCAGAATAGGAAAGATCTTCCATATATCAGGGAGAAAATTGTAATTTTGGTTCCAAAATGTAGGATGATTTGTAATATCAGTCTCATACTTTTTGAAATAGTCAATATTAGTCTCATACTTTAAGAAAACGTTGTAAACTAATCCCACCATAATAATATTAATCCCACACTTTATAAAAGCGTTGCAAAATTAGTCCCACATTTTAGCAAAATATTACAAAATTAATTTTAAAGTTTGTCCAAAATATTGCAAAGTTAATCTCTAAAATTGCAATTTTTTCACAGCGGAACTAACTTTGCAATATCTTTCAAAATTTAGAACTAATATTGATTATTCCAAAAAATATAGGACTAATATTACAAATTATTGTATACTTTGGAACCAAAATTACAATTTTTTCTATACCAGGAATTCAAACAGATATTCATTCTTTAGCGTGGAAGAAGATATGGGCCATGCCGCCATGGAGAGAAGAGATGGGCCTACTGTTTGATTTGAAACCCCTTTGACGTTTTGGGTCGATTCGTCATGCTCGGCCCGTAAAACCAGTCCTCCAATTAAATACTCACCTCCGTATAAAATCTTTGTGGAACGAGAAAAATTTCACGCTTTAAAATATATTATAAATAAAAATAAATTAATAAATCATATTTTCAAAGAAAGGAGAAAAAAATAAAAGACAATCAATTTAAGGCATTATTGACAAAAAAGAGGAATTTATGTAATGTGTTTAAATGACGTGGAGTCACTTTTACAAAAAGAAAAAGTAACTATAATTAATTTTAAAAATTATGTAGTTACGGGGTATAATTATCATATTTAGAACTTAATTTAGCGGTGTCACTAGACAGGAAGGTAAATTGCTCTATTTTAAAAAATCCAAGAAGATAGATTGATCCATTTTAAAAATAAAGGAAGATAAATAACTATTTTATTTTTCATGGAAAGATAATTTATTCATTTACAATATCACACGAGGGTTGCTTACAATTCTCCGTAAGATGTTCATGATGTATATCCATTGAACTTGATATCAAATAATAAAATAAAAAATTACATGTTAAGGGCAAATTTGGCATCTAATTGTTATACTTCAACCAATTAAATGTTACATTTCGAATATAGTACAGATATCGATTTATCAATATAAACAAGTAAAAACAATATTATCATAAATAATTTGGTCTCATATAATCATATATTTATTTACTATACAAAAAAGTAAATAATCCTTGATAGATTTTTTGAGCAAATATATGTATGTTTATACATATTTTTATTAAAAATATATTAGTTTGATACTAGACACTTTAATATAAAATATAATCTCATTAACTAATTTAAATATATTCTCATTTCACACCAAAACCTATATAAAATTAAAAATACATATTTTTCCACTAAAAATTGAAAATGAAAACACAACAAACAGACTTTTCAACTTATAATTAAAAGAAGCATTTTTGTGTAGCTTTTAAATTGCATTTTCGGTGTTCAATCGAAATTGGCTTAATAGTGTAGAAATGCACATATGTTATTCTATAATATTAGAGTAAGAATTATGAAAACAGTTTCATATATAATTACCTCAAAATAATGCTTCCAAAGTAATGGAAAATACTTATCAGAATTACATGATCAAAGATCATACTCTATCGCATTCAAGATTTCAACTTGATTCGGATTGAGGTTGACGGTGATTTAACGATCCTGCTAAACTTTTCTATCCGGTATCCTGTCCTATAAAGAGGGCCAATCTTCCCGTAATCCTAAAACTGGAATAAGTGATTGGGTTGGTCTACAATACAAATTTTTAGGTTTGTTGAAGTGGTTCCCAATTAGAATTTTTCGATGTCTAAGTTGGATTCAGGTTATAAGGTACACTACAATTTCAAACACTATAAATCACCACAATTTAAAAACCATAGTAAATCAATACTATCTATTACGTCAAACAAAATAAATGAAAAAATTTAAATTCTGATCATAATTAATCAACATTTGCTATAATTTTACCAATGGCCAAAACATGTGTCACAGTTTTTAGTCGTAGTAAATGTTGTAGCCTCAGTTACAGAAACAACGACTAATAGCCGTTGCGCAGTTGTGGTTATATCATATCCTCCACGATGTTTATTTTGAATCATGATAATGAATCATAACAAAGAATCATATTTCTTCTAGTAGTAATCGCGATCACATAACTATATCTCACAATATGAATCAATGCACACATTCCAAATGGGGGCAACCCTTATTTATAGGGCAATTGTTCAGGATCGTATATAAAACTTGTTTGGAGCCCTTAGATGGAGAGAGCATAAATGACTATCATTTCAGTTTGGTGGGTCAGTCAGGTCGAATTTGGTTACGTCTGACCCAGGTATAAATGCTAAAATCTTTATCCTATTTGATAATTATAGTCGTTTTCAGAAATAAATGGATCTTTTAGAGAGTTTTTACCAAATAACCTCATCACAACCATGTAAGAAATCTCCTCGTATAATGTACTTGAGAATAGTACTTTCAAATAACAAAGAATACTTTCTGAAAAGTACACCAATAGTAAGTCTGCAGTTTTTTAAAGATTCAATTCTAGGATCGGTCGACCATCCTAACACTAGAAAAAAATTAATATTTAACCACCGTTAATTGTCATAGTTAAAAATAAATAGCCGTAGTGAATAGTCATTCACCACAGTTATCGATCGTGGTATTTACGAGTGTGGCTAAAACATTTGCCACAACTAAAAGCCATGACAAAAATATTTACAATGGCTCATAACCATGGCAAAAAGAATTTTCATGATAGATAATATAGATTTTTACAACGATTTTTGTTTAATCATAGTGAATAATAATTATTTACAACAATTTAAGTCCGTAACCAATAAGTTTATAATCAATAGTAAAATTTCTTCTATTTCAAGGAGAGGAGCACTGTTTCATTTGCGACAAAGATTATTCGTACTGATTAGATAGGAAGAGGATGTAATGAAGATGCAATTATGTAAGTTGGGTGTAACGTGGAGTGGAAGGTCATAATTCATGATGCAGGCATGCAAGAAAGCAGCATTTCCAGTTATTATCTCTTCTTCAAGACTTCAATCGTATAGGTTTTTTATGCACTAATCAAAATAGAGAATTTTATCCTAAGATCATTATCATACTGTAATAATATAAAATCAATCAAACATGTAGGGGTCGTTTACTTTTATAGTTAAAAAGAAATGATGGATAGAGCCCGATTGCATAAATGATTCAATGGGATAATTTGAAAAAAAATATATCCCTTGTTTACTTTTTCTTTTAGTGGTGTGATTTATTAATCGTAAAATGGGGATTATTTACATTATTTGACAAATATTGTGAATTTAGTATCAAATTTCAAAAATGCCCTTTCGTTGACACAAGAAATAATCAACATTGAATTACAACAAGAATTAAGAGTGTAATCCAATATTAATTATTTTTGTCGTCCTATAATTATTTCGTATTGTATGTATAACTATTGTTTAGTCAATAAGAATTTTTTTATTAACATAATTGATATATAAAACCTAAAACATGTATTTATTTATAATGTGCATCACATATAGTCAATCCTAAAATCTCTTTGGTGATCAAACTATATATTTCGTATTGTATAATTAATTAAGTCAAAACCTTTTTTTTTTAAAAAACATAAAAAGTCAATTTTTTAGCATTGGGACGTTAATGCTCTAACTCTAAGTGCCTAAAATTTAATAATCAATTTCAAATAAATTAATTATTTGAAGAGTTGAAAACAAAAGTCTAGATTAATTCATAGTCACCATTATTAAGAAAACTCTTGTATTAATCCAATGTTAATTATTTGTATGTGTGTAATTTCATGTCTCAAATGGGGGCAAAATTGTAAAAGCAACAATGAACTGAAATTTGTGCCGCGCAAGATAACTTATAACCTCGCGTTGTGATAAGTTATCCGGGTGTATCTTGATGTGAATGGATTGGACCCTTATCCAATCTTAACCCAAGAAGTAAACGTCAATAAAAATGTTGTTTACTTTTCGGGATGAGAGAAATGGTGGATTGGGCCCGTCGGCATAAAAATGAAGAATAGGATAAACACACAAATTTTATCATGTGAAGTAAATGTTAGTTTCGGTGACTGATTTGTAAATTCTTTTTATGGGATGTATTTTACATTATAGGATAATTTATGAGTATTACATGTTAATTACCGAAAATAACTTTATGGTCATACACTATTGATTTTGGACAGTTCATTCATTAGCTTTTAATTAACTCAAAAAAATTACATCAAAATTATTGAATGTTGACGTATTAATTTTTTGTACTTGGGGAAGTTAAAATAATTGGAATCAATTTAAATTACTCTTAAAAACTATTGATTAATATGTTATTATTTGAAATCAACATTAAATAGTTCCCAGAATATAATCGAATTAAAACTTAAAAATTAATTTCAATTCCCAGAATATTTTTGAAGAGTTAAATAATTATCTTAAGAATTATTGATTCCAATTAAAATTATTTTGGTTGTACTTTGCTTGTAAAAAAATTATTAATTGTGTTAAAACTTTATTCCCTATTGGTGGAGAAGAATTACGCAGGCCTTGTCCAGGCCCAATGAGTGAAGCCCAGGAACAACAAAGACCATGGTTGGACCCAGGATCCGAGCAACCCACTTGGTGAAGTGCAAGCTCCCGCGTCCCCACCTGATTCAAGAGAAAAACAAGCTTAGGGATGTAGGGCCAATCATATTTGGCCCAAATTCGCCTGCATGCCCTGTTAGCCCAGAGCAGTGGCTACGAGGGCTGCCAGCGCGATCAAGGAGGGTCCATGTCAATTGCTAGTATAGCGAGGTAAACAAATTCCAAGAAGGACGCTAGGCGGAACAACCCCCCTTATCCACCAGACTCAGCCGAGGTTCAAGGAGGAGTTATCCACTATCCTTCTTCCCGAGGATCAAGGAATCCTCACTCTAGCATCTTCTAAGAGTCCTAATTTTACTAGACTTCAACCCAAGAAAACTCTTTTGTCTATAAATATCCCGTCTTCACCCTTAGTGGGTAATAAATTTATACTTTTTACACGCTACACGAACGTTTCATGCTACACCTAACATAATTTCATTACTCACGTTTATTGTGTTTCTAATTTATCTTTTTCTAGCAAATTACTAACTTGAGCGTCTGAGTGCTTACGCTTGTTTTGCAGATCCTCGTTCCTTGCATCAATCTAGCGTTCGGTTCCAGATTTTCGGCCCAAATTCATCCTTTTGATTGAGCAGATTTTGCTCACATCACCTATGTACAAAAAAAATTAAATTGTCGTGTAAAAAATTTCAATCGAGTTAAAATTAATTCTAGCACAATCATCAATCAAACCTGTTAATTCTCAAAATGCAACCGAGTTAAATAATTTCCCAGAATGCAACCAATTTAAATAATTTCCCATAATACAACCAAGTTAAACTAGAAATTATTAAAAAAATATAACATGTTGATTAATTCTTTAAAAAAATACAAAAATAATTTTATATTAATTAATATATATAATCTTGTCAAAAGATAGGGACAAAAACGTAAAAAATGTTGAGGAGCCAAAAATGGACTGCATAGGATAAGTGAATCTTGGCCCCCCAACCTTAATGAATAATATGAAATAATACCGAACTTTTGTGGGCTGAATGGATAAAGTCAGGTCGTCATTCATTAAAAGTAAATGAAAGATTTTACTGGATTTGCCCTGATATTAGTGAATATCCGTGCCAATCCAGTAAATGGCCCCTAACAATAATAATGTTGATGGGAATATAAAACCAAAAATAAAAATAAAAAACAATAGATAAGTTGAGTATGGTTGGATCTAAAAAATGGACAAACTCTGATGAATAGCTAGTAATATATAGAAGCTCAAACTCTCCCCCGCGATGTCGGGGCCGAGATATTCTTGTACATTACCCCTTGTTGTACTGAATACGATGAATGAGTAGTGAGCAAAATTGAAAAATATCCTGGTCTCTGTCAGAAGAAAATGAAATTCTGGACAGAGACAATGTGGATTGGAGGGGTGGGTCAAGTAACATGACACTGCTCACGAATGATTGAAAAATCCAGCAGAGGATATAGAGATGTTACTTGCAAGTTCTGTTCTCTACTCTAATCCACGTGGGATGCTTTTACCATCATGCTACGAATTTTCTCCCCTGCTTTTGGATGATAATTGTATTATGTGGTCCTTTAATTTGGGACTAATTAAAAGGATCATGTATAATTTTATACTAATATATAAATAAAAGACACTTTTAATTTATAAACGATAATTTATGATATTACTATGCTAATTTTTTGTTGTGTTAATAATATTTTTATGTTGATTTTTTTTCTTTTTTATTTAGATGTGATGTGTTGGTTTATATCTTTTATTTTCATTTATAATATATTTAAAGCGTGAAAGACTATATATACATAATATATTAACAGGGATAACATGCCACAACGATAAGTTAAGTGAAATAGATTCAAGAACATGGGTTTTCTTTTTTCTCATTTTGTTTTTTTGGTTATTTAGGAAAAAAGATTATGATACCAAAAATGCCTTTGGTTGACTAACTTAATGTAAAATGCTATTTAATTATAAAAAAAAATGTAAAATGCTATTTAATTTCTATAGAGTGGTATTAATTTGTTTGGGTTTTATGTGCGCACAAGGTCAAATAAGTCTGGACAATTTATCAAAAAATTTAAACAGTAGTTATTGTTTCTAAAAAATATATTGTAATGGAATCAATTAGAAATGTTACATAAAGAGAAGGAAGTTAAAAGTAAGTATAAGTTGAGAGAGCGAGAGAATTGGAAATTAAAAAAAAAAGAATAAAATGAAAGACAAAAAATACTTGATCTTTTCTATTGGTTGCGACTATATTATGGTTATTTATCACTTTATGCATACTAGTGGGTGTGGCACATTCAAATAGGTATGCAATTAATTTAGAACTTAAATAATATAATTGTTATTTTCTCAAATCTGTATTTTAGTTAAATAAATAAATACTAGTAAAAATATATAAAAATTGTGGAAAATTATTGAGAGAAGAGTGGGAGAAGAGTGAGGGAGAGAGAGAGAGGGAGAATTGGACGTTGAGAAAAAGAGAAATTTTGTTGAAATAATTTAAAAAATAAAAAAGTAGCAGATCAAAAAATTAAGACATCAAAATAGGTGCTCTTCAATTATAATAATGTATAGATAACATGTGTATGTGAAGTTTATTTATATGATAAGAGTTCGTCACTCTCATTTTGCCCCAAATATATAGCATATTTATAAAAGACTGAAAATTTACATCTTTTTTTACGTGAATTCATTTCCCACCGACTTTATCCAAGGACCAGCACGAAATAAGGACCGTGGATACATGGACGTATAGTAGGATCCTCCTTTATCATTTAATAATTGTACAATGGCTCGAAACCTATAAGTAAGACAAATGTTGAATCATATATAAGAATATTATCTTTCTCTGCTTATTAAATGATTTTGATTGAGATATGACCATTCGATCAAATGAGTATACCAAATTGATAGAAAATAATCTCAATCAGAAGTGAATATAAGAAAATATGAATTTAAAAAGAGGATTCATATTGTACATTAATCATATATATTAATCTTTTATTAATTCTTGCTAGGTATCTTGTTATATAATTAGGCAAGATCAGTTGGCACTAAACTTTAGTGATCTAACTAATTGTTGCCACTATCTCTACGTGGCTCTCAAAAGTTGTATAGTAGGTACATGCGGGTGTATTCATGAAATGGTGCCAACATCATATTCATATATATATTACACCGATGTAAGAGCTAAAGAGATCCTTTCACCAGACACGGAACAGAAAAAAAGGGCATCTGTCTGTTCTCTGACCAGACTGATTTCAAGTGCTCTATGAGCACCAAATGGCTAGCTACCATCATACTATGTTTCTTGGGACATCATTATCATACTCCTACACCAGAAATGTGTCGGACTACCTATGTATCTGGTCTTTTCTTTTACAATTATAGTTATGATTATATTTTATAAATATCATGCTGATGGAAGCGTATCAGATCTTCACCTATGATGTCTCAAATGCGGAATTAAAAGCTATCTATATAGCAGCCCGGAGAATGGATCAACTTAATCTTGAAGCAGTTATCTTTGAATCCGATTCTATAACCCCCATCCAGTGGATTAAAAATCTTGAAGCAGAGGTGGACAGAACTGCAATGCAAGATGTGTCGGCAATTTGAAAAATGTGTGAAAACAGAAGGATATGGGACTTTAGGAAAATACCTCGCTTGTGTAATAGTTTAGCACATGGTATCCCCAAATGGGCGAATGGTGCAAACTGGGATGAACCTATACCCCCCCAATGCTCCCCAAAGATGTATTTTTTGACCGAGGATGTTCACCCTTGGAAAACTCTAATTCGTGAATGGAAGTTACCACATATATAAAAAAAAAAAAAAAAAAAACTTGTTGAGAATAATGACTCTGAAGAATGACACATCAATTCCCGCTCCATTTGATGGTAGGCATGTCACGTCAAATATTCTGTCAATCTGGTGAAGCATACAATTTTTGCGGACGTAAAGTCAGTGGCAAGTACTTAATTACAGTATACATGGGCTTTTTGTGTCGGGGGTTTTCTGCCCTGGTCAATTTGTACCTCGTGTCACCACAAAACATGCAGTATTCAAACTCACTATCGTTCTTTTCAGTATAACATGTAACCATTTTTGCACGCATCAATCTTCTTTACAAGTAAATTCAAGTCTCTTATCATCTTTTTTTGTATTGTAGTAAGCGCGGGGGGAGGGGATCGTCGAGTAATAGGTCACCAGCCCACTGGAACACCTCATCGTAGCATCTTTAGGACATGTTGTACTAGGTCTTGATGTTCACTAGTTGGGCAACCGCCGACAACTAGGATTGATCGGGGACACTGTACAACGACTTATCAGTCGCATGCACTACATCAAAAATCGGTCTGATAAGTTGGATACATCATAGTCGTATGAACTAGGGCTCGCCTCGCTGCCATCTGGAGGAAAGGAGCTGGCACTTGGGGATCGCTCGGCATGCAACGAAAAAAACTGTGGTCCAATAGCATCATAAACCATCATCTGGTCTCAATTCATCTGTTGGTAATCATTTGAGTGCGCCATCGTGTTAGGTGCAACAGGAGTTGGCTAGGGGACTGGTGTAGGCAAATCATCATAGTACTCCGTCACTGGTGTCTCACTATGGGCAGTCCAATTATGGTATCCTTCACAAACCCTTTCATACATAAGTACGACATAACCTCATCTGTCATTTTGAGCTTAATTATGATTCTTGCACTTACGATAGGGCCACCTAATTTTCTCGTGGTCTTAAATGCATTATTGGTCCCGTAACTTATGTAATTTGGCGTTTTTATACTTTAACTTTCTAGGGTGGTATTTTGGTCCTGTATCTTTTTAATTTTCGCGATTTCAGTCCTTTTTTCACCAGTGCTCACCCTTCTGGCTGATAGAGGTGAACTCCGACAAATAAAATGATTGAAATCACGAAAGTTAAAAAGATCCAGGACCAAAATGTCACTCTAAAAAATTAAAAGACGAAAACGCTAAATGACCTAAGTTACGGGACCAAAAATATATTTAATCCATTTCTCATGGTTCATGTGTACATGTTGATCCTTAGTCCAATTTACAAAATTCTGAACACCATACTCAAACTTCTGCCTAATTCCTATATTCTCTGACAGATTCTTCTCATAGATTTGCCTCCTCAATTGTTTTAACACTTTTACCTAATTATATATAAACATCTATATATATATATTAATTATAAGCACCTCAAGAATTAAAATAATGTCATAATTTATATATATATATAAACAAGAACAATATCATAGTTTCGGTGGTTTTATTATTACCTAGACAACGATGCACCTCCTCCAACTCAATTTTTCAGACAAAATGTCCAATCACAATTTTTAGACTGCGTGAATTCGATATTAATGTATTTTTAATAATTAATACCAATATAAAAAAAAAACTTGAAAGTAGATATATAGATAGAACTTTGAGAGCTTTTATAGTTACGATACAAGAGAATGGGAATACAAATGAGATGGTGCTTTCCAATTCATAGAGCCATTTGTGACGAATGTTCCGACGGAATTAGAGACAACATAAAGTCGTTATAACATAGCCGTTAAAGTTATCTCTGATGTCATTTGTCAGTTATAGCCGTTATATCATAGCCGTGTAAGTTTTTAGCGGAAGTAAATTGTTAAAAATCTATCTTAAATTATTGACCTCCGTTGAATTTTCTGACACACATCCGCAAGAACGTTGGATTCTAGTCTTGCCGTTGCAATTGACACTATCGTAAAAATAATCGTAAATTGTCGACAGATGTAATCATCCCAAATCTCATCTCAAATATTTGACCAAAATAAATTCCGACGATTGGTGATGGACTCTTCTTCCAGACTGCTTTTCCGATGTGTTTGGGATTTTTTTTTTTTCCCAATGGTTGTCGCAAGCCCCTTCCATCTATCGATGGACTTTCGTTTAAAACTTTCATTGTTTAAAACTTCATTGTCGATAAAATCGTTGCAAATATCGATTGAATCCCGCCATTGCAAAAATCATCATAGTAAATGATTTTTTATAGTGAAGATTTTTATAGTGAAGATTCGTTAATCAAACATTAATTGGCTATAAAGACAGTTGGTTTTACAGTATGTATGATCGAATTAAATGTGTAGATATTAATCATTAAAGTCGCGATGTATATTTCTTCATAAAAATGTAAATACCATGATTCTGAATGTTTGCAAAAAAAAGCTTGTTCAACAATGATGAAGATGGAAATTGGGAAAAATTCAAAATACAAGTAAAGGAAGCAGCTATCAAAGCATTCCCTAAGAAGGATGAGACCAAGTCATACATTAATTTCAAAAAACCAAAAAAGAAAGCAAGGAGGGGAACTACAAGTAACCTTTATAAAGCGTTAATACATATCACTTTACCCTCTTTATATTTCAAAAATAAAAACAAAATATTTACTTAATCGCTAGTTCACAAAAATTGACCATGATTTACAAATGTCACCCGTACGTCTAAAACAAAGAGGGAGAGAGAGAGAGAAAAAGGGATAATTACACTCCCCTTTCTTGAGATTTGGTATAATTATATGTAGACCTCATGTGGTTTGAAAAATTACATGAAGTACTCATGAGGTTTGCTTCTATCTAACAAATAGGTCCCCCCGTTAGTTAAAATTCACCGAATTTGTTGATATTAACAAATGAACTGAATGAAAATCAATATTTATCCTCGATTGACTTATTACTGACTTAATGCAGGCCAAACAATCTTTTATGACTAAATTACCCTTATAACGGTGAAGATATACCTCATCTCATGTATTAACGTATAGCGATATATGAGGGTAATTTGGTCATAAAAAGATTCGTTTGACCTGCAATAAGTCAGTAATAAGACAACCGATGGCAAATATCACTTTTAATTCAATTTTTTTTGTTTTGCCAATATCAACAACTTTGAAGAATTTTGATTAACGGATGGACGTATTTGTTAGACAAAAGCAAACCTCAAGAGTACTAAACGTAATTTTTTAAATTACAGAGGGTTTACGTGTAATTACATCAAACCTCAGGAGAGGGCGTGTAATTATCCAAAAAAAAAAAAAACCCACCTCGATTCCATACCCACCACCCTATATTAACATTATTAGATGATGCAATTGTGCCAAAAAAATAATAAACTATATTATTAGACGACAATCCTTCAATTTACTTAATTGCATTAAAAGTATTTGACTAAAAAATGGTTAGAATTTATCGATATTCGAATAATTCTTAGTTGATTATAAAAGTTATCTCTTATGTTATGTTAAATCTATGTATAAAAATGAAAATATTTATTTAAAAAATATATTTATTATTAATGTATTTTGCACCGGCATGCACTAAATCAAAACCCACAGCAAAAAATCAACACAATTTATGCTGTTAATTAAATATGTAAAAAAATGTATTTATTCTCGCGCATTTAACTAACTCTTTATTACGATTTTCTTGTTTATACAACACGACAAGAAAAATAAGGATCTTATCATTATTAAACTCGAGATAGAAATGAAAAAGATTATCCGGTGTCCTATAATATGGTGGGTGGGGTGGATCTTATCCAGATCAAATGTCGTCGAACCAAATCAATCACATCTTAAATAGTTGTATATCACGTTTACCATATGAATGGAGATTTTAATTACACGCTAATTATCCAACAAATATTTTACATTTGCAATATAATTAATTCAAATTTGACCGAACCCAATCTGAATTAAAATTTCCCAATATATCGCCTCTTTTCCATGGGAGAGCCAATGTCTCAACCAGATTTCCGGGCGGCTGCCACCAAATTTCGTATTATTGAGTTTCACTTTCACTCTCTACAAACTTATTAATCACTCCCTCCTTTCACTCACTTTCTCTCTCTCTCTCTCTCTACCCTCTCTCTCTCCCACACACACACTCAATTGAAGATCCTTTGCATAGGCTTTCGGTGCGTAAATTCAATCACTGTCATTCTTTTCCTCAATCACTTGACACAAACAAAACGTCAATCTCAATGTTCCTTCTCTCCCAAACAACCCCGACGTACTTTTCTTCCGGCCATTCCTAAAAGCAAAAGCTCATTCTCATTCCCAGATAAACACTATTTATCTTTCCTTTTCCCCTCTTTTTGACTTGTGGTTAATTTTCTTGAACTCTGTCACCCAATCTATATATTCTCTTTCTTGGTTGTTCAATTCTTGCAACATTGGAGCACGATGGCAGTTGATGTGTGTTCAGACATTTCAAGTCCAGTGGTCAGTCCAAGAATCTCGTTTTCTCACGACCTCAAAGAACTCGACATTGTTCCAGTAGAATCCCCCCATTCCCCGACAGATGCATTCATCGACTTCGATTTCTGCATTGACCACATCCCCTCCCGAGAAATTTCCTCGGCGGATGAGCTCTTCGCCGACGGCAAAATCCTGCCCGGAGAGATCAAGAAAATCGCCCCACCAAAACAAACCCGCCAACCCGACCCGATTTCACCCCGGAAACCCGCTAACGACAGCACGAAGAAAAAGAGGTTGGTCGAGTTCTTGTCCACCAGCTTCGACGACGCGGATGAAGAACAGGAGAAGCCGTCGGCGAAACCATTCTGGCAATTCAGAAGGAGCAGCAGCGTCAACTGTGACAACGGCAGGGGAAACGGGTTGCTCCGGACCTTACAGTTTCTGACCCGGAGCAACTCGACGGGTTCGGTTCCTAACCCGAAACCATCTGGGTTTCCTAAAACCATCCAGAAACAGCATTCACTGAAAGAAGCTTCGACAAATCGATCAAACACTACGGTTCCGTCGTATTACCAATACTGTCCGTATAATACGGCGAAGCCTTGTCTGAGGAAGACCGGCAGCAGATCGTACGGCGACGGAGTTAGAATTAGTCCAGTTTTGAACATTCCTCCCACTTACATTACCAAAGGTACTGTAAGTTTGTTCGGGATTGGATCCTTGTTCTGTAGTAAAAAATCCAAGAAGAAGAGAAAATAATTCTTCAAATTACATTTATATATATATATATATTATATGTTCATCTTTCTGTACAGTTAATTGATAGTTTTGCTTATGTTCTTCACCCTGTTGAATTATAATTATTCTCTGAAGAAATTTGAACCTGGAATTATAATTCCTGCTTAATACATTTGTCAAATCAAAAATTACAAAAACTGCGAATAGGGTCTGTCAGCTAGTTACAGAAACTGCGATAGAGTTGGTCAAAAGAGCAGCAGTTCGGCCCAGTTGAAATTTGAAAACGGATTAACTTTTTAGTCGGTTCCCAAAAAATAAATAAATAGGTTTTGAATTTTTTTTTTGTTTCTGTTTTTGAAGTATTTGGTGAAGTGGAATAATTGGATGTATGGCTGGCATTTTGAATTCTTTTTGAGGTTAGTTGGAAATTTGTTGGTTGGGATGAGAATGCTTAAATTCAGGTCAGTTTTGTTCTATAGCAGCAGATGAGGACAGGGGTTGAATTGGATCCAAGGAAATATTCTTAGAATATGTATGAATTAATGATTGAAATGTCCATCTTAAGACACTTTACAAACTGCCCTTTACAACAATGAACATGCCTTAGATCTTGAATCTGTAAGAAAAAAGATATATATAATTCTATTAGGTCCGTTTTCTTTTTATTATTAAATCGTATACGTAAAATAATACATCCGAATAAAGTGTTTATGTTGCATTGTAAAGGTTCTAATCTACGAGCCCAGCTCAGTATTAATTATTATTTGGGTTGAATAACTGAACCCACCTAAATAGGTGGATAAAATTATTCAACTCAAACAGCCTAAGTAAACATACGCATAATTAATATGTGGCTTTTTTTAGGGTTAATTACACTTAGACCCTTCTAAAAATGCAACATTATATTTTCCCCCAAAAAGTTTCAAAATTACATTTACATTCCTTTTGAAAATTCACTGTTTACACATGACCCCCTTTCATTGGGATTTTGACGAAAAATACTGGCATTAGCAAACAAAATTACATACATTTTTAATTTATCCTAATTTAACATATCATGTAATAATTTTGTACTTGTAAGGAAAAAAAAATGTTAACTCACTCTCTGTATATACATTGATTTTATCCCCTTACAAGTACAAAAACATTCATAAAAATGTTAAATGAGGGGCAAAATTGAAAATATAAGTAATTTTTTTTGTTGACATAAATATTTTTCGTCTAAACTCTAACGGAAGGGGGTCAGGTGTTAACAGAGAATTTTTGGAAGGGGTGTAAGTATAATTTTAAATTTTTTTTAAAAAAAAGTATAATTTCATATTTTTAAAGAGGGTCTAATTGTAATAAATCTTTTTTTTTTTTTGAATTCTGTCACCAAAATAACTCATCTCACAAAATGAACTAGTCTTAATTAATAAATAATAATACTAAGTTTGTTGCCAATTCTGCAATAACAGTTGGTCCCACTTGTTTAAAAAGGACACTCCTTTCCTTCCTAATAATTGCAAAAGCATATAAAGTTATCAATTTGCATTAAGAATACTAATTAAGAGAGGCAGAGAGCTATTAAATTAGAGAAAGTAGTGTTTGTAACATTAATTAAGGCATCCAATGCAACTGATTAAGTTCAAATCAAACCACCATGATGCTGACTACTCAATTATGATTTGTATTAGCGCTTTTGGCACACTCGATGTGTGCGTTTGAATTTTTAAAAATAAAATTATAAAATTTTCGTGCAAATTTAAGATTTTCTTAAGAATTTATGATGAACGAATGAAAAATAATCTAAAATAATATAACGAAAAGAAAGAAAAATAAATCGGAGAGAGAAAAAAGAGAAAAAGATAGTTTTTAAGGTGCTCGGGCTTTATTAATAGCATAGAATAACAGCATATATATTTAATAAGAACTAGGGGTATGTGGCACACTCGATGTGTGTGCAAAAATATTTAGTTAGTTTTTTTTTCGTAAATAAAACAAAATAAATATTCAAATGAGAGATTAAATAAATATTAAGACAAAACAATAATATAAAAATAATTGAGATAAAAATATATAATTTTGAAAGAGAAAATTTTGAAGTGGGAGAACGAAAAATGAAAATAGCTAACACTAAATATTCACAAAGGTAATTTTATAGTTGGAGATAGTGGATTGGGGGTTTTGAAGAGTGGATGGATGGGAAGTTAATAAATAAATTAATAAATTAAGTTAAAAATTGAAATTGACATGCCAAAATAATTGAGACACCAATTCACCCCTCTTCAATTATATATAGTATAGATAGATAATTAGTATTCTTTTACTCTATTTAGATTGTATAATGGAAATTAGTTAAAATTATGGGATAATCGTTTGCTGATTTTTTTTGAATTGGAAGCGATGAATTTTATTAATCGAAAGTAAAGTTATTACATTTAGTTCTGTCGGCTATCAATATCGAATAAAGATAACTACAAACAATCAAATCAATAATATCACATAAACCAACACCTAGGTATTACAACAACAAATCATACCTACTATACATAAGAAATTACATCAACCACGCAGGGATGCGAACCCATGATCTCTAGGATCATGGGACGTCAACTTTGTCAATTAAATTAGGCGTCCTCGACGATAAGCGTTTGTTGCTATTCATAAAATTATAGCTATTAGTTGATGTGCGATTTATATTCTTTGTACATTTGGCAAAAATAAATATCAAAATCGTAGTTAGCATATTTCCTTATAAATTATAACCTATATATATATATATATATTTCTTTATGCATCATATTGTTAGTTTACGATCAATTATGTTCTTTCAAATCAATAGATGATAGTGATAATAAATGTTTAACCACCTAAATTTAAAAGGATTCGAAATTATGATCTCATTTTAACCAAATATGCAATTATATGCCCTTAGAACACTTACGATCAAGGAGAACATTCGTATTTGAACTTAAGCTACACGAATGTTGCTGCCCATGACCTCGAGGTCATTGGGCTAATTATCATCTCACTTTGTGGGTAAATTACGACAAATTTTGTTGAGTTTGGCATAATTACAAGTGATCCCTTGTTTTTTTTTTTGTAGAATTATCAATGCATCTTGATTTTAGTGGTCGTCCAGCAACTAGTCCATTATGTTAGTTTTTGTTAGATTTTCATCCATTTTTGTGATAAACTGACTAATGGTACAAAAATAATACTACACTAAAATATAATAATAGACGGTACGAAAATAGTATTACACTAGAATATAATACAAGCCTTTCTTTTTCTCTCCTCCCCCTTTCTCTTTCTCCTGGCGAAGTATATATAGATGTAGGACATTCATTACTGCATTGGTAAGGGGCTTGAATTGTACTACCATGTCTCTTTGAATTTGGACTTCTTTTTTGGCTTCATACGTTATCCTCTTGAACTTGGACTATTTTTTAAGTTTTATTCATTGGAGACAATTATGCCACTTACCATATACATTTAATTACGTAATAATGAAAATACTATTATATACATACTATTTTTGAGAAATGTCGACCTTTCCTATTTTATGTTATTTTTCCCTCATCAGCAGCCCCCCAATTCCTGAATATCCTTAGATTTTTAGAAATTGAATCGGATTACGGGCTCTTTTACAAACCTGTTCTATTATGCTCTTCAAGGAAGCTTGTTTTGCATCTTTTTTGTACGTCTCAAGGAAGCCTTAACTTCGGGGCATTTTTCTTGTAAGCCACAAGGAAGCCTTAGCTTCGGGGCCTTTTTTTTTTCCTCCTCAAGGAAGCGTTAGATTCAGGGTATTTCTTTTGTACGCCTCACAGAAGCCTTAGATTCGAGGCATTTCTTTTTGCCGCCTCAATAAAGCCTTAGCTTCGGGGCATTTCTCTTGTACGCCTCAATTAAGTCTTAGCTTCGGGGCTTTTCTCTTGTTTGCCTCAAATAAGCCTTTATAAGTATCTTTGATTTTTATTTAGTTTATTACTCTATATTCGGGGGCGTGTTTGTTGTGACGATCATTCGACACGATATGTTATTTTCCTAATTATCATATCAACAAATGCTCTAGTTTGACTTTTTGATAATTTAATTATGGAAATATATATATATATATATATATATATATATAAAATGACAGTCAAAGACAGGTCATCGCACACAATGAAAGAGTCGGGCCAATCTCCATACCATCTCCCTTTAAAAATAAAAGTAAATTTTTTATTATGTATCGTCTTGCTATGTTGGCGCACCCATCATGACAAAGGTCATTTATACAACCATTTTAATATTCTAACCTCATCTATTCTCTCCCCTTTTCACAAATAAATTTAAGACATCGTAATTGGAAAATCAGCTGGGGATCAAATGTAAGGAAAATTTTCTTAAAATCTTGTGCTCTTCCACATAGTCAAATTTGGCGTGATCTTCCTCAAAATATGCCTCGCATACAACATAAATTCAAAATTAGATAAAATCATATATTTAATCAACATAAATCACTAATCAATCAATCGAGAAATGGTTTTTTTTTTTTTTTTAATTCTTGATGTTATCATGACATGTACAATGCAAACAACAATATCATACATTTAGCAGCAGCATTGTTTTAATTGCAATAAATTTTATATGCAAAGTATTGTGTAGATGTGACAATCAAGAACAAATGTCACACTTGCTCAAATATAATGGTGTAAACAAATTTTGGTGCGTACACACAAAAGACGGTTATAACTATTAATTCTTATAATTATTATTCCAATGAGGGGCGGGTTAAAATTTACAAGTAAAAAAATTCACGGTCTCTTAATGACAAATTTATCCATTATTTAAAAATGAAAATTTATGAAAATTTACATTTACATAATCATAAATTTTAAAAAAAAAATTATAATCAACTTTTATATCTAAGCTTATATATTTGTCTTGGGAGGCTTGAATAAAAAGTTACTAAATAAAATAATAAACAACTAATTTAAAAAATTGAATAATGAACATTAAAAAATCGACATAAACAATAAATTTCTTCCGATCAATTTGTACGTTCTTTTGGGCTTCAAAAAAATAATTAATCTGAAACTAAAATTTATTTTGTCTAATAAATTAAACAGAATTACAAAACTAACAAAGAAAAAAATTGATCAAAAATCAAAATATATAAATTGAAAAGCAATAATAGATAACATAAAAGTAACAAAAATTTTGAAAAAAAAAAAATTATAACATGGTATTGTTCGTATGGTTCTAACTAATCAAGAGAAATTAAAACTGTAGATGTTGAAAAATATTATTTTTAAACAAGTTAATTTGAATTATTATTATTAATTTTTTTAATAGATAAGACAAGTTTAGACCTAAAACTTGATAGGCTATACCGCTATAATAGCTCTACTTCGGAGCCAAGCCCTGTCGGCCGCTAAGGCTCGACAGGGCCTGGCTCCGCTCCGGCGCATACGTGTATTCTACCATTAGAAAGAAAGAACACATTAGAAAATAGGGTTTAATTAATTTTTTGTCCTGTATCTTTTGCATTTTAACATTTAGTCTTTTATCTTTCTAGGGTAGCAAATAAGTCCTGTAACTTTTTAATTTTTCACAATTTTGATCATTCAGTCACTGGAGTTTGGAAATATTGTCGGGATTTTTTTATAAATTTGGGGCTTTTCTTCTCATTGGTCAAATCCTGCCAGCATGGAACAATATTTTCATCCTATATCTTTTATATTTTGGCATTTTAGTCCTCTATATTTCTAGATCAGCAAATAAGTCCTGTAACTTTTAATTTTTCATGATTTTGGTCCATTAAATTGACCAATGGGAAGAAAAACCCCAAATTAAAATTTTTTTCCGGCCAACACTTGCAAACTCCGGCAACGAAAGGATTAAAATTGCGAAAAATTAAAAAGTTACAGGACCTATTTACTACTCTAGAAAGATAAATGACTAAAATACCAAGATACAAAAAATACAGGACGAAACTTCTATTTAATCCTTATAAAATATATAGTCAGCAAATTACCTGCAAGAATGTAAAGATGTGTAGAAAATTGTCCATTTCGACATTAATACCTGACGTGATCATCGATCAACGAGGTACTTCATCCCTCTTGATGTTATGTCAAGAGAATGAACATTAATAGGGGCTGTGATAAAATATTTGAGCTTAAATAAACAGTTTGTGCTGGGTAAAAAAAAAAAGAAGAAGTTCTCAACATTTATTTAACGTAAGATGCTTGAATCCTCACGAAATTTGTATATACCAATTTATGTTTTTCGGGATTTTCCACCATATTTCTCAAACTCAAAAGAAAATTTGTTGAGTATAGACGGCGCTAATTTGATGGTACAAAAATAATACTACACTAAAATATAATAATAGATGGTACAATAATAATATTACACTAGAATATAATACAAGTCTTTCTTTTTCTCTCCTCCCCCCTTCTCTTTCTCCTAGCGAAGTATATATAAATGTAGGATATTCACTGCTGCATTGATAAGGGGCTTGAATTGTGCTGCCATGTCTCCTTGAATCTGGACTCCTGTTTTAGCTTTATACGTTATCCTCTTGAACTTAGACTACTTTCTAAAGTTTTATTCATTAGAGACAATTATGCCACTTACCATATACATTTAATTACGTAATAATAAAAAATACCATTATATACATACCGTTTTTGGAAAATATCAACATTTCCTATTTTATGTTATTTTTCCCCCATCACTGATCAAAATACTGTTGTAAACAATTATTTTCTATTTTTTTAAAAAAAAATTTACAAAGTAAGTGGAACTTTTTTTTTTCTTTTTACAAATTTTCAAGAGAATTTTCATTTCTTTTTTTAAATGTTTTTTTAAAAAAAATAAAAATATACAAAATGCCCAAAGTCGACAATCACAGACTTATCATATGAATTTTATCAAACATCAAAAATGTTATTAATTTTTTAAATAACAAGGAATATTTAAAATTATATCAAATTTTAGAAAAGAGGCAAATATTGAGCTGAGCCCAATGGAAGCCGAATAGCCCATCGTCAGGCCCACGTACGTACTTAACTATCTTTCATAATCAACTCCTGATCACTTTTGATGACCAGAAATTTGAATTAATATGGAATAATAGAACCGCTACATTTAATTTTATTCTATTCTTATTTTATTATAATTTAATATTAACTAAAACAAGACGAGGAATTAAATTAAATATTTAATTAAGTGTTTGGGCAAGTAATAACATTGTTAATTTATCATTACCTCACCTCTGGTCCTGATTTTGGTCAACTTTGACTGTCCCGCCCGCCTGTAAGTAAGCCACATTAATTTTTATTAGTACGTCGATTATAATGATCTCATAAAATTTAATTATTAACAATTATAATAACTAAATAACTATTAATAACATAAAATAATAATTTATATCCGACTCATAACTATTATTTTAAAAAATAAACCAGTATAAAAAATATCACGGATTAATCAAATAAAAATTCAAAGAATTTTAAAAATTAAATAAAATGCATAAGAGCATTTTGGTCAGTTCACGGACAAAATGGATGAAAATAATTTATTTATTAGACGGTTACAAACCTCGGGGGGGGGGGGGATATTTATAATTTTTCAAACAACGAGAAATATTTGTAATTATGCCAAACCTCAAGAGAAGTAGATGTAATTTACCCTATTTATTAAGTGAATCCATTGCGTAGGTCTACTTTAATAACATGTGTTAATTAGATTCAATTGTTTGATATTAATAATTAGTATATAATTATTATAGTTGTTATCGTTATTTCTTACATAATATTTAAATAGACTAACAAACTATTAGAGCAAACCAAAAAATTATTCTTTTAATAGAATTCGAAATCATCATCTCATGATCATGAAATATAAATTTCATCAATTAAATCAAACCTCATTTGTGCATGCCACCTTGCTTTTCCCCCCAAATTACTATTTCGATATATCTCAAATTGACTAAACGAAAATATAAAAATTGATGACAAGTCAAAAAATACAGCTTCAAAATTCTTCCCTCCAAATTTTGATTAGATTGTTTCTGTTAACAAATTTTGAGATATCAATTCACAAGTTATGTACGTGGCGTTTTTTTGGCTTTTAATTATTTCTAAACTATTTTTCTTATTTATTAGATTCAACATATTTAAGTCAGGTTGCTTGTTCCTCAAACTTTTTCGACCACATCTCATTTAATCAAATACTCAAAATAAAAAATCTAAACCCGACTAAAACTTTATCTTTTTTCGCCCCACTGAGATGAAATGTCAAGTAATCACACCCTTTAACTAGTATGGTTCAATTGCCAATGAGATCTAGCTTAATTACAAAGCTAGACCCCATGATTTTGAAATCATGTGTTTAAACCCACTAACGTGTGAAATGCTATTTTACTTTAATAGTAAGTATCATTTTACGTCAAGAGTATTTGTTGAGTAAATATAAATATTAGTTACCGATGATTCCTTGCACGAGTGGTAAAATTGAGGTCCCACAGCTAAAAGGTCGTGAGTTCGAATACTACGAATGCAGGGTGTTATTTAATTTATAGGATACTCGTATTATTCCTTTATTGATTGCTTTAGAAACATTATCATATAACAACAATGTTGGTATTTATAAACTAAACAACACCCTACATTTGTAATACTCGAACCCACGAGGTCGTGGGACCTCAATCTCACCACTCGGGCAAGAGATCATCGTACCTCAAATTTTCCTCTTGATTCTTGAAATATACTTCATAGGGTCAATCATTATTGTTATTAACAACAAATTTGGCATCCCGAACAAATATATTAAAGCATATTTACGTCTTAATAATAATAGGTGGTGCAGTCCAATTAAAATTACACAATGGATAGATAAACATGATTTGCAAGAATAACTTCTCTCTGATCACCAAATCTCTGCTTGCTTGAAACTCTTTAATACCAAAACAAATGCGTAGAAGCACGAAATGTATAGGAAAAGGGTCAAAACGTGCAGACATGATGAATGTCCTAGATTGGTGAATATCTCCCAATCCCAAGATTTAAAGCCATGGAGCTTGTCGAGAAACAATCACTATCATCTATGTATGAAAATGCCAATGCTCAAAGCAATAACAGATGAGCGTCATCACCTTAAACAATGAGTTTGTGTGGAAATATCAGTTCTTGTAACCTCAGTGCAATCAAGGTGAGCCCACGAGGTGGTCCGATCAAACGGGCATCAACGATATGGCAGCACGATTTCTCTTCTCGTTTCTGATCTTGATTTCAGAAACAAGATGACACAGGATCAACCGAAACTGGATTAAAAGTGTTTCTTCACTCTCTCTAGCTATTTCAATATCTAAATCACAGGCCATCATTCTCAGTAAAGCAGAACAGTTCAAGGATCAGAAAGCAGGAAATACTTTATCGGCACCAGAAAGAACAATTGCACCAGTCACTAAACGTTTAAGAGAGTTTCCGAGCGTTTTTGTTCCATTGGAAAATGCTTCAAATTTAAGTTTGAAGATTGATGAAAATGACTCAAGTCACTGGATTCTCATCCAAAACAGATGCAAGACGGAGAAGCAGCGGAAATGAGTTCAGGAGAAGGGCGAATCCTGATCGACAAAGCGACATTACAAAAGCACAAACTAGTTGCATATCCTAATCTCAGTTGCAAAAGCCATAAATCAAATCAAGGGAGAAGAGACAAATGTATATGCTTTGCACAGAAGATAATACTACCAGTTTCAATCATCAGTGTTCTGATGACTGAAAACAGAGATGTCCCGTAACCAAACATGTTGCAGAAATCACTTTCAGCAAATTTCAGAGAAATCGTGTGGTAGACCAACGGCCTTCAACTTAACGACCAAAATCAGCACAAGAAGAATTGCACAAATTGAGGTCATCACCGGTATATAGCCAAGAAACGCAAGTTCGCAGAGGGCCACAAAGCAGATAATGAGCAGAAGAACAATGGGGTCTAATCAATAGTAAAAACACTAAGAACTGCTGTTAGTTAGGAAAAAGAATCATGAACTTGGATATCAAGAAGCATAGTGTTCAGTAGCAAAAGAAGAAAGAAAACCTCCCACCAACTTTTCCACTATGTTAACTTTATTCCCATGAACTAAAACATATATATGAACAATTATAATCAGGAAAGAAAACAAAAATTAGCATTCCCCAAGCACCTAAGCCTTTTCTTGTACACCACAGTTTACCAGAGGCATTTCAACACTTCCCTGAAATTCCAAATTCACAATGCTGGTGCAATGTGCCACTAGCTCAGTCCATCCTTCACAATTAACCATTTCTCAAAAGCAAAAAGAAGGCTGCTTTCAACTCTTCCACAGAAACTGCAAATTAAACCATCAATTCAAAACTTAGCTTCCGGGGAACAAAGATTATAGCACCGGCATTGAAGAGATAGCAACAAATATGATAAATCAAGAGAGAAAAGTTCACCTTTCTTGTCATGGAGCAGCTTCATTAACTTTGTACATATCTGCTGTAACTTCTGTCAGCCACAATCCTGGAAATAGGGTCTGCCGGAAATCCAAGAAAGAAACAAGAGGAGAATCAATGGGGGCAGTGATTTACACAAATCAAAAGGATGAAATAAAACCCGAATCTCAGATTGAGGGAATGTAATTGCAAATAGGAATTTGGTTTAATCAGGATTAGACTTTTCGAATGCTTACATCTAATTGTTTCTGAACAATCTTAGCTCTCTTCTTCGGTCTGCGCGGCGGCCTGTGAGCAACCATGGCGAAGAAATCCTCTTCGATTTCTCTTTTTGAAAGTGGCACCGAAAACTTGGCCCGTTCCCTTTTTTCCCCACTCGCCGCCATCCCGCTGCCTTCACTCCTATGCATCGGCGGCTTGTGGGCTGTCGCCGCTGTCGAATTGGGTCTCGGCACATCAAACCTCAAAATCTTGCTGCCGCCTGCATCGTTCCCCCCACCGGCGGCGGGGGCGCCACAGTTTTTATCGGAGACGAACCCACTCACCGGCGTCTTACACGCAGCTCGCCTCGTCCTCAAGTTCCACGGACGGTAAGTCTCGCCTTCCGCTGACGCCAGCGGCGGCGGCGGCGGCGGCTGAGGCAGAAGCTGCTGGGAAACAGAAACCTTACCTTCCTCAAGTCCATCCTTAAAAATCGCGTCTTTCATTTTATCCGCCGCCGTCTGGAGATCGAACATCACTTTCTCTCTCATAGCGGCAATCCCATCATCGTCGTCATCGCTGAATCTCCGACCACCGTCCGACGCCGGCGGCAGAGTAGGACCCACTTTGGGAGATCCATGCACAAACTCAGGAGACGAGTCTTTATCTCTTTCTCTGTCTCTGTCTCTGGTGGTGCGGCGCTGTTGGATTGGATGTTGGTGTTGGTGGTGATGATCAGAAGAACCGGAATTATTGGTGGTGAATCGTTGGAGGGGCGAGATTTGGCCGTTGGAGTTGACCTTCATGCACCGGAGAAATCGCTGATTCCCCCATCGCAAACCACACGGCATCGTGAAATTGTGCAACGCCTTCGATCTTTCTGTCCCCATAGCCATAAGCCTTCATTCACAACTTCATACACAGTGAAGGGCCAGAGCTCGCCGCCGCGTTTGTTCTTGGAAATTTCAATGGGGGCAGAGAATTCTTGAATTGGAGAAGAAAAGGAAGGATGGGGAAGCAGAGAAGGGTTTGTTCGCTGTGTGTTTTTTGTTTTTCTTTCTCTCTCTCTCTCTCTCTCTCTCTCTCTTTGTGTTGTTTGGTTCTGGTGTTATTATGGGAAAATCGCCGGGAAGAGGAACCTGCGAGCATTATATACGGAGGTGGAGGGGTGTTTCCGACTTTTTATCCTTCCGGGGCTCTTCTTAACGTTCGCCCTCGGGTTTAATTTTTGAGTTGGGCGTGCTAGGTTGCGCGTGGGGGGAGGCTGCGCACATTTCGCCTACTACCACAATCGCGACTTTCACTTAAACTCCCTCCTTCCTCCCGTAAATAAATGCGATTTTGGTTTTGTAGTTGGGATGCCTTTCCTCTCATAAAACGACGACGTCATGGTGCTTATTCTTCTTTTTTTTTTCGGGTTTCAGGAGTGACGTGTTGTGACAGTCAACCGTTTGGATTTAAAAAGGCGTCCAATTTTTAAATTTTCTAGGAGAAATTCCCTTCATTAGATATTATTCTCTTTAATAAAATTTACTTTATTAATATATTAATCATTATACTTAAATTAAAATATTCATTCAATACATCGATATTTCTATCAATAAACCCATTCAATGTAAATAAAAAAACAATACAATATTATCTCAAATCCACAACTTTTTGGTTATACGACCTCCGTCTGAATACTCAAGTAAAGCTTCATTGCCCCTATCACTACAAAAAATATGAAATTTAACCATACTAATTGTCATGGTTAATATTAAATAACTGTAGCGAATAGTCATTGACCACGGCCACACAACGGTTGTCGGTCGTGATTTTTGCGAGGGTGTCGAAAACATTTACCATGGCTAAAAGCCATGGCGAATGTTTTACCACGGCTAAAAGCCGTGGCAAATAAATTTTTCATGGTGGAAAAGCTAGTTTTTGCATCGATTTTTATTTAACCGTAGTTAATAATAGTTATTTACCACGATTTTTAGTCATGGTCATTAAAAATATAGCTAATATTAATTTTTTTCTAGTGTATTATATACTGTTGAACATTGAAATTAAGATTGAATATTAATACTATAATGAAAAAAGGGAAAAAATGCAAGCAATCATCTTTAATACTGTAAATAAGCAAATTACACCATTATAAAATATAAAATAATAATTTATCTCTCTATATTTTTAAAATGAGTCAATTTACCTCCCAATATTTTTTTAAAATGGGCAATTTACCTCCCTGTATTTTTAATATGGAGCAATTTGTGCTATAATATTACTACCGCGTCCGAAAGGTGTTAATAAATAATGATGACATGAAATACATTAGAATTTAATTATGCTAAATTTTGTATTTTAAGTGCAAGACAAAAGGAGAAAACATATATCACAAATATTGAAAAAGAAATAGGAGATCAAACTTGCAATTTCAATGCAGTTTTTTAATTAATTTGATTCATATGAAATGAGCATGGAATTGCTTTTTTATATTATCTATATGTTAGGCTTGCAGTGTAATTTTCCCCTTACTTTGAGATCTACTGAAATATATGAAATATGTTGAATTAGGTTATGTAACTTTTTTTTTTTCTTAAATGTAGTTGGCAGAAATTTTGAATATATATATATATATATATATATATATGTGTGATGTCTATAATTACATAAATGATATTATAGTTAAATAGTACAGATACTTATAATATTATTAGCGGAAAAATTTCATTTTTAGTCATATTATAGGAGGATTACACTTTTCATTTTTTTTATATTAAAGAAAAAGTCCTTCAACTATTAAATTAATACATATAGTCCTGTAACTATAGAAACAACAAATTTACTTCTATTGCCAAATCAAAAAACAAAAAAACAAAAATAAAAACAAAAACAAAACAAAACAAAAAATGTACTTCTATCAATTAGATGTATAAACATATTTAATATTGTACTTTTTAAGCGTGACACATTTATTTTTAATCTGATTAACGATAGACAATTCTTACAAAAACAATGTGCATGTTAAAACTACCAATGATTCTTTGCCTAAATGATGGGGTTGAGGTCTCACGACTACGAGATCGTGAGTTCGAACCTATAATATAAGTGTGGAGTCTATTTTTATAGTAGTGTGTGTACATTATTTCTTAGTTTGCTTTTGAAGTTGTTGATGGTAGATTTTAATAATATTGTTGTAATGCGTACTGAATATTATAATAGTCTGTTGATTATTTTAATAATATCGTTGTATTTTATCAAAAAATGTGCGTGTTAAAATTCTAATCCATCTAGTCACTTCCAAATTATAGAAAATCCCCAAAATCCAAAAATTCTTCCCTTTCTTCACCCAGCCTAATTCTTCATATCCTAACTAACAAAAGCATTTGCCGAGTAGGCCTAATTTAGTTGGCGAAGCTGAGGCCCCCATGATCCTAAAGGTCATGGATTCGAACCCCTACGTGAGTTGATGTTATTTCTACTGTATAGTAGGTATGATTTGCTGCTGTAATACCTAGGTCACTACAAGAAAATATAATATTAATGACAAAATATCAAATGATAATTTAAAAGTTGTCATCAAAAATATGTATTAAGTGATAATATTTTTCATCTTGTCACTATATAATTATTAGTGACAAAAATTATGTATAAAATTGTCACTAAATACAATTAGTGATACATCTATAGTGACAACTTAGTGATAACACAATATAGTGATAACAATTATTTCTTGTCACTAGGTTGTCACTATACATGAGTCACTAATTGTATTTAGTGACAACTTTGTGCACATATTTTTGTCACTAATAACAATTTTTACAAAATAATAGTAATTATTAAAATCAGAAAATTCATTATTGTGACAAAATAAATACTCTTGTCACTAAATATATATAATTAGTAACAATATTAAAATTGTCACTTGATTTTTTTGTCGCTAATTTTCTATTTTCTTGTAGTGGGTGCTAGTTTATGTGATATTATTGATTTGATTGTTTGTAAGTGTCTCTGTTTGATATTGATAGCCAACTTGACTGAATATAATCACTCTACTTTCGATTGATAAAATTCATCGTTTTCAATTCAAAACTACCAAAGACATTAATTTCTTCGATTCAACCCTAAATCTATTTCAAAAACACAAAGTTTCTTCCCATGCTAGTATAAAAGTGTTAATTGTCGAAATATTATTTTTTGAAATCCTTATTCCATTTCATTTAGAAAATTGATCGGGATTCAACGATCTTGCAAATAAAGATCTAATTCATGTCCAAAATACAAATATGTAGTTCATTAAGTATTTTATATGAACAATATTTTTAGGGTTCCTCAATTTTTTGCTTAATTAGATAATACTAGACAACATAATTTGGGGAAAAATGAAAGCGTGAGGACCAATCAGTAGTTGGGTTGGATTGAATAAGAGAAATTAGGGTTCAATTGATAAATGGGGAAGAGGAGTTCCGTCTTTGATTGGATCGTGATAAAGATTTAGGGTTTGAGGGAAATATGAGAAATTGAGGATTTAGGGATTGCTCTTTTGAGGATGAGAAAGCATGTGTTAAACCAATGATCTCTTGGGTTAGTGGTTAAGGTTGAGATCCCATGATCCTAGCTTGAATCTCAATCAATACGTGGGATGATAGTCTACTATAGAGTAGAATTATTTGTATACTGTTATAGTAAGTGGTTGTTTAGATTTCATTTTTGTAATATTATTGATCAATGTATAATTGTTGTCATTGTCTATGTTAGATATTGATAGTCGATAGGGCGGATTGTAATGAATTTTGTTCAATTAATAATATTCATCGCTTTCACTTAAAAAAAAAAAAAAACATGTGTTAAGAGTTTCAATCCACGCATCACCAACTTAAATCACGAGTGAACAACACTCGCATTTTTTGGCATGAACCGTTAATCACCAACCAAGTTTAAATTTACATGTGTCACGTAAAAAAATAAAAAATAAATAAAAAACTAAATGTGTTTTAAATTTTTAATTGCATGACTAAATTTGTCAATACTATATAGATATAGGGGTAGGTGTTAAAAATTTAATAATTGGAGCGCTTTTTCAATAGAAAAAGGAGAAAAGTGTAATACCCCTATGTGATCTTATTTTATCAAAGCATTCTGATGCTTATCTTTTAAACAATATTTAACTTTTAAATAATATTTAATACCCCTATGTACAACTTATAAATGTATTGCTTATAAGTTTTCTAAAATAAATTTGGTTAATCATCCTCTTATTTCGTGTCTCTGCCTAGTGAACAACACACCATATTAATTAGGGATAAATGCAATTTACTCCCCTATGATATAAGAAATGAGCAAAAATCCCCATATAAAAAAATAATTAGTAAATTATCCCTTGTGATATTAAAATAAAGCAATTACCCCCCTGTATTTTTCCTTGATAGAGGGTAATTTACTTCATTTCTCAAAACACAATGAGGTAATTTACTAATTATTTTTTCATAGGGTAGGTTTTGCTCATTTCTTATATCATAGGGGTAAATTACATTTATTCCTATTAATTATTGGCCTGAACATTTATATTAATTCTTAATGATTGTTATCAGATTTTGAAGCAAATTATTAACATCTAAAAAAAATCAAATTAAAGCATCTAATCAGATCGCCATCAAGATGATAGCCAAATCGAGTCTTTCAGAACTTAAAGTGATTCATTATGTTTAAATTTAAAAGGTGATTAAAAAATACATCAATAATTTAAATTAATAAATGCATTCAAGTGAAACAAAAAAAAAAAAAAAAAACAACAAAATTACTATAAAAATAGGCATAGATCCACATTCGTGAGATTCAAACTCACAACATTCTAGTGGTAAGGTGTCAACCTTACCAATCAAGCAAGGTCTCGAGTCTCGACTTTACCAATCAATTTAAAGCAGTTACCAGACATAGAGAGACATCACATCAATTGAGTTTGTAGTAAGCCGGCCTATTCAAGATCTGATGTAATCATGATGATCAACAAAATACTATACGTGTCGCATAATATATAACAACAAACGTAAATGGTCACTAGACTCGCAACATAAATATGCTTTACTTGCAAACATCTACTTTGTGCTACGTTTCTGCAAGTTACATATAACTCGGGGTCGAGGTTATTATTTAATTGGCTCTCACTTAAAAAATTTTCAATTAGTACTGACAACAAGTTGGTTCATGGAAGGTTTGTCAAAATCAAGACCCGTTCTACTAAGATTTTTTGTTTTTGACCCAAAACTAGAACTGGACCCAAGCCAGGCAGGTTGGACCTCCTAAACCTAGTGAGAATTTTTAAAATATTAAAAAATATACTTTTCTAAAAGATAATGCTATCTTAACTTTATAAATATGAAACGAAAATATTATTTAAAGATTATTTTTTTCATAAATTTATATATGCATATTTTAAACTCTCAAATATTAAAACTTTCAAAATGTATATAACTTCCGTGTACATTAAAACTTCAAACAATTTTAAATTATTATTTTACTTATTAAAAATATTTTTATGTATTATATATAAAAAAGTACCCATTTCCCTCCTTACTTTCAATACCTAAATTAGCATGGAATCTAGGTATGTAAAGGACCAAAAAGTTTCTAACATCCCAGATGAACTAAAACATCTTACAGTGAACTCTATTATCTCTAACTATGAATGGAATCTATCTTCTTTACAAAATGTGTTGCATTCTGATTTATTATTGAAAATTTGGTCTATATCCTATACCAATTACACCGCATAACGATAGACAGGTTTGGAGATGGAATAAATCTAGTAAGTTCTCGATCAAAACAGCTTATGCATGGTTACGGTCTAAGGATTTTCCTGGACTTATTTCTTCACCTTGTCTACCATGGATTTCTTTATATAAACCTTACATTCTCCCTAAAGTCCAATTCTTTGCATGGATGCTTAGTAACCAATGTTTATCAAATTCAGCATTTCTTTGCATTCGTAAAAGTATTGCATCTCCAATGTGTAACTTATGTAAAATGGATATTGAGGACATCACTCGTACCTTTGTAAATTGTTCTGCATTTTCCTATATTGCGAGTCACCTGATGCCTGAGATTAAACAACTATCCTTCACTAATATTCTCATCATATTGCACTCTCTTAACAAAAATCCATTTAGACAATCTTTACTTATTAATTTACTTTGGCAGACCTGGAATACTCGAAATGAAGCTTTGTTTAGAGGAACACATATTAACATTAACAATATCTGGAAAAATGCTTGTTGCATGACTAGAGACTCTTTTCTAACACGAAATAAACAAAAGACTAACAAATATGAAGTGATTTGCAAATGGAAACCACCAGACTTTAATTGGATAAAACTGAATATAGATGGATCATCACTTGGAAATCCAGGTCACGCAGGATGTGGAGGCATTTTTAGAGATTATAAAGGAGATTTTATGCTTGCATTTTCTGATTACATTGGAATAAATACTAATTCTGTGGCTGAATGTTGGGCACTCCGAATGGTCTTCACATTGCTTTAAAGTTCAATTTTATCAGATTATCAATAGAAACAGACTCTAAATATTTGCTTTGTTTACTTAACAGGGAGGAAGAGGACCATATGCAAACAACTCAAATGCCTTTAATCAGGGATATCAAAACCCTTACTTCGGAGTTTGAAAGTATGAAAGTGGCATTTTGTTATTGGGAGGAAAACAAAGTGGCGGATAGCTTCGCCCGTTTTGCGTCAGCAGATAAACCTAAAATGCAGATCTTTTTGACACCACCAGTTTGGGTCTCCGAACTAGTGGATCATGATAGGAGCTCTTATTGTACTAGACTCACATCTAACAAATGTATCATGAATATTAATCTGCGATAAATAATATAACCTCTCGGTTACTATTTAAAAAAAAAAAGGACCAAAAAGTTAAATCTCTTAAGTAATAAGTTCATACTTTAAGTGAATCGATGACAATTGATATCTATAGAGGGTTCTCTATGTCAAAATATGTAAGAATTCACGTGGCTCCATTGTGGTTGTCGGATAATCCTCATATCAACAAATATCATGTCAACTCATCAAATTCTGTGAAATATGACCCAAATAAATTTACACGAATCTTTATCTTATTTGATCATTCTTTTGTTTTTCGGGAGGTAATCGGCCATCTTTCAATCAGAGGTCATTTATAGGGAAAATAGCATTTTTGGTCCCACAACTTAGGGTCTTTTCACTTTTGGTACCATCCGTTAAGGGATTAACACTTTTGGTCCCGTAACTTACAAAAAATAGCAGTTTTCATCCTCCCTCTTTTTTTCGTTAGTTTTTTAACAGAAATGGCCATTTGGCCGTTAACTTTTTCAAATTGAAGGAAAATTTGGCGCCCTTTGTGCTTGGTATCATTTTTGGCGGGAATATAACTACTGTTGAGAGCTAAAATAAAAAATTGAAGGAAATTAGAGCAGATAAATGTGATTTCTAGCCTCTCTCACAAAAAAAATCTTTCTTTTAATTTTATTTGTGTTGTAATTTTTGATTTTCTACGGACTCTGTAAATATTAGAACAAGTGCTGATCCACAAAAAATTCAAGTAACTCAATGTAAGCATATAAATTACATAAATTGCATAAATTACACAATTTTAATTACATAAATTGTATAAATTACAAAAATTCAATTACATAAATTGCATAAATATTTACTTGAATATTTACAGAAATCAAGTACATATTCAATTACAAGAGCTTGAATCTTTGTAATTTATGCAATTTAATATAATTTATGTGGCTATATTGGGTTACTTGAATTTTTTATGGGTAAGCACTTATTCTAATATTTACAGAGTTCGTAAAAAATGATAAATTGCAACACAAATAAAATTAAAGAAAGAAAGATTATACTTTGTGAGAGATGATAGAAATCACCTTTATTTGCCCTAATCTCCTTCAATTTTTTATTTTAGCTCTCAATATTAGTTATATTCCCTCCAAATATGATACCGAGCACAAAGGGCGCCAATTTTTCCTTCAATTTGAAAAAGTTAACGGCCAAATGGCCAGTTCCGCTAAAAAACTAACGGAAAAATGGGGGAGAACAAAAACTGCTAATTTTTGTAAGTTACGGGACCAAAAGTGCTAATCTCATAATGAATGGTAGCAAAAGTAAAAAAAAAACCTAAATTATGGGACTAAAATGCTATTTTCCCTCATTTATACATAGTAAACCTCAATCACTACGAATCTCTCATACCAACCTTAGCATCGTGTAGTGCCTCGACTGTTTCATGAAATATAGTTTACATGCCCTATTTTAAGGTTGTTCACATGTATAATAAGATAAAAAAAAAAAGAAGGAAAGTTTATATGAGATAAAGCTGCTTGAAAGTAATGGAAAAAGAAGAAAAATATATATAATTGTGACCAATGTGTGTTTAAACAAATTTAGGGTGCAAATTGCAAAATATCATATATTTAACTGTAGATGACGTGAAGTACTTAAAATGGTGTAATTCGAAGGTACAAAGTGTCGTCAATTATTTAATATTTTTTTTAATGTCGGAGGGGATGGTGGTAATCATTATTATTTTGACAATCATTTAATTGAGTAATTTTACTTAATCCATATTCAATTATGATTATTAGAATGAGTGTGTGATGGGGTCCCTTTGCCTCGTGCGTTCATAATTAGGTGTCGAGTGAGTTATGTAGTTTGGTGATTAATCTAACTATTTCAAATAAATGTATAATTACAAGATTTGTCATAATCTAGGAATTTAGTGTTGGAAAATGGTGAATGATAAATTAAAGGATAAATCGTGACAAGTGATTGGTTACGATGTGTGACACATAACGGACTCGTGATAGCTTGTGACAGCTCGTGACACGTAGATGATGGTTGATGGGCCCCAATCATCATCCGGTCGTGTTTGATCAACCTAATGGGTGTATCCTTTGGTTGAAATGATATGTCCATTGGGTGAAACCCTTTGGATGAAATGACGTGTCCATTTGTGTGAAATGGTATGTCCTTTGGATAAAAGGATGCATCCATTTGAGTTAAATGGTATGTCCTTTGGATTAAAGGATGCATCCATTTGAGTTAAATGATATGTCCTTTGGGTGAAATGATGCATCCATTCGGTTGAAAGGTCATAACTTTTCAAAGGCATCTTTTCTGATTGGACATATCCATACGAAACACTTTTCCAACTCCTATAAATAGATCTCCCATTTTCATTTCATGGCATTATTCAAGCATTCAACTATTCATAGCATTCTTAAGCATACAAAGCATTTTAAAGTTTAGCAAGAGAGTTTCAAGATATCATTTGGTTCGCCGTTTCTCAAAGTTTGCAGTGCTGCTACTTTGAGATATAAAGTCGTTGTATCTTGGGAGACAAATTGCCAATTCCGTGAGCACCAGAGCGGGGCAATAATTGTCTTAAAGATAAAGAGTCTAACTCTTGCCTCGACTTTGTAATACACAATTTTCCGCACTATCTAACTCATTCATTCATTACATTTAGTCATTGCCTTATGGGAATAATTTCTTGATTACTATTATTATGTTTGTTGCATCTAAATTTGTTACTTTACATGTTTGTAAATCGAATTAATAAAATATGTAAACATCTTTCTTTCTCATGTGCAGCAACTTTCTTCCTAGCTATGAATGTTAGAAGGATTATCATATTACTTTTCTCACTATGCTTAATTATCATGATTAAATATAAAAAATTATGACAAATACTAATTAATTATGGCTACCCAACAATTATTAATTGTTGTTTATGCAAGCGAGACCAAAATATTTGCTAAAGCTAAAATATTGTAAATATTTTGATCATAAGTAAAATCATAACGAATGTAGAATAACCGTGATCAGAACTTAAGTTTTCGCATGGGTTTAATTTATTTGACCGTGATAGATAATATTGAGTTATTACGGTTTTAAACTGTAATAAATTATAGTTTAAAAAATAATGCATTTTTGTTTGTAGTGTATCAAGTATATATATAGATATATATATATATATATTATCTGAAACGTGATTGTTAATGATATTAAAATTAGTTTAGAATTCACTAAATAATTCCATAATTTGAATTTTTAGAATATAATATGAAATCAAATTGTTGGGAACGACTAATCTTCTACTCCCATAAAGAAAACACATTATAACTTTTAAAATTTGATGTTTATTTGATATTTTAGAAAGTACAGAGTGATGATAAGAAGGTCTTATTCACGTTATATGAAAAATTAAGGCCTTATAATTAAGATATTATAAATTGTGAATTTGTGATTCTATAATGTGGATGTTAGTCAACACACTTTGATTTAATGTTAATTAATATTTTAATATATATAAAAATAATATAATAGATATTTTCTAACAAAATTATGGGGCAAAAACACAATCCAAGATGTAACAGTAAATATTCTTTTGCAAGTGATCAAACACAAATATAGAAATCATACAATTTCTTCCACCTTTCAACTTAGTTTCTTTTTATATGGCGTGAAGGGTATTTTTACTATACAACGCATTTTATGACGTCCACAATGGAAATACGATTTTGTCTATTAGCATGTGGTTATTGTTTTATTGTAGTGGACGTTTAAGTAATCAGTCTGGTACATCAAAGTATATGAATTTTTTTGAATTTTGGCGTGAATGTGAAAAAGGCTATATTGCCCTTGTGAACTCTTCTTCCTACCATGAAAAAAAAAAAGCAAGAATTGTGTTTATTTGGTTTCATGTATTGGATGTGGTACTCGGCAAACATACATTGATGCGGCCTGCAATTCAATCGTTGTCCCATTGTGTACGGTATTGTTTGTTCTGTCTTTGTATGGGCTCGCGATTTTGTCCTGAAAAGACACATCGCTAGGGAGAAGAGGTCTTTTAGCTCAGCCAATCCTGTAGCGAGGTATTATTTGCTTTGACTTCGGTCCCATGAGGAGGCCATGTGAGAACGAGGAATGTGCCCGCCTTTAGTCCCTCGTCTGGCAGACTGATGATTGTAAGCAAGCGTTTTGTAGATAAAAAGTTTTGAGTGACTTTATAAGCCCCAAGGCCTTCTTTTCCTAATAAGGCATATTTTCAAAATAAAATCGTGAAACTCGTATGAAACCAAAGTGAATAATACCGCACAAAATGAATTAACAATTAAATGCAGGCCACATCAGACACGAAAAGTTGGTAAGTGCTCAATGAAGATGGGCACGTATCAAATCAGGCCATAATAATTTAGATACAAAAGTTTAATCATTGAACACCAACACATAATCAGGCCATCTACATGTAAGATGCAAAATCTAATGTAAGAAGGGAAAATGGAAACAAATGTTATTTAAAACGATAGTGATATTTGCACTTCAAAAATAATTATTCACACTTCACTTTATATCTCTTTTCTAGATTGCCGATTCATTGAATTTTCCCTTCATCATTAAAGAAAATTAAAGTAAAAATTTTTAAGAGGAATTTGCCCTGCTTAACTTGGAAATAATATCTTAAGAGTTGAAGACAAATACCTTCTGAATGAATGGTTATATAAAAAACTTATTTCTATAATATTATTTTCTTATAAATTAGAATAAATAAATTTAAATCAAAATTTAAGAAAGGTTTATCAGACAGTTGAATTAGTCAAAGATTAAAAGTAGATGTTATTCAGTTTTTATCCGGATGCCACCATCATCTGTTATCACTTACAGTTGTGTCTATTTGTTAGATAATAATAAATAATACGGGTAAAAAATATAATTTTTTTTATTTAAAGAAGTTTACATGTAAGCATTGTAATTTTTGAATTCATATTCAAACGCAATTTTTTATTTATTTATAATAACCGATATTAATTTGAAAGTACAAAATATTTCTAAAGCGATCAATTGCTATTACAATATTCAGTGCACAATATAACAATATTTATTCAGTCCACGGTAATAACATATCCACATTTACCAATATAAATCAAAGGAACAATATATACATCATATAAATTAAACAACTCTCAATATTATAGTATTCAAACACACGATCTCTTAATTGTGGGACCTCAACCTCGTATCATAGGGTCATATTCAAACGTAACTTTAAAAGCTACTAGTTTAGCCGAATTAGTATATTCATAAGATTCTGTAAAGAAGAGGTTTCTTCAATCAACAGTAGAAGTATCCTTCTTTACGTAAACCCCAAAAATTAAAGATAGAATGTCCCAACTCCCAAGGCAAAGAAACCACATTTGTATTACACAAGCAATTATGGCTCCCAACTTTGTATTTCTGGTTTGAATTAATAATAAATTTGTATTATGAAATTCAAATTTACAATCTCGAATTTATTTATAGGATCTCAATCTGAACCACTAAACTAAGACATTATTGATATTTAATTTACTTTTAATAATAGCATGTTGTTTATTTGTCTACTTTGAATTTGTTAGTTTAATTTAGAAATATTAATGTATTATTATGTATATAATAATGTATTAGTTGATTTAATACTGTCGTTGTATTTAAATAAATAAAAAAAACTCTACATACTAGTCTCATATCTCGAGAACCCAAACTGCTGGTAGTATTTATCCATATTTTAAGGCTATGGTTAGATTGATAGATTTGCATTTGAAAAAAGGATATAGAGAAAGGATTTCGAATAACTGTATATCAAAAGAGTTTGAAATTAATCAATATTTTTAATCAAGTATAGTTCAAAATTATTGTTGAAAATTTGAAATATTTCAAATTTCGAATTATCCAATGTTATTAGGGGTTTGAAATACATTATGATTTCGAATCCATTAATACAAATATAATCGTAAAGAGCACCTTTTTAATGTATCCAGTTCTTTTGATTTGTTACTGTTTATTTTTTAACTGTTTTACTAATCTTTTATCTCTCTTTCTCAACTTTCACATTTCTTTTTATTCTCTCACTTTTTTGCTAATAATTTCTCATAACTTTCTTTAATTTTTCAAATATCTTTCATTTTTCCAAGGAATATATATTTTTTAAAATATATATTAGTATTTTTAATTTAAAATTGAATATACACACTTGAGTGTGCCATATATACTAATACTATATGTACCCTTTGGCTTTGTTTACACTTGTTTTCTTGCATTTAGATAAATAGATGATTAATCATGATAAATAGATAATTTAAATAAAAATATTAATGATATAATTTTATTTCATTTTATATTTTGTTCATCATTAATTTATCACAACTTAATCACATTCTTTAAAGTAAACGACGCCTTTTGGTATTATAGTATTTATATAGCTACCTAATGCGGTAGTTTTTTTTTTTCCACTTCAGTTTCCAAGTTGATTTTTTTTTCTTCTCAGTTTTACTCTCTCAAAGTCCAAACTTTGTCTATTGTCCATTCCCCCATTTATTTTAAATAATTCTTTATTCATATATTACTTCTTAAATTTATTAAAACAATATTTATACACATACACCGAGTATGTCACGCACCCCTAATATATAATAATTAAACTTGACTTAGTTTTAAACCTTTTTGAGGTCGTCACCAACATACGAATTGAAGGGCAAGATTGTTGTCATCATTAATGTAATTATCACAACAAGTTGAGTTGCAATAATCATAAAAATTAAAGGTAAATCACCTGAGCCTTTTCAAATTGATCATAATTACAAATATTCCCTTATTATTTAAAAAATTATAAATATTTTCTAGAATTAACAACCATAACAAATACTCTCCTATAACAGTCTGTCATGAGGGTACTCATTACACGATCATTAATTTTATGAAATATTTATAATTTTTTAAATTATAATAAATTTCAAAGAAGTCCCATGTAATTTACCCTAAAATTAACTATTATTCTTAAAATTAAAATCAATCACTTATTATGTGGTTGATTATTTTGACTAAATTGTACATCAATCATATGTATTGCACTTAACATATAATTTATTCAGATTTGACCGAACCCAGTCCTGGGTAATTTTTTTCCCATGAAACTCATGTACATCACACTAAGCAATCAAACAGTTGCATCTGAGATTTGAAATTCAGAGAAAGCTGTCCGTCAACGGCTACTTCCTGATCCCCATAGAATATGTCCAAAGCACACACCGACCCAAAACCTTTTTACAGCCTAGCTACCTTCCGCTCCACCATTAAAATGCGCAGCAAACCAAAAACTTCTCAGAAAAAGCCTACTTTCTCAACCTTACAACATCGTACAAGGGCGGCAAACATTCTTTCTCTACAATGCCCAAGAAAAAGCCAGCCCTTCTCCACAAACTCACCGGTCTGCTAAAGATCTCTCTTTTCTTAGCCAAATTGAAGAAACCCACAATCCCAAACCTCGTATTTTTGAAGAAAACGAGGAAGCTGAGGAATTTCAAGCTGCTGAAGCCGTACAACTATTACAGCTATGTGAAGGAGTACGAGTTCTCGCCTTCGAGCACGCCGCTGATTCAGTTTGAGAGGAAGCCGCAGAATGGGAGGATTAGCTTCAGAAAGCTGTGTTCCGATGTTGTCTTCATCTCCAGGTGTTTGGGGAAGAAGGAGGTTTACTGTTTGGAAATGGGGTTGGAGGAATCCTTGGATTGTGTTCAACCCGAATTGGGGGTGGATTTATCGAGTTATTGGAGCGAAGATGAGTCGGTAGATGAGAGGGCTGAGAGGTTCATTCAGAGGTTTTATGAGGAGATGAGAAGGCAGAGGCTGGAATCCAATTTTAATTGAACATTTTTATGTTTATTTAATTTTCTGATTATTCTTTTGGATTATTTATTTGTTTAAGGGGAAATGAGGGATTTTTTATAAATCTTTTCATGAATGTTTAATTACTGTATTTTTGTTTTTTCTTCCTTTACTCCATGAGAATTTTTAAGATGTGGAGGGAATTCTTGCAAGTGTGGTTTGAAATTAATTTATGTACTTGTTCTTCGTTATTGTCAGTTTGTTTTGTTTTTTTTTGGTTGTACGATTCCTTACATTTTCAATCAATTCAAGTTTAAATTTAAATTTATATATCAATAATTCAAATAAATGAATATTTCAAAGAGTCAAAGAAATAACAAATTATTATAAAAATAGACCTACATTCGTATTCATTGGATTTAAAGTTATAACTATTGATTATGAGGCCTCAATCTTACTAAATTTACGGTCAATCCAAGTGGCGTAGGAATTAATGCTTTTGCTTTTTGGGTTCAGCATTTAGTATTTCTTTGGGATACTTAACAAAATAATGTTTTTAAGATTTTACGCTTCCCTTTTTTCTTTATTTTGTTAGAAACAACAGTTTAAATTTTTTATTGCAATTTTGTATTTCGTGAAGCAATGTAAATAATATATATTTGACGTAATAGAATTCATTAATTAAAGCCAAGGAGTTCAAGAGATAAGCCATTGCAAAGTCTAGGAATTTTTTCGAAATCCCACTTTAAGTATGGCTTTCCATATTCTTTTGATTTTCGAGACATCCAAACGAGCTGCGTGATCAGATTCTTCAAGCTTTCCTTTAATCCATCTAACAACATTTGCCGAATCAATTTCAAAAATGACGTTCTCAAGATCAAGATCATTCATTCTTTCAATCGCAGTTCAAATTGCACGGAGCTCTCAAGGGATGCATCATATGTGAAGATTTATGTTGTTTGGGCAATGGTGGTGAAGCTATCATGGATCCTCACAATGACTTGGTTTCAGAAAATGCAACATCCTAGTTAACTTTGAGCCATTCCGCTGGTGGAGGACTCCATTCACAGTTTTCGAGTGGCCGACTTTTCCCGATTTCTCGGGCTTGGGTGTGACTAGTCGAACAGTTGAGGATGGTCCGTGCAAGTGCATCTGCAGTGGTGGTTTCTTTCCATGCACATAATTGTTCCGTGCCTTCCAAATAAGCTCCAATCTTGTTGGTCACAGCCCGGTGTGAAGAAGTTCGATTTTGGGTTTGAGATGAGAAGGAACCATTCTCTAAGTTGCAAGTGTGACAAGGGATGTAGTCTCACTTGCCACTTAGAGAGTAGCCAAATCCTGTTCGAAAAAGGACATTGCAAGAACAAATGGAAAGTATTTTCCACTTGAAAATCACAAAAGAGGCGTTCAGATTATTGAATATGGAAGCACTGACCAATTTTACCTTGTGTTGGAAGAATGTCAAACAGAATTCTCCAAATGAGAAGTTTAAGTATGCTGTGCAAGTTGAGGTTCCAAATTCTTTTCCCAACAACTTCCTCTTCCTTATGTTGGGTGGCGGATGATCTTTAGAGAGCTTGGAATGCTGTTTTGGCCGAAAATTTCCCTGATTTTGAGGGCCCCCAAAACGACTGAGGGGATTCAAGTGATGCTGGAATTTAAATTTTCCTAATTTCACGAACCACATCATTTGGGAACAATTGGTGTAGGAGCTCGACATTCCAGCAAGCCTCGGGCTGCACAATGAGCTTGCGTACGTTGGTTGGCCGAGGACAAACAATTCCCTTCCTTGGGGTGGGGACGAAATTTTGAATTGACGGGATCCACGGATCCTCCCAAATACGAACATTAGAGTGGGTTGAAATAGGAAGACATGCACCAAGTTTGATAATTGAAATTCATAATATAATTATAATTGGTTCATCGTAAAAAAAATATATATAGTATTACAAAAAATGTATCAACATCAAGGTTTGAAATTAAGTTGAATGATATCAAATAATCATGCTAAATAAATAAAAATTTAGAAGTCATACTCTGTATTTTAAGATATTAGATATTCATATTGATGCATACCGAAATCCAGTAGCACTATAAAATATAGAGGATCTTCATGAAAGTCCCAAGATTGTAGGGGAGACTAACCTGCAGAAAGGGGTTAGCACTTCAATGTTTAAGTTAGTAATGTTCGACTGAATAAAATAAAGAGAAACTTGAATAAAGTGAAAACAATGATAAAGTGATATGTTGTAGTGATAATTTGTGTGAGAATGTGATGAAAAATAGCTGAAGAATGGAGAAAAATCCGTGTGCAAAGTGAGTGCCAAGAGAGTATAGATGTTACATGAAAGTTGTAAGTTGAAAGGATGTCCCAAATGACTGCACAATGTGCTCCTTTTATAGCTGGTGTTGAACCCGATTTTGGAGGAATTAGGTTGAGTGCTGTATGCCATTGGAAACCTTGAGAGGTCAGCTTCTCAACCCAACAAACTGCATGAGAATCAGAGTTGAATTGGTGAAGATATAGCCATTTGAGTCAATCCTGTCACATTTACCATGTTTTCTAGAAAAGCAGTTACTTGCTGAGAAAGCCCTGGATTCTGGCCAATCTACTAGGAATCCAGATGAGATTTTTTAGTATGACGTGGCTTCATGTGTTGGCTAGCTATGACATGGAATCCGAGCTGTTTGGTGTCTAGGCTTGTTGTACGAGTTCTTACCGTAGGCCTGCCAAATTAGTGTATGAAAATTGGTCTTATATAAAAAAGCCTTATTGTTTTGGGCTTGATGTCCTTGGCCTGCTGGGTTGTCCGACCTAGAAGCCTACTCCTAGCTCTTGGGCTGGCCCAATGAATTTTGAAGAGGCATCACATATATAAACACTAAAGAAATATTACTTTTAACTATAGCTAATTATCATAATTAAACGTAATTTCGAATACAAATACTAGAAAAAATATGGCCTTCAAACCTTCAACGTATCAGATCATACATGATGTGAATTGATGGTCATCTACGATATCTTATCCTAAATTGAAAAATGAGCGTAGAGCTTGAATTGCTTCGTTATTGGACTTCGGCCCAGATTTGGTCAAATTTGGCCTGAATCTGACAGATTAAATTACTAGTTATTGCTCGGTTTAAACCCTAATGACCCAATAAATTATGATTGGGGTAAGAAAATTCAAAAAAGAGTGTCAAGGGCCAAATTTGAGTTTTGGGCTATAAAGTTTGAACTGCTAAAAGATATAACAAATTGCTAGAGTTAGCCCATTTATTTGATAGGCCGGCCCACGAAGTAATTTAGCAACTGGTCCATTACTGCATTCTTAGTTCAAGGCCCAGGTTATGTTATGCAGATCCAGATCTTGTTGTTTTGATCAATTATTATGCTAGAAACACAGTGATATGATAAAATACGAATAATATAAGATTTGATATATCTGGTACGCTAATTAAAAATAAGTATTTTTATTTAAATTAAAAAATGAAAAAAAATTAAGTTATAGATTACACATATATATATATATATATAGGGTTAAATACAATTACCACTCCAAAGTATTCACCTCACATCAATTACCCACCTAAAGTATTAAACCTTCAAAAATCCCCCTGGCCTTCTAACTCCTTTCATTTTTAAGTTCAAAAAGTCCATTTTACCCCTACTAAAAATTGTTTTTTGAAAAAAATTAAAGAAATTTTTAAAATACCAAAACCACTCTTTTTTTAAAACTTTGTCTAATTCTAATTTCACTTGTTTATCGAGCTCTTTTTATTTTCGAAATCCTAAAGTACTTGAAGCTCATTTTGTTTTAGTTTTATTTATTTGTCAAACCAAATTAAAAATGAATTTATACATGCATATATATATATATATATTTATATATTTACTTAAACAAATATACAATTAACAAAACCGAAAGAGCTGATCATGAGCTAATAAGAAAATATACAATTAATATATATTTATATATATATATGGTAATTATATGAATGTATAAATTTATTTTTAACTTGGTTTGATAAATAAGTGAAACTAAAATGAAATGAGCTCCAAATACTTTACAATTATAAAAATAAAAAGAGTTCGATAAACAAGTGAAAATAGAATTAGATTAAACTTTAAAAAAGAGTGGTTTTGGCATTTTAAATCCCTTTAAATTTTTTTTCATTAATCAATTTTTAGTAAGTGTATAATGGACTTTTTGAACTTCAAAATTAAAGGTGTTAGGAGGTCAGAGTTTTTTTTGAAGGTTTTAATACTTTAGGGAGGTAATTGATGTAGAGTGGATACTTCAGGACTGATAACTGTATTTAACTCATATATATATATATATGAGATATTAAGAGAATTCGGATACTATTATTTCATAATTAAATTTATATTTATTTATCTTTTTTTATAATATAATTCAAATTAACAAGTTTTTGAAATAATATCTCGTGAATATTGAGGCATGCTTTGAAATATTGAATATGTATCCATAACCATAAGTATCACATAGTATTTGAATATCTAATTCAACGAACTGGAAGTCCTGAATTTCAAATTCATGATTTTTAGTTTTGTTAGCATAACTTAATCATGAGTTAATAATAATTAAAGAATTCTAATTAATTAAATCTAATAATAATTAAAGAATTCTAATTAATTAAATCTATATGATGTGACAATAATTAAAACACCAAATACGAAATCAAATTACTATAATATATAGTGATTATTACCGAGGGGACAAATCAATAATGATAAACATTAATTGATTGATCTCCTAATCTCTAACTGATCTATTCAAATTGTAAAATAGCTACAACTGTTACATAAAGAAAAAACATTATAAACTAATGTCGTCAAGAAGCGAGATTGAATAAATTTATATAACGTGGTTGTCATTCAGCACGTCCACACTAGAGTTCTTATAAGTCGAAAAAATCCCTTGTAACAACAAATGAACGGGTAGTTATACTAACGGGAAAAAGTGTGCTAATTAAGGGAGGTTATGATAAAGTACTACTTTACCCCTTACCTACCCCGATTACACGGTTAAGATTAATGCGTCGGGGTAATCATTGTAATTTAACACGTTTTACGGATTTGACAGGTGTTGACTTTTGCCTTCCTTGTGAGGACTCTCCTCTTTTCTTATCTCGGAACAATAGATTTCCTCCATTATAAACATACCTAATTAATAAAAAGGTACACTTACAATTCTTGCTCTTTATTTTTCTTGAAATTGCCTCTAAAAAAATCTTGAAATTGAGACACTAACTTAAATATTGCAGGGAAATTGATCTTCCGATCATTTGTTGACCTACTTCATGCAGACTAAAGTGAGGCTAACTGACCGATGAGAATGCTGTGAGTTTGAATTTTACGAATGTATATATTTAGTTTACTTTTAATAATAGTAAATTGTTGATCAGAATATAATTGTTGTAATTGTTTTTATTCAAATATTGATATTCGATAGGATGAATTGTAACAAATTTATTTCAATATTTAATAATATTTAATCGCTTTCGTTTCAAAAGAAAACATCATGTACCAATTAAGACATTTCCAATTAATTGGAATTGGTAAGAATCTTCCTTGTATTTTCTTAGTGTACATGTGGCAATTTTGCATGGGAATTTGCATTTTTTTTTAAAGTGAAAGCGATAAATATTGTTAATTGAACTAAATCGATTACAATCAACCATGTCAACTATCAATCTCTAATAGAGACAATTATAACAATCATACATTAATCAATAATACAATATAACATAAATTAAATCTAAACAACCTCTTACTATTACAATATGCAAACAATCCTACTATACAGTAGACTATCCTTCTACGTATTGGTGGGGTTCGAACCCATAACATCTAAAACATAGGACCCCAACTTTAACTACTAGGCCAAAAGATCATTTTGTGGAAATTTGCAGCTTATTACTTACAAAAAAGACATGTTTTTTTATTTATATAATAAAAGTGGACAAACTTCATAATGGGGCGGTTTGTCTATCTTCAATTGAATAACTGCAATATATCCAGCTACTGTATTTAAAATAAATAAATAGAAAAAGCTGCATCATTAAATAAAAATGGGAGCCTTGGTATAGTGCTCTCCAAATATTATATTTTAAATTGACGTGTATTTCATATATAGCTCATTTAATGCATATATAAAATGTGCATAAGATATATATAATATCTACATTTTGAAAGATACTTTATACAACGTTATGTTTTGTATGTTAAGTGAAATACAAAATACAATATTATTATATTTTCAAGAAGTTTGATTAATAATTAATGGCAAAATGTACTTTAAAATGGAATATCTTTTATTGTTGAAAGGTCATGAATTTAACTAATCAAGATATACAAAATTTAAAATGATAATATTGAGTTTTATAATTCATTCTAAGGTACAATATTTCATTTTTTCTGAGCAACACATCTATTGTCATGCCAACTTGAAATTTATTACCAAAAAAAATTGATTATTCCCTATATTATAAATTATTACGACTTAAAAATTATAGTAAATCAATATTATCTACACGTTGTCAGCCAAAATCAATGTCAAATCTTAATAATTAACCACAGTTAATCAATATTTGATATAATTTTACCCACGGCCAAAAAATTTGCCACAATTTTTGGTTGTAGCAAATGTTTTGCCTCATTTGCAAAAACAATGCTAATAATCGTTGTGCAGCCGTGATTAATTAATATCAATCATGACTTTCTACTTTTAGCTATGATAATAATTAATAATAGTAAAACGTTATAACTCTGTGACTGATTTTGCATTCAATTGATTTTAATTTTTGAATTAGAGTGCTATATAACTTAGTCTGAAATGAAGTTATATATATATATATATATAATTGTAAAAGAGAAATCCTATTGTCATATCAATTTTTGAATATTCAAATTTATTTTTTAATTAAATTCATCCCTTTAAATAAATTTGGTTACAACAATAATTGCAATATATTTTAATAAGTTCACATTCGCAACTTACTTTTTTTTCTTTTACCTTATTCCACGTTTCTTTATTTTCACTTTTTTTTTTCTCCGCATCATTTTTTTTCAAATATTTTTGTTCTTTTCATTTCGCACTATAATTTATTTTTAATATGCTCTCGAGGGTCGCGTACTGCTGGTAAAAAGAAACATGGGTAATGACGAGGGATGTATGGTAGTGATGACATGGACATAATTGCCTCAATTTGAGGAAGCTAGGCAGCTGCTCTCACTCACCAAAATATGTTTTTATTATGGGATCTGACAAAATCCAACAACCTTAGAATTTTCAGCAGAAAGCTTTGGAGTTGGAGTGGGTGGCTTTAACTTCTATTTTTGAACACACAAACTACATAGGAGGATGTCTTCTTTAAGTGCATAAAAGTTGTTAGGGTGGGGTGGATTGATTGGTGGCGGGTGCAAGTTGGTTTGATATATAGCCTATTCCCATAATTAAACAAGTAAGTTTAACATTTAATTAAATCTAAATACTTTTTTTTTTATATGTTTTGTGGTGGTGATTCTGCTTCTAAAGTTCTTAAATGAAGCTGAATTGAAAAAAAAAAAAAAAAAAGAGAGGAAAGAGACTTGTGAAGTGCTGAATTGCACTCATTCTCACTTTCCAATTTGTTTTCTAGATATTGTTTTTTTATATTTATACAATTTTTTTGAAATAAGAATTATTATAGATATCAAATCATGTCTTAATAGGAATTGAACTTGTGGGATGAATATATATATATATATATATTGATCCAGGTTGATATGCTCGATCTCTAGTGTTAATTTGGTATTTCCTCAATATCTTGAAGTGGTCCCGATCTAGCAGCTCGTCCCAGACAATGGAATATCTGAGAAGAGAGCAAACGTGAGTCTAATCGGGATGGTCCCCGGCAATGATCCTCCGGTGCCTAAACCAGATAGTGCTCAAGATAGAGGAAATCGACCACGATTAGCTGTAGCTGTAATATATGTCAAAACGTACCTATAATAAATGAGGGTGTCATATATTTATAGGCCTATGTGTACGAATTTATCCGGTCCACGTGGCACAATCCTGGTGACTCTTTAATAATAGATCGAAGGCATCTCTTGGATCCATGCGGTCGGGTCGATAGTCCGGGTTGGATCGAGGGTACCCGACCTGCCTGGGAAGTGCGCGGATCCTGTGGCATAGGCGTAATTTATGCCCTTTTCGAGGGCATTTTGGAAATAAAGAGAGTAAACCCGTCATATATATATATATATATATATATATAGTGATATTATTTTTTCAGGAGATAATATCAAATCATTTCTTATTAATAGTAGGTGTGTTATGTACATAGAAAATATAGGAAAAGAGGGTAGAATATGTTTTATTAGATTGGATATTCATTAATTATAGTAAAGTTTATCAATTTTAAACCAATTAAAATTCCTAATACATGCGCTATGTTTAAATTTAGTTTTAAACTATTTTCAAGATGATCAAGGGTAAATTACAGCTACCTCCCCTGAGGTTTGACATAATTACAAATACTCCCTTATTGTTTGAAAAATTACAAATAACCCCCTCCCCGAGGTTTGTAACCATCTAACAAATAACCCATTTTCATCCATTTTTATAAGTGAACTGACCAAAATGCCCTTATGCATTTTATTTAATTTTTAAAATTCTTTGAATTTTTTTGGACTACAACGCATAGGGAGAGATTCTTAAGTTTTTTACACAGAGAAGTTAATAATGCAATTTGCCTTGACTGGTTTTTCTATAATTTAACAAAAAAATCAAGGACAAAATGGTCAACTTTGAGCCTTTAGTTGAAAATTACATACCTCAGGGGTGTATTTATAATTTTTCAAACAACAGAAGTATTTATAATTATGTCAGATCTCAGGGAAGGTAGATGTAATTTAGCATAAAATTAAACCACAATATATAGCATAAGTTTCAGTCACAGGCTTAATTAATTAAAATTTATTACATGAAGTGGTTGTCTACATGATACATCAAACTCAATATTAAAGAAAAGAACAGGGCCCCAATCAACATCTAGAATTTTGCATCAAGCAAAGTTGTGGGAATGGGATTGGTTAAAAAAGTTTGCTTGTCTTTGGCTTGGCTGCAATTACTTTTTAAGGTTGTAATAATCTTATTCTCATTTACATTCACAAACATATATGTCAAAAAGTTACTTGAGCAGAAGAAACCCTTTTATTTTATTTTATTTTATTTTTGCTCTCAAGTGCATGCACAAGTTTTAATTAACTAAGATGTATGATTGTGCTGCAAATCCTTGTCCTTTTTTCACCAAAGATGGACTCATTGTCATCAAGAAACCTTCAAAAGACAAGAAAAGCATCCAATCCAAACTAAATCCTACTTATTTATTCTCTAGTGTGTTTCGTGATGATTACTTTTGCTCCATTGGTCCCTACAAAATCACTCATTACTTGTTCTTGTCATATTTAATCAATTCAATCCCCATAAAATTAATTTTGGAGAGAGTATCAAAACTTGTATTAATTTCTCGAAACGAGATTGTGTTAACATACATAATTTGGGTATGATGATCTTCAATAAATATACTCTGATGGTCAAGTTAATAGGGTTTGAAAGAGTAAAAGTTGTCTAAATATACAGTCGTAAGTTTTTGTGGGTTTTGAGTTTTCGTACTTTAACATGTGGAGGCGACAAATGGTACTACGTGTCATCATATCTAGGATCCTTAATCCAAATCATCGAGTCAGACCGCTCAAAATCTATGCAAAAAAGTGTGAATCCTTAACTCGTTCTGTAAATACAACATCCGCATTGGGGGGGCAAAATGGGAAAATCATGGATTTTACCACATTAATTAATACATAACTAATGAACTCCTTTCTCACACAAGGGATTTGTGTGTGTGTGTGAAATGTTGGTTCTTTTTGTTGTCTTAAAGATGAGGTTGGAAGCACTACTCATCATCACTTTCCTCGAAAATGAAAAGAATTACAAGGCCAATCATGCCTTGCTCGAGTGGTGAAATTAAGATTTCATAATTAAAAAGTTTGCGAGTTCAAATTACATGAATATGGATAAATAACTAATTTACTTTTAATAGTAGTGTTGTGTTTATTTATTTACTTTAAATATATTAATTAATTTAAAAATATTAATATATTAAATTAATATTTGAATTTGCACGTATTAACATAGAAACCAACTCTATAAAAAGAAATTGGATCAGAAGCAATTAATGGGCATGCAAAACGCGGAGTTGGGGGAACATAACACTGACAATTTAAGTCGCACTTTGCACCGAAAAGAAGTTGCCGTTTTTAGAGGTGCCCTCCATTCAGACTGTATCATTCTAGCTTCTTTCCCTTTTTGACCTATTTGCCTTTTTTTCTTTTCTTTTTTTTTCCTAAAAAAATTAAAGTTTGTGGGAAGCTTTAATTGAGTTGCTTATAACTTGGAATGCATTATCGTGTTATGGTGCTCACACGTAAGCTTCCTTATACATGAATATCAATGGTTGCTGACTCTTGCCCATGTATATTGATCCACATCGATTTCTGCGATCTCAAGTGAGCACCATGATAAGCACCTCATCAAGCGATTCCATACGTTCTCATACTTGTGTATCCCTGATAAGAAGAAAACACATCAGGCTAGTTGGGAATGTCCCCAACGAAAACACTCTGATGCTTAAGTCAGTATAGATCGAGATGGCAATATGGTAATCTGATACAGTAAATGTGATCGAATATAACCTTAGTAACTTATCATAAATGCTGTCGAGTAGGTCTATTTATAAGACCAAATTTATGTACGTGTCTGGTCCACGTGGATTCATCTCAGAGCTTGAGTTGTTCCCTCTCCAAGGATCTAGATCTTGGACACCTAGCGTCAGGTTTGGTTAGGTTCGCGTGACCCGACCCGACGAGGCGAGGCAGAACGCGGATCCTGGGGCTACTTGGTGATTTTTGTCCTTTTTCAAAATTCATTGTGTCTTTTCATGATATTTGGGTTACACCCCTATCATATATATATATATATGTACTAGTTTAATTAAAAAAGCTAGTTCATATAATCCAATTTCTTCCTCTACTTACTCTAATCTTTTGTCTTCTCTTTCACGTAGGTTCTTAATTTCTTGTTCTGTACTGTTTGCCTGACTTAATTAAGTAAATAAATTTTATAACATCATCTCTATATATATATATATATCTCATAAAATATTTTTAAATTAACTTTATAATTTAAGCTTTAAAATGAAGTTTAGGTATGTGGGGAAAAGGCAATTTTTTGGTCCAACAATTTATGGGGTGACATTTTTTATCCTCCATGAATCAATTTTCATAATTTAATCATATAATTTTAACATTTCGACAATTTTAATCATTTTGGTCAAACAACTTAACCATTTACACTTTTACCAATAAGCTGCAGAAATTGGTTGAGAGCTCCTCATAGCTTTTTGCTTAAATCAACTTAATTTAAATAGTTCAAAAATAAAAATTGTAAAACAAATACACTCTTCTCAACAATAAGCTGATAAGTACGTATTTTTAATCATTTTCAAACACCCCCGGATACATCCCAACAGAATTAATAGATTGGTGGATTTCATCGCATTAGGGATGGTGTGAATCTTTTACTACAAATTGATGTTGCATTTGATAATGTATTTTATATGTTTATATATACACACACATCAAATTTATATATTATTTTCGTGGATATATAGATAAAGACATAATATAAATTTAATACATTTAATGTATACATGTAACTAAAGTATAATACTCCGTTGTAATAAAAAATCTGAATTAGATCAAAGATAAGTCTTTGTAGGTTGGTCAGTGAAAAATTGAATTTGTAAGGATTTGAATTGGTAAACGCGTATATTATCAATTCTTGTTCAACTCCATCAACTCATTTCCAGTTTTTAGTTTCTGAAATAGTAAAGTGTAAATATATTTGTTTATTTGTACTTTCATTGAAAATTTATTGATTTAACAAAACAATTTAATATAAAATGCAGTTTCATTAATTAATCCAAATATATTTTTATTGCACATGAAAATTTATTCAAAATTGAAAACATATATTTCTAAATAATTTTCTTACCTTTTCCTGTCATTTTCGTGTATTGTCTGCCTCTCAATATTTTCTTGCTTAGTAAAATAATAATAATAGTAATAATAATAAATAAAAATGTACATCCAACGTCAAATAAACAACAATTTACAAAGTCGTGGAACCCATAAATTCCGACTTAAATGTCGTAACATGTAATAAATTTTCCCTTGACAAAAAAATAAACAAATCTGGAAAATGTACAAAATCCGACCAGGGAGAAATCAGCGGCGGCTTCCTAGCTAATCTTATTTTTAGTCAAATCTAACTCAACAAGGAGCCTAATTCGAGAAACTTACGGCGCGGCTGGGGCTAGGCTTAGGTGTAAATCTAAGCCGAATGCGTCATCGAAGCTGGGCCCATCATCCACTCTTGAAAACCTACTCAAAGAAGGCCCATCTAATCTTCCACTATGGGCCTTGACGGGTTGTTGAGGCCCAACACTCATAAGGCTAGACTCCCCTACACCGCCGGCATACGATAAGTTCCCTATACCCCTCCCACTAATCGAAGCAGGAAAAACGCAACCATGCGACACGTTCAACGGCTGCGCCGCGCGTGGGACGTACACCCACGACGGAGATGTCGCCGCCGCAGCGGGAATCACGACGGAGCCAGCTGGGGCGAGGAGGTGGGCCGGCGGGGCGAAGGCGGAGACCATAGGGTTGCGCATGTAGGATACGGCAGCGTTCCTGCTGGCTTGCATTTGCGCACGCTTGAGCTGTTGCCTTTCCTTCTTGTGCGCGTTCTGATGGCCGCCCAGCGCCTGTGAGTTGGCGAACTCGCGGCAGCAGTACTGGCACTCGTACTTCCGGCCGTCGGAAGCCGGAAAGCCGCCGGAGTCCGGCGAGCCCGAGGGCGTTTTGGCGGAGTCCACCTCTTCTTGATCTTCTATGACGTTGAAACCGAAGAGCTTTAAGCGCCCAGTAGTTGTCGTGCTGTTGTATGGCTTGTTTTGATACTCTACTTCTGCCATACTATACATATATATATGCAACTGCGTCTATCTATATATATATATGTCAGTGTGTGTAATTTTAGAGAGAGAGAGAGAGAGAGATGAAAGGAGACAGGAATGAAAGAAGAGCAAAGTAAGGGTGGGAGCGTGGTGTAAGAGAGTTGTTGGATCATGCATGTCTAGGGGTATTTATACAAGTTGAAAATGATTAAATATTTCCTTATTATATGCAAATATACATACATATATACATACATGTGGGGGGTGGGTTGGGGGAGGGGGGGTGCGGACATCCCAAGAAGAAGAAGAAGGGAAAGTGCAAAAGTGGGAATAGGAGCCAAAAAAACACTTGGGGACCCATTTTCTTGGTGTATATTTTTGTAAAGTGACAAGAATATCCTCGGATTCTTGAGTCAATTTATGTAGTTGTCTGTTTTGTTGCTAGTCCTAGTAAGCGAAAGAATGTGAAATGCATGTGAGATTGTAGGGTTGTTGAACCATCAAATGATTGAGGGAATAGCCCTTTGTCTTAAGTAAGAAATTTTCTTGCTTAGTGTGTCTCTAGCTAGCTACCTCTTTTCTTGTTAGCAAGTACTCTTGAAAGCATTCACTTCATTAATTACGGACAACATAAGAGACATATAGATATAATCATCAATCATGTGTTTGGCTGCCTCAAAAGTCCAAGTAAACTATTAGGGATTTAATGTAGATGATTTTGATGTTGGATCATGTTCAAGCTTTGCCTAATATTTGGCTCTGATTTGCAATTAGAAACATCACATGTTCTAAGCCGTCTCTCTCTATATATATATAGTACTTACTTTGATTTTCTCTTTTAATTCCAAAATAATATATTCTTGTTTATTGTTCTCCTCTTGCCATTCCTTCTTGATCTTCTATTGTAATTTTTGTTGCATTTCGTATTACATATCATATATTCACGCCAGCATATGTATGAAATTCATTTTATATGTATATTAACAAAAATAAAGGGTATACTTAATCGACATGGGAGATACAATGAAATAACATCAAAGAATATATTTGTCCTTCAAAAATGAGAAAACCCTAAACACTCTAATCGTTTGCATCTTTTTGAGCAAGTTCGGTGCGATCCGACCCCCCTAACCCAGTGACCTAGATTGTCAATCACTGATCTCAAAATCATCCAATGGCTATTGAGATGGCACGTGGCTCCATACAATTTAGTACAAATTGACTCTCTATAAATACTAGTTCATGTATCATTTATTACAATCAAATCGCACTCTACAATCCCTATAATTTCGACCTCAATACTTACTTAAGTATCGAATAATCTTAGTTGGGGATCACCCCAACAAACCAAGCATATTGTGTGCAGGCTATCCATTATTAATCTCGACCCGACTCTAATTAGATTGCTAAGGATCTCAACTCGAATCAATAGTATAAGATGTAATATAAACTTATAATTAAAAAACTCATTACTTTCCACTAAGGGGCCAATGCCAAACTAATAAAAACAGCAAAAGAGGGTGCAGATGCAGGCTGTCTATAGATCGGGGTTCAACCCTTGTTAAACTATTGTACCCTGAAAAACTAACGTGTTCCCCAAAATGTTAAGAACACTAGAGTAATACTTCCACCAATAAGAAAATGTTAGTATGTGTATAGGTTGTCAGAGAATCGCAGGTGATGAAATGCAAAAGAAGTAATTATGGGTCAGAAATTTCAGTGCTTTTGGGTACAAATTTGATATATGTATTGTAAAAGTTGAGAGAGATATGGTGGAAACTGGAACGTTCTCCAATGAGGTATATATCGTGAAGCCCATCTCTCTGCTGCAAATTATCCTTTCTCTCTTACTTGCCTGTAACATAGTTTACATTCACTTCACCTGTCACTCACTCACTCACTCACCTTCTTTATCTTTACACGTACATATACAGCCATGATTCTAGGTATGGGGAACCACACCAATATTTTTAACTGCATTTCAAAGTTCTAAATTTACATATTTTTTTATGAATGAATTAATAATCCAAATTAATGAATATATTCAAATCAGACAAAGAAATATAAAGTAGACATATAATTACTGATTTGGATAAAAAATAGCGATCTTTTTGGAGGTTCTGGATAGCGATCTCCTGTGTTTACTCAGATGTGATATGATTTCTGAGAGAAGGAAAACACGTCAGATTAGTCGGGGTGGTCCCCGGCGAACACCATCCGATGCTTAAATCAGCTCAAGTTCGAGATGATTATATGCGAACTGAAGTGGTAAGTGAGCTAGAAAGGTGATAAAAATGAGTGTTACCATAAATGAAGCATGGAGGGTGTATTTATAGGCAAAATGTGCTCACTTGCCTGGTCCACGTGACATCATCTCAATGCATGAGCTGTCAGAGAACCCATGATCTAGATTTTGGTTCCATGAAGCGGGTCTTGGTTCAGGTCGTTGGTCTGGGTCAACCCGACTAGACTGTGCATGGATCCTGAACCCAATATGCAATTTTGATTCTGAATTTTTGTGTCTTTTCTAAAAAAATAAGATATACCCCTATCAATTACATTTATAAGACTTAAATTATGAATTGTGACAATTTAATCTTACCATTCAAACAAGACCTCGTTTTTCGTATATGCTGTGGAGAAAAAAAAAATCAAAGAAGATAATTCTAGAGGATTTCTCCCAAAAGCCCTTGCCTATGTCTCTATCTTCTAACAATGTATTTATTTCAACGTTTTCATTTGCGTAGCCGACAGACAGAAACTACCTACCAACCTTTTCTCTCTCTCTAAAAATCCTCATCAAAGTCAAGGCATTCATGCACAATCCATCACTTGCAATATGTATATATATATATATATATATATGTCCTCCCATCAAATATTATCATGTCCTGATCTATATATATATGCTTTGACAGCAACAGTATATCCATAACTGTAGATGCGTTCAAGATCTAGCACCGTCGGCCATCCCCAATCAGGTGTGCATGGCCCACGTGTCAACATCGTATCCCCCTTGATTTATCTACATATATATTTAACCCTCGTACACTGGTTTCTGATCATCTTCTTCGCTGACAAATTCTAGACATGGCTTCACCATCTCCCTTATTTAAAATTAATAAAATCCACTCTATATGGTTTAATAAATCACGCTACTAATTATCATTTAAATTTTTCTTTACAAACAATCAATTACGACATCCAATCGATATATCTAAATACCAGACTAATTAAATTTATTTGTGTTAAAAGGGGTAAGAATGACTCCTTTTTTATTTTTATTTTTGTATTGCAGCTTGTGATTTTATCGGTATCCATAAGTAATTGTCCATTCTAATTTTATATTAATTTTATAATTTTATTCTGAAAAAAATTATATCATTAGAAAGAATAGAAACTGAGATTTATAAGTCATTAAAACTTTTCATGTACAATTAGTACGGGACGTTTACTTATAGGGCAAATTTTCTTTTTAGTCTCATAAGATTATGTCATTATTTTTTTTGGTACCATAATTTTGACAGGTGACGATTTTTGTCCCATAAAACACAATTTTAGGTATTTTTAGTTCCACCGTTTTAGGTAATTTTAGTCACAAGTTAACGACTGTTAACGGACATGTGCAAAGCACATGACTTCTTGAGACTAAAAATACTTGAATTCGTATTTTATGGGAATGAAATCCTCACTTGCTTAAATTGTGGTACCAAAAAAAATAATGACATAATCTTATTGGAACTAAAAAAGCATTTTGCTCTTAACTTATAGAGTAAATTACATCTACCTCCCATGAGGTTTGACATAATTACAAATACCCCCTCGTTGTTTGAAAAATTACAAATACCTCCCTCAAGTTTGTGACCGTCTAACAAATAACCCATTTCCATCAATTTTTATGGGTGAACTGACCAAAATACCCTTATGCTCTGAATTATTTTTATTTAATTCTTAAAATTTTTTTGGACTACAATGTGCATGGAAAGGTTCGCTAAGTTTTTTATACAGAGGAGCAATAATGCAATTTGCCTAGCCCAATTTTTCTATAATTTTAATAAAAAAATTCAAAGGCAAAATAGTCAATTTCAGGCCTTTGGTTAAAAATTACAAACCTCAAGGAGGTATTTGTAATTTTTCAAACAACGAGAAAATATTTGTAATTATGTCAAATCTTAGGGAAGATAGACGTAATTTACCCTAACTTACATTAGGGAGATTATGTAGATCAAGTGCTACAAGTAATATTATTAAGGTGGGGATCCCACAATTACGTGGTGATGATGGATTATTGTTTAGGATGTCTGCGTGATTGACGTTGAAATCCATATTGTTTAAACTTAGCTTTACGCAGGAAGATCTGCCCGAATCTTACTAACTACATCATACGAGGCAGACACATAAAAAGAAACTTTAATTAAGAGAGAGAGAGAAAAAAAAAAAAAAAAAAAAGCATACACAGCATTAATTAGCATTGATTGAAATGTGTTAATCTTCTTACAACATGGAACAATTATTTATTAATTTTCATTATATATGCATTAATCAAAGTGCTTAATTCGCCTTTCAAAGTCTTCACCACAACTCCAAACGTGGCCCACCTTGTCCCCCCCTCTTACATTATCAATATCTTATAATTAATTATTATTATTAACTTTGATCGAAATTCAATTTTTACTCTAGCAAGTAATTAACCTCATCTTCATGGTTGATTTGATTGTTTTGGGCTTCCAGCTGAAGGTCTTAGCTAGTTTTACACCGTTGGATTTGCTGAAATAATTGACTTTGTAATATGTGTGGTTATTCTTTTAATACTCAAATAATCGTTGGTTATCGTTGAATTTTGATATTCTAATATAATAAGCTAATTTCTATTTTGAAATTATTTTGTTTATCTTAATCATGATTACGTGATGTATGTTTAAAAAAAAAATCATGATTACGTGATGTAGGAAACTGAAAAAGTCAGCTTGATCTATAAAATTGGTTTTCGGTGCTAGCGTTTTCATGGAGTTTAATTATTAAGTTTATTTATTATATTTTAATTTGTATTTCATTTACATATATTTATGTATAAAAATATTTTTTAAATATATGGATGATATGAATTTTTATATATTTGATACACGTACAGATTAAATAAAATACGAAATACAATATCTATATTTGCAATAAAAAGTCAGAAAATTTTTAAAGAGTGTTTGATATAATAAACCTAATCGTCAAACTCTTAGAACTGAAAACACGAATGCAATTAATCATGATCTCTAAGCCAAAGTTCACGAGCCTTAGTATTTCAATTTTCTCCCCATATGGTTTTGTTATTTAGGAGAAAATGCTAATTAAAAAGTTAATCATAGCACATTCTTTTAACTCTCATTAACATGGATTTTAAATTAATTTAGTCATTTAAACCGGCTAATATAAAAAAGAAAGAAAATTTAAAGATACCTTCAAAAGAATTTCTTATTTTATCATATATATGTAAAAAAAAACCTATAGGTAAACAAAGTTTTATTGTGAAAAAATCAAGAAATATTGATGAATGGTATTGGTGGGACCAAGCTATTCTTGAATTTAGAAGCCATGGAGAACTCAAATTATGGACTAGATCTAGGAATAGATAACTAGGATTCCAATTACAACTTTTAATAAAAACCTATGTATTACAATATATATTGATCCAACTATTATTTGGGACAGTACTCATGACTTTCTATTTTCTAGGGCAACTCAACTAAGAAGTTGGCTTTATAGTATTAAAATATTGCATTTAATTATAAACCATCTTAAATTTTAAAAAGATTTTATAAATTGTTCGGTGCAAAATCGTCCCAACATATTTAATTACATCATAACAATCACTTTTTCGTATCACTTATGTCTTTCGCCCAATAATTAAATTGAGGTTCCGTGAACAAAATTGAGGTCCCACTAAACGAGTCCCACCAGAAGTAGAAGTGTATGTATTGTCTCACTTTATATGAATTATTATAATTTGTTTATTATTCTTAATCATATTGATGATGTATTGGTTCCGCAGTATATCAAAATATTATAATCATTTATGTAATTACCACTTAAAGAAAATCAATATTTTGTATAAAATCTTAAATTATACATTACGCATGATTCCATTTTCATCATATAATTCTATAAATTAAATTTGACTTCTCCATCGATGTTATATATGTTTATCATTTTCCAAACTATACAAATATAAGGGAGGAGAATTACAAAAATCATGACTTTTATTTCTACAAAATTGATTTTAATCCTTTTTTTATTTTCTAAATTATTTGGCATTTCTCGCCTAATATTTATTACCATTATTGATTAAATTATATATATAAGCATAGTGGATGGACAACCCTAAAGATAGTTTATGGTTTATCTTTTTAAACTTAATTAGATTATAATAATATCTTACACTATATAAAAATAAAAAACTCCTCATGGGAAACAAGGAATCAGCTCCAACAACAATTCCCTGACACTTAGTTTTTTTTTTAAGGTATGCTGCTCTATGGTTAAGAAAACAGAACTGTCAAGAAAAGGAGTTAAGCACATGCTTAACCCATTCTTGCAGGGGAAAATACATGTGATTATGCATACCATTGGTCTCTCACTCTTCAGACAAAACCAAGAAACCTTCTGCACATTCGCCATGTTGTGACTAATAAAAATACATACAGATAGATCGATAAATTTCAGACAATGGGTACACAACTGTACAAAATTCGAGAGTGTACTACACTTGATAGACACGCGATAAAATTTAAAAAGAGTGACCATTCAGAATTAATCAATCATATAATAAGTATAATAACACTTATATGATAGGGGTGGCAGTGGACGGGTAAGAAACCAGGACCCCCGGCCCGACTTTTTTCTACCCTTCAGTGCAAAATCCGTCAGAGTTCATGGGGCTAGCCCATTTGACCCGCTTTCTTTCTCTTATTTTTTTTCCCTTTTAAATGTTATATATTGATCTTCCAATCCATTTATTTGTTAAAAATATGAGTTCGTGTCAACCTGAATTACAACTCATATGAGTTGTAACTTATTTGTTCTTGACAAATAATCTTATATTTTATAAGCAAACAAGAAAATTTCAACAACATATCCATAAACATATATATCATTACATGAGGTGGGATTACGTACATTCATCTATTATATTATTAATATAATATATATTTTATAATTATATTACTAAAAAACATCCATAAACATATATATAAAAAACCAAAATTGTACACAGAATGGGATGAGCTGGACTCGAGATCCGCTCGATTGGCTCCGAGTGGATCCTATTTGTTAGGACCTATTACTCGTCATATTACCCAATTTTTAAATCAAAACCCACCTCATTCAGGATGGGTTTAGGACAGGGACCCAAAAATTTGGAGTAATTCACAACCCTATTAACATGATTAAACATGGTCAGACCTTATTCTTTTCGAATACATATGGTGTTAAAATTTCCACATATAGTGTTTTAATTAAATAAATTAATAGCTAATTGTTCAATCAGCTTTTTCCAAGCTTGTTGATTTAACATAATAACCCACAAACCTATGTGCTTTTCTCTGTTGCTGTTAATGGTTTCCACCAGCTAATACTTAATCATGCTCTCTTTTGTTGTTGATTGAAGTGAAGTGATGATGGCGATATTATGGTGTGAGATTGCCCGAATCCGAAACCCGGCCCACCAGGATGTGTTTGTCAAGACAATTAAGCCAATCAGAGGTAATTATATTGTCCTAATCTAAGATAATTGCAGACATGATCCTATCACAACACAACATCTCATTAACTCACTTTCTGATCGTCTTTGTTCCCTTTTCACAGCCATTACTTTGGAAGCATCCGAAAAGGGATGTAGCCCTAATGTCACATTCTGTTTTCAAATTGTAATAATCCCTTTTTTTGGATATGTTCAGAGTATTATTCATTTAATTAATAATAATAATCCAAAGTATGTGGGTGTGAGTCACATAAGTCCCCCCATATATTCCAAGTGACACTACCAATCTACTTCATTGATTTTTAATACATAAAAGTTGCATAGGGTGGGTGGAGTTTGCTTTAAGTCATGTGAAGTGACTCCTCCATCCATCTCTCTCTATATTTATGTGTGCTAAAAATACATACATTATAGTAATTTTTTTTTATATCAAAATCAGGTCTTAAGGTGCATAGTGGGCCGGGTCAGTTCAAGACCAGCACGGATCAGCCTGTGAAAGTTCGGTTTAGGACCAGTCCATTACTGTTCATAGTCGGTTCTGGGATTGGTTCTAGATCTTTAAATGAGCCCTAATTGGGTCTATTTGTAAACCTACGCCCAGCCCACAGACCGACCCGATTGAGGCGCGGACCAGGCCCAAATGTGCCTGTTTTATTTTTATTTATGAACTTGAGGTGTTTTTTTAACACTTATTTAAATTTATGGTTGCTTTGTGAAATAAAGAAATAAAAAATTATATGATACAAAAAATTATGACTAGAAAAAAATAGTTACGACTATATAATAAAGTTAAATAACAATTTGACTATCTAATTTATAATAATAAATTTAAATAAAAACAAATTCAAAAAGAATTTAAATAAACTTTGAAATGAAGAGTATCAATGAATTAATATACTAAAAATTTAGAAATAATAAAGCTAAAAAGTTTTAGAGTTTCAAAAGTGTAAAAACCTATTAGAATAATAAACTTAAAATAATAAAATAAAAATTATATGATATGTATTATTATAAAATATATATATATATTCCAACAAGTCTGGCCCTAGCATAGTCCAGGATCAGGTGGTCATGGGCCACTTAGCTGGCCTGGTCCTAGGTATTGATACCTAGGACCGGCTCAGGACCAGCCCAATCCCAAACGGGTCTGGCCTGAACCTACTCATTTTTTTATTAGGTTAAGTTGGTCCTAGGCTGGTGGCCCAGCCTGGCCCACTATGCATCTTGAATTAGGTCTGATCAGCTCCTATTTAACTATATTTTAACTGTTATTATATTTGTTAGGGTAAATTATACATTGACACATCTTGAGATTATGTTCAAATGCACAAACATTTTATGTCTTTTGTGAAATTACAAGTACACCCCCTGAGTGGTGTCATCTAGTGTAATATTTTTTAGGGAGTATTTTTGTAAATTTGTGCCTTTTGAATAGGGAGTGTAGTTGAAATTACAATCCCATTGTGGGTATTTATAATTTTGCAAAAGGCATTGTGTGTTTGTATATTTGGACCTAACGTCAGGAATGTCAATGTAATTTATCGTATTAGTTATTTGGTGAATGAATTATTTTTTTTATCTATTATAAAATTACGTGTATAAACATAATTTAGATCTTTGAACAGAATTAAATTTGAAATAATTTTTTTAAGGCCTAAAGCTTAGTGAACTCTAAAATTGAGAGATTAAGGGTTTGGTCAATCAATAAGACAAAATGAAATATGATTTGGGTTGGGAATAGAGTGGACAATTAGACGGCAACATAATACACCACGTAACATGTTATTGCAAATAAGCTTTAATTAACAAGGGGACACATGCACATGTCAAAGGATTATATTATGTATCAATTTCCTTAATTAAGGTAATTAATTAATTAATGGTCTGTTTAAAAAATATCACAGTATAATATGTCCTATTTTATCCTGCCACGTGTATAGCAAGTGGGACGTACACGTCAGCATGATATATATATATATATATATACCAATTTTCTTTGCGTGCGGTTCTTTATTACTTTCGATTTCAACCATCAACACGACATGTTAATTTCATGAGGAAATTGTATTCACCAATGTGGGAATAGTACCATTTCTGAAAGAAATTATTTCGTGTTGGCAGTAAATAAGCAATTAACGTGATGTAATACTTAGATTTGTAATCGTATAACTAATAATCTATTTCAATTCATTTTTATGAGTAAACTGACCAAAATGCCCTTATGCACCGAATTATTTTTTATTCAATTCGTAAAAAATTTTGGACTATAATACGTTAGGAGAGGTTTCTTAAGTTTTTTACACAGAGGAGCAATAATGCAATTTGTCTCGATTGATTTTTCTACAATTTTATCAAAAAATTTAAGGACAAAATAGTCAATTTCAGGCCTTTAGTTAAAAATTAAACCTCAGGGGGGTATTTGTAAATTTTCAAACAACGAGGGGGTATTTATAATTATGCCAAACCTCAGGAGAGGTGGATGTAATTTACCCTAAATATAATTTACCTCAATAAGTCTGGCTAAATAATTGGCTAATTGAGTCAGGGTATTGCCTGCCCATTAACAGATCAATGCATAATTCTATTGTTTGATCAGAAAAATTAGAGAATATGGGGATTGAATAAAGTATGATTGAGATCCAAGAATATAAATATTGATATGCATGTGAGGGACTAGGTTTAGAGACAAGAGAGTTAAAGCCATTCTGATTTACCTGACAACATGGTTTAAGAATCTTGGGTAAATAAACAAATCCCATAATGTTTTGGAGGCACATATGACTTAGGAGATGCAAATTTGTCTTGAGATAGAAAACAAACAAAGTTATATATGTTTTAACATATATATATATATATATGTATAGGTCAGGACAAGAAGTTTCCAACAAAAGAATATTAATGTAGTTTTAAGTAAATTAATTTTTGTAGATTAGGGTTTTGTCTGAATCAATTATTATATATATATGAACAAATGATTTAAGATGGCCTTTAATTGTTTGATTTTTTTTTGTGACCCATAGCTGCTAGTTGAGATTAGCGATTAATTTATTGGTAGGTCTCCTGTCAATTTATATATGGCACTAGACTTGGGCTAGTATATGATATTTTAGAGGGGTAAATTATATTTACACTTTCTAATCTATGGTATGTCTACACAAATTATTTTTGTATTTTGGGTAATTTTAAAAATCACCCTTGACAGTAAAAAAGTAGGGATAGTTTGTGTAATGATATTGTATTTTTGGAGGATGTATGTGTAATTTTTCAAAAAATAGTGGCGATTTATGTAAATGATATTGATGTTTTTTTATGGATGTATGTGTAATTATCCAAAATACAGGGGTGGTTTGTGTAAACAGACGATAGATTAGGGATGTAAATGTAATTATTTCTATTTTTTAAATGCATAGCGAGGGCTATATCTGCCTTGCCCATCATAAAAGAATAATTTTCTTTCAAAACAAGGCAAGATTTTATCCTCATGAGGATAGATTCAAATACGCAAACAATCCACGTCTTTTATAAAATTGGAACTATATCCTTTTAGGTTAATTATAATTGTAATTACAAGTACACGTCCTATCAATAAAAAAGACTTACACAAATTCTCCCTCAGGTACATTACACCAACAACCCTCAAAATGTGTACATATAATTTTACGAAGAACAGAAAGTGTTTGTGTATTAGACCTAATTTAATGGGTTGCCAATGTAATTTACCCAATAAATTAACAATGATTTAAGATGGACAAATGAGGAGAGGGGTAATTGCAAAGATTATAAAAAGCAGATAGGCTACTAAACATCACCTTTTAACCTATAATTTGGAAGTCCAGTCACTGCCCATTCATTTTAACATTAAACAATTAAAACAATATATTTGTCCTAAGTCTCACAAAATTCAGATAAGAAAGCTGAGTTCAAAACTGGATAAGAAACTAGTAGTAGTCAAATGAAGGACTCCTGATTACAATCTTGATTATTTCATCCATGCATTTAGAAGGTGTTTTTCTATCTTTATAATAAGATTTTATAAGTTCATACACTTTAATAAAATGATTTTAAGCTATTTTAAAAAGAAGCTATTGAAATGTCTGGCTAAAGTAAGATCAATGATGCGGCTTGCGACTTGATCGGTGTCCTGTTGCGCAAGGTATTGTCCGCTTTGGCTCTTTATGAGCCTCACGGTTTTGTCCTGAAAAGGCGTCTTGCTAGGGAAAGGAGGCATTGGGGCTTATAAGCCACTCAAGCTCCTCGTCTGCAACCGATGTGGGACGCTTGCTACATCATCAGCCCCCCAGACGAGGGGTTTGGGACGGCACATGGCCTCGTTCCCACAGACGGCGCCAAATGATGCGGCTTGCGACTTGATCGGTGCCCCGTTGCGCAAGGTAGTGTCCGCTTTGGCTCTGTATGAGCCTCACGATTTTTTCCTGAAAAGACGCCTTGCTAGGAAGAGGAGGCATTGGGGCTTATAAGCCACTCAAGCTCCTCGTCTGCAACTGATGTGGGACGCTTGCTACGTCATCAATCAAGAATCTTGTAATATGTTACTAATTAAAAGCAAATTTATAGTTAATTTGAAAAAATTAAACAAAGTTATTAAGATTTTAGAAATAAGTTAGAAACTCCTCACTTTTCTTTTTTTTTTTTTTTTCAAAAGAGCTAAAATCTTATTTTGGTAAAACATTTATTAATCACCACTAAAAAAATATTATTTTTGCTAATGGCTAATTATTATGGTTAAAAATAAAAAATAAAACGTAGCAACTTAATTATGACTTTGCGACAGCTATTAGCTATTTTTTCCAACAAGCGGGACCAAAACATTAGACACAACTAAAAATTGGGAAAATGGCATATTTGGTCCCACAACTTAGGCCATTTTCACTTCTAGTACCATTCGTTACGGGATTAGCACTTTTGGTCCCAAAACTTACAGAAATTTACAGTTTTCGCCCTCCCGTGTTTTTTCGTTAGTTTTTTAATGGAAATGGCCATTTGGCCGTTAAATTTTTCAAAATTTTGGCGGGAATATAACTAATACTAAGAGCTAAAATAAAAAATTGAAAGAAATTAGGGCAAATAAAGGTGATTTCTATCCTCTCTCACAAAAAACAATCTTTTCTTCTTTAATTTTATTTGTTTTGTAATTTATCATTTTGTACGAACTCTATAAATATTAGAACAAGTGTTGCCCCACAAAAAATTCAAGTAACCCATGTAAGCACATAAATTACATAAATTGCATAAATTACAAAATTTCAAGCACTTATAATTGAATATGTACTTGATTTCTCTAAATATTTAAGTTACAAAATTTCAAGCACTTGTAATTGAATATGTACTTGATTTCTGTAAATTTTTAAGTTACAAAATTTCAAGCACTTGTAATTGAATATGTACTTGATTTCTGTAAATATTTAAGTAAATAGTTATGCAATTTATGTAATTGAATTTTTGTAATTTATGCAATTTATTTAATTTATATACTTACATTAGATTACTTGAATTTTTTGTGGGTCGGCACTTGTTCTAACATTTACAAAGTCCGTATAAAATGATAAATTGCAACACAAATAAAATCAAAGAATGAAAAATTATTTTTTGTAAGAGATGATAGAAATCACCTTTATTTGCCTTAATTTTTTTAATTTTTTATTTTGCTTTCAATAGTAGTTATATTCCCGTCAAAATTGATACCAAGCACAAAAGGCGCCGATTTTTTCTTCAATTTGAAAAAGTTAATGGCCATCTCAGTTAAAAAACTAACGGAAAAACATGGGAGGATGAAAACTGTAAATTTTTGTAAGTTATGGGACCAAAAGTGCTAATCCCGTCACGAATGGTACCAAAAGTAAAAAGGGCTTAAGTTATGGAACCAAAAATGCTATATCCCCACTAAAAATCACAGTAAATGTTTTAGCTATAGTAAAACCATTTTAAATTAATTGTGGTCAAAAATTAATTTTTGTATCGGTTTTGTTTAATTATAGTAGACAGTATTGATTTAGCATGATTTTAAGTTATGGTCATTATAATGCGGGGAATACTTTATTTTTGTTTAGCGCACCTTGCACCATCTTACTGAGAGTACTATTTAGTATTCGGCTAAACTTATTTAAAACAACATATAACCCTACATAAGATGTTAGATCTTATTTTAAAAAATAAGCTCTAAAACTTTTGGATATAATAAAATATTAAAATTTATAAAATATGAAAACATCTTATAAGATTATGGTTTTTGGCATATGAAGCTCTTTATATTTTATAAAATAAAAAATATATATATATGATGTCATTATGATCAAATAAGTACGTCGTTGTTTCTTAATATTTTTTGTATCTAAACCTTTTTCAAATATTTTCATAAATATTACATAAACTTCAAGTATAAAGTTAATAATATGAAAAAAAATGACGAATCTTCATCTAAACTTTTTCATAAAAATAATATATGTAATATTTGTACGAGTTAAATATTAACGTAAATATATAATTAATATTTTATTTGTTCATTGCGAATTTGTGATAACTATTTTCAGTCATATATATTGTCTTGATTCTATATTTTTTTAGTAAATATATTATAATCTCTTTGAAGTAAAAAAAAACGTTCAATTCAAACAAAAAAGTTAAATCCTGGAGGGAGGGAGAGAGTCCTTGAGAAATTATGCGAACCGTTGAAATACAATATAGAGATTATAAGTGAAGTTCTTTTCGTAAAAGAGATTATAAAATTTAAAATATTTTATTTTGAAATATTATAATCTCTTTAAAAAAAAAGAATACTTACATTTACACACCCTAACCTATAATCTATTTACACAAACTATCCCTATTCAAAAATAAAGGTGATTTGTGTAAATAATGCTTACATTATAGTAAGTATATTTGTAATTATTCAAAAGACAGGATCAGTTTGTGTAAACAGATCATAGATTAGAAAGTGTAAATATAATTGTCCCTAAAAAAATGCCAAACGATATATTTTCAGGAGCTTATAAGCTGAGCCAAACTCTTTTAATCAACTTATACAAGCAGCATAACCACTACCTATGTGCCAATACAAATGAATAAAATAGATGCCTATAGAACATAAATGTGAAAAGAATTAATGTTACAACAAATTATAATTGAATTTTCCTGTAGTTCTATAAACTATCCCAACTTGGGCGTTGAATATTGAAACACCTCTCCAACACAAACCTCACATTTTACAGCAAAAATATCACAAATTTAAGAAAGAGCCCCCATAATTCCAATCTTTGATTGAGCACATAAGAAGAGACAGCCGACTATAAAAAGCAGAAAACTAGCATGCAAAATTGAACTTCAACACTACTTCACTTTTTATCTAATCCTTTGAGACTGAGACTGAGATTGAACCATTTCTTCTTAAAAGATTTGTCCTTGGAATCTGAACTTCCTTCCTCTTGCGGACTCTCAAATTTATGATCTTCACCAGCAGATTTGCTGCTACTACTGTGGCTAAAATGTGCACTACTACTTCCACTAGGAAAAGAAAGAGCCCTTGCCACAGTAAAAGAAGAGTGGATGCTATCTCGCTGTTTTAGCAGCTCATCCACCTGTCCAGGCATAGCATCAAAGCCAAGAATCAATTAAATAAATAGCAAAGCAAGAGCAAGAAAGGTTAATGGTTAACCGATAATAAAAATACAATTCTGAATAAGATTAGCTCAACTATGAGAAAAGAACAACTAGAATCCCTAGACATGAAAGTGCTCCATGACAGCACAACTCCTACTCTCCTATTGACTGGAAGCATCAAGAAGGTACCTCAGTAGAGAGATGCTTTTTTGCAGGAAAATTTCCGAGTCCAATATTAGTGTAAGAAGAAAAAGCTTTTTTCTTCCATTTATTTTGTTAAGCACCAGGGCAAGCCAGTATTCCGTTCATTGACAAATGAGAGGTACGCATTAGGAGCCAGTGCAGCCAATTAGCCTAAAGGGTAATAAAAGAATGGACTGCCATCAGGAACCCTTACCTTACTAAAGCTTCAAGGCACAGAACACCACAAGCAGAAGGAAGTTAGCAGCTGGGAGTTTATGGTATGGTAGGCAGGACAAGACCTAGCTGCTGTAGTCTGGTTGCAGCTATAGAATGAGGATCAACTAGGAATAGAAACCTCAACATCTGGGTCATGCCTGTTTTCTATGCATATGATTCATGCAGCCACTGCCTACGAGTTGCCAACTCACTCTTCAATAGCATGCAAAAGCTAGATCAATCTCAATGGCCTTTCAAACTAGTATTCATGTACTTCACTCAGTAACCCAGGCAAATCAATTCAAATTCAAGACGTCAAAGGCTTATAAAAGATACCCCTCTATCTAACTTTATTATATTTACATCCTTAAATAAGAAACAGTTTCTGGATTAAAAGGAAATTAAGCTCCAGAGTATGAAAATTTGCATCAAAGACATTCTGACAACATAAACATTTATAAGTAAAGGATTGGTGGGAAGCAAACTTACAGACTGCTTTTCCTGACTATATCTACTGGTGACCTCTTGATATCGTGCCACTGCCTGAAAATTGTTGAGAAAAAGATTGCATAACTCATCCTACTAAACCTTGCATAACAAACAAGGCAGGAATAGGAAATACCTTCCTATATTCTATCTCAAATTGGCGTAACTCATTCCTCTTCCTCAAAATCTGAGCTTCAATGTCTTTAAGCTTATTAGTTGTATCCTCATATGACTTCACACAAAGGGCCTCAATTGTATAGGAGGCAGGTTTGAAAAAATTATCTCCTGCAAGAATCAGGACGGAAATCAGTCCTCAAGGATCTAACTGTATCTGTAGAATAGAATCTAAAAGAATAAGCGTATGTATACGCAATTCCAACCATAAACAGCAAACATGTGGGTCCCAGCTTTTAGTTCCGAGACTTCACAAGGTTGAAGGCCTTCCAGTCTTTTGAAGAAAGCAGCTTCCGGGTCCTTAGCCATTGCCAACTACAAGACCAAACTGGTGTATTTATCAATATAAGTAATTGTAAAAGCATCTGGAGTGAAAAGAAATGTAAACAACATACAGCGTTCACAGTTGAATCCATTCTGTAAACTTGGAAACGCAAGAAGTACATTCCAGCAGTAGTAACTTTTCCTGTCCTCTCACTTTCTTCCTATAAATGTTTAGCAGTAGCAAAACTGAGCCAAGTGAGATATATTCATCGAAAGCATAGAAGATTCACAAGTTTCACCAAATAAAGGGAGAATTTTTTATTTATTTTTTTTCTGTTACAAAAATAACTTATAAATAACAAAATATCAGTAAATGATAAGGCTTCCAAACAGTTAAAACCCAGTTCAGTTTAGGAAAGGAATAAACACTGGATGAACTTTTGATTAAAGCAAAAATAACCAGGAAGGATCTCATACAGAAGGAGGGTTGCCATGGCACACTCATCTATGTGTGAGGTCATTAAAAATATTTATTAAATATATTAATAATTATATTGAAAAAGTTTCAAATTTAGACATCATTTCAAATTTTGGCTAAAAAATTAAAATCACAAGTTTGAACTTGCTGATTTTGGTAAAATATAATTACAGTATGATTCCTGTAAAGATGTGTCATGCTTTTGAAAGGCACGCCATGGCTATACTTATCAACTTAGAAAATCTAATATCAAATCATACTATTCTTATTTTCTCTAGTTATTAAAATTTATCTTTTGAACATGTGTGGAACCAAATTTATGTACCTGTAACGCCAGACCGTATCCCCCATTTGCCTCATTTTCGAAGTACAACAGCTACAAATAATGCATCATAGGACCATTAGAATGGATCTCATTTTTGCATGTCTACACACATCAAAATGTGAAAGTAAAAGAAGTATCTTTCACAAAGTAAGAATCCCATATCCAGATATGTGCAAGATTTGCCTCCAAAGTAACATTAAGACACACCTTAAATTTGCTTTGCGCAGCTGAAGTAACTCTAACTACAATCCCCGCCTCTGCTTGTTCTTCAGTAATAGAAACACCAAAAAAGTGAGCACACTGCTTTTCGACCTGTTTTTGAAAAATAATAATAATAAGATGAATACAAAATAACAATAAATGGAAATTATTTAGCAAGAAAATTAAACTCTTTATCCTGATAAGGGAGATGGTACCTTTCCACTAACTGAAGTTCCAACTGGAAGAGGTCTAACTGTGGGAGTTCCACTCAAAGCCTCTTCAAGGACAGTAGCCGATATGGTTGTTTTTATGGGCACTCCCAGCTTGCTGTAAGAATATATACGTAATACACACACATATAATAAAGGATTCAAATTCAAATACACACACACATATATAACCTGAATAAAGCTGCAAACACCGTGTTCACAGTTCCAAGGTTTGACAAATCAATCTCCATATCCGTTCCTTCAGCATCAACAGCCTAATTATCATTAATGATGGATGTCGAAACAGTTACACTCAGCAGAAAATACTCAAAAGAGAAAGAAGGTTTGAATTACTTTGAAATACTAAACTAGGTAGAGATTATACTTCATAGTGTATTATTTGATTGAGAACATAGTTCTTCTCTGAGAAAAGTTAGAGGAAACAAGCAAGACAGAGCAATGGATGCAGAGAAGTTCCAAACAGAAGGCTCCAAGAAAATTAGTCCACTCAAACACACAGTAAACAGACATGTCAATTTATGAGGTTCACATTAGTCCACAAAGATCAAAATCAAAATACTTCACAATTCTCCTGTCACTCAAAAAATGAATAAATCAGATACGTCTGTTGGTTTTAGGTAAGTAATTGTTTCCCTCTTCAACAGTTCAACCTAAGGAATTTCCATGGGCCAAAAAGAAAAAAATACTTTGAAACCTATAGCAAACTTAGCTGTAAAAAAGTACTTTTGATCGTCTGAGAATTAAACACCAGAAACATAACAATTTTTTCCTGAAAATTTTCATAAGTTGGAAGATTAAAGAGTTCACAGAAAAATCTAATCACAGACAGGAGTACCTCAAATCCCGCCATATCATATTGCCTCCTCTTCTGCGGGTCAGATAGTATACTATACGAATATGCAACCTCCTGGAAAAGCTCCGAAGCTTCCGGACTGTTAGCATTCTTATCCGGATGGTACCTATCAATTGCCAGGGTTTATTTGTTAACTATTCGAAGAAAATTTAGAATTTTTTAAAAATCAGCTGTTCTGTAATTTATACAGGAAAATTCTATGTGTGAGTGGGTTGTCATTGAACTGCAATCTGTAGTTCTCAGTGTTGTTGTTACAACAATGGAAGAAACTCAAACAACCTATTTCATATTCTAGATGCCTGTATTTCTCACAAGAAAAAGGTCAGAAGAATAAACTTTTTATTCAACACTTAGCAGTCTCCATATTACAACAAGATATAGCTTAGAAAGAACAGATATCTCTTTCCTTCATTCCTCAAGAATAAGCAAAATCCACTACTAGCCCTTCCCTAAATGTAGTACAAAATGCAATAGACTGAAACGAGTGCATAATGTGGAGCACTTATTACAGACCATAGTTTCCTGTAATCAGAATACTTGTGGCCGCTCATCATGATCCCCACTAGCACACCTTAAATTTTGAAAAGGGGGATTGGTACACAAAACAAAATGTCAAATCTCCAATCAAACTATTATACCGTCCTCTTTTATAATGCCAGCAATTTCACTAAGATGACGTTAAATTCCAGTTCATCACCGACACCACTAAACATAAAAAACTGACATTTAGGCGGAAAAACACAATCACCTCAAAATTCAGAAACCTTTATAAAGAGACAAAGCAGACTTTCAACTTATTGACGACATGACCGAAAATTCAAAGAAAGACTTACTTGAGAGCAAGCTTTCTGTAAGCAGTCTTAATCTCCAGATCAGATGAATCCCTAGAGACAGAAAGCACCTCATATGGGTCGCGCCGTGACACCGTCGCCGATGACCCCTCCGTTTTTGAACCCGCCATTTTCCCCTCTAAAATTCACCTCCTCCCAGTTTTCCGCTATTTCTACCTTTCCTCTGAATAAATTTCACCTATTCTCTTTCAAAATTATTCCTTTTGCTCCCTCCAAATTGACCGATGGTCTTTAGCTATCGGAATAACATTCGAGCCAAATATCTCGGGACCCTCTCCTCTGCAATTCTGCAAGCGAAAACCCAATTTAAGCAACAAATTCCTTTGAAAAACCCGAAGCGACCACGGAAAACGAAAAGGATCATGACGAAGTTCAATGCATTTAGCCAAGTTCAATGCATTGGGAACGTTATCATTCGGAATAACACAAAATTACCCCCGCACTAAAATTGGCTCGACCACATTAATACATAATCAATACATATAAATAAATAAATAACTATCCGTATGCAAGATCCATTCTCCAAACAGTTCCATCAAACATGTACAAGAATACTCAGATAAACAAGAAACAATCTAGGGTTTCGAAGAAATCACATGGACATGCGGATTAAGGGGGCAGCAGAGAATGGCGCTTCGTTATTGAATTTTCTGTTGTATTTCGTTTTTGTTGTTGGTGAAATGATTGAATGGAAAATCTTTGGTGGCTGGCGTCTAAGTGTTAGAAAAGATTATATAGTTTTAGAGCTCCGCTCCCAAAAAGAGATTTGATTTTGTAGTTCGCGGAATATTTCTCGGATACGCGTATGTAGGGGGGCGGGTATGTATGGGGTCCACTCCAACACTTGATTCCCTCTCCAATTAAATAAACAGGTAAATTACAACTACATTATATGATATTTCACATGATTACAAATATTTTTTTATTATTTAAAAATTATAAATACTTTATGGGATTTATAACGGTCTAACAAATAACTCATTTTTATTCACTTTTTATGGGTGAATTTATCAAAATGCCCTTATACAAATTAAATATTTTTATTTAATTCTTAAATCTTTTTGACATTTTTTTAGATTATAATGCAATTTGCCTCGACTAATTTTTATACAATTTAAAAAAAAATTCAATGATAAAATAGTCAGTTTCAGACATTTAATTAAAAATTACAAACTTCAGAAGGGTATTTATAATTTTTTAAATAATGGGGGTTATTTCTAATATGCCAAACCTCATGGGAGGTGGTTGTTTACCCTAAATAAAATAATTTGGGGGGAGGGGGACTTTATTTTGTTACAGTGATTGTTTTAAATAATTGGCATAATTACCCCTAAAATTTAGTAATAGACTCCCTACAGTTTGAAAAATTACAATTAGCATTTAATAAATAGATCCATTCGTTAGTTAAATTTTATCGAATTTGTTGATATTAGCAATAAAAATTGAATGAAAATTCATATTTACTCACGATCCTCACATGCATTAGCGTGTGAAGATATATAAAAGTATTTTGGTAAAAAAAAAAAAAGATTTGTTTGACCTGCAATAAATATCACTAGAAGAAAATTCACTATTGGCTACAACATTTTTGGCTACAAACTAAAGTCATGGTAAATAATTATTATTAACCATGATTAAATAAAAATTATTGCAAAAATCTAGATTATCCACCACGAAAACTCTTTTTGCCATGGTTATGAGCCATAGCAAATTTAAAAGGTCATGGCAAATGTTTTAGTCACACTCGCAAATACCACTGTCAGTAACCGTTGTATGACCGTGATGACTGACTATTCACCACGGTTATTTGTTTTTGATAAGCCATGGTTAAATGTTAATTTTTTAGTGTATTAATAAGTTAATTGGAGATAAATATGGAGTTTTATTCTATTTTTTTTGCTAATATCAACAAATATAGAGATCTACTTATTAGACGAAAGCAAAATCTCAAAAAATTAAATGTAATTTTTTGAATGAGATAAAACCTACGTATAATTATATCAAACTTCAAAGAGGACGTTGTAATTATTTTAAATATTTGAAAGAAATGGGTCTCTTCTGTTGGAGTTTGTGGCATCTAATATGTGGGATGGGCACCAATATAGTTATTGTTTTATGTGGTTGGTTCTTTAAAAAATGTTTGTGGTTTTTTTATTTTTTTTTTAAAGAATTAAAAACTCAAATAGATGGGAGGGTGATTGGTAAATTTGTTTAAAATTTTATAAGTTCATTTATTTATAAAATATTTTTTTAGTTTGGAAGATGTTCGATCTTATTTAAAGATTTGAAGAATTTGAATGAATAAGATTGTGAAAATTATGTAATACAGTTTTGTAATTAATAAGATCAAAATTGAAGAAATTTGTTAAAATTTTAGAAGTTAAGAGTTTCTTATCTTTTTTTAAAATGAGTGCATTGTAAGTTCTTAACGTTCTATTTTTTTATTTTATAAGCTTGTTTCGAAATAAATTTATCTAATACTTTTTAATATCTTATAATATGTTTTAAAGAACCTATATGTATATAGGAATGACAATACATGCAGGGTTAATACCCACCCACTCTGTTTTAATTCAACTCGAACCCGCCCGACCCAGCCCCAAAACAAACACACAATATCTTGCCTGAAGACCCGTTCTAAACCCACCCAACTCCGACTTGATAGGTTTAACCCATACAATCTAATTAAATTTTCTTTTACTTTTTGTAATTATTTAATATACCTTTTCAAAAGGAAGATTATTGTTCTTAATTATTAAAAAAGATATTATTATGATAAAAATTTGAACCCGGATACCCATTTAAGATGGGTCTTAAGACAAAGCGCCGACCAACTATCACCATTTGTCAACAACTTATAAGTTCACTCAAACACTGTCTAAATTTATTTAAAAAATTATTATAAATTTGTGTCTTTATAAGAGAAATTGCACTTCACCTTCTCATAATATTGAGTTGTTTTGACTAAACCCTCTGAAACACAAAAAAATGTGCAATAAATGTTCGCCTTCAGGAGGTATATAGTTTATTTTTATGTTTGTAGGGGGTTTAATGCAAATTTCCAATAGTTTGAGAAGATGAAGTGCAACCTACCTTATCTTATAAAAGCTTATATATGAAATACTTAATTATATTATAAAATTAATTTTTTAAAATTTTCGGATAAAATTGAATTATAAAACTTATAAGATTTAGTAATTAACGTAATCAGAATAAAAGAATTTGTTAAAAATTTAGAAATGAGTTATTATTTAAAAAGCTAATAAACTTCTATAAACTCATACTTACCAGTCCCCCTCTACCTTTCTCTGAGTACAACTCCCCCTCTACCTCAAACTTCTATTTAATCCAACTATTTATAAGTGGGGAATAATTAAGCTGCGTTCCCTTGAAATTTGATATAATTATATATAAAATTCTCTATAGTTTAAAAAGTTATATTTAGTACTCTTAAAATTTATTATGTCTAAAAATAGGTCTTCATTAGTTAAAATTCATCAAATTTGCTAATATTAGCAAAAAAAAAAAAAAGTTGAATAAAAATCTGTATTTACCCCCAATTGATTTATTACACACATAATGCAAGTCAAATAATATCCTTACAAGGGTGAAAATATACCTCCTCACATACATTAGCGTGAAGATGTTTAAGGGTAGTTTGATCAGAAAAGATTTGTTTGATCTGCAATAAGTTAGTAATAAACCAATCGAATGTGACTATAGATTTTCATTCAACTCTTTGCTAATATTAACAAATTCGATAATTTTGACTAACGAATGAGATCTATATGTTAGATAATAACAAACTTTCGAAATACTAGATTAATTTTCCAACCACATGGGATTTACATGTAAGTACACAAAATCTTAGGGAGGGCAGTATAATTATCCCTATAAATTAACAATATTATTTTCTTACACAACTTAATACTGATAGCTAGGGGTGTCAAATGGGCGGGCTGGGTTGGGTCGGGTTTGAGTTGAGTCCAAATGGGTTGAGTTAAATATGGGTCCGAATCAATGGGTTCTAAGCGGGTTAGGTCTCACATGGGTTGAGTCGAGCCAATGTAATCATTTTTTATATTTAATATTTAAAAAATAGAACTTTAGATAATAATAAGATGATGATATTTTTAAAATAACTTGTAAATAATACGACTAAATCTTATTATTTATTATTTCTGAAAAGTAACCATGTACATTAAAGATTTTGTTAAATTATAAAATGAAAAACTCGTAAAGTATGCAAAAATACTGCATTTTTCAAAATAAATCATGAAATGAATAGGCAACAATCAATTTCTCCATAATTGTTAGTAAAATTGACTTGTGGCTTTCAATCGTAATAATAACATTTATCTTTCTGTATGGGTCATACATGTTCATTCATTATAAGTTATGCTTAGATATTAATATTTGATGTATTCATTGAAATTCATATATAATTGTATACTGTCGATTTATTCAAAAAAAAAATTACATGGAAACATATGAATTGCAAGTTTTGACTATTTTAATAAAATACTTCATTTTTCTTTTGTTGCTCATTAATTTGAAAAATATTATTTTACTAAATATATTTTAAAAATTTTGTTTCTCATAAAAAAGGCGAAAAGTTAGAATTGTAAAAGTAATTAGTGATATATAGTACAACTAAATCAACAATGAATCTAAACGATTAAATCATTTGTTAAACCCATTTAAGACCCATCACCAACCCATATAAGACTCATGGTGCAAAAAAATTTAACTAAGTTAAATTGAAACATACTTAAATATGTTTTAGTAAATTTGTTTCTTGTAAAAAATGTGATATAAGTTAGAATATACGAAATTAGTAAGTACCGAGGTTAAACCCATTTAAGACCCATCTCCAACTTACCTAAAATCCATCACCAACCCACTTAAAATCCATCACCAACCCATATAAAATTCATAATGAACTCATGATTATAATTATACTAATATCTTTCATAAATTCTATTATATTATTAAAATGAATTTTAATTGACTAATAGAGAACTAAACATGAATAACTCATATAGGACCCATGAGAACTCATAATCTTTTTAAATTGATTTAAATAAAATTATATTAGATACATATTAAGAAATGTCAAACCTAACTCAACCCAAAATTAGGTAGGTTGGATTTTTCACCCATATTGCCCCTACTTATGGCTTATAAATACAAATTTGTGGGCGTCATTCCAACTAACTCTGCCGGGGAGGCATTCAAAACCTTATAATTATTAGGGTAAATTACATCTACCTCCCCTGAGGTTTGGCATAATTACAAATACCCTCTCGTTGTTTGAAAAATTACAAATACCCCCCTGAGGTTTGTGACCGTCTAACAAATAACTCATTTCCATAAATTTTTATGGGTTTACTGACCAAAATGCCCTTTTGCACTGAATTATTTTTAATTCTTAAAAAAAATTTAGATACAATGCGCAGAGATAGGTTTTTTAAATTTTTTACACAGATGAGCAATAATACAATTTACCTTGGCCGATTTTTCTATAATTTTAATAAAAAAATTTAAAGACAAAATGGTCAATTTCAGACCTTCGTTTAAAAATTACAAACTTCAGGAGGGTATTTGTAATTTTTAAAACAACAAGAAAATATTTGTAAGTATGTCAAACCTCAAGAGAGGTAGATGTAATTTACCCTAATTATTAAGTATAACTCCCAAACTCCTTTACACATTTTTCGCAGAAAAGCAATACCAATCCCAACACCCTTGTCCCGTTACTGTTACTCCACTACTTCTGGTAGGTATTCAACTGAACCTGCGCTGGCTCTTTTGTCCCCGATAACCTAATGGAGTGGCAGATGCACTTAGGAATCGTGCAGCTTCAACAATTTTGTTAGCACACATTCACTACATCTGCCCATCTTTTAGTTTACCTTTTCTCGAAATTTGATCATGTAAATAGTTCTCATTATAGAAAGGCTTCCCATCGCTCTGCCTGCACAGTACGAAAAGTACAGTTGACCTGCTAAATTTGAAGGGGAGCACCGTTGGACTCAGATCTGGAATTTCGAGTACATTATTCGAGAGTTAGTTCAAGTATTTTATCCAGCTTATTTCACTAACAACTTCAATACAAACGACTTTACTCGGACCAACACAAATCAAATTCAAGTACACATAACTGAATTTTACTCATAAACAAACTCAAGTCAAGTCGCATATTAATCTTATCAGATTAAAAAGCATATTCAAATAAGTTTATTATCAACGAGCCAAAGTCAGATAAAGCTTTAACTCATTAATTTGGTGTTGAGTTTTCAAGTAAAATGGTCGATTCGTCAGCCTATGTTCACATCATCACTGTTAGTCTGAAGAAGGAATGTACAAAGAGCAAAGAAATAGGCTACCAGATCTAGCACGCCCAATGACGTTCACTGTGCAGCTAAAAAAGTAGAATGCAGATCCGGGACACCCAACGACGGTCACTATGCAGCGAAAAACGTGCAGTTCCCTGTCTTAATTGATCTAGGTAAATCTTAATCTATCGGCTGTAAAAATGTCAAAATTTTGCTATATAAGAACTGCATTTACATCATTGCCCGCGTGGTACCACCAACTTTGTATACACGTAAACGAATTGATTGGAGAACGAAAATATCACCCAAGTGAACTATGTCGAACAAATAGGATCTCGATCAACCTTAATTACTCGGGTATTGTATGACCCACAAAAGCCACACTTGTGATACAGCCAATGAAAGGGTGCAGTTCCTTTTCTATCACAGTCGTTGCATAGTATATCCTGCATAACCAAAGTTGGGTTTCTTGATAATTTTGTTGCACAAAGTAAATTATGGAAAGAAAATAAGACGAAGACATATGCTCACTTGACACCGATTTCTGTATTCTTCTGGAAGAACTTCAGAAGCCATTAAAGCATCAAGCATGCCAAAATAGACCTGTGTGCGAGAGAGGTTTTTCAGTAAATAAAACTAGACAATATATGCAAGCGCATAGTAAGTAAAGGCCTAGCAGATCAGCAAAATAACATATAAAGGGAACATCCAGTCATCTAATTGCTAATGACAGTAATAGAGCAACAGCAACCAACAAAGAACAAACAAGAAACAAGTACGTTTCCTGTTGGCTGTCTGATATGGCAGGGAATAAAATGCTTTAAGATACTCATTTAACAAATAGTCAAAATTCAGGGTCATCTCAAATTAAAAAAGAACGACACATCTGAGCTTAGCACCCAAAGCAAACCAAACTGAGTGAAAAGCATTGCAAAAATTTGTGCGGGTTCTCTCTCCAGAAAAATAAGCTTTGCTTTATGTGGATTGTGATCTTGAATAACTACAACAACCTCTCCTCAAAGCAGGTATAGTTATTGACTACACCTTTCTGTCTTTTTTTAAATTACCAAAACCACCCTTCCAAGTTTATAACATTTACATACCACTCCAATCTGTTTGAACAACTGGTAATGTTAAGAAATTTGATGCGATGTTTCTGTTTTATGTACAGAAATATCCAAGCGTAATCGTTGTGTCTATCAAAAAAAGATAATTCTAAGGCTTATCTAATGCAGAAACCTAATGAGAGAACTTGCAATTTCGACAGGAGAAACTTAGATAACCCTTGAACTACTGTCTACTCTCACTTCAGCTACATAATCAGTACACAAGCATATATACTTCAATCTAATTAATCCATGGAAGGTAGAGCTAATCCTTACCGACATATCTCCCATCGATTTGCTGCAAATAGGACAGATGTAATGCGCACAAGCATATGCCTGGTAGTGAGAGAGAGAGAGAGAGAAATAAGTGACAGCATTATAATGAATATATTATGTATGATAATATCCCAACCAAATCCAGCAAAAAGGACAAAGGAATAGACCTGGAAACAAGCAGAATGCATATAATGGCCACAGGGAAGAGCCCTCACAGCTGTACTTGATGTGAACAAAAAATCACAGCATATCGGGCAGTTAGTTTCAAGACCTTTCTCCCTGCACTTGTGGTCCACTAGTTTCATTGCCAAGCAACAATTGCAGGTCATGCAATGGAAGAAGTCTACACCAAGTCCTTTTCCCACACGGCATAAATTGCAGAAAGGACAGTGATAAACTTCCCTGTAAAGAAAGAAAAGAAAAGGCAAAACAAAAGGAAAATTAAGGAAAAATTTATCACCATTGTCTCAGTTGTCATATCATAAGATTGAATTAACTGTCTGCATAGATCCGCACTTCACTTGTACCATATATCTGACGACGACGCCACGACAATTAACCACACTTGTGCAGGATAAAGGTTGTAAGCACACACTTATGGGGATATCAAAAGAAAAGAAACATACACATCCTCAGAAGGTTTTCCAGGAAGACACTGTTTCTTCTGTTCTCCAAAATCTACTTGATGAATGAAATACAAACCAAAATTTAGCAACCAGACTATAAACAAGTAAAATTCAACTTGCTGCACTCCTGTTCTGTTTAGAAATAGTGGGAAGACAAAAGGCATGCCTTTCTATAAGGTTGTCCTGTATGCCTTCACAACTTATCAGATTTTTTGATACTGCAATTAGTCAAAAACTAAACCAGAGTCTATCAATTAAATCCAAACCATCATGGATAAGGTAACATTTCTAAATGAATTTTCACTTGCAAACAGAAATGTAAGCACCCAATTATAGAAGAGCCTCCTTAAGGGTGGGTTAGCTTAGTCAATCCGGCCCGAGACGCGTTCGTTGACAAAACCGCCGTACTTCCAAATTAAAGGAATGTACAGCAGCCACAGTAAGCAAATAAATATGAAAACTTACCGTTCATCATCGAAGAACTTGCAACTACTGCAGTAATATTTTGCCATTGCAAGCCCATTACAAGATGGGGTTATGCAAACTGGTCCAACTGGCTGAACTTTTAGGCAATTCATACACATCATTTCAGACGTTGCTTTCCTACAAATATAAAGACGTACATTAAAAAAACAACTTTCTCTTAAAACATTCCATGCAAAAGCATGAGTTCTTTGTGTTACCTGTCCATTGAATGGTCACTGATTTCATCATGGCAAAATCTGCATGCAACTAACTTGCCGCAGCAAGCAGCACGAAGCTTGCAGTTTCTTTTGTAATGCTCACATCCAAAAATCTTTTTCTCAGAATCACGAAATGATGGCAAACATCCAAGCAAATCTCCATCTTCAGTTTCATCAGTTTTTGATTGCTGAGAAGCTATCCAGCGACTAAACAGGAGTTACAGTGACCAGAGTACATTAAATGGACAAAGTTAATAAGGAGTTCTATGAATTAAATTGCAATGAAAAGCAGAAGCACCAAGAATAGTTAGGAAGTGGAACCTGGTCATTAGATTTTGAAGAAGGTATGCTTTTCTTCGTGGATCAAGAGTTGAATCGCAAGACACCTTCCTTATCTCTGATTCAAGCTCATTTTGGTTCATTCGGAAAATATCTTTCCACCCAGGCTTAAATGTATAATCACTTTGGTCCGTGGATTCATGTACATTATATTCTGAGAATGGTAAATTAACGGTTATGAAGCAACATCCTTCCAAATTATTGATACACATTTTTACCAGAGCAAACATAGCTGTTGGCAAAGTCTGAGAAAGAGCAAGTGCGAGTTATAACAGATTTCAAATACCTTGCGATGTGCTGTTTCCTGATGTGGAAACCTGTGAAGATGCAGCTGGAGTTCCTTCCCACCATTCATTAAGCCACTCACTAAACATTGTGTTCTTGGTTGCCTGTTTCCAGGTGTCCATCATCTTATTTTGCTCTTCCAGAGTAAGAGCAGATGTTACCCAAGGCAGCATTGACTGAAGTACCTCTGCTCCAGTTGTGCCAATTATGCGACCAACAAGTTTGTCCTGCTCCTCCACAGAGAAATATCTATCAAACAATGGCCAAAGCTCAACCTCTTCACGCATAACGTGATGATCTAAAGACACTCTAATAGATTTGCACATGCCCTGAACCTTGGTTGCCACCTCATTATACTTTTTCCAACCATTAACATGACTTGAAGAATCAGATAGACTTTCACCCAGATTTCCAGCGATATCTTTTACATTCAATTTTTCATGAAGTTGAGATAGTTCAGTTAGCGCAGAAGAGATATCCTCAAACAGTTCTTCCTCCTGCTTGTGATCCAAAGTGTAAGAATGGCTAACATTATGAAGAGTTTCCTTCGATTCTAAGGCAGGGAATACAATATCATCCTCCGCATTACTGTGTGCTCTGTATAAGCCCCATAAAAGACGAAATCTACCACTGAATTGTCTGAGGAAATTTTCATTACAATCACTAAGTTTCCCAGATTCAACATCTAGAAATTCCAAATCCTTCCGAATGGCTTTGTGAAACTTAAAAATGTTATCAATAGGTCGTACTGTAAGGCCACTGGTACTGGAGTTAGTTTCTGTTTCCCAGTTGAAAAGACTGGAGTTGAGAGAAGGGGCACTTGCACCAAAAGATAAAGAGCGTAAAGATTTTGCAGAGGCTAGGGAGTTCATCCCTAGACTATTGCTATTGACTCCTAGACCAGGAACACAACAAGACTGGTTACTGAGAGAAGTATTTTGGGATTTAGCTCCTGAAAAATTGGATGCAGCGTTTTCTAGTGAAGAAACTAAGTTTCTTTCCTTCATTGTCTTCTCACACTTCCGTGCTGGCCCACAAGTTGTACTTTCAGTCAACATACTTGCGCAAGCACAGTAGCGACAGGACCTTCCAAAATTTTCTTGGGTTTCTTTAAGCTCCTTTGCCGGACAACCACCGACTGCACTAGAAGACAAACAAATTCCTCCAGGACAACCTTTGCATGCCCAACCAGAGAACAGCGTTACCAAAGCAGTGTCTGATGCTGGAGCTGCAGTTTGAAATAGTTTACGAATAAATCATATGCATCAGTAGTCAGCACAAAGTAGTAGTTCGTTAAAAGCCATTACCAAAGACAAAGAACAGAAACCGGCAAGATACCTGCCATATGCATATTATAAAGGAAACAACGAGCTTCCTCTTCACTCATTGACCCAACCAACCATGGCAAGACACATTCGATCAATCTCAATGGCATCACACATAAGCTTTTATACAGAAGTTCTCGCTGCCGTTCAGGGCTAAAATGCTGCCGTGCAAGTGGAAGAACCTAAAATATAGTACAATGAGTGAATATCTAGAAGCATAGAAGGAAGAGTTCCATAATTAAATTTTTAGTGCACAAACAGACCAGATTACGTATCTTTTTAAAGAGCCTAAAAGTCAGAGAGGGAAACATAGCTCCTCATCCCTGGATCTTTGCACATGCTTTTATATTATTCCAAGTCAAATGACTTGCTTGACTAAGGGCATTTAGAATTTTTCAGATACTAACAAATTATTAAAGCAAAAATGCCAAGAGAACAGAGGATCAGTGGATCACTAACCTTAATTTCCTCATTGCGAAAATGGTTCTTCACAGTTCCCATTATGTGATCAGCCTGCGAGCATAATTTTGAATAAAAATCTGCAGACGAGTTGGCTCCAGCATTTTCAATACTCTCTATCAGGTGCCTGAACTTGTCAAATTCACTCTCTTCTTCTGCATGCTCCTGTATAAAAGACATTTCTGCATCTACAGCAGGGAATATAACTTTGTCCTCAGCAATGCTGCAGCAGAAGTTTTAAGTCAACATTTACAAACAACATGATAGAAAATTTCCCAAACCTTGGATTAGGACCAAAAGTTAGCAGTTTCACATCCTTAATAAATCAACAAATCAGAAAAATCTCAATGTCAAAATTCTGGGTAAAATTACTCCACATTCAACCATCTAAATGGTAGTGAGGAAAAACTTATGTCAAAAAATTGGGCACATGAGTTCCAATTTACCATCAAACACCTAAAAGACAAAGGTAATCTTGCTAATAGCTATCTGAGGAATGGGTTTGGGAAAAAAATACTTATGGAACATGTCACATGCCAGCCCAGCTACAAAACAGTGCAAATTCAGGCAGAGCTGGATTACTCAAAGGAGTTTTAACATACGAACAGATGAGGCCCAAAAAGAATATGAGTACCTATGGAAAATGCAAACTTCAGCTATAAATTGAAGCCTCCTATTAAAGGCAGATAGATCAGCGAAATCTCCAGTTAATTTTATACTTCTAGCTGCTTCGGCTATATCATTCAATTCCTTCTCGATTGCCTTATGCCAATGCAATATATCATCCATTGGACAATATAGAGAAGAACTGACAGCATTACAATCAGACAAAATATCCCCTTCAGCATTTCGAGAAGATTCACAGGAGCAGAGTCCCTTTTCAGTTGGAGTAGCAGAGCTACTAGACTGTCTAGGATCATCTTCATAACGTTTACGCTTGCTGCGCATCTTTGACCCATCCATCCAGGAAAATATAATCTTCATAAAGAAAAGAAGACAAATCAGAACAACAGGATTACCAATTGCTTCATGCTTGTGCTTCTAGTCAAGGCATCTAACCTGTTGAAGCAACTTTTCATCAGGAATTATTCTGTGCAAGCATTTACGCATATCCAGCCGTTCATCTGGTGAAATTGATGATGAAAGCCATGGCAAGAATTCGGCCATCATATTTACAGGAATGCTGCACAAAAATTGCCAAACTAATGATGCCTGCTCCTCAAATGAGAACTTCTCGTTAAGCAAGGGGAAGACCTGCCAAATTAAAAGAAACCCTGATCAAAACACCAGGAACTGTCCGCTCTAGGATATGAAGGGGAAAGATCAAAGACCCATGTTGAGCATTAGACATAAGATAATGCAATGACTCCAAATCTTCTCCAATATATTTCTTCTGATAAGACCCCTTCATACAGAGGATGGTGGAGAACTGGCATTTTGACATGATAAACTGACATACAATGCTATCAGTTCCAAGTTTAAACAAATTACAATGAAGTGTAAATCCAAATAGACAGAGAAGTAGAACTGTGTATTCCATAGACAGGTTTTATTATCTCATGATTACTCTTTTCAGTTCCACAGAATAAGAGAAATTTACACACAGATAAGGAGCGTAGAAGCAGGAAATTAGCAAGAAGCTTTGCTTCACATTTATTTGCAGTAGAAACACACACACACACACACAAAAAGTAGATAACAAATAAATACGGTACTCCTGCAGCATCAAAATAATTTAAGATAAAACTACAGGATACCCTCTGGTATTACGAGAAGCAATGTTCTTTGTTTAAGATGAAGAGCCAAGTGAAACACAACATAGAAAAGAGTGGAAGGTCCCTTCAGAGCAGTCCACCCATATCACCAGCCATGTACCAAGCCATTTTGCTTTGACTTCATTGTTCTAAGAAGTTTTAGATGAGGATGGCTGTAGCTAAGGGTAAAGATCTTTATATCTAATTGCTGCAAGCATCTTGGTGTATAATAACATTTTCGCCCATTTTTAGAATTCTTTTATAGGACTCTAACCTGTACATTTGCTTATGATGAGAACTGTTACGAGGCAGCCGTGCCTATCTATCTACCAAAACAACTCGACTAGCAGATCCTATTACCATGATTACATGATAAATATATCATATTACTTTCATAGCAGCAGAAGAATGGTTCATAAATCCTGCAAGACACCATGAGACAATGCATGCAACAAATCCAGGTTCTGCTTTTGCTTACCAAGGTTCTTTAGATACATTACTCTACAATAAAAAAGAAAATGTGTGGTCAAAAGAATAGGAACACGAAAAAGTCAAAATTAAACCTGCTCCTCTTCCTTGGACATATGCTGACTGATTGATGTTTGAAGTGCTCCTGTACAAGAGGCCAACTCTCTCTTATAGCTTTCTTCATTTCTCATGTCATTGTCCAGCAGTGAGAACAACTGATCAAAAAGCAAACTCTCACCCTCATGCTCAAGGGAATAAGTCCTTGCGACATTTTTTACACGGATATCTAGCGCAGGAAAGATAACCTGCCATTAACATTATGAATGACTTTATAATATTTGCTATCCACATTCCTCTTATTATACAAAGAGATCAATTAGGTAAAGTAAGAGGAAACTAGATACAATGCACATGAGATGCTACTAAATTCATTCAATATAGCTTAACAATTCTTGATGAGAATAGTAAATCAAGGATGAGAATCTGCATGGACCTTGCCCGAAATCTTTATAGTTCATGTTGGTTACTGAAAGAACAAGCTCTTTTGGAGACTTTGGAGTTCCACTATGAGAAGAAAATACAGAGGAGAGACAAGAGACGTACTTAGCCACTGTAAAATCAATACGGGAACTAAAACTAATACTAAATGATGCATTAATACGAAGAGCTCATCAAATTTCCGTAGTATATACAATGCAAAATTACATCAACTATTGCCATAATCTAGCTTGAACACTACCATTACATTTTCCTGTTAACATAAAGTCAGAAACTGCCTTCTAGATTCTATTAAACTAGATACAGATCCATAATCATTCTTTCACTAGCATGCTCCACTAGAACAGCATGCACCCACCATAGATGACTGTAAGTATAACTGTTCACAAGACATGACCATATGTTCTGGTTTTATGTATAATGAAACAGATAAACTAAAACCAAAAAAAAAAAAAACAGTTTGAAAGCACAGGTAATCAAAAAATCTGTCACACACTTTTAAGGGTTAACCTGCAAGGCATATGTCCATACAGGTCCCAACACCCTGTACTAGTCAAGGAGCTCTTCTAAATTTATCCATTTCTTTTAAATCAAAACACCATCAAACTTTTTCTGCAAGATTGGAGGAAGAAAAAAATAACTGCACTTATTTAGAAAATGATCATGTCTTGATCACCTTCTTTAATTGTGTAGAGAGTTTCATGTTCAATTGCTAACGTAAGGTTTCATCATTCTTAATAGTTAAAAGACATCCAAATTTACAAAATCAGTATGAAATAACTATTAAAAGGATACCCTTAAGTGAATCAAGATGGAATTATACATTACCAGTGTCACCTACATTCAAGGTGACAGATCTTAACTTGCAAAAAGGCGAGCAGAGCAAATTAGGTAGATATGTTCATGTGGTTCTTCACCTACTGAGTAATCAACCAGTCAATTACTTCAATATCTGCAAACTCTCTTTCCTTTTTTTTTTTTTTCCTTTTTTGTGGGTGGGCGGGGGCCATGAGCTCCTCAATGGCATTCAACTGTTTACCCAATTGCTTCAGGCCATACAAATCTGTACCCTCCATTTTAGCAAGTGACAACCTGTAAAATACCTTTCCCCAGCGCCCAAATCATTATAATTATATATTACTAACCCCAATCAGATTTGATACAAATTTTCAGAAACAAATTGTGTTACTGATGATGACCATCAGCATCATGACCACTACAACTGTAAAGAGATTTAACCCTTGCACTACAACTGTAAAGAGATAATCTTCCACTGTTTTCCAAAAACACCATGTAACCTAGTTATTTTCTATTAGACAGAAGATACGCCAACATGTAATGCAAGCACATGAGGCTTCACAAAGCAAATCGTTGGAAGAAGCTTACTAGATGCTCCGAGTATCATCCATAAGCAGTTAGGCTAGAAAATACTTTCACAACTTTCCACTCTAACAACCCCAGCGCTCTTTGAAAAATCAACAATGAAAAGAAAATCATCATTAAACAACCACAATAAGTGAAGATTGAGTTGCTTTCTTAGATCAGGCAAGATTTGCCGAATCGCATTATCTCTTCAACTTATAAACAGGTTAGCTTCCCATATTCATATATTAAAAGTGGTTCTATCAATCCGCCGTACTCAATACAAAATTCATGACTAAACCATAATGCAGATAATTTGTAATTAAACATAACATACAAACGTGCAGAACAGAAGTTGCAACTTAATTAAGCACTGAACACTGCGATTCATTGGCATAGACCTCTACAAACTCAAAAAATTTAGCTTAAAAGCATATGATCCTTCCAATTTCCGGAAAAAGAGCATATAGAGGTGAAGTAACGATAGGAAAAATATAATTTACAAATAAAAAAGACCAATTAAAACTAATTTAAATTTCGTTAAAATGCTAATAATGCTTAAAATAGATCAGCCAAGTGAAATTTAAAAACCAGATATTAGTACAGGAACAACTCAGTGAAGTACAATTAGCAGAAAATACACCATCCAATTTCAACATAAAACACAAAACCCATATAAAACACAAGCGCACAACCTCATCCTCTGCATTGGAGTGGTGCTTGTAAATCGAGCGCAAGAAATGGCACTTCTCCATCAGCTGCTTGATATCGCCTCCACTTCCGTTGGTGACCAAAGCCATTGCCGACCGATGAATTCCGTCCAGCTCGGTCCTAATAGCCTTATGGAAGAACAAAAAAACTCGAATCGGCGAAGAAACACTCAGCGCCGCAGCCGAGTGACTGCTCTGATCCAGCGGAGCAGCCGCCGGCGCCGCTGCCATCACTGAAACGCCGCCGTTCTGTATCTCCGGCGTCGCCATCTACGCACACAGAGTCCGTTTAAATTAGTCACTTTCCCCCTTGGTCTGGAATTTTCTCTCTCTAGAAATTCATTTATTTTACGTGATGAGAAATGAAATAAGGGGCGAAATTGTGATGGATAAAGGCCAATGAGGAAGCAATTTATAGTTGGACACGTGGAGGGGGAGATTCAAAGGGGGTTTGACGTGACGCTAATGGAACACGTCACCCCAAGTGATGGTAGGTTTGTCGAATGTGCATGGCACGTGAGGGGAAAGGCCGGGTGGATTGCATTTCCTATTACAATTTATATATAGGTTTAGATGTAAATTATCTTCTTGTGATATTGAAAATTAGTGTGTGCCCCGTGTTATGCACGGCAAATTTTATAAATTATGTGAAAGTTAGTTAAAAAAAATTTTAATGAGATTAATAATATAAAATAATTTTTTTTTCAAATTACAATGCATCAATATGGATAAAATTTACAATCGTTAAAAAAATAATGAAGAGATATACATCCAATAAAATTAAATTTTTGATTAATTGTTAAGTCTTATTGACATGTGATCTTCTCCCTCTTTATTTGTTATGGACTTGGAATTTAGTCAAAAAAATTAACACTGACTACAGAATCATAAAAATATAATTTAAAAATTACGAAATTATATCAAATAAGAACAAATTTCGATAATTCTTGTAAAAGTTGCATAATTAATGAATCTTGATATGCCTCATAATACAGGTAATGGTTTGAGCATAAGTAAAAACATGAAAAAAGTTAAACATAAATAAAGAGAAAATTGCATGATACGAACAATGAAGAAAATGCATTAAGATTTTATCAATTTACATCCAAAAGTAGCAAATGCTTTTGATAAGAGTTGTTCTCTAATATTTACAATGCCTTAACAGAATTGTCCATTTATTCAAAAAATATATCAAACTATTTTGTTTTGATATCAATTAATAGATAGCGTATAATATTAAAAATATAAAGTTTCTATTCATCCTTTTAGAAATTATTTTATCCTATTTTTTGTTTTATTAGATTATAATGATTTATCTCGTGTTTTAATTTTTTTTATATGCCTACATGCTTATTATAATTCTATCCCTCTCTGTCTATCTTATGTGGATCATGAGGTGAACAATTGCTTATTGTTTATATTTTCATGTATGATATTTTTCATATATGTGTGTTCTCATAATTAATATAATGCATTAAAACTATAGAGTATATTTTAAAATAAACTTTACAATAATTTAATTGGTATTAAAATTTTTGTTTTATGTTATTAGTTTTTATGAAAATTTTATCTGCACCTCTCTTTCATTATTTACTTAGTGAAATTAGCCAAATTTGATTTTATTTAATTGCAATATAGAATATTTCATTTCCAATAAATTGAAATACATTAAGAAACTACTTTTAATAAATTAGATCCAAAAGCAGCAAAATAATGATTTCTATAAAAGTTCTTCTCAAACACTTGCAACTCCTTATCTATATTGTCTTTATCTAACTTTTTGATAATCGTTAGCTTATTTATTATTGTGTAAACTTTATTCTTAATATTTAAAATTATCGTATTCGAAACTATTTTTGAAAATTTTATTTCTAAAATAAGTCTTACCTAATCAGTGTCAATTTTTTATTCAAAATGTATCTTAGTATACTTTTTTATTATTTTATTGATATTCAAATTTTTACAATTTATGAAAGACAATTTATATTTTCATAATTTATTTTGAATTATTTAATCTATTGTGAGCATAACTTTTGTCAAGTAAATTTATATATATATGTGTCATGATTTCTTTTTTTTATCATTTTATATTTTTGTGATGAATTTTTATGGGTGAAAAAATATAATAACAATTGATACCAAAGTAATTTCGAATAATTTTGAAGGGTTCAGAATTTTGAAAAAAATATTAGAAGCGAAAAATATATCATTTGAAATTCAAGTTGACATTTATAATATCTTTTAAATTTATTTTTCTGATGTAATGTGAATAAGAGAAGAATTTTTTATTTGATAAATTTTTCAGAAAAAATAAAATAAATATTTTTTCTCATGATATAAAATTAAAAATAATAGATATGATTGAAATTAGTTTTCATACAAGAAGTTTGTCACCGTGCGTTGCACGGGATAAATGCTAGTGAATATAAAAATGAATGCTACATGCAAATTAAATATATGATATACTTATGTTATTTAGGCAACTTGTGACAATCGATTTTTACTTTGAGATAAAATAAAATAATTAACATTATTGCATATTAAATTCTTATTGTTAGAAAAGTATGATTGTAAATAAATAGATTATCTAATTATGAGATTGATAGAAAATTACCGAATTAATATGACAACAGAAAACATCACAAAAGATATAACTTTTCACATAATGTAGTTTACTCATAATAAATAACTAAAAATTATGTGTCAATCACATATACATTCATGAACTTAATAAATAAAATACTTAAAAATCATTTTAAAAAAAATACAAAATAATGAATACTCACTAATGAGAAGTATTAGCAAGATTCAACATCTCTACCCAAGAATATCAACAAAATAATCAAAATAAACATGATAGAAATATGAATTAAGTAACAAAAAGGTTTTAATTAACACATGATTTACTCATGAAATAAAATAATTGATGATAACACTATAAAAATCCAATGAAAAACAATTGTACAAACCTTCGGTCTTTTCTTAATTTTTTAATTATTTCAACTTTCACGTGAATCATAGAAAGGTACAAATTTTGAATTGAATCAATTTTTTCTAAAAAAATAATACTTTTAGATTTTTATTTATCTTTTAAATTCTAAATTAATGGTATATATCGCATCATCAATAAAATAGTCAAAATGCGCATTAATTATATAATTAACACAAAAAATCACACATATTCAAGAACTTATAAAATAAAATAATTGATAATAAAAAATATTAAAATCAAGGAAAGAAAAAACATAATACTTTGACTTGTGATCTCCTTTTTCTATTTATTGTGGACTTGGAATATCTTTTATTATTTGAAAATGATAGATAATACAAATTATACAAAAATAATTATAATTAACACGTAAATTATATTCATGAACTCATGAAATAAAAAATTGATAACAAAGAAATTAAAAAGCACTGAAAAAAAATTTTGACCATAAGAAATTTGATTAACTCATAAAAGTATGATATTATATTCATAAACTCATGAAATAAAATAATTAATTATATAAACATTAAAAGAAACGTGAGAATTTTTTTCCCCCATACCTTGGCTTATGAAAATCTCATTTTCTTCATATATTGCCTATATATTCGTGTAAGATTAATTTCCACCAACCCAACAAAGCATGAAATAAAATAATATATATGTATATATATATATAATCCATAAACCTAATATAATGAAAAGACACTAATAAAGCATCAAATTTAGAATTTAAAAAATAAGGAAAGAGCAAGATGTCTTATATTTTTCTAAAAGAAAAAATACATCATTCTTCTTTATTAAGCATTGTTATTTACCATAAATATGTTAACAATGAATAAATTATGGAAACTAAATACTGAAAGTTTGAAAATCGGAAAGATGGAGTATGAAAAATAAGGAAACTTGTTTATTGCAACATAATCACTAATTAACATAGAATGAATAATTCATAGTAACATAATCAAGAATTAATATTTATTGTCTACATTAATTTAAATTATGTATTAAAAGAATAGTTATTAACTTTAAAGTAGCCAATAGGACTATTTATTATAATAAAAAAATTCAAAATTCTAGAAAATTAGAATTGAATCAAAATTGCTCAATTTTGGTCAAAATACCTCCTTCAAATATATATATACTAGCGTGTGACCCGTGCTATGCACGAATTTAATTTAATTCTAGTTAAAATTATATTTTATAAGATTTTTCGAATTAAGTGAATGTCAAATGAACAATATTTTTAAAGTGCGTTATAGGAATTTTGTGTTATAAAAATTATAAAAATTTACAATCATAAGAAATATATACAAAGGGATATCGAACAAATTGATTGATGACGCCATAAGTTGTATGGCATTTTTTATTGCAAAGGTGAGTAATAATAACATAAATACCAATAAGTATGTCCTCAAATATATATATATATATATGTTTATTTAATTTGTATATATAATGAATATTAAATAAATTTATTTTATATATAATGAATATAAATAGAAAATACATATATGTGTCTTATTAATATAAAGCTATATATAACATGAAAACAATTTAAGAATTTTACTATTTATGCAAATGCAATAAAGTCATTTAATACTTATACAAATTTACCATATCAAATTTTTGCTGAAACTGTATATTAAATTGACAAATGAATAGGTAGTATGACTCACATGATTTTGAATATACATTTTTTTTAACTACCTTTAAATAGCATCTTATATCAATGATCAGTTAACAAAATTCTATAATTTGGATATTCAATTCATTTGTCACCAATTCTCTATGTAAAGAATGACATACAATTATGATAGAAAATTATTAAGCGCTCAAAATTATATAATTGATATTCAAAATGTATCTTGGTATACTTTTTTATTATTTTATTGATATTCATGATTTTACAATTTTGTGGATGATATTTATATTTTCTTGATTTATCTTGAATTATTTAATTTATTGTGAGCATAACTTTTGTCAACTAAATTTATATATTTCTATGATGATCTTTTTCCTCATAATTTAATATTTTTGTGATGAAATTTTATGGGTGACAAATCATTAAATGATTATAACAATTAATGATACCAAAGTAATTTTGAATAATTTTGATGGGTCTAGATTTTTATCCTGAAAATCAAGTTGGCGTTTACAATATCTTATAAAGTTGTTTTTCGGATATAATGTGAACGACAAAATAATTTTTTATTTGATAGGGTGTTTCAGAAAAAAAATATAAAAATATTTATTTTCTCATAATATAAATTAAAAATAATAAATATGATTGGAATTAGTTTTACGCGTGCCACAGTTTCTAGTTTATTATAATAAAACAAATTCGCAGGTATTCGAACCAATAACCTATAGAAATATTTATTATAATAAAAAAAATTCTCAGGGGTTTGAATTCGTTACCTCTAGTATTATTTATTATAATAAAAAGAATTCGCAGGGATTTGAACCCATGATCTCTAGGAATCTTTATTATAATAAAAAGAATTCACAAGGGTTCGAATCCATAACCTCTAAGAATATTTGTTATAATAAAAGGAGTTTGCAGGGGTTCAAATACATGACCTCTAGGAATATTTACTAAAATTAAAAAAAATTCTCAGGGGTTCGAACCCATGACGTCTAAAAATATTTATTATAATAAAAAGAATTCGAAGGGGTTCGAACCCATGACCTTTAATAATATTAATTATGATAAAAAGAATTCGTTGGGGTTCGAACATATGACCTCTATAAATATTTATTATAATAAAAGGAATTTGTAGGTATTCGAACCAATAACCTATAGAAATATTTATTATAATAAAAATAAATTCACAGGGGTTCGAACCCCTGACCTCTAAGAATATTTTGTATAATTAAAAAAATTTAAAATTCTAAAAAATTAGAATTTTGATCAAAATTAAAATATTTGGTCAAAAGACCGCCTTCAAGTATATATATTAATAGATAGCGTGTGACCCGTGCTATGCATGGATTTAATTTAATTCTAGTTAAAATTATATTTTATAAGATTTTTCGAATTAAGTGAATGTCAAATGAACAATATTTTTAAAGTGCATTATAGGAATTTTGTGTTATAAAAATTGTAAAAATTTACAATCATAAGAAATATATACAAAGGGATATCGAACAAATTGATTGATGACGCCATAAGTTGTATTGCATTTTTTAATGCAAAGGTGATTAATAATAACATAAATACCAATAAGTATGTCCTCAAATATATATATATATGTTTATTTAATTTGTATATATAATGAATATTAAATAAATTTATTTTATATATAATGAATATAAATAGAAAATACTTATAGTCTTATTAATATAAAGCTATATATAACATGAAAACAATTTAAGAATTTCACTATTTATGCAAATGCAATATAAAGTCATATACATACTTATAAAAATTTACCATATCAAATTTTTACTGAAACTGTATATTAAATTGACAAATGAATAGGTAGCATGACTCACATGATTTTGAATATACATTTTTTTTAACTACCTTTAAATAGCACCTTATATCAATGATTAGTTAACAAAATTCTATAATTTGGATCTTCAATTCATTTATCACCAATCCTCTATGTAAAGAATGGCATACAATTATGATAGAAAATTATTAAGCGCTCAAAATTATATAATTGATATTCAAAATGTATCTTGGTATAATTTTTTATTATTTTATTAATATTCATGATTTTACAATTTTGTGGATGATATTTATATTTTCTTGATTTATCTTGAATTACTTAATTTGTTGTGCGCATAACTTTTGTCAACTAAATTTATATATTTCTATGATGATCTTTTTCCTCATAATTTAATATTTTTATGATGAAATTTTATGGGTGACAAAAGATTAAATGATTATGACAATTAATTATACCAAAGTAATTTTGAATAATTTTGATGGGTCTAGATTTTTCACTTGAAAATGAAGTTAGCGTTTACAATATCTTTGAAAGTTGTTTTTCGGATATAACGTGAACGACAGAATAATTTTTTATTTGATAGGGTTTTTCAGAAAAAAAAATATAAAAATATTTCTTTTCTCAAAATATAAATTAAAAATAATAAATATGACCGTAATAAGTTTTATGCGTGCCACAGTTTCTAGTTTATTATAATAAAACGAATTCGCAGGTATTCAAACCAATAACCTATAGAAATATTTATTATAATAAAAAAAATTCTCAGGGGTTCGAATCCATGACCTCTAGTAATATTTATTATAATAAAAAGAATTCGCAGGGGTTTGAACCCATGATCTCTAGGAATTTTTATCATAATAAAAAGAATTCGCAAGGGTTCGAACTCATAACCTTTAGGAATATATATTATAATAAAAGGAATTCGCAGGGGTTCGAACCCATAACCTTTATGAATATTTATTATAATAACATGAGTTTATAGGGGTTCGAACACATGACCTCTAAGAATATTTATTAAAATTAAAAAAGTTCTCAGGGGTTCGAACCCATGACCTCGAGGAATATTTATTATAATAAAAGGAGTTCGCGGGGCTTCGAACCCATGACGTCTAGGAATATTTATTATAATAAAAAGAATTCACAGGGGTTCGAACCCCTGACCTCTAGAAATATTTTGTATAATAAAAAAAATTCAAAATTCTAAAAAATTAGAATTTTGGTCAAAAGACCGCCTTCAAATATATATATTAACTAGTGTGTGACCCGTGCTATGCACGGACTTGATTTAATAATGATTAAAATTATATTTTATCAAAATATAATTTCAAAAAAGTTAAATAAAGAAATATTTTAAACAAAATTCAATTTTATTTCATTTTCATGGATCGATAAATAAAATTTACAATTAAAAGAATATATATGAATATATATAGATAAAATTAGCTTTATTCATACATATACATTAAATAATAATAACCATCTTCATAAGAAAAGTTCCCAAAAAAAACTTAAACGTGAGTTCAATAACAAACCAATACACCATCTAAAATTTACAACATAGTTTTCAAAATCGATCCAAATATCAAATTGATTGAAATTACAGATATTGTATAAGATGTACTAAAAATATTACATATGGATATGTCAAATAGTTCATATAGTGTAAATGTGTAATATGAATATAGATACATATATGAATATAAATATGTCGAATAGAGTCAATGATCAATTGTATGATCAATATTGTTATACTATTATAATTAGTGTAAATATCAATATAAATACTCACTTTCAAATTGGTGTAACAAAATTTTGTTGATAATATGTCTCATTCCTTCATATTTAATTAGTGACAAATATTGAAGGGCTTTATTCAAATTGAAATCTAGAATTTTGAAATGATACAAAAGGGATAAATTGTTACTCAATAAAAACTCAAAATTTTCTGAAAAAATGCTTACCTTACTTATGATTATACAAACAATGTTACTATCCTCCAAGTGCAACAAAAAATTATTAAATGCTAATATCAATATACACAATTCAACTCTTAAGATGGAAAATAAAACATTGGTTATCATGATCACATGCATTTAGTAGCTTACATCATTAACTCGTTCAAAATCAAACATAGAATTTGTCGCACAAAATCCAACAGATGATTTAGAAAAGTAATAAGATTAAATAGGTCGATCCCACAATATTATTGAAAATTCTGAATCATATTACACAAATTCAGTGGAAATCAAAATAAGAAAAACAAAAAAAGGAAAAAATAATTGAAACAAATAGTAAAATAAAGACTAATCACTCATATTCTCACATAATTTATTCATTTTTTATAATTCTAAAATAACAAAAATACAGAACGCAATATAAGCATTTTGATAAATAATATTAGTCGATGAGGAAAGAGTGAATATATGTACTACAAAAGTAAGTCTATTTTAGTCATATTAATCAATCTCCTTAATATCTAAATCAGTCAAAAATAAAAATTAAAAAAGTGAACATGTATGAAAGTGAGATTGTAACTCTCAAAATTTATTTTTATTTAAGCAAAAAATAGAATAAATATCTCACGCCCCACTGTAAGAAAATAAAAGGTAAAAAGAAGAAGAAAAATAATAATCACATAAGGATAATTACATAAATTATATAGCTTTAAGAAAAAGAAAAAAATAGAACAAAAAAAAATGAATTTATATGAAAACTATGAGAACCAATGAGTAAATGTCTTTGTATTGTGGAAAAACATAAAAAATAAAAAAGTCAAAAGATCAAGACACATATGCCAACTGAAAAAATGAAACTATGCAAATAATAGCTAGATCATTGAGCACTATAAAAAATAATTAAAGAAAATAGACTTTAAAAAGTAATAAAAAATTTAAAAAATACTCATATTAAGTATGAAAGGAAAAATTAAAGCGTGTGATAATATATGACTGAATAATTAAAAAAATTATTGTTACAAATGAAAAGAATAGTTTGAGTGAGTATAAAGAACAAATCATCAACAGAATTAATTGATCATTATGATAAATTACTCCAAACTTTAATTGAATACAACATGAAATCACAAAGAGGAAAAATAACATATAAAAATAAAAATCCTAATAATAAAAGGTGAAGTCTAAATAGATTTAGAAAGAAAAAAATAAGAACATATTTTTCATATAAAACAATTTGCTATTATCATACAAAAAAGTATACATATCACTAATGATGTAGCTAACTAACATGCATCTCAAAAGAAAACCTTCATTCATGGTTAAAAAAGTTGAGCGTGATGAGTGAAACCAAGAAAAATAATTTGTGGATTTATAATGATGGACAATGGGTTGCTTTTGGTGCATTATAAAATTTTGAGCAAATTTTGTTAATTATTGTTTATTTTTGATGTTCCTTAAATATCCTGATGAGAGTTTCTTGTTTTCATGCAAAATTTTAGGATCTATTTTAGTAACTAAACTTTTTTAAAAAGAAATTAATTAACATTCCTATCAAAATTAAACCAATCATTAGACTTTTTCATGCAAATTTTGCAAAATTTTAGGGGTTTAGTTTAGTAATTGAATTTTTTAAAAAGACGAAATTAGAGTTTCTACTAAAATTAAACCAATAAATTCGATTTTTTCATGAAAAATTTATGGATTTCGTTTTTCATTAACTATTTTTCTTAAAAATAATAATTCTTGCTAAAATTAAAGCAACCAATTAGATATTTTCTAGATAATTAAATAGTTCAAAATTCTAAAAATTGAGAATTTGGTCAAAATTGAAGGATAAAGTCAAAGACCACTTCATATATGTATTGCATTTTTTTAATGCAAAGGAGATTAATAATAACATAAATATCAATATGTATGTCCTCAAATATATTTATATGTTTTTTTAATTTGTACCTATAATGAATATCAATAGAAAATACTTATATGTGTCTTATTAATATAAAGCCATATATAACATGAAAACAATTTAAGAATTTCACTATTTATGCAATGCTATATAAAGTCATTTACATACTTATACAAATTTACCATATCAAATTTTTACTGAAACTATATATTATATTGACAAATGAACATGTAGTATGACTCACATCATTTTGAATATGCAATGGATCTTTTCTTTTTTTTTTTTAACTACCTTTGAATAGCATCTTACATCAATGATTAAATAACAAAATTCTAGAATTTGGATCTTGAGTTCATTTGTCATTAATCATGCATGTAAAGATAACATACGGTTATAATAGAAAATTATTATGCGGTCAAAATTATACAATTGATTTTCAAAATGTATCTTGGTAAATTTTTTTATATTTTATTGATATTCATATTTTTACAATTTTGTGGATGACATTTATATTTTCTTGATTTATCCTGAATTGTTTAATTCATTGTGCGCATAACTTTTGTCAACTAAATTTATATATTTCTAGCATGATCTTTTTATTTATAATTTAATATTTTTGTGATGAAATTTTATGGGTGACAAATCATTAAATGATTATACCAATTAATGATACCAAATTAATTTTGAATAATTTTGATGGGTTTAGATTTTTATAAAAATATTAGAAGAGAAAAATAATATCACTTGAAAATCAAGTTGGCGTTTACAATATCGTTTAAAGTTATTTTCCGGATATAATGTGAATGAGAGAATAATTTTTTATTTGATAGGTTTTTTCAGGAAAAATAAAAAAATATTTTTTTCTAATAATATAAATTAAAATTAATAAATATGACCGAAATTAGTTTTATACAAAAGGTTTGTCACCGTGCAATGCACAGGCAAAATGCTAGTTATTATAATAATAATAATTATCTGTAATCTATTGATATCTATACATATATATTGCCCTTTGTACACGTGTAGGAATAAGATAATATAAAAATTAAAAATATCAACCAATTGAAATTTTTTCATACCTACTCGAGTAATTTTCTTTTTTTCTTTTTTGTTTCTTGTGGATTTGAAGATCCTATCAACACAGAAAAATCACATATACAGGACTATCAAAGCAAATTAAGATAATAAAAAAATATTAAAAATCAAGCAGGGGTTCGAATCGATGACCTCTAGGAATATCTATACTATTATAAAGAGAATGGGTTTTATAGACATAAAGTGAAAATTTTTTATACCACTACACTAAATTATTGGAATTCCAAAAATGCCCTTCAACTTCCCAACTTTATTCAATTAAGTTCCTTTGAAAAATTAATTCCATGCAATTACATGTACTCAAAAATTAAATTTACTCCCATTTTGTTTAAGTTTATTGTTAATTGAAATAAAAATAACATATTAGCATTTGTGTTGCATGTAATTATAATCGTCATTGACAATATAACACATATTCTAAAAAGTTTTAATTTTTAATTTAATTTCAGTAAAATATTGTATTGATAATCAATACATTAGAAAACATTATCAAACAGTTTTTATATGTGAAGTCGTAAGGCAATAATAAATTTTAAGATACTGGAATAAGTTATGAGATTCAATAAAATCTAAGTTTTATTAAAAATTATGTGCGCAAGTATTACGTGTCACAGTTTCTAGTTTATTATAATAAAAGAATTCGCAAGGGTTTGAACTCATGACCTTATTATAATAAAAGAATTCGCAAGGGTTTGAACTCATGACCTCTAGGAATATTTATTATAATAAAAGAATTTGCAGGGGTTCGAATCCATGATGTTTAGGAGTATTTATTATAATAAAAAGAATTTAAAGGGGTTCGAACCCATGACCTCTAAGAATATTTATTATGATAAAAAGAATTCACAGGGGTTCGAACCCATGACCTCTAGAAATATTTATTATAATAAAAATAATTCGTAGGGGCTCGAACCCATGACCTCTAGGAATATATATTATAATAAAAAGAACTCGCAGGGGTTCGAACCCCTGACATCTATCAATATTTTGTATAATAAAAAAATTCAAAATTCTAGAAAATTAGAATTTTGGTCAAAATTGAACTATTGAAGTCAAAGACTTCCTTCAAATATATATATTAATAGAATAGATAGATATATATATATATATTAATATATTACTGCTAGAAAATATGTACAGATTAATAAATTATATTTAATAAAAAAATTTAATTAAGTAAAAGTAATTTTGATTCAATGATTTCAAATTATTAATTTTTTATTTATTCATGCATTTTTTACATAATTAAATAGTTGTATATGTATCTTCTCAATTGCAAGAAAATAAAAATAGACACCAACTACTAAAATCATGATATTCATAGTTCTTTTTTTTTTTTTTTTTATTATTATTATTATTATTATTATTATTTTGATCTTTTGTGGGGGGGGGGGGATAATATTAAAAATATATGATTACTTATGGTAAATTTTAATCAGAAGTTAATTATTTTAACATAAAACTCATTTAGAAACTAAAATGGAAGTAATCATTACCACAAATATATATTAGGGGGTGGGGAATATATGTATATATATACACATATATTAGAATTGATATTTTTAAATTCATAAAATATAATGAAAAATAGGGGATGTAATTTAAAGAGATCAAATAAATAGAACCTATTAACATTGCCATTAATGCTTGCTATAATGTTAACCTACCAACTAAAACATTTTACAATTAAAAAAAAATTAAAATTTAAGAATTCACCATTTGGTCAAAATTAAAGGATTTGGTTAAAATACTTTCTTCAAATATATATATATATATATATTAATAGATAATAGATGAACAAATTACCTCTTGTGAAAAAAAAAAAAAGTTAGCAAATTATCCCTGTGTTTTTCAAAATAGAGCAATTACACTCCTCACATGATTTTTTCTATTTTTTTAATTTTTTTAATTCTAAAATTACATTTATACCCTCATTTAGTAACCATTGAATCTATTTGATCTAAAGGTCCAAATATAACTAGGAGATAACGGTGCAGATTTTGTTTAATTTCAATCTAACGGCTGAAATTACACAAATATACAAACTTAAATTTAAAATTATAATATATCTATTTAAAATACATATTTCATATACAATTAAAATTTAAAGATATATAAATAATATATATATATATATATATATAGAGAGAGAGAGAGAGAGAGAGAGAGACGGGAGATGGGGAAGGGATCAGCGGCAGCGACGGGGGAGGGGCGCGGATGCGGCGTCGGCAAAGGGGAGAGGGGAGGCGGCAGGTTGTGGAGCTAGGGAAGGGTTCAGGGGCGGCGCGACGACGGGGTTCTGGGGGGCTGAGAGGGTTCTGGAGTTGGGTAATGGTGCGGCGGCATCGGTGACTGGGTGGAGGGCGGTGGGGGGTGGGTGGGTGGGTTTGTTTTTCTTTTGTTTTTTATTTTTTAATTAAGAATTAAAAATTATATATCATTAAAAAAATTATATTATATAAAATAGTATTTTAATTTTTTATAAATATTATATGTATATTATAAATATTAATAAATTATGTATATAACATATTTATATAACAAATAATATTTTATTTCTATAAAAATCATGCCCACTTGCAAGAGGGGCCAGTGTATCACACTACTCCCTTCAAGGGAATAAAATGCTCATTTTTTGAAAACACAAGAAGGTAATTTGATATTTTTTTTTCACATGAGGGTATTTTGCACATATCTCATATCACAGGGAGCGGCATGCATTTTTCCCTTTTATCTATATATGTTACATCTTTTATTTCATTTTATATATATATGTCTGATGTATAAAAATAAAATCTTATACTTGTAGTATGTATATGAAAAATGCATAGAAAATTCTATCGGTCGTGGGAGCGAGTTGACTGTTGGGTGAGCGATGAAGTTGGGTGAGACAAATACATTACGTTATTGTGATTGATGCAAGCTCACAATTGGATCCAAATTCTGAGATGAGATATTGTCTATTCTATTTCTTGTTATTTTATAATTCTATTTGAAAAATATGTTACACGAGAAAAATGAAGAGTCATATGAGACTTTGTAGTTTGTAAATCAACAAATTCCTTATTTAGAACTAATATGTGACCGGCTACCATACTAAATTTATTTATAATTATTTGGTTACGCAATTATAATTATAGTTATAAATTCTATTTGATTTTTATATAATTCACGTTATGTTGGTTAACCAAACAAACAACAGATAAGATAGTACGCGTATTATTTAGCAATTTGTAGTTAAAAATAGATAATATTATTTAGATTAATAATTTGGAGAAAAGAAATCTTAAATTTTATGTAACTTCTAGTCAAGTATATATATAGAATGAAAAAATTAATCAAAGTCGGCATCGTTATTGAAACCAAGCCGCCTTCTAGTGTTGTGAATCAAACTTCAAAGAAGTCAAACTAAAGGACTCATTTTCCTCCTGGGCTCATGAATCTCAAATAAATAATTTAAAGTTTGAACAGTTGATTTCATCATACTTAAGTAATTGAGTCAAAATAATATGTTATTACATATTAACACGACAATAAAATATAATAGAAGATTTCACCACTTTGTCAAGCCATTTTCCTAACAACTATTTAACGTAGGAAAATGGCTGGAAATCGCATATGCTACTTTCTCCCATATTTCAATAGGGCAAAATGCATTTTACCCTCTTGTATTATTCAAAAATGATAATTTACCTTTTTGTGTTAAAAAAATAAGTAATTTACCCTCCTGTATTTTATAAAATGAAGCAAAATACCCCCCTCATACGAGAGGTGCAATACACGCGCCCTATATGTAACTGTGATTAAATTTTATCTATTAATGACATTTATGCCTTTAATTTTTAACCATTAGATCTTGTTTGATATATATATATATATATATATATATATTAACGGTGGACATTTGATGACCAAATCAATGGTTTAGATCTTTCTATATTTAGATCTACGGTTTATATTTACATATAAAATCAATAGTCCATATCCATTTGAATTAGATGAACGGTTCAGATTTTACCCAAATTATAAACATAAATTATATATATAAATTATACATATATATACAATACATTCATAATATTAATAAAAAATGTACAAAAATAATAAAAGAAATAGGGGCGGTGCGCCGGCGACAAGGGGGGAGGGGGCGGTGCGCCGGTGACTAGGGGGAGGGGGCGGGCGCCGGCGATGAGGGGGAAGGGGGCGGATTTTTGGGGAGGGGAAGGGGCACGCCGGAGGAGGGGAAGGGGAGGGGGGGCGGCGGTTGCACAGAATGAGGGGGGCGACGGGAAAAGGGAAAGGGAGGGGAAGGGGCGGGCCGAAGGAGGGGAAGGGGCGGGATTTGGGGGAGGGGGAGGGGAAGGGGAGGGGGGCGGCCGATTGGGGGCGGGGGAGGGAGCAGGGACGCCAGCAGTGAGGGAGTGGGGCGGCGTGAACGGGGAGGGGTAGGGCCGCCGGCACCGACGCGGACGGAGGAGGTGGCGGTAGTTTTATATATATATATATCATATATATATATATATATTATATGCATTATGAATATATATACATATATTTTTAAAAATATGTTTTGAATTTTGTTATTTAAATTTTATATATTAATTGAATCTGGACCTTTAGTTTGTATTAGATAAAATTTAATGGTTATAAAATAAAATTACAAAATAAAAATTAAAAAAAATAGAAATAGGCACGTGTATCCCACCAATCGGGGGGTATTTTGCTCATTTCCTTAAAACATAAGAGACTAAATTACTTATTTTTTTAATATAAGAAGATAAATTGCTATTTTTTGATAACACAGAAGGGTAAATTGCATTTTACCCTATTCCAATAACTTTGTCTAATATTCTGCACATTTTCTATTTTGAGAACAACAATATAATGGATACGATAAATACAACCTAATGTTACTTTGTCTTTTGAAAAGAAAATGCAATAAATAGTACTTATAACAATCAAAGTCAAACTAAAAGGGACGACAAAACAGGACGAAGAAAACATCAATAAGTCAAAAACTACATGTACACTTCGAAAAGTCAATTAGAGTAGGCATGCTCAATTTTGGTTCGTCATGTACTATTAAAACTAATGACATGGATATGATTAATTTTTAGGTTAATTAAACTTACACCCCTCGAAACATGTGATATTTTACTTTTTCCCAAAAGACTTTTAAAAGTATACTTATACCTCTTCCAAGAATTCTCTGATTATAATCGTGCTCATTATATTATGATTTGGACGCTAATGTTGGTGTTAATTAAAAAAAATTGCATATATTTTTAAATTTACCCCTCATTCAACATTCCATATAAATTATTGACAAAGATACTCTAATAATATTTTTATACGTGTAAGAACATAAATGTAATATATATATATATATACACACATAAAATTAAAAGGGTATCATTAGAAATATTGTTCCCGAATTATTTACATTAGATAAAAAGTAGTTATTGATGTATGAAAAAACCGGTCATATTATCAATAATTTATACAAAATATTGAATGAGTCATAAAATTACAATTTTTTTTTTTTTTTGTTGAGATCAATATTTTTGGTCTAAACCATAATGAAAAGGGGTACAACTGTAAACAGAAAATTCTCGAAGAGGGTGCAAGTATAATTTAAAAGCTATTTCAGAAAAAAAAATATCATTCAATAAAATTTAAGTGTAATTAACCCTAATTTGTATTCAAGACCGACTTTATTCACATGAAGAATTGTAAAACCTATTAAATTGACTGGTTTATTCGATATATCATTTTTGAGTAAGCATATTCAATTTACTTCTCAATTGTAAGATAAAAAATAATTTCTATTTTCCTAATGTACCCATAAAACTTTTGAAAATAGAGTGATATTTAAAAAGATTATATTAGTTAAAAGCAAACAAAATAATAAATTTTTTGTGAGAAAATAAATTAAGTTAGGAAAATTGGTAGGCATATGGCAAAAGTTAGGCTGGCATGCGAAACGGTGGAATTTGCTCTGTTGTTCACATTTCATAGCCAGCAAATGGAATCGTGGGATCATCATTAGGCTTTGAATTCGTGGATGCTATAATTTCATAATTTCCAGATGCAATAATCATATCTATAAATAATAATATTTAGTTATTATTAATATGGTATTCGACGTGATCAATATCTCGTTGCATGAGATATTATACATTTTAAATGACGTTTCATGAGTTTGTCCTTGAAGAGACGCTTTGTTGGAAAAACAAGACATTGGGCTATAAACTGTTCATATTCCTCATTTGTAATTGACGTGGAGTTTTGTAATCTTCATCAACCTCTCGGATTACACGAGAATGCAAAGAAAATTGTTGTGATTTCTATAAATATAAGGGATAATTACACCCCACTCCCATGAGATTTGATGTAATATCTGGTTTGAAAAATTATATCAGTACCCCCTGAGGTTTGCTCCAGTTTAATAAATGGGTCACTCCGTTAGTCACACTCATCGAATTTGTTAATATTAGTAAAAAAAAAAAACTGAATGAAAGTCAATATTTACCATCAATTGATTTATTACTGACTTATTGTGGGTCAACAAATCTTTTTATGACCAAACTACCCTTATATATTTTCACACGTTAATGCATGTGAGGGGGTATATGTTCACCGTTATAAGGATAGTTTAGTTATAAAAAATTTGTTTGGCATGTAATAAGCCATTAATAAGTCAACCAATGGTAAATCTCGATTTTTATTTTGTTAATATCAATAAATTCTATAAATTTGGACTAATGAACGGACCTATTTATTAAACAGAAACAAATATTTTTTAAATTATATGGAATCGACGAATGATTACATCAAACCTCATGAATGGGGTATAACTATCCCTAAATATAATGATACCATTTGTCGTGTAATGATGCCCATCACTTGACCTACCTGAGTTGTAAGGAAAGAAGAATTAATGACTTTATTTAAAATGTTTTAAGTACCATTACTTTTTAATTAAGTGGGATAAATGTGGATTTGTGAACTACTTTTCATTATTCAAATATTTAAGACTACAATAAATTAATGCTCCTAATAGTCCTTTATATGTACTACTACTAGCATTAACAATCGGATAGTCCTAGCATTAACATCGGTTGCAGATGAGGAATTTGAATGGCTTATGAGTTCGAATGCCTCCTCTTCTAACAAGGCGTCTTTTCAGGATAAAACCGTGAGGCTCATGTAGAGCCAAAACGGACAATACCTTGCGCAACGGGGCACTTATCGAGTCGCAAGCTGCATCACCTATTAATTTTTCAATCTCTTCTTTTACCTAATAACCCATTTAGCTCCAATGACATGATTAGTGATGATTTTGTCCATCTCTAATTCAAATTAATTTATTGAAATTAGGCCTCGCTTATTTATATGCATATGTATGAATCGTTCTTTTCTAATATATGTGATACCTTATCAATGTATGCTTAAACTCATACTAAGAATGTTTTAGTTTTTAATATCGAGTAATTTTATATTATATATATTTTATTTAAATTAAATTACGTCGAACTTTCATGATATTTATATCACTATAAATATCCCTTAGACTTATTTGTCTTATTTCCACGGCCACGAGATCCTTATTTGGGAGTATGCGTGAACCTGGGTGGATTCTTGCTTAAATTCATCTTGGGAATTACCAAAGTCGTGTTTCTGATAAGGAAATCGTGTTTGATTAGAATCTTGATTGTGGAATATGATAAGGGTAGAAACTCCAAGGCAGAGGAAGATGACTTTTCCATCGTCGGAAACCACTTATTAATTACAATATTAAATTTAGCAATCAAATCTTAATTTGTGGGTTTTTCTCATTGATTTATGAATCTATAATTTTGCATTAAAATTAGGGTTAATTCTACTTAGACACTCCCTAAAAATGCAAAATTATACTTTCCCCCAAAGAAATCTTAAATTATACTTACACCCATTTCAAAATTTTTCTATTTACACCTTACTCCCTTCAATTGAGGTTTGGACGAAAAAAACTGTGATTTGTGGTTCGTGTGAAATCATACAACTCATGAAGGTTATAAATATTACTCCTTCACGCTTTAGGTACAATTTTTACTACTTATTCTACTCTTACAACATCTGATATTCCTCCTATACAACTTCACTGATTTTGGCATCAGATGGTTACAATTAGGGATTCTTGATATGATTCTTACAATTTCTTGTCTTGCAGGTAATTTATTTAAAATATCAAAACCGTTCAGAGTTATGCGAATCTATTTTATACAAATCTGACCTAAACAAACATAACAATTTCGAATACACGTCATTACTGTCTAATAAAACTCTATTTGATTAAGAACCTTCATAAACTTATAAGTTCTACATTTCTAACTCTCTAAATTTCTCAAATATTTTAGCTAATTTCAACACGAATGCTCTCTTCATCTGAATTTTGGCAGTTATCCAAGAAAAGTCAGAACAAAACACTACAGACAAACCCCATAAAAAAAACAATTATTTTGACTGCATATCTCACTTGATGAACAAATCCACATATTTAGTTGATTCATATAAAATTATTTTCCCCCTCAATGGCCAAGTATACTTTTCCATTGTCCAATATTATATACACAAGCGTGTGGTATACTTATGGTCTGCCCACTTTCTTTAATTAAAAAATCACCCCACTACTTTTGAGTTATTCCACCATACACCACAACCATTTGTTCTTATATGCCTACATTTTTCATCTTCCTTCACTCTTATCGTTTTCCTACTTTTTGGGTGATTAGATAAGGCTGCCTTTTCAATTATAAATATAAATATCTATGCTTTTATAAAAAAAAAATCTTTTATCATATCAATTTTCAAATTTATTCTTTAATTTATTTACTTTTTTTCAACCTTTTTATAACTATAATAGTAATTTTAATATTTTTAGTAAACACACAGTTAAATTTCTTTTTTCTCCCATCTCATTATGCATTTCATTTTTTTCACGGACTTCTTTCTTTCTTATCTCCTCACATCATGTTTATTTCTTTTTAATATTTTTTTTTCTCTTCATTTCACACCAAGATTTGTTTTTCTCAAATGCTGGCGAGGTTCGCGTACTACGACTACTGCTTAAATAATATTTACCATAGATTTAATCGTCCCCACCAACTAGACTAGTGCAATTTGCAATAATTATTTAATTAGGTTAAGGTATTTTTGTAAATAAGTAGAATATTTTTTTTTATCTTAACTATTTTTTTGTATATTTCAAAAACATCACATCCCAATAATTACTAAAGTCTATTCATCTGTTCTGATAGTTAGATAATTTTGCAAATAAGCTAGTAATATACAAACTTTTCACCAAACATTTCCATATCAACTTTATTAATTAAACGAAAGGGATAATGGGATGGTGTTTGTGTAAGCGGACCATATTGTAAATATAATTATTTACACTCCCCAAAGCCTAACCTATGGTCTGGTTAAACTACCTTTCCACCGATTAGAAACGTCAACATCATTTACACAAACCAACCTCATTTTGTAGAATATTACACATACATTCCCAAAAACGTCAACTTCTTTACACAAACTATCCTTGTTATTTGACCATCACACATAATTTCTGTAATCACGCAAAAAATAAAAATGATTATGTAAACAGATAATAAATCAGAAGTGTAAATATAATTAAAAAACTACACAAAGTGGCACAATCTAGACTCTACATATGTAGCTCCTATCTATTTGGTGCAAATATGAGTCATCAACATATAACAAATTAAAGCAACAAGGGCTACTACTGTGGCTCACTTTTGGAGGACATGTAATGTGCATAATTTTACATCTTTAATTTCTTGTTTCCATGGAAAAATTAAAGGACCTTTAATTGTAAATGGCACACCAAAAATCCTCTAGTGATTCGAGTTATCCATATGGAGTGAAAAGACTAATGGAAATCCAGTAGGAAATCATACTTCTAAATGAGTTTCAGGAACAATGCCCGTATTGTGTGGATCGATTGGACTAGTTGTCGGATGAGGAATTTTATCCAACATTTTTGGTTGGTGCAGTCTGAAAGGCATTTTAATTCGTTTGAGTCGTATTAGATACCGATCAGATCAACTTTGTTGATAGTATTATATGTCATATTGTATTGATGCAATTGATTCGAGTGTATCATTTCTAATCCCAATCGTTATTTTATTAGTATGATTTACTTCTGAACGGACCTCATTACTTGAGTGTCGGCACACTCCAACGCAGGATTTTCAAAACTATATTTGAGTTCATAGTGATTATCTACACGATCTAAGGGGACGTTTGGTTCAAGCTCAGATCGATATACATACTATGTGCATAAATTTTTACTTAAATAATGAGTGTCGGGCTCGATTCCTAATTAGACCTTTTGGCAAATGGGTTGGGTGCAGCCCACATTTGCAGAAATCAGGCTATAAGTGGTGGGTACTGGATTTGGGCTTTGCCTAATGGGGCCAGGCCTGGGTTTGGGCTTCACCAGCCCACATTAAAGATGTCTGGTCCTAATCAATGCTTTACAAATGGGATAAACGCAATTTACTCTCCTGTGATATAAGAAATGAACAAAAATCCCCCATGTGAAAAAATAATTAGCAAATTACTCCATGTGATTTTAAAATGAAGGAAATTACCCCCTCTGTTTTTCCTTAATAGGGGGTAATTTGCTTCATTTTTTAAAATACAAGGAGATAATTTGCTAATAATTTTTTTACAGGATTTTTTTTGCTAATTTCTTATATCACATTGATTAAATTACATTTATTCCCTTTACAAAACATTTGCTTAGCATTCCCGCGAAATGTCTCGGCTTTATAATTCTTCAACGGTTTCAACGGATCTTGGAATGTTTTCCCTTTGATTGTTTTTTAAGAAATAAAATGCTGGATTTTTTTTAACCTCTTTTTCTATTATTTTAGAAGCAAAATAGAATTACACGTCATTGGAGATTGTGTTCAAATGCTATTTCTTTTTTGCGTTTGGTGAGGGTGAGAAGAAGGGGGAGGATTACATCTATCAGTTTTGATTCGGGTCGAGGTGAGTGATGATCTGTCAAGTTAAGTTGGATGTCTTCTGTTTAAAGTCCAGTCTACTTCTTATCATCGATCTGGACCTGTAGCACAATTCGTTAGACTTGTTGGGGTAACCCACTAAAACCCTTCAAAACTTAAATTTTCATTGCGGTTGCGAAGTTAGACCTCATAATCACGAAGGCATACCTATCTTATAAAGTCCAAGTATTTATAGGAGCCAATATATCAGAGGTGTACAAATCCACACGTCCGATAGCGTGCTCTTAAAAGGGTTAAAAATCAACGGTTGCTATAATAGGTTGTCGGGTCAGGGCTATCGGGTTCAACCTGATTCGTACAGAAGGACGCGAGTTCTTATTATGTTTCGTAATTTTCAACATTCTGAGTGGTAAATTGATCTTTGCGGGGATTTTCAATTCCTTAACCCACTTTAGATTTTATAATAATTATATCATAAATATCAATTAAAAATTATAACAAACATATTGCGATCTCTAAATGATTAGTAATAATTCATAATCAACATCTGACTTATTATAATTTTGGAACTATATGATACCGTCGCTAATAACTTATAAGTTCAAAGTTTAGAACAGAGCTCAAGTGTAGTTGGTTGGAGCCTGCCTTTCTACGTTAATGAAGGAAACAACCTTAAAATAATCTTTTCTTTTCTAATATTTGCTAATGAGTCCAAGTAGTACCGATAACCTTTTTTTGACTCCCCTTACATTGCATTGATTTGTCCTAAAGATCTCATTCCAATTGGAACTTCCATTCTTCACCGTGCATAAATGTAATAATATTTTTTATTCGGGATAAGAGGTCGCAGGTCACCCCTTGTATCCTAAATGAATTAGGACCTAAGAAAAAAAAAAAAAGGCCGATTAGCTTGTTGTGATGCTCTCAGCAAAAGCTCTCCGATGCCTAAGTCAGCTTGAAATTGAGTTAATGCGAACTGAATGTATTCAATGTCTAGCGATGTAGTAATAGAATACACCTTACCATAAATGATGTCTGGAACTACATGTCAATGTTAGATGTTGAGCAAAGAGAGATCCACTTAATCTGACAAATGTCCATCAAGGTCAGAGATAGCAAATGATTCAATGGTCTTCATTCGGGTCATCCAAGGGGATTTGGGTCGACCCGACTCGACCCGGCGCGTGTGACGCAATTTTCGGCCTCCAATAACAATCTTCAACTTGTGGTTGGGATATTTTGGTCAATTTGGATTCAACTTAATATTATTCCCATCAATTTTAATAATAATAATGTATTAAAGCAATTAAAAGACATGCAGATGAGAGAGAGAGAGAGAGAGAGAGAGAGAGAGAGAGAGAGAGAGAGAGAGAGAGAGAGGAATTTGACTAGTTCTCATAAGAGAAAGAGAAATTGGAGTTGGTCTAAAGGGGCGGGGAGTTGTGATTCGGACAGTGTGGCTAACCTGTGTGTAACGACTTGTTTCCTTTTTCGGGTGAATGTTTTTCGTCACCAACACGCTTCTTTCCATACATTATTAGCCACCGCCACTGACCCTCCTGTCTTAGACTTTTCCAGATCATTGTTATACTAAATCCCACCATTTTCTCCTGCATTCCTCAATAATTTTCTCATTCTAAACTGCCACCATTTATGCAAATTTGACCTTTCATCTTTCCTATCAGTTTTACGTCGGATTGAATTTCTCGTGGCAGTTTATGTTGCATCTTATATTGTATTTTACATATATATACGTAAATGACGTGTATATATGAATGAAAAAAAAAGAGATGCAACATGAATTGAATTAACAAATCCAATCCGATAATATATTACTAATTCGGTCGAATTTATAATTAAGCTTTTTAAAAATATTTTATAAAGTATTTGATTATTTATAAGATGTTGAGTGGTGGATAAACTTTTTAGTGAATCAACTTATAAAATGTAAAAATAAGACGTCGGAATTCCTCTACAAAAAAGTAAGAACACTGTATAATTAATAACACGCGTGTAATAGAAATTTGGTAAGAAATATATATAGTAAAAGCATCACCATATTTGTGTTGTCTTTTAAGTACCGGTGACAACTTATCGAAAATTCTTGTAATTAATAATATAACAATAATATTGTGATAAAATTAAAATAAATGTCATGTAATATACATTTCTAGTAATAACTTGGAAATTGACACTTGCATTATTTGTTATTATAGTGGGAGATCCTAACTTATATTTATAATATTAAAGCACCTTCAGTTTAGATCAAATATTATTCTAACTAATATTTAATAACTTATATGATTATGTTTTATTGAAAAACTTGAAAACTTATTCTCAAATAGATTTAACATTTATAAATTCTCAAAAATATCCAATAAGATATATGAAATTATAAAACATTTTTAATAAATTTAGGCAAACAGTTTCTTACATATTGGCTATAATTAAGGCATAGGCTAAGGAAATAAGTAAATGACTTGTTACATTGTATTTGGGAAGGGAACTTTCAGGATAGTTATTGATTGGGCAGTGTACCAATTAAGCAGTTATTGTTAGGTCCTCATACCGAATTGGACAACTATGGCCCACATATTAATTCAAAAATCAATTTTTGTTATCATCTTTATCTGCATTTCAGTTTCTTTTATGCTATATTTGGAAATAATAATTTGGATTTGAAAAAGAATTTGGGAAAATAATTTTAAATGAGTTCGTAGCAAAAGGTATTTGAAATTTATTATAATTTTACAAAATATAATTTAAGATACGAGTTCAATGATTTGAAATTCTTTGTATCGTGTAATCAACCAAACAAGATCAAAGAATTTATCATCGTAAATTTAAAATCCTTGAATCCAGTCCATGATGTCTTATGAACAAATATATTAGGTTGAGGCTTTATGAACAAGTTCAAGGTCATGTGTTCCAAGTTTCATCAGACGTGTGTGTATTTGTCTTACTTTATGTGAGGGCTTAATTGTATAAAATCCCCTGTGTTTTAAAAACTCAACTAAAAGCCCCATTGTATTTAAGAAATAGGCGAAAAATCCCCTTATGTTTTAAGAAAAATCCCCCTGTGACGGTGACATTGTTCAATCAAGCTGGTTTAGGTGACAGCGGAGACGCCGTTGCCCTTCTATGTGGGGCCGACGACCTAATCTGGCGATGTTGTTGTCGCCCAGATCTGGGCGACGGCGACCTTGCCCAATCAAGCTAGTCTGGGCGACGACGCAGACACCGTCACCCAAACCATCTATGGGCGATGCCGTCGCCCTTTTGTGTGGGGGCGACAGCGACGGCGACGGCGTCTCCGTCGCCCCTCTGTGCGGGCGTCGCCGCCCCCATTTTTTTTTAAAATTCTTTTTAGTTAATTTAATAATTATATTCATTAAATATATATTTTAATTAATTAAGACTAATTTTAAATAATTATAACAATTATTAGATACTTAATTAACCATTTTATCTACATTTATTTTGAAAAAAATAAAAATATTTAAATTAATTTATAAATTATAATTATACAATTGCTTAACATTTATATTCATACAGATATCTCAATTTGAAAAATATAACTTAGTATAATTTTTCTATTTTTTTAGTATTTTGATACTAATATAAATATATTTAAGAACAAAAATTATTTATAATTTTTAGGAGATATGAAACAAAAAGAAATGCTTAAAAAAATCAATTTGGACAATGGTAATTTTAGATACAATATAGGGGCATTTTAATCAATTAAAGACAGAAAAAAGGTCAAAACACGCAAAAAATCAAGCCCAAACGCATTTCAGGCGCGTGCACCCACCTTCCATTAATTTCTCAAGAAAGAGAGATTTTGTGCTGCATTTATTAAAACACTTGGGTGCTTTTTGCTTATTTGCAAAATACAAGAGGTTTTTAACTATTTCGCAAAATACAGGAGGTAAATTGGAGTTTAGCCTTTTATGTGAGTTTATTGTAATTTGTTTTATTGTTAATAAGTATATTAGTATATTGGTCGAATATTATTTATTAAACTGATGTATTGATTGATTTATTGAAATATTAATCTAATCATATAATTATTGCATCAAAAAATTCAAAAGTCCGTCAATTAAAACACAATCTTATATTTATTCCAATTTTACCGGGAAGAGAAAGTCATCGTGCAAAGTTCTTTACACCACCACCGCCTCTTTCATTTAAAGTGTTTGCAACAACTTTTTCTTGTTAAAAAACTTTTCTTTAAAATCACAAGCTAAAAAATACTTTTCCAGAAACAATTACAAACATCCCCTTTATCTTTTCAATATTTTCAGTTATGCCCCCTATCCCATGCGTGTTAGGACCCATGGAGAGTTCCGAAAATCCACAACATTGGACTATCACACCGTTTTGACCGCTAAACGTGTTAATTTTCCACATGTCCAAACCATTGTAAAGTCCGAAGAAAGCGCATTTTATGTATCGTCCCATAATGTAATAACATGTTTTTGACAAAAACGTCAAAATCAAACAGTAGGATTATACTATTATACACGAAAATTAAATTTCACCAGCAACAGCAAAACCAAGTAACAATCAATAATCTCTTGTATGAACAGTGAATTTGAATATTTTACGATCAAAATGTCATGAATTCAAATTTCACGAATGTATGAATTTAATGTATTTTACATAGTAGTATTTGTTTGCTTTGAAAGTATTAATCAATTTAAAAATATTGATGTATCTGCGTATTGAACAGTGTAACAGTATGCTGGTTAATTTTAAAACAATGGTCTACTTAAAAAAGTACAAAAACAAGGCCAAATAACAGCAAATCATTAGACAGCTTCACCTCCAAACCAAGCGTAGTTTTCATAATTAATTTAATTAGCCAACTTAGTAATAATCTCATACAGACATCAACTGCCAGTTAGTTGTCTATATCCCTACCAATTATTTATCTTCCTAAGTTGCTCTTTTTGAATTTTCTTCTTACATTCCATTCCCAAAACTTTTATATATATTCTTCTTCTATTCTTCTTCAGTTTTACACATGAATTTCTAATTGCTTCCACAACTCTCTATTTCAATCTCCACCATTGGAAGCAACTCAAGATTCTTCATTGATCACAATTAAAGTGAAGAAACTCCGCCACCCACCACCACCATCGCCGCCGCCCCGTCGAGATGAAAAACAACGGCCAGAGCCCATTTTCAGTCGCCGGAAAACTGATAAACACCTCATTCCCTCTACTCAACCTCCTCTCCTACCTCTTCTTCTTCATATTCGGCTTAACTTTCGGGATCATCTTCTGCTTCCACTACAGAAGCTTCTCTTTCAACCTTCAAGTCACAAACGGTCAATTCTCCATTTTCACTTCACAATCAATACTAGAGCAGCCCCCGCCGCCGCCGCCCACCGCGGCGACATTCTCATCCTCCACTCCGGCGATCAAGAATGCTTCCAAGACAAGCAGCGATATGGTTAGGTGGGAGGAGTTTCTACAGCCACCTACCGTGATGCATGGGATGAGCGATCAAGAACTGCTGTGGAGAGCATCAATGGCTCCTAGAATCCAAGAATTTCCGTTCAAACGCGTCCCCAAGGTGGCGTTCATGTTCTTGACGAGAGGGCCGGTGATTTTAGCGCCGCTGTGGGAGAAATTCTTCAAGGGCCACGACGGGTTGTACTCGGTTTACGTGCACTCGGATCCATCTTTCAATGGGTCGGAGCCGGAGAGTTCGGTTTTTCACGGCAGGAGGATTCCTAGTAAGGTCAGTTTCAGATAATTATTATTATTAACTCTTGCTTGAAAGGGTATAATATTTTTTAATTCTCAAACTAAATTCGTTATTGCAAATTACTATTTGTTTTCTCATACTTTATTTAAGGGTAAATTCAAATAAATTCTCATAAAATTTGTCATAATCATAAATAACTCTGTTTAAAGATTAACAGTCATTTAACAAATACTCTGTATAATGGGTTGTCACGAGTTGTATTTGTTAGACGATTAATAAATTTAAGGAGCTATTTGAGAGTATTTATAATTATGATAAATTTCAAGAAAATCTATTATAATTTACTCTTTATTTAATATAAACACCTCATGTATATAAATATTTTCTTAAATAATAAATGATCAGTGTGAATTTTATATGAACAGGTACATACATTAAATGTAAATGTAATAACAAAACAAATACAACACTATATTGTAATAGATGATTCGAACCATATAAATTCTTAGGGTGCGCCTGTCCTATTTATTGCTAATCACCTAATCACCTTTTGGGGCAAAACATTGTAATTAACAAAGGTCGGCAGGGCTGCCCTTTATCTGTTTATGGTGCTGTTGTCATCTTTCCCAATACAGAAACTAAATATCAGGTGTGTTATTTTTATATACATGACGCGTATATATTAAATGAAGTAGAAAATAAAATAGAATTTGTAATAAAAAATCTAATTCGTTAGTAACTTGGTCAACCTCCAAACAACACACGCTAGAATCATGTGAGGTTAATTCTAGCTGACATTTAGGTGAAGACTTTAAAACCATGCTACATTTTTCCAAATAGCTTGGGATCATTAAAATCATTTGATCATGCTACATTACAATCTTGTATTCCAATTATGTTAGGTCCTTACATCATTCTATGATTTTGGGACTATGTAAGAAACTCATCTCATTGAGGGACGTGATTATCCTGAAACTCACCAAGAATCTCATTTATTGATTGATGGAAGAATTCGATGATCGGTTGGCTGTGCCCACCAGAAATAGAAGTAGTGGGCATGTGTGATTTAATGAGGGATCACCGTGCCCATGGCTTGATGCTAACCCATCATCATCATCAAGGACAAATATGAACCCACAAGCCATGGGGTAGCATTTAACAGGGATAAGCGGAAATTCTAACTCGGGCCGGGATTGACAAGATTTGAACCAATTATATGATAAGTATAATATGCTTGTAATTGGTTTGGTTCGACCAAACTTGGTTTGGCAGATATTTTTTTTGAGGATGAGTAGTTGTGCAAAAAATTAAAAAATACAAGAATAGGCCCTCATGTTTACTCCTTGAAAAGCAATTGGTGCTGCTTTCCTACCCTTTTGGCCATAACATGTCTTTCAACAACAATGAGAGCAAGATTTTTCTTCAAGTTTATCCTCATCAAAATCAATCCACAATTTGTTCGAGTATCTTTGAAGATTACTTGTAATGTAATTTTTTGAAATAATTAGGGTATTTTTTAATAATATGTCTGAATCTTAAGGAGTGTCGGCATAATATCTATGATGTTTGATGAATTTCATCTAACACGAAGTATTTATGGACAAAATTAATGCAGGAAGTTCAATGGGGTAATGTGAACATGATCGAAGCGGAGCGAAGACTACTTGCCAATGCTCTTCTTGATTTCTCAAACCAACACTTTGTTCTCCTGTCCGAATCATGCATTCCCCTCTACAACTTCTCCACCGTCTACTCATACTTGATGAAGTCCACCCAAAACTTTGTGGAGGCGTACGATCTACCCGGCCCGGTGGGGCGAGGCCGATACAGCCATCAGATGGGTCCAATGATCAAGCTCGAGCAATGGAGAAAGGGGTCCCAATGGTTTGCAATGGACAGAGATCTTGCGATAGAGGTGATTGCAGACAAGAACTACTTCCCAGTGTTCCAAGACTACTGCAATGGTTCATGCTATGCAGACGAGCATTACTTGCCGACATTTGTGAGCATGAAGTTTGGGGAGAGGAACTCGAACAGGACGTTGACATGGGTCGACTGGTCGCGGGTGTGGCCCCACCCGGCCAAGTTCATCAGGACAGATGTCACTCCGGAGTTCTTGGAGAAGTTGAGGAGAGGTGGGAGTTGTGAGTACAATGGTAAGAAAACGGATGTTTGTTTCTTGTTTGCAAGAAAATTCACATACAATGCATTGGATAGGTTGCTGAGGTTTGCACCACAGGTTATGCACTTCGACAGGTAGAAATATATAGGTAGGTAGATTCAATTATTTGGAACATTGTATTCTTTGGGGGCAATGTAGCCCCCCCCTACATTTTTTAATTATATTATGTGAATTTGTACTAATCGAATATGATAAATGTAATACAGACTTATATCACGTGATTAGTGTGTAATTCACAAAAAACGATCAATCACATGACAAATATATCACACAATAGTAACTAATCATGTGACAATGACAAGAGCATCACGGTTGTGTGATTAATTTGATTAGACCATTGATTTCTGTAAAATTTTTTGCCAAGAATGATAACTTTAGCATTGTTGTGATATTTCCAATATTAGGAAGAAAGATTTACTAAAAATGGATCTAAGCTCAAGTATGGCTTCATATATGATGAAGACCTTTCCCAGTTATAGAAAACCAAATGTTACTACCCAACTAAACAGCTAAAATTTGATACTCCGGCAACACTTTTAGATTTACAAAACTTGAAACAAATGCAAAGAAGCTCTTTAATTCTTACCGCCGATGATCATTCGCTCGCTTTGCATGTGTCTTCGGAAACAGCCGGAGATTCCGAAACTGAATCAAGAGTTTCATGCGACGGCGACACTTCCACTCCCCGCAGCTCGTCGATCATTTTCACCACATAGTTCATCTTCGGTCGCTGGTCGGGCGAGGCTTGAGCGCAAGACATCCCGATCTGCAGCAACCCCACCATTTCCTCTTCAATGTCCTTATACCTCATAAGCTCCAGATCAAAGACCTCAGCAGTCCATTCCTCTCTCACGACGGACTGGACCCATCTCGGCAAATCAACGACCCCGCTGTACCCTGAGCCGGGACCGCTCATGTCGGTGATAGACGGGCATTTTCCGGTTAGCAGCTCTAGTAAGAGGACCCCAAAGGAGTACACGTCAGATTTTTGGGTGAGTTTTCTACTGTCGAGCGCTGCCTCAGGGGCACGGTAGCCATTGGTTTTTGGGACTGAGGACGGCGATGCAAAAGCGGAGAGGCCAAAATCGGATACTCTTGCATTGCCGTCCTTGTCGATGAGAATGTTTGTGGATTTGATGTTCCCATGCATGAGCTTAAGGGACTTGCATGAGCTGTGAATGAAGGCTAAGCCTCGAGCTGCCCCAGCTGCAATCTTCAATCTTGTGGTCCAGTCTAGTGGAGTTCTTCCGGGTCCTCTGTTGCCTGTCCACATTCACAAGAAAAGCAGTCATACTTCACACGAAATCGTGAAAGTCATGTTTCGGCCTACCAGATTCAGTAGTCAGTAATGAATGCAATGTGGTCGTTGTAGAAGTAGTTGGTCCCATCGCACAGCGAAGGATCAAAAGGCAGAAAAAGATTGCTAAGTGAGAGTTTACAGCACAACCGGACATTTCACTTTACTTTGAAACACAAAGGAAAAACATGCCGCATGCTACATTCGCTAAAACAGGAAGGTGAACAAATTTACTTTGGATGATTGTGGAGTTGGCAACTGGAAACGAACAATCCAATAATAAGCAGCCGAGCAGAATCAGTTCCATATGATTGCAAAAGCAAAAGAAAAAGCCTATATGCTTCATTCAATTTCAAACAGAAGGCTACACCTTGGTTATAACGGGTGGAGGTCCAATTTCAAGAGGATGAGAAGCAGACGGAGTATAAAATCGAACGGAAATATTCAAGTACCATTTTCATTTCCATCCCAAGAATTCAGAAACTATGAAAACAACTCTTTATCCCAATGAAACTAATGTTATGATCACTTCAACGAGAACGCAGACGTTATCTCTATAAGTTCTGCAGCCTGACATTAACCAATTCATGCAGCATTTGGAATCATAACAACACGCACACATTAAATTGATAGCGCTTCTACAGCTTAACTTATCATCGTCCCTATATCGACTATGATATGATCATCTCCTACATCTGTATAGGCATACAAAATGAGTCCTTTCAGTTCTCTTTTGTACCACTACAACGGCATTTCTTTGTATAAATGCAGAAAAGTTAGTAGCATCTAAAATAAATAACAAATCGAAGTGTAAAAACAGATTAAATCAAATTATAGCCCATGAAACAACATAATATTATCCCACATTCCAACTTAACCAATCTCATTAACATTGTAGTAATCAGTAAACTAAGCATCACTGCATCAGACAAAATGTAAGTGGAGAATTCTTACCATGAAGCAGCCAAAACAAGTTGCCATTCGGCATGTAATCGTAGACCAACAACTTCTCATCCCTCGCGAAATAGTAAGCCTTCAACCCGACCAAATTCGGATGTTTAAGCCTTCCTAAGACCTCCATTTGCTGTTCGAATTCTTTCTTCCCATTCACACTCAAATCCTTCAACCTCTTCACTGCCACCACGTTTCCATCATCAAGAATCGCCTTATATGCAGTTCCAAATCCGCCTTTCCCCAGCATCTCCGCCGATGCCCTCAGCAAATCCTCCAGCTCGAACCTCCTCTCCCCGTCAAAAAATACCATCTTCCCCCTCTCCTGCCCTGAATGCGCCGGGTTAGGGTATGGGCTCGACGAATAAACAATTTTCTCAACGTGGGAGCCGCTACTCTTGCCGGACATTGATTTATTGGTGTAATTTCGCCAGAAATAGCAGTATAGAAGCAAGGAAACTAACACCAAAACCAAGACATCGCCGAGAATTATGCCGATTATGGCCATCGAGCTGATTTTACTTCGGTGGGTATTTCCTGATTTAATCAGCGGCTTTGACTCCGACGGCATTGCGGTTGGAGACGACGCAACCGTCGTCCTCGGGCTCAAGGGCGACGCCATTGCCCCGCCTGGCCGGGTCGGATCGCTAGAAGCCACTTTACATTTCTCCAGAGGTGGCCCACAAAGAACCGGGTTGTTCCAAAACGACGATGCGGGGAAACCCGAAAGTGAAACGGGTATCTGCCCTGTCAACCCATTTCCCGACACATTAAACTCCTGCAAGTTGGGTAAGCTCAAGGCCGAAATGGAACCCGTGAACCCGTTTTCTTCCAGCCTTAATGTCAATAAATGCGTCAACCGGTTCACGCTCAACGGTATGCTCCCGGAAAAATTATTGTAAGACAGGTCAAGGCGGTAAAGTTTCGAAACCGAAGACAACGACGAAGGGAAGTCGCCGGAAAAACGGTTGTGAGAAAGGAAGAGTAGTTTAAGACTGGTAAGGTTGGAAAGATCCGGAATTTCACCCGAAAACCCGTTTTGCTTGAGGCTGAGAACCCGGAGTTGGGTGAGAGAGGTGAGGGAACGTGGGAAACTGCCGTTGAGGTCGAGCTTCTCGAGGACCAAACGGATCACCCGGTTGCGAAGGCATGAGACACCGAACCAGGAGTCGGTGCATGGATCGGTGGAGGAGTTCCAGGAGGTGAGAACAGTGCCGTTGGGATCGGCGGTTGATTTGAAGAGAATGAGAGGTTGGGTGTCGGGGTTGTTCAGAGCGGCGGCGTAGTGGAGGAGGAAGAGGAAGACGGCGGTGGTTAAAGGGCTGCTAGGTTTTGGTTTCGCTACTGCCATTGTTGTGAGAGAGAGAGGTTGGAGAGTTCAGTGAGAGAGCAGTGAAGAGAGAGAGAGAGATGAAGAGTGAAGAGAGGGTGTAAATGTAATAAATGATGAAATAATGAAGAGATTTAAAGCTAATAAATGTTGGTACATTATATTATTTTATTAGCCTACTATTTCATGGTTTGGTGCACCTGATTTTAACTATACAATTTTGATTGGAGATTTTATTTACAACAAATAAGAATATATTACAACAATAATTAATCGTTTATTTTTTTTAGATTTGTATATTTAATTTGTAAGCTATTTCTGAAATTTATAAAATATATAATTTAATTTAAAAAAAAAAGAAGTTTATAAAGTTTCTGGATAAAAATGTGATCATGTAGCTTTTAAATATCAGTAGCTGGTGTTTGATAATTTGCATTATCGAACTAAATATTATACTCAAATTTAAAAATAAAATTTATAAACTCCTTAATGTCCTAATGAATTATGTAATAATATTTTTGAAAGACGAGTTTGTGTACTAGCCAAAAAAAAAAAAAAAAAAAAAAAGATGTTATCATTTTATAGCTCATTTCAAGAAAAATCAAAATTAACCCGTATTTTGTATTTTTATCAAATATATTTATTTTTAATTATATCAATATCATCCTTTTTTTTTAGGAGATCACGAAATTCTAATACCTATTTTTTTTTCTATTCCATAGATTTCAATTCTCTCTTAAAATATAGGGATAATTTACATTTACATTCCTTAATCTATGATTCATTTACATAAATCATCTATATTTTTTTGAAAAATTATATATACACCAATAAAAACGTCAAAATCATTTGTACAAATCTTCCATATTAATTAGAAACTTACACATACGCCCTAGGAAGACATCAAAATTATTATACAAACAAAAATATTTTTCAACTGTCAAGTAATTTCCGTAATTATACAAAAAATATGTATAATTTATATAAATAAATTATATATGGAATGTAAATGTAATTATCCTTAAAATATTTAGGAAGCCATATATATATAAATTTCTTACGTTTTGACCCGGACCAGTCTCCTAGAAAATCTTTTATAAACTATCCTAAGAGTAAGATGGTAATAAACATTGGAAACAGGTAATTATATTAAGATGAAAAACCTAAGTTAAGAGTGGGAAATTAAATATTATTATTAACCATTGACTTAGTGACTTTGATAATAGTGAATTTAGTGCTTGACACTTGTAATAGTTGTGAATAATGTGCGGAAAGAGATTATATCTTACCAAAATCCAAGATTCCATTACGTTCTTGAAAATATAATCTGTTCAAACACATCATTTACTATTAAAATTATATTAATAAATTTCTTTTTTTTTGCTTGATTCTTTCTTAAAGCGTCAATTATACAATTATATCAACATCTTAATAAATTAAATAATACATTAATCATGGTACGCATTATTTTTGAATTTGATTCTGCGAATGCGATAAAGTGGATCAAAGGCGAGGAAGAAGAAATTGACCGTGCGGCTTTATTGGAATGTTGCTGAAATCAAGAATTTGTGGGAACATATGAAAAAATGGAACTTTAGGAAAATTCCACGTTTATATAACAAGCTTGCACACAGTGTCGTTAAATGAGCGCATGGTGCAAATTGGGATGGCCCGATTACGCCCTCTCCTCCCAAATGTTTTACTTTGTGATCAAGTAACTCCATCCTTGGTTAACACTGATTTTTTAATGGAATTCTTACCAAATTAAAAAAAAAAAATGGATTTCCCGACAAAGACAAATCCTCATACGTATGCGGGACTCAAAAATCTTATAATTTCGAATTTATTTATATAATCTCAACATATTCATGACTTCGAGTTTTGACAACTTGGGATTTACCAAGGGGGCGGAAAAATTAGCAGAAAAAACTATTGCCCAATAAAATTTAAATTAAAAACAAAATTAGAACACCCCCCCCCCCCCCAAAACAAAAAAAGCATTGGTGTATTGAGTTTGCATTTTTTGAATTAAAAATTCTTTTTTTTTTGTTTTTGTAATAATCTATACATTTATATTAAGTGAGAGCACCACATTGGTGTCTCACTACTTTTTAGTCTGCAATTTTTAATATTTAATTTAATTGATTTATTTATTTATTAACTTCCCACCTTCCCACTTTTCTTTACACCCTAAATCATTCTTCTAAACTTTCAAATTTATCCACACTTTTTAACTTTCTATTAATTCTTTATATCTTCTTTTTTAACTATATTTTTTATTTTTCAATTATAATATATTTTAAAAAATATAAATTATTTTTTAAAATTTTTATTTAATTATACACACTCTTTAGAGTGAGCCACACACACTATTTGAATAATTAATTGTTGGTAGGTGATATTGAGGTTTAATTGCAGTTGTACACAGCGGGTGTGGCTGTCCAAAGAGTACAACATCGTAATAGAGGAAACGGTAGAATTTTTCAGACCGTTGGAGAGGTGCACTGGACCAGGGAGAGATTGATGGACGTGAGCAATACTGACAAGTTTTTGCCTGCCTGCAATACATTTATTCAGATTCAGGTCTGATCATCGCCCATCAGGTGGCGTGGATGCTAAGTGCTTTCTGAACACCAACACAGACAATAAAATATTACATCCTAATAAATAAAATAAATAAATAACTTGTGCCTAATTCTGAAATTCTAGTATTTATCCAACTTATGGTGCGTAGTACAATCACATTTATTGTGTTTATACATACACGAACAATCTCTATGAATTAATATTAAATAAATTAATATTTTTTTAATATAATATTTTTTTGGTTCTTGAATTGGGTTCGAGATCTAAATTAATAATATAATTTTTTTAAAGACTTTTATATAAATTTATGGTTCTTTTAATATTATAAATTAATAATTCTGTAACATTACAAATATAGTTAGGACAATTTAGTAAAATGTGATTATATTGTTGTTTGTTTCTTCTTAAAATTTAAATATAGTTGTATTTCATCTCTGACCTTTCTTACTGCACTCAGAAGCTCCAATATTGCATTATCATACTGCAACAAAAAATTGTGGAAATTTGTGGTTGCTTGAGTGCTTCCTTTCGCATTTGGTTGCAAAGACACTGTATCATTTTCAGTTCTATTCTCAATAGGATTTTTCAACAACACTAGTTACAATTTCTTATAGAATTTGGACTTCTGAATATGTATCGTTTTCATCCGTACCATACATGAACTTGTATTAAGTTTTAACTAGTACTACGTACTATAATGAACTTTTTTTGGGGGATATATTATATTTAATTAGTCACATTGTACATGAACATTATCCAATTAGTCTGTACAATATATATGTTTTATCATGAATAATAATGTAGGTTCGTTGAATTTTTTTTTTAATTTCATAAATTATTAATTTATCAATTAATTAATATCTCCTTAAATTAATAAAATTATGTGGTCCTAACATTATTAATTTATAGAGGTTTTATTGAATAAAATATTTTTTTAGTACAATAAATGAATTTTTACAAATCTAATTATTAAATTATCACACCCTAATATGATATTCATAATATTTTTCACAATATATATTAATAATTGTGTATCGTATTAGTAATTTATATTTCTTACATAGGGCGAATTTACAATTGTGCATTAATAAAATTATTTTTATATAAATAATACATTTATGAGATTTAGATCCGCAGCTTCTTAAGAATAAGGTTTGGACTTTGGATGGTACTACTTGAGACAAAAAAAAATAAAAATTAAGAATTAGATTAATGTATTAATCATTACAAATTACAACTTTTGAGGGTCGTCTTAAGTAAAGACGCATTAGTCTTCTGACAGCGACTGCCCACTTTCACTACTTTTAGTACTAATAAAATATTATTTACGACCAAAATTATTAATTAAAAAATTAATAAAACGTTAAGATGCTAATCGTGTGTCGTGTCTGAGGTAATAATTCGGTGGGGTACGAATATGTATGATCTTTATCCAACCATTCTCTTAATTTCTTACTACCATTTTCAGTTATTATATTTCTATTAGTATTAAATTAATATTTATTGATAATTTGATTACTTTCATATTTTATTTCCAGAATTAATTAGAAAAATAATAATATAAAAATAATTTGTATTTTTTGTTTTATCGATTTTTCGAATTAAGATGCTTAAATTAGGCAAGTTGTAAGAGAAAATACTGGCTTTTCAATTGTGGGTAATTACCATAGTTACAAATAAAAAAAATTGTGACAAATACTAATTAACCACGATGCACAATGACTATTAGCCATTTTCTCAACCAGCACAATTGTAATATTTTGGTTATAGGTAAAATCATAAAGAAAGTTGAATAACAATGATTAAAACTTAAGTTTTTATATTGATTTTATCTGAATTGGTAGATAAATTGATTTACTATGATTTTTAAGCCGTAGTGATTTATAATGTAAGAAATAATAATTTTTTTTAATGAAAATAAGTAAATGACGTAATAATACTAGGGTAGCAAAAGTTGCTCTTGATGCATAGAGCACATCTATTCATAGGTTCCCCAATTGTATGATTCCACATGAACCACGTGTACCAAAATGACCGGATAATGACAGCAAGTCCATATCTATTAGGATTTTGGGTGCATTGAGGTCAGATTGTAAAGAACCTAATTTTAATAAAATGGATCCAGAATTTGTCTGAATAAGCTGGATTAAGTCTCAACATAATCTTCCTCCTAATATAATCACACACCAGTCTTTCTTTCTATTTTTTCTGCACACACACACACACATATATATATATATGTACCTTATTATAATTAAAAAGCACCTATTTGGTGTCTCAATTTTTTTGTCTGCTATTTTTTTTAATTTTTTTTTTCTCAACCTCCAATTCTCTATTTCTTTCCCCACTGTTCACTTAATAATTTCCTACAACTTCTATTTTTTTTACTGTTTTTATTTATTTAACTGAGTTATATATTTAAAAAAATAATAATTATATTATTTAAATTCTAAATTAATTGCACGCATATCCGTGTATGCCACACACATTAGTATATATAATTGTCAATCAATCTTAGTCAAAGCACACATATAAGTAAAGTCGCAATCCACATATTACTACCAACGCTTTTGGACATGGGGAATTGCAAAATAAAAAAAGCGACCAAACAAAGAAAAAAGGCAGCAACGCTTTGAATGTGGAATCGACTTTTTAATAATAATAATAATAATAATTATTATTATTATTATTATTATTATTAAAGTATATATTACATTTATCTTTCTTGAGTTTTGATATAATTATAAATACTCCCTCATTGTTTGAGAAATTACAAATACCCCCTGAAGTTTGTAACCATCTAATAAATAATCTATTTTCATCCATTTTTATGGATAAACTGACCAAAATGCCCTTATGCACTGAATTATTTTTTATTTAATTCTTAAAATTTTTTGGATTACAATGTGTAAGGAGAGATTTTTTAAATTGTTTACAAGAGGAGGAATAATGCAATTTTCCTCGAATGATTTTCCTACAATTTTAATTAAAAAAATTAAGGACAAATTGATCAATTTCAAGCCTTTGGTTAAAAATTACAAATTTTAAGAAAATATTTATAATTTTTTAAATAATGAAAAGATATTTATAATTATATCAAACTTGAGAGGTTGATGTAATTATTATTATTATTACTACTGCTACTACAAAGAAGAGAAGAAGAAAATAATTGGAAATTGTAGTTAAGTGGTGAGTGAGGAGTAATGATTAGTTTTAGTCCAAAAGACAAAAAGCGAAAGTTGGAAGGTTGTTGTGACTTGTGATTAATATTAGAGTAGTTTAAGCCAGACAGAGACAGGCACAATTTCAAATGATGGCTTTACGTTTTACTTCTTGTCTTTGGACTGATTATGAAGAATTGGATGCACATTTTCCAACTCTTTATTACAATTTTGTTAAAGAGAATGTTATAAATAAGTTTTGGTCGGGAGCGGCCTTTGGGGGTGGGTGGGGGGCCCCTCTTCATGGTTTAAGTGAATGCATTTAGCTGGGAGCGTTAGTCTGGTAGGGTTTAGATTGAAAATTTTCATTTTAATTCATGTTTTATATTTTATTTTAATTGAGAGAAAATTCACGTAGCGAAGTGTAGTGTATATATGTTAAATGAAATAAAATATGTAATATGATTTGAAATAAAAATACAATTAGAATAAGGTTCCATGCTGTCCAGATCTACTAAAAAAAATAGTGATATTTGAAACTAACCCTATAATTGAAAAGTAAATAATTTGAATATATATACAAAATATAAAAATATTGAAATTTGAAGGTATGGTTGATAATTGTGCAATTGATGTTAGGTGGACATGTTGATCAATAAAAGGGAAAATAAAAAAGGCATAGAAGTATTTAAAGCATGGTGTATAGTCTTAGCAATGGTTCTTTTTCAGGTTGCTTATTATGGGCAAAAGTGACCCATCATTTTTGAATTTTGACACCTCCATTTTAAAGTGTTGTCATTTATCTTTTTACTTATTATTTTTTTAAAACATTTATCCTTTATGGGTCTATCAAACCAATGACGATACAATAGTAAAATTATAACAAGTTTTTCTAAAATTTGCTATAATTATAAATATTTATTTGTTATTTGAAAAATTACAAACGTGTCGTTAAACTTAACGGTCGTCTAACAAATACCTTTACAATGGTTTGTTACAAGAAGGTATTACTGAGACAATCATTATTTGTAAGGGAGTATTTTATAATTTTTCAAATAATAATGAGATATTTATATTTCTGACAAATCTCAAGAGTGCCCATTATAGTTTACCATATAACTTATGTTCTAGGCAAAATTGGCAATATAATTCAAGTCACAACTAATTCATGGGTATGCTAAGATAATCATAATTCATAAATAAAAAATATTTTGAAAAATTTAATAAATTCACACCACCTAAATTTGAAGAGATCAAGAAAATTACCTTTGCTATATAAATTAATTTATCAATCAAATTAACCTCATCTAAAAGTAAAGATGACTGGAAAATATTTTTACCATCTTTTCCTTTCTTTCTTTACTTTATATTGTGTTGTAGCTTTTTTCTTTCTAATTCTTGCTTCAATCATATATTTGTTTCTCTTCCTTCCTCTCCCATTTCATCCTTCAAACTTTATTTTTTGACCATATTTTTTCATTTAATTAATTGAAAAAATATTTTACTAATAAAGTTTGTTTATTATATAAAAAATAAATATAAATATTTTAAAGTTTGCATGTAATAAATTAAAGGGTAAATTACATTGACACCCCCTGAGGTTAGATCTAATTACACAAACACCCCCTATCTTTTACGAAATTACAGCTATACCCCATGAGGAGTGTTAGTGTAATATTTTTTAGGGGGTATTAGTGTAAGCTTTGTCTTTGAATAGGGGGTGTAGTTGTAATACAATTATAACCTCAAGGGGTGTAGTTGTTATTTCACAAAATATAGAGAGTATTTGTGTAATTGGGCTAACCTTAAGGGATCAATTTTTCTGTCTTATGGATGGCAGAAATGTCTTCACAATTCTATGTAGGATAGTTGTTGAGCTGGGCCCAAACTCCAAAATTTAGCCCATCTTATTTTCATCCCAAATGGGCTTTTCTAATTTTCAACTATTTGAGAATTTGGAAATTATTTGGTTGGGCCGTTCTCACTAAGAATGTCCAACCCCATTCGGACTTTGTTTCCACTGCCCGACGGGCCCTTCTCAACATTATAACTAAATTTGAATTGAGTAAGAATTTTCGTACAACAAATTGAAGAGTTAGATGATTCTTTTCCAAAATGTACGAAACCTTTTAGATTTTTTTAGGACGGGTTTGTGCCTATTTCGATTTTTGTGCCATTTCCCAATCTATCAATACTGCAAACAAGTAACACTCTAAGAGCTTCTTACTGCACATTTATGGTAGAAGCGATGACAGTAACGACATCGTTGCAAAGTCGTAACAAATGCAAACATTAAAGAGAGAAACTCATTCTCACCGGTCGGAGGAAACATGGTAATAAACTACATTGATGAGTCCGAAATTGAAGCATCATCGGCTGCTGCTAGTCTAGAGGGTGAAGACAAGTAAGGCTTCGGTGGGACTTGCAGTGACTCAACTCTTCCTTCCAGCATTTCCACCACTCCGCTCATCGACGGCCGATCTTTCGGATTAGTCTGTATGCACCACAAGCCAACAATCGCTAGTTTTCTCTTTGCAAGATGGCATTCTTCTCCCCCCACAACGCCATCATCGTTGTTTAGATCAAGGTGCTTGTATATCCAATGTGGGAAATACGTTTCACTCGAATGATCGGTTCTTGGATTATCATTGTTCCTTTCTCCAACTATGTCCAACACCATCATGCCATAGCTGTAGACGTCTGATTTGTGCGAGACGTCTCCAAAGTTTCTACAGAATACCTCTGGAGCTATGTAACCTACTGTCCCTCTTGTCCCCGACATTGGTATGATGCTGGCTCTATCAGGACATAGTTTAGCCAGCCCGAAATCTGATATTTTCGGTTGAAAATCCTTGTCCAGAAGAATGTTGTGAGGCTTTATGTCCAAGTGCAAGATTCTCATGTTACATCCTCGGTGCAAGTATTCCAGCCCGCGAGCAATTCCCACTGCAATCTCAAACAATTTTCCCCACGCCAACCGGTCTGCGTCTGATAAAGAAGTATTGCATATGAACCTGTCAAGAGAGCCGTTCGGCATGAACTCATAAACTAGAGCTCTTTTAGAGCCCTCAAAGCAGAATCCCAGAAGAGTGACAATGTTAACGTGGGAAGTCGTACTAATGCTTGCAACCTCGTTCATGAATTCCTCCCCATCATTTTTCGATTCGTTTAGAATTTTGACGGCCAAGAGACGCCCGTCTTCTGACTTCCCTTTATAGACAATCCCATAGCCTCCTCTGCCTAAGTGGTGACTGAATGAGTTGGTCATTTTCTTGAGTTCTGAGTAGTTGTATCTTCGTAGTGCAAGACATCCATGGTTCTTCAAAAAGGCATCCATCTTCTTGTAGTTCAGTGCATTCATCATCCTCTTCCTCTTGATTAAAATCAGTAGGATTAATAAGCAGGTTGTTATTACAACTAGAGCAGCCGCAAAACCTGTGATGAGCAGAGGACATTTCATAAAACAAAACAAAACCAGATATGACTTGTATTTCTTTATTGTTGAGAGTTGAATATTTGATATATATATACTTACCTGGTATTAAAATTAGTTTCAGTCTGCTTTTTCCTGAAACTGAAATCACCAAAAATGCATTAAATGAATCAGAATGATGGTGCACGATTTGGAAGGTAATTAGTCTTAAGTACGATAACTCGAAATGATATTGCGAGTCACGTGAATTTCCTCCAAAAGTAGAAAAATGAATTTCTATAAATGAATGTCGTATCATTACAAAAAAATTTTACCTCCTATTTATAGTAAATTACATGGGGTGAAAGTACGATATCGTTCCTCAACTGCCTTCAATCCAATAGCCTGGATTTAATTGCTAAGGGTGCCTTGGTAATTTGACATTCCCCACTACTTATGTAACTACCCTCTAATAACCGCCGTTAACTTTCATTAATGGCATTCTTGTGAATTTCTTGACAGCTTGAGGGTATTTTAGTAATTCCAATTTCCTAGCACTATCACAGACACAATTCATGAGAGAAAAAGAAAAGAGAAATTCGTACTTTCGGATTCCTACTCTCAGTTGTGAACGAGAAAAGAATAAAACGTATGTGACTGATCTGTGAAGATCTATAAGATGGAAAATTCTAGTCCGAACCTGGTTCGGCCAAACTTGAACCAATCATATGGCAAGCCAAATACACTTGTCGTGTAATTGGTGTAAAGTTGATTAGTTTGGTTCCATCAAACTTAGCCTGAACAAGAATTTTCCCTATAGAAGTGTTCTTAGTACGTAATCCAAACAAGGACTTGGCCCAAATTGAGAGCAATCGCGTATCTTGTAACATATGAGTATCGATTGTAAAAAACCCAGAACGTCGAAGGAATGTATTTATTACTTTCGGGTCTAGCTCTTGCATGTTTTCAAAGTAATCTGAAAGAAATTGGAGAATACTTACCAGGTAAGCAGCTCCTAGAATGAGGCCTGTCGGGGAAGAAGCATCTAAAATGGTAAAGAGTGGCATTGAAGCCGCAACGGCCACCACTTAGCTCACATGGACTGCAGTCATTTGCTGTCCAGTTCAAGACAAACCCCCTTCTCAAGACTTCATCAACACTTCCCCGGCCGATGTTTCCATCTACCGGTGCAACGACAATTCTCTCGCAGGATTTCGATGCAATCTTTGTAAAGTTTTCATCCTTACCGTATATTACAAATTCCCAGCTATCTCTTCCTTTGCATCACAGACAACCCTGTGCGTCCCTAGATTCTCAGACAACGAATCACTGCAGTTGGAGAACAAATGGAGCTGTGTCACGTTATCGGAGAAACCGAACGAGGCTGTCGGGAGAGTCGTGTTTCTGATCATTCTTGGAAGACAACCAGTACCCTTTGGACTTAAGACAGCTGCGTCGTATATCCGGAGAGATCGTGTCCGATAGAAAATATCTTGGACGACATATTCATTTTCAGGCAACTGAAGTACTGGAAACCCTTGTTGGCTACAATTCAGCGCAAATCCAGGGTATCCACAGAAAGATTCTTGCAGCCCTGGAATGTAAAATGGGAAGCTTATGTTTGGACCATTGCCGCAATTCTTTGGGGCGCATGCTTCATAAGGATAATCAGCACCAGACGATGTTCTTGATAAGAAAATTACGAAAAATACACAGAGGTCTAAACACAGCAACAACCTCTGCAAATTATTTTCCTTCATTTAAAGCGTGCAACTACAGAAACAGATGAATTGAAGGCTAAATAAGATTCTTACATGCTTGTCTACGGCCAATAGACAATAGTGAAGCAAGCTCTTTTTGACAAGATATCAACAATTACAGTTGATTATTCTAGTGAATGGATTACAATTATAGATTAATAATTTAATATACATTATTAGTAATATCAAATATATATAATTCATTATAGTAGACCAAAAATTACTATTAAAATAGATCAGTACCCGTGTATTGGTGGGACTCAAATGCATGAGTTCTTGGTTAAGAAATCTAAGTTCGACCAACTAAGTGAAATCTGGTGAGTAGATTTGACCACTTTCTTTTAGTGAAACAATAAATACTTGAAATAAAATTTTAAAAAATGTGGTGTAAAAATTATTAATGAAAATCAATATAAAACTCAATTAAAAATACTTAAAGTTTGATTTCCCTACATAATAAATAGACCCTTTATTTTAGAAATAAAAAGAATATAATAGAAATGAAAGTATATATTACAAAATCAATCGTATTTTTTCATAGACTTAAGTGAACTTAATCAAACCAAATACGCATAAAACGTTTGCCCCATAGAGAGGACTGCAAGACTTGACAAGTTGTGGCTTTCGTTCATTGAATTTAGGGGTCACCCACTAACGCGTAGTATTAATTGGTAGTCACATATCTTTTTCCGAGAAATTCTAGTCCAGACCTGGTTTGGCTGAATCTAAACCAATCATATGGTAAGTGCAATACACTTATCATGTGATTGGTATACAGTTCAAGGAAAGTGACCAATCAGATAGCAAGCGTATCACACTTAGTACATAATTGGTTTGGTTCGACCAAATCTGATCCGGGCTAAAATTTTCCTCGTTTTCCACGACAAAAATTTCAAAAGATGAGACTTGGTACTTATGGAACATTTCGTGTAATGATATACTTTCAGATTCTTACACACATTTTCAATTTTCTGTTGCAATTGACAATAATATTACCAAAATATGATCTTTTTTTTACATTTGTACTGGTACTTAAATCAGACAATCCACGAAAAATTATTAGGTCAATGATTTGATTAGTTGTAAAATACATAATTCTATAAATCGTATAATCATTTGGACCATTTGTAAAGTGCTGAACGATTCGGATAATTATTACATGATTATTGTGTATTGATTTTATTGAGTCACATTTATAGCTTGTTGGTTCAGGAATTAGGCAATTTTTTCATCCAACCAGGTTCGAAGCTTTCACCTAATAATTGAAATGTTTATAGTTTTTGAAACTAATTAAATAATTGAAAACTTGAACCCTACTTTTGCTTAATTTTTATATTTTTTAAAACTAATTATATTAAATAAAGAAATTTGATAACTTGTAACCCTACTTTGTGTTTTTTGAAGGAGCAGTGGCTATCTTTCTTCCTTTCAAGATGCACGGTGAGTTGGTTGGGCCAATCCAACCCAAAATCGAATTGACCCAATAAAAAAGTGGATTAACCTAGACTAGTTCTAGGTGTTGACACCTAGGATCAGTCCAATCTAGCGTCCAGGATCAACTGGTCTTGGATCGGGCTTGTTGGGCCATTCTTTTTCTTTTAATGCATGACATATAAAATATAAAACAGTCATATTCGGGTTTGATTCGGACCTCAATCGGGCAATCCATCGTCTGGGCCCAGAGTTTAATGGTTTCAATTGGGGCTAATTTAAGTGCTCAAGACCACTAAAAGACCGACTATGAACAGTAGTGGGCCGATCCTAAATCAGGCTTTCTTGAGTTGATCCGTGCCAATTCTGGGCAGGCCCGATCCACTACACACCTCGATCTTCCCCGATCAATCCAACCCAGTGTCCGAATTTGTTTTGCATAGACGATCACAAGGCCTGTCAGGGCAGAAACACCTAAAGGTTCTCATGAAACCCGCAGCGCCCACCGCTAAGGTCACATGATCTGCAGACTGTAGTCGCTGGCGGTCCAATTCAGCATAAACCCCCTGCCAAGTACCTCTGCAAGAGTTCCCGATTGGTTGTCTCCATGCGCTTCCACCGGTGCAATGACATTTCTTGCACAGTTTCCAAGGGCGTCCTTCAACCTCAAATCCTCATCATAGATTGCAAGAATCCAGTTATTTTTATCCTCCTTATTGTCACATAAAACCTTTACATCCTCCAGAGTTCCAGGCAAGTTATCTGGACAATTGGACAACAGATGGAGCCCCGTCAGGTTACCAGCATATACAAACCCGTCAGTAGGAAGAGTTGTGTTTCTGATTCTCGGACAGCTGCTGTCGGCTGACAATGGAGATGGAGCAGCTGCATCGTACACGCGAAAAGAGCTGTTCGCGTAGAAAATAGCTTCAACGACGTAGTCATTTTCGGGCAGGGAAAGTAATGGATGCCCATCTTTGCTACAATTAAGCTGAAATCCAGGGTAGCCACAGTAAGATTCTTGCAGGCCTGGAACGTAGAATGGGAAGCTGATGTTCGGACCATTGCCGCAGTTGCTCGGGACACATGCCTCATACTGATGATAAACGGCAAAAGATCCCTCCCATACAAGGATCATGGACAATACACACAGTTTGAATAATTGTATGGGATATTTGAGCATGTTGAATATTATTTGATCCATTTCTTTTCATTTCAATTTATTGAGAAACTGAATATATCGATTTTTATTTGTGGTATGGTATGTCTTGAGTGATGATGGAGTTGACAACACTTGGTTTTACCCTCTGTATTATAAATGATCAAATTTATCCAATAATTTACTTCTGTCCTTTTTAAAATAGAATAATTTATCTTTTTGGTTAAGCGGATAAATTATTTCTTTTCAAAAAACACCATGAGGTATTTTATTTTTTTCCCCATAAAAAGGTGTTTTACACATACTAAAAGGAGTTGCTTGTATTTTTTCGTTTTTAATTATAATTTAGTTTAGAAAAACACACGCCTGATTGGTGTAACATTATTAAAAAAAAATGTGAGAGAAAATTCAAGTTGTTCAGCAAGTGATGCGAGTCTATTGTTATGGTGAGTTAATTTGAACATTTTTAAATGTAAATTAATTTTCTAAGAAATTAATTAAAATAATATGACCCAATGTGATAAGTATTAAAATTTGAAATTTTTATTAAAAATTCATCAAAGATAATGAATATCAGAATGAACGCAAAGATTAAAAAAAAAAAAAAAGTTTGATTTCCCCCATTATAATTGAAGGCTTTATTTTAGAATAAAAACAATATAATAAAGTTTACCCATGGAATTGGAGAGGGTTGCCAAGACTTGAAAAGTCAATGGCTTTCGCTCATTGAATTTACGTGTCATCTACTAACTAATGCGTGCTACTCATTGGTCGTCGGATTTCTTTTTCCATCATCGGAATTTCAAAGGATGATACTTTCGGAGCATTTACAAAAATCACTTTTTTTTAAAAAAAAATGATTTATTACAACACATTATTTATTTGTTTCAAACTTATATACTAATTCAATTGAATAACTTAAACATTTTGACCATCTTTGCAGCTCTTGTGTTGAAAAGAAACACAAGAAAGATTTTCCTCTAACATTAGTTTTGTTTTCCATCCATTTTTTGTGTTGAATCCCTAGGATCAAAATGAACTAATTAGGTGTTTACAATAATTTTATTTTTAATTGAAATAAACCACGAAGAAAGTTGTACATGACTAGGATGAAGCTTGGGTGAAACTAAGTGGAGGTCTGAACCGCCTGATGTTGAAGAATCAACGGATGAGTTGTGGTTAGGGGTGAAATGCCACTCGAACCCAGAGCTAGTTGGTTCTCTCCGAAATGCGTTGAGGCGTAGCAGTTAACTGGACATCTAAGGGTAAAGCACTGTTTCGGTGCGGGCCGCGAGAGCGGTACCAAATCGAGGCAAACAGTAAAAGTTTTTTTCGAATCTTTTATTAACCGATTTATGTATCGGATTTCATTCACCCCATGGTTGGGAACTAATGATTGGTTCTATCTACAAAGATTTTGGATTCGTTCATAATGATCAAATTATATCTAGTCTAGTTTCCACTTTTCCAGTTATTCTCGATACTATTTTAAAATATTGGATTTTTCATTATTTAAATCGTGTATCTCCGTCACTTGTAGTTATTTAGCATTCAATGAATGATTGATAAACGATCCACCGATATTAATCAAATCAATTAGAATGTTTCTTACTTTGTAGTTCTACATAAGCATTAAGCATTAAAACCTTTCTATCCGGGGGATTTTAAGTTTTTGGGGCATTGAATTCTCACCAATGTTTGCGTTACTCAAGCCGACATTTTCGCTTCTGCTTCATCCACTGCCGCTCGCGCGGGGGGCTTCCTTCTAAAGCGGAACGCTCCCCTACCGATGTATTTTTATATCCCACAGCTTCGACAGATTGCTGAGCCCTGTTCATCTTCAGCTCAAGAGCACTGAATCAGTGAGCTATTACGCATTCTTTCAAGGGAGGTTGCTTCTAGGCAAACCTCCTGGATATTAAGTTGATGTGAAGTTTGATAGGATATGGGCTGCTTTGGCCCGTAGCAATCGGCCCAAAAATTGGACTGAGGCCATAATGAGGCCCATCCAGCCTATGCCCTCATACAAGCTCAGCCTAGTATAACTTGCAAGGACAAAGTCAGTGGGAGAAGCTGGATTGACGACACGTGGCTGCATCTCGGACAAGGCAAGCGGTGTCCGTACATTGGGCCAAAGAGTATAAAAGCTTATGAAAGTCAAGATATCATATCTAATCTTATCTAATTGCTTCTCGTTTGATTCAGACCTTTATACTCTAATATTTATTTTGATTCGATCGTCGAGGTGCTCTGGCCAGACCAAGTCTAGTAAGCACATTTGTTACTTGTGTAGATTTTGTGCTTATTCCCTCCTGTTGGCCCGAGCTTGACTGTACGATCCAGACATATGACCCGTGGAGATCGGAACATAAGCAAAAGTACAAGTTGATTTAAAACAAAATGACAAGTGAAAAAGTAAAAATCGAATGAGTGTTTGGAACAATAATTTAAGATTTAGAGTTTTAGTAATACCCTATAGAAATTGTCGTGGAGATATTTATAACTTTTAATTTAAATCAACTTAATCTAATCATTCAAAAACAAAAATCATAAAACAAAAAACATTATTTTCACCTATAAGTTTGTAAGTACCTATTTTCACCATTTGCAAATACTTCCTAAATTTAGTGACTTTACGCAAAACAACAGTTTCAGAAAGGCTGGACAGCCCAAGACGACATCCCCCCAGAATAGTACACTATATAGACAAGAAGATGAAGAGTGACTGTAAATCCCCATTGATTTGTTAACAATACCATGTGTTATTTGAACACATTCTTACCAATTTTACCTGAAAGAAACCAAATTGAAATTAAACATATAAGAGAGAAAATCTCAGCCAACTGAACTTGTTATAGTAGAGCTACTAACCCATACATCAGTCACAGCATTAGGTGAGGACTGAAATTTCATGTTCTTCAACAATACAACATCATCTGTTTCTGTCCAGATCACAGAATTATGATCATTAGCCTCTCTTACATCCTCAAATCTCGACTCCTCACCGGTCCGAATCTCCTCCAGAACATCCAAAACCTCATCCATTGAAGGCCTCATGTCCTTCTCAAGTTGCAAACACCGGAACGCTAACTCTGCCACTGAAGTACTCATCCTTTTGACTTCATCATCATAATCATATCCGAGAGACAGGTCGATCAGTTCATCGAAAGCATGCCTCTGAATCCTGTTCACGGCTAAGTTAGCCAAGTTGATTTCATCCCGGCTCCTGCTTATATCCACAGCAGGCATAGAGGAAAGCAGCTCAACCAGAACAACTCCGAAGCTGTACACATCGCTCTTATCAGTGAGCTGGTAGCACTGGTGGTACTCAGGATCGACGTATCCAGGAGTCCCCTGAGGGGCCGTTGAGACGTGTGTGACGTTATTAGGACAGAGTCTTGAGAGCCCGAAATCAGCCACTTTAACACAGAAGTTGTTGTCGAGTAATATGTTGTCTGTCTTGACATCACGGTGGATTATGTCTGATTTGTGGAGGTAAGCCAATGCTGATGCAGTTTCTATGGCGATGTTCATGCGGACTGGCCAAGACAGAGGCGCTTTTTGGGCTTTGCCACCGTGGAGATGATCGGCCACTGTTCCATTTGGTATGTACTCATAAACAAGCAGGAGTTCCTTGCTTCTCCGGGACGTGCAGCCGTACAAGGAAACAAGATTCTTGTGCCTCATACATGTAAGGATCTTGATTTCATTCATGAATTGCTCCACTCTGCGGTAGTTGTGCTCGTACAGACGCTTTATTGCTACTTCTCTTCCATCCTCGAGTTTTCCTAGTTACCAGAAAGACAAGGTTGCTATAATTATAGTATATCAGCTAGTTGTAAGAAAATGGCATGACATGTATGTACTAAATGTAATATGATCAACAGAATTTCAATCCGCTGTCGTTTAATTATAATTTGCTCATTTACAATATTACCGGGTTAAATTGCATTAAACCCGTTAATTAAGACTGGTCTCTTACCATGGTACACAGCTCCAAAGCCTCCATCTCCAAGTTCTTTAGAAGCATCAAAGTTACTGGTGGCCACTTCAAGCTCTGTGTAAGAGAATACAGGGATGCCAAAGTAGCTCCTCCCGGTTTCTATGTCTGATTTTGAGGAGGGATCAGATGATATGTTTCTTGAAAGGAAGTGAATTTTCTTGGTCCTCTTCTTACATTGCCAGAGTACGAAGGAGATCAACAAGCACAGAAGAAGGACGGCTCCACCTCCAGATATAGCTGTAAATTACAGTTATTAAGGTCTAAGAGGAGGAAACTTTGAATATTTTTAATGCATGGAAAAACTGTCAATTATCTGTAATTAATATCTGTTTGAGGCGTTTAATTACCTGTCGCCAATATCAGCTCTGACCGATGTCTTTTTTCAGCTGCACTCAAATTTCGGACAGCAGATACTTTAGAATATGGAATTATGCTTAGTTGATGATAGCAAAAAACAAAGCATGAAATAAAACATATATGAATCCTAGACAGCCATCCGCTGGATTCCTACAGTAAATTTTACTGTAAAGACTCCAAAATTTTGTGTAGTTTAAGGAAGTTTTGAAAGAATCTTGCATGTTTCAAGATTTTTGGGTGCGAAATATTACAAACAACCATCAATAACCCATAATCTTGCCAGTAAAGAGCATTAGTATACCAGGTCTGCATCTCCTAGAATGAGGCCTGTCGGGGCAGAAGCATCTGAAATGGTAAATAGTCGCATTGAAGCCGCACCGGCCACCACTACTTTCGCATTTGCTGCAGTCACTTGCTGTCCAGTTCAAGACAAACCCCCTTCTCAAGACTTCATCAACGTTTCCCGGGCCGATGTTTCCATCACCTTCTACCGGTGCAACGACGTTTCTCTCGCAGTTTTCCAATGCAATATTTGCAATGTTTTCATCCTTATCATATATCGCCAAATCCCAGCTATCTCTACCCTTTGCATCACAGCCAACCCTGTGGCTCTGAAAATTCTCAGACAACGAATTACTGCAGTTGGAGAACAAATGGAGCTGTGTCACGTTATCGGAGAAACCGAACCGGGCTGTCGGGAGAGTCGTGTTTCTGATTCCAGGAAGACAACCAGTACCGTATGAATTCAAAACAGCAGCGTCATATACTTTGAGAGATCGTGTCTGATAGGAAATATCGTCGACGACATATTCATTTTCAGGCAACTGAAGAACTGGAACACCTCGTTGGCTACAATTTAGCGCAAATCCAGGGTAGCCGCAATAAGATTCTTGCAGGCCTGGAATATAGAACGGAAAGCTAATGTTCGGACCATTGCCGCAATTCCTCGGCACGCAGGCTTCATACCGATAATCAGCACCGGAAGATCTCTTCGACAGCAGTATAACACAAAATACAGAGATGTCTAAACATATCAAGAAAGTGTGCATATTGTACATTTTCCTTCATGTGGAAATCAAATCTTGAAAAAATGCAATAAGAGAAACAGATGAAGACTAAATAATATTGTCAATTGTTTGTCTATTTGCAACAGCGAAGCAAGAAAACATGTACCACCTCCCCCCTCCCCCGGCGGGGGGGGGGGGGGGTGTGGTTGGTTGGGAGTTATTAGCAGTTTGCAAATTGCAATGATTATTTTGTGTGTATGTGAAGTGGACTTGACTTTGAAGAGATAGACTTAATTATTTTTTTTAGTATAAATTACACCTAACTCACTGAAATTTGACAAAATTACAAATACTCCTTATTATTTGAAAAATTATAAAAATAACACAGTTTCATCCATTTTACGGAAAAATTGACTAAAATGCCCTTATGCACTGAATTATTTTTATTTAATTTTTATAATTTTTTTGGACAACAATGTGCAGTGAGATGTTTCGTAAGTTTTTTACACAGAGCAACATAATGCAATTTGCCTCGGTTGATTTTTCTACAATTTTGATAAAAAAATATTGAAGGGCAAAACGATAAATTACATGCCTTTGGTTAAAAATTACAAACCTGGGGGGTATTTATAATTTTTAAAACAACGATGAGGTATTTGTAATTATGTAAAACCTCAGGAGAGGTAGCTGTAATTTACCCTTTTTATTAAGTGAAAGTAATGAATTATTATTAATTGAAATAAATTAATTACAATTAGTCATGTCGAATACCAATATCTTATATTGAACAACAATATCACATAAATTAAATTTAAACAGCATCTTACTATTACAGTATATATTCGATACCTATTATACCATAAACAACATCCCATATATTAATATAATTAAAAATCGTGATCATTAAAGTCATGGGAACTCACTCTTGACCATTAGAGATCTTTGGTTGAAGAGATGACTTAATTGAAAACTTGGAAGTTTGGTGGGGCTTAGCTGCCTCTATATTAGAATATTGAATTGAAGCTAAATTGGCAAGGTTAAGACAGTTGCATGAATTGACCAGTCTCATCTCTGACCTTTCCATTGTTTGAATACTACCAGAGTTGAAATATGCGAATCCGGTCTTAATCGTGTACGTCGGGGTTTTGGATTAATTAATATTTTTTAAATAAAATGTGAATCAATTTACGGGGGAGGTATTTTCTGCCACCGTCACTAAAGAAATTGATTTTCACTACTTTATAGATGATCACGATTTAAAAATTATTATAAATTAATACTATTAATTGTAATTAAATAAAATTTATGCGAAAATTTAAATTTGATCATGATTAATTAATATTTGTCATAATTTTAATTATATCTAGTGATTTGGCTTCACTTGGAGAAACAACAGTCATCCTCGTTGTATTGTACAATTGGCAAACCACACCTCATCGAACTAATGGGTTGTACGAATTTAAAGTGGAGAATGTATCGTGCAATAGGGCACCGATCGAGTCACAAGTCACATCATTTAACATCGTATGTGGGAACAATATCATATGCCCGTCCTAAGCTCCTCGTTTAGGGGTTGATGATATAGACATGGTTCCAGACGAGAATGCGGCACCGAGCGAATCACAACCCACATCCTCCGGCGTCGTCTATGGGAATGAGGCCATGTGCATGTTCTAAGTCCTCCGTCCGATGTAGGCAAGTGTCTGATATTAATTACAGACGAGGATCTTGAACGGTTTATATAACCCAAGACCTCCTCTCCCCAACAATGCACCTTTTCAAGATAAAATTATAAGTCCCATACGAATTCAAAGTGGAGAATACCTCGTACAATGTAACACCAATCGAATTTAAAGTGCGTTTAGATTGCTTCTAGTAACATGATATAAAATATTTAAAAGAATTTATAAGCTAACTCAGATACCTTCACAATCGCGATCACATATAGGTCTTGATTTCCTTTGAATCTGACTTTGTTATAATTCTTCCAACTTGATGACCAATTAGTACTTCCCCATTCCCCTTCAACCTGGTCAATTTTCTTAGGGCCGGTGCCAAGAAATTGATGTATTGTAAGATTCAACTTCGCTAGCTCCAAACAAACAAATAAATAAATAATACTTATATATGATTTAATTTTTTTTTAAAAAATGTAAGATTTATTTCTATAAGAAAGACTCAAATCCTAGATAGAAATCTATAATAATTCATGTAATAACTTCAAAGTAAAGCAAACAACAAGAACTAAAAGTGGAAAGAGGAATAAGACATCTTATTTCTAATAAAAGATGACAAAGAGGGTGTTTGGCTAAGTTTTTTTAAAAGATCTTATAAGTTCCTACATCTTATAAGATGTTTTAGAAGTTTATAAGATGCTGGATCTTATTTTAAAAATAAACTCATGAAGTGTTTGGATAAAATAAAACGTTCAAGCTTATAAGATGTTTTCACATCTTATAAGATGTTAGGGTGTTTATGAGGTCTTTTTATTAGTAAAATGACAAAAATGACATGATACAATTAGAATCAAATAAGTTATTATTTTTCACATAATTTGTATTTAAAAATTTTAAAATACTTTCATAAATAGTATACATCAGTTTAACTCCAAATAAAAATTAATAGATTTTTTCTTTCAAAAATAAAAAATTGGCAAATTATTATCTTTAAATAAAATATATATTTCATTAAAAATATTTTATATTTTATATAAAAATAATATTTATATTTTTTAATAAGTAATTTAATTATTAATAAATTATATATAATATTATATATAAAATAAAGTTTATTTTTAAAAAAATCAGGCCCAATCGCAGAGGGGCGAGTGCATTACACTCTCCCTTCTAAGGGGGTAAATTGCTTCAATTTTAAGAACACGGGGGTAATTTGCTTTTTTTTTTTTTTTCACAAGGGGGTAATTTGCTCATTTTCAATATCATAGGGGGTTAGCTTGCATTTTTCCCTAAATATAAATTCATTGGTTTAAGTTTCATCAAATATGACGATACATATATATAGATATATATTTCTCATTTTATGTGAATATGTTATAATTTATTATTTTTATAATTTGATAAATCACTAAAATATGTACTAAATTATATATTGATATATCGTAGTAACACTGCAATTTTTATTTCTATGTAAAAATAAAATAGAGTTCATCTTTCGTCTGATTGAGAAATTTTGCATAGACCTTTAACCCGTAGTTTAAGTTACATTTTAAATTAAAATAGTGTTAAGACATTTCCAGCCTAATAATGCACTCGTTCTTCTGATCAGACCTATCTACATTTTTATTTTTATCTTTTTTGTTCTTTTCTAACTTTTTCTATTTTTCGATCAGTTGACCCCATTGAAGTAAACAAAAAAGTCAATGATACAGTTTAGGAAATATTCTGCATTTATTTCTATATATCTCTAATATCAAAACTACATCTATACTTTATTATTAAATGAGATTACATTTTGGTATCTCTTTTTTTATTATGAACATCAGTTCATTAGTTTTTTTATTTATTTTTCCCTCTTTGTATAACTGCTAAGTTGTTCACTCTTCTTTTTTTTTTTTATTAAAAAAAAAAAAAAAAGAATTCATAAAGTGAACACATTTCATTGCTTCGGAGAATTATTAGCTAACAAAGCGTCCGATATAGCACCTGATTATGGCATGAATTCAATCTAACCCAAAATGATGGTATAAGATTTACAGCACAATCCAACTGTTGCTGATTAATTTTTTTCGTCCTCATTTTGTCCTTGTTAATCCGTGCAGACTCCCATCTTTGCCCCCTCTTTGAACTGAAATACCCAAAAAATTTGGCAGAAGAATAATGACATGTCAGTGCCTTTTTCATATACGGTAAATTGATTTAACAAATTTGGCATTATTTCAGGGTAATGCCCCTAAAAGTCTATCTGGTGAGATCAAGAGCTAGGAGCGGGCCTTCAAACAGGACAACCCAACACGCCAACTCATTCTGGCCCAAAACAGTAAAGTATGCATCCACAAAGGCTCTTTTGTAATCACTGACATAATAGGCCCACGAAAAAGTCTTGTACAGTAAATCTAGTCATCAAACAGCAATGATTTCACGTCATACAGGTGTCCAACACATAGAGCTCCGTCATACTAAAAAAATCATCCAAATTCCCAAAGATTGGTTGGAATCCAAGTTTTCTCAGCAGGTAACAACTTTCCCAAAAAACATGACAAATGTGATAAGGATGTTTCAAACAGTCGTATCTCTCTCAATTCTTATGCAATTCATGCGTGGTTTATTGGAGGTGATAGTTGATTTCCTAAGGTTTCCAACGCCGTATCGCACTCAACGTAACTCCTCCAAATCGAACACACAGACCATTATAAAATGAATGATTGCACAGTTATTTGTCAAGTAACTTTTACCTCACTTTTGCATTTCACTTGCCCACGGATTTCTCTCTATTTTTCCAGTTATTTTCAGCATATTTTGGCACATTTCAACAATTTACAACACCATTTTACCATTATTATCACTTATTTCAAGTTTTCCCATTTATTTTATCAGTAGAACAGTACTGATTTAAGTATCAAAGTGCTAACCCCTCTCTACAAGTTAGTCTCCTCTGCAATATTGAGATTTTCGTGAAGGTCTCTTGATATTTTATAGTGCTGCTGAACCCCTATATATATCACAGGTATTTACACCTTTTCCAGACTTTATTATTCTTATAACATGTGATAGTAAACACACCAATAATACAATGAATAATTAATGCAATAGGTAATATTATCAAGTAAAAATAATGAACTAAACAGTCAGCAACCCACTAATTCTAATTTCAATCATAAGTTAATCTACCCAAATATTATTACTTCAACAAAATAAACGAGGCCTCAGTGTTTATACGAGCATTACTAGCTAAAACATGTGCAATGAGTTTCACGCACCTCAAGTATTAATAAATGGGGTAATTATCTTTACACTCCTTAACCTATGGTATGTTTACACAAATCATTTCTGCTTTTTGAATATATATACATACACTCACTAGAATGTAATCATCATTTACGCAAACCCCCCTTATTTTTTTAGAAAATTACACTTACACCCATCAAAAGTATCGACATTATTACACAAACTATCCTTACTTTTTTGGCTATCAAGGGTGGTTTCTGTAATTATGCAAAAGGTAGGATGATTTGTGTAAATAGATTATAGTCAGGGGGTGTAATGTAATTATCCCTTAAATTATTTGGTGTTTAAAAAAAATAATAAATATATTGAATTAGAATGAGTTTGCCAGCTTTTTATTTGGGCTTGTGGGTACCCAAATTGTACGGTTGGGATGGTCAGATCGGCACAACAACTTAGTGGGCCATTGGTGGAGGATATGGGCTAAACTTTCTTTAAAGGCCTCATTAGGCTTTCCAGGCTCGAGTCCAAAATCAAACATCATATAATGGGCTTATCTCCCCAAGCTTCGCACTAGACCCCAACAACCTTCATACGGCACGTCCCCAGTTATTTAAAATATTTTCTTCAATTTATTGGGAGAAATGAGAACTATGTCGGAATTACGTATTATGAAGTCGAGATAAGAGTTAGATTCTTTACTTTTAAAATAATTGTTACCCCGCTCTGGTGCTAACGAAAACGACAATTTGTTTCCCAATATATAACGGCATACAATTTCAAAGCAGCAACACTAAAAACTTTAAGAACAACGAACTAAAAAAATATTTAAAACTTTTTTATTAAACTATACTTGCAGAATACTTTTATTGCTTAAGAATGCTATGAAAAAATGAATTGAATGAAAATGAAGTTAATAGGGGGGTCTATTTATAGAAGTTGGAAATGTATCATTGAATGTATATGTCCAATCAGAAAAGATGTCTTTGAAAGGTTATAATTTTTCTTCCGAATGGAGTCATTATTCACCCAAAAATATACCATTTCACTTAAACGAACGCGTCGTTTCACCCAAAAAGTTTCACCCAATGATCACATTATTTCAACCAAAGGATACACCTATTCAGTTGTTTAAACACGATAGGATGATAATTGTCCATCATCTACGTGTCACGAGCTTGTGATGAATCGTACATCGTAATCAATCACTTGTCACGATTTAATTCAATAAATTTATTTTTGTAATTTATCATTCACTATTTTCCAACACAATTTTCTATCAATTTAAATTTATCAATCTAAATATAACCTTATATAATTTTATGTGCATAAAAAAGAACATTGTCTAGGCAATCAGTCACTTAGCGCTTTCCGAACTAACTCATAAATTACAAATACTTTCACCGGTAGCAACAAGACTACCAGGCTTTAGCTAAGAACCGAAGCTCTATAAGGTGTTAGCTCCCCCGCTCCCGCCCTCCGACTAGGAGGTCAGTCGCTCGATGCGTTAGCAACATTTTAAACAAGAAGTCGTCCGCCGTCCGCTGACTTATTCTAGAAACCTTCAATACCTTGATCTACCCCGCCTTGTGAGACTCCTTTTATTCGGTTTATAAACAATTTTGATCTTCACAAAGTCACTAATCAAATCTAAAACGATTGATTACCGAAAACACAATTTTAGTAAAATTGTAACATCATATGTGAGGGTTGATGCTTACCCAACATCGAACACCAAGAAAGTTGATGATCTGATAACAAGGGAACCGACGATCAAATTCCAAATGCGCATTCATTATTTTTCAAGACAAAAATACAAAAATCCCCAATATGGTATGTTATTGAGACATGTATAAGTAGGAATTTGACATCCATTCTTGTCAATCATGCTCTCCCTGCCTTCCCCGCTTGTATACTTGAATTTGATTCTTCATTCAATGAACTCACTGTTTTTATCATAAAAGGAAGCCAAAAAAGTATACAGAGAAAAAGTGCTAAACTTAATATTTTATTACACTAAACACCATATAAAACACGATTTCTAAACATGCCCGACTTTTCAACTTTTGTTTTTTTCCTGTAATTAAAGATAAGATATTTTTCCTCGACAAATATCCTTTACTTCTTGTTTTACCTTGTTCTCATTACACGACTAATAACAGTAACAACCAACAACAACAATAATTGTAGGGTGAATTACAATGATTTGTCTTTAGATTTGACATAATTACGAATACTCTCTCATTATTTTGAAAATTGCAAATACTCTCCCTGAAGTTTGTAATTATTAATCAATGGCCTGAACTGGTCTATTTTGCCCCGATTTTTTTTTTTTTTTTAAATTGTAGGAAAACCAGCCGAGTCAAAATACAAACGTAAGAAACCTCTCCTTGCGCATTTTCTCCACAAAAAGTTAGAAATCTTTGAAAAATAATTCAATTTGCATAAGGGTATTTTGGTCAATTCACCCATAAAATGGATGGAAATGAATTATTTGTTAGACGGTTATAAACTTCAAGGGGTATTGATGATTTTGAAAATAACGACGGGGTATTTATAATTATACTAAAGCTGAGGAAAGGTAATTGTAATTCACCTATAATTGTAAAAAAATAATTAAGCAGATAAAACCAAGGTGTCGTCATCCTCACAAACACGACTAAAATTGACTAAAGTTGTTGTCATCTAAGTTTATGTGGAATCATGCTTGTGGATATACTCTTCAAATCATTTATACATATTGCATGTTCCTTTCACTTACAAATATATAAATGCTCAAATGAAAAAAAAAATATATATATATATATATATATATACACATATATAGATATATAGAAGATACAGACCTCCTCCTCGTAGAATATTATTAGCACAACATGTGTGTCACTACCATAAAAAAATATCGAATGATGATGTTAAAAGTATCAATAAAATATGTATTAAACAAAATAATCTTTAGTTCGTCATGATATGATTTTTAAAAATATAATAGAGACTAGATTTTTTCTAAGTGATTATTTTTAATAATTAGTGATACATGGACAACAATGATCCAGTAATAGTAGATGTAAGTACTTTAGTGTACCAGTGTTATTTATGACGACACATGGAGATGTAATTTTTTTTTTCCTTTTGTTATCAATGATTAATAGTAGTAGTTTTTAAATAATTCTTGTCACTATCTAAATTGTGAACAATATTATTATGACAGATTCAGAAAAATTTCATTTTAGTCCCTCGACTTTGTTACTGGAATGATTTTGGTTCACATGTTCCACGAGTTACAGTTTGGTCCATCAAGTTATCAATTTTGTATGCATTTGATCCCTGTTGTCAAGTCTTCGTCCAAAACTAACGGAATTACACATGTGAGCCGCACGTGAAGGTGAAAAAGGGCATAAATGGGATGGAAGCGTCTGATGAATAGTTTGAATAGCTTCTACTCATGTTTGGGAGGTAATATTAAAGAGAAATTTCGTTCTTCTTCAACTGAAAATCGATTCAAGAGGATTTCTTTTTTTTGTGACGAAAATGGGAAAAAAAAATTGCCTCTAAATCAATTAAATAACACTACAAGAAAAATGCTCAATAGCAACGAAAAAGAATCAGCTTTGAGCTAATTAGCAAGTAAATTTCTTGTTGCTAATATATTATTTAATATAAGAAATATACTTGCTCATGTATTTAGAAATGAAAATTACTTGTTAACAAATTTAGCAACGAATTGTTTAAAATATATATTGAGTAATGTAGATTAGCAATGAGAATTTTACTTTCTATTTAGCTTGAGGCTGATTTCAGCAACAATTTTTTTCGTTGCTACTTAACTATTTTTTTGTAGTGTATTGGTGCAGGGTGAATTGACGCCATAATTCATCCTATTTCCTGCTCTTTTTTATCTTCACGTGCAACTCACATGTGCATTTTCGTTAGTTTTGAATGAAAACTTGATGGCTGGGATCAAATATGCAATGGTAGTAACATGAGGAACCGAATTTGTAACTCGTGAAACATATATGGGGTACCGATGTTTTAGTGATAAAGTAGAGGGACGAAAATATAATTTTTCTTAAAAATTCTTGTCGCTTCCGTATATATAAGTGATAATAAGTTTAATATTGTCACTTATCACTAAAATCATTGTCTTTTCTTATAAATAAGGATAAATTACATCTACCTCCCCTAAGGTTTGCAATAATTACAAATACCCCCTTATTGTTTGAAAAATTATAAATACTCCCCTGAGGTTTGTAATTTTTAATCAAAGGCCTGAACTTGACCATTTTGCCCTTAAATTTTTTTTTATTAAATTTGTAGAAAAATCTCCTGAGGCAAATTGCATTGTTCCTCCTCCGTGTAAAAAACTTAAGAAACCTCTCCCTGCACATTGTAGTCCAAAAAATTTTAAGAATTAAATAAAAAATACTTCAGTGCATTAGGCAATTTTGGTCAGTTTACCCATAAAAATGGATGGAAATGGGTTATGTGTTAGATGGTTACAAACCTCAGGGGAGTATTTGTAATTTTTCAAACAACGATGGGGTATTTGTAATTATGTCAAACCTCAGGGGAGCTAACTGTAATTTACCCTATAAATAATGTGTGTACATTAATATATATATATATATATATATTTATATTTCTCCATATTAAATTAAATTGCTCCTGATAATTAGGATGTTTAATTGTCTTTAGTGCTCCACTTGATTGTAAAGTCCAAGCCAACCATCAAGTCATGGAACTAACTTTTTTCAACTTTGATCACATTAATAATTCTAATCTAGTTCCTTTAATTTATGTAAGAAGTAGATTGTAGACTTATTAACAAGCTAAACTTGTGAAATTGGTGAAAGCAAACCATTCAATGTATCATTGTGGTTGTTTTACCACAAGCTTATCTAAATTAAAAGGATTGCATTTTCTAATGTTTTTTTTTTAAGTGAAGAGATAAATTATTATTTTATTTTGAATAGATCGATTATGATTATTATTATAAAATATCTTATATCTAATAACTTATCAACAATTATAATTATTTATGTTAATCATCTATTATAAAGTAGAATTACACTTACTATTAAGTAGAACAACAACCCACACAGAGGGGGTTTGGACACATGACCTAAAGAGTCAAGGGATCTCAACTTCGTCAATTGAGCTACGCCTCATTGGCATTTTATAATGTATTTAAATTTATGATATGTTAAATCTTATTTTGAAAATAATCTCTCAAGTATTTGTGTAAAATGCGAACATTGAGCTTACAAGATGGCAGTATTAGAATTTCTGTAATTTATATGATTAACAATAGGAGTTTATTAAAATTTTAAAAATAAACTATTATTTCGTTGATAGTTTAAAAGAAGTTATAAGATCCTAACCTCTTATCTTTTGATCCTATAAATTCATTTTTTTTTAAAAAAATATATCAAACACTTTGTAATATTTTATAAACTTTCAACATCCTATAATATGTTTTTTATATAAACTACAAATGCATCCAAAATACCCTCTTAGTTACGACCAGGAACGAAGATTTTAGAAAAAAAAAAAAAAGTTTCAAACTGTGAAATTATTGTGCAATTTTAAATTGTTATTATTATTTCCCTTAAAAGTAGTGATCGGAAAATTAATTGTGTCAAATAACTTCTTTAAGTAAGAGTTTACTTTTGAAAATAAAGTGTCCATTTAGAATGAAAAATCTCTTGTTATGGGACGTACTAAAAAGAAAATAAAACTTTTCATTTTAGGATATACAAAAGTATATAATTTTTGTCATATATATCAAGTTGATAATATCAATAGTAGTCATGACAATAACGGATAATATTTAATGAGTCTAGATTGAGCTTTTTAGGCATAAAGTGCATTAATCATGTACTGCGAAACACGAGTTAAGTACATTGCATGAAACGTCATCGCATGAAAACAGCGACTCTTTATTTATTCATCATAGCAATCATAGGTCGGAGATAATAATATTTGCAATTTGCAAATATTATCACCTTTTGTTAATAAGATGTAACTTAATTTTGCGAAACGAGGATCAGTTTAAATTTTTAATTTTATTAAAATTTGTAGGTATTGATTTATGTTAGTAGTAGATTTTTGTTTACTTTGATAATTATTATTAGTTAATTATAAAATAATTAATATATAAAAAAATTAAAATCATAATATAATAATAACCAATTCATTTAAACAGGCATATTCGTTCTCGCCTAATTTTCCCCAAACTAATTAATGTGTGATTTTTTTGACTTATGTTTCACATGCCAAATTTTTGTTAAGGTGTTTGGTGGAGTTAAACGTACGTCATGATATGTGTGTTGGTTCTTTCATGATTATGCTTCAATTCTTAATAACAGTAAATCTGCCATATATAGGGACTTCGGCTGACACACACGGCGTAAGTGCAATCATTCTTGTCAGGTTTATAGATGTCACTCCCTGCTTTTTTTTAAATAATAATAATAATAATAATAATAATAATAATAATAATAATAAATAAATAAATAAATAAATAAATAAAAATGAAACGGTTGATGAGAAGCGACGACTTGTGGCTTGTTTGAGGAGGTAGGTGGGACTTAGGATATTTGGTCGTGACTCATGCCTATGTTGCAACAATTATTAGCCTACTGATCCATTTTTCTATCCTTTTTTGTAGGATGTTCGATCAATAAAATCGAACTGAATCGATACATTAAAATGATGTACTGAATATCAAATTGAAATATTTAATTTGATTTGATATTTTATACAAATTAAATTTTCGATCCAATCAATTTATCGAAAATTGTGCACCCCTTTTTCACGTGTATCTTGATGCATAAAATTAGTGATTTAGGGGTTTTAATATTGTTATTTATTTTCATTGCAATTATTTATATAATAATTTGTATGTAGATGAATAAATTTTTGTTTTTCTCTTTTCTCAAGTAAAGTGATAAATTATATCTAATTATCAAATAATGTTGAAGTACCAAATATTATCGTTTAATTATTATAGTCAACGCCCCCTTTTACATTTATTTTAACTACAAAGTGGATTGATTGACAATAATAATAAAATTATCAGAAAAAAAAAATTAAAAGATTTAAGGTTGTATTTGGATGAAATGGTTTGAATTTGAGAGGCGAATTTAAAGTAAGGATTTCAAATGACTCCATAATAAATAGATTTTAAACCTATCACAATACTGCAAAATATAATTCAATGGTTTCAATTTTTTCTTGACATGAATTTATCCAAACAAATTAATGCGATGGATTTATTATTAAGAATTTGAAACCCTTATATCGAAATCAGTCAATTCGAAGTCCAAATACAATATAAAGGTTTCTTGAAATCCCCCTAAAAGAATACTTGTGGAGAAAATATTTCCAAACAAAGATTAAAAAGGGTATTTATGAAAGAACCTATTCTTTATTTATTTGTTTTTTTTGGAAGAATTAAAAATATGAAATATTATCCTATAGCATGATCCTATGACCTTTCCAAGAACCCTTGGTGGCATCTCCCTTGTTACTCATAATTTATTACGAAAATATCCTTTATTACTGTGGTAATTTCCTATTATATTAGAATATAAGTGAAAAAAACTAAATCGAAACATTACTACAACAAAATCTTGTTATTAAATAAATGAAATAACATGACATGCATTTCTCATATATATTACTATTAAATAACTTTGGTACATTAGTACAAATATTCGGTCGGTCACATATCAGCTTCCCAATATTTTCTTTTATTTTTAAAATTTAATTCTCATATACCATGAATAGTCCGAGGCCTTAATTAGGCAAAATTAGGAGCAGGGTTTAATACAATTTACCTATCTGTGATATTGTAAATGAATAAATTATCCCCTTATAAAAGAAAAATAGCAATTTATCTCCCCGTGTTAGGGAGGTAAATTGCTCATTTGCAATATTACAGATGGATTGCTTGCATTTTTTCCATTAGGAGCATAATGTTGCTTGAAATCGTGATAAGTTTGAGGTCATGAATTCAAATTTTATCGAACGTGATGTGTTCAACTTCATATCAATTTACTGTGATTTATTTCATATTTTTTTACTATATTAATATATTGATCGAACTAATATATTACTTAATTTATTTAATTATTAAAAAAATAATGTAATTATATAATTATTGCTTTATGAAAAGATTAATAAAGTAATGGAGTGGGTGGGCATAATAAATTGGTGCGTCCACTCATATTGAGCATGGGTTGCACTGTCTGTTTCGGATCACTCAAAAACCACCTTTTTATTTTGGTATAGATGCTTTTAAGATAATAATAATGTAGACAGAAACATATGCATGTCCCTATAATTTAATTAATCGAATTTGCATGTGCGCAGCTTTCAAAGTATTGCTTTTTTATTTTCCTTTTTATGTCTTACGTAAATATTTTTATTAATAATGCAGCTTTTAAGATTACGAACATAAATATTCCTTACTGTTTGGTCCTTTTATTCAAACTTTTTAAACAATATATTAATTATTAGTGATTTTATGTCCAACTCTTTAATGGCTGAAATATATAAATGTATTTATTTTTCTATTGACGTAATAAAAATTATGTGTTGTAATATATGTACAGAGATAATGACTACGTCTTAGTAAAAATATTTGAAAACAGAAAAAATATTAAAAAGGCGGGATATTATGTTTGTTTTGCTTGTTAGGGTGCGTTCGGTTTCTCTAGGAAGGATCCAAGTATTTAACGCATAAATTTTATAAAATATTATACGAGAAGATAGTCATAACTTTATTTTAAACTTTCATAAATGTTAGAATAATTGATGGATCCAATTAGTATCTTATCATGGGGGCATCGTTTGTTCTAACTTCATGAGCCTCATTTCACGTGTTTGGTCATTGAGAAAGTAGCTCACTAGGGAGGGGAAGTTTTGGGTGCTTATAAATATTACAAGCTCATTTTATGCATTTGATACGGGATGCATACCAACATTTTAGCCTCCGGGACAGGGACGAAGGGCTTGTGGACAAGCACATGCCTCATTTCACAATTGATGTCAAATAATACAACGCGCAACGCGATTAGTAGTTCATTGCATTTATATAAAGTCTCATGAGTTTGTTTTTTGAAAATATAGTCCAAACTTTAATTGTGTGCCATGATATACAAATGACGACAATATCAATAATTATTACCTAAATGCAAAAAGAAAAATGGCATAATGTTTTCACTAAAATTTATAATATAGCATAGCAAAAGACAAGGAGATATCTTAACATCTATACTATTATAAAAAAGAAAATTCATTTTTTACCCACAAATAACGGTGACGCCACATCATTGATTTTTTATAATACAAAAAATAATCTTAAACTAATAAGATAACTACTTTATTCAACTTTCCATGTTTTATATCAATTGATACATTAATTTCTTTCTTTCTTTCTTTCTATCTAATGAGATGTGTTAATTTATGTATTTTACTCTTATTTATAATATAATTTAAAATATAAAAAATTATTTATTATATACACGCAAAAATAACGTGGCACAACGATTAGTTTATCAAAATAGAAAAAAAATCTAAAATTGAAACAAGAGGATTAACAATACACAAGTAGAAAGACTTCCTTGTGTTTAGTTTCGTTTTTGGAACATTTTGTTTTATTTTATTTTGTTTTGTGGAGATAGAGAGAGAAAAATAAAGATAAATAAGTGTGTGTTAGAGATATGATGTATGTTTGGATTTATTTTTTGAGTTAATTTTAAATAGTGTAAAAAATATATTGTATTTATTGTGTTGTATATTTGGAAACAAATAACACTGTTCAATATCAAATCATGTCTCTTTTATATATGTATATAGTAATATTTGATTTTTTTTCTGTATTGTGTTGTATATTGAGAGACAAAAAATATTGTTCATTATCAAATCATGTCTCTTTTATATATTTTTATAAATGTATATAATAATATTTGTTTATTTATAGATAAAGGTATATATATATTGAAGAACGGACCAAAACATCCAATAAAGGCATTTTGAATAACATTATGTTTTATTTCTTTAGTGTCTCCGAGACAACTGGGAAATAAAATCAAAGAAAGCACTTATATCTCAGGTTGTGCTAAATAAGGAAGAATAAAAAATGAAAAGAAGTGACCTACATCTCAAGTCACGCTCCTAGAAGAGCGTGAAGACAAAGATACCAAATGAAGACAGAAATTAGTGGGCCCGTGCCTCTCACAAAGTCGCACCCTCCGTTTGTCTTGGACAAGACAGGCAATACCCCTACGGTCCGCCACCTCCAACTGAACTCGCGTCATTGCACGCGACCCCCAATCCCCTCGGGGCAGGGACACAGGGATGCCGATAAGAGAGCGACCTCCTCTTAAGATCCAGCCATCCACGTGTCGCGCGATGTGTCCTAACATGACATATTCAATTTGGGTAAACCAATCACGTTGGTGCTTAGTCAGAAATAAATGCTACAGAATCCGATAATGTCATGATAATACAAGTGGGTCGGTTAGCATACGCTAAGTCATAAAATAGCCATTCCCACGTGTCATTCCCTACTACCCCTGCCCATTTAATTGTAGAGGACTCACTTCATTATTTTTACCTAAATGGTATGCTATTTTAGGTTATATTTACTGTACATATATAAATTTTTGGTGCAAAAGACAAACTGATAAGTACTTCAAAATTAGGAATAATTATATTGTTCTCTCTAAAAATTGGATATAGATGTAGGTTTTTTATAATTTGGAAAAATACATGTAATATTTTCGATATTTGTTTACGTCTAATATATATATATATATATATATATATTTTTAGTAAAAAAATTGTAAACAAAAATTCATATTTATTGCAATAATTTATTACAAACTTATTGTTGGTCAAACAGATTTTTTTCTGACCAAACTACCTTATAAGCATGAACATATTTTTTTACATGTATTAGTGTATGAAGATGTATTAAAATAGTCTGGTTAAATAATATTTGTTTAACTTATAAGTTTGTATTAAGTCACTCGATGGTATATATGAATTTTTATTTAACTTTGTTGAATGCAGAAGCTCATCCGCATGCCTGTATATACTTCACCATTGTTGTCCCTGTACATAACACACATTTGTACATATCGCATTTCACTATTTCACGTTTTTTTTAGTTAGCACATGTTTTAGCACTGACAGCTGATGTAGCAAGGTTGTTAGGGTTGGTTACAACTGGTTATTTTCTCGCCAATTCTATACAATATTTAAGGACCTCAGCTCCTTTCCTCTTCAATATATAGATTAAGATATTTTTCTCCAGAATTTAGATGTTGTTTGTTAGAGCTTTCCATGCTATGTGCTCTTGTATTTTTAACAAACTTTTTGCTGATATCAACTAATTTCCGTCAATTTTGATGACGAATAAATCTATTTATTAGACGAAAATGAACATTATGGTAATTAGATATACTTTTTCAAACTATAAGATATGTACATGTAATTACACTAAACTTCAAGTGAGGACAGTGTAATTACACTTATAAATTATTCACAACACAATTATCACATCAATAGGAAAACCAAACCCACAATTAGGGGTGCAAGTTGAACTGGGCCGGCTCGAGTCCGAGCTCGACCTCGACCTCAACTATTTGTGTTCGTGAGCTTGCGAGCTCCCACTTTTTTTTTTATTTATACATATTTTTATATATTTAAGTACATTTCAATATTATATCAAGATTATATTAAAAGTTCACTAAATATTAGAATTATTAGTCAATATATAATTTTATTTTAATTTTATATAATAATGAAATATGGTATTCTTATTTATATTATCTAAAAATAAGCTTAATCAACAATTTAGTATGATTTGATAATTATTTTATAAATAAATATTTAATATAATGCATATGAATTTTATCATTATGATTTCAATATCTACTAACAAAATGCATTTATTTCAAAATTCATCATATATTAGAATTATTAGTCAATATCTCAAATTTTAATTTTAGATGGTATTAAAATATGATATTTTAGTTTATATTATCTAAAAATAAGTTTAATCAACAACTTAGTACGATTTTATATTTTTTAAATAAATATTTAATACAATTCATACAAATTTTATTGTTATATTTCAATATTCACTACAACAAAATGCATTTGTTTTGAAATTCATCATATATTAAAATTAATAGTCAATATCTCATATTTTAGTTTAGATGAAATTATTTTAGTTTATATCATCTAGAAAGCTTAATCAACAAATCAATACGTTTTGATAATATTTTATAACTAAATATTTAATACAATTCATATGAATTTTATCGTTATAATTCCAATATCTATTACAATAAAATGTATGTTTGTTTTAAAATTTACCATATATTAGAATTATTAGTCAATATCTCATTTTTTAGCTTTAGATGATATTAAAAAATGGTATTTTGGTGTATTATCTAGAAACAAGCTTAATCAACATTAGTACGAGCTCATGAGCTCGACTCATGATCTACGAGCTTGAGCTCGAGCTCGACCACCTGAGCTCAAGCTCGAATTTTTGACCGAGCTCGGCTCGTTTGCAGACCTACTCACAATCATTGAGTAGAAGTGGCTCATTTTGATTAATTAAGACCACAAACATTGACGCTTAAATATCATAGTTAGAATCGATTAAACTGTTTTGAATTTTGTCCCCAAGTTAGAACTCTTCATGTTAATAATAATTCTCAAATACCGCAGAGATATATGAAACTCCATGTATAAAAAATAAAAAATAAAAATCACCCCCTTAGGTTGCACTTGGATTAAAAATTAGAGCCAAGAATTTTAAATACATAAGTACTAATTAATTATACTTGTTGCCATCTTCATGATTTTATGAGTAATTAATTTTCTGAAATTTAAATATTTAATTCTAAATACAATTTAATTATTTTCTCCAATTCACATGAGATATGCGCAAATACAGTAACAATCAAGTCCTTTTGTGTGATTGAGAAAATCCTTTTATTCAACGAAATCTTTTGGTTATGTCTTGTCAAACAATTTAGTGCATGATTTTGACAAACAAACAACAAATATATTATTTATAGACAAAAAAAGGTTGGAGTAGCAAGTAATTAAATTAAAAAACAAGAATCGCCAGAACAACATTTTGACCAGTCTATTAATTTCTACACACAGCAATGTGATTAAACAAATAAATTAAATATTTAGTTTAAGATAATTTTGGAATAAATTAAGATATATATTTTTAATTATGTTTGTAATATAAACCCCAATAATATCGTTCAATTGCCAGATTCCACATGCTACTAAACCCTTTCAGATTTTTTTGACTACTGTGGACGGTGGATGGACTTCTTAAATCTCTCTCTTTTCTTGTTTTCTTATTATATTAATCCTCGTGGCATGTCCGTTTTTTTGTATATAATAAATAATATTTCACACTTTAAATCTATTGTTTAATACAATTCATTTTTTTATGATATTGTAAATGAATAAATTATCCTCATATGAAAAAAAAATAGTAATTTAACTCCATGTGTTCTTTAAAATTAAGCAATTTACCCTCTAGAAGGTAATTGATTCGTTATAGAAAATACAGAAAAGTAAATTGTTATTTTATTTTTCATAGGGGTTAATTTGCACATTTACAATATCATAGCGGATTGCTTGCATTTTTCCCTTTAAATATATTGTGATAAAAATAATACATATAAACCAACCCATTATATTTTAAAAAAAATACCAACTTAAAGAGTATTGATATAATGGATTACAAACCATAATTTATGAATAAAAAATAATATTTTTTCTATATTAATATAGATAAAATTTTGTGTCGATATAAATAACTTTTCATGTCGAACAAGCAAAGCATCAAAATAAATTTCCCCATACGAAATAAATCAGATTATTTGATTTGTAATTTAAAATCAATAGATAAAAATTCGTTTGAAATGAAATACCTTCGTTAAACACCAAAAAATAAATTTGAAAATAATTTATCGTTCATAGAATCTTCAAACAACTCCTCAAGCACAGGCCGTTTCGAGTTGATTAATATTATTAAAATTAAATTTAATTATTAATCGGACTAAATATAAATATAATTTTTGAAGCTCAATAAAAATAAAAATATTTTTAAAATAATTAAAGTTAATTAAATATCTAACCGGTGGCAAAAGCGTCCTTTCAATTCGGGCCCTAATTGAAAAAGGTAGCCCCTCTCCTCCAACGCCAACACCCTTTTCAGTTTTTATCTCTCTTCTAATAAATTAGTAGTTAATTAATAGAGATTAAATCATTTAATTTTAACTTTAACTTTTGTTCTCTTCTTCCCATCTTCTTATACCCATACATTTTGCTCCCCCTCTTTCTCTCTCTATATACAAATACATACACCTATACATACATGTGCTTCTCTCTCTCTCTCTCTCTGCAGAACAGTTTTGATCCGACTAGTATATATAATCTTCACAATTCGTCGACGACAATCCGTGGATTTGATCCCCTATATCTAGCGGAAGCATTTACTGATCAACCATATTAAGATAAACTGGCAAATTTTTTTTTTAGAAAAAATTTATTTATATAAACAGAAGGGATAGGTAATAGAGGAGAAAAGGGTTTTCCGCGTTGAGGGTTGAGGCTTTGTTGATTTAGGAATAGGTAATTGTATCGGTAGATTAGGGTTTTTGGGTTGACAAATATGTTGGGGGCAGGGTTGCAGTTCAATAGGAGTAGAAACGGGGAAGATCGGTTTTACAGCGCGGCGAGGGCTCGCCTGAGTCAAGATTATTTGCGGAGGGCTCAGAGTGACGTCACCTCGAGCCGTCCGAGGAGCCGCTCTGATGAGCCAGGGCCTGAAAAGTCGAAGGCGGAGGTTCCGGCTTCAACGCCGGTGTCAGAATCCTCGCCTTTGTGCAATCTGGAGAGGTTCTTGGAATCAGTCACGCCTACGGTACCAGCGCAGTATTTATCCAAGGTTTGTTTATGTTCCTATAAGGGTGAATGAGAAAAACCCTAGTTTGTGAATCTTAATATTTGTGCAGATTATTGGTGTTCTTATGTATTATTAGGATGGATTTGTAGCGAGTTATGAGTGTTGTTTGGTTATATTGAGGTTTCTGCGTTTAACCCGAGGGAGGATAAATACTGCTTTTGTGGTGATACTAATTGGTTTTTTGTTAAACTTGGTTGTTCTTCGTTCTGGTTGTCCAAATCCTTGTTTTGGCATCGCATTTACCTATTTACAAAATCTGGCGATTAATCAAAGGTTTTGGGGTTTCTTATGTCAGCAATGATTGAAAATTCTTAAGTATGTGAGTTTAAAGGTTTGGCCTGTGATATTTTGGAGAAGTTCTGTGGTGCTGGGGCAATATACTAGGCTGGAAACCGTGTTTTAACCCTTATGTGCTGAATCTAATGCTTCCGCATGTTAATTGTTTTTAAAAATAAATTCAGTCTGTTTGGGTGGACCAAAGGTGACAGTGGTTAATGGAAAATTATTTGAGAGTTTTCAGTCTCCAATTTGTGAGTGTGCAATCATCATTAGAATCTAGTGCTTTGCTGTTTGAGTGAGAATCAATTTGTTCTAAAATTCTTGTTCAGAATACTTCAACTACATATATAGTGATTTCACATCATAGCAGCTGCTCTGGTTGTGTGAGTTATTTTGCCATCAGCCTGTGGTAGTCTTGAGAACACTTGAGTTTTATTAATAGCTCTGATATTCTTTTCAGCTGAGATGGTTTTTTTTGAATATATTGTTGAATGTCACAGATGACAGTGAGGAGTTGGAGAACTTGTGATGTAGAGTTTCAGCCCTTCTTCGTGCTAAGTGATTTATGGGAGTCATTCAAGGAATGGAGTGCTTATGGTGTTGGAGTACCTATAATATTGAACGACCGTGATGGCGTGGTTCAGTATTACGTTCCCTATTTGTCGGGCCTACAACTGTATGCTGATCCATCAAAGAGTACCGCAAAATTAAGGTATCCATCTATTTGGTCATGTATTGCTTCCAGAATTTAGGTTCACTTAGGACGCATGGCTCAACGCTATCTAGTTGATCTTTTCAAGAAAATGTAAGGGAGAATGAAAATAGACTGGTGCTTGTGCTTCATTATGTGCAAATGTTGATTATATGGGTGAACCATGAAAGTTATAGGATTGTTACTGCGGCCTTTTCTTATTAACATTATTGGAATTATTGTTTTATGCTTATCAATAATACTCCGACCACACCCGTGTCTCCCAGCAACTCAACTGTGTAGCAAACTGTTGCTACAGTTTGTCGTCTTAGTTTGTATGGAGGTTTGTCAATAATAAAATTTTATACTGTTTAATTCCTCATACTGTTCATTTGTGCTAAGCCAATGGCCCCATGGATGAGGAACCATCGGCCTCACCCGTTGCTATCGGTGTCTGCACATGTTCTCGTTATATTTGGTTTTTTAGCTTTTTTCCAAGGAAACTGAAAACAGAATCTTGGTATTTGTGGGGCGTGTCTTAACTGGAAATAGAATGATGTATTTTTAGTTGGTTTTATCTTGACTCTATCAAATTTTATAACATCGGCCTCTGGTTTATGCCTATGCTTCTTGATGATAGTTGTATCTTGGTTGCCTGTTTATCCTCTTTCAACACCTACTTATCAAGATATCTACTGTGTCTGAATTTTGGCTCATTCTTTTCCTGGCTGCTGCGACATCTGTGGTACTGCATTTTGTGCTCAACAATATATTCTCCATAAACATATCAATATCTTGGGACCTTTAATATAAAAATTGTTTCCTGTTTTTGTGTCTTTAGTACTTTTTACATCCAAGTGCCCTATTCAGTTCAATATCCATGGGAAGCATCTGTCTTAGAACATTTGTGTGGGCATTATATTTGGGCACCTTTATGGCCATTTTGGTTGCCAAGAGTTGTGAAATTGTTGCTGAATTTTATGTTCTTGTCATTATGATTGTAGCACCTGAACGTGCGTATTCAAGTTCTTTTGTATAGGTATCTACTTTTGTTTTGGCTTTTCTTTGTGCGAAAGTTGCGTCCCAAATGCATTAGTACATTTGTTAATCCTGGAATCCGCATGCAATTCTTGCATGCTACACCAATTTCATTATCTTTAGTACTATCTATACATGTTGAAGTCGCATGAGTCATACCTTATCTATTGCAGTTGTGCTTAATGCCACAATCATGTCTGTGTTGAACATCTCAAGCCCTGTATTTGTTTTTCCAGTTACAGCAATAAGTGATTGACAATTATATTAAAAAACTCTTGATCGGAGTCTCATTTTTCCTCTGTGGCAGGCGACTTGGTGAAGAAAGTGATGGTGAATCTTTTAGGGATTCTAGTAGTGAAGGAAGCAGTGATAGTGAACAAGATAGAGGTGGCTTGAATTATTCTAGGGAGCAACTGAACTATCTCCAAACAAGTGATAGTTCGCTTAGAGTAGATAAGTTGTCATTGAGGGAGCAGCATTTGGCATTTCAAGAAGGGTTTTCTAGTGATGAATGTGAATCTGGAAGTCCACATGGTTGCTTGTTGTTTGAGTATCTTGAACGTGACCCACCGTATTGTAGGGAACCTCTGGCAAACAAGGTGTCTTTTCTATTTCACCCTGAATGCTTGGTTATATTTGCCTCAAATGATTATACTCTTCTTATCCTTTCCCTTCCATCTTGCTCTCCTGAAATTTTCACAGATAGCTGATCTCGCGGTCCATTTCCCGGAACTAAAAACACTAAGGAGTTGCGATCTACTTCCATCTAGTTGGATTTCTGTGGCCTGGTATTGTTGATATTAAAATACATTCACTCTGTCCTAAGTGGATGAATGTTGTGCATCACTAACCTAATGGGAAATAATTACATTGTAGGTACCCCATTTACAGAATACCGACGGGACCAACTCTTAGAGATCTTGATGCTTGCTTTCTAACTTTCCATTCTCTTCATACGCCAATGACAGGTAGCTGAACTCTCTATCTCTGTGTTGTGTGCATGTGTGTATTCCTTTTGGCAAATGCACGTGCATGCATAGAAAATCCATGAAGTTAGTTTTGAGTGCTTGTCATAATGTAGGATTTTTGTCTTCAAGTCTCTTCTTCTTTTCTTCACTCATTTGTTATTATTCATGACCGTGGGCCATTCATTGCCTTTGATTTGCTACCTGAAGTTGAACGCAGTTTCTCCTCTTATTTCTTGCATTTGACTCTCCTTTATGCTTTTGCAGGAAGTGAAGTCATGTATCCTCCAGTTGTGACATACCCAGCTGAGAGCGATGGTGTTCCACAGATTTCACTTCCAGTATTTGGCCTTGCTTCATATAAATATAAAGGGTCACTATGGACTCCAAATACGGGACATCAGCGCCAGTTGGCAAGCTGTCTCTTGCAAGCTGCCGATAACTGGCTAACTTTACTACAGGTCAATCACCCTGATTTCACTTTCTTCTGCCGTAGGTAGATGTTGAGATTGCTTCCCTCTTGTCATGGCATTTGTTCGAAGGAGGAAATGAATCCATTATTAGTTTGATGTTAGCATACACCAGATTCTGTGAAAGAGTTGAGCGAGCAAGTGCTGTCGTCTTCTAAAATGGTGCTGTTGTGAAATATCACGAGTTAAAAGGCAAAACTGATAATGCACCAAAAAAAAACGAAAAAAAAAGGAGAAAAGAAAACAAAAAAAAGGAAAAAGAAAAAAATAAAAAAGAAAAAAAGAATTTCCTTGAAGGGAAGAAGTTGAGAGTTCTGGCGAAAGGTTTGGAGGGTGGAGTAAGGTCAAGATTGCTGGAGCGACAGGCTTTTAGAGCTTGGAGTGGATTTATATCTCTCTGATGAAATGAGGCATGCAGCAGTTGAGTGTTTAAAAACTGTACTAATATTATCTTTTCACATTTTCCTTTGTTTTCTCTTAATATTTCAAATAGAACAGGCTATTTTTTCTGTCCTGATGTTCAGTTGTAGGGTGGTAATGATTTATCTCTGCAGTTTAAGGGGATTTTGATAGAAAATATGATGAAGGGTGATGAATATTTCCCCTTGTTATGTATACTAATTTTGGCATGCTCGACTGTGACCGTTTTAAGAAAATGTAGACTAATGAACTGGAGGTTAGGTGTATTTGCCGTCTGTCTTGTTATTTATTGCCTTCATTCTATTCTTTTTGATGGTGGATTGCTTGCATGTTGTTTGCGATCATTTAGGAATTGTCTGCTTTGTGCTGTATTGGCACATGCAGCGAATCGTGCACTTTCTTCTGTACTAATAATACCTTTGGAGACTCATGTGTTTGCACCTTTCTGAGCACGTGATGCATACAACCACTCGAGTTGAGGGTTGTGGGAAATTTTAATGTCTTTTGCTCAGAAAGGTCGAAAGACGGGAAGTTGATTCATAAACCTTATTAGATGGCCATGTCACTTGAATAGAATTGGTTGTATATGATGACGCCTCCATGAAATTATTTATGTGCATACATGAGATGTCAAAGGTGTCACACGTACCTTACTTTTAAATTACAATTTAATCAATTTTAAATAATAATTTTCAAAGGGAGTATCGTTAGTCGTACAAATTATTGTATCCATTAAAGTGTGACAAAATATTTACAGGGATCATAGAATGTTTTCTTTGGATTATTGTATCACTGCAGTGTTGTAAAAGATCTTTGCAGACCGTAAAATAATTTCTTTGGGCCTGGGCACCTAACATCATGCGAAAAATGGTATCCCTTTCTTTAATGATGATCCAACGGATAATGAGAACAGTGACTTCGTTCCACCTTAGATGTGAGAAAGGAGAGGTTAGAAACTCCTCCTTTCCTAGATGTTTAATCTCTTCCAAAATTGTGGAGCAAAATACAAACAACCTTAAAATTATTGTACCAATACGGCAGACGGTGTTGGATCTTGGATTTGCTAGTTTGGATTCACTTCTATTCATTTTAACATCATTACTTTGATATGGATCAATCTATTCATAGGTTCTACTTGACGATGATTCGGCCTAATTAGTCAATAATTTTGTATTTTATCTTGAATTGATCCATAAAAAATTACGTATGATCCAAATTCAAATTTGGTACAAGTTTTTTGCAAATTTGCCATCTTTAAATATATAAAGCCCAAATTTATTATAAATTATAATTTGAAATTCAATTATTATCCAATTTATAAATTTTTAATTGGTAATTTAGACTAAAACTTTGATGTCAATAATCACAAGTCATAATTAAGAAATACTATTGATCCAGATGAACTTGCACCCGGCAAAAATGATGTTCGTATTAAAATCAATTCAACTTGTACAGGCTGCATGTATATAGTTTATATTTAAACTCTTGCAATCAAATCCTGACCTGTATTTGCAAGCTTCGGTACAGCGCAGGTTGGAGGTTACGACTCTGAACCCAAAACCTCATTGTGAAACATTCTCGTTCTGAAATATTCTTACCCAAATCAGGTTCGATCAAACTAAATCAATTGCACTTACTATGAGATTGATCACTTTTCTTGAAGTGTATAATTAGTTCAAATCGATTCAGATTAGAATTTCCCATTAGTTACATCAAGAATTAACAATGGACTACGTACTAAGACGAGATAACAGTTCATTTTCATACAAAACAAGAAAACAAGATGAGAATTATAACAACTGATCAGCAACTTCAGTGATCACCAGGCTCTTAAGCTTCCTCTCCAACACCTCAGAGCACATCTGCCCCATCTTGTGGTAAAACGACACCATGTCGGACAACTGCTCGACCGACATTTTCCCGATTATAGCTCTTGCAGCCTTCTCCCTCTCCTCGTTCATCTTCAATCTGTCCATGTACGCTGATGCGTTTCTCACCGTCGCCCCCATCTGCTTCAGCCTGTTCTCTTGCTGCACGCTTAACGCTCTATTCGCCTGTAATTCATCGCATAGTGATCATAAGATAAAATCAACACACAGCCATTCTAATGATCATGAGATCAATATAAAGTACCTCAAGAAACTCAGCTCCGGCTTCAAGTTCAGAGTTGTGGGTCGTAATCCTCTCACGTCCATTGCTATACATGTTCTTTGCAATCGAGAAACTTCGTACAATGCTCCTCTTCTTCTTCTCCAATTCGTGTTCAAATTTCAAACTTTTCGCTACATTTCTTGAGACACTGAGCCTTTTCTCATAAGCTATCACAGCTTTCACGAATTCCTGGAAAATATTCAAAACAACCATGTATCAAACACCTTTCATGTTGATCAAATTTTCCTGGAAAATGGGCTGACCCAGATGAAGAAGTTACCCGATACGCAGCTGCACATTCTGGATAATCAAAAACATCAGATTCTTGATCTCTCATGCGTTCTGGATGAAACTGAAGTCCCATGATGAACTTCCCTTCGTCAGGATTATACGCATCCGGGTCGTAAAATCCTTCGATCAGACCATCAGGTGCGAACGCCATCGGAACGAATCGTTGGGCTAATCGCTTCACGCCCTGGTGGTGATAACTATTGACAGAAATCTCCATTTTCCTGTTCTCCAAACTGTCCTTAAACCATTCATGGAGAGGTGTATTTTCCACCAATCTTACAACATGCCTGTGGCCGTCGTAATCCTCGTAGTTCATATGAACCACTTTGTCTCCCTCAGCAGCACATTTCTTGGACAGTTCTGTTTCAATGTCCTGATAAAGTGTGCCCCCACAGGCAACATTGAGGATCTGTGAACCTCTGCATATGCCTAAGTATGGTATGTTCCTTTCCAGACAAAGCTTTGCCAGTCTTAGCTCGATCGAGTCTTTCTCTCGATCAATGGCCGTGTCGCTCGCGTGTAGTTTTCGGATTTCTTCGATTTCTTCCTCAGAAAGGCCCGACAGCTCTGCATCGTAAAGGGACGGATCGATGTCTTCACCCTCGCAGAGAAGAACGCCATGGATAGGCTCAAAGCTCTCTAACAGCGTATGAACTCCGCTGACTCGCGGCACGATGACTGGTGCTGCTCCATAGTTCACTATGAGATCAAGATGATACTCTCCTGCTCATTCATAGGTCGACATCATGTCAAAAGTTGTCGAAAAAACACTAAAACCCCCGGAAAAGTCCATGATTGATTAGTTAGTTTCCTAATCAACAAGAAATTCAAAAAACAAGGACGCAAGAAACCAGTAAAAATTTAAAGGAACAATTAAAACCTACCAAGAATGTGATGAATTCAGGGTTTATTACAAGAACTACTAACGATCGCAGAAATTAAAGTTAATGTTTGGTACATGCATGGACGACATACAGATAAACAGACAATTATGAAACATGGGTACATGTAATTTACGGTACAAAACATACCAACAAAATCGACAAACTTGTTCTTGCGAACAGTCCGACGAGAGACGATAAGAACCCTAGGGAGGATGACTGACAGATCCGCAGTCATTCTGAATGAATTAAACCTTTTCAAGAAAAGGGATTAAAAGGGGAAGATCAAGAAATTCAAGTACGTTTGAATTTTGGAGTACTCAGATTATTCAGTTTGTAGAAACAGACAGCTATTTATACGTGCATGTGATAAATCCAATGAATGAACAGATAACGAATGTAGACATGTCGCCGCTGATGTTCCATAAAATATGTAGGCACGTTAAACAAATGCATATATATATATATATATATAATTAGGGTTATCTTTAGGGTATGCTAAGAGTCAAGCCTCCATTAATTGCTGATGTGGATGATCATATCCGGAAATATATTTATGCTCCATATATGGAAAGTTTTATCTAATTTTGATTTCATCCGTTTCAACTAATCATCATATTAATAATAATGCATGTCATGTTTTTATGTCGGATTGGAGTTTTTATAATTTCGAATTTGATTGAATCTTTTATTTCATTTAACATATATACTGTATAAAGATTACATAAAATTTTGGATAAATTACATTGACATTTGAGGTTAGCAAATTACATAAATACTCTCTGCTTTTTATGAAATTACAGCTACACCCCCGAATGTGTTAGTGTAATATTTTCAAGGGATGTTTGTGTAAGATTTATCTTTGAATAGGGATATAGTTGTAATTATAACTATAACCTCAGGGTATAGATGTTATTTTGCAAAAGTTAGGGAATGTTTGTATACTTTGAACTAATTTCAGGGGGTTTCAATGTAATTTACCCTAAGATTTTATACAAGTGGTTAAATGGAATATAAGGTTCAATAGGATTTGGAATAGAAGATCTAATTTGATTTTATAGTGTTTAATGCAATTTATCCTTCTATAACAAATGAGTAAATTATCCTCCTATTAAAAAAAAAATACAATTTACCTCTCTGTCTTTTTCTAAGAGTATGTTTGGTTGGAGGGAAAAGTGGAAGTATAGGAGAAGTAGAAGTATAGGAGAAGTGGAAGTAAAAGAGGATGTATAAGAAAAAGTTTAGTGTTTGGTTTGGAGGAATAGATGGAAGGGAAGTAAAACTGGATGTATATGGAACCCCTCCAGAGTCCAATTTCGTTTCCGTCTGAAATTGGGCGGAAAAGTGGAAGTATAAGGCCAAAAAGACAAAAAAATATATATTTTATTTTTATTTACTCTATTGCCCATATATATATATTTGCCGCTGATAATACCGTGCATAATCGCCAGATAAAAGAAAACCAAATCGTTGGAAAAACTAGTACGTCGAAGTCAACAATCCGGTAAACATAATTTGCATTTGCAATTTTTTAAAATTTTTTATTACTAATTTGCTATTAATTTTTATTGAATAATCCTTTTCCCTCTTCCCGCCGCCGATATTTGTAATTTTTATTTTATTTAAATTGAATAATTTAGAATAAATGAACAATATTCGTTTTGATTAATATTTTTATTAATAAAAGAATATTATTGTTCTTGTTTGATATATATTTTTATTAATAAGGTTTTTAAATATTTGATATTAGTATAATATTAACTTGTTTATTTTCTAATACAAAATGAAGAGAAAGGGTTAAACTGTAAAATTACAAAAATTAGTATTTTCTTCTCAATCTATTTTTCTCGTACCAAACAAGGGAAAGTATTTGATACTCCCCTTCCAATCATACCACACAATTTGAATGAAAATTATTATTCTTTCACTCCTCTTCCCCCTTTTCCTCTCCCCCTCCGCCTTTCCTCTCATTTGAACCAAACGGAGCCTAAAATAGAGCTTATTTACCTCCCTATCTAAGGGGGTAAATTGCTTCATTGTAAAAAGTACAGGGAAGTATTTTACTAATTTTTTTATAGGGGCTATTTTGCACGTACACCATATCATAGGAGGTTGCTTCCATTTTTCTCATTCTATATATATATAGGTGATTGATATTATTGAAAATTCTAATTTTGAGCAAATTTTGTTTAGTTCAGATTCGTCATAAGTGGATTATACTTGTTATGTGGTTGGTTTAATATAGTCAAATGTAATTCAAATATTTTATTTATTTTTTTGAATTATATATCAAACAAATTAAATATAATTTACTCTCTATGTGATTGAATTAGGTTGGACTAATTTTTTTTTTTCTGAAAAGGGTTAAATCAATTTCATATAAATATATAATATTTATTTATGTGAATCAAGGCTCATTGGTTAAGACCCGTACCCATTAACAAATTGTCCGATATGTTGAAGGACTCAAAACGATCGAAATTTATCAATGATATCTTAGTCTCATGGTTAAGGTCTGGATTTTATGAACAAATTTGAGGTCATATATTTGAGCTCCATTAGATATTGTAGGATATTTGTCTCACATAATGTGAGTTTATTACAATTTATTTATTAATTTATCATAGTGAGGATTTATTAATCAAATGAATGTACTGCTCGATCTATTAATATTGATATAATTATGTAATCACCGTTTTTATAAAAAAAGAAAAGAAAAAAGAAAAGAAAAGAAAACTCACCGAAATTTAACCATATTCATTGCCGGCCCTCTATGTCAAACATGCCATCTTCCAATGATACTCAACCCATATCCATTGCCATTCTTATGTTCTATTTTACAAAAATTATGTTTCTGGAAAGTAATAATCAGATCAAATGTTTGGACGCTATGAGGATCATCTCTAACTTGTGCACAGTCTATGATTTTTTTTTTTAAATTTTTATTAAACAAAATACATCGATAATTTTAAATTAGCCAACTTATTATTACTGCAGTATTCAGACGCAATATATCAATATTTCTAAATCAATCAATAAATTCAAAGTAAACAAAGAAACAACATACTATTATTAAAAAGTGACTAAAAACTTACATTCGTAAGACTTGAACTCATAGGCAGACTATTGTTTGTGAGACCTGAACCACAGTCATGATTTTTGGACAAGAAGATAGTATCATGTGATAGGGGTAATTATGGTACAAGGAAAGAAGGCGAAAATATCCCTAAAAAAGTCCTAAAACTACAGATTTGGGCGGACTCGAATCCTCATCTGGTCGGGGTCGGGCGACCCGACCTATCTATATCAGACCCGGATCCAGGTGACCTGATCAGAGCAAATCCTCAAATAGGAGCCATTGGATTCAAAAAATCAGGATTGACAAGATATTTGACAGAAATCAAGTGAGCAAATTTAGCCCTATAAATACCACTCTCATAAGCATTTAAGGTATGATTTTTATGACACAAGTATTAAATACTGAGGAGATCGATTTCTTCTATTTCGACCTAGTCTCTGACTTAAGCATTGAAGAATCTTAGCTGGGGACTTCTCAACTAGCCTAACGATTCTCTTTTCTCAGGTCCCAAGTTACCCTTAGAAGTCATATGCAACCAGCTACCCCGAATCATCATGCATTAGAGAATACCTGGATCAGATGTATTTGTTTTGTACCAACCATAAATTAATATAGCTACAACTCGAAATGGGATATGAATGGAGAAATTAAATACTATATAAACTTAATCACATTATAATTAATCCAACCTGAAAGATAAAAAAAAAAACAAAAAATGCGACATCCCCATATCATCCACATGTTGTATTTTTTTTATAGGTAGGTGTTGAATTATCTCATTGCCTTAATATTTATTTTGGAAGACCATCCTCATGTTTGGTGTAACAGTTTCGATATTTTATTTTTTTTTTGGTGCAAGAGTTGGTCGCATCTTATTCAAATAATGCCCCATTTATTTTGAGATATTAGCCTGAATGAGAAAATTAGTATAGGATAATATATTATGTACTTTAATGTATGGGGGCCTGTACAATTACAGAGCCTTGTACGAATTACTATTACACTTGCATAACTTATACCACCAAAAGTGGTGGTATAAGTTATCATGTGATTTGTACAACAATAAATGCAGGTGACAAAAGTCCATGCTGCCCTCAAATAAGATAAGAGGTAAAGTCCATGAAGGGCTAATGGGTAATTTGTCATCCAATACACGTAAATACAACAAAGTAAAACACTTCACATATTTTATCAAAATTTAGTACTACATGTAAGTAAACACCTTACAATTTATAAAAGACTTTTTTATTATTCATTTAGTTCAAAATAATCCTATCACTCGTTTAATTCCGTCCTCAAAGTAAACGAGGCTTAAATGTACACGTGTATTGAGTGTGCTTTCATAGTTGGTCTCGATTTTAATTTTTTAATTTTTAAATACACGTGGTTTATCATTTGATAATTTCATCATTAATATTATTTTATTTATTTTTTTAATTGCAATGTTGCATAAGCGATGACATAAGTAGTAGATTTTGATGAAAATAGAAAGTATATATATTAACAAAAGCTTCAAATTTAGCATATCATAAGCTTGGTTAAGATTTCTTCCTAATCCAACTTCAGCCCACAATATCCCATTTCTATCGTACGGCCATATGGGCCCTTGTGTGGATTAAGCCCATTGGGCCGATCTCATTTAAATCTTGAGTCGAGTTCAATCGAGTGCTATTTTTTTTTTTTTTAGTTCTCGATATTTATTTTCAAATTCAAAATAGTCGTTAATGAAGCCTAACTCAATTAACGAAGCTGAAATCCCATGATTTTAGAATCATAGGTCGAACTCATTAATGTGTTAGATGTTGTTCTATTTTAATAACATGTGTTGATTAGATGTAGTTATTTGACATTAATAATTATTATATGATTATTATAATTGTCGTTGTTAGATAAACATTTGACATGAATGATTATAATTAATTTACTTAAGAAAATATAATTCTATCATTTTTATTCAAAAATAAAGAAAAAACTTTAAAATAGTCACTATCTTTACAGGCCACTTTAAATTAGTTTCTCTAGTGAGAAAATTTCTCATTTTATCTAAAACTTTTATTTTTACAAACCAATAAATCTTAGTTCATCACTTTTCATTTTTTATTTGCAATTTGGTCTATATCTCATAAATTTTAGATAATATAACTGTTTAAATTGAAAGAATTTACCGTTGGATAATTATACAGATAGTAACTTGATCAACAATATATAAACATAATTATTATAAATTTAGTGAATTTTTTTATTTTTCAAATAAAAGAGTACTTGAAAAAATAAGTTGGAGAAAAAAATATAGAAAATATATTTTAAAAATAAATCTTCTCAAATTATAATATAAGTAAGAAAATGAATATTCAATTGGAATATTGAAGAATGGGTATAAAACCCCTTGCAGTAGAGTGCCTACTCGAATTTGTTGACACAAATTTTTTTACTTTAAAACATAATTGTACATATGGCCTACTTTAAGATGCACAACCTTAGGATCGACTTAACTCAATAAAAAATGGGTTGGTTTGATCCGGGCTTGCTTTTGATCGGGCCAATTCTGGGCCTAAATATTTAGTATATTAATTCATTGATACTCTTTATTTCAAAATTTATTTTAATTTTAATTTTGGATTTATTATTATCTAAGTTTATTATTGTAAAATTGTTAGTCAAATTATTTTAAGTTTATTATATAGTCGTAACTATGTTTTTCTATCCATAATTTTTGTGCGATTTAACTTTTTATTTGTTTATTTCGTAAGGCAATCATAAATTTAAATAATTGCTCAAAACAACATCTCAAATTCATAATAAAAAATAAAACAGGCATATTCGGAAACCGGGATGGTCACTGGACTTGGATTGAAAAATAGACCCAATTGGGCCCGTTGAGTAGGATGGCTCGAGCTCGAATCTTGCCTAATGAGCTCGAGCTGATTTACAATTGCCATTTTCAGCTCAATTTCGATCACAATTTTCAGCTATTTTCAACCATTTTCAGAATATTAGACAAGAACAAGAAATGGAGTCAAACTTTTAAAAGAGCATTTTTTATTAACAAGAAACCAGTCACTTCAGCCATATTCAACCACCATTTTCATCCATTTACAATTGCTATTTTAAGCCCATTTTCAGAAAATTAGGCAAGAACAAGAAATTATGTGTTTCTCCACCAGATCGAGCAAGAAGATGTTGTTTATGAGAAATGTACCTGGAGAAAGTTGAGGACAACGGTTGGAAACGCTGGTGATGTTGTCGAAGAAGGTGAGGCGAGGCCACGAGGGTTTCGTACTTTCGTGAGATGTTGAGAATTGAGGTGAGAAAAAATGATAGAGATTCTATTTCTTATAACTTAAGGTTGATATATAAAAAAATTCTAAAAATAAAAAAAATATATAATTTTTTTTGAAAAAAGAAAAGCTCGTGAGCTTAACGAACAAAATGTATTGAGCTTGAACTCGAGCTCGAAAAACTCAAGCTCGAGTCGAGCTCAAAATCAAGTCGGCTCACAAAGTTTGCGAACCGGCTCGACTCGTGTGCCAGCCCTACCAAGAACACCTCAAGATTGGGGTGTTATCTATACTATTTATAATTTATAATATCTATACTATTATATAAAAACTCCATATTTATTCATAAATGACGATTAATAACACAATCGCATCACTTTTTTGTAGTGTCAAAAATAACACTCAATTGATATGATAACAATTATTCAATTTTTCAAATTTTATATTAATTGATAAATTAGTTTTTTTTCTTTCTTTATTTCTTTATTTAACGTGATGTGTTAATTTATATATTTTACTCATATTTATAATATATTTTAAAATATAAAAATTATTTAGTGTATACACACAAAAACGACGTATCACGATGACTCGTATAAAATAAAGTAATGCAAAAAGTGAGATTGTGTCATAAATTATGGGAATAAAAGTAAAATTAACTTTAGTAAAATACAAAAGGAAGTTTTCTCTTCTGTGTTTTATCCCACAACCCAAAAGAAACCAACCAAAGGGCAAGCAGTATAAAAGCAAAAGAAAGCCATAATCACCGCTCTACTTTCCACCACCTCTCTCTCTCACTCTCTCTCCAATGCTTCAACTCAGAGTACAGTTCCAATAATTCAAAGCTCACATTCACACTGCAAAACTGGACTGAACACTGTAATTAAGCAAAAAGAACAGACTAAAACAATGGGAGTTTCAGTTCCCATTCTTGCAATCACCATCTCCCTTCACCTCCTTGCTTTTGTACTTGCTGTCGGTGCTGAACGACGCCGTAGCACGGTGCGCTTTTCTTCCTCTTCTTTGCCCTTTTCATGGATTTTTCTTGCTGGTTATTTAACTTCTTTGATCTTTTGTGAAGGCAAAGGTGCTGCCGGATGAGTACGATGAGAAGACATACTGCGCGTACGCGACGGACGCGTCGACGGTGTACGGGTTGTCCGCATTTGGGCTGCTGTTGATTGCCAAGTTCTAATTAACGGCGTTACGAAGTGCTTGTGTTTCGGGAGAGGGATGATGGGCGGCAGGTCTACAAGTTGTGCTGTTTTCTTCTTCATTTTCTCATGGTAAGCTTACTATTTTCTACTTGTACAGTTAGTTTATTTATTTACAATTTCTGCTAATTATTGCATTTTGGCCTGGGATTAGTGGTCTTGTAGCTCAGTTGTTTCAGTATTTTAACTCTGTAAGCTGCTTCTGATTGTTTTCATACTTGCTATTTGTAATTTGTTCTTTATCCCTGAAGATTAGCTTTTTTTTTTTTTTTTTTTTTTTTTTTTTTTTTTTTTCATTTTGTGTGAAAGAAAGACATCTTAGACCATCTTCTGTGAAGAAAAAAATTATTGTTCAGAAACATAATTTTACTGCAATGAGAAGTGGATGTAAGCTGTTGGAGGTAGAAAAGCTAATGAAAATGTTAAGTTTATAGTTTAGACTCAACTGTGAAGTGAGAAAATATGGATCAGCATCTACTCTCAGTAAAAATGGAGACACTGAATAAGAAGGGATCTACAATCTAAGAAATGATTGCATCTTAAGCAAACCCTGAATACTATGAATATGTTATCCTGTGAATGCGCCTGATATATGATCAGAAAACCAACCATGATTTTGTTTGTACTGGTGTAAGCATCACCATTAGTAAGATACGGATTTCGGCTTGCAGTTGTGTAAGGTAAAATAAGATCCTGTGTTTGGGTTGTAATGGTAGCACGCCCCTATTGTAACTTGTAACCTTATGGTTAAAATGACTATCAGAAGGCAATTGTCTTCCTGTCTTTGGTTATTTGATCTCTTCAGGTTAAAAACGACTTCATTTTGCAGAGTAGTAGTTAATTGTGACTGAAAAAAAATAAATCAAGCATCTGCATCTGCATCAGCCTCACAGCAACAAGTTTGGTTGCGTTAGCTGGAATCTGGGTGCTCAATTGAAAAAATGTACTCGCAGTGCATTGCACAAAGCTATTTGTGGTAACCATGCAAAATGCCAAATGAAGAAATAAACGGGCTTTTGTTGCATATATTATAGGGTTAATTACACTTACACCCCTCTGAGAATGTATAATTACACTTTCCCCCAAAAAAGTTTTGAAATTACACTTACACCCCCCTCCGAAAATTCTCTGTTTACACCTGACCCCCATCCGTTAGAGTTTGGACGAAAAATGTTCACGTCAACAAAAAATAATTACACAAATTTTCAATTTTCCCATCATTTAACATTCTCATGTATATTTTTGTACTTATAAGAGGATAAGTGTAACGTATATGTATGGAGTGAGGCCAATATTATTAAATTTTTTTCTTATAAGTACAAAATTATTGCACGAGAATGTTAAATGAGAGGTAAAATTGAAAATTTATGTAATTATTTTTGTTGAAATGAACATTTTCGGCCCAAACTTTAACGAATGGAGGTCAGGAGTAAACAAAGAATTTTTAGAGGGGGTGTAAATGTAATTTCAAAACTTCTTTGGGGGAAAGTGTAATTATGCATTTTCAGAGGGGGTCTAAATATAATTAACCCTATATTATATCCTGAATGGTAACCTTGTTTCTCATCCTTCACTTGAATAACAAGACTTTAGTTGCCTCCCAGAGCTGTTAATTTGAAGTTACTAATGAATCAAATTATGTTATCTATCACACCTCCTGCTGGACCAAATTCCGGAGGTTCATCTCATTTCAGTTAACTACCTACTTCATGCTTCCAGGTCTGAGCATGAATATGTAGTCATTTTTCTCTTTATATGAAAAAATATAAGGCTGCATAAATTGTTAGTTGGACTGGTAATTTTGGAATCTGTAATGTTAAAATGTTTCACATTCTGGTAGTGCAATTTTTCATGGGATGCCCAGGAAAGAAAGCTGCCAATAACATAAGAGGGAAGATTACTATATCTTTTATATGCGTTAAGTTAGTTCATTTGAAATTGATAGCCCACGTACAGTGCAGGTGTTGGAATAGATCCAATTGTTTTTACTGATTCCTTATCAAAAGCTTGGCCTGCGAATGTACTACACAGACTTGTGGAAAGGCATCTGAGCAACCAACAACATTGTTTCCTAGTTATGTCTACTGCCAGTCGACTAGATAATTAGACTGGAATCAATATCTTCTCATTACTTGAGCCCACCGGATTAAGAGAATAATAACCAAAATGGTGAAAAATGTATTATTTGTAGTTCATTGCCTTCTATTCCCATTTTTTCATTTTCCATTATCTATGTTCTACCTGTAGGATCGTGTTTGCTCAGTTCTCAACTAGAACTTCTGTTTTCATAAATTTGGTTCTCCTCAGAATTTGGTTGGTTTTTTGTATTATGTCGCTCGTACATGTTTGATTAAAGGGCCCCTTCCTGTGCTATTAAACAAGATACTACAATGTTGACTATCACATGGCTCCATCCTTTTGTTAAGCAAATTGGCAAAACCGATTTATTTATATCAAATACAAAGTTGCCTAGCGCCAACAGACCTTTGCTTTGGTTTTTCCTTTCTGAATCTGTTTCTTTCTACTTGTTTCGCATACCCTCAGACATACTAATGGATCCTCCATTCTATTTATACTGAAATCGAAAAAAACCAACAGGGTCAGCTTTCTGGCAGCAGAGGCATGCTTGTTAGCAGGATCAGCTAGAAATGCTTACCACACAAAATATCGAGCAATTTTTCATGTAGAGCACTTGTCATGTGCCACTCTTCGTAAGGGTGTCTTTGCTGCCGGTGCGGCCCTAACATTAGTAGCAATGGTGGCTTCCACTTTGTACTACTGGAGCCATTCCAAGGCCGACACAGGTGGATGGGAAAAGCATCAAAATGAAGGACTGGGGATGACCTCTTCAAGTTTTACAGAGAATCAGCATCAGATGAAGGACAGTCGATTTCGAAAGATCTGATTCTGGTTCTACGAGATCGTTGGTAGAAGTTTCGTCTATGATGTGGAGTGACACGAAGAGCTCTGAACTCTAATATGTAACTTATTGGAGTATATATAGATATCTTGTTGTAGAAAGCCAACTCTAAGGTATAATATATATTGTTCTTGCATTTCAGTCCTGCTTGAAACAAAATCGAAGGCATACGTAGAAAAGATGAATTGATATTCTGTTTCAGATGGGGAATATTTTGACATCTGCTTCTATCAAGTGATCGAAAATGGTAATCTATTCATAAGATGTGGGAATGTTTCGGGTCTAAGTCTTATGGAGTCTTGCTTTTCATGAACTTTGTCAATTGGTAAACCAATTTTGATCTCGTATTGGATTCATGCTTCTGCAAGATGGATACATTCATGATGTTTCTCTAACCAGTGACGTTTGTCTGAATCCCATTACACCCTTTACCAGTTACAAGTAAAATTTTTCAAGACCTCAGTTAGATAACTGTTATTACACCTATGGTTTTCAGTTGAGCTATGTCTGTTTAAAGACAGAGGAAAATTACGAACATGGAGTTCAAAGAATGCAGATTTGTGTTCAGAGATGGTTATATGAACTAATAGAGGAAGAAAGACAACCTAAACCATCTGAAGATTCTAATTCTGCAGGGTACAGAAACCATGGTGATCGATATCGTCTCAGCACGACAACATGGCCAGTGGCATAATCCACAACTCACGAACAAACTAATTATGCGAAAACGCGAATTTCCATTAACATAACCATACCAAGGTTTACAAGCAACAAACAGGGAAATACTAGTACCGATCACTGATTAAAGAACAGACTCGTCATACTATAGATTATCACGGAGAAAAAACGAGACTAGTATATTGCAACGACGTAGAATATAGCAACTGGAAATGGGAATATCACTTGAGACTGATGATACTCATACAGGATAAGACAAGTTTCAGCAGCTGGGAAATGGGGTGCCACAAGAACTGGCAACTTTCTTGGCACCGGGAGAGTTGATGAACTTCTGAAGAGTGGGATTCTTCATGTACTGGCACAGGCAAGGCCGCTGCTCCTTTATCTTGGCACAGCACGCAGCACTCGGGCTGCTGGTGGACGTGATTGCAGCCGCGCACGGGCTCAGCTGGATCGGGTTGCAAGTCACCGCTCTCGTCACCTCAACCTCGCTAAGCAGCATCAAGATTGCTACACAAATAGCCAGGGATGCTGCTTTGCAGTTCATCTTAACGTTTCTTGTGTGTGTGTGTGTGTGTTGGGGTGGGGTAGGGGGTTGGGGGGGGGGGGTGTTAGGAGTGTAAAGAGGTAGAAGGAGATGTGTGGGGAAAGATTTGGTTTGCATCTGAAATTTATAGATGGAGAAGGCAAAGGTGCAAGGAAACTATTCAACTTTTACAAATTTGTTTTATTTAATTGTTACAACTTTTATAAATCTACTCTATGCTCTATACTGATCACGCCATGTGCTTTATCGAAATTCAGGATAAACGTCTACAAATTGAATAGATAGAACTGACCCTGAAATCAAATAAAACTACGTGGATCTTGTCCTGTTTGGGGTATTAATCGTTACAATAGATGTATTTTAGGTAAAATTATCTCGTATCTGTATTAATTTTATATATATGTACAATAAAAATAAAATGAAATATTAATTTATAGACAGAGGATCAAGACTGAATAATGGATCAAATGTTTCATCACATGCAATGTGAATAAAGTTTCATTTTTTGGTTTGCATATAAGATGTTGATGGCACGAGGTTTTCTTGATATTGTGATCATATAATTTGAAAATTACACATGTACAAGAATAAGAATTGATGGAGATAAAATGGAAGTGATGGGTGTAAAGTGATAATGAGAAGACTTTGTTCCACGCATTTGGTTAGTCACGCTTGTAAATCATGGCTTATCATCGTGCTGCCCTATCACCATACCATACTATTGCGTGAGACTAATCATTGGTGGGAAAAAGAAAGGTGGTTTATGCATGGGAATACTATTTCTTTTATAATTTTAGGATAAATTACAGTTACACTCCTGAGATTAGGTCCAATTACACAAACACTCACTGTTTTTTGTGAAATTACAGCTACACCCCCTGAGGTTGTAATTGTATTACAACTACACCCTCTATTCAAAGGCAAAGCATACACTAATACCTCCTGAGAAACATTACACTAACACCCCTTAGGGAGTGTAGTTGTAATTTTGCAAAAGATAGAGAGTGTCTGTGTAATTAGACCTAACCATAGGGGGTGTCAACGTAATTTACCCTTAATTTTAATGTGGGAACCACACCTGAACTCTTGAAAATAATTGAAAAGCTCGTAGAGATTATTTAATGGCTTAAATAGTTTTAGATCTGCATGCTCCACGTTCGGATCATTCTGGCCCGAACTAAATCTAGTATCATGTTTGATCTCTGTAATAGTACCATTAAAGATTGATCACCGGTTCATAGTGAATAGTACAAGGGGTCGTTTATTTTGCATGATGGAAAAAGTGGTGGATTGGGCCCGTTCGGATTAAAATGAAGGATAGTATAAATGCACAAGTTTTATCATATGAAGCAAATATTGGTTCTGGTGGTTGATTTGTAAATCTTTTTGTCGGGTGTATTTTACGTTGTATGATAAATCATGGGCTTACATGTTAAGTTTTGAAAATACGCTAATGGTCATACACGGTAAATTTTGGAAAACTCATTGATTAGCTTGTAATTAACTCAAAAAAATTACATGAAAGTTATTGAACGTTGACGTATTATTTTTTTTTTACATAGGGAAGTTAAACAATTGGAATCAAATTAAATTACTTTTTTAAATAATATTGATTAATATGTTATTAATTGGAATCAACATTAAATAATTCCCAAAATGCAATCAAGTTAAAGTTTTAAAATTGATTCCAATTTTCAGAATATTTTCGAAGAGTTAAATAATTATTTTAAGAATTATTTGGTGTACTTTGCCTATAAAAAAATATTAACTGTGTTAAAATTTATTCTTTATGTACAAAAAAAGTTAAATTATTGTGTAATAAAATTTCATTAATTCTAGCATAATTATCTATCAACCGAGTTAATTCTCATAATGCAATCGAGTTAAGTAATTTTTCAGAACACAACCGAGTTAAAACTAAAAATTATTAAAAATTACAAATATGTTGATTAATTCTTAAAAAACACAAAAATAATTTCGTATTGATTAATATATATAAGCTTACCAAAAGGTAGGGATAAAAACATAAATTTGGCTAAGGAGCCAAAAATGGGGTGCACGGGATAAGTGAATCTCGACCCCCCAGCATTGATGAATAATATGGGACAATCTCGAGTTTTTGTGGGTGGAACGGATAAATGACGGGCCGCCATCGATTGAGGTAAATGAAGGATTTTGCTGGATTGACACAAATATCCAGCAATATTTGGGTCAATCCAGTAGAGTAAACGACCCCTAACTTGACAATGCCTATCAATATACAACCTCTAAATGTTGAGTACAACTTTTATGTTTTATTTTCACTCTCGAGCTTAATCTAATTTTGATCTTTCTGACTTAGGTATCAAACAGCTATAATCGAAACTTCTATTATTCTTACCGACCTTTGTGAGCGCATACAGACTCGAGCAATCTTAGACCTAATACAAGAGCAAAGAGATATCCTAGCATAATCCATATTCATATACCGAATCAGTATATAACACATTTTAGTAGCATGTTGAATACATTTTTTGACATAATATATTGTTTTTTAATAAGGTTTTGGAGAAAATAAATAGTAAAAACTGTTGGAAAATGGTGAATGATAAATTAAAGGATAAATCGTGACAAGTGATTGGTTACGATGTGTGACACATAACGGACTCGTGATAGCTTGTGACAGCTCGTGACACGTAGATGATGGTTGATGGGCCCCAATCATCATCCGGTCGTGTCTGATCAACCTAATGGGTGTATCTTTGGTTGAAATGATATGTCCATTGGGTGAAACCCTTTGGATGAAATGACGTGTCCATTTGTGTGAAATGGTATGTCCTTTGGATAAAAGGATGCATCCATTTGAGTTAAATGGTATGTCCTTTGGATTAAAGGATGCATCCATTTGAGTTAAATGATATGTCCTTTGGGTGAAATGATGCATCCATTCGGTTGAAAGGTCATAACTTTTCAAAGGCATCTTTTCTGATTGGACATATCCATACGAAACACTTTTCCAACTCCTATAAATAGATCTCCCATTTTCATTTCATGGCATTATTCAAGCATTCAACTATTCATAGCATTCTTAAGCATACAAAGCATTTTAGAGTTTAGCAAGAGAGTTTCAAGATATCATTTGGTTCGCCGTTTCTCAAAGTTTGCAGTGCTGCTACTTTGAGATATAAAGTCGTTGTATCTTGGGAGACAAATTGCCAATTCCGTGAGCACCAGAGCGGGGCAATAATTGTCTTAAAGATAAAGAGTCTAACTCTTGCCTCGACTTTGTAATACACAATTTTCCGCACTATCTAACTCATTCATTCATTACAAGTTTAAGACAATTATTTGTCATTGTGTATTATGGCGAGTGAGTCTGCTGCTACCAATCCAGCTATGGCAACTGGATTTGCTGCTGCTAATCCGGCTACTATGGTTGTCCAACCACATGTGCCACAACCGATTGCTGCCCAAGGAGAAAGACCGGAGAAATTCTCAGGTAATGACTTTAAGAGATGGCATCAAAAGATGTTGTTCTATCTCACTACGTTGAACCTAGCAAGGTTCTTAAGTGAGGAAGCCCCCGTTGTTTCTGAGGGGAGAGAATGATACCCAACAAAGGGTTGCTTTTGATGCATGGGGTCATGGGGATTTTCTATGCAGAAATTATATCCTCAATGGCTTGAGCGATAATTTATACAACGTGTATAGCTCAGCCAAGACTGCAAAAACCCTTTGGGAATCCTTGGAAAAGAAATACCGAACGGAGGATGCCGGCTTGAAGAAATTCATAGTCGGCAAGTTCTTGGAATTCAAAAATGGTGGATTCCAAAACGGTAATGAGCCAAGTCCAAGAATTCCAAATGATCTTGCATGATCTACATGCGGAAGGAATGAGGCTCAGTGAATCCTTCCAAGTAGCTGCTATGATTGAAAAGCTACCTCCGCTATGGAAGGAATTCAAAAATTACTTGAAGCACAAGCGGAAGGAAATGGGGCTTGAGGATTTGATTGTCAGACTGAGGATAGAAGAAGACAATCGATTGTCTGAAGTCAAATCTAAAAGGCTACCAATTGAGGCCAAGGCAAATTTGATGGAATCAAATGGAAATGCTAGCAACAAACGAAAGCGCGCTGATTATAAGTCGAAAAAGGGGAAGGCCAAAATGATAAAAGGAAATTGCTACAACTGTGGCAAACCTAATCATATGGCTAAGGATTGTCGACTCCCTAAGAGAAATCAAGCGCATGTTTCTGAGGTCAAGTCTGTACCTATAGATTTGGGAGAACTTAGCCTCTCGGCCATGGTGTTTGAAGCCAATTTGGTAGATAACCCGAGAGAGTGGTGGATTGATACTGGCGCTACCCGCCACATTTGCTCTGACAAGAGTATGTTCTCCACTTACACACCAGTCAATGGGAGGAAGTTGTTTATGGGAAATGCAATGACTTCCGACATTGTTGGGCTCGGCAAGGTGGTACTAAAGATGACCTCAGGAAAGGAACTCACTCTGATCGATGTGCTGCACGTTCCAGACATCCGAAAGAACTTAGTGTCTGGATCACTATTAGTGAAGAGTAGGTTTAGAGTAGTGTTTGAGTCCAACAAATTTGTACTTACAAAGAACGACCAGTTTATAGGAAAAGGATATGCCGAGAATGGGTTGTTCAAGATGAATGTAATGACTGTAATGCGTAATTTTGAAAGCAATAAAATTACGGCTTCTACTTACTTGATTGAGTGTTGTGACTTATGGCATGTCAGATTAGGACATGTTAATTTTAACACTCTACGAAGATTAGTAAGTTTGAATTTATTGCCTTCGTTTGCAATAATACTGAACACAAATGTGAAATTTGTGTTGAAGCGAAAATGACCAAGGTGCCATTTCCATCTGTCGAAAGAAAGACATCACCTCTAGAATTAATTCACACTGATATATGTGATTTAAAGTTTGTGCAACTAGAGGTGGGAAAAAGTATTTTATTACTTTTATTGATGATTGCACAAGATACTGTTATGTATACTTGTTGAGAAGTAAAGATGAGGCGTTGGAGGCCTTTAAACTTTATAAGAATGAGGTTGAAAATCAACTTAGCAGAACTATAAAAGCCATACGCAGTGATAGAGGTGGCGAATATGGAGCTCCATTTGATGAATTTTGTTCAGAATTTGGCATAATTCATCAGACTACTGCTCCTTATTCACCTCAATCGAATGGCGTTGCTGAAAGAAAGAATCGTACTCTCAAAGAAATGATGAATGCTATGTTGATAAGTTCAGGCTTACCCCAAAACCTGTGGGGGGAAGCGATTCTTTCAGCAAATCACATTCTTAATAAAGTACCACACAGAGATAGAAATGAAACTCCTTATGAACTTTGGAAAGGTCATAAACCTTCCTACAAGTATCTTAAAGTGTGGGGGTGCTTGGCTAAGGTAGAAGTACCAAAGCCTAAACAAGTAAAAATAGGCCCAAAGACCGTTGATTGCATATTCATTGGATATGCAAATAACAGTAGTGCATATCGCTTTCTAGTGCACAAGTCAACGATCCTTGATATACATGAAAATACAATCATTGAATCAAGGAATGCTGTGTTTTTTTGAAAATATCTTTCCTTGCAATGAGAGGAAAGAAGAAGAGAGTTCTAGGAAAAGAACCTATGAAGATGCAAATGGTGATCTTCAAAAGGATGAAGAACCTAGACGCAGCAAGAGGGCTAAAATAGCCAAATCATTTGGTCCCGATTTTTAACTTATTTGTTAGAAAATGAACCAAAGACAATCAATGAGGCATTGTCAAGTCCAGAAGCACCATTCTGGAAAGAGGCTATCAACAATGAAATTGAATCCATTATGCAAAACCATACTTGGGAGTTGGTGGATCTCCCTCCTGGTTGCAAACCGTTAGGATGTAAATGGATTCTGAAAAGGAAGTACAAGGCTGATGGATCTATAGATAAATACAAAGCAAGGTTGGTAGCTAAAGGATTCAAACAAAAAGAAGGCATTGACTTCTTTGATACATATTCACCAGTTACTAGAATGACGTCAATTCGAGTGCTTATAGCTATTGCTGCACTGTATGATTTGGAAATACATCAAATGGATGTTAAAACGGCATTCTTGAATGGCGAATTAGATGAAGAGATCTACATGGAACAACCTGAAGGGTTTGTCGTTCCTGGCCAAGAGAAGAAGGTCTGTAGACTCGTCAAATCATTGTATGGGCTTAAACAAGCTCCTAAGCAATGGCATGAAAATTTGACCAAACGATGTTGTCAAATGGTTTCAAAATCAACGAGTGTGATAAATGTGTATATGTGAAAAGCACTCACAACTCCTTTATCATAGTATGTCTATATGTAGATGACATGTTGATAATGGGAAGTAGTCGTGACGTCATTTGACTACCAAAGGAATGTTAACAAAATATTTTGATATGAAAGACATGGGTTTAGCAGACGTGATACTAGGGATTAAGATCTCTAAAACGTCTGACGGACTGGTCTTATCACAGTCTCATTATATAGAGACTGTGCTTAGAAAGTTCAAGGCTTACGACGGTCCACCTGCTAAGACTCCTGTAGATCTAAGTCTACACTTAGCCAAGAACAAAGGTGAACCCGAATGTCAAGTTGAATACTCAAGAATAATTGGTAGTTTGATATATATCATGAATTGCACTCGTCCTGATATTGCGCACTCAGTAAACAAACTGAGTAGATTTACGAGTAACCCTAACAAAGGTCATTGGAAGGGGTTAATTAGGGTCCTTCGATACCTAAAATACACTTCCAACTATGGGCTACATTATACGAGATATCCAGCGGTGTTGGAAGGATATAGTGATGCCAATTGGATATCCGATACTAAAGATACTAAGTCCACAAGTGGCTATGTATTCACCATTGGAGGTGGTGCAGTGTCTTGGAAGTCCTCAAAACAAACGTGTATAGCTCGTTCCACAATGGAATCTGAGTTTATCGCTTTAGATAAAGCTGGAGAAGAAGCGGAATGGCTTCGTAATTTCTTGGAGGACATTCCTTGTTGGACTAAACCAGTGACTGCAATTGTGATACATTGTGATAGTCAGTCGGCTATTGGAAGGGCACAAAGCAGTATGTATAATGGTAAGTCTAGACATATACGTCGAAGACATAATACCATAAGACAGTTGATCTCTAATGGAATCATATCTATTGACTATATAAAGTCAAAGGATAATTTAGCGGATCCATTAACGAAAGGCCTTTCTCGAGATCAAGTATACTGTTCGTCGAGGGAATGGGATTAAAACCCGCCAATTAAATCTTTATAGCGGTAACCCAACCTTGTTGACTGGAGATCCCAAGATCTTGGTTCAATGGGACAACTAAGTTATAAAGATTGTGGAAAGCACTTGGAGTTTTACTCCTTCCCATTCCTATGACAAAAGTGCTGTCAGTAAAGGGTTAATGATTCCTATTCTAAGTCAAGAACATTATAGGAGATCACCTATATAAGTGTGAAGACGGGCCGCTTCAAATGTAAAACACTTATGAATCCAAGATGGAGTCCAGGGCCAAAACGGACTCAACCGTGAGAACCAAAGATATTAGAGAAGGCATTGTGGGGGTACCATTGTCTTGGTTTACACCAACGGCTGAACAGTTCAAGACATCATGTTCACTGATTAGCCAAGTAAATCCGATGGTATTCTCCTAAGGAAGGTTCAAAGCCACCAACTACCTATCCTGATGCAATGACTTCTCGGTTGAAACTCTCTTGAGTGTCTGCATGCTCATATGCATTAATTTTCATTCATGTGGGGGATTGTTGGAAAATGGTGAATGATAAATTAAAGGATAAATCGTGACAAGTGATTGGTTACGATGTGTGACACATAACGGACTCGTGATAGCTTGTGACAGCTCGTGACACGTAGATGATGGTTGATGGGCCCCAATCATCATCCGGTCGTGTCTGATCAACCTAATGGGTGTATCCTTTGGTTGAAATGATATGTCCATTGGGTGAAACCCTTTGGATGAAATGACGTGTCCATTTGTGTGAAATGGTATGTCCTTTGGATAAAAGGATGCATCCATTTGAGTTAAATGGTATGTCCTGGATTAAAGGATGCATCCATTTGAGTTAAATGATATGTCCTTTGGGTGAAATGATGCATCCATTCGGTTGAAAGGTCATAACTTTTCAAAGGCATCTTTTCTGATTGGACATATCCATACGAAACACTTTCCAACTCCTATAAATAGATCTCCCATTTTCATTTCATGGCATTATTCAAGCATTCAACTATTCATAGCATTCTTAAGCATACAAAGCATTTTAGAGTTTAGCAAGAGAGTTTCAAGATATCATTTGGTTCGCCGTTTCTCAAAGTTTGCAGTGCTGCTACTTTGAGATATAAAGTCGTTGTATCTTGGGAGACAAATTGCCAATTCCGTGAGCACCAGAGCGGGGCAATAATTGTCTTAAAGATAAAGAGTCTAACTCTTGCCTCGACTTTGTAATACACAATTTTCCGCACTATCTAACTCATTCATTCATTACAAAAACAAGTACAAAAATCAATATACTCTAAAACTACTCGATATATAAAAATAGGGTAAATTATAGTTACCTCCCCTAATATTTGACATAATTACAGATATTCTTTATTGTTGAAAAATTAACAACATACCCTCAAATGAAAAAACAATTATGTAGCCCCTAAAAGTGAGGTGCGAATTACTACTGTACCCTTGCTGATTCTTTTTAAAAGGTTTGAAAAATATAAAAACATGAGGTGGGTAAAATAAATAATTCATAGAACAAATTAGTCAATAAAAGTATTATAGAAAATTCTAAAAAAAATATATATTTATAATTCATAATTCAAAAAGAATTTTTGATCACTTCACCATAAAAATTATGAAACATAACTTAGACTAACATAATGAGCCCGTTAATAAATGAACATTAAAATCAAGATGTACTTATAATTTTTAACAAAAAGATATTTATAATTATATCAAATTTTATAAAATACGGCTGTATTTTACCCTAATAAATCATAGCATTCCCATGAGGGCCCCCTACCCCTCCTATTTATCTCCCTATCTTCAAATCTAAATTGGACCTCTTGTTTTCCTCACTTAGTATATGTATTTGTTAATTTGTTGGCATCAATGACATTATCTTGGAATATGATTATACGCATTGTTCCATAATATAATTATTTCAGGATCATTAATTAGTTTGCTTTAATAAATTATATATATAATTGTAATGTTATTACATTAACAAATTATCAGAACGGTTGTATCGATGGATTAATTTTTTTTAATGTAAAATACTTGAATAAGTAGGGAAAAAAAAAGAGGTGCTGAGATGTGAGCGACTCAAAATCAATTATAAATTTTTACACTTTGAATTCAACTCAAATGCTTCAATCTTCGATACCAAACGCCTTTTCAATTGATGCAGTATACATTTTTTTTGTTTAAAAATCATAAAAAAATTGTTTGGATAATGAAATCTCCACGTACTAAATGACAAAAATTTTAATTGAAAAACTTATTTAAATACAAGAAGAGGTGAATAATACTGATATATTTAATTAAGTTAAGATCCTGAGTATATTGTATTAATGAAAAATGTAATTGATCGCTTCCCTATACATATAAAATAAATAATTTCATTAAAATATAGAGTGAGACTTTAATTTTATCAAGAAAAAAAAATATTAGTATTTTGTAAAGGGTAGGATGAAAATGTGATCCATTTTCCTCGGAGAGAATCATTTGAAATGGAGAAATGATGAAATGCAATGATGATCTCATTTGACTGGGGGACCCACCAAGAAGTTAAATCTAATCCGGCCGCTCATCTTTTCGGTGATGCGATGCGATGTTCAATTGCATAATGCATGCGCCCTCTTCTAATCATTCCTCCGCCCCTTTATTTCTTTGCTTCGACTTTCTATATTTGAGTGGAGGCCCAATCCTCTAATCATTCATTGAAATCGAGTCGAATATATTATTATTTAAATTTATTTGGATTATTATTAATTAATTGAATTTAAATAGTTTAATTAAATTAAATATGAGGTTGAACTTGAATAATTTAATATATTTTAAGTATATTTTACTAATTTTGCATTAAATGAATCAAATTCGAATCAAGTTAAAAAGTTTCTTGAACAAAATTTTCAAATTCGGATTGTTAAGAACTAATTGAATTCAAACAAATTGATTTTAATAGCGTATCGAGTAATTTCATTTATTTTTTAGTTTTAGTTAAGACACATGTAAGGTAAAAAAAACAATTATATTTTTAAATTTTTATTCTAATTTTATTTTTATATGTTATATATAAATAGTGAATATATAAAATATATATACTTTATGCACTTCTGTGTACAAAATATACAGATCCTTATAAATAAAAGATAAGATGAAATACAAAATTATAATAAAAATGCAAAATATAAATAGAGATGTTGCTCGCAAATAAATCTACTAGTGTGAATATTGTTAGCTTTATGAAGTCATAAAAAATATTATTGAGACATTATAAATCCAGGATAGAAGAAAAAAATGTAACGATTATATTTATTTTCATTTTTCACTATTTTATTTTATTTTTTTAAATGATCACAATCACACGCAATATTTGTCGTCGTTGGTTTTTGTGAATGTAGCTAAAATATTTTTTAGATAGTGACAAATATTTTCTATCATGGTGGATAAATTAAGTCTTTACATTATTTTATTTAATTATAATTAATAATAGTTATTTATTGAGACTTTTAGGCCATTAAAATGTAGGCAATAGATTTTTTTGTTCTTGTGATCATTAACAATTATTAAGATCAATATATTGATTATAAAGTATAAATAGTTATGATTAAACAAAAAACTAAAACATACTATTAACAACTATTATTTAATATCAGGTATAATTATATTCACATCTTTAACCTATAGTCTATTTATCATAAATTATTTTTACCTTCTAGATAATTAACACATAGACTTATAAAAAATTATCAACAATCATTTACAAAATTACTTATTTTTTAACATTAACATAACCCAAAAACATCAACACTGTTACACAAATTAATAATCTGATAGTTTATCGCATGGTATTTTGTGATTTTTTGTTTTTTTTGAAATAATGAGCGATGAACTGTATTATAAAAATACAACAATGTTTTCAAGTACACAGCGTATAACAACATTTTTAAATCTACCAACAATAATATTAAAGCAATCAAAGAAAATAACACAAATACTATAAACTAAACAACACCCTACATTGTAGTATTCGAATCCATGACCTCTTGATTGTGGAACCTTAATCTCATCATTCGGACAAGATATTAGTGGTATTTCGTGACTTAAACTTTAACTAGTAGAAATTATTTTCTGAATTTCTTTTTTTTTTTTTACAGGTTAGTTTCTTGAATTCAAGAAGTGTGTAATGAATGAAAAAGTGATTGGGGCAATCTCTCTTAATTAAAAAAAGTAAAAGATCTTTAGAGTGCGTCCTGAGTCAAAAGTAGTGCTGGGCCTGTTTGGCTGTTTCACGTTCAACCCTTTTTGAGTTTTTCAAATTGAATTGTGTAATAAGTACAACTAATTCACATGCCATCACTATGCTAATAATGATAATCACCCATGCAGATCTATAGGATTTAAGTATCTAAACACGTTCGAGTCAAGTCGAATATATTATTATTAAAATTTATTTAAATTATTATTAAACTTTAAAAATTGTATTTGAATTTAATTTAATATTAATATAATTGAGTCTAAAACGAGATTTAAATTGGATCGAACATTAGTTGAACTCGAACAATTTGATATTTTTAAGGATTTTCTTTATTATTTTTGCACTAGTCAAACTCGAGTTTGAAAGTTTATCAAACAAAATATTTTGTTCAAGTTTGATTTGTTAAGTTTAAAACAAACTTTTCATGATCGATTTTAATCGGAAACTGAATTGTTTGATTTATTTGTTAATCCTTATCAAAACATTAAAAAAAGGAAAAGCTACATAAAAGATGTGTAAAAGGGAAAAAATCTATTCTTGAGTTTTTCAGTAATTAAAGACAGGAGACGAGCAATCAGTACAAAAATATTTTCAGTCCCTGAGCGTATAAAGAATGAGAGGAATTTATTTAATATTTATATAATTATATAACATTAATCAAGAAAATATTAATATAATTTTGCGTTATATATGTGGATTTGTAATTTCTTTCAAAATTAAATAAATGGAATATCGATAGTTGTCCATGAATTAAATGCAAAGTATTCACAAAAATTATTATGTAATTTTAGGGAGATAAAAAATGTAATAGAGTGGAGAGGAAGAGAAAAAAAAAGTGAGAGAAGGGGAAAAAGAAAAGACAAAATCACTAGTCATTTTCTTTTTTCATATAGAGTTTATTTAGTTCTATACACGTATTGCACCACTAAAAATAGTGGACTCTACGCCACTCAACTTAGATACATAAATAAAATTTATATTTTGTATTTTGACACACTATTAAACGTGTCTGATACTATAAAATTGCAAATCATTATGTAGAAAAACATTTAAGAAATCAAATGTCATCAATTTTATTGAAATAATTTACGTCATGATATATTCTTGATTATATTACAGTTTATTGATCTAGTTGATATGTATATAATCCATAAGTTTATTAAATCATATTTAAACTTAAATTGTACAAAAATGATATTTTTGTTTCAGTGGAGTGAGGTTAAGGGTCTCGCAATCAAGAGATTGTGAGTTTGAGTTTTATGGAATGTGGGTCCGTATTCTACTTTTAATAATAGTATCTTGCTCATTTATTTAAAATATATTGATTGATTTAAAATATCAATACACTGAATTAGTAATTTGAATTTTGTATTAATTGTGTATCACATCGAATGAATAATATATATCAATATTTATATACTATCATATAAAGTAAATCCTGTTTCACTAATAAATGACGGTTAACTTACACCGCAACATCAAATTTTTCAAAATTATCAAAAAATATCCATATGTATCCATCTATCTATACTTTATAAAAAAGGAAACCTCTTTTTAAGCACAAACAACGATTAATGACACCATATCTTTGGACAGAAGCCGATTTTTTGTAATGCGCAAAACAACCTTCATTGATAAAAGATATTATTTTATTCAACTTTCTAAATTTTATAATTTATTTGATAAATATTTAGGTTGTTTCTCTTTTCTTTCTCTTTAATGTGGATGTAGTTAGTTTATATATTTTACTCTTATTATAAATATATTTTGAAAGCCGTGAAAATTATTTATTATATGCACACGAAAACAGCTAGGGGTGCAATTCAACCCGAACCCCGGCAAAACCCGCCCCGGACCCGCCCCTCCGGACCAAAAATTTGAAAGATGGGGCGGGTAACGGTCCGGGGCGGGTCCCGGGTCCTTAAGGACCCGCCCCGGACCCGCCCCGTTTATATATATATAATATAATATATATATTTTCTTTATTTTATTATAATAGAATAAACATTAACAAATAATTGTATCATTTAATTTATTTAATTTGTTAGGTACAGTCTTCAATAGTTGATAAATTGAAAAAATTATCCCACAATATTTAACGATTAGAAAGACGAAAAAGTTTGTTCTAATCTCTAATAAATAATTCAATAATGAAAATTGTTTTGAGTTTGTTCTATATATGAACAATTTTATTTATAACTTGAAATTCTTTTTCGACTTGAATTTTCAGTTAGATCATGAACAAATAATTTTATTTGTAATTGATATATTAAATTTTAATTTTTTTTAATTTGTAAAACCAAATAAAAAATAAAAAAATTTAAAAAAAACCCGGGTCTACCGGGTTTAGACCCGCCCCGACGGTTTTGTACCGGGGCGGGGCGGGAGCGGGTCCCGAGTTGAAAAATAACCGGGCGGGGCGGGTCCCGGGTCCTTCCCCGGAGTTGGCGGGGCGGGTCTCGGTCCACCCAAACCCGCCCCATACCCGCCCATTGCCAAATAGACCCGCCTAGAAACAGCGTGCAATGACGACTAGTATCTATAAACTATTATAAGAAACCTCTTGGCATATTAACTTTAAATGCCCAAATTTACCCCCTTCAATCCTTTTATTTCCTTAAAAAAAATTATTGATCATAAAAGTAATTTATTTGTTTTTTTACTCTCAATCCACTACTGCCATGTTTGTCTCAACTCACTCCATGTTTAATTCTTCTTACAAACTTTTATTTTTCTCATTCCTTCACAATTTTTTTTTCTTTTCATCTCATATAATTTTTTTTTGTATATTCGTGAGGACTGCGCGTGCAGCGACGACTAAATCAAATATATATGTAAAGCTTTAAGTTGTACAAGTCTCACTTTGGGGTCGTTCCATTGTGGGCTTCGCTAAATTAATCGTGGGGTGGCCTTGAGTTTAAGCTTGTGCTTAACAAGATCAGAACTATCCTCTTGATCATTAATCATGACATTTTCAAATCATGAGCCTATTCATGCACCAATGGTAACTAGGATTTTAAGTACGGCTTGTCCAACAGGTCCAGCATGTCATTTGAACACGTTTATTGACAAAGGTTGTACATTTTTGAGTGAGCCTTTTTTCTGATGCCCACAAATCATTTAGACATTTTAATATATATATATTTTTTTGGGACAAAATCAAATATAAAATAGCTATTCTGCCATCTCACCTTAATGTGTGATTGACAACACGTCTCTTAAGCGAATTAATACACCAAATGCACATCACAAAAAAAAAATGATTTTTTCTCTTATAACTATAAATGACTACGACTTAAACTCATGGTAAATCAACACTATTAACTACAACCAAAACAAAAATCAATGGCAAAAATAAATTTTACCACGATAAGCAATATTTTCCATGGTTTTTTGTTATGACCAGAACATTTGTCATGATTTTAGTTATGACTAATGTTTTGACCTCACTTGCAGAAACAATAGTTAATGATCGTTGTGCAACCGTAGTAATTAATTTTAACGAAAAATCATATTTCTTTTAGTGATACTTGTTAATACCGTAACACTGTTGAATAACACCAAAGTGGGATATAAAATTGTTCAATGCTGACAGATCACCTGATTCTATTTCATTGTAATAAAGAAACAATGAAGTTTGCGGACAGTTGAATTAAGTATCATGTGAAGCAAATTATAGTAATATTGGCGTGAGGTTAGCTTCCTAGACATGGCCAAAAGCATTTTTTTTTTCCTTTCTTTCTAGTCCCAAACTAACCTTGCCTGCAAAGCTTGGTACTATTCACGCCCTATATAAACAAACTCTTTCTCCTAACTATTTTTTGCCAACACCTAATAATCTAACAAGAATTGACATCCATCATCCTCGGCCTGTGCCTGTCTGAGTTCACCAAGAAACCAAGAAAAATGCCCATTTATTCCTCGGATTCCGATATGTGTCCTGCAACTCTCAAAGGTTGTGTCGGTCGTCAGAAGCCTTTGCATGCCCTTCTTGGAGGAGGAAAAGGTCATTTCTCTTTTCTCCCTATGTTTTTGCTATTTAAATCGGTAAAGTTTGAATAGTTTTTATTGTACATAGTTACTATGAAAAGTAGGCTACGCTAGTCATACGTAAGACTACTGATTGTGATGTTCAACTTTACTTTTTGTCGGAGCTAACCTCTGACTAATTAAGGGCATTTTTTGCAGTGGCCGACGTACTACTATGGAGGAAAAGGAAACTTATCAGCAGCAATACTAATTGGAATTCACCGATTCTATGGTTTCTGCTGTTCGAAGTCGTGGAATACAACTTTGTCACTCTTCTATGTCATATTTTCATAAGTACAATGTTAATCGTGTTTGTCTGGTCGACCGGGGCTGGCCTAATTGACTGGTATCTTCAAGAACCACACATACATAGCCTTTTTGTCATATGTTCTTACTTAATTATGTTACTTTTGTCTGTTCTTGCATTCATCTCCCAGGAATCCACCTGATCCACTAGCACTCACAATACCAGAATCCACTGTCCGATGGTTGTTTGCCAAATTCAACACGATACTGTTAAGGTTCTATTATGTTTCATCTGGAAGAGATTTGAAGACATTCATTCTGGTACGTACTACTCAGACATGCAATTTTTACAGCACTCATCATATAACTTTAAGTATTTTTAACAAAAATTTCGGATAGTTCCTTACACCATACACTCATATATATCCCTTACAGCCATGTATTGCATTGCTGATTCCTTAACCATCCTGTTTTCGTACAAAATCTGTAATGTAAAACACGACTGCGAGACGTAGTATAGTATGTATGATTTTCTTACAAAATCGAGGAATTTTCACATTTCCTCGTAATCTTTTTGGGTTTAGGCCATCGCCATCCTGTGGATAATTTCAGGAATTGGGAACTACTTCAGCTCCCTCAATCTGTTATACACCGGTAAGAGAGCTCGTTAATCTTTCGTTTCTCCTTACGTGCAGCAACTTTGTATTTTGAGACTAATTGTTCATCTTATGTTGTCTGTATGAAGGGTTTTTATGTTTGATAACTCTTCCGGCGTTGTACGAGCGATACCAAGACCAGGTGGATTATCTTGCAAGCAAGGGGAACCGAGATATGAAGAAACTGTACAAGAAACTTGACGCCAAATTTCTCAACAAGATTCCAAGAGGACCTGTCAAAGAAAGGAAGAAATTCTGATTCAGAATTCCCAGAAAATGTATATAATAAACTCATCTATGTTTATTTGATTATTACAAAGTAAAAGAATGTAAATGTCTTTGCAATTAAAAGAGAATGAAAGCCATTTATTACAAGTAAAGAATGTAAAATGTCACTGGCAGAGTACTTGTTCTTTGTATTGAAACAATATATAAAATTCCTATAGTGCATGAATTCTGGCAAGTGATAGAGCTTTCGTTCTTACTTTATGAAGAAGGCGAGTAAGAATCATACATTCTGAAGAAGGCTAAGTAAGAATCCGAGGTATATCTCTGCTGGGAATTTGGAATAACATTGTCTGAACGGCTTGAAAGAATAAAGACTCCTGTATATAGTATAGCAAAGCAAGCTTTTTTCGTTGTTAAAAATTCGATCTGGGAACCGTCTCCAGTGGTTGAAGAGATCGGGATCAATTGCAAATGGATCTTTCACAAACAGGTCTCTGTAAAGATGCCAAAGAAAATGAAGAATTATGAGAGAGATCACCATTCTTGAATTTGTGAGGAGGATTCTTAATCTTATTGTCTCAGTGTTCAGAAACAGAATTTTGAAACTAAACTGGCAGAGTCGGCCTCGTTTCGTGGTTCTTAACCTTCGTTGAACCAAGAACGTGTAAATCTTTTTGCAGGAACAGACGAAATATAGTTACTAGTAGTTTCCCATGGAGATAAGGAATGCTTGAAACCGCGAAAACGGAAGGAAAAATCTTGCATATGACAGGCATGTAATGAGGATTTTTAGCAATTCTTGATACAAATTGAAAGCCTGATTCTCCTTGAATGGGGGTGACTGGAAGTTCAAAAGGCTTGCCACTACAGAACATTCAAAAACTCTTCATCACAATGCGGGACGTAATTCGTTTCTGATAGTGGCATTGTGCTGAGATTAGACAGGCAGGCTGGAAACCGGTAGACTCCATCAGAGAACGGTGTGGCTTGCGCTCCTAGTCGAGGACGAACACCGGTACTAGTCATGGAATATCCCAATGATGGTCTCAGAAGCATCTCATTCATGCTCGGCTCCCAAACCCCGTGCTGTGTGCACAAGAGAACAATTACCCCTGCTTGATGTGGGCTTAAATTCATATGGCACAATCACAAACAATAAAATTTCACCAATGTCATTTTCATATCTAACCTGAGTTATCCCTGGATGGGGATTCAAGAACCTGGATGGAGCTGTTCGGTAGGCGGTAGACTCTCCCGGCACTGGATTCCTGGGAATCAACACTGAAGGAAAAACACAGGGTGCAACTGGTGCAGTCATCTGATGGAATTGACAGGGAAAACATGGGATGTGCAAGCCCATTCCGGCAGGGTCCACGCCGATCGCCTGCCCGGACAAGCCCGGTATACTTGCTCTCGGCAGGCCTTGGTATCCAGCAGAACGGCACAGATGCATTCTCCCCATGGATGACAATAACAGCTAATGTGTTTGTAAAATATTAACTTCTGAATCAAAACTACATACATACACAATTCAAGATTCTGACAAAAAAGAACCCTCTAGCTAGAAATCAGAGTTCTTGCAATGCGTTTGGATTGAAGCATTTTGAATTCTGGTGGGTCTAAAATCACCATGATCAAATCGAACCATTTCTTGAACTGGAAAAAAGAGATGGAGAGATGATTACTTGTAACTGAGATTGTAGAGATTTGATGTAAAAACCGGCCGCATCGAGAATAGTAGCTTGATCCATCTGAATGGGAAATCACAAGCAGGTGTTTGAGTTAATTTCTCAATCAATCTCAATGATCAGTAGATGGAAATTTAATTCTTGTGTTATAAGTTTATATAGACGTGAAAGTGGCGCGTCGCGTGGTTGTCGCATAAGCTGCCTAATAAAACCAAAGAATCAGGAGCCACAAGGGGATAATTTTTAAGAAAATTTGGAACGAGTTTCGAACAACCACAATCATCCCTACGTGCATAAAGTAAATTCTACATGTATTTCATGAATAGTTATGATTGTCGTTGAACTTCAAGTTCTAGAACCTCAACCGAAAAATAAAAATAAATACAAAAAGCACATTCGTGTGTTTTTGTTCGCGACCATGTTTTACTTGGCACATAGTAATATATAACGAACATGTTTACGTGTGCATATAATAATATCACGAGCATGTTACGTGTACATATAGTAATACAATAATATATATTAGTCGTCGTGACACGTTATTCCTACTTGCATATATATAATGAATAATTTTTTACGCTTTAAAATATATTATTTGGACATTTAAATTAACATAAAGTTCGAGAAGTTGAATAAGTTAGTTATATTATTAGTTGATGGATATTATTTAAATTACAAAGAATTCGTGCAGCGATGTTAAAACCGTCACTTTGTGTCTACAACACTTTTTTTTTATATAATGGTACATAAGTATATATATATATATATATATATATGTGTGTGTGTGTGCGCGCGCGCGTAAATAAAGAGTTTAAAAATTTGTACCTTAGAGCTAGTGTTAGGCAGCAATTCTCTGAGAGTTGTAAATTTTTCTCGCATCCGATCCCTGCGCTTCTGCATACTCCAATATTACAACATGATTAAGAATACTCGAAATCAGGCATCATTAATTTCGAAATATACTAAGAATTGGAACAAATTAATATTCAGATTAAAGTGGGAAATGTAAACAATAAAATTTCACTCTTGGAATTTCTTACAAATCCATAAATTTTTGCTGGTTATAACCAAAATGTAGCAATAGACTAATCCCATATATATTAATTGAAAACCCTTGACATACCAAATCCGCCCTAATTATGAATTGATTCAAACAATTTCTTAAGTAAATTAAACTGATGATTGATGCATAGCCTTATAACTTATTCCTAATGGAGAAAAATATTTTGTCCTCAACCCTAGTTATAAAATTAGTATCTTTATTAGCACTAATTAATTCTACTCACGAGACTATATATATATATATATATATATATATTTACGTACATGTCCAACACACTCACACACATACCCAGGTTCAAACACACTGACACACACATATCCAAGTTCGAACACAAGATCTCTCGTAGAAAATTTTGAACTCAAATCATTGGATTTTTTCCGAGAAACACTCGCCATATTATATATATTGGTTTTTAATGGATTATAAGCAAGGTGGCGGCTGTCCAAAGAAGTGAAGTAAAACAACTTTAACCTCAAATCTTTGCTCAAACTTCATGTATCATTAGCCGACATGCATGAACAAAACCCTAACTAACCCTAATTTACTCATTAATAATAAATTTATAGATAAATATAAGTATTCATAGCCGTTGTCTTCTAATGCAAGTTTCTTGTATACATATTTATATATATATGTTCTCACCCGCTCACAAGATGCATGTAGTTCTGAATGGATTCTTCTACGTAATTTCCTCCTCGTTGATCTTGTTCCCGGATCATCACTACTCCCTTCTGTAAAAAATAAAGAAGAACACAAATTACTAATGATATATAAAACAAGAATCCGAAAAAACATAAAGATTATATATATATGAACAACTATACATTTCAAAAAGGAAGAAAAATAAATATATTAGTTTATAATTAATTAAGTAATTGATGAATTAATGCATGCAATTTGAGCAACTCATCATGGACATCACCTTGAATCCGAGGATGGTCATCACTAGGTTCATCAAACATAGTCCTTTTACGACTAAACGATGGTTCTGCCGCTTGGACCGGATCAATCAACACCGGCATGTTGGACGACATGGTCGAAAGGGTAGGTGGAGCTCACCATCATCCGACAGTAAGCTGAGAATATTGGACAAGGCATCGAGGTTTTCAGGTAAGACGACATCCGGCAGTGATGTCGTAGTACTGAATATTTCTTGATTAATACTCATTCTTTTTTTTAATTTTTTGATAATTTTGTAATTAATTTGGTACGGACAGTGTCTCGATATATACTTAGGTAGAGATAAAAAAACAGTCAGAAGAGGTCGGGGCCGGAGAGGGAGACACGGAGGATAACTTGCAGCAGTTGCAATGCTCCATGCATTACAATGTTTTTCTACAGAACATATGTATATATAGAGCTGAGTCATAATAAATATTGATTTTTCATGTCTACCAGATTTTTTCTGTATTACAGTTTTGGGTTAAATTTAATGGTGTTAGTAAAACTCGTTTGAGATCGATTCGATATTAATAATCAAATTAAGTACTTGAACATAATTATGTTTCCACATCGATGATAATAATTCAAACAAAATTGAAGAATTATGTGTTCAACTTGATTGAATTTATTTACAACCTTATATATATATATATATATATATATATGAAGGGTTATAAATATAATACTTAGTCCTAAAGAAAAATGAAACAATGTTGCAAAAATATAATTAGCAGTATTATTTACCCCCCCCAAAAAAAAAAGAAAGGAAAGAAAGAAAGTTCTGGAAATTGTGCTTCTCCCTATAACTTATGATCAACATATTTTTAGTCCGATAATTTAAAAATTATCGAAAATAGTCGCATAACTTTAAGAAACATTCATTTTTAGTCCTCTTGCTAACTTCTCTTAGGAAATTGACAGAAAAAATTACATATATATCAGGTGGTCGTTATCTTTTCAAGTGGAAGGAAATAGCCACGTGATTTACACCATTAGAAAAAAAATTATTATTAGCTACAATTATATTAGTTATGGACTAAAATCATGGCAAATACTTATTATTAACCATGATTAAACAAAAATCATTGCAAAAACCTAGATTATCCACCATAAAAACTATTTTTGCATGGTTGTGAGCCATAGCAAATATTTTTGCCATGGCTAACATGTTTTCGCCACACTTGCAAAAATCACAACCAACAACTATTGTGTGGCCGTGGTGAATAACTATTTACCACGGCATTAGTAATTGCCATGGCTAAATTGTAATTTTTTTCTAGTGCACGTGGTTCTATCCGTCAATTTTATAATGAATGTTGGTAGGAGAATAGAAAGTCATTTTTTTAAAAAAAAATTATATATAGGGATGAGACTAAAAATGGGTTTAATATAATTTACATCCCTGTGATATCGCAAATGAGCAAATTACTCCCCTATGAAAAAAATAGCAATTTACCAGCTCCCGGTGTTCTTTGAAGTGGAGCAATGTACCTCCCTATCTAGGGAGGTAAATTGTTCAACTTCAAGAAAACATAAGGAGGTAAATTAATTCACTTTAAAAAACACAAAGGAGGTAAATTATTATTTTATTTTTTATAGGAGTATATTTGCTTATTTGCAATATCACAGAGGGATTGCTTGTATTTTCCAACTAAAAATATATAGAACCTGAATTATAAGGCGAAAACAATATTCACTAAATAACTTGTAATTTGTTGGCTGCTTTTATCAATCCCAAATGTATGGGTAGACTAATCATTCTTGTAATCATATAACAAAAATAATTTTTCACAAATACTAAATATTATTCCAGGAAACGTGAAGAGCTGGGAGACGAGAGAAAGGAAAGGGATCGAAGACGTAATTACACTGAGTACAATTTAAAAATCATAGTAAATTAATCAATATATATTGTCTGCTATGATTAAATAAATTAATATTAAATAAGCTTGCAATACTAAGTTTTTTAGTATTATATTTAATACGAATAATGTATTATCCCTTATAATCATTTTATCAATTAACAATTTTAAAACTTATTATCTATATATTAATGCTATTATTATATCAAAACAAAATGCAATTAATTAACCCTACAATTTCAATTACTATATATAATAACATATATATTTTGGCAGTTGGAACATTCTGAACGTAATCAAGGTACGGCCGTTTCTTTCTTCAACAGGCTTTTTTCCATACTAGATATGGAAAAAGTAAAAGCTTTGATAATGCATGCTTCAATTCAAAGTATAGTTTAAAAAAATTAAAATATACCATATATATAATTATTTAAAATATTAATTAAAAAGAGTATATATTTACAAAACCAAGTGGCTTGTGATGGGTGCCGCTGTATATGCATGCATGTTTATCTTATTGTGAACGTGTCGAAATCTTTGAACATGCCTCCTTGACTCATCACCATTGCTTTCTCTCTCTCTCTAGATCTTCTCTCTCTCTCTCTTCTTCATAGTCAGTATTCAATATTCAGCTTCTCTGATCCGACATGATGGTCTGGGGAATTGAAATGCTGAGTTCTTGGAACTCCAACAGATATTGCATGCAATGGCCCCCACGGAAGCAGATACAACCACTTCCATTTTTGTCTGATTTTGGGTACGTCCACTTGTCCTAATTACTCAACTTAGAAATATCACACCACTACAAACCAAAACAAAGTAGTATTAATATAGTAACCTTCCAACATGAACCTCACTTCACGGCCTTTTTTAGTCCATAATTATTTCTGTACTGATCAAACTTTCAGTTGGCCATGTCTTATTCCTAAAGAAAATTGTAATTTTAACTTATACGTGTGGCAATTTTGATCCTTCGCGAATTAGTTTTTGATACTTTGCGAATTGATTTTCACAATTTACTTATATAATTTTAAAAATTTGGTAATTTTGGTTTTTAGTGGTCGGAAAAATGTATGTGCGGGGCACATGATATTGATGATATAATTAGTAAAGTCTATAGTAAAAAATAAGAGTCATAAAAATATAATTTTCAAACCCTGCAGATCTATGTGCCCTTATCATAGGGTGTGTCGAGAGAAGTGCTGCACAAATAGACTAAAACAATGAAAAAATTATGACTTTTATCATGTAACTTAGGAGTGGCGATTTTGGTCCGGCACGGAGTAATTTTTGTAATTTAATCCTGTAATTTTAAAAAATTGGCAATTTTGATCCCTTTTCACCAAAAAAATGCATGTGCTGGGCACATGACCTTTAAAGTTGGGCTTTCCAGCCAAATGGGACCAAAATTATAGAACTAAATTGCGAAAATCAATTCGTGCAGGAATAAAATTATCACCCCTTAAGTTACAGGACGAAAATTGTAATTTTCTTTTTTTGAAGTGAAAATGATGAATATTATTAATTGAACTAAATTGGTTACAATCAGCCCTGTCGACTATCAATCTCTAATAGAGACATTACAACAATTATACATTGATCAACAATATTACATAAATGAAATCTAAACAACCCCTTAATATAACAGTATACATATAATGATGCTTAGTTAATTTCACGAAATTGAGGCTCCATTATCAATAGATTATAAGTTTCATCTTACCAATACTTTTTACTTTTAGGAACTGTTGCCTGTGCCTGGGGTGGGCGTGGACCCCTAACCATTTATTAAAAATTCCAAAGAATTACTGTACATTTTCAAAAGCAATAATGAGGAGTACTCACTCCCTTTACAAGGACCCTATAGCTAACCTACCACTAAAAACGAGAGGATGGGAATCTAAGGTCTGTTCGGCTAATGCCAAGAGGTCTCTGTGCGATTGAGCCAACACCCTATCAGATTGGCTCGTGCATGCTCGATTCCAGTCCTGCCAATATGTGGGTGTTAGTCTATTTTAGTTGTGACGTTCATAGAATTTTATTCATAATTGAGAGATTAATTAGTAATTATTAAGAAAATCTAATTTAATTATAAGTTATAGGTTGAACTTATAAATGTATTAAAACTTGAAGGGACTAAATTGAAACTTTATTAAATATTTGTTGTTAATACATAAATATATAGAAGTTGGGGACTAAAATACAATTTTAATAACATTATTATAAAAAAAAAAAAAAGACAAAAGATGATATATATGTTAAGGCCGCAGCACGTGGTGCCTACTATTTCCACACACACACACACACACAAACACACACACATATATATATATATATTACTAACTTGCTAATAAAGAAAACAATCATACACATATTAGAAGATTAAACACACACTTACGTGGTTATTCTGTGAAATTGTCGTTATGTGTTTATTTGCGATTATTTATGTATTACAAAGATTGACAGATGATTGTCTTATATTATATTATATTATTGTATGGTGTTGAACGACGAAGTCAATTATGAGTATATCGTCAAATTGAGATAAAAAGATGATTTACCCAATTAGGGAACATAGTCAATGATTTATGATGATGTGATTGATGACAATCAGATATGAGAAAATGAATATAAGCTAGGTACCATGGCGCGTAGGGTACCTGGATATTCTGTGTAGCGGGGAATATCCTGTGCTGATAGCTATACACTTGAGTGGTGTGGGGATGCTATGTTCATTTGATGTCATGTGTTGTTATTGCTAAACACTTAAATAGTATGGGAATATCACATACGACGGGTATCTTATTGATTGAGATGATGATGGTCGGCAGAACCATTAACTGATGTACTCCAATTAGAGTAAGTAGGGCCCCAGAATATAAACTGTGAATTCTGAGATTGTCCTGTAGATTGGTGCATGATGGTGCATGGTATTGATTATTTTGTAGTTTTGTGGTGATTGTATATCGAATAATTGTTGGTTTGTGTTACGGCATGTATTTATGGATGTATATAGATTGGTTAGCTATACTTATTGAGTGGGCAGTTCATCCCTTGCCAATATTTTTTAGAAGATAGGTCACAGGGACCAGTTACATCAAAGTGAAAGTCGTGGCATAGATGTTAATAGGTGGGTCAGCCGTGACCTCTGAAGCCAAGAGTTCAGGCTATATGACTATTAATCTTCTAGTCCTTTGTCGGGTTCGCGTTTCAAATTCTGTAACAGCATGAAACTTTTCTCTTTTGGAGTTACGTACATAAGTATATCTGTGACATATTAAATATAAAATTTTGGTAACGTTCACTGCTATTTTAAGACATGTATATCATATTGTGTAAAATAGGACTTATTTTTATATGTTAGAAATGAAAATCTCTTACAAGACATGTTATAGTTTAGGAATGGGTATAATAATTAATGGTATATTTATGTTTATTCCATTGACATCACAATAAAGCCCACAGACCAAACGTGCAACCCATGTAGTTGGGCTGCGCATTGGATGGCAGCTGTGAAAACAACTTTTAAGAGTTGGGTCTGAAACGTTCCAAGTCGAGGACCTCGAGATGGGGTATCGAGGGTCTTATAGAGACTTGCACTAAGGATCGCATTCATTAGATGAGTGTCGTGTTTCATCAGTGATAGATATTGGACGTCTATGCAGTATTAGTGGGTTAGTTGACAAGGGTGTCAGCTGGCAGAACTGACTCGCGGGAATCGTCATATGGAAGCCTTGGAGGCTTGGTCCGTATGATTGAAATTCCCGATTCCGATAGTACGAGATTAGTCATCGAACTTGAGAAATCATGTCAGTCACATGCATATGATGGCTGTATCTAGCATCTAGCAAGAGATGTCCTTATTTGGGATACGTTCATCATAATCCCTCAACATCCCAACACACTGGACTTTGACATTTTCTTCCATATAAAGCTTCATATGGGGCCATATCGATGCTAGAATGAAGACTTATTATACGCAAACTCCATTAATGGTAAGTGATCATCCCAATTACCCTGAAACTCCATTGCACACGCTATCATCATGTCTTCTAAAGTCTGAATCGTTCTTTCTGACTGTTCGTCTGTCTGAGGATGAAATGCGATACTGAAATGCAATTTAATGCCTAAGGCCCTTTATAAGCTTTCCCAAAAACGTGAGGTGAATCGAGGATCTCTATCCGACACAATAGATATAGGCACACCATGCAGTCTTACAATTTCAGAAACGTACAACTCCCCTAACTTATCTAGAGAATCACTTTGGCGTACATGCAAGAAATGAGTTGATTTTGTCAGTCCATCCACGATAACCCAAATGGCGTCATGCTTTCTGAGTGTACGGGGCAACCCTACAACAAAATTCATAGTAATATTTTCCCATTTCCATTCTGGTATAGATAAAGGTTGAAATTTACCTGCTGACGCCTAATGTTCTGCCTTTACTTGCTGACACGTCATACATCTAGCCACGAATTCTGCCACATCCTTCTTCATTGTCTGCCACCAGTAGTATGGTCTTAAGTCTCGATACATCTTTGCAGTACCAGGATGTATTGCATATGGTGCATTGTGAGCTCCCCGCAAAATCTCATCGCGTAACCTATCCACATCAGGAACACAAACTCGTTCTCCATTCACCATCACTCCATCAACCCTAACGGAGAAATAGATTTTTTACCCTACTTCATTTTCTCTAGCATCCGTAATAAGAAAGGATCTCTACTTTGTGCTTCCTTGATTTTATCCACAAGGTCCGACTTAGCTGCAAAGTTGCCAACAAACCTACCATCTGATCAACCTCTAATTTCGTATTTAGAGATCTCATTTCCAATAGCAATGTCAGATTATGACTCCCAAACTAGCTAAAGTGCTTGAACTCTTTCTATTTAATGCATCTGCTACTACATTTGCTTTCCCCAGATGATAATCAATAGTGCAGTCATAATCCTTTAACAACTCTATCCATCTTCTTTGTCTCAAATTCAACTCCTTTTGCGTTAAAATATATTTCAAGATCTTATGGTCGGTGAAGAAATGAAATCTTTCTCCGTACAAATAATGCCTCCAAATCTTCAATGCATGCACAATTGCTACTAAATTCAAGTCATGCATGGGATAATTCAACTCATGAGTCCTCAGCTGATGAGATGCATAAGCAATTACCTTCCCATTTTGCATCAATACACACCCCAACCCTTGTTTCGATGCATCCGTGTATACAATGTATCCACCGCTGCTAGACGGTAAGACCAAAATCGGAATCGGTGTTAATCTTTTCTTTAGCTCATCAAAACTTTGCTGACATTGTTCAGTCCAGTGGAATGTTGCCCCTTTCCTCAATAACTTAGTCAAAGGACCTGCAACTATGGAAAAGCCCTCAACAAATCGCCTGTAATACCCAGCTAATCCCAAGAAACTTCAAACTTCAATCGTATTTTTCGGTACTCTCCATTCCATAATAGCCTTCACCTTTGCAGGGTTAGGAATAACCCCGTCACCAGATATCACATGTCCTAGAAAAATGACCTGATTTACCCAAAAATCGAGTACACCAAAATGTCATATAAACACAATCACAAATTGATCCAGGTTGTGACACCCCCTCCGTAATCCAATAAGACAACCCATGTTTTAATCCATATATTATGTAGACATCACAAAAGGACATATGTCATCAAATTATAATTAATCCTCGACCTTAGCCATTATCACTGTTGACCTACCTAGTAATAATAGTGATCGGCTTATGATCAGCTGGTCATTGTGACTTATTTCCTGAAAAAAAACTGCGGCAAAGATTGAACTGCCTACTCAATAAGTATATCTAATCGACTTATATATATACACATACACATATGCAATAAGACAAGTCTCATACAATTATATCAATCCACAAATATTATTTAATAGCAATCACCACAAAATAATCAAATAACCAATAACACAATCATACATCAATCCACGGTACAATATATCCAGAATCATCGTTTATTTTATCAGGGCCCTGCTTACCTAAGTTGGAGTGCATCACTCAACGGCCTTTCCTGGCTATCATCACCCCAATCATAATATCTCTGTTTTTTCTCGGTACCACACAACACACAACTCGTATGATACCCCATCACAACTTGTATGATATGTCACATCATCTCCACTGATCGATGACATCACACAGCTCGTCATTAATCATATTATCATAAGTCATTGCAGCATGCCCCCAGTTAGGTAAGCCATCTTTTTATCTCAATTCACAATATTCTCATCAATAATCTCATCGTTCGTCTTCATTCATTCAACAATCAAATCTCCATCAGTAACTTCAACATTCAATTTCATTTAGCAATCATATATAGTACACACAATCGTCCATCTAACTTCCATACACCATACCCACATATAGTCACATAATGACAACTTCACAATATAACAAGTAATCCAGACAAATAGGCAATAATTCATAATTAGGTATACAACACAAGAATATATATATATATATATATACAAATCCATATATGTAGATATATATATAAATTTAATTAACTAATCTTACCTCAAATCCTTAAATGATTACATTAGTAAATAGAGTTGATCAATCCTCTACCTTATCCCTATGCTATATAATAAGTTATAATATATATAACCAATATGTCAAAAATATTATAAATTCTGAATGTAATTACTAAATAATATCTATATATTTTTCGTCAACCTTTTAATCTTTCACTTATATTAAAACTTAAACCTCAGTTCATTCATCGTCTAAAAATTAGACATTATAGGCTTCCCCTATATATATCTAATTTATCAATTAACTCATAAGAATTTATTTTATCAAACACTTTATATTTTCATAACTATCGTTCTCTATAACATCCCTAAATAAAATTATTACAAAAATCTCATATTCTTTTCTAATAAATACCATATTTCTCAAATATAGTTTTCTAATATTTCTCAAACATAATTTTTTACTATTTCTATTAATTTTTGCCAATTCTTCACAATTATAATAATTATTTACACAATAATATATACAATTATATATTTAGTTAATAAACCCGGTTAATTTTGAATAATCCATTATAATAATGGCTAAATGTAATAGATCAAATAAATTTTAATTTATTGGCTATAATATCCTCGGTCCAATCAAATATTTGCCCAATCATTAATTTGTATAACTACTCGAATTCATCAATTTCTCCGGTTAAATAGTAAATCGGATAGTACAAATCATATTTAATAAATACATTAATTAAATACTATCAATATAATAATTAATATATAGTTTATAGTTAAAAATATACTAACCTCAATACGTCTGAAGAACACATTTACTATGTGTAAGTGTGTGTTTTATCCTTAAAAGTGTAGGCTTTTTTTGGATCCATTTTTGTTGTGATTTGACTCGTTTTGTAAAAGTAGAGAGAGAAATTGGTAGATAAGTGGGTATGTTTTGGGAGTTCGTAGTATGTTTGAATTTATTTTTGTTGTTGAATAAAATACTATTTGATATCAAATCATGAATAGTTGTGTATGTATAGTGCATATATATACATATATATATATATGAAAGTTGTTAGGTATATTTTATTTTAATTTACTTAATAATTTTTTATTTTATACCATATTAATATCTAATAAAATCCAACTCTACATACACTTTCTAAATAATGTTATATAGTTATATTATTATTACACGAATATCTATATATATAGTATAGTTTCCATATATGAAAGTTTTTTTTATTTTTTTCTACCATATACTTTGTATACGGCGTAATTGTATAATCATATGTACATTCTATATATATAATCTATCTTTTTAGCGTATAAATTTTATATTAAAAAAAAATTTAGAAAGTACACATTGTTGTAAAATATATCACATTGCAAATTTTTGCTAAAATATAATGCTCCAATTTTTTTCTTTTCGGAAGTACACAACTTAGCGTACATATCATGTTGCAAATTTTATTTTATTTTTGGAAGTACACAACTTAGCGTACATAATTTGTATCTTTATTATCAACCATTGGTCTTATCTTTATAGATAAATGGCCAAGATTAATTGTCTATATATATTTATATAAAAAAGTAAATATAAATATATTTTTATATAAAAGTAAAAAGGCAAATAGTGTGTCATATTGCTTTTGGTCAACAGATATATTACACATAGATATTGCAGTCGTGCACTTAAAACATGGTGGGCCCGCTTGGAATTGACTGATGCCTGGATCATCACGTGAAATGGGCAGCAAATTATGACAAGGAATGGACCCAAACAATGTAAAACAATGATACACACACACACAAAAAAAAAAAAAAGAAAAACATGAATAGTTAGATCAAAATAAGATTTTAAAACCAAAATGGCCCAAAAACTATTTCTAAGAAAAGCACCCAAACATTGGGTCTGTTTTGGGCTGTCTCATAAACAGCCCAAAAACAGACCCAAACACAGTGGTATGTTTTTGTTTCTTTATTTGCAAGTTAATGATATATATATTTATATATGTGTGAGGAAATGGTAAGCAACCACGTGTTGCAGCCAAAATCATATAATATATATATATATATATATATATCATTTTTTGTTTGTTTTTTTTAATAACTTTATTAAAATTATAATTTGATCCCCGACTTCTATATATTTATGTATTGACCACAAATATATAATAAAGCTTCAATTTAGTCCCTTCAAGTTTTAATATATATACATATATAAGCTCAACCTTTAACTTATAATTAAATTTATATTTCCTTAATAATTACTAATTAGCCCTTCGATTATGAACAGATTCTATGGACATCACACAGGTACTCTTGGAATGTACGGTTCATTAATGCCATGAACGCCGTCTGTGTATTCGTTAACCCAAATGGCATTACCAAAAACTCATAGTGATCATAACGAGTGTGAAAAACTGTTTTTAGTATATCTTTCTCAACTGTCCTCAACTGACAATACCCAGACCTCAAATCAATTTTTGAAAATATGGTAGCCCCCTTCAAACTTGTCTAATAAGTCATCGATTCTCGGTAACGGATATTTTTTCTTTACTGTCACCCTATTCAACTAGCGATAATCGATGCACAATTTCATACTACCATCCTTCTTTTTCACAAATAACACTGGTGCTCCCCACGGTGAAGTACTTGGTCTGATAAATCCTTTCTCCAACAATTCTCCTATTTGCTTCTTAAGCTCTTGTAATTCCACTAAGGCCATTCTATACGGTGAAATAGAAATCGGGACAGCTCCTGGGAGAGTTTCTATAGTAAAGTCCACTTCCCTATGCGGTGGCAAACCTGGTAAGTCATCAGGGAACACTTCAGGAAAATCTCTCATTACAGGGATTTCTTTCAATGTGGGACTAATCTTTTCGATATCTATCACATGGGCTAAATATGCCTCACACCCTTCTAACATTAATCGTCTCACCTCAGTAGCTGATATTACACAGACTGGCACTACTTGTCGATCAAACACAAATACTATTTTTGGCGGGCCAGAAGATTCAATCATCACTTCCTTCTTATAACAGTCAACCATTGCCTTATGTTGTGCTAACCAATCCATCCCCAAGATTACATCAAACTCCTTCAGATCCATCACTATCAAATCTACAGGTAAGTTTACGTCACCAATCCTTACTAAACTCCTATTTCTAACACTATTCACTATTACACCTCCTCCCATGGGAAAATGAACCATCAAATTATATCCCAAATGACTATTCTCACCAGGTATTTTAGATACAAATTTTGAAGATATATATGAATGCGTAGAGCCAGGGTAAATTAAAACATATGTCTCAACATCAAATAATCAAATCGTACCTGATATCACGTCATTTGAGGCTGGAGCTTCATCCCGAGTTATGTTATATACTCTTGCTAGGGTTTACCCTTGAGTTGTTTGTTCTCCGACCCCCTTGTACTCCCACCAATAGTATGACAACCATATCTATTATCAGTGCCTCTGCCCCTACCTTTGCCTCTGCCTCTTTCAATTCCTCGAGCACTGCTCCCTATACTGCTTTGACTTTGAGTCCCACTGGCTGAACCTCCATTCATACCTACAGTACCGGTAGTCTGGCTGGGACAATCTCTTGACATGTGTCCCCTACCCCGGCAGTTATAACAAATCTTAGGTATAGCACCAGTCCCCAACATGTTCCCAAATGTCGTCTTCCATAAGTAGGACAACTCGATATGAAGGGTAGTCCCCTACCATAACTCTGTCCAGCTCATCTACCTGATCCAATAGAGGGCAAACTAAATGAACTGTGTTCTACTCATCCCCTATTAAAGCCCACTGATCCATCAAATCTTGATCCACTAACTCCTCAAAAAGCGGACCACCACGTGCGAAACTTCCACCCTCTTCTGAAAATGAACCGTCGGCGCCCCTCCTGATCAACCTACTGGACTCCCCCATTGTATATGTTGACTTTCTTTTCTCATCTCCTTTCTTTTTATCTTCAGTCACTGCCTCTTCCATCCGAACTGCTGACTCAACGAGAGCTTTAAAGTTCGTAATTCTGACTCCAAGGCCCTTTCTAATCTCAGGTCGTAACCCCTGTTCAAATCGGTAGCATCGATCCTCCTGTGTCGCTACTGCTTCCAGTGCGTACTTGGCTAATGCAGCAAAATGAATCTCATACTCTGTCATTGTCTAAGCATCCCCTTGTACTAAGTTCAGAAACTCTATCTTCTTCTTATCTTGGTACATCTTGGGTCTATATTTATTGTTAAACTCTTTCTGAAATTCGACCCAAGTTATCTTTCGGGGCTCATATGCTCTCTTTACCGACCTCCACCAAAGCAGTGCATTCCCCGTGAATAAGGAAACAACGTACTTAAGTCGATTTTCTGGAGTATAGTTTACCAAGTTCATCGCATCTTCAGTCTTTTCCCACCATTTTTCAGCAACCTCCGGGTCTAAAGTACCCTCGAATTCTATAGCTCCCATCTTTCTAATCCTCTCACAGTTACGGTCAATTATAGGAACCACCTTTGCTGGCATTGGGGCTGGTACATGTGTTTGTGCAAGAAACTGTGCTTGAGCTTGGGCCTGGGCCTGTAAGGCCATCTGGAGGATCTGTGCATACTCTGGTGGTAACCCTGCCGCTGGAGCACCACTAGGAGGAATTGGAGTCAACACCAACACCCTCTCGACCTACCCCAACTCCACCTGCACTTGCAGGTGTAACGGTGCCCTTTGCGGACTCCATTGACTCTTCCCTACTAGCTACTGGGTCAGCACGTATACCTTGAGAAGCTATCCTACATTAAGTAATTTAGTCATTAGACGCATCCCATAGTCAACTTATCACCCTAGAAACGTAGACCTGCTCTGATACCATCCAATATGACACCCCATACATAATTACCCTATATTATCATTAATTATACATCCTTTTACGTATAACCTGTCTTATAAGAGATTTCCATTTAAAAAGAATAAAATCAATCCTATTATAAACATGTAATATATATATATATATATGCATAATAATGATAGATGTCGTCAAAAGTTTATATCTACTATGCCACAAGTATACTCATGTACATAACTCCAAAAAAAGAGCTTCGAACTACTACAGAACTTGAAATGCAAACTCGACAAAAGACTATAGTCACATAGCTAGAACTTTTGGCTTCAGGTGTCACGGATGACCTACCTATTAAGATCCGTGGCACAACTTTAGATGTGTTGTAGCTAGTCACTGTGACCTATCTCCTGAAAAATGTTGGCAAGGGATGAGATGTCTACTCAATAAGTGTAGGTATCGACTTATATCTATATATATACACACACATACACAATAAAATGAATATCATGCAAATACAACAAATATAAGAAATAACATATACCAACAATCATATATCAATCTACACATAATACTCGACTATTGTTTATTTTTTTAGGGCCCTGCTTACCCATGCTGGAGTGCTTCACTCAATGGTCTTTGCCTGCTATTGTACCCTTAATCATAATATCTCTTTTTTTTTCTCAGTACTACAAAACACACAGCTTGTATGATACCACATCATCAATGATACCACACAGCACACAACTCGTATGATATCCCATCATCAATCATATCACACAGCACACAGTATGATATGTCTCGTCATCTCCCCTGATCAATGACAACACACAACTTGTCATTAACCATATTATCATAAGCCATTGCAGTATGTCCCCACCCCAGTTAGGTAAGTCATCTCTTTATCTCAATTCACAATATTCTCATCATTCGTCTTCATTCATTCAACAATCAAATCCTCATCAGTAACTTCAACGTTCACTTTCATTTAACAATCACATATAGTACACACAATCACCCATCTAACTTCCGTACATCATAACCACATATAATCATAAAGTGACAACTTCACAGAATAACAAGTAATCCAGACAAATAACCAACAATTCACAATTAGGTATACAACACAAGAATACATATATATATATATATATATATCCATATATATGAATATATATACATATATATCTATATAAATTCAATTAACTATACTTAACTCAAACTCAAAAGATCACGTTAATAGAAGAAAATGTTCAGCCCTCTACTCTATCTTCACGTCCTAAAGCAGGATATAATATATATTATTAATATATCAAAAATATTGTAAATTCCAAATAAAATTACTTATTAATATTCGTACTTTTTCCACCAATACTTCAATATTTCATTTATATTGGAATTCAAACCTCCGTTCTTTTTTCGTCTAAATATTAGACACTATAAACTTTCTCGGTATATATCTAATTTATCACTGAACTCATAAGAATTTATTTTATCAAATCCCTCATATTTTTATAACTATTGTGACACCCCCTACATAACTACATGGTATTCTCACTAAGTATACATCCCTCCTACGTATAACCTATCTTATAAGATATTTCCATTTAAATGAATAAAAATCAATCATATTAAACATGTAACATATATATATATATATGATAATGATAGAAGCTGTCAAAAGTTTATATCTACTACGCCACATGTATACTCATATACAAAACTCCAAAAGATGAAAGTTTTAGGTTATTATAGAATCTAAAACTCAAACCCGACAAAAGACTAGATGTTTAATAATCATATAGACAGAACCCTCGGCTTCAGATGTCACGGCTGACCCACCTATTCAGATCCATTTCACGACTTCAAATTTGACGTAGCTAGTTACCGTGATCTATCTCCTGAAAAATATTGGCAAAGGATGAGCTGCCTACTCAATAAGTATAGCTAACCAGCCTATATACACACCCATAAATACATATCGTAATACAACCAACAAGTATTCGATATACAATCACCACAAAATTACAAAGTAATCAATGCCACAATCATGTATCAGTCTACAATATAATCTCAGAATTCACAGTTTATACTCTTGGGGCCCTGCTTACTCTAATTGAAGTACATCAGTCAATGGTTCTGCCAGCTGCCATCATGTCAATCAATGTCATATCGTATACAGCACAAGATACCCGTCGAATGTGATATCCTCACACTATCTGAGTGTGTAGCAATATCAGCACAGAACATCACAACGAACATGGTATCCCCACACCACCCCCAGTGTGTAGCTATCAGCACAGGATATCCCCCGCTACCCGAAATACCCCGGTACCCTACGTGCCATGGTACCTAGCTTATATTCATTTTTCTCATATCACATCGTCAATCACATCATCATCAACACATCATCACAAACCATTGACTATGTTCCCCAACTAGGTAAGTCGTCTCTTCATCTCAATTTAACGATATACTCATAATTAACTTCCTCATTCAACTCCATGCAACAATAGAATATAATATAAGGCAATTATCCGTCAATTTATATATTACTTAAATAATCACAAATAAACACATAGAGTCAACTTCACAGAATAACCACGTAATCCAAATAAGCATTTACAAATACCAACCATTGTTTATGACAACAAGTATAATCATATATACTTATATAATCCAATTAACTATACTTACCTCGATCCCAAAACGATTATGCTAGTAGGAGTTGATTAGTCTTCTACTTTATTCTCATGTCCTCGTTTCGCCGGTTGAAGTTAACACAATATTCAATTGTGTAATGTTTGTTTAGTTTTAAAAGTATATATTTTAGTTTCTTAAATAGTAAGTTACATATATATATATTTTAATACATGAGGGTAGAATTGATAGGCAGCCACGTGCTGCGTTGAAATCAATTTCTCTTTTTTTTTCTTTAATTTTATTAAAATTGTAATTTGATCCCCAACTTCTATATATTTATGTATTAACCACAAATATTTAATAAAGTCCCAATTTAGTCCCTTCAAGTTTTAATATATTTATAATTTCAACCTATAACTTATAATTAAATTTATATTTCCTTAATAATAACTAATAGCCCCTCGATTATGAAAAAAAATTTTATGGACGTCACAACTATCGTTCTCTAACATTCCTAAATGAAATTATTAGAAGAATCTCATATTCCTTTTTACTAAATACAATATTTCCCAAGTACAATTCCCTAATATTTCTCAAACATAAATTTTCTACTATTCCTATTAATTTCTATCAATTCTTCACTATTATACCAATTATTTAAACAATAGTATATACAACTATGTATTTGATTAATAAACCCGATTAATTTGAGTAAATCTATTTTAATAACGGCTAAATTTAATAGATTAAATAAATTCTAATTTATTGGTTATAATATTCCCAGTCCAATTAAATATTTAGCCAATCGCTAATTTGTATAAATACTCAAATTCAATAAATTTTCCGGTTCAATAATAAATCGAATAATATAAAGCATATTTAATAAATACAATAATTAAACAATATTAATATAATAATTAATTTATAATTTATAAGAAATATACTCACATATATTTCAGCGTTCGAAAAAATATGTTTTTAGTGTGTGTAAATGTGTTTAATTGCTAATGTCACTACAATAAAATAGCTTAATAGCAACAAAAAAATTTGTTGCTGAAATCAGCGTCGAGCTAATTAGCAAGTATAATTCTCGTTGCTAATCTACTACTTAATATATATTTTAAATAATTCATTGCTAATTTATTAGCAAGTAAATTGTCGTTGCTAAATTTATTAGCAAGTAAATTTCTTATATTAAATAATGCATTAGCAACGAAAATTTTACTTGCTAATTAGCTCGATGCTGATTTTTGTTGTTGCTATTGAGTGTTTTTCTTGTAATGTGTTGGTGTTCAGTTGCACTACTTTATTACAATTGCTAACATTTATAGACATATATGGGGAGGAGCCACGTGTTGCACCTTTTTCAGTACTCATCCTTTTTTTTTTTAATTACTTGAATCAAAATTATAATTTTGTTCCCAACTTCTAAATATATATTTTAACCATAAATATTTAATAAATCTCCAATTTAGTCCCTTCAAGTGTTAATATATTTATAATTTCAACCTATAACTTGTAATTAAATTTATATTTTCTTAATAATTACTAATTAGCCTCTCAATTAAGTATAAAAATTTGCATGTCACAGTATCCCCATGTGTCAGCCACATGTGTGATGAGGAATCCTTGTTATATGCTGACTAGGCTTGCTGAAATGGGCTTTTTTCTTGGGCCTGCCATGTTAGTAAAGATAGTGTAGTCTTGGGCTAAAGGCCTTCCTCCTTAATTAGGCCAGCAGGGCTTTGCCTATTGGGTTGTTCGGTTAGGCCAACTTCCTTGCTCTTGGGCTTTTAAAAAATATTTTAGGGGGGTATCATCCTATATATTGTTATTTTCAAAATATTCCGTAAATAAACTTAGTAAAGAATTTAATATTGAGTTTTTATAATAATTTTACAATATGTATATAGTAAAACGGTTACTAAAATATGACATATCATTATATAATTTCGAATTTATGAAGATATTATAAAATTTATAAATTTTGGTTCCGAGGTTCATACTAGTTAGTATATATATAAGTGTACATACATGTATAAATTTATGCCTACACATAGTAATTCTTTTTTTTTTTTTTTTAGCAAAAGGATAAGCAAATTCAGTTCTCCAACCCTTCTTTGGGACTCAAACCCATAACCTATCTTTTATATAAATAAAGTGTCACCGTTTCATGTTTTTCCACGCATGCACCCATTAACACACGCTCTCAATGCGTTTGAACCCAATATATCTCATGTTTTTCCCTGTGCGCGCGGCCCTGCCTGCGCGCAACCATGCGCGCCTGGCGCAGGCGGCCGCACACAGGTTCCCCTGCCTGCGCGCGTCTGCCTGGCCCGTGCACACGGCTGCACGCGGCTGGTCGGCGTGCTGCGGCGTTTCTTCATTTTTGGTCGATTTTCACCCCCTCGTTTCCCAAGAAAAACAGAAAATCCAACAGTACCAAAATTCATACGAATTAAAAGCAAGAAAACGACATGCTTTAATAATAATATAACCAAGAATTAATTAAAACATGCCAAGAACACATTTCATGCTTAAAACGCACGTAAAACCCTAGGCCTATACACCGAACCGGGCTCTGATACCACTGAAAGATTGTGGATCGTCCCGAAAAATAGCGCGAATGCGAAAGCGCGGTATAAAATTAAATAACAAAAATTAAATCATGCTTTTACGTAAATAAAAGAATACGTTCAAGGGATGTACCCTTGAAGTTCCCGGGTGTTTGGTGTATCTCATGAATTAAATTTTTAAAATGGTCCAAAAATTAAGAAAAGTTAATACATTTAGTCCTAAATGGTCCTAAATTGAGAAAACTCGACACATTTAGTCCTCTACTTTACAGGATTTATGGGTCTAAATGTGTGGGTAAACATCATTTTTTATCCCTAAACTATGCCACTTATCCACTTTTAGTCCCTCATGTATCCTACTCATCAATTTTGGTCCCTCAACTTTAATAATTTCATCATTTTTTGTCCCTCCGTTAACTTTTCTGTTAAAATGATTTTTTTTTAAAAAAAAAATTGAATTTGTGACCAACAAGATTTGAACCTGGATCACATTTTTTACAAAATCAACTTGTTACCGCTGGGCCAAGTTTGTGATTTAAGTATTTTGTAACTGGAAATTTTACTTATTTCATTTCTCTGTAGCAGCCCTACGTTTTTATTTTTTATTTTTAAGCCTCTCAAATTTTTCAAAACATTTCTAAAATCCTATATTAGCCCCAAACAACAAATCAAATACAAAAATCATAAAATTTTCACAAGGCTAATTCTCAAAAACTTAACAAAAATACACAAATCATAGGTATAGAAAATAATGTCACAAAAGTCATAAACAATACATAAGCCATTCATCAAATACATTAAAATAGTCTTAAAAAATTCTAAACACCAACATAATTCAAAAATTTATCCATTACAACAAAAATATTTATTAATTGTCTTTTTTCTTCTCCTTATTTCCACTTCCACTTGGTCTTTCATGTGTATTATCTTTTATTGACTTCCAAGTGCAGCTTTGAGATTTGGCAGAGTGATGAAATTCATGCCTCCCTTCACAATAACTGGAGTTGAAACTTTTGAGGATTGAGTGACCTGCATAAAGCAACAAAAAAATTCTAAGTACTTTCATTTTGAACTAGAATTACAATAAATAAAAATTGAATTGTCATTGCACTTGTCAAGTTTACATTAATTGTCGAAATAGTATTTGATTTGGGGATATATATAACACATGCTTCATAGAGAAAGACAATAGGTAATTTTCGGGTAAAAAAATACTCAAATTACAAACTTGGTCTAGTGGTAACAAGTTGATTTTGTTAAAAATGAGACCTAGGTTCGGATCTTGTTGATCACAAATTCGGCTTTTTTTTTTAAAAAAAAAAAATCCATAAGTTTTAACAGAAAAGTTAACGAAGGGACCAAAAATGATGAAATTATTAAAGTTGAAGGACCAAAATTGATGAGTAGGATACATGAGGGACCAAAAGTGGATAAGTGGCAAAATTTAGGGACAAAAAATGATGTTTACCCCTAAATGTGTCGAGTTTTCCCAATTTTGAGATCATTTTAAAATTTCCATAAAGCCTAGGACTAAATGTGTTACGTTTTTTTAATTTTGGGACCATTTTAAAAGTCTCGTAAAACAAAAAACTAAAAATATTGAACCTCCTGTACTATGGGATTAAAAGTATAATTTCACCTCACAAATTGGTAATTTTAAGTGGCTTTCATTCCCACAATGTGAACTTTTGTACTTTCCACGGAGATAAAGAATGCTTGATACAAACTGAAAGCCTGGTTCTCCTTGAAATGGAAAGGCTTGGAAATTCAGATGCTATTACAGAAGCAGAAGCGCAGCTAATTCCGGACAGAACTCTTCATCCCAGCTATGTGGGAGACAAATTTATTCCTGACAACAGCATCGTAGATGGGCAGGCTGGAATCTTGGAGACTCCACCGGAGAACAGCGTGTCCGGCCCTATTAGTCCAGGACCAGCACCGGTACCTGTCAGCGTCCCCAACGTTGGCCTCAAAAGCGTTTCGTTTGTGCTCAGCTCCCAAACCCCGTGCATTCCCTGCTCAATAGAACGATAGAATTTTCATTCATCTTGTTTCAAAAGGGAAGTTGTTCAAGATTTTAATAGATCAGCAGGTAAGAGCAAAAACCTGAGATATCCCTGGATGGGAATTCAGGAAAGTTGATGGAATTACTGTTTGGTAGCCGGTATGCTCTCCTGGAATCGGATTAGTACTGATCAATGTGGAATCAAGCCTGGGAATCAGTACTGAAGGAACAACACACGTTGCGAAAGGTGCAGCCATCTGATGGAACTGAAAGGGAATATACGGGACCTGGAATTGCATTCCAGGCTCAATTCCAATGCCGGCCTGCCCCACAAAACCAGATGCACTTGTTCTTGGCAGGGTTTGGTATCCAGCAAATGCCGGCAGATGCATTCTTCCCATGGACAACGATAACGCCTACCGTGTTTGTACATTTTAATTTCGGTATAAAAACTAAGTGAGGAAATTAAAGAGAGATGTATATTATATATAGGGATGATGATCTGGTTACCTGTAATTGAGAATGTAGAGATCTGATACGTGAAGCGGCCTCGTCCAGAAGAGCAGCTTGATCAAACTGAATCGGGAAATCACAACCAGGTTTTGAGAAATTTCAGAATAGCGAATTCCGATCGAACAATCACATGAATTATCTGAGTTTAAATTTGTACCTTAGAACTAGTGTCAGCTAGCAATTCTTTGAGTGCGCTTAATTTTTCTCTCAGCCGATCCCTGCGCTTCTGTTCAAATTAAACCATCATTAAGATTACCTGAAATCATACTGAATCATCATATTCAGCTTAATTAAATACAAATATTTCTATTGAAATGCTTTCTTAATTACTTAAAATTCGATGAAGTAAAATTATGAAGACTAAACTACTGATCATATGTATGGAATTTCTTGAAAATCATATTTATTTCTAATTTTGGACCAAACTTTTTTCTCAACCCCTAGCTATAAAATTAATGTATATCCTAATTTTATCGGCATATTCTAGAGAACAATATTTTTTTAACTAATCAGCCATTTGCCACTGCCCTTTTTTCCAAACCTCAGTGACTTTATCTCCCCAAATTCATGTATCAAATTAGTCTACGTTTGACTTCAGGACGGGTTTGCAAAAATTGGTTAAATGGTTCATGATCCCGTAATTTAGACTCATTGACGTTTTTATCTTTTAACTATTTAAATAGTATTTTTATTCTATATTTTTTTAATTTTGCGATTTTAATCCTTTTTTTTATTTGAGTTCACCTCCACGACAAAAGGGTAAACTCCATTAATGGAAAAAAGAACTCAAACCATTGAAATTAAATTATGCGGTAAAAATTACATTTAAGCCGCAAAAAATTATGTTGTTCAACAAGTGCTGGATTTCAGAAGAAAAAGTTTTAAAAAAAATTGGAAGTTTTTAGAAATATTAGTTGTAAATTTAAAAAAAAAAAATTTGATGCAAAAGAAAGTATGTGGTGGTAAGAACGTCGGCGTATCACCAAGTATTTATTCCTGAAATAACAAACAAATGCTTTCGTTTCCATTTCCTTTTCCCCCCTTTCTTCCTTCTTCAATATATACACACAAACCTCCAACCCTAAGTTGGCATCCCTTTCTCCTCAGGACCGTTCAATGATTTGGACTCAAAATTTCTTACAGAATATCTTGTGTTTGAATTTATGTGTGTGCACGACTGTCTTGCGTACGTGCGTGCGTTAATAAAAAGAAAATAGAAAAAAAGTTGGCATTCCCCTTCCCCAGGTCCGGCGTTGCCCAGTCCCCGGCATCAAGCTCCATCCATATGCCCACTGCTCCTTACAGCCTCTTACGGTATGCCCCCACCCCCCTCCCTCAATTCTAAATTTATTACACACTGCACGCACAGATTAATTATGTATATACATATATATATTTATAGATCACTAGAAAAACAATTAATATTAGCTATAATTTTAATGACTATGACTAAAAATTATAGTAAATAATTATTATTAACTATGATTAAATAAAAATCGATGCAAAAATTAACTTTTCCACCATAAAAATTTTATTTGCCACGGTTTTTAGCCGTGGTAAAAACATTCGTCATGACTTTTAGCCATGGCAAATGTTTTAACCACCCTCGCAAAAATCACGGCTGATAATCGTTGTGTGGCCGTGATCAATGACTATTCGCTACGATTATTTAGTATTTTAACCATGACAATTAATCATGGTTAAATGTCATATTTTTTATAGTGGGTGGTGGCAATGGTGTCGCCGACGGGGTGGTGATAGTGGTGTCGCCGGCGGGTGGGTGATAGTGGTGTCGGTGGGCTGTTGTGCGCACAGACGTTGATGAGTGTTGATCATATGTATATATATATATATATACATAAATTAAATTTAAAAAGTATTGTCAGCGCAAATAAATTATAAAGAAGTTCCATTTATTAAGAAGAAATCATAAACTGTAGAAAGCACCACATTTATCCACGTGGTATGTAAATTATCGTATTGAATTTTCTATCGTAAACTCTATTATATTTTTTATTTCATTCGATATCTATATATATATTAGGTGGATAAAATATTTTCTGAAATAAAATTCATGATATTATTCTTACATATATTAGCAACAAAAAATTCAATCTAATAAATTAGAGCCTCCGAATTGGTGATTTTAAGAAGGCCTAAATGAACAAAAATCACAGCTTAATTTTACTCATTTCATCAGTAAATCAATCATATATATATATATATATAGCCGTTGTCTTCAATAACAAGTTTGTACATATATAATATTAGATGTACCAAAACTATTTTTGGTCAATATATATATATATTCTTACCCTCTCAGATGATGCATGTAATTTAGAACATCTTTCTTTAAACCGCCTCCTCTTTGATCCTGTCCCTTCATCGTCAATTCTTCCTTCTTTAAAAAAAAATTGATAATAACATATTAATTAACATAGAAGAAAAAAAAGGAATTTAGAGTTTACTATTAATTAAATCGATAAATTAATCATGCAATTCGAACAACTGATATATATATATATATATATATACATATGTTCACCTTGAATATGATTCCGAGGATGATGATGATGATGATGATGATGACTAGATTCTGCATCAATCTTAGTGTTTTTACGACTAAACGATGATTGTCCGGTTTGGACTGGAATCCACGGCGGCATGTTAACCTTATTGGACGTCGACGTCGAGGTCGGCGGCGGATGAGTTCGGAGCTCACCATCGTCGGATAGTATGTTGAGAATGTTGGAAAACGTATCCAAGTTCTCAGGCATGACGACATATGGGTCGGCTACTGATGATGTACTGAATAATATTTCTTGCTCACTCATGTTTTTCCTTTTTTTATAAGTACATTCCTATGTCGAGTTCTTCTACTGGTTTCTATATATATACAATTAGATGCAGAAAAGAGCTCAAATGAGAAGAGATTGGCAAGAAGGATAACTTGTCACGTCACTAAAAAAAAAAAAAAATTTTTTGCTGCACTATAAATAATCATAATTTGAAAATATATAATTAAAATAATATTATTAATCACGATCAAATAAATTCAGTGCGAAAAATTAAGGCCGGGCTTGTTTGTTTGTGTTTTCATTTTCAGTTTTTAGTAAAAAATATATTTTTTTAATTTTGTATAAGTTATCATGTAAAATAAGAATATGATTGGATTAGTTAATGAGATTGTATTTTATATTGAATTGTATTTACAACGGAATACATATAAATAAATATATTTTTACTTTAATTACTGTTTCAAAAACTGAAAATGAAAACACAAACAAATTTTTACCGAGGTTAAATCAATATTTGCCATGGTTTTAGCTATAACCAAATTTGGCCTTAAATATATTTTTTATCCTGTATTTTGGCGTTTTAGTCTTTTATATTTTTCGGGTACAAATAAGTCCTACAACTTTCCTATTTTTCGCGATTTTGGTTCTTCAGTCGCCAGAGTTTGAAAATGTTGCCGGAAGTTTTTTTTAATTTGGGACTTTTGTTCTCATTGTTCAATTGCTGCCAGCATGGAATCAAATTTTCATCCTGTATTTTTTATATTTTGACATTTTAGGCCTTTATCTTTCTAAGGAAGCAAATAGGTCCTGTAACTTTTAATTTTTTGCGATTTTGGTCCATTAAATTGATCAATGGGAATAAAACCCCAACTTTTAAAACAATTCCAACAACATTTGCAAACTCCGGCGACGGAAGGACCAAAATCACTAAAAATTAAAAAATTACAGGACCTTTTTGCTACTCTAAAATGATAAAGGACTAAAACGCCAAAATGCAAAAGATACAGGAGGAAAATTATTTAACCCCCAAATTTGTCATGGTTTCGATTATGACTAATGTTTTGGCCTCACTTGCAGAAGAACAACTAATGGCCTTTGCAGAGCCGTAATTAATTTGTATTCACTATGATATTTTTTCTTTTGACCATAATAACTAATTGTGGTGAAAAATTATATTTCTTGTAGTGTGTATGATCTAGCCCGGATTAGATCAAATATTTTGGGTCTAAGTAATCCAAAGATAGGTCTAAATATCCGGAGATGTCCAATATTAGTCTTCAAAACAGAACACGTGAGATCAACATTAGAAGGTACCCATTTATACACAGTCCTTCAATGCGCAAGTCAATAACGTTGTTTTAAGACTTACTAAGTTCATAAAAAATATAAAAGCATGTTAAAAGATTATGTTATTTTGTAAATAAACATGTTATAAAAACTAAATTATTATATATTTTGACAAAATTATTAATTGGCATGTTTGTTTGTGTTTTCATTTTAAGTTTTCAATTGTTGAAACAATAATTAAAGTGAAAACATGTTAATTTATATATATTATCACTGAAAATGCATTGATTTGACACTACAGTTCAGTATAAAATGCAATCTTATTAACTAATACAAATATATTTTTAATTCTCACAAAAATTTATACAAAATTGAGAATACATATTTTTCACTAAAAGTTGAAAAGTGAAAATAAAAACACAAAAAGCTTTGGGGAAAAAAATCTTATAATTTTTATGCAAGGGACTAAATTGTAGTTGAAATTTAAGTGTGAGGCAACAAAATGATTTATATGCCAATAAGATAAAAATTAAAGAAGCTTAATATAAATATATATATATATATAATTTGGTCGAAAATTAATAATTTGAAATCAATTAAAAAGATAAAAATAATTTTAAAGTGAGTCGGGAAACGGACAAAAATAAATCTTATCCCTATAAACGTAGCACAAATACATTTTTTAAAATTGTATATTGTTGTAAAGTTACTTTTATTTCTTATTTTTTTGAAAAAGGTAAATTGCATTATTAATTAATTAAAAGAGTGATGTACAATCCAGCTCAAAGCAGCTCCTAGAGACAGCCAAGCTTTGCGCCAAATCTTATAGAATATTTCAGTCTCAATTTTTTCTAACTTACTCTACACTATTCATAATAAATTTAAGACTATCACTTAATAATTTATTATTAATATTACTTTTATTACAGTGAATAGAAAAAGAGGTAGTGGGACAAATGCAACTAACCCCTTAAAATTTTGCTAATAAATTATGTTGTTAGTTGATACATTCTTTGACATAATACAAGTTGCCCCCATAGGCTGATATGCAAGAAACCTTATCTTATACTATGAAATCTTAGAAGCTTTTATTTGATTTTACCTCAAATATGTAATAAATATGAATTAATTATTAGATCGTGAAATTTTATTCAACGTTGTATTTAAATTCGATAGTCGTGAATTCAACTTTACACAAAGTTAGTAGGGGTTCCTGTCGAAGGTGGGGGATTCGGGGGCAGGCCCCTAAAAATAGAATTTCTCATAGGGATAAAATTATAATTTTACAATACTATCTAGTTACCTAATATAAATAGTTTACGAGTGACCCTTTTCTTGTAATTATTGAAAACAATTCTAATGGAATTCAATTTTAAACAATCGTGCAATGCAAGTGAATTTTTTTCGAACCACATAAATTTGGTGTCTTGTCGCTCCTTTTTTTTCTAGGGTTAATTACACTTAGACTTCCTCTGAAAATGAGAAATTATATTTCCCCTTAAAAAATTTCAAAATTATATTTACACCCCCTCTAAAAATTCACTTTTTACATCTAACCTTCTTTCGTTAAAGTTTCGACGGAAAATATTGACGTCAACAAAATAATTACATATTTTTCAATTTTGCCTCTGATTTAACATTTTCATGTATAATTTTGTACTTATAGGAAAAAAAAAAAGCAATAATATTAACCTCTCTTCATATGTATATAGTTCATTTATTCCCTTATAAGTATAAAAATATACATGGAAATGTTAAATCAGAGGAAAAAAAATTAAAAATTTATATAATTGCTTTTGCTGACTGAAGCACTTCCCATCAAAACCTTAACGAAAAAAGGTCAAGTATAAACGATGAATTTTCGGAGGGGGTGTAAGTGTAATTTCAAAAAAAATTTGCGGAAAAGTGTAATTAACCCTTTTTTTAATTTTTTTTGCACAATCCTAATAGAAATTAATTTAAACAACTGTGTCTGCAGTATAATTTTTTTAAACCACGTAAATCTTGTATATTACTACTTTTTTTCTTATACTTTTACACACATATATCCATGATTTTTCACTAAAATAAATTCCTAACAACTCACCATAATTTACAACAATTTTACTTATGGAGACAGCATTAATTACATAACTTTACAGATATAAAAACAAGAATTGAAGTTGAAGGCGTGGGGTGTATATATATGCATGCATGATTATCTTATTACCAACGTGTCAGAATGTTTCCACCAGGACGTCTCTTCTCTCTCTCTCTCCTCGATTTTTGTCCAAATCTGTAGTTGTTTCATCTGACACAGGTTAAATGCAATTTACCCATATGATATGAAAAAATGAGGAAAACTTCAGTGAAAAAAATTATAAACTATCCTTTGTGTCAATGTCTTATTACTTAGCCCGAACTGGACGGTCGAACCAACAAAATCATCACCCGATTCATAAACTGTCCGGTATAACCCATAAATTTGGATTAGTTTTAAAATCATTCTATTATTTTAAAATCGTTCGAACTACAGGTTAAATCGGCCCTGAATTAAGTGAACTGGCCAATTCATTAACTTTTCTAAAATTTTTACAAATTGGTACAACTTGAAATTGAATTCACGATATTTCATATAAACATTGAGAAAATTACCAACAAAGCAACAACCACATTATAATGTACTAGTACATGTGGCACACTCAAATGTGTGTGCATAATTAATTAAATTTTTAAAAAAATAATTATTTTCTTAAAAATAAATGAATTAGATTAAAAATTATTAAACATATCAAAAATGAGAAAATAATGAAAGAAAATGAGAGAAGAAAAAGGGATGTGGGAGTTTATAAGAGAGAAAATGGAAAGTTGAGAAGAGATAGAAAAATAAGAAGTTGAAAAAAAAATATTAAAAAAATAAAAAAATGGCAGACCAAGGGAGAGACACCAAAGAGGTGCTCTCCCTTAATATAATAGTATAGTATAGATAGTATAGATAATTTGAATTATATATTAATAAATGAACAAACTCATAAAGCCGATAACCTAATTAAATTTTTTTCTATAATTTCCTAAGTTGCTATTTAAATCATAATTAATGTCATAAGATTTATATATTATTTTAAGAATGGGGATACTAACTATTTATTGGCAATAAAATTTAGTTATAACTTAATTTATAATGGTAAGTAATCCGTCATATTTACGCAGTTCTTATATTTTATTCTTAACCTAAAAATTTTAATATAATAATTTTACTATTAAATTTTTGAATACTTTTAATTCCTACAATAACTTAATTTTTTATTTATATTTTTTTATTATATTAATATATTTTTATATATTAATTTTATCGTAATATAATTATGACATCCCTGGTTCAGTCATGGATCACCGACGGTTGAACCAGTGATTCTTGAGTCTTGACCCAATTAATTTTCAGATTCGATCAATAGTCCGAATTATAAAATATTGCTATGTATTTTGAAAATAAAAAAATTAACAAATTAACCCTCATGTTTTAAGAAATAAAGGAAATTATCTCCTATCTAACGGTTAAGACCGGAAATATATAGTTTGCTTTATTTCTTAAAACGCATGGGGTTAACTTGCTAATATTTGTTCATTCCTATATTTTTTTTGAGTTGGAAGCTATAAATTTTATTAATTAAAATAAAGCGATTACAATCAGTCCTGTAATTATCAATATTGAACAGAGACAAATACAACAATCATATCGACAATATCACAAACTAACATCTTGTTATTACCGCAACAAATAAACCTACTATATAATAGAAACAATATCACAAATAAACCCACTATGCAATAAAAAATAAATCATCCCACGCAGGGAATTCAAACCAGACTTCTAGAATCATGGGGTTTCAGTTTCGCCAACTAAACTAGGCATCATTACCTGATCATTCCCATATTACAGGTAGGTAAATCGCATTTAATTCCATTTGACACATTGTAACATGCATTTAACCTTTTCGTGGATACGAAGTATTCAAATTTTGTGTTCCGACAATCTTCTCAGTAGCTGAGGGGTTGCTGTGAAAATCGGAATGCTCAATTCTTGCCTTGGTACTGCACGAAACTACTACTGCTACGGCCTCCAGAGAACCACATCGAAACCACATCCATTTGTCTGATTGGTACTTCCACTTGTTCTACCATCACTCATTTTCTTACAAGTATCACATCTATGAAACCAACACAAAACAAATATAGAGAAGAATAATATTTTAATTCCCAACATGAACCTTATGAAACTCTTTTGGGGAAAAAAAAAAAATTTAGTAAACTAACTTGACTTTCGTTTAATTTTAGTACATTAACTTTAGTAATTATCACATTTTATACATTATATTGCAATTTTACTTCAATTAAGTCCAATTGACCGAAATTTGCTGACGTAGCCAATTTTTACTTACGTGTTCGACAAAATTAACCACATCAGCACATGACGTGGTCGGCGACTGACGTGGCGGGATGACTTGGATGTATTTTCTTCCATAACGATGAATTTTAGTATACTAACTTTAGCATGGTTCAATTTTAGTCTAATAACTTTGAATGAGGTGAAATTTAAGTCCCATGGCATTGTGTTTAGGGTGTATCACTACTGCCCATTTATATTTATATTATAAAAAAAATTAATATAAATGTACTGCTGAAAACGGTACACTTATATATTTATGACTGGTCGCTAGTTGCGAGCTGCACTCACGACCAACCCTCAAATTTTTTTAAATTTGTTAATTGTTTATAATTATTAGTTAAAGTTAAAATAAGAATTATTAATACTTAATTAGATATAATTAATTAATAATAATTTGATAATTGTTAATATAGCTATTAAATTAATTAATTTGAGAATAATAAATTTAATAATATAGTTGTTAATATTAACTAATTTGATATATATATTAATTATTAAAAATTTGATAATATAGTTGTTAATCATAATTTAAAAAATAGATAATTATATATTTTATAATTATTAATAATTTGATAATATATTTGTTAATTATTTATAATTATTAATAGAGTTGATATTATTATAGCCGAGATCTTTTCCTTTTCACAATTATCAGTTCAGTTGGATCATCTATTTTTTAAACCATGATTAACAACTATACTTTCGAATTTTTAACAATTAATCTATATCAAATTAATTAATATTAACAACTATATTATCAAATTAATTAAAATTATCTTAATAATATTACATTCTGTACGAAAAAAATAAAAATATTATATAATTATTATAATTATTATTTTGTACTTAAATTTCACCTCATTCAAAGTTATTGGACTAAAATTAAACCATGTTAAAGTTAGTATACTAAAATTCATCCTTATGAAAGAAAATACATCCAAGTCATCTCGCCACGTCAGCTGCTGCCACATCATATGCTGACGTGGTTAATTTCGCCGGACACGTAAGCAAAAATTGACCACGTCAGCAAATTCCGGTCAATTGATCAGAAAATTGGAACAAAAACCCTCAATTGGACTTAATTGAAGCAAAATTGCAACATAATGTATAAAATATGATAATTACCAAAGTTAGTGTTTTAAAATTGAACGAGAGCTAAATTAGTGTACTAAAAAAGAAAAATTCCCAACTCTTTTGTTGTCCGAATCTCAGTTTTCAATTTATTATTTCTCTGCTAGAACTTTCGCGTGGTGTCTTTTTGCTACAAGTTATGTATGGATTGATATATTTAAAATTTTGGATTTCAAACTTTTAGTAATAATGTAGGGAGTTGTTTAATTTAGAAGATGTTTATATTGTTCTTTTGATTGATGTTGGTAGATGTGGATATGTTATTATATTGTGGACTGAATAGATGTTGTTATATTGTACATTGAATATTGTGATATTAATTGGTCGCTTTAGAAATATTGTTGTACTTTCAAATTAATAGTTCATCGCTCATTATTAAAAAAAAAGTAATAATTTTTTGGTAAATTACAACGGACTCTCTTGAGGTTTATCGTAATTATAAATAATTAAAAAATTATAAATACCTTACCGAAATTGATGGTTGTCTAATTATATATACTCTCTTTTGACAGTCCATTGTATATAGGGGTATTTGTTAGACGGTTCTTAATCTCAAGGGGTATTAATTTGTCATTTTTCAACAACGTGGGTGTCATTTTTCAACAACGTGGGGTATTTATAATTATGACAAATTTCATATGAACCCAATTTACCTATACTTTTTAATTTATTTACATACTTTTAATTAATTTTTTTTAAATGTTACTTTGATGACTTGGAATTTGAACTATATTTTATTAAATATTAATAAATTTTATTTTCTTTTAATATATAGTCGTTCTTTTTTCAAATTTTTCTATCAAATCCAAATTCATCCTCCGGGGACCTAAATAAATTCTAAAAGATTAATTGGGTGAAAGTTTAAATAATGTAAATTAATTTGTGCGCGGCCAAACCGAGCAGTGCAAATTAGTGTAGGTGCATGGCATGGTTGGTGCGTGTCTCGTGCAGGTGGGGTCGACGCCCAAATTTCCGTCAAATCCATGCACGGCTCGCTGAATCGTTTTGGTTGGTCTGACCTAGGGGTGGCAATGGGGCAAATTTGGGTGGACCCGAGATCCATCCTTCCCTGATTTTTTTTACACCCCATCCCGCCGTAATAGAAAATCCGTTGGTGCGGGTCTAACCCGATAAATCAAGTTATATTTTTTTATTTTATTTTTTTATTTATTCTACAAATATATATATATAAAAGAAAAAAGAAAAATTTAATATATCAATACAAATAAAATTGTTCATCAAATACTTAAGTGGATTTTACTTTTATGGCACCACTCTAAATTTTTTTTCTTTTGGTGGGGGGAAGGGGTGAAACATAAAAAATCTAATTTGTATATGGAGTATTAAAAAAATGTATATATATAACATTGGGGGGGGGGGGTCCTTGTGGACCTGGGACCCGCCCCGAATCCGAGCGGGTCCTAAGTTTTAGGACCCATTACCCGTCCGTCTCCAAATATTTGGACCCGAATAGGGCGGGTCCAGCCGAGTTCGAATCTTTTTGCCACCCCTAGTCTCAACAAAAGTGTGAGATGATTCGAGTTGAATCATACCCCTTTAAATTCAAGTTGGAGTCAAAATATAACGTGCAAATATAATTTTATAGGGGTAACTGCAGTGCCTTTTCTGATTTAGTCTAATTATCATTAAAAAATTACATTTAGCACAGTCAGGTCTGGTATCATCTGACAAATAAATCCATCTCTTAATTTCATAAATAGAATTTGTTGACATCAGTATAAGAGTTGAACAAGAATTCGTTTTTTACCTCCGAGTTAGACCAATTCAAGTATCTTATTATTATATATACTAGTTGGTGTGGCACGCAGGCCCTGCATGCGTGCATATAATAAATATTTGATCGCATTTTAAAATATCTTATTATATATAAGAGCAAAATATAAATCAATACATCACATTAAAAAAAAAAAGAAGAAAACTAATTTATCAATTAATGTAAACTTTGAAAGTTAAATTAGTTATCTTTTCAATTGGAAGATATTTTTGACTTTACAAAAAAATGATATAACAGTGTGATTAATCGTTGTTTGTGATTGTAGATGGCTTTTTCTTTTTATATTAGTATAGATAAACCTCCATTAAAATTTGATCTAAATGCAAATACATTATCTCATAGTTTCTAAAATTGCATATACCTTCCGTAAATTTATTGTGATTTTACATGTATAATTTCAACCACTTGTGATATCATTGGTACCTTTACATATTTTATTGAAATAATAATTTTTAAAATAATTATTAAATGCCAATTGTTTAGGAAAAATATGAAAGTTTGACTATACTCACACAAATTTATTTAAAATTTATCTAATTTATATTAACTTACATTAAATTTTAATATTTCTAACTTGCAATAACTAGAATTTTAAAGTTATATTAATAAGTACATTCTGAATTACTGCATTAATTAAAAGTATTTAGTATTTAAATTAAAATATTAGTTGCATATAATAATAAATTACTCATCTCCAACTCGATCCACTGTAATTTGACTGTATCCTCCCAAATTCACATGTAAGATCTTTTTTTCTGTGATGATATTTTTTTTTTTTTAAGAAACCAAACCTATATTATTTCTGTGATGATTTAGTTATACTTTCCCTTGAGTTACAATATTAAACAAGATTTTTTTATAAGACCTTCCCTGATATTTGGCATAATTACGGTTACCTCCTCGTTGTTTAAAAATTTACAAATACACCTCTAAAGTTTGTAAACGTCTAACAAATAAATTTCCATCCATTTTTATGGGTAAATTGACCGAAATGTCCTTATGCAAATTGAATTATTTTTTAAAATTTTCTAAATTTTTTGGACAAAAATGCACATAGAAATGTTTCTTATATTTTTTACACAAATGAGAAATAATATAATTTACCTCGACTATTTTTTCTACAATTTAAAAAAAAAATCATGGACAAAATGGACTATTTCAGACCCTTGATTAAAATTGGGGTACTTATAATTTTTAAAATAAAAAATATTCATAATTATGTCAAACTTTTAAAAAAAAATTATTATAATTCATCCTAAGATTAATGGAATACTTGAGACTTAGGATCCAACTATCAAACATTTGATTTGGGACATCATCAATCAAATGTTTTTTCCATGTTGGCCCAACCTAACATAAGCCCGAGAAAAGTGGGACTGTTGTAAATTAATGGTAACAAATCGATCATGCTCACGCTAAGTCAAAGTCGTAAGTCGCTTTTTCCATTTTGGCCGGATTTGATTTTCTATTGCAATTCTTATTATTTTTTATATTTTATTTTAAATATACACGATATGTATATAAGGATTATATCATTAATTTTTACTAATTCTTTTTTTTATACACGTACATATATGTGAAGTGGAAAGAATTTAAATAAACAATTCAATTTAGATTTTAATCGGTCTACATTGCGTCATATTTTGATAGCAAGGAAAGAGATGGAGGGGGAAACATCCTACAAATGTGGCTTATAGAGAACTACTAGCTAGCTTAGTGTACCCATTTGGCAAAAGAGGAACAATAGGAGGTTCGGAGACATGTCGAATTTAGGTCCCATATTGCTAGCAGGCCAAAGGCCATTTACCTCAGCCACCACGTCAGTCACACTTTACATATCCTAGACAAGCTCACCCCAAAAGAGTACCACTAGGGACACGAGTGTCAACTGGATCCAGTTGATTAAAGATGAAAGTAACTAACATTTTTAGATTTTTGGTTGATCTGACAAGATCTCTTCTGACTGGTATATATGATAGATGATATGTCCAACAGCAGGAGAAGCATTTTGCCAAAACAGACAGGCTTGCAATCGGATCTTCAACCACTATAGGATACGTAGTGCCCTTACTTCATTCCTTCTTAAATTCAAGAATGTTGAGGCGCGAAAGCTTCTTTTTCTTTATAGTTATAGAGGTTAATAAAAGTTTGATTTAAGCTAAAGCCTAAGAGCAACTATTTTAAAGTGCCTTTCAAACATCCCAAGAATTTCGGAGATATCCTAACTTCCTTCAACCAACCCGTAAACCTCTCATGACCTATTCCTACAAATATGGGTTAAGATAAGTCAACAAGGGGCTAAGCTCACATAGCAAGGCTACTCGAGTTCTCTCATTTTTCTGCGCTTCTCTCACACATCTTCAACACTCCATCTTCACACTACATAATTGATGATTTATTCATCCATCACGATTTTTTACTTGAACTCCTTATTTTATTTCATTGAATTTTTTATCGACTTAAATATCATAATGCCAACTCCTATTTTGCAGGTTAATCTTATGATAATTCATAGTATTTTCCAAAAAGATCCTTCCACTCATGTGGTGCTACTGGACTCCAATACACATGTTCTATTATATATCTTATTATAAGAACTACAAGAGATGATAAGTAGTACAAGAAAACACTTCTTATAATCAATCAATAATTATTCAACTAACATATTATGAATTCTAACAACTTTTTTCTCCAACATAGTTAATAAATCACTCAAATTGAATAATAATCATCCAACAATGACATCATAGGCCGGTGGGATACCCTTTTTTTCATTTCTTTTCATTGTAGAACTTGAAAGGCAATATTAGTAGTAAATGAGGATGATTTTTCATGAAATCTAACTAGTATTTGGACTTTGGAAGATTGAGGGGGCAAAGTAAGTGATGTAGTGAAAAGGTGGGCAGTCTCATTTTCACATGATTTGTAGCTGCCGTGGCTTGCACGAAGTTTGGCTTTTATTACAAGTGGGAGAGCTCCATCGACTTATCCAACATGAAATCCGACACACATAAATTCCCATAACAGCTTTACCGACTTGAGTGCTGATTAGTTAAAGTCAACCCCACCTCCCATAAGATAAACTCGAAATTAGTGTTGGATTATCATCCTTGTTTAAACTAATAATCTTGATTACCATTCACACTCACAAAGTATAATACTAACAAGCTCTTTATTGAGAAGGAAAGTGCGGCTTTTCTTTTTGACAATTCGAATTCCACTTTGCATTCTCTCTCTCTCTCTCTCTCTCTCTCTCTCGTCGTATATATATAATACGTATATGCTCAAACTCGTGCTTAGGGAAAGACTTGCAAGAAGTCAATTTGTAATAAGATAAGAAGCCTGTGGATAGAGAACTGCTCGTTTCAGCAAAAAAATTAAAAATAATAATACGGGCTTTGTTCTTTTTTTTGTTTGTGTGTGTGTGTAGATGGTGAGGCAATGGAATGGTGCAGATAGCTGGGGTGGAGGCGACGCCGCAGGCTTCGGCGGAGTAGTTTGGGCGGCGTGGGGTGCTTTGCTCGGCCTAGTTCTTGTAATATCCGTTGTATTTTCTTGTGCGGGTGGCGCGTCACAAGACAAGGCGGCGGCGGCAAATTCCCATGCTGATACATACGGCGGAGCAGCTTGCGCCGGCGCCTGCGGTGCCGCCTGTGGTGGTTGACTCATTCATCTTCTGTAGCTATTACTTTTGGGATAACTTTTGCTGTTTATTTATGTGATTTGGTAAAGGTGATTAACTGTAAACTGTTTCACCAAAGGCGTGTATGTAAGAACGAAAAGCCAACCTTATTTGGTTGCTTCTTTCCTCTTTCTTTTTTCCTTTTTTTAGAAGATTTCAAATGATATCCGAATATATGCATGTAAGGTTGAAAATTAAGTCAAATTATTAAATACTTAATTGAAATTGATTAATAATAATTTATTTGAATTCGATTTGTTAAATTTATTAAATCATACTTGAACAATTTTTTTTGTTCAATTAGCTTGCAGGCACATTTCAATTAGTGCAAAAATAATAAAATACACGCAAAAATATCAAATTGCTCAATTTGAATTCATGTTTGATCCAATTAAAGTTTGTTTGAGCTCAATTAGAGTATAAATCAAACACGATTTTTCAAGCTCAATATTTGTTCAAACAAATTTAAACGATAATGTGATCGACTCAACTCGAATCATTTACAACCCGACGTGCATGTTGTCAAGTCTTGTGTTCGTAGGTGGAGTTATTGTGTCAGACTATTGACTCCCAAGTTGCAATGGCATAATGGCATTTCTATTTGCCTTGTGACTATGTAACAACGAGTGGGAGTCCAATCCATACAAAGCATCGGGTAGGCAAATGATTGACACAGTTAATTCCAATCAAAGACATTGAACTCTTTCTAGCACATGTATGTCATACTGCTGAGTGATAAAAGGTCAAATGCTATGCTATAACAAGATGAGGTTATGACAGCACTCAGAATGTAATGCTTTAGTCATTTATGTTATATGTACCTTCTGAATCATTCAAATCTAACAACATTCACAGATTAAAACACAACTAAAACAAGAAGCCCCTCTTGTCCTTCAATTATTTCAGCATTGAAACAGAGTTACCTCCTCAACTTCTTTATTTTTGTAAGTTGTACAGGGGAGGTCTTTCAATATGCAACGTGCAAAATAAATTAGAGCATTCCTTGACTTCTCCTGATTTCAGTCGACGAAATATCCATGCGAAATTTATCCGCGGGTATTGGGATGAACATGTCTCTTAGCTCTTGGGGAATATCAAAATCGTCAAGAACCTACAGAATCATACCATCGGTATAGCTTCAATATGTACACTGAACTCATGAGAACCAAGGTGCGAATTCATAGTTAAGTTTTGAGGGCGGACCTTAAAATCACCATTTACAGTTCGACCACCAACTAGGAAGAGGCACCCTGTGCTTTTGCATCCAGAGAGAATTTCCAGCATTCTTCTGTAGTCCCCGCTGTAGTACTTTGGCTGTCAAAAGGCAACAGAGGTCAAAACAGAGAATCCTCATGGTGTTTATTGACCTGTAACTGATGCTATTAGTAAAGCTAAAATGAGACGAGATGAGGATTTCCAGTGGAACAAACAATTTGATTACAGGGAGACTCTTTCTGAAATGCAAGTCTAGGTCAAAGATAATTTCATAATTTCTGATTTTTAGAAGACTGGAAAAGTAGTTGATTAACACAGTCCTCAACCAATTGTAGTATCTCTATAAGCAAAAGTTTCATGATCAAATAGACCATACCCACGCAAACCATTAGGAGAAAACTACTACAATAAGACGACTAAGGTTCAACTCCTATTGTGTACTCTTATATCATGTTAGTTTCACAGATTCTTTGTAAGCTTAAGCAATTACGAAACAGAGATAGCTGCGCTTACCCAATATCTTGTGATAAAGACAAGATAAATAATATTACAAAAGATGGAATAGCATTCAGCAACATTCGCCTCAGCTCGAGAATGGAAATAATTAAAAAGGAAAAATATAATATAATTGGTTTGAGTCCCTTACATTTATAAGCCTTGCTGCAGTATCCGCACCAATCACAAAGGCACTGCCAGGAAAAAGTTCAGCTTTCTTGTAAAAGTAAGGCTGGTTGGAAAGTATAACCGTCTTCCCTGCACTTGAAAGACAGAGACCATTAATAGCTCAGTCAGCTGTATGGCTGGCGACGTTGAGGAGTAAGATCGACACATAATTACAATCCATATTTTTTTTTTTTAAAAGTAAAGGAAAAAGAAAAAGGTAAACATCATCACAACTGAAGAAACAACGGGTAAGGTGTTCAAGGAATAGGAGAAAGCATACCCCACCAACAACAACAGAGTGAAAAAAGAAAAGAAATGGCATTAAAGAATTATGTTCTATGTATAAAAACTTCTATTATTATATAGTGCTCTATGTATGAAAACTTTGAACTTATATTCATAAAGGAATGACTGCACAAATAATATTAATTGCGCAACAAGCCACTAAGAGAAACACATGAATACATAGTCGAGCAAAGCTATAATCGGATATAATAGGTGCAATGTGGAAGGTGATATGTTAAACCTCACCAACTTTTTCAAATTGGCTGACACGTTGTTTGATTTCAGACACGGTCAGTGGGGGTTTGTCTGCATTCACAGCTGACAACTCAAAGCATGGGTATCCTTCACCAAGAATGCTGCACAGGATAATGTTGTAAGTACAGTGACTACATAGCATCTCAACAGGATAAGTAGAATATGAACGCAATGGAATGATAAGACTGTAAAGTGTGCCAATCAACTAGACACCATGACAGCTAGAATGCATAAAGTTTCCATGTAAAAGCAGTCTAGCAGAAAAAGAAAGTAAAATCAATAAGTTCTCAAATGAAAAAGTGCAAATTAAATATGGAATGGGGTAAAATAATCTTACAAGTAGTATAGACCAGAAATACAACCTTATACTTCCATGTTGTATGTTAATGGTAAACATTGACCTCACAACCTCAAAGACCTTATAGATTAAAGCCATCAACAAAATTATCGACATCAACTTTTAACTTCAGCAATCAATGGTATCATAACTCCAAAGTCTCTGTATTTAGAAATTACACATAAAAGATAAGGGTAAATTACCTCTACCTCCCTTGAGGTTTGGCATAATTACAAATACCCCCTCGTTGTTTGAAAAATTACAAATACCCCCTGAGGTTTGTAACCATCTAACAAATAACCCATTTTCATCAACTTTTATGGGTGAACTGACCAAAATGCTCTTATGCACTGAATTATTTTTATTTAATTTTTAAAATTATTTTGGACTACAATGTATAGGGAGAGATTTCTTAAGTTTTTTACATAGAGGAGCAATAATGTAATTTTCCTTGGCCGATTTTTCTACAATTTTAATAAAAATTCAAGGGCAAAATGGTCAATTTCAGGCCTTTGGTTAAAAATTACAAACCTCAGGGAGGTATTTGTAATTTTTCAAACAACGAGGGAGTATTTGTAATTATGCCAAACCTCAGGGGAGGTAGATGTAATTTACCCTAAAGATAAAGATCATAGGAAATGGTGCAACTTAAGGCAGGTAGATTCGGAATACTGTCCAAATAAGTTCAAAGAGGGCTTCTGATGATGATGCCTGATAGATGCTGTGAGAGCTTACAAGCTGAATGAAGGATTTCATAGAACTTCTACGAGTAGTAAATATTACGCCACTGTTAGATGCAGATTTCAAATAACAAGCATGTGTAGTATTAGTAACACAGTATGAACATGTTGAATTAAGAAAGAAGAATTAAATAAAATAGGATTGAATACATTCCTATAATGGTCAAAGTAGAAGCTGTATATATGGATTGAAGCAAGATTCAGATGTGGTCAGAATATAGTCGAGAAAAGCCACTTGCACAACTGAAGGACATGGATATTAAATAACTACAGATCTTTTGACACCATAGGATGGGGAAGACATTACAGTATCACCAGGTACATCCACATAAATGTCGGCCATGCAGACAATAAGATTTACCAAGGAATAGGATCTCTGCAGAACAAGACAATGAGAATCTCCCTTCAGAATACTGCAATTTTCTGAAATGAGAGGTTGAAGTTGTGGGGCGGAAGAAGCAAGCGAGAAAACATTTTGTGACAAGTGCAGAAATTAATCCACATCTTAAAGTCATGCAGGGAACAGAACAATTGTTCTATCTCAAATCTCGTTGTAGGGATAACAATTTCACCAAGAAGAGATGAAGATACCTTGCAGCAACTTCCAAAAGCTTTAGGTGACCATCATGCAAGGGATTAAAAGAGCCAGAGAGAATTATCTTCCTTTCTGCCCTCGACATATCTGCACAACATTTCCTTCACAATGAACAAGAAAGAGAACATAAATTGTGTGATTTTGCAGCTGTATATAGCTTAAACCATACCATTTAGAAAGGGGTAAACCTTAAAGCATATTTGACCATTGATAAGTTGATTCAACTCCTGATCTTCATCAAATTGAATTTCAAATTCATCGGGGACTTCTGTATCAGTTAACTCGGAAACAAAACTTGCTGGAACCTTGCAACCATATGCTATTGCCTACAAACATATTATGAAGGCTAAACCACATTTTACTGGGAATAAGGGAAAATGGACATGTCATTAACATATCAAAGAATTTTGAGGCAAAATGTTATGCAAAAATTAAGGACATCTGAGTTATCGAGGAAGTACTTTGTGTGCCAGAATCAAAGCCTCACGGCATGACACAACCAAAATGATAAACAAATAGGTAAATGTTATGCATTCATCTAAGGTTTCAATATTTCCCCACTTTTAAACTGATTACATAACTGAAACCCATACGTTTTTATGCTAACATATCCTGATTAAACACTCAACTCAAAAGGAGCAATATTTAAACAGTACCTTCAGTAAGTACTGGCTAGATACTCTATCTTCTTGTTCACGAGTTCGCAAACCCTGAAATCATGCATGTGAACAGAGCAAAATGACTAACTCACAATGAAAATTCTAATCAGAGCGGTAAAAGATTTAAAAGAAATTACGTGATACCTTCGACAGTGAAACAGTAGATGCCCAAAGCTGGTTAGATGTCCTTGTGGATACATGAAACCTAAATACAACATATAAAATAAAGTCTTAAATTACAACTTACAATATAAACAAAATCAGCATAAAAAGAACTGAAATATTTACTGAGGAAGATAAAGCGAAGGACAGAAGATTTTTGCAGTCAGCCCTTTTTACTTTATCAAGCATACCCCATGGCCCATACCCAAGGCCAGGACCCCACATTCATCTATCACCAAATTATCCTTGAACTCCAAACAGCGATATTCTCATGCCAAACAGCCTCTAGTACTAAAATTACACTTGATGTCAACCTCCAATTAGAACAATGCAATATGAAGAAACAGAACGTTGGGGATGAGACTCTTCTGAATGTACTAATCTACAATTGTCGGTATAATGAGAACTCAATACAGACGTATATCATTAATAGAAAAGATTTCCTATTAGCACTTAGTTTCAGGAAACAGATGAGAAGGCCATTTACAATTGGTGCAGCACTAAACGAAGACAAAGAAATCAGCAATGCACAGACATATGTAACTTGAAAATGCTAAATGACACAGGTAATATGTTACCGATGAACCCCTCGCTTGGGATGTGTGCTGGCCAGAGAACCAGTGAAACCCACACCAAGAACTGGGAACCCTGTACTCAACAGAACACTGAACATAAGTTCCAAAGCTAAGAGTCAGCAGATCAAGAAATAGCAATTTCAATACAGCATTGAACCCTATCATCCTTCGCCCACCAAAAACATAGGGGAAATAAAAGCAATAAAGAAGAAGCTGCAAGTGAAATAACTGAACAAATTAATATATGTGCAGTTCATGGAATAAAATAGTATTGTAGCAATTCGAGATCTTAAAAACCATCATTATTTAGATGCATTAGATGCTCTAGCCTTTGCCATGTCAGGGAAATCTTACATCCCTCGCAATTAAGAGCAGTATATACTATCATATAGTGGAGACCAATAATATCACATAAATAAGAACTCAAAAGAATGAAAAGAATGCAGTAGTACGCTGATCAATATCTCTAAGGCAGTCAATTCACAGAAAGGAGCTCAGCAGGAATTAGTTGTATTTTCAAATTTTCTATTTGTTTCCTTATACATTAATATGCTCCTTACTCTGTGGAGTAGAACCTGGAGTCGAAACAGAAAATTTAGGGCCAAAGGCAAATGCAGAACCATCTAGCCATTTACATCCAGCCAGAAAGAAAGAGGCAGGTTAATCAATGGAAATGTGGAGGAAACTTAGGACTAGTATGGTAACAGTTAAATTAGAGCTGAACTGGGTTTGATATCAGTTGATGTGCTGTTGGCCTCAGCTCGATTAATTAAACCTAAACAAAGAAACTAGTAACTGGTTCAATCCTGTAACATCTAAATTTGGAAAAGTAATATTGCTTGTGACAATCGGACTGCAACGAATTACTTTTTTGCTCTTGTTTAGTCCAATGCATCATAGCTTACCATACAGATATTCTGCAACTAGACACCGGGTAAAGCATCTATTTAATGCAGTTGCTTGGAGTTTAACTTGTATTTGTGTCAGCATAATGATTGAAGTCACGGGAAAGAAATAAGGTTCTAATTGAGTCATTTAGACTTTGATCTTAAACACCCATGTCAATGTACCAACTTAATCAATTTGATATAGATATCCTCCAATAATGGTTATATGATTAGAACATTGAGAGAGACTAAACATAAAAAACATAATGAGAAAGTCATGTAATGAATATCAGAAATAAGTAATCACTTCATCGGGAAGGTCAAGAGTTTTAATAGATGGAATGTGATTCAGTTATATCACTCTTAACAAGTATAATATAGGAACTAACTGTTCATCAGAAGAAAAACCATTCGTGTTCAATCAAAACCCACACACACATATATATATATATATATATATATATATATATCATATGCTTTTGTTTCCACAATCTGCTAAGAGTTCAGATCAAATAAATTGTTAGAAACATCGTATTAAGCACTGTGGGTTTACAAGAACACTAGGGCAAGTAAATTATATTCGCCCTTGGATTTATTACTCGTGCCTAAAAGAATATCCCAAGCTCAATTTCGACCGGCAAATGCAAAAGTAGATAAATTTAGCTAAGAACATCAAACGAAATTATATCAAAACAACAACCCGGCTGAGAAAGCTTTAGAGCTCTATTATACGCCATCAATGCCATGTCCTCCGCAGTTTGTCGACTGGCAAATTGAGTAGGAACCTAAAACCCTCATAAAAAGATAAAACTATTCAACATCAGAAGATAAACAGCTGATCCAATTTCACTTAAGAACTTAAGAAAGACGAAAGAAAACTTGAAATCAACGAAAAGAAGAAAAGGAAAAGCGCAAAAAATTTCGAACCTTGCCCAGTAACTGGATCATGGACATTCTAGAATAAGGCACGACTGCTTCCAAGACAGTGTTTGAAGCTCCCGGCACAGACATTAACCACCCAAGTGCCTGCCAGTTTTCTCAGGTGCTTCATTTGGACATTTAACCGAACAGTTTCTACTCTTTTCTTTTTATGACTAAACAGTTTCTACTTGAACATATGATGTGCGAGCGCAATACATATACGTATATCTTCAATTCAGCATACCTGAGAGGCACCGCCGGAGAGATAGAGCACAGCTTGTGTGGGGTTGGCATGGATGGCTTCCACCATAGCTCGTGCAGAAACGTCCATTTAAGGCCGTCAGATTGGTGAATTGGCTATGTCCTGTCCGTCTGCTTGCAGGTAAGTGATTGCGCGTTATACGATGTCATATGATGGTTCGCTAACGGTTTTGCTTTCTTTGTGTTCAGCAAACAAGAAAATTGATGATGGTTGCTTAAGAACGCAGGTTAGATTTTAGGAAAATTTTCTACTTTACCCCCCATACTCTAAACCACTTACAGTTTACCCCTTATACTTTTAATCATATCACTTTATCCTATTATACTCTTAAAAATTATCACAATTACATTCTCACCTCAATTTTACGAATACATATAGTTATTGTAATTTGTTTCAATGAATTTTATGAAGTATTGTAAAGGACTCAGGGATCCCATACTCTTCCGTCAATGGTCGGACATCTGCCTCCCAGAAGATTGAAGACACCCTATCCACAAGGATGAGGTTGGTCGCTCTCACTCCACTCCTTCACCCAACTAGAAGAGGTTCCTCCTCAACCTCATTAGTCTCTTTCTTCAGACTCTTTTCTCCCCCCCCCCCCCCCCCCCTCCTCGAGAAAGCCTCACACTCGCCTTCTTCCTTTCCCCCCTCTTCTCCCTAAGAGGGTTCGTCTAGCAAACGGTGTCGCGTCGCCACTTGCCAAAGACTCCACCATTGGGGCCAAAGAACGGAGGACGAGCCAGGGCCCGTCCCTCGTGAGGTTGTCTCGGAAGGATCATCCCCCGCAAGTGCAAGATTTTCTCCCATGAAACGCATTAATTCATCATAGGAGGCCATTCTTCATAAAAACTCAAGAAAATAAAAGAGGAAGAAAGGCAAGAACTTGAGAAAATGAGAGTAAATAGGAAGACGTAACCAAATACAAAATAAAAGCGGAAGAAGAAAAAAAGAAGGATTGGACACTTACAATTGAAGATGAAGGAGGTAGGCAAAAAATAGTAATTGACGATGCACACCACCAAAAACATTGGATGTGCGGAAGAAATAAGAACGGAGTTGTAGCAAGAATAGGGCATGAGTGAGTTAGAGTTGTGAAGAAATCCTTAATTCCTTCAGCTAGGTAACTACACGCAATTGGTAGATACCTTAGGGAGGTTGCCCGCAGAAATGGTTACCCTTAACTGCTGATAGCACGACCCTGAAACGCCCATCCATGTGCCATCAGGGCGCTGCAAGCCATAATTGGCCCTGCCACTAAATCTTTCAAAATCTCACCTATTCCAAGAGCCGTGTCCACCTCAACTGCAATCATTTGACTAGGGGATATACCCCCTCATGAAACCACGCCCTTCGACAAGGGGCTCTCATAGCCGAGTGAAAGATAAATTGCCCCAAAGGGATAGGTAAACTGAACTACCTCTTGTGGAAGACTTCTACTCTAGTAAGGTAGTGATGAGTCCCCATCTCATTAGAGTGGAAGGAGGGACTGAATGAGACAATTTTTTAACGACCCAAAAATAAAAAAGGATCTACCTCAGTCCTTGGAACAAGTCCAACCACAAAGAGGAAGTCGGGAATCCAAAAAGGATCGAGAAAGCCCAAGAAAGCTTGTGAAAGCCCAAGACAAAAGAAAATATACAGAGGCCTAGTAAGGTTGCCCGCCTGGCAACCAAGCTACCACCGGAAGTAACTCAACTCCCAAGTGGACAAAGTGTAAATAAGACAATATGGAAGAAAGGCAATTACCCTGCTATGGAGGATGCCCGAAGATGCAAAAGGGTTCTTGAGCCTGACTAAACCATCCCCTGGGAAAGTGAAAGATCGTATGAAGAAAGAGTCCTACTAGCTCACATGATAAGCCCTCCGAACGGCCAAGAATCCTACCCTAAGGAAATTGAGATTCCGAGCAATTGGAGTCTATCTCCTAGCAACCTCTTCCCCCAGCCCCAAGGAGATCGAATCTCCCAATTGGTAGGGATACGGGTGGCAACGAATCGAGCTTGAGTCGAGCTTGACTATTTTTAGTGAGCTCGAGCTCAACGAGCTCCTACAATTCGAGCTTGAGCTCGAGCTCGAATCTTGCCTAATGAGCTTGAACTAAACTCAGCTCCAGCTGACTTCAAGCTCTTTGCTTGAGCTCGAACACGTAATCATTGGTATATTTTTTAATTATTGGTATATTTTTTTAATAAAATTATATTATTATAGATTATAATTGTATAAAATATGTGTATATATAAGTTAATTGTTAGGGCTTGTCAATTTTAAAGGGTATAAGAGAGTACAAATAAATATTAAAATATAACACAGATTTTATATGTGTCGTATTAAAACTTACTAAATTGTTGATTAAGTTTGTTAATTTCATTATTATTATTATCACCATGATCATCATCATCTTTAGATTAATTCATAGGAATCACTAAGTTTTGACAGAAATTTATAAGTAAAATTTATAGATTGTGTAATGTATACTATGTATTTTGATAAAAATATAAAACTTACAAATAGATATAAAAAATCATAAGTTAGGACTTGTCAATTTTAAAAAGCATAAGAGGCTATAAATAGATATTAAAATATAACATAGAATTTATAAGTGTTATACTAAATAATTGTTTTTAAAAAAATTATTAAAACTTATTAAATTGTTGATTAAGCTTGTTGATATCATTATATACAATAAATAACCATAAAAATAACTAAAATTGTTCAACCATATTACCATCATCATCGTCATTATTATTATTATTATTATTATTATTATTATTATTATTATCATTATTATCATTATTATCATTATTATCATCATCATCATTATTATTATTATTATTATTATTATTATTATAATCATCATCATCATCTTTAGATTAATTAATGGGAATCACTAAGTTTTGACATAAATTTATAAGTAAAATTTATAGATTGCATAATGTATACTATGTATTTTGATATAAATATAAAACTCACAAATAGATATAAAAAATCATAAGTTAATTGTTAGGACTTGTCAATTTAAAAAAGTATAAGAGGTTATAAATAGATATTAAAATATAAAATAAAATTTATATGTGTCATATTAAATAATTATTTTTAAAAAATATTAAATTTACTAAATTGTTGATTAAGTTTGTTTTTGTATAAACTATAAAGGTTAAATGTATAAATAAAAGTACCATACTTCATTATTATCTAAAATAAAATGTATGTATGATATTGATTAATAATTACAATATATGGTCAATTTTGAGTATGAAATTGAAAGTATTGAATATGAAATTAAACATATAAAAATTCTAAAAATAATATATATATATATATATATATTTTAAAAAAAAGGAAAAGCTCGCGATCATAAGGAACAGAGAGAATTGAGCTCGAGCTCGAGTTGAGCTCAAAATCGAGCCGGCTCACGAAGCACGCGAGCTAGCTCGACTCGTCTACCACCCCTAGTAGGGGATGAGGACTATAAAAAAGGTCATCTCCCATCGGTAAAATGGTAACGTTTTTCTTAAACACACACTTAAAAATGTTGTTACTCAAAAGTATTATCGCACTCAATCTACATTACGCTTTTTCAGTTTAATTCTTATTTCCACCACCATTTGCTAACTTGACATCGGAGAATAACATGTATTTTGCAAATTTTCTTTCCCAAACTTGTAAAAAGTTAGGCCCAAAGATCTGAAACTGGACTTGTCAAAACAAACAACTTTTTGCCGGCATCCATAACTAATCAATAATAGTTAATATTTACATTAAATATTAAGGGTTTTTTAAGTTTAATGATATGCAATTAATATTTGTAAATAATTTGAGAAGATTTTATATTTTAAACAGAAATTACAAATGACTATGACCGCATACGATAATATGTATCATCTCTGAACTATACACTAATTACACAATAAGTTAAATATACTTATCATGTAATCGATTCGAATAATTAATTCGAATCTAATCCAACAAGATTTGAATTAATAAATTTCTTAATAATGAATAATAACAATTAAAATAAGTAGTGATTTACAAGAATTGCTTGTTAACGTTAGCTTGCAATTATTAGGAGTACCACTTGTGAAGAGGCGAAAACAAACTAAAAAGTTTGAATTAAAATAAGCCTAGAAGCGCGCCTACCCATCGAGAAGACAAAAGACTAAAAGCGCGCTCCACTCCCGTTCCAGTTGTGTGATAAGTGTTTATATATAAGTAACAGCAGCAGATTACTGTATAGTTTCTTTTCGTTTCACAAAAATTGATGTTCTGAACTCTCCGTTCCGTCTTTTACACGCTGTCTTGTTCGTTTCTACTGCCAAATAATCCGTTTCCCAAGGTCGGAACCTTTCCTCAGCTCAAAACAACTTTTTTTAACTTTTCTCTCAGCTGACTTTTTGCTCCTCTGCCTAGTCTCAAAGCTTTCATTTCTCTCTCTCTGTGAAGCGCAATTCCGTCTCATTGATTTCTTTTCTGAAGGAATTCATCGTTTTCTTGGGGAATATGTTAGCTATACTCCCTGTTTTCATTATACTTTTGTGCAGTTGTGATAGTATTGTAGTGGTGAGTTCTTTGAATGATGAAGGCGTAGCTCTGTTATCATTCAAGCAGTTAATTGAAAAAGACCCTGAAGGGGCACTTAGTAGCTGGAATTACTCTGATGAAACCCCTTGTTCATGGAATGGGATTACATGCAGCAAAGGGCAAAGAGTTGTCTCTGTTAGCATTCCTAAGAAGAAACTCTCTGGGTCTGTTTCTTCTTCCCTCGGGTCTCTCTCTGAGCTTAGGCATGTGAATTTAAGGAGTAATAACTTTTCTGGGAGCTTACCTTCTGAGCTTTTCAAGGCTCAGAGGCTGCAAAGTTTGGTGCTTTATGGGAATTCCCTTTCTGGGACTTTGCCATTTGAGGTTGGGAATCTCAAATACCTTCAGACTTTAGATTTATCACATAATTTCTTTAATGGGTCATTGCCCACATCTTTAATTCAGTGCAAAAGGTTGAGGAATCTTGTTCTTAGTCAGAATAACTTTACTGGTTCTTTGCCTGATGGCTTTGGCAAAAACTTGGCGTTGTTGGAAAAGCTTGATGTTTCCTACAATGAATTTGGTGGCTCAATTCCTGGTGACTTGGGAAATCTTGCTAATTTGCAAGGAACTGTTGATTTGTCTCATAATATGTTCAATGGTTCAATCCCATCTAGTCTTGGCAATCTTCCTGAGAAAGTTTACATTGATCTCACCTATAACAAATTAATAGGTCCAATTCCTCAAAATGGAGCTCTAGTAAATCGAGGGCCGACGGCCTTTATTGGGAATCCTGGCCTTTGTGGTCCTCCTCTGAAGAATCTATGTTCTTCGGATAGTTTAGCAAGCCCACCTTTCTCATTTCCTTACTTTCCCAATAGTTACCCTCACCAAGGTGGAGAAGATGTTGTAGGTGGAGGGGGGCTGAGTAAAGCCGCTGTAATTGCCATTGTTGTGAGTGATCTTGTTGGTGTTTGCGTTGTTGGATTGTTGTTCGCGTACTGTTACTCGAGGATTTGCTGTTGTGGCAGGAGGAGGGATCATGATTACGCGTATGGTTTTAAGAAGGGAGGTAAAGTTAGGAAGGAATGTTTATGCTTTACGAAGGATGAGTCAGAGACTCCTTCTGAAAATGCAGAACAGTACGATCTAGTGCCGTTGGATGAAGAGGTGGGATTTGATCTCGACGAGCTCTTGAAGGCATCTGCGTTTGTTCTTGGAAAGAGTGGCTTTGGAATTGTGTACAAAGTTGTGCTTGATGATGGACTTACATTGGCCGTTCGGAGATTAGGCGAAGGAGGTTCCCAAAGGTTTAAGGAATTCCAAACTGAAGTGGAAGCTATAGGAAAGCTCAGACATGAAAACGTTGTAACTCTTAGAGCTTATTATTGGTCAGTAGATGAGAAGCTGCTGATATATGATTTCATACCAAATGGCAATCTTGCTGCTGCAATTCATGGTAAAAGTTGAGCAGATTTCTTTTGTTCATTGTAGTCATTTTGATTTCTTGCTTCTTTGCTTGTTTGTAACTTGAAAACTTATTGTGCATGCTAACATCCTCAGGAAAGTCGGGGCTAGCGACGTTTTCGCCTCTTCCATGGTCCCTGCGGTTGAAAATAATGAAGGGAGTGTCGAGAGGCCTCGTTTATCTGCACGAGTATAGTCCGAAAAAGTATGTTCATGGCGACCTAAAGCCATCGAATATATTGCTTGGACTCGACATGGAGCCCAAAATCTCTGATTTTGGCCTTGGCCGTTTAGCTAATATAACCGGTGGATCCCCCACCGTGCAGTCAGGTCGAATGGCCTCCGAGAAACCATGGCAACAGAGCAGCACAGCTTCAGAAGCTGCAATGTTTTCCCCGGCCCTGGCTGCTTCCTTCAGCTCCCATTACCAAGCTCCCGAGGCACTAAAAGTGGTGAAACCGTCCCAGAAGTGGGACGTCTACTCTTACGGAGTAATACTACTGGAAATGATAACTGGACGAACGCCAGTAATCCAAGTGGGAAACTCAAAAATGGATCTCGTCCAGTGGACCGAGCTACGCATCAAAGAGAAGAAACCACTGGCCGACGTTTTAGACCCTTACTTAGTTCAAGATGCTGATAAAGAAGAAGAGATGATCGACGTTCTAAAGATTGCAATGGCATGCACGCAGAGCAGCCCCGACGCTAGACCTTCTATGCGACATGTTTCAGATGCACTAGAAAGAGCATCGCCATACCGTGAGTGAAAGTTCTCGTGCAGCTCTCGGAGTCTCGGCCGCACACGGCCGAGAGCATTTGCTATCCATCAATTATCACTGTATGCTCATGCCGTGCATGTGAATAAGAAGGATTTCAACTTGTCTACTTCTTGATCTTACTATAAACCTTTCTTGTTATTTGTTTGTCCATTTTTTTACATTTGTGTTTGTTCTTAATGTTGTTCCATTTTTCGCTGCCCAAACTTAGTACTCACTGTAAACCTTAATTTCTTACACTTGCTATTCATTTCCTCCGAATTCTATACTATATAATCGATTCTGATCTGGCCAAACTCGACGTGAGTGAGAATTTCCCGTACTTACACACATTCTAATTTACATATTCTTTTGATATAATAAATTTTGATAAGTAAAAACAAAAAGAAGACATTCATTTGAAATGAAAATCTTGAACATGATGTACTAAAATGCTGAAGATCTGATATAGACAAGATTAACTATAAATTCCTGGCACTGAAACTTATTCTCAATTTATTGCAACTTTCCAGCTCTTTTGCAACATACAACTGCAAATAGGTGAGCGCACGTGCATGAACATGAGTTTTTGACACTGTTCTTTAAAAGCACTTTAAAACACATAACAATGGTTTATGCGTCAGAAAAAGGCAATATTTCCTGTTCATTTATACCATATACTATACTTTTTTGTTCAAAGATGGTTACGAATTGTATTTTTTATTTCAAATTTTATTATATTTTTTTATTTAATATATACACACTACATATATTAAAATTATTAGTTTCGTACTAAATACTTTATAATTATAAAATCATTGAATCTCAATTTGGACTAAGTGTCTACAGAATATATGTATCCCAGTTTTTCTTTAGAGCATCATCCGAACTTATAATAATAGTCGTGTATTATTTTTCTTTACAATTATATATTTATTTAATATAGAAAAAAGGCAAAAAAAAAAGTATATAAAACTCTATTCTTTCAAAATGTATGTAAAATTCCTAGTAAAATTCAAATGTGAACAATCTATAGCTGTAGGGCACGAGCATGGATAAAGTGGGGATTTGGGAACTCTTTCTTTGTCTAACCAATTTTTAGGTATGGGATTGACAACAAATTGGGCCAATCGTTGACTTTTAGCGTATCAAAACTTGTTGTCGGGAATGTAGATCGTCAATTTAATGTGGAAATTGAAATGGGCTCATGTTTCAACATTCTTACACTTTGAAACCATTATCATCCGCCAATCATGCATGCAATTCGAGGTGGACTAGACGAAGCTGGAAGACTTGTTTTTTCTTTTGACTTCTACTTTGGAAAGTGTAAGAAACTCCTACTTGGTTAATTACTTTACTTTTGTTTCGTATGACTAATAAATTCGGTGTGTTGATTTGGAATTCGAATTTAAGTTATGTATTCGGGTATAAGAGGTGTAAGTTGACTCGAGTCGGTTCAATTTCAAGCTTGAACTTTTGTTCGCCGAACAATTTGGGCTTTGGAGGCTTTTCTTTTTTTGTATTTTTATATATTTAAATATACCACAATTTAGATAGGTGATTATTTTAGTTTCATAAAACATGTTTTTCAGTTTTTTTGGACGTGTCCATATACGAGCAACTTTTTGCTCGCATCAAATAGATAAAAAATAGTTTTTATTTTTTTAATTTTTAATCTATTTTGATTATTATTAAAATGGATATTTTTTTGTACATACAATATATTTCCACTTACCAAAATTGGTATTTATATGCAGATTTACTTTCAAACAATTATGACATTCATTTATAATTTTTTTTATATATCCAACCTTATATAAGAGTAAGAAATAAAAACTTAGTTAAATTATATATTATTTGTATTGTATAATTTGTCTTCCATAAAAAATTGCATTAAAGTACATAAATCCCAAAGATCTTACTTATCAAAAAAAAAAAAAGTAACAATAATAACTTACATTAAATCAGTTATAAAAAAGACAATTGAAAGAAAAAAAAAAAGACGAAGAAAAAAGATAGAACGACAAAAGAGAAACTGATTTAAAATAATTCCAAAATACTAAGATCTTTTCATCAATTAAATAATATAAATACAAATAAAAATAAAATGACTAAGTTCATTTAAAATAGAAACATAGCAACATTATTACCGGTCAATAAACAAACTTTTTCAAAAAAAAAAAAGAAAAGAAAAGAAATACACTCATAGAAGAAAAATATGCTTTGTTATTTGATGTGAGCTAAAAGAGATCGTTCATGGACTTGAATGGAGTGAATCTTTAGTTTCTGCAAGCTATGACAAGGGGACTTGCAAAAAAAATGTTCACTCCAACACTCAAGTCAATAAACAGTTGTTGAAGAATAAATTTGAATGAAGTCAAGAAATGGTGAGATTATCGTGAACAAAGAGCACAAAGTGAGCTTTAACACTCCGACGCTCAAGTCAGTAAATAATTGTAGAAGAATAAATTTGAATGAAGTAAAGAAATGGTGAGAATTTCGTGAACAAATATCATAAAGTGAACTTCATGCGAGTTTGAGAGCATAAATTTGTGTGCTAGAATGCTAATAAAAATGTTACTTGAGCCAGCCAAATAGGTCAGTATTTATAGAGGAAGAGCTATAGTTGGGAGGGACTCTTCATCGGGCTGGACTTTGGGAGGACCGAGTACTTGCCTTCCTAGACTTTTGCAGCCTTCAGACTCTTTGGAAGTAGGAGGTCAGTTGAAGGGGTCTTTCGTGGATAAGGGTAAGGTCGGGTCTACCCTTATCCGGACTTGATAAACTTGGGCTCCTGCCCTAGGCCTCCCTAATGGAGCTACGTCCCTGGCCTGGTGTCAAGGGCCGCTCGCACTCTCGGCCCCCTTGAACCAATTTCGGCCATGTTCCATCCGGCTGACCAACACTTCCGCCGACAGGCACTAGGCCTCCGCAGGTTTTTAGAGTCTTAGGCGTGAGTCACTACTGTAATATTTACTTTTGCTCATGTGGCCCTTTATGCCCCATGAGATGCAATTTTCAGCTTTTCTACTGTCTAGTTTTGTCAATAGGAAATTTCTTTTTAAGCCTATTATAGGGGGGAATGACCACTCGAAGCTTGATGTGCATTGCTAGTATCCCCCTCATGACGATCCCCGTGGCTAGCTTGTTGTAATCTTCAATATTTCTGCTATCAATACAAAAACGCATTCGCTGCAAGACGTGTGATTGATTTACTGATTCCGCTGCATTATATTGTTGATTGTTGGAAATTGTGTTGTTCTTGTCGACGGCCTGTGCGAGGCGTTGGTGGGAATTTGGTTGGTGTTGCTGTTGGTAGGCGGAAGTAGTCGTTTGTTGTGGACTACTAGCCACACGGTGCCCCTTTCCCCGCATTGCGGAAGGCGCCCCGTGAGATCTGGCCTGAGCCTCGCCTTCGCTGAGGAAAGGCAATATTATGTCCAATTTATATTCAAATCTACCACATATTATATAGAATTATTAATCTGTATCTCATATTTAAATTCTAGATAATAATAAAATAGGGATAATTACACCCTTCTCTCCTAAGGTTTAATGTAATTACACGTAAACCCTTGTGGTTTGGAAAATTACATCTAGTAACCCTCGACTGTCAAATAAATAGGTCCATTCGTTAGTCAAAATTCACTGAATTTGTTGATATTAGCAAAAAAACTGAATGAATATCAATATTCACTATCGATTGACTTATTGTAGATAACTACCGTTATATATCTTCATACATTAATGTATGTGAGGAGGTATATCTTCATAGTTATAAGGGTAGTTTAGTCATAAAAGATTTGTTTGGCCTGCAACAAGTCCATAACAAGTCAATTAATGAAGGTAAATATAATTTTCATTAAGCTTTTTTGTTAATACGAACAAATGCAGTGAAGTTTGACTAACGGATGGACCTATTTGTTATACGAAAGCAAACTTTAGGGGTACCAGATGTAATTTTTCAAACCATAGGGGGTAGACGTGTAATTACACCAAATCTTAGGGAGGGAGTGTAATTATCCCAATAAACTATGGTGTTTTTATTTACATCATATAATATCTATTTAAAAATAAGATTAATCAATAATTTAGTGAGTTTTTTTTTTTTTTTTGGGAAATAATCTTTTAATATGCGTATGAATTTTATTTATTGTATTTCCTCAATTTATAATCTCTTGTAATTTTGTAAATTAACAAATTCTAATAATTATCTTATAATTTTTATATTTATTTGCGGGTATCCTTTTGTACCAAGAGACATGCACACTATGTAATATATTTTACTATATTTATAACTTCTGTTGAAAAAGTTGGCGATTCCCATGAATTAATTCATAATAACAATAGTGATGGTTGCACAATTTTACTTATTTTTATTATTATCTACTTATATATAATGAGTATGAATCACTATTGGTTTAAAAATTATTCTTTTTATTTTTGCATAATTGAAAGATATAAACTTTAAATTGGCATCATCATATTTTAATGTTCATGACCATTCTCATTTTACTTTTAGAAATAACTTATGTTCATTTTATTTTATTAACTTAACATATTATATAATATAATAAAAAACTTTAAAATCGAGACAAATATATTTTTTAATTCATAAATATATAACTTGCAAGTATTTAAATATTTTGGTGTATATTTTCTATACTTTCACTAATTATGTTACTACTAAACCAATATTATATATATATATATATATATACAATAAAGATATTATCAAGCCATATATTTAAAATAAGGAAGCCTTTTGAATTTGTTTTATTCACTTATTCACATTTTGTACTTTTAAACCGTCTATCGTAAAAGAAACTAGTGTAGAACCAATTATCACTCAAGCCCTAAATTTTCAATCCGAACGTCAACAACACAATCTTCTTGTAATATTGCCAAATTTGTTTGTTCCAAGAAAAACAAAAAAACAAGAAAAAAATCAAGCTCGAGCTCGAAATAGGGAGCTTGAGCTTGAAATTTTGACCGAGATCAACTCGTTTGCACCGCTAGTTTCATATCATTTGATTATCTAATTTTGCCTCGTATTTATCCTCCTGACTTAGGTAATCAGAGACTATAACTAGGGCTTTACCTTAAAGATCGATTGTCCGAGACTGAAGCTGAATGTAAATACATACTTAATCAAAATTCGAACTAGACAAGAACATCAGTAGATGCAAGAAATCAGGCAAAATTTCTTACAGAAAATATCTGAATCAGCATAGACTCTCTTACAAAGACTAAAGCCAAATCTAAATTGAGTACATGCAAACAGTTTAGATCAGATTCTAAGAAAATTAATTTGTGGAAGTCATTAGAGGGATCTCATTTTCTTGTATGTTAAAGTTGGAGAGAATGGAGCAATGCTGATGAAGAGGGAACACGAACACGACGAGCTTCGTCCTTGCATGCAATTCTCAGCCTCTTCACGCGATCCACGAACTCCCTGTCCACGATCATCGATTCATCAGACGATGACAACCTCAGGATAAGCAGTAGAATTTGATTTGAATACATAAACCTTGAGCGTGTCGTTTAACATGATTCGTCGTTTTTGTATTCAGGGCAGAAACTAAACATGGATTACTGAGACTTACTTCCACGGGACGTCCCCAACGCTCCTCCATTCATCGTCCTTGTCCTTGTAAAACAAGGAGAATGGCGAGTCAGCATGGAACAACCTCAGACCACATATCGATTGTTTTCCTGATCAAAATTGTATGACAGTTCCTTGTCAAGTTTAGTACAGAACAACAAAAGATACACACACTTGATGATGTTTTTCGACGTACCAAACATGTCTTCCAGTTGAATTGCAAGACTGAAATAGTCCATATGGTCAAGGATGCAAATCTTTCTACCAACAAGCACCCCGTCCATGTTAACTTTCACGTAAGTCCAACGTTGTTTGCTTTGAATTCCCTCTGATTCCTCGTCACAATTTTCCTTAACGTTTAACGGGTTAAGACTAGCAGTTGTTTTCAGCTGAGGATGCAGCTGATGCCAGTCTACCAGGACATCATAATTCTCTGCAATAAACAGCAACATCGATATGTAACATCCTTGAAAATACATTCTGAAATCGGACAACATTGTAATAAGAAAGCATAACGATTTTGAAAGGGAAATGATGTTATGTACCATGAGCAGAAGGGTAACAAGCCTCAGGCTGCAATGCTCTTAAGCTTAATCCCAAATCAATGATGTTAGAATCATCTTTGCTTAGATAGTATTCCGTGTGATTTAGAAGGTAGCCGGATGCATTTGAATCCATGGTCGAAAATAAGTACACCAATATAGTTATCGCTACCGTTACCAACTCTTATTACATCGATATCCTGATGCCCGTATATTTATATTTCCATTTGCAAAACCAGTGACAGAGAATTAAACATGGAATCAGAGACGGTAAGAAGCAGTGGGGACAGAGGCGGACAACGATGACTTTATCCCATCACCAATCATTGAGCATAAGTTATGAGTTCTGCCAATCTTAACATGTTGATGTTCAGAGGAGTTAGCAAAGGAACACAAGGACAAAGGATGGGCTCAAGTGATACACCAAAAGTAGGCTTGGATTCTTGCTCCCCATATTGCTACAAAATCCTTCTTGCTCAGCTGCTAACCTGACAGCCTCGACCGCTAGCAGAAAAACATGCTAGTGTTTCTTTGTCCAAATCAATCCGTCCACTGACTAGGAAACTTGTCGCAATAACGACACAAATTCGGTAAATTTAGATCGATTTGTGTTGCTTTTCTTCGCCTCAGTGTGTCGTACCAAGACAATGTATCCGAAATTAAGAAAAATTCATAGTTTAGGTCGAAAAACATAAGGTTTAATGAAACAGATAGAGTGGCATAGTTGTTCATAATTTGTCCCACATCGGAGGAATGAAGCAGCTTATACAGATGGTTGAGTATAAGTTAGGAATTCTGGCACAGAATTAAGCATACCTTTCTCGGCCTTTTGGCTAAGATCAAGTGTAGTATCTGTTCTTATCAGTTTAATATCTGATACGTGAGCCATTGGCTCACATGATATTAAATTAATTTTTTAAGGGGGAGAGTCCATCACAGCAGCTTGCTGCTGGGGCTCTCGCGCGTCGCCTTGGCGTTGCACTACTGCCTGGGCCTGGCGCACCCCACCAAGCCAAGTTCAATCTTTTCAATGAGTCTCTAGAGGAAGGGCTTCTCAACAGTGGGTCTACGTAAAGTAGCTTGTTCTTTGTACAAAATTGCACTTTAATCTAATAGTTGTGTATACACTTTTATTTTCTTTTTGATGAAATCTTAATTAGTTATAAGATGGGAAAATTTGATATATTTTAGTCTGTCCAAGTTTTCACAAGAAAAATAAATGGGCAAGGAAATTTGGACAGAAAATGGAATTAAATATATTGAGTTTTTATTGATTGGATACCTGAGCACGCAGAAATTATCGCGAGTCCGTTGTATATAAAGCAACTTGGCCCCCCTCCAAAACTATTAACTATTAATTGAATTTCCTATCAGGCTCTACAATCTGATTCAAGGTCCAGTCATTAGACACTCCCTTAAGAATCGTCAAGTCTTGATAGCCCCTCTACCAGTAGATTAGAATATTTCCTTAAATTTTAAAATTAGTTTAAAAATTGATGTAAAGAGTTTTTTAAATTTTAGAATTATTTTAAAAATTGTTGTAAAGTATATAATTAAATGTATGTTTTTTTCGATTTTGAGACTATATTGAGAATTCCATAAAACACATTACCAAAAGTGTTGAATTTATTATTTTATGGAATTAAAAGTGCAATTTGACCTATTATATATGATATTCGCTTATTTTCTTGCTGTTTGCTTTAATAATTCATGCCATTGAGATTAGAGTTCACGTATGACGTTCTTCTTTGGTAAAGAGTTTATCGGAGATTTGCTACTGCAGGCAATTGAATTAGATACACATAATTGTTTTATACAATATAAATCATCAAGCAATATAAGAGACTCGCACAATGATGTTTAAGCTTCCATGTTCAGGCCTCGATCACAGATTATATATTCATCAACCAAAACTCAATAGAAGAAGTGAAGTTATATCATCGGTTCATTTCTCCCACATCGACAAGAATATGTGAAACTATAGGACGACGGCTATAGAAGGGGCTGGAAGCACATTGTACTCCATACTTACCTGGATGGGGTCAATGGGTGATCAATAAGGCCCATGGCCTAGGTTGGTGACTTTCATTGCACTTAGGAGGGGCGCTTGCCTAAGGTCGGTCCAAATTGTCGAGTCTACGTCATAATTTGTAGTAGAGGGGGCTTGCGTTGCGCGGCCCCTGCCCAAATGTAGTTCAAATGTTCATTGTGTTAGCCCAGTTGCGGCCATCAACAGGTTTTGCTTGTGTGGGTTGATCTGAGTTATGTAATTCGTTCTTGTAGATTTTTGGTAATAACATATTAATCAGTGTATTTAAATTGTATATTTTTATATATTGATTTGTTTTAGATTAAAATTTAGTAGATCATTAATCATACATTTATTAATTATGTGATCTAAAATAATATTATGTAAAATAATTAAATAAATACTTTATAAAATTAATTTACAAAAACACTTAATGAATGAGGGTAATCTACTATACTATTATAAAAAAAAGTTATTTTTCTTTAATAAATGATAGTTATCTCATATTTCTACCACATTTTTTTTTTTCAAAATTTTGCCCTAAAAAATAAAATTGAATTTAAATTGAGTAAGTATATTTATTAGGATTTTCAAGGATAAAAAATAAAGGAATTTTGATTTTTTTCAACAGATTTAATTAAAATAAAAAAAGTACAACCACGACTTAGTTTTCTTTTCTTTTCTTTTTCCTTATGGTATTTTATTAATGTACTACATGTGCGTGCAATTTTTATTTAATTACAAATCTACACATAATTTTGTGATATGCAGTGGGGCAAAATTGAATCAACATTATTTTGGTACAAGAACTACATAATTTTGCGGCTATTTTCATTTTTATCTTTGAAAATCCTAATAAATAAACTTTTTGAACTTAAAAATTCAGTTTTGTTTTGGACGGCAAAATTTGAAAAAAGTGGTAAAAGTATGAGATAACCACCATTTATTAGAAAAAAATAATTTTTCCTTTTATAATAGTATATATATCTATCTTATAGATATATATATCATTAGACGCCTCTTGAGATTATTAATATTTATTTTAACGTGTTATAAACACATTATAATATGACAATCTTGATTTGAAAAAAAATTAATACCCCACATATGTTTGGCTTAAAATAAAATGTGTTTACAGAAATTAGATATCATCAACCCGAGTACATTGATCTCATACCGAAATTTCTAATTAACTTCAAAATGAGAGTTCATGTTTCATAAATTGGATAAAATAAATACAAATTTAAATTAGTAAATTCACTTACTATTTGATAGAAATGTTGACAGTTAAAAAAAACAAGTTTGCAATATGTAGGATTATTCAATTATATATGAAACATATCTGTAGTAACATTAAATATTTCAGCTTTTGTACTTTGCGTCTTTGATCTTTACGTATAAAAACGAAAATTAATGGCCTATGAGAAAATATATATGTATATATATATATAATTGCATAAAAGGAAAAAAAATAAAGAACATATTTATTACATGCTTCTTATTAAGACCAAATTCTTGAAAATATATTAACATATTAGTTTGTGAGAAAGGTTTCACACTTTTAATTGGATTTTTGTAGAGAAAAAAGAAAAGAAAAGAAAAAGTTGGTAGAGAACATGGGTGGTCATGGCAAGAGGGCATATTTGGTAGTTTGTAAATTTGGTATGAGAACTACCAATAAGATGGTGAATTTTTTTTTTTTTTGTCCTCTACAAATAATTAATTGATTTTGTAGAAAGAAAATAACAAATGTATTTTAAAAGAAACCTTGGGCAATTGTTGTAAAACTCCATAAATAACTTTCACATTAGACACAAAAGAAGGTTTCTTTTTATAATTAGTATAGATAATATAATGATTTTAACAATTTATGATTGTACTTTGTAGATATAAATTTTGTAATAACATATATACTTTCAAAATTGTGGAAATAAATTTCTTTCACTAACATTCTCATTATTCATAGAAGATTATTTGAATAATTAAATAAATATAATGTCGTGAAGTTTGAGATTGTATCTCATGACAATTGAAACATGTTACAAAGGGGGATTGTAGACAGTGGATGTATATGTATGAGCAATGTAACACAAATTTCTAAATCTATAGTTGAATGGAAAATTTTGGATGTTTAAGAAAATGACTGAAGTGATTTCATATAAAATAATTTGAATTCCATTAACGTTTCAAAATATATGATTAGAAATGAGAGCTGAAAAATCTAAAATCATTGGTAATAGGGCTGGCAACTGAGTCGAGCTCACGAGCCAGCTCGATTTAAAGCTCGACTCAAGGCCGCTCAAGCTCGAGCTAGAAATGTTTTGTACATAAACTCGCGAGCTTTTTCTATTTTTTTAATTCTTTATATATATATATATATATATTTATATTTTGAGGATTTATATATATTTAATTGTTTCTTCAATATTATATCAACTTCATATTCAAAATTCACTATATATTATAATTATTAATCAATATCACTATTTTAATTTTTAGACAATAATAAAATATGGTATTTTTATTTATATCATTTAATCTCTATATAAAAATAATCTTAATCAACAATTTAGTAAGTTTTAATATTCTTTTTTAAATAATTAATTAATATGACGCATATGAATTTTATGTTATATTTCAGTATCCATTTGTAATCTCTTATACTTTTTTAAATTGACAAGTTCTAACAATTACTTATAAATTTATTATATCTATTTGTGAGTATATATTTACACCGAGATACATAGTATGCAATCTATTTTATACTTATAAACTTGTGTCAAATTTTGTGATTCCCATGAATTAATCTAAAGATAGTAATAATGATGGTTGAACAATTTAGATTATTTTTATTGTTATTTTATATTATATATATATATATGTAATGACATCAATCATTGTTTGGTACTTTGATTTTAAAAATTTTTATTTTTATTTTTATTTTTGTATAGTTGAATGATATAAAACACAAATTGTCATCATCATATTTTAAAAATGTATGTTCATAAATGACCACTCGTTTTACTTTTAGAAAATAATTTATGTTTATTTATTTTATGAATATTAATAACTATACAAATTAAATTATATGCAGGTATTTTGATAATTTGTTGTATATATATTTTCTATACTTTTACTAATTATGTTTCTAATAAACTAATTAGTAGTTTATATCCATAACATCATATTAAAATATTGTACTATATGTTTAATACTTTCATAATTAATATAATAATATTTAATATTATTTATTTATAATAATATATTTTATTAAAATATAATACAAAAGTAGGGTATAGAGAGCTTGAGTTCGAGTTCGAACTAAAAAATATGCCAAAAAGTTCGAGCTCCGACTCGAGCTTGAGCTCGAACTAAAAAAGAAAAGTTTGAGCTCAAGCTCGAACCGGCAAAAAGTGGGCAAACTCGACTTGTTACACCCTTAATTGGTAATATGAAGTTACGCCCTAAATTCAAAGAATTTAGAATGACTTTTGTTGCTTTTCTGCACCACAGTGTGTCGTACTGGAGACAACGTATCCTAGATTAATATAAATTCATAATTTAGGTAGAAAAACATAAGGTTTAATGAAATAGATTAGAGTAGCATAGTTGTTCATAATTTGTCCCACATCGGAGGAATGAAGCAGCTTATACAGATGGTTGAGTATAAGTTAGGAATTCTGGGATTGAATAAAGCATACCTTTCTCGGCCTTTTGGCTAAGATCAAGTGTAGTATCTGTTCTTATCAGTTTAATATCTGATACGTGAGCCATTGGCTCACATGATATTAAATTAATTTTTAAGGGGGAGAGTCCATCACAGCAGCTTGCTGCTGGGGCTCTCGCGCGTCGCCTTGGTGTTGCACTACTGCCTCGGCCTGGCGCACCCCACCAATCCAACTTCAAATGTTTCCTGAACCTTCCAAGGCGTCGTACACCGGTGCAAGGTACATGTTCTTTGTGTTTGCAGACGGATGAGGTTGCTAAACACACTACTGGACTGGTGATTATGCTCGTCAAACGTGGGCTCTCTCACCAACCTTCCGTGGCTTAATTGCAACTTGGGCCGAAGCTTGGGAAAACATGAGATATGCGGTGGTAGTGGCGGTGTGGAAGTTGTGGGGTTGTCGTAATCGGAATCTGATGGAGAATTATCAGCAATTGCTGTGAAGGTGGTTTCTTTCTGCAGGAGGTTCTTCCATTTGAAGAGGCTACTCCTTCAAGAGGGTGATTGTCTCCAGGAGTGTTAATGCGCATTCCGGCATTTTGGTTAAAATTTCAGAGGACTATTATATGCTTGATTGTGAGCTCGATGTCTTTTGTCTAGGTCCTTTGGTTGCCACTTGCCATATTGTGATCTGTTTTTTGGATAGAAGCTGATTTATGAAAGCTTTGTTTGTTTTTATCTTTGTTTTTTTTATGAATTACAATGACGTGACTTGAGTAATTAAGAGACTTGCAAAATGATGTTTAATTTTCATGTTGGAGCCTTAATCACAGGTTACATCCATCAACCAAAACTGAACAGAAGATGTCAAGTGGATATCTTTAGTTGATATCTCCCACATCGACAAGAATATGTGAAACTATGGGACGACGGCTATAGAAGGGGCTGGATATACGTTGTATTCCATACTTACCTGGACGGGGTCAATGGGTGATCAATAAGGCCTATGGCCTAGGTTGGCGACCTCCATTGCACTTAGGAGGGGCGCCCGCCTAAGGTCGGCCCAAGTGGTCGAGTCTACGTCATAATTTGTGGTAGAGGGGGCCTGCGTTCGCGCGGCCCCTGCCCAATTCTAGTTTAAATGTGAATTCTGTTAAGCCCGGTTGTGGCTCATAAAAAAGTATGGGTTGATCTGGATTAAGTAATTCGTTGTTGATTTCTGGTAATAAACATGTTTGCAGGGTGGATTTTTCTCCTTTGTTTGCTATTTTTATATTACCAGACATTTTTATATAAAAACTTAAAAAATAAAAATATATATATAAACATGTCATAAGAAAACTAGCATAGGGGTATTATTTGTATAGTAAAAAAATTGATGTTGCGGTGTTAATGTTATAAATTGCTATTTGTGAGTGAAATAGTAGTATAATGGTTTTAACAATTTATGTTTGTACTTTGTAGATATAAAATTTTTAATAACATATATACTTAAAAAATGTGGAAATAAATTTTTTTCACTAACATTCTTATTATTTTATAGAAGATTATTTGAATAATTAAATAAATATAATGTCGTGAAGTTTAAGATTGTATCTCATGACAATTAAAACATGTTACGTTGTATCTAAAAAAAAGGATTGTACACGGTGGATGTACACGTATGAGCAATATAATACAAATTTCTAAATGCATAGTTGAATGGAAAATTTTGGATGTTTAACAAAATGATTGAAGTGATTTCATATCAAATTAATTTGACTTCTATTAACATTCCAAAATATATTACTCAAACTGAGAGTTTTTTTTTTTAGCGTAAAAACGATATATATATATATATATATATATTACTTAAGATCAAAAAACAGTACATATGGAGAGGTTACAAAACGATAACTAGTAATATATGCATCATTATACACTATATCTTCCGCAAAACTTGGAACATCCATAAAGGTTTGAGTCATTTTATCTTTAGCTGCCTTTTTCACCAAAAAATCTGCCACATGATTCCCCTCCCTGTAGCAAAACATCATTTTAACTTAATCGAATTCGGTTAAGATTGTCGAAACATCCTTGATTAAACTGATGAAGCCCTGATGTATTGGTTCCTTCCTGCAAAGAGAATAAAGCAAAGTTTGAGAGTCAGTCTCAACAATAATATTCCTTATGCCTTGATCCTTAGCCAAAAATAATCCATCACGAAGAGCCCAACATTCCGCCCTATTATTAGAGTTAAAACCAATATAAGAACAGAAAGCTAAAATAAAATTGCACTCCGCATCTCGGATTATTCCTCCACATCATGATGGTCCAGGATTACCCAACGAAGATCCATCAATATTAAGTTTAAAGAAAGAGTGGGGTGAGGGGTTCCATTTACACATGACTCTAGTTTTGTGTGTCTGAATTTGTTGTTTTTGTTGTTGTCTAACCAACGTAACGTGTAAAGCATGTCTCCAAAGCCTATATAAATTCATAGTTCTATTCTGGAAAATAGCCTCATTACGAGTTCGCCAAATAAGCCACAGAGTATTAGCAATCAAACACTGTTTGAATGGATTAGATTTACATGAATGTAATATGATAAGAATATTAGTACGTCTCAATTCGCTTATTTCTGGCAGCACGTTATTAGAAATGTTAGCAAAAGTAGGACAATGCACACATGTATGCATGATGTCTTCCCATTCATGAGAGCATAATGTGCAAGCAGGGGAGGAGATCCCTTTCCGAACAAAAAGGAAACTGGAATTAGGAAGACTATGATGGGCTAATAACAATATAAAAAACTTTACCTGTGGAGAGATTTTTAGTTTCCATATAAAGTTCCATGGAAGAGTAGACAGAGGGTACATATTCTGTTCGGAAAAAAGCCATTCATAAGCACTTTTGATAGAAAACTTACATGAGGTGTCCCAATTTCAGACTATCATGTCCTGTTGGTTAGTTGAAGGAATTGGCATGGCTTTAATTTGTTCCTGGATGTGTATGGGAAGAAGGAAGAAACAAACTCAAGATTCCATCCCGTAACCCGAGAAAAAACAGATTGAACTGTCATATTAGCTAGACAATCCGGTATATCCTCAACCTGTGAAGCAATAGAATAAGTACCTATCCATATGTCATTCCAGAAATTAATAGACGTACCATCCCCAAGGATCCAGTGTCTACACTTCCTAAGAAATGGAATCTATCTATTTATATGTTTCCAAATATAACTATGATACGGTTTAGTATTGGATTGTAAGAAATCATTTTTTGGGAAGTATTTGGACTTAAAGACCTGATAGCAAAGAGAATTATCGTCATGTAGAAACCTCCAGCCTATTTTCAATAAACAAGCCACATTTAGTAATCTCAAGTCCCTAAAACCCAAACTCCCTAAACGTTTCGGGCAAGTCAGGGTCTTCCATTTAATGAGGTTGGTTCTATATTTCTCTCTATTTGGAGACCATAATTTTATTTTTATTTTTATTTTTATTTTGCAATTTTCTCCATATGATCTATAGTAGTATAAGGCATGAAGGTGGACATGTGATACAAAGGCATAGTCAGTAAAACATCTTTTATAAGGACACATCTACCCCCATAAGATAGCATCTTATTGTACCAAGTATTAATCTTAGATTCAACCTTGTCAATAACATTATGAAAATCAGCTCTTGACATATGTCCCATAACATATGGTAGACCTAGATACTTATCATTAGTATTTCCATGATTAATATGCAGTATCTCAGTAATAGCTCAACGAATGTATAAAGGCGTCTTAGGAGAGACTAGGACCTTAGATTTCTCCCAACATACCTTTAGGCCAGATATGCTAGCAAATTCATGTAATGTTTCATTAATATAGGAAATGGATTTGTGATTTGCTTCAGTGAACAATAAACAGTCATCAACATAGCATAGGATTGGTATTTTCGCCCCATTATTCTTAAGTGACATCGCATCCACCAATTTATGATCATTATCCCATAGAATTCTACGAATAAGAGGTTCCAAACATAAAATAAAAATATATAGGGACATTGGATCTCCTTGTCTAATACCTTTAGTAGGTTTCCATGAAGAAGAGGAGATCCCATTAACACTAGTGGTATAAGTAACTGTCTTAATACATGTCATTATCCAAGAGATAAACACATGCGGAAAGCCATATTTAACTAAACAAGCAAATATGAAATCCCAATTTAATTTATCATATGTTTTTTCTATATCAAGTTTCAAGGCCATAAAATGTTTGTTTCCGCTTTTTGATTTCATTGTATGAAGCATTTCATGTGCAATCATGACATTGTCCGAGATAAGTCGGCTAGATAGAAAAGCATTTTGGTATGGAGATATAAGACTGTTAATCATGCCTTTTAAACGATTAATAATAATATTTGAAATGATTTTATACACGGTATTGCAAAGACTAATAAGACGAAAATGATTATGCATGGATGGATTAGGACGTTTTGGAATGACCACTAAATTGGTACAGTTCATAAAATCAGGAAGATATCCCTGGTTGAAATTTTTTTTCACTAATCCAATAACTTGGTTTTTAAGAATGTCCCAATATGGAAAAAAGAAAGAATTAAGACCATCCGGTCCCGGGGCTTTATTTGGGCTAATTTTACGAAGGCCCTAAAAAATTTCTTGTTCAGAAATGGGTTGTATCAGATTAGCACTTTGACTCTCACTAATAGAAGGAAAAGGTCCATCAAAAAACGAGTTAAAATCAATACAATGATTTGAGGCCTCAATATCAGTATTAATACTCTGAAAAAAGCATTTAAAAGATTCAGCAATCAGCTTTGGTTCCGTAATCCATTCATTGTTACTGCATTTCAGGCCCTAGATGAAATTTCTTCTTCTATTAGAACTTGCATATGCATGAAAGTATTTTGTATTCATGTCCCCATAATTAAACCAGTGAGCCTTAGATCTTTGTTGCCAGTATATGTTTTTCTGTAGAATTAATCGATGTAATTCTTCTTGACACATTCTCTCTTTATCAATCCAGAAGTTAGAAGGGTGTGTAGCATATAATATTCTAATATTATCCTCTTGATGTCCAAACACATGCTTTTTCCACCAATGCACATTTGAAGTGAATGCAGAATAATTATGCATGTAACCAAGATCTTCCAAGAAGATATTTGGAGGGTACCAAGAATTGACGACAACGTTACGAAAATCAACATGCATGGTCCATGCATTCTCAAAACGGAAAATAGACGAAGCTGAATGACTGTTTTGTTTTAAATTAAGCAGAATGGGAGAGTGATCAGAGAAGGGGGAGGAAAGGTGATTAACTGATGCTTCCATGAATTGGTTAAAAAATTCTGGATTTGCTAAACATCTGTCCAACCGTTCACAAATATAAGATGCACCAAGCTGTTTGTTAGTCCATGTAAAAGGATGCCCATGAAACCCTAAATCAGCAATATTGCATGCCAGCATGCAGTCAACAAACTGTGAAGATCTAGATGAAAAAAATCTGCCACCTATTTTTTCATGGGGATGAAGAATACTATTAAAATCTTCGATAAGAAACCAAGGAATATTAGAACAACTAGCAGATATAGATATTAACTGGTTCCATACCTGATCTGGAGGTGGTGTTGGGGGTAGTTATATACTGCAGTCATACGCATCAAATTATTCAAACCTGGGAATTCTATCTCCACATGCAGAATTCTTGTTCCAGTTTCCAGTTAACGCAATGTTAGCTCCTCCGCATTCCAAAGGATCCACATTCCTCCAGAAAAGCCTTGTGCTGGGGAGATCATTTTTGCCGAAAAAGGAAGTCTTTGTATGAGCAGGAGCTCGTTCCATTGACATTCTAGTATCCATGACAACAAAGATATGTGGACGGTATCTGGCGAGGAGATCCCGGGCTGCAATAACAAACTCTGCTCTACCTGCTCCTCGGCAATTCCAACTAAGGATCTTCATTGATGGGAACACGGAGGATGAGATAGGGATAGAGTGGCCATGCATGTTCATTTCTACTGGATTCACATGGCCGTTTGGAAAGGGTGTGTTCATCGGGTGTGGAAGGAGCTCTCTTCCTAGTAGGTGAAGAAGGAGCTTGTACTGAGCTTCTCGCTCCCTCGCAAAGCCCTCTTTTTCCTGTTCGACCACTAGTAATAGACTGTTTGCAAAAGATGGGCCAATGAAAAGATGGGGGACAGTATGAAATGGCTGAACAAGAAAGTTGTTCGGGCCCAATGGTATGAGATGATTTCTGATCATCACCATTGGGGGAAGTGGAGTCATGGGATTTGGGTGCAGGTGATCTATGATGTTTGGTAGTGGGATATCGTGCATCGGACTTGAATTCCAGATCCTGGGGGGCATAACTGGAGACATGCGAGAAGAAAAGTGTGGGGGGGAGGGGATGTTGGAAAAGGATTGAGTGTGGTGGAGAAGGTGGGTCCGTGGGAGGAGAATTTGATGCAATGTGACCTTCGTGGGCCCTGAGAAGATGGGGACCTACGTGGTAACGAGGATCCATGCGAAAAAATGCACTGGTCCACACTGAAGGAAGTAAGTAGGTGAGAAAATGTGCTGTTCAAATTTTTAACCTCCATGGAATATATAGGAGGATTGATAATGGGGTGGGTGAAGAAATCCTTTGCAGACATTAGTGCTTCACAATGATTAGGTGTGGGGTCATTGGTGGATACTTGTACAAAAGAAGAAGTACACGCATCCACCTGCACAGAGGTGTCAGCAACAGACGTGTCAACAAAGTAGACTGCATGCTGGAGCATGTGGTTTTGTACCAAATCAATGGGTAAGTGCACAGTATCAAAATTAACGCTGGTTGGGGCCAACCTAGACTCTGGTTTAGACACGGTTAAGAGTAGATTAGAGTTAGAAAACTTACCTGTCTCCATGAGGTCCATTATGTTACATTTGTCCACTCCATCTTCCAGCTCATTTTTCGAGTTGGCAGTTTTAGATTTCACAAGCTTCCAATTCATAGGTTCTGCCATTGCCACTGCTTGTTCTATTTCCTCAACATAATCTCTGGATGTTTGATTTGGACTGATATCCTCTATTACATGAGGGCTTTGAGAAGGACTCATATTGTTGGTATCAGGGTCAAGGATTTGAATTTGGTTATGAGTTGGGATTTGTACATGAGTAGGCTTCAGTGATTTTTGTATCACCTCCTTTGGTACCCAAGCTTGTTTTGATAGTGTCTGTGAATTGTGTCCTATCTCATTGAGTGACCGTGTAACCTCTGTTGGTTTCTGGTTCTCATTTGATAGTCGTTTAAAGCTGTTGTTGTTCCGACGAGGTTTACGAGAAATGATATCCCACATTTGATTGGGAGGATTTGTGGAGGATGAGGTATTATGGTCTTTACCACTGTTTGGAGTTGGGGATGGAGGTGGTGGAGGTGGGGATTGTGGTGTCGATGGGGAATCATTATGAGAATTATCGTGCGGAGATTGTGGTGGAGGGGAATCAAATGGACAATCAGTTTGAATATGTCCCAACGAAATATATCGATAGCAGAAGAAAGTATTAATTTCATATTGAATATGTTGTGAATGATTATCAATAAGAAGAAAGGCTGGGAGTTGTTCTGAGGTGTCTATTTCAACACATAGGCGTGCGAATTTACACCTTTTATGCTGAAAAGTATGGGAGTCCATCTTTATGGGTCTTCCTATGGATCTGGCAATATGAAATAAAGCATCGAGGTCATAGTATTCAATAGGCAGATTTGGGAGTTGGATCCAGACAAACAAGTTTTTGGGCAAGGTTTTAGAAGGAATGAAGTGTGGAGTCCATTGTTGGATGTGTAGGTAGTGGTTAAATAAGAACCAAGGACCTCCCGCTAGAGCAACAAAGTAATCGTCAGGGGAACTCCCTTGAGAACATAGCACACATCCCCCAACTCTGAAATCTCGATCGGAGAAGATGTGTGCCAGAGTTTATTCAACATCGACCCAAGGTTTGGGATAGGCTTGTAGTAGTTTAAAGTACGAAGGATGAGGGCTTTGTGCCATGGTTGTCTTAACCTATAGAGTTGAGAGGAACCAAAATTGATACATCGATGGGGCTCTAAACGATTTGATTGAGCAGGCTTAAGTGAGGGCTGTGATAATTGGATGTTATCCCAGGCGTTTAGCCAAGTTGGGAAGTATATATGATTCGATTGTTTTGTCAATTTGTCTTTGTACAAGATAGGGTTTTCCGTAGCCATGGCAGGTGGTTTGTGTTCTCAGAAGGGGTTGAAGATAAATGGGTTTGGGGATGCAAAAGAGGGTTCAGTGAGTGGAATTTATTCGGTGGATCTGGGGGTTTCCACGGGTGTCAGACGAAGAAGATGGTGGTTTCTCGGCTGAAGTTTGGATTGAAGTCCTTCTGTGGCCGACATATGATGGAGAGGAAGAAGCTGACATAACAGAGAGCTTTTTTGAGCCTTATAAAATGAGAGTTGAAAAAACTGAAATCATCGGTAATAGGGTTGGCAGCTGAGTCGAGCTGGGGAGCCAGCTCATTTTTGAAGCTCAACACGAGCCCACTTGAGCTCGAGCTAGAATATTTTGTTCATAAGCTCGCAAGCTTTTTCTATTTTTTTTAAAAAAATTTATATGTATATTTTTATTTTTAAGGTTTTTATATGTTTAATTGTTTCTATAATATTATATCAACTTCATATTCAAAATCACTATATATAATAATTAATAATTAATGTCACATATTTTAATTTAGATAATAATAAAATATAACATTTTTATTTATATTGTTTAATCTCTATATAAAAATAAACTTAGTCAACAATTTAGTAAATTTTATTATTATTTTCTGTAAATAATTATTTAATATGACGCATATGAGTTTTATGTTATATTTCAATATCCATTTGTAATCTCTTATACTTTTTTGAACTAAAAGTTCTAACAATTAACTTATAATTTTTATATCTATTTGTGAGTAATATTTATAAGAGATTAAATATGAGTTTTATGTTATATTTCAATATCCATTTGTAATCTCTTATATTTTTTTGAACTAAAAGTTCTAACAATTAACTTATAATTTTTATATCTATTTGTGAGTAATATTTATAAGAGATTAAATATGAGTTTTATGTTATATTTCAATATCCATTTGTAATCTCTTATACTTTTTTGAACTAAAAGTTCTAACAATTAACTTATAATTTTTATATCTATTTGTGAGTAATATTTATACCGAGATATATAGTATGCAATTTATATTTTTACTTATAAACTTATGTTAAAATTTGGTGATTCCCATAAATTAATCCAAGATAGTAATAATGATGGTTGAATAATTTTAATTATTTTATTGTTATTTTATTATATATATAATGAGATCATTCACTATTTGGTACTTTGATTTAAAAAAAATATTATTTTTGCATAGTTGAATGACATAAAATATAAATCGTCATCATTATATTTTAGGATAAATTACATCTACCTTCCCTAAGATTTGGCTTAATTACAAATACCCCCTCATTGTTTGAAAAATTACAAATATCCCCCCTGAGGTTTGTAATTTTTAACCAAAAGCCTGAAATTGATCATTTTGCCCTTAAATTTTTTTATTAAAATTGTAGAAAAATTAGTCGAGGCAAATTGCATTATTACTCCTCTGTGTAAAAAACTTAAGAAACATCTCCCTACACATTATAGTCCAAAAAAGTTTAAGAATTAAATAAAAAATAAGTGCATAAGGGAATTTTGGTCAGTTTCCTTATAAAAATGGATGGAAATGGATTATCTGTTAGTCAGTTACAAATCTCATGGGGGTATTTGTAATTTCTCAAACAACGAGAGGATATTTATAATTATGCCAAACCTTAGGGGAGGTAGATGTAATTTATCCTATATTTTAAAAATGTATGTCCATGAATGATCACTCGTTTTATAATTAGAAAATAACTTATGTTTATTTATTTTATTAATATTAATAACTAAACAAAATTATATGCAAGTCTTTTGACAATTTGATGCATATATATTTTCTATGCTTTACTAATTATGTTTCTAATAAACTAATGAGTAATTTATGTTCATAACATCATATTAAAATATTGTACTATATGTTTAATATTTTTTTATAATTATATAATAATAATTAATGTTATTTATTTATAATAATACAATTTTATTAAGAAAAATATACAAAAGTAGGGCATCGAGCTTGACTTCGACCTCAAACTAAAACATATGCTGAAAAGTTCGAGTTCAAACTCAAGCTCAAGTTCGAACTAAAAAAGAAAACTTTGAGCTCGAACTAGCCAACAAAAAAGATCGAGCTCGACTTATTTACACCCTTAATTGATAATATGAAATTACCAGCTAAATTCAAAGAAATTATCATTAAAATTTTGAAACTCTTATCTTCAAAACAATTAATTGAAACACAATATAATATAAAATTTTGATTTTTTTGAAAGGATAAAATTTTGAATTGCTATACTCATGTATATGAAATTATGAATGTCTAGTCAAGTGGCAGCATTTTAATGTCTCTTTTTGTATGCAAGTACCAACATAATAATAAATGTTTACAAGCATGCTGGCCGGACACGTCACATCAACACATGTAAAAATGTGAGAAAAAATTTAAATTAATTGAGATCAATATAAATTTTTATTTATTTTTAGTTACAACAAGTTTCACTAACGAATGAATATATTTATTATACATAAACAAATATCAAGAGCACTAAATATAATTTTTCAAACTACAAAATATTTATAGATAATTATATCAAAATTCAAAAAAATAAAATAAAATAATACAATTATGCCTATAAATTATAATATAAGGCACCGTTTACTTTGAGGGCGGAATTAAACGAGTGATAGGATTATCTTGAACTAAATGAATGATAAAAAAAGTCATGTATAAATTGTAAGGTGTTTACTTGCATGTAGTACTAAATTTTGATAGAATATGTGAAGTGTTTACTTTGTTGTATTTAATTGTAATGGAAGGCAAAAAATTACCCATTAGCCCTGCATGGACTTTACCTCTTGTCTTATTTGAGGGTAACATGGACTTTTGTCACCTGCATTTATTATTGTACAAATCACATGATAACTTATACTACCACTTTTGATGGTATAAGTTATGCAAATGTAACAATAATTAGTACAAGACCCTGTAATCGTACAAGACCCCCATACATAAAAATAAACAATATATTATTTTATACTAATTTTCTTATTTAAATTAATACCTCAAAATAAACTAGCCTAAAAAAGTATAATAAAAGATGCACGTCATTCCTCTCAATAATTCTCCGTACTCATTAAAGGTAAACAAGTTTGGGAGACATGTAGGACAATGGCGCAGAGCAGCGATGACAGAAGAGAAAAAAATGTTGAACAAGTGAAGGACAAAAGTGTTGTGGTTGTCATTAACAACACAAGAACGTGGGACAGTAAAAACAAAAAACACAGTCAGAAAATAGACAATTGTATCATTATGTATTTTTTGGAAAAACAAAAAAAATACACTTTTTCATTTGTCACATCTCATTCTTCAATCTTCCTTCCAACAAATTCAAACTCAACATTTTATTCCTTTCAAATTCTTGAAATTAGGATTCCTTTCGTTGTTCAACTCATTCAATCATGCCTCGGGCAACAAATGAACACAGAAAACAGAGGAAACAATGCAAATTAACCTCATTTTCGGACCCGAAACCTCGTTCAGCTTCCATGGGGACATCCAATGACAGCCATATTGATGCAACTGAATCAAGAAACTTTGTTAGCAAGAAAAAGAAGATGCTTTTGTTTGTAAAATTTAGAGGGCTGGGGTGTAAAGGGACCTCATTGCCGGCATCAACGCCGGCAATCATCCGGTCGGCCGCTGATTGGGAGTCTAAGCAGACAGGGAAGGAAAGAAACCGGAGGAGGAAAAGAAAGCCGGAGAGTCGGAGAAATCCAGGAAACGTTGTGGTTGATGTCCCTGATGTTTGTTGCACTCCTCCGGGAGTCGGGATTGCTTCTGATTTTGCACCTAGGACTAGGACCAATGCCCCAAGAATTGATCACAGAAAGGTATGATTCAAAATCCATGGAAGCTTGTTCAGTTGTTTCGCATTGTTAAGTTTTAGACAACCCTTTGTCTTGCTTGGCTCAACTTTCTTGTTTCAACCCTGGAAACCTTAAAATGAATCTAAGCAGGTTGCAAGAAAAGATCTTATTCAGTGTCTCTCTCCTTCTGATCTAGTTGATTTTGATGCAATAGGAGCTGGAAAACTATGTAAATTTGTCATCTTTTTGCAATACTAACTGATTCTTGTTACATCAGCATCCTCGAGAAGCTAGGAGGAATGAAGATGCCTCTGCTCCAGAATTTCCAGCAATTGTATCTGGTGGATTTGGCTCCAGAACTAATCATGGGTCTGCAGGGGAGATCATAGAGGTCTGGCCTAAACTTCTGCTTCTGTTCCAACATGTGTTGATTGATCTCATTTCAGCTCTAAAAGTCTATACTGAGAAGATCTATAATGTAATGATTCCCATGAATGGTGCATTATAATGTTTTAAAATCAAGAAACTGTTTTCTAATACTTATAAATTCAGAAGGTCTCGATACAATTAACCGAACACGACACGAAAAATGCAGGCCCTGATGTCCCAACAAAGAATCCTCCACGGACAAGATCAATACCAACAATGGAGACTGAATGTCGATGACATGTCGTATGAGGTGATCCCTGATGTCTCACCTGAGAAAGCAATCTAAAATAGTAGCGTGAGAGATCATTTGGCCAAAGTTTTGATTTCTGTTGTGTTAATTATGTATCAGGAGCTGCTTGATTTGAGTGACAAGATTGGGTATGTGGGCTCTGGGTTGCGAGAAGAAGAGATATCCAGGTGCCTAAGGAGATTCAAGCACTTCAACCCAGACAAAGATTGGAAATGCAGCATTTGCCAAGTGAGCTCTGCTTTCTTGTTTTGATTATTCTAATAAGATCAATTGACGATGAATGCATACTTCCTAAATGGATGCAGGAGAAAGACAGAAGAGATGGTGATTTAGTTACATTAGATTGCGGCCACCATCATCATGTACGATGCATAAAGCAGTGGCTCCTACAGAAAAATGAGTGTCCTGTCTGCAAATCACCTGCACTGCCCGGCAAGTCCAGATGAGCGTGCTATGTTTGTACCATTTTTGGCAACAATGTAACATCAGGTTGCAGAAGCTGTGTCATATGAAGATAAACTCATGATGTTTCCTAAGCTATTTTAATAGCAAATGCAGTTGCATTTCCTAAATCATTCTCAAATCCAGTACACATAACATAGATTTGAATTTCTCAACAGTTCTGTTGTTGCAAGAGGTTGGCCGTCTTACAACCATAATCTCTCCATTACAAGCAATTTGGTAGTTGCATTTGTCACTCATCTCTTTGGCATTGAACACAAGTTCATGTTTCAGAGCATAAAATCGCTATCGGCTTGTCATAAATCCGAATCATACATATATCCATTCAAGTCATAAACTCGTCTTACATATACTCTTCATTAAATACAAGCTGGTAGATTACATAAAACAACAGAACTACAAAGTCCGGGCAGTAGCCATTGGATTGCTGTAAATTAGGTAGAACAGGCACTCCTCCTATATTCTAAAATGAACACGCAATAGATTGTGTCAATACAGAAATGTCGTGTTTACTTCTACTTTACAAATTTTGGAGAGGAGAAAGACATCAAATACATTGGAACTTAAAGGAAAGAATTAAACTTATTACTAGCAACCACAAATCCTTTCATGTATGACTTAATTCACAGCTCGCTAGGTTGACGTTCCCTTGCGACGAGATCGCATTCCCACACAACAGCCCAAACAAAATAAAAGAAAATAAAGGAATGCATTTAAACGATCATTAGATTATTTCGTAGTTCTTCAGAAAATAAAGCAGAATGTTAGAATAGCTGACCAGCACGGAGGACCTAGCCACGGCATCCTCATAAGAACACACACCATAGTAGCCCATAATATTAACGACGGCAAGGTAATAATGCCAATCAAATGCAACGCCTGCTCCTTAACTATTTTCATCCAGGGTCATTGCTATGATTTCTGGTCCAAGTCATGACAGCTTAGAAATTCGATTATACAAGGGTATATTTGTTCCACGGCCTGCAGGTATTAGGCGAGTTCAAACAATCAAGCCTGAGTCAACAACCTCCTACGAGATTCTTAACCGTCAGAAAAGAAAAGCACAAAAATATACATACCAGCCGTCCTCCCACCAAGTCATAATGAGCGTAATGTGGACCATTGGGTTCTCCTAATACTTTATATGTGATCAAGTGTTCAGGAAAGAGCTTCACGGTTTCTGCTTGACATATTAGAAATAAAACAATTAAAAGAGTTGCTGAGGCTTTTAGATTCACTGAAGTATATTAGTTGGACCAGGAAGAAAACATACCATATACAGCTTCTGGTGGGCAAATCAAGTCTCGATCTCCAGCAAGAGCTAAGACAGGAACATTACTTTTATGAAGATGATCCTTGTAGAAAAATGTACCACTTCTATCCCGGAGTCCCCCCTCACGGAAAGCGGTTGTGAGCTGCAATAATAGTTTAGCAGGAATAGTACCTGTCAACAGTGAGAAATTATATGTATATCAGATTGTAATTATTATTTGGTATTACCAATCATGAAATCAAAATTAAAGAAATTCAAATATTGAGACCTTTCCGACGTACATCAAAAAAGAAGGTTACTAGACCGAGGCTAGACTGATGCCCTTTAGCATTGCTCAACAAATCTCTCTTTCAGAACTAAAGAAAGACGAAGATATTCTACCTGTAGCTATACTAAAAGTATCTTATTACAGGCAATAACAATTAGTGTGATGGCAGTTGTCATCACTTATCATGTAAAATGCAAACTTGAGATCAGTAATCTGGACAATCTCCCCTCAGTACTGGTTCCAATATGCTAATAAACATCTTAGAGGCGTTATAGGCTTAAATAAAAAATAAATGCAGTTGCTATTTGTAATTGAACAAAAGTACAGAGGCTAGTACATAATGCAGGGAACTTTCTAGACTCACAAAAATTATTTAGGACAAGCTTCTTCAACTGCTCTGGATGCATCATATCCTGTGCTGATATCAGGTCATTCAGCCATGATAAGACATAAGGTGGCCGGGACGAAAGAGGATAAGCTGCAGAAAGTAATGCTCCTAAAGGAACAACAGGCACATTGAGAGCCTGTGCAGGATCAGCCTGTAGGACAGGACAGAAAGATTATAACAATCTACTCAGCAGATGAAGTACGAATTCACATTTGACCCAAAGGAGCTGGACAAACAAGATTGCTACTTACAAGGGGAAGAAGCAGTTTGAGCGATGATCTCGATGATGTGTAGTCAAGTGATGAGGCCAATGTAACAATAGCAGCTAATCCAGGATCTCTCCCTTCTGAACCTTTAAGAAAATCAACAGTATGAAATGATGGAGAAAAACATAGACAGAGTCACAGAACTAAAAATGTGTGAATTGAGGCATTATCATGACAGGAAATTGCCAGAAGACCATGATAACATAAGACGATAAAAGCTTCAGCAGTCATGTGTTCAATGAATCAAACTAGAGCCTGACATAAAAGTATGATATTGACTAGAAGAACTATTAAAAGGAACAACAGAAACTAATGACCAACTAAAACAATTAATGAATTACTAATCAAGGGAGAAGTAAGAAGACAAAACCAGTTTACACTTGTTTGCCAGCCCAGTTAAAGTAATCAACTGTAATTGCATACCCAAAGAAAAGGTAGAATTGATTGGAGAAACCATCAAATATTATCTTTTGGATATAACTCTTTATAAGAACCACTCCAATTTCTGATGGAAAAGTAAATTGCAAGTATCCCTTCCAAGCCAATGACCTGAGGCGCATGATGTCACTTATCTAACTAAGACATAGTGTAAGATAGCTATTGCCTTTGCAGACATCATACAAAAGAACCTGATCACTCATAGGTCAAAAACAAGTATGGTTTCAGGACGGTTGGCTACAGAAAAAATAAGACCCAATGTAATAGTCTACTTCCAGAGACAGGGTGGCACTATACTTGGTATTACAATTACACAAAAACAAATTGGTTTAGAATGAAGACAAGTAGCCATGTTCACAAGGTAATATACTAATATCGAAATCCAACTCACTGTATCGTGATAGCATGGCATACAGCAGGATCCCCCCCATGGAGTGACCAACTGCTAGTAATCGGCCATCCTTTGGTTTGGTTTGGGCCCTTATATATTCCATCTGGAATGGGCAAAGGTACAGAATACAGATTATTAATGCTAATAAAAGAGATTAAGTAACTCAAAAATACAATGTCAGTAGGTGTAACAACTTGGTTTCACACTAAAAAGTAAATGTTAGCAACATGCATGGCCATCACCAAAAAGAAATGTCACCTCACCGCAGCAGGAACATCTTCTTCCAAATAATGATCAAAGTCCCAATCATATTTGACAATCAAGTCCAATTGTTTCTGGAAATCTTCCACAGTTGTTATTAGGCGCCCTTGCATATCAAAAAATTGAGGCGAAACAGAACGTTGACCTTCTTCAATGATATCTACTAATTTCTGACTTAGATCCCTAATCTGGCCAGCTACACCAGAGCTTTGCCTTGCTTCCAGCAAACTCAAAAGTTTTCCCCTTACTTCACTAAGGCGTTCGAATATAAAGGAATCCTCCAAGAGTTTTGATATTTGATCAAACAATTTGGCAGACATAATCTTTGACTGACTTTCACTAAGAAAGCCAGAAAGTCTTTCTGACAAGCGCGTAAAAGTTTCCGTCAATTCTGTGACCAGTCTTGATTCGTCCCATGCTGTTTCAACACTAATTGGTTCCTCGTTCACCGCAGCTATCTCAGGTTTTTCTGAGGTACCCTGGACCAGGGTTGACCGCGTGTCTGAAGGGAGAGCCCCATTCGTCACATTCTCTGCAGCAGCTTCCATTTGCTCAGATTTTTCATGAGCCAACTTCTCAATGTCTTTACGATCTGATCCTCGCATGCTCAAACCAGCCCCTCGAACCTCTAGAACCCATGTATCAAATCCTTGGCCACACATATATCGGGCAAATGAACACTGCACAATGTTTTATCGAAAGAAAAACCATGATTAGTTTTTGTTTTACCTCTTTGCCCTTTTGGGAACGAAAGTATTAGTAAAAAATGCTATAGCAGAAATAGTAATCCAATTCCATGCATACTTATAGCATTCCAGAAAAGAAACGGTACTGAATTCATGCTTAGTCATAAAAATCAATGATCAGGTCAGTTCCGATGTTAACTATCACCAAGCATATCTTGATTCTTTGTATTTCACATCTATGAGTCTCTTCCCCTTGGGAACACCCAACTACATCTATCATCCAATCAAAGATTGTTTTCTAAGCTCACCTTTCAATCCAAAATGGTAAAGATCTGTGGGTAAACAACTGCTTAGCTACTAAAATTGTTCACATTGAACCAGAGAATATATCTGTATAACTACTTACACACCCACACACACCCCAAATAGGAGAAAAGAAAGGCTTCTTTATCCAACCACAATGAAACATGCCTTGGGAAGCAATTCAGCAATCAACCCTCATGAGTCCATTTTTATAGGACATGCATCCAATTGTCCACACAAAATCTTTCCTAACGCAAAGCAAACCCCAATTTAGAACAATTGCATGTTTATGTATGGAATAGAAGGAAACTAACCCCAGGAGCCAGATCATATCCAATGGCATTTGTTCCCACACCCGATAACAGCAGCAGTGGATGATTTCTTGGAGGAGCCTGCTTCCAAATAAAACTCACTTCAATATAATTTTCTGTTCCGAGAGTAAAAATCTTTCTCATTTAGATTACATATATAAACGACATTAAACTAAAACATCACAAGTTTTCAATTTAAGAGAAAATTTCCCAAACTCGATTATCTTCCCATTAAAAGGAAATCAAAATCTGCACAAGCTCATCCGTACTTCCACTAAGTGTAACAAATTAATGTTTCAATTGCATATAATTTAAAGCAACCGCATACAGGAGCTTGTACGAGTTGCACGGTTCGGATCCAACATACTCAGTAACTAGCAACCATTCATCCACAAAATACATCATACGAACGACAGTACCTGCGGCGAGGGCTTATAGCGCCAGAGAGCGAGTCGCCAGTCGCAGTTATTGACCGTGACGTAATGGAGCTCGTCGGCCGTGCAAATAGGCGGTTTATTCGGAAGCTTCTCAATTTCAGTCGATTGAGTCTCGTTGGTGGAGAACGCTCTGACATTCACAACATCGAGTGTAAGGCGGCGGAAAGCAGCGGTGCGTGGAAAGAGAAATCGGTGGTGGGGAAAATGGAGGCGGTGGTGGTGGCGAAAAGTGGAAGCAGCAAACTGAATCGCCGGATTGATGTTGGATTGGGCGATCACCATCGCTGAATGATTAGTATCTCTGCTAGATTTTGCGAAAATATATTGGATTTGATTCGAAGCGTCGTTGTTTAATTTTGGTTTGTTTGTTTGACTCTGAGTCTGGCAGTAGTAGTAATTTTGGGTGCTTTCCTTTCCTTGGAAGGGGCGGAATGGGATTGGGATAAAGGCGACACGTCCTCATAAGGCGCCTTCTTTTCATTCACAACACCGCATACACTCGTGACAGCGATGTCCACCGACGTCAGTGTATAATGAAATTAAAATTTTATTTTAATTTTATATTTATTTAATTAAATTAAAATTTTAAAAATATGATATAAATCAATGAAATTTCATATAAAGAAATAATATTAATTAATCCGAAAAGACAATTGTTTTTAGAAAAAAATAAATGTAATTAAAGAGATAATATTTATGCAAGACTATGACACCGATCACTTTTCAATTATATATAGTACAAGTAGATTGGTAGATAGATAGATGAGCATATTAACCATGTGTAATGTAGAAAAAATTTTACTTTTGGTATCCTAACTATACCACTAATTCAGTTTTGATATCACATATTTTCGACTCATCAAACCTGGTACTTGATGTTTCTATTTTTTATCATTGTTGCTATCCGACGTTAGTTTGACTATGAAAACTAACGATCAACCCCAGTTTGGCAGGAAAAAGAAGCAGGATTTTCTCATTGAATGGTCGTGTTTGGTTGCGTTAGTGTTCACTACACAAGAGATAGTTTAGAGAGTGATATTGAGGAAAAATCAGCAAAAAATAAGAGGAATTAAGAGAAATCAGTTTATATGTTTCTCAAATTTGAGTACGGATTCGTCTAGTGATAATGCTTACATCGAATAAAATATATTGTGAGTGTGGAATCGAGTTTCCATTAAAGACTTATTGTACTAAAATAAATCCAGGAAGAATGTATTGGGAATATCCTATTTATCGGGCCGAATTTGAAATTTGTTCTTGTTTATTTTGCTTTTGTCTTTATATACTAGTTATTTTAATTTTTTGTTCACATAGAAGGAAACGTTGTGGAGTGTTTAAAAGGTTTGATCCAAAAATGCACTCAAGATCGAAGCAAATTATTCTTGGTTTAGTGATAAATTATGCGAATGATTTTTCCTCATTCTCACACTCACAATATATTTTTCTCCCATAAATATTCCCACTAAATGAACCCTTACTCGAATTTGAGAAAGATGAGTACTCATTTATATCCTTGTTCATCTCGTTGTTTGCTAATTTCCCCTCAATTTCACCCTCTCAAGTATCTCTTGTGTAGTAAACACTAAGGCAACCAAACATGTCAGATTATTGAAGAAATCCTGCATTTTTTCCTACAGATTGGGATTGACCGTTAGTTTTCGCGGTCAAACTAACGGCGGGTAGCAACAGTGATACAAAATAAAAATGTTAGATACCAAAATTGATGAGTCAGTAATATAGGGTATCCAAACTTAACTAGTGGTGTAGTTAGGGTACAAAAAATAAAATTATCCCTTTAATGTAATACATAATTTAATTTTCTGTTATTATTATTATCTATATTATTATAAAGAAAAACAGGTGTTATAGATACAAAATGACGATTTTAACACCACTACATTAGTTTTATTGATTCCATAAATGCTTTTTCAATTGATAAGACAACTAGTTTATTCAACTTCTCAAAATTTACATTAACCAATGAGTTACTTTCTTTAAATATTTTTTTTATTTGAATATGATGTATTTATTTATATATTTTATTTTTATTTATAATACATTTTAAAGTGTAAAAATTATTTAGGGGTTAATTATACTGATCACCCATACTATGGGAATATAAAAATTCCCCTCTCTTACTATAAAAATTACATAACATCCCATTCCAAATATATTCACCTTACAAATTGCCGCGTCTGTTAGTCAACTTAACGAATTTTGCTGATGTCATAAAAAAAAATTGGTCTAAACTTCCTATAATACCCTCAACCTGAACACCTCTATTTTTTATGACTTAAATATCCCTAAATGATAATTTGTTACTTTTAAGTTAATAATGGTCTATACTTGTAAGCTGTTAGTAAATTATTTTATAATATTTTTTTAATTCCATATTATGTATGTGTAGTTGTGACATAATTTATATTCTTAACAATGCAAATTTTGTTAAAATTATATTATTATATAGTAAGTAATAAAATAGAGCTTATATTATTCAAATGGTAAAAGTATTGAGGCAAATTTCAATAGGTAGCCAATTTTAATATGTTAAAATTTTAAACAAGTCAATTTTAATATATTTTAATTTTATAAAATTCTATACGTTATAATTCCTATAAAAATGAAGACATAAGTATATATTTAAATTATTCAAAAAAGAAACTTTTTTCCTTCCTTTTATTTCAAATAAAGAAAATAAAAATTTTAATTTTATTGAATTATTTTTAGTTTTATAATAAGGACAATATTTATTGTTGAATTTGACTAACACCTTTAGCTAGAGGGGATAATTTGTAATTTTCATAATAAAAGGAAAAAATTTGTATATTCACATAGTAGTAGGGGGTCAGCATAATTAACCCAATTATTTAGTGTATGTCTGCATGAATAGCGTACGGCGTACTACGATGTCTAGTTTATTTTAAATAAAAACAATAAAAGAAATAACTACACTAATTTTCAGCTGAAACTCCAATGTTAGAAAAAGAATGGGATAAATACAATTTACCCCCTATGATATAAAAAATGAGCAAAATCCCCCCTATGAAAAAATAATTAGCAAATTATTCCCTTGTGTTTTTCTTGATAGGGGGTAATTTGCTTCATTTCTCAAAATACAGGACGATAATTTGTTAATTATCTTTTCACATGGGGTTTTTTGCTTATTTCTTATATCACAGCGGTAAGATGATTTATCCCGAAAAAGAATTAGAGGTGATATTTTAAAAATGAAGCCCATAACAAGCCCAATAAGGTCCAAAATATTTGGGCTCAGCGGCTACACTTAAATTATAATTCACAGACATCCAAAGCCCATACATGAGTCATAGCATCTCCGCCACTTTCTCTTCCCTACTAAAACCTCCGTTGCCTGAAAAACCACCGAAAACACTTTCCCACTTCACACACACACACACACACACACACACATATGCGAATAGATGGGTTTTGATGGTGGAGGTATGGAGGTGAAAAAAGTGTTCATAGGAGCAGGTTGCAATAGAATAGTCAATAACGCATCGTGGGGTGCCTGTGATTTGCTCTCTTTTGGTGCCCAAAATGCTGTTGCCATATTTTGCCCCGAGGTTTTGCCTGACCTAATTTTTGCTCTTGAGTTTTTGTTAGTACATGCTGTTTTATTTACTGTTTATATGGGTTTTTTTGGGTTCTTGGATAGTCTGCTCAAATTCTGACTACACTTCCGGGGCACAGCGCCTATGTGAATTGCACGCATTGGTTGCCTAGCAGCAAGTTTGCATTTAAAGGTTCAATCTTTACCTGTAATCTGCTGGTGGAAACTTTTCTTTTCATGTTTATAGTTTTATATTGTGAATATGGGGTTTTTTTTTTCAGCTAAGAATTTGGAGAGGCATTATTTGCTATCTGGAGATGCTGATGGAACTATCTTTTTGTGGGAGTATTCGCTTGCTGATAAGAAGGTGCTTTATGGAGTTTCTTGTTCTTGTTCTTGCTCTCTATCTGTCCATTTTATGTTAAAAGATCCTTGTAGAGTGTTATGATATCATTTCTTGAAACTGGACTTGGATTTCTGTAATAAGAGGAAATCATGGAATTTCATCTCCAGGCTCCCAAGTTGGAGCTGCCCTGTAAATGTGGTGAAGCCAAAATGAGGATATAAATGTAACATTAGGGTGAAGTCTGCCTGACTATGATTCACAAGCTAAGGCTGGCTAAGGAAGAGTAGAGAAATTATCTCAGAGTTAAGAGAGGCTGAATATTTGCTTTATGTCTTTAATGGTTACACGACGCCACTAAAAGGGCTATAATGGGAAACTACACAAAATTTACAGCTTTGCAACTCTGATCTAAAATTCCATCTCCAGTGAAATTGGCTCTGTAAGTTTGGGCTGGGGGGAGTGTATAATATATATATATATATATATATATGTTTGTATGTATGTATAGCATGGATGATAACTGGGGATGTGCTGCTACTTTCGGTGAGCTGAATGATTTTTCCTTGCAGTGGAGGGATGTGCTACAAGTACCAGAAAAACATAAGAAAGGTGTTACATGCATTACTGCAATTATGCTGTCTCAGACAGATGCTATATTTGCATCATCCAGCTCTGATGGTGCAGTACATGTGTGGGAAGTAATTTTTCCATCCTCCGGAGGTGAGTTGCTGGGATTTTTAGCAATTGTGTGATCATGCTTTCTGAATTTGCATTTATTCGTAGTGATTTTAGATTCAATTGCAACATTTACAATATCAAAATTCTTGCTATACATTTGAAATTGTCAACTCTTATTTGTTTCCGAATAATTATAAATCTTATCTATGGCTTATGCTTATACATACAAAAGATTAAAGTGCAACGCTGAAGAAAATCTCGGTCAATTAAAAACTACACCGATAGTAAAAAGAATTTTTATACTATCTTTTTCTGGCTTAATGAGATCTCTGTATACATTGAGGGGATCCCTATAGCTTTGTGCCATACTTGGATGCATCTCTTACATGTTTTCATTCTGCTTCTGCTACAGTACTTTGTTGTTTCAAAGGCCTTCTTGTGAATACTTTTCCTCTTCCCACTGTTGTATTTAATATTTTTGATCTCCTTGGTTGGTTCTTCCAGAATCAGTTTTACGACAAACTTCCTTCAGAAGAAGGGCTATATTATATTGCACTCTGAGTGTTGTGCATTCTGTATGGGTGTGTCTGCATGTCAGTTTCTTGTATTAGACTTTTGATTCCAGCCATTGCTTCGCATATCCTATCTTGGCCCTCTTAGACGCTGGCTGCTGGATGAATGTAAACTATCATATTCATTGACCATGTGAACTTTCTTGGGCTATCTGAAATCTGTTGCTGCTACTATCTTCGTGATAATGATATTTGATGACTTGGTTAGTACTCTGTCATTAGATTGTATTCAGTGGGATTATGCTCATGAAAGTCAGCTTCTACCACAGATGACAAAACAACTATAGGATATGAAGTGATATCAAATACATACATTGTCGCTGTTGAATTTATGTATTTGATATAATAGCTGTCATTTGAATCTAAAGTGAATTACTAATTTCCTCATTGATACTCATTTGAATGTCTTAGGTGAATGCAAATTGTCATTCTTGGACACCATATTTGTTGGTAAAAAACCTATGGTTTCTCTTTCACTTGTGGAATTGCCTGGAAGCAGCGGGCACCTAGCCCTAGCCATGGGCGGATTAGATAACAAAATTCACATTTACAGTGGTGAGAGAGCAGGAAAAGTGTGTATCATCTGGTGCATTGTCTTTTCTAGTTCTTTTGCTAGTATACTTTTATTTTGCTAAACAAAATGTGTTGATTTTCATTTATTGCCAGTTTGTCCACGCCTGTGAACTGAAAGGGCACACGGATTGGATTCGTAGTCTTGATTTCTCATTATCTTTATATGCAAGTGGTGAAACACCTAGTCTTTATCTGGTGAGTTCATCTCAAGACAAAGGGATACGCATATGGAAGATGGCTTTACATGAGTCTCTTGGTAATAACAGGAAAGAAGAAAACAGCTTGGCTTCTTACATTAAAGGCCCAATATTTTCCGCTGGCTCATTCTCTTATCAGATATCTCTGGAATCCCTCCTCGTTGGGCATGAGGATTGGGTGTACTCAGTGGAATGGCAGCCTCCTCAAAGCTCATCCGTTGATGGCATTGAATGTTATCAACCTCAGAGCATCTTATCTGCATCCATGGACAAGACAATGATGATATGGCAACCTGAAAAGACCACTGGTATATGGATGAACATGGTTACTGTTGGGGAACTGAGTCATTGTGCTTTGGGGTTTTATGGTGGTCATTGGAGCCCAAGTGGCAACTCGATTTTAGCTCATGGATATGGTGGGTCTTTTCATCTCTGGAAAAATGTTGGCACTGATTTTGATCACTGGAAACCACAAAAAGTTCCTTCTGGACACTTTGCATCAGTGTCAGACATTTCATGGGCAAGAGAGGGGGAATATCTGCTATCCGTTAGTCATGATCAAGTAAGATGCTTATTGATTTCACTTACGCAACTCTATTTGTCTGGTGAGTGGGTATGCTTGTATCTACGGTATATTTTAAAATCCAATTGGGTTCAAATGGTATTACTTCAATTATCTAGAGAGGGGCTTAGGTGCCATCCGTTTTTATGTGTTGGTATTGGAAAATCCCTCACGGTTAATGCAATCTAGATGATTTGAATCCTTTCCCGATAGATAGACGTTTTGCATTAAACACATCACGACAACTCTAAGCTACAATTCTGCATATTAGGATTGAGATTTGTGGCAAAAAGTAATCACTAAGATTTATCTTGTTGAGATTGATTAATTGTGACCTGGTTTTTGAAAGTTAAATTGGAAGGCAGATTCTTTATATAATTGCAGTCTGTTTCTGACTATCTGATGTTTTAATAAAATCTAGGACACCATATTTCTCTAATTTCCTTTTTATTTCCTCAGATAGAAGTATCAAATAACAACTTCTTTGTTTGCAGACATCTCGAGTATTTTCTGCATGGCATGATGAATCTTCTTTAGAAGATGGAGAGGCTTGGCATGAAATTGCACGACCTCAAGTTCATGGCCATGATATTAATTGTGTGGCAATAATCAGAGGAAAGGGGAACCACCGATTTGTAAGTGGGGCTGACGAGAAAGTTGCCAGAGTATTTGAAGCTCCTCTCTCCTTCCTGAAGACATTGAGTCATGCTACTAGACAGACATCTCGCTTTGCAAACGATCTTCCAGTGAATGTGCAAATTCTTGGCGCAAATATGTCTGCTCTGGGGTTATCCCAGAAGCCTATATATGTCCAAGGTGAGTTATCTCTAAGAAAAGGTTGGTTACCATTTTGCAATTGGGAAAATATTATTTCAACCAAGCTGGTAAATTATGGGCAGGAAGCATTCCCCATTTTAACTTCCTTTAAACATAAATCTCCAATTGGTTTACTTTCATTCTGAGAGCTTGCTTAATGGAAAGGTGTCATATTTAAGTCAGCATGCCTTAATCCTTAGTAGTGTTGACATGTTGTTGGCATAGTAGCATCTGCTGCCAGTTTATTTTCCAGTAGATATTTTATTGAGGCCTTTCCTTGCTGTAAAAGTACGAGGTTGCTGCATCCTCGTGAGTGTGAATCTATTAAATTTGAAGCCCAGCTTATAAACATTAATCTTTAATTGAATATATACACATCTCCTTCTGGCAGCATCCCCAGAGTCGAAAGAAAGAAATAATAATGAAGGCATCGACACGCTTGAAACTATTCCAGAAGCAATGCCAGTTGAGTTGACAGAACCACCCATTGAGGAGCAACTGGCATGGCATACACTGTGGCCCGAATCACACAAGCTTTATGGTCATGGAAATGAACTCTTTTCTGTATGTAGTGACCATGAGGGAAAGCTAGTTGCTTCTTCCTGCAAGGTACTTTGTGTCGTTTTCCTGTTCATTTTGTGATAGAGTTTACCACTGGGTATTACCGATCAATCTTTAGGAGTTTCTAGTTTCCTTATTTCATCTAAACAAGGTGAATTCCACTCTACCAGTATCAGTTTATGAATAAATCCGGCAATCATAAATCTTATAAAAAGGTGCTGGTTACTAGACGACGAATTCTTGGAACCAATATATGTACATTATATATGTCCACTCTTTTACTGTGTTCACCCTTTAACATGTGGTATGGTATGAAGTGATTTAAAACATGGTGAATTAAATATGGAAAAAGAGCTCTATGAAAATTATCTGCATCAATGAAGAACTTGCTGGTAGGACTTTACTGGAAAACTTTTGGCACGTAAGACTTGGGAGTTAACAGGTTCTGAATCTTGCAGGCACAGTCTGCATCTGTTGCTGAAATATGGCTGTGGGAAGTTGGCTCTTGGAAGGCTGTAGGCCGCTTGCATTCTCACAGTTTAACAGTGACACAGTTGGAATTCTCGCACGATAACAGTTTTCTTTTGTCTGTGTCTAGAGATCGTCATTTCTCTATTTTTGCAATTAAGCAGACAGGTATCGTAAAGTTTGCTCCAATTTGCTACTTCATCCCTATCTTTATTAGCGATAACTGCAGAACCATTCCATAAGTTTTGAGTATATTACGAGAAACCTTTGATTATGGATAATTACACTAACACCCGACATCCAATCCTTAGTGAAGAATTTGTAACGGAAAACACAAGTACTGGGATTACAGTGTAATTTAACAAAATCATAGGACTAGTTTGTAATATGCCTAAACCTCAGATTTGTCAGCGAAGTGACCTTTTATTATAGACACACTGAAATATAACTGAATACTAATACTTTTGAGATATGTTTTGCATAGCAGGAGCAGATGAAATCAGCCACCAGCTTGTTATCAGGCAGGACGCCCATAAAAGAATAATATGGGCGTGTTCTTGGAACCCGTTCGGCCATGAATTTGCCACTGGTTCAAGGGATAAGACTGTAAAGATCTGGGAACTGGAGAAGGGGTCGTCCGTTAAGCTGCTCATGACTCTGCCGATGTTCAAAAGCAGCGTCACTGCCTTATCTTGGCTGGGCGTCGACAGGCAGAAGAATCACAGCCTTCTTGCAGTGGGAATGGAGAGTGGTCTCATAGAGCTGTGGAGGCTTTCCAGTACCAAAACTGACAACAGCAGCAGCAGCATTTCAGCACCAAATGCTGCTCTTTTCGTTCGTTTTGATCCGTTTATGTGTCATGTATCCACCGTTCACCGGTTGAGGTGGAAAAACTCGACGAAGAGTGAAGATTCTACGTCCATGCAGCTTGCATCTTGCGGAGATGATCATTGTGTGAGAATATTTCAAGTAGATGTTTTAAACTAGATTGTTGCCTGATTACTGAAAGCTGAGTTTGTAAAATTATGTGTTTCAGAATTCGTATCACCTTTTTGTATGCTACAGATTAAGTTTTCTCTAAGTACAGGTAGTGATTTATACCTGAAAGAGTGAAACATAAACATTATCTTCTTATTTAGGGATAATTGTACCGTACTTTCTCGAAATTTAGTGTAATTACATAGACTCTTATGATTTTAAAAATTACAATTAGCACCTTGATGCTTGTTTGTAGTTAGTTAAAATTCACTAAATTTATTGATATTATCAAATATTTACCCTCGACTGACATTTTCTTTTTTTTTTTTTTGACCAAATTACACTTATAGGGGTGAAGATGTATTCATCACATGCATTAGTTTGAAGATGTATAAGAGTAATTTGGCCAGAAAAATAATTTATTTGACTCGCAATAAGTTAATGATAAGTTAATTGGGAGTATTTATGGATTTTCATTCAATTTTTTTGCAAATATCAGCAAATTACGTGAATTTTGAATAACAAAGCAATCTTTTTATTAGACGGAAATAAATCTCAAGGGTGTTAAATGTAATTTTCCAAATCATACGGGGTTTACTTATAATTACACAAAACCTCATGACAAGACGGTGTAATTACCCCTTATATTTATGATGTATTATAAATATGCAATCTCTTACATATAACTATAGATATGAATACAAGTTGGAATAATAAGTACAAGTTTCCATTCCAGATGGAAAATCAGCAGAGCCAAGAGCTTCAAATTCTGAACTGGGGATTTCTTACATTCTTGCTACAATCATTAACTTCACTAAGATGGTAAGATATCATTCCTCAATAATTTGTAATATGAGTCTGAACATTAACATAACTGATCAGGCTAACATATATTAATGTCTATGCTCGGACAGCAGTTTCTACAGCAGAAGACTGTATTATTTGCTCCACATGCTCTCCTTCATCTTCCCATATCTCAGCTATGGCTTCTCTTATGTTATGAATGCTGTTCAATGCATAATCTGCCCCCGGAACCAAACTTGATCTCCCCACCTGAATTTTCCCATGCATTCAAGCAGTTAATAAACACGGACACAATCCAATCCGAAAAATTCTCACCCAAACCAATCACAGATCAAGTGTACTGCATTTGTTATGTAATTAATTCATGCCTGACCAGACCCGGTCTGTGAACTTACAATGACTGTGTGAAGCCCGGCTGCTTTACCGTTGGCAATGTTCCGAACGCTGTCATCAAAGAACATCTGAAGAAAGACAAAGAATTGCAAGATAATAACTGTAATAACTAATGATAATCTTGTACTGTAACTAGGTTTATTATATCTGTCTGATCAGTGCTTACTGTTTTCTTCGGATCGACGTTTGCTATACGAACGGCGGCCCGCATAGCTTCTACAGAAGGCTTGCACAGAATCTGAGCTGCATTGGACTTATAAGCAGGAGGGTTAAGAGTTTCAAAGCATATAACGCCCTGGAAACAGTCTTCCAGGCCTAGCCTGGAAAGAACTCGAGCTACGTGTGCTTCGTCTGCGTTTGTGAAGATCTGCGCTCATAAAATTATGATTTATGTCGTCTGTCAGTCTTGTATTTGGATTGATGGATTTGAATTTATGTACATGGAATGTTCTGAAAGCGACTTACTATTTTGTGCTGTGGCATGGAGAGTAGGAGATTCCTTAGCACCGGATCAGGTTTGAGCAACTCGTATGGTAGTCTTCCATGAACATAAGCATGAAATTCGTCGTTGTCGAATTCATATCCGAGCGCCTGCAGAAATCGCGGCTAAATTTATTTAAAAGATTTTATAAGTTGTATATTTTAAGTTTTTCCGGGTTTATATTGAACTTTATTTTAAAAAATTTATATCCAAGTGCTAGCAGAAAGACTAAATTTATTTAACAGATTTTATAAGTGCGTACATTTTAGGTTTTTGGAGTTCATATTCAATTTTATGTAAAAATAAGCTATTACAGTGTTAATGTAAAATTATGGATGGTAGTTTTTAAATTAATATAAGTAAAATTTAAAAATCATGAACTATTTAATTTCCTTTAAAAGAATGTATAATTAAGTTTATAACACTTATGTTTCGCTCTTACAAACCCTTTTTAAAAAAATAAATAAATAAATACTATTTTATAACATCTTATAAGTTTTAATCAAAATATTTTTTTTTTCTGGTGTTTTAAAGAGTTTATAAGTTCGTTCAAACGCTTTTAGATTATTTTTTATATTTGTTTAATTGTTCACGAATAACCAAATTATCATGTATATGAATTTACAATTACCAATTTGGATTTGACAACCAATGGCAAATTAACAAACGGCATAATTAAAATGGAAAAAAAGTGATATCTTTAGAAAATACAAAACAAAAATTGGGGAAATCAAGAAAATCAAGTAGGTCATACTCATAGGGTTGTAAATGATTTGGTCAAGTCTAACACATCATTGTTCAAACTTATTTAAATTATTATCGTGTTTCAAAAAATGTGTTTGAATTTGGTTAGATTATTGACCTAATCAAGTTCAAACGAATTATAATTGGATCAAACACGACCGAGCTCCGATAATTTTTAATGTATATTTTATTATTTTTGCACTAATTCGAATCGAGTTCGAGCCGAACTCCAAAATTTACCAAACAAAAAAATTGTTCAAGTTTAATAAATCGAGTTCAAATAAGTTTTTATCGATTAATTTTAATCGAGTATTGAATAAGAAATACCTTAAGACCAGCCATTGTTGTACCATAATCTCTGTACAACTCCAAGCACAACCTAGGCACTTCACTCTCTTCCATGTCCAAGTGATGCAGCATGAATTCTACATAATTAATTAACCAAATTAATTAATTATGCACATATATGTAATATTTAATTAATCATCACAAAATTCATAATCCTCCCCAAAAATTAATAATCATCACGAAAAACTTTGTAATAAATACGTAGATTTTTACACACCTTCGATATTCTTGCGACAAGCCAAGTTGATCCCTAAGCTCAACGGGTACAGAGTATCATCCATATCTAATTAAGGGTAATTAAAAAATAAAAGACAAGATAAAATAGATTAATTAACTTCGTTAATCAATTTTCTTTAATTTTACGAATTTTCTCAGCGATTTCTTCTGCAATTTATTAGCAAAAATATATATAATTATTTTAAAAAAATCAGAAAAGGATAATTACCAAAAAGCAAACAGTCATATTTCGCGCTAGTCCTCCTGCCAGCTTCCATTTTCAGTAAAAAATTAAATCACTTCCTGAAATTTTGAGAAAAAGGAAAAACAATTAGCAAACTGAGAAGGAAAAATAATATTATCAGAAAATAAAATTAAAGCAAGAAAATGAATTAATGAAAATAATGTTACAGGTTCATCGAGCTCGAGCTCGAGTGAGAATTATTACCTGATATTAGGGGTGTGGAGATGGATGGGATTTTTTTGGTATGATTGATGAAGAATTGAAGCATGGAGGGGCATATTTATAGTGATGCATTGAAGGTAGGTTTAAATAAATAATATATATATATATTATTTATTTAATTATTGATAATGGGAATTGATCCCACCATCTTAAAGAAAAAGGGTTTCACTACAAATTCTCACATGTTTTCGTTATGGGTCGAATTTTTTTAATTAATTAATTAATTCATATAGATTAGGAGAAAGTCTATAGTCCATATATAATTCTATGTTGACTCATATATATGTACTCCTTATGAATTTAATTAAATTGTTCTGTTGATCTGTCCCTCAAATTAAAACATTAAATATTTCAGTTCGGTGATGAAATATTGACGGTTGAAACACACTAGTTGCATATTTTATTTAATATTAGTCGTCATGACACGTCATCCTTGCATGCATATAAAATAATATTGCATACTTTAAACTTATTGTAAATAAAAAATATATATATAAATCAAAATATTGCATTTAAGAAAAAAGAAAGACAGAAAAGAAAATTACTTTAAGGATATTATCGGTATAACCAAAGAATTAGCATCGTTGCATCATTAACCGTCATGTATGAATGAAAAATGCCTTTCATTTTAATTAGTAGATAATAGAAAAGAACGAAGAGTTAACGGTCGAATTAATTTTCAATGTGCATAAACAAAAAATTATTGATAGAATGATTTGTTTAAAGAGATTATTAGCTTGGAGAAAAAAATAAATATATTTCAGAGTATCTTAGTTATATAATACTATCGCAAAACAAATTTACTACTTTAAATGTTTCCCCCTTAATCATTAGTGTCGATGCATAAATTCTTGTGGGCTTATTAGAAATTTTTTAGGGTTTCGTTCTGTTAAAATATTAATATTAAATTATTCACCTTAAATTTTTGAATGAGGTAATCGTTTAACATGACAATAGAGCCAGACCAAACAAGAGGTCCTGGATTTGAAAAATGTTTCACCTACAAAATTTACACGTGAGGGACTGTGTTAAATATTAATACATTCGACTTCCCTTGACCTGTCACTTAGGTAACACTCAACTCCCTAAACTTAAATTTCGACACTATCATTTCAATATTTCCAAAGTTAATATTTTTTTGTCCTAAATTATTGGTCGGTTAAATTGATCGATCGAAGCAAATATAACAGGACGAGCGATATTATTATCTCATCTCATGCGCAAAAGTTGAATCGTGTGTTTCAACGTATGACATCAATATTTCGTTGAGTTAACAGTACCTTTCTTAATAAAAAAATATATATATAGTTAAGGTTGAGGTCCCATGACCTTATACGTCATGGGTTCGAACCCCACTAATGCGTGGGATGATAGTCCATTGTATAGTAAGATTCTTTGTATACTGTAATAGCACGAGGTTGTTTATATTTAATTTATATTATATTATATTATTGATTAATATATAATTACTATAATTATCTCTATTATAAATTAATAATTAACATAATTAATTATAATTAATTTAATTTAATTAATAATATTTATCACTTCACTTAAAAAACAATAGAAATCTTGGGTTCAGACCAGGTCTTCTCCAGTCCACCCTCACTCGTTGTATGAAAAAATGTATGGTCCAATCCATGGTAACACGTGTTTCATGTATTACTTTAGGGCAGATATATGGAAAAATGTGCATGTTGGGCATGTTTCCACTACTTATAATTTATTGCTAAAGAAATAATAGTGGATTTCACATTCGAATATATTTTGGTACAACATTGATATATTTTTTATTAGTTATCGTGGCAAGTTATGTTTATGTGTATATAATAAATAATATTTTATATTTTATTATATATTATAAATGAGAATAAAATATATATATCAACTCTCACATTAAAAAAAAATCAGTTTAAAAGTATTATCGATAAAATAAAAAAATAATATAGTAATATTATAAATCATCTTTGTGAATGAAAAATGTATTTTTTTTTTCTAATAGTATAAATTATACTCTTAGGTATATTGGAAACAGAATAATTGGAGTATATATAAACAATTTGGAATATATGGTTCGACTTATATAGGCTTTATTCTTTTTCTTTTTTTACGTTAAGATTGATTCGGTAATTAAGTAAATCAAAAAGTTATCTAAATTGAACATTAGTCAAGTTTGCATAATTCAATATTTTTATTCATTTTTGGTTTATTATTTAGAGTTCGAGTTATGGTTCAAAACTTATTAATAATTAATGATTGACTTTGATGTATTATGTGTGAAGAAAATCGAAAATTTTGATTTATTTATCAGTTTGATTTTAGCTTCTCACTAGTGTATTTAAACATTAATATACGACTCTTAATTTTGATCCAGAATCGCTATTAGTTCTGTATTGCACTTTAGTGTTGTTCTATACTTAGTGAATGAAACATATTCGATGTGTGTACATAATTTAAATTATCCTATTATATATATATATATATACTAGTATGTGACCCGTGCTATTAATGTGACAATTGAAAACATCACAAAAGATATTTATGCTTTAAAACTAATGATATAGCTTATTATGAGAAATTTATCTTATTATATATATATGTTATTTCAATCATAAAATGATTCAAATAATAAAATTACTATTATGGACAATTATTTTTTGGAAAAATAGAAAGAAAATCTTGCAACAAAATTTAACGTATAATTATAGTTAGAAACAATTTTTGACTATTCAATTTGGCCACAATTTTGAACAATTGTTCAACGACTAAACATTCATCAAACTTAATTATCCGTAATATATTGATATATATAGCGCTTTATATACGTGTAGGAATATTTTAATTATGTATTAAAAAAATCAATTTTTAACTTTCTAAATTCAAAATTCCAGAATTAATACTAAAAAATTACGTATGCATGAAGTACAATACAAAATAAGATAATAAAAAACTAAAAAATCAACCAATAGAAAAGTTTCCATACCTCCTTTAGTAATTTTCTTGTTTTTGTTTCTTGTGCATTTGAAGACCCTATTAACACAGAAAATCACATATACATGAACTGTCAAAAGCAAATTAAGATAAGAAATAAGTATTAAAAATCAAGTAGGGGTTTGAAACCATGACCTCAAGGAAAATCTATGCTATTATAAAGAGAAGGGGTTTGTTAGACACAAAAGGAAAGTTCTTATACCACTCTACCGAATTATTGTAATACCAAAAATGCTCTTTAACTTTCAAACTCTATTCAATCAAGTTCATTTGAAAAATTAATTCCATGCAATTAATTACATGTACTAAAAAAATAAATTAATTCCAATTTTATTTAAGTTTATTGTTAATTGCAATAAAAATAACATATTAGTATTTGTGTTGTATGTAATTATAATCGTCATTGTCAATATAACAAATATTTTATGAAGTTTCAATTTTTAATTTAATTTGATTACAATATTGAATTGATAGTTAATGCATTAGAATAAATTATCAAATAATTTTTATATGTGAAGTCATAAGGCAGTGATAAGTTTTAAGATGTTGGAATAATATATGAGATTCAATAAAATAAAAGTTTTATTAAAAATTATACGCGCAGATGTGGCGTGCCACAGTTTCCAATTTATCTATACTGTTATAAAAGAATTCACAGGGATTCGAACACATGACGTCTAGGAATATTTATTGTAATAAAAAGAATACGAAGGGGTTCGAACCCATGACCTTTAAAAATATTTATTATGATAAAAAGAATTCGCAGGGGTTCGAACCTATGACCTCTAGAAATATCTATTATAATAAAAAGAATTCGCAGGGTTTCGAACCCTAACCTCTAAGAATATTTTGTATAATAAAAAATTCAAAATTCTAAAAATTTAGAATTTTGGTCAAAATTGAAGGATTTGATAAAAAACTGTATTCAAATATATATATATATATATATTAATAGATATCTAATTAAATGAAACGAATAATTGATCAAAATTGTTGAAATAAATTAATTTTTTTTATAATTTTTAATAAATTAATTAAATAACTGATCATTCTGTTTTCTCATTTTTGTAACCATCAAAAAAAGAAGAGAAAATCTTAATTTAATTTCATTTATCACGTGGAGAATATAACTAGAATCTTGATTAAAATAAAGTAAACAAATTTAAAAACAATTTTAGAATCTTGATTAAAGAAAAGTTTCTTAGCCCGATTCAGAGCATCCGAATTCGGATTTCATACGAATCGAATAATTTCTTTTCATTTGTTTATTTCGATGATTCGATCTATTTTTCTGTCGTAGTTTAATTGATACGGGCCCAGAATTGGGCCTAATTATACCCAGATATTTCAACTGGGCTTTGGGCCTCTCACATGGAACCACACATGTAGCCTGTAAGCATCATACATGGGCCCAATGTTTTTTGTAAATGCATTTATGCAATTATGTAACCACACACTAAAATGAAGTACCCCCAGTTATATTTGTTGTGTAATTATAGGTTCTGGCCAATGAAGCCTAGCTCAATTAACGAAGTTGAAACTAAGGTCATGTGTTCAAATCCCATCAAATGTGCGGGATGTTATTCTACTGTATAATAGGTGTAGGTCTTTCTACTATAATTAATAGATGTTGTTTAGATTGTTGATCAAAGTATAGTTGTGGTAATTGTCTTTGTTCAGATATTGATATTCGACAGGACGAATTGTAATGAATTTGTTTCAATATTTAATAATATTTCATTACTTGCACTAAAAAAAAAAAAAGTTCTAAATTTGCATATAATATGTTCAAGTTGTACTGACCTGAATTTTCAATCCAATCCAAATTCAAGTATGTACAGATTCATTACAACTATCTTATTAAAACTGAACCAATAATTCACATGAGATCGTACAACTTGATATCACTTACAAATATCACCCTCCATCCATGAGTATAACTTTTACTATCCTAACTTTCCTTACGAGTTTAACCTCTAAATGACATTACTGATTTAAATTTTAGATGGCTATGACTGGAACTCTTCGATGTTGTTCTTGTGGGCTCTATTTTGCAAGAGTCTTTTAGAAATGGAAAAAATGCAAGCAATCTCCCCATGATTTTGTAAATGTACAAATTACCTCCTATGAAAAATAAAAATAACAATTTATTTTATTATTGCTCCATTTTAAACAATACAGGGAGATAAATTACTATTCTTTTTTTATACGACGATAATTTGCTCATTTACAATATCAAATAAAAGTAAATTGTATTAAACCATTTTAGAAATCGACAAAAATACTAAAGTACTTACTAACTAAATTTTTCCACGATAAAAAGATTAGTTCATAGACTAGTAGGATTTTTTTGTTTTATTGGATCAATCTCGTTAAAAGTAATTCACCAAATCACTATGTTAAGAAAAGGTGCATAATGTAAAATGTAGAAAGACACGTTTCTTTCTCAAAGCACTAAGGGTAAAACGCGATTTACCCAGAAATTGATGGTACGCATCACAAGAAATCGTGTTGCACGAAACAAATATGGTTCACTGAATTTAGCAAATATAGTGCTCATACAGTGCATCACTCAAGTGTGGGATAATGGGGCTGACTGCTGACATTAATTAATTGCAGCCCTTTTATTAGTTTTTTTTTATTATTATTATAATTTTAATAAAAAAAAACAATTATGATCATACATGATGGGGTTAGTCCTCTTATTCTGAAAATACCCTTGAAAGAAATAGAAATTACGATAAAACCATTAGGACCTGCGCACTTTTCAGAACCCGACCCGACTCGGACCTTCGATAGGGACGTGTAGGTCCACCAGACGCTGTTGATTTTGTTACTGAGAAATTACCAAGATCGTGCCACGTGAACCGGATAAATCCGTACACATGACACTATAAATAGATGACATTCTTATTTATTACAGGAATGTGCATTTATTACAGCTGGAACTACTCTTCGTCGATTTCCTCTATCTCGAACACTATCTGACTTAAGTATCGGAGGGTTTTCGTCGGGGACCATCCTGGCTAGACTCACGTTTGCTCTCTTCTCAGGGACCTCATTGTTTGGGACGAGTTGCTGAATCAAACTCCTTGAAATAATCAAAGTGGCCCTGGACTAACTCTTGAGATCGAATATTCGATCCGGATCAATACAATATATCAAAGTACTCAAAATCTTATTATATATATCAATAATTTCATAACAAATAAGACAATAATAACAACAAAATACAAACTATAAAATACCTACCTTCGTTGAACTTGAATCGAATCTAAGACATCTGTCCGATAAAAATTATTGGGATCTCAGTCTTAGCTATCGAAACAAAGGACTCACTGACAAGCCATCGTTTAGTTACTTTTGTTGAAGATTGAACAATGGACCACTGAAGTGAATTCCTTTCCTTTTCAGTTTTGGAATTTGATTGGTCAATCAAAAGGGATAGTTACAAAATTTTGTTTCAGTATTATCCAGCTCGATTGAGATATTAATATTAAATAATTTTAACAGCTTAAATTTTCAAATAAGATGGTCATTTAATATGGTATTCTAGTCAGACCAAACAAAAAGTTTTGGGGTTCCAATCCCATTTATAAAAGAAAAATTTCACGCGTAGGGATTGTATGTGAGGAAAGTGTGTTAAGATATTTATTTTAAATTGTCTTCATCTTTAATAGTTTAAACTTTTACATAAGATGATCGTTTAACATGGTATTTGAGTCAGATCAAACAATAAGTTTTGTGTTCTAATCTTAGTTATAAAATAAAAGTTTAACGTGTAGGAATTGTACGTGAAGAAGGTGTGTTAAGATACTAGTATTAAATTTTCTTATGTTTTGCAGTTTAAACTTTTAAATAAAATGATCGTTTAATATATATATATATATATATATATATATATATATATACCCCTATCTTGTTATTAGCATTATTACACATTGATAGACAAGGCAAAGGGCCAAATTGGAGGTGTGTAGGCCCTGCAAATTGAAGCCAATTTAGACCAACATCCATGTTGAATGACCATTTTGAATATGATTTGTACCTCAAGGACATTTGTTTTATTTTCATCAACCCTTTATCTAAGTGAATATTTATTTCAATAAGTTATAAATCGTTGAATTATATATATTCTTTCAGTTTTTAATTAGAGAAAAATACATGTGTATCAGTGTGTGCATGTATATAAAAAAAAATTATTTTGTGAAATTATTATATTTTCATAAAATGATTCAAAATCCACCATATTAGGCGGCATGAAATTTCATCCCATTAATTAATCCACTTATGTATATGCATACTTTCTTGAATATTTTCTTTATTTAATCTCATTTCAAGGTTTAAAAAATAGAGATGATCAACTGAAAATTGCACCTCATGGGGTACACAATGCACATAAGCGAAAAAATAAATAGTACATCAGAAACTCATGCCTAAGATTCTAAGACCTGCACAAGCCCAACGTCTATCAGCAAAAGTTGTTGGTCGATTGAATGGAACATGACCGAAATTGGATCAAGAGTGCCGAGAGTACGGACGGCCTTGACACCTGGTTTGATGCATTCAAGACGCATAATATTTGTTTTGTATAAAAATTAGGATGAGATTATGACTATTTTAATTAAGATAATTTATCAGCAAACGCAATACCGTTTTCTATCAAAATTTGTTGAAATATTACTCAACTTGATCGTTGTAGGCTCACGGACATACCAACAAGTAAAGTCCAACTTTTATTGAATCGAGTATTATAAATCAACCACTATCCTCCCATAATACACCCACATAAATTAACGTGTTTGTATTAGCAACTAAACAATAATGGACACAAGCAATAAATTATTAATTGAAGAATAAAAATGTGGGTAAAATTCCACCAAACAAATAGAAAAATAAAAATCATCAGCATTTTGTCAACCTTGACTTCTGTAGTGCTGCAAGAATTTGTGCTTAGTTTACCAAAAATTCTATTTATTTTATTCTCATTCCAAAAAATAATTCTCTTTTTTTTTTCTCTTTCTAATTCGTACTTGGTGGCCCTCATTTGACGAGGATGCTTATCATCCTCAATTATTTAATTTCCAAATTAAGGAAAAAAATTGTTTTTAAAACACTTTGATGATGATAACAATAATGCAGTATTAGTGTCTATATTTAGTAATTTGGCCTTTGGGACTATAAATAATAATATCCTTATTTAGGAGAAGAAACAAAAATGTCCCTTAGATCAAAGGAAAAGTTATTACAAATCTACTACTTAGATTCAATGGGTGAATGAAATATAAAAATTATAATTATATTTAGGATAAATTACAAAAAGTTCTCCTAAGATTTGACATAATTACAAATACCTCTCGTTGTTTGGAAATTATCAATACCCGAATTTTAATGACTGTCCAACAATTAACCCGATCAATTAGTGTCTGTTAGATTTCCATCTATTTTTTATGATGGACCGACCAAAATGCCCTTGTGAACTATAAATTAAAATTTTACTTATTTTTTAAAATATTTTTATGGACTAAGTGGACAATTTTTCTACAAATTTCAAATTTTTCCATCTACTTCATCACATTTTTTTAAACAATTTTTCTAAAAAAAGATACAACAAAAGTAATAATGACAATTCCAGTCCTCCATGCAAGGATTACATAATTTCATCAAATATCAGAGATATTGTTAATTTTGCAAACAATGAAGGTGATGGGGGTGCAACCTAAATATTATAAAAAGACATGGATAGCCCTGAGAAAATGGCCAAAATCACTAAAATACCCGGCGACCCGCACACTGCCCAGTCGGGTCAGGGTACGCGACCTAACCCGGATCAACGACTCAGACCATACCCAATGCTAGGTGTCCAAAATCTAGACCCTTGATGAGGAGACAACTCAGGCTTTGAGATGGTGCCACGTGGGCCAAGCAAGTACGTAGATTTGGTCCTATAAATACACCTACCCCCACAGCATTTATGGTAAGTTATTTAAGTTACATTCGACCACACTGTTATATCAAATCGCCAGTTTACCATCTCGACCTGTATCTGACTTAAGCATCGGAGGATTTTTGCCGGAAACACTCCCGGCTAGCCTAACGTGCTTGTTTCTTCTCAGGGATACTTAGTTTGGGGAGCTTACCAGATCGCTTGGAGAGGTGATCAGTTAGATACTCATCTTGGGATCACATTTAGCGATCTGGATCAGAAGAAATATTTGCATTTATGCCAAAGTCCAAACTTCACGAAAGCTCCTAGTAATTTACCCTTATATTATTATATGATCTGATTGAAAAATCAATCTGAATATATATTTCTATTCCGAACCAACATTATATCATCTCAAAATGGAAACATCGTTAAAATCATTTTTGATAAAAATTCATAAAAACAAATAAATGTATTTTCACGATGATGGCTGTTTCAAAAATTGAAAACTTTTACGAATAAAAAATGAAACCAATCCAAGTGCAGAGTGATCCTAAATACCATGAATCATGGAAAGTCTTTTTCTTGCAAGAATTGGTGGGCATTGATGCGGACAGATGAGAGAGGGTCTGGCAATGACATGGGAAAGAGTCGGCAATGTAAGTACTTCAAAAATTGGCATGGCATCATCTTTCATTGTCAGAAGAAACCAAACAAACAAGCTGTCTACCTCTCTTCTACATTAACAACAACAAATTACATATTCCTCGTACTATTAAGCCATATACTAATCCCGATTACCTAGTTAATCACAAAGATTAAGATAATGCTACAACTACAGTAAACTCACATGAAAAGCAGCAATCAATCTAGTATAAAAGTAACAATCAGACAGACAAGTTCAGTGACAAACACCAGCTTCTGTCCAAAATATGATCTAATCAGCTGACTGGTAATGAAACTTTGGCAATTCAATATTCCTCATTATGTAGCAGCCTGACCAAGAAAAGCAAAGATGCTTCACATTTGCAGCCCTTTTTCAAATACAACTATGAGTATGTGAAAGATCACAAGTCCTCAATAATGGACCTAAACTCATTTCTCTGCATGAGTCACAACCTTAAACTTCATGTAACATCGAAAACGACTGTCAGAAGATGGTTCGTGCTCACCGGCAGTAGTTAGTTTTGCCGTTGGGTGTAAGATAAAGAATAAAGGCAGGCTTGCAAGGCAAGGAAAAGCATGAGCAGTAAAGTAACAAGTTTAGCAAGTGTGAAGCATACAATCACTTTAGTTGCAATGTGAACGTAAAGGTCAAATTTTTCATGCGTTATCAATTATTTTGAGACGGGATGTGAAACGTTCGAATCCGGGGGAAGAATGGTTGATGCTTCCAGACAGGAGATGCTGTCTTTACAAATAAAATAGATACAAAAAGAGTAGATAAAGTTGCTTGTACAAAAGTTAAATTCCATCTTGAGGATGCAGGAAGAAACAGGTAGCAAATTCATACAGGGGAATCTGGAAAAAGTATTGCTTTACGACTAGGACAGAGACACAACGGCAAGTTGTAACTATTTCATCTTCAAGCAATGCCCTTAATGCAACTAATAACGGGCGTAATGCTTGGGCTCTGTCTTGCTCGATTGAGCCGTCAACGATAAGTTGACAATTAAACGAGACTCATCGAGATTGCATCCACTAACACAGAAATCTAAAGTCCCCAACAGCAAAACATTCAGACCAGCACACAATTTTCATCGAAAAATCCTTATACACTTGTACAGTTATTCCATAACGGATATATATACCGAACCATTTTACAGTATGATATCAGACAGCGTCCATTTTCATTTGATAACTGCAATATAACACACACGAAAAGGAAGAGAAAAGAGCATAGTTTCTTATTAACTATTACAATTGCATATAACCAAGGTAGTAAGAATAATCAGGTGGACACTGTCATAAGAGCTTCAAAGATAAACCAATCCCACAGCTGCAAAATTTTATCCATGCCCAACTCACCTTCATGCCTGCTTCATGTTCTCTACTGGGAGCTGAGTAGAAGCATCAAGCACGACCGTTGCAGGGGTTGATGACCGGGTCTGGTATTGAGCAGCCAACTGAGGCGGCAACTGCGTGTAGTACATCTGTGCATGGGCCGGATCAGCAAATTCATAAGTATAAGCAGAATTGGCTGCGGAAGAGGGAGGTATTGACTGAGAGGGATAATGAATTTGAGTGAAACCGACGTATTGGGCTTGGTGGTGGCCGGAAGGCACCTGGACTAATTGAGCAGCTGTTGTTCTATACATGCCACCAGCTGTGTCAGGATTGGAGAAAGGAGCATTTCTAGTCTGACTGTATGCTGCATGAGGGGATGTGGCAGCGGCAGGAGGCGTTTGCGGGAGGCTAGAAGGAGCAGTTGGAGCCAATTCACTATAACTAGGTTGCTGGACGGGCAAGTTATAAGCTTGGGTCTGACGAGCGGACACAAAGTAAACCGGCTGCTGCTGGTCGAGCATGGTTGGATGGGGATGGTGTTGCTTCTGTGGAGCATACATAGGGTAATACGATGATAATGGCATTGCACCAGCAGGGATATACTGGTTACTGGCACGAACAAACTGCTGTGGTTGATGCAACTGAGAATGATTTTGATCAAACACATAGCCGGATTCTTGAAATTGCATTTGCATCTGAATTTTGCTGTTGTTTTGATCCCCAGTCTTCAGATCAACCTGGTTTGAAGAAATCCTAGTGTTTCCAGATGGGATTTGTGTCATGGATTCTTGATAAATAGTTTGTGATTGTCTCTGCCTAGACAATGGATTTGTTACACTTCCATCACTGTATGTACCGATTGAATCACCAACAACCCGATTCAGACACATTCTAAGCGTACAAATGAATGCAAAAGCAACTAAAAATAGAAGAAATACCAAAATTTCTCATGATAAAGATCTTTAGAAGGCTCTATTAACGTCGTACCTTGAGACAGAATCTGGAGAAGTCAAATCGAAGGCGCTAGTTTGTTTCTGCTGAAACTGAGGAATCTGCTGCGGTTGCAATTGAGCCTGTACCTGCGGCTGAATTTGTTGTGCCCTTCTATACCCGCCATGATCTGATCTTTCGTCATCAGAGACAACTCTATTAGCATACTCACCACCAACCACCATCGGCAACCCAGAAGCCATCGCCCCGGCTGCGACGCCCGAGGCCCCAAGACCCCCGACCTCATCCTGTTTCTGCGGCGGCGGAAAATTAACGTTTCCCATGACGCCAAGACTCATTTGCTGAAACTGCTCCTCAATTCCCAAACCTCCGGCCTTTGGATTCTCATCCACATGCACCCTTATAGGCGGCAAATTGGCGACCGACGGAGAGCTGGAAGTAGACCCAAAAGACGAATTCGTTTCCAGCATTGGAGAACCCGGGACCGAGTGCACGTCGTGATTTATGACATAGTTGGCGTTAATATTTCCGTTCCCATTACCACCAACCTTTGACCCCTCCATCTGGGCTCCGACATCTTTCTCCCCGACCGGCGCCTTTCCGACAAAGTCATCATCCAATCCAAGTAAACAATTAACCGATGAAGTTTCCGAAAACTCACGATCACTAGCAGCACCAGACAGAGTATTTCCCTTCCCATTGAGAGCGTTGAAAAACCAGTCCTCCGATTTAGTCGACGCCGTCTCGACAAGAAGTTGTTCAACACTCGACGAAGATTTGGGAAACAAGAAGAGGCGAAGACGACCGGTTTTCAGCCCGCCACCGGCATTATGAAGGCGATCGTATTCCTCCACCATGTTCTCAAGATCTTCATCCGTCGCGACCGAGATTAAAGAATCCAAGTCCTCGCTGGGGAGTTGGTATTTGAGGCAAAACGGCTGGTTACGTAGGAGGTTCTTCGACAGACGGCGGTGGAGGTCGGAAAGAGACGTGTGGCGGTCGATAACGATGATGCGGGTATCCCCTCCGATGTAGCACAGGGACTTGTCGTGTGGGCGGGGGACTATATGCCCACCGTAGCTGCACATGAGGCGGAGCTTCGGTGGTGGCTGGGGTGGCGGCGCATCGGCGTCCCAAGAATCGGTTTGGCGGGAGCGCGGAGATGAGTCGATGGAATCCGGATAAGCCGCCGGCGGCGGAGTCGGAGTGGTGATGGGGATTGGCGGAGCAGTGGAGAGGAGTGGGGCCTCCATTGAAGGAGTTTGAGTTGGAAAAACAGAGAGAAGAGAGAGAAATTGGGAAAAAGAGAGAGTCGTGGTTGGACTTGGCCTCTCTATATACTTCTTCCTGCACTCTCTCTCCCCTGTTTTCCGATTTATATAAAAACTCTATTTTGTACTATGATTAATGTTTTATGATAAATTATTTTGAATTTAATTTTTATCATTTTGAATTTAATTAAATCAATTGAATATATCGGTAATCTAATTTACTTACTTCTTATGATCATTTTAGGTTAAAATAATTTGTTTTTCTCTATAAAATATTATGAATAAAAATATGTACTAATTTGACATTTATGACAAAACTGACTTAGAGAGAATGTGTGAATTTGGTATTAATAGTAATAGTAGAACTTGGTATCCATTAAATCATATGTAAAATTCATGCATCAATTGGCCCACGAGGCCTAATTTAATTGATAAAATTAAAGCTCCCAAATCCCTCCAATGTGTGTTATTATTCTCCTTTAATAATAATTATTAATTAGAGATAAATATTTAATATTAATATTAATAATTGATACATTAATTGTAGAGTTGTTAGATATTAACTAAAAACCATGCATCAATTGGATGCTAATGGTGCAATTTAGATACCAAAATGATTTTTACACTTTTTTTTATCCACGTGTATATATATATATCGCTTAATCAGGATCAGCTCAAATAAATTATATGATAAGTATAATAATTATTTATCATTGAATTTAGTGCATCATCGAGCTTAATTTAAATAAGATTTTTCCATATATGTATATATGTTAGTATATGAACATACATGTATACAAGAATTCTCTCGCATATTGAAACATATGTATATAACATACACAATATGAACTTTTCATATGTTTAAATATTTGTATAAAATATACAAAAGTTTAGTTATCTCTAGTTTATTAGTAGTTATTGATCTATTATAATACCAGTTATTGATTAATTATACATATTTGATATTGGTAATTTACGTTATATCGATTGCTAATACTTGAAATTTATGATATAATTGTAACCAAGCCATTAAAAAGAGGATAATTACACTCCCCTGAGCTTTGGTGTAATTACACATAGACTCTGTGTGATTTGAAAAATTACATCCAGTATCCCTGAGGTTTGCTTCTATCCAACAAATAGGTCCATCCGTTAGTTAAAATTCACCAAATTTATTGATATTAACAAAAAAAACTAAATAAAGATCAATATTTGCCATCGATTGACTTATTAATGACATATTTCAGACTAAATAATTTTTTATGACTAAACTAACATTATAACGGTGAAAATATACCTCCTCACATGCATAAACGTATGAAAATATATAAGCGTAGTTTGATTATAAAAAGATTTATTTGACCTATAATAAGTCAATAATATGTCAATCGAAAGTAAATATCAACTTTCGTTTAGTTTTTTTTTTTTTTTTTTTGGCTAATAACAACAAATTCGATAAATTTTGACTAACAAATTAACATATTTGTTAAACAGAAGCAAATCTTAGGGAACTAGATATAATTTTTCAAACCAAAGAAAGTTGACGTGTAATTACATCAAATCTCAATGAATGTGGTGTAATTATCCCTTTAAAAAAATAAGTCACAGATTTATTTTAGGAATCTTCAAAAGTTTATAGTTTCCTTTTTGGAATTTAAGTAGGAGAATAGTGATTATCCAAATTAGTAATATTAAATACATAAATAAATATTTTTGTGGATTTATGTGAAGATATTTTTGGGTGAAAAATGGGGGTTGGGTGGAAAGGGTGGGGCAAGCAAGTGGGCAGAGGTTTTTGCAGAAAATCAGGAAAGGTTAAAATATAGGAAAAAGACAAAAAAGGGTAAAGTAGTTTGAGGGAAAGAATTGGTGGGCCAAGTTAAGATACTGTGGGAGATAAGGGTGAAATTGGAAATTCATGTGTGATGACAGTGACATCCAGTTGTGTGATTGGGAGTGGGGAGGTTCAGGTGTGTTGCGGTGGAATAGTGTGATGACTTGATCAGAAGATGTCATCATTCTCAAGGGATGTTCCACGCCGTAAATCTTTTCTTTTTTTTAAAAAAAAAAAAAACTATAATTATATTATTAGTTTTAAATTATTAATAATTATGATAATTAATATACTCGTTATCAATATCAAATAATAAATTATAATTAATTAATAATAGTATTAAGATGGAAATTTGGAAAGCCGAACTAAGACTACATAAATTCGTTTTGGTGGATTGCGCCTATCTTTTATGCTTATGCTAGAATTCTCGTAGTTTACCTACTATAACCAAATATAAACGAATAATCATGTGAAATCAATACATAGTTCGCGACTTACGTTTAATCATACCAAACACCTTGACAAGAATTCATATACATATCATGGATATCGTGACATTCGATTTTAACCTAGTGTCCACAGTGATTGGTGGCAATAACCTACCAATACTAAAGGGATTCAATGCAGTTACTATACTGTAATATTGTAAATGTGCAATTTACCCCGTATAGAAAAAATACATTTACCTCCCTATCTTTTTTCAAATAGAGCAATTTACCTCGACTTAAATGCATTTTTTGTCCTGTATCTTTTGTATTTTGGCGTTTTAGTTCTTTATCTTTCTAGGGTAGCAAATAAATCCTGTAACTTTCTAATTTTTCGCGATTTTGGTCCTTCAGTCACCGGAGTTTGAAAATATTGCCGGAAGTGTTTTTTAATTCGGGCTTCTGTTTCCATTGGTCAATTGCTGCCAACATGGAATCAAATTTTCATTTTGTATCTTTTATATTTTGATATTTTACTCCTTTATCTTTCTAGGATAGCAAATAAGTCCTATAATTTTTAATTTTTTGCAATTTTGGTCCATTAAATTGACCTATGGAAATAAAAGCCCCAAATTTTAAAAAATTTCCAGCAACGTTTGCAAACTCCAGTGATGGAAGGATCAAAATCACGAAAAATAAAAAATTACAGGGCCTTTTTGCTACCCTAAAAAGATAAAAGACTAAAACGCCAAAATGCAAAAGATACAAGACGAAAATTACATTTAATCCAATTTACCTCCATGTCTAAGGGAATAAATCGCTTTACTATAAAAAAACATGGAGGTATTTTGTTATTTTTTTTCTTATAGCAAAGTGTTTTGCACATACCTCATCTTACAAGAGATTGCTTGCATTTTTTTTAATACTAAAACAAACAAACAAACAGTCACATTCGTGATATTTGAATTCATAAAATCACAATTATGAAATCCCAAATTCACCAATGAAATTAGGCGTTGGTGGCCATTTTCATGTTCAGGAACTGAAGATTTTGGATTTCATGTTCAAATTTTGAATATAGTTTATGTTCAGGATGTTTTTTCAGACCCGTTGTGTTGTTAGGATGTCTAAAAGTCCGTTCTTTTGGCGTGTCTTGTTTCGAATTTCGAAATATGAAACAAGAACCCGTTTTCTTTCTAGATCCATCATGTCTGTATCTCTCCACCGCAACCTTCAATAATTTTATTGACATTATTTGCATATGTTTATTGTGATTTGTTGGGATAATTTATGTTAAGTTCAGTTTGTAAGAATATGTCATGTGTTTATTTAAATAATTCTGTATTCAAATTTGTACAATCATGTTAATTTATGTTGGTTGTTGATTAATTTTCATCCAATTTTCATGTTGTGAATTAATTTATGTCAAGGTTGTCGTTCTAAGTTCATCAACTGGTCAAGTCCGTCGGACGTTCTCAAAAGTCTCAAAGCTCAGGGAGAAGAAAAAAAAAAAAAAAAAGATTTTGATGTATATGCAAATTAAACGGGGTTAATGCAATTTATTCATGTGATATCAGAAATGGACAAAAATCTCATCGTGAATTTCTTTTAGCAAATTAACCCCTATGTTTTGAGAAATAAAGTAAATTACTCCCTATCAATGGAGAAGACAGGGGCGTAATTTGTTTATTTTCCAGACCAAGAGGGTAATTAGCTATTCTTTTTTTTATAGGGTTCTTTTGATCATTTCTCATATCACAGGGAGTGAAGGAGCACTACAAAAATATAATATTTAACCATGGCTAATTGTCATGGTTAATACTAAATAACCGTAGCGAATAGTCATTGACCACGGTCACGCAACGGTTGTCGGCCGAGGTTTTTTTACGAGAGTGGCTAAAACATTTGTCATGGCTAAAAGCCATGGCGAATATTTTTACCACGGTTAAAAGCCGTGGCAAATAAGTTTTTCATGGTGGAAAAGCTAATTTTTGCATCGATTTTTATTTAACTGTAGTTAATAATAGTTATTTACTATGGTTTTCAGCCATGCTAATTAAAAATATAGCTAATATTAATTTTTTTTTAGTGGAGATAAATTACATTTAACCCAAATTAAATGCATAGTAAATATTAAAGCTATAATTAATTTAACTCGATGTCCTCAACCAACCTTAACGTAGTTTAGATCTTCTTTTTTAGGTTTATGGTGTATCATCTATTTTATTTAATATGGACGGAGAGCGAATAAAATATTTAAGTAAAGATAGGTGATATGAATTTTATATTAATTATATACGTGTTAATTGAAATGTATAATGTAATATCAGTTTAAAACTAATTATTGAAGTATATTCGATGCGTGCACATATTTTAATCTTCAACGATAGTTGAAATGATTCAAGAGTTTGCGTAATTTTCGTTCGGACTGGATCAACCCGACTCGACGAGGCAACCATTTATCTAGACCATTCAATTTGTTTTTGGTATACTAGCTGTTGTGGCACGTTGTCCCTGCCTGCATATAATAAATATTCCTTTTCACTTTAAAATATATTATTATTATTATAAATAAGAGCAAAATATAAACCATTACATCACATTAAAAAAATAAAAGAAAGAAATAAATTAATTTATCAATTAGTGAAACTTTGGAAGTTAAATAAGTTGGTTATATTATCGGTTGAAGGACATTTTTAACCTCACAAAGAATGGTACCGCGGTGTAAGTAACTGCCGTTTGTGAGTATGAAGGGGTTTTCTTTATATAATAGTATAGATAACATTCCGTATCACATTGACATGACATGTTCAAGCGGATCAAAACTATAAATATCACAACCTTCTTTTATCAGATACGTTCAATTAATTGCATTTTATTGCACACTTACCATCCTCAAACCAACCCATCTCACTTAAATGGTGGGTTGAGATCAGGTATCGAAGACGACAACCTTCACGAGGGCAACTTTGTGATCGATCGACCTCATATCACTTTTCATCAAATTCGCTCTTAATTTATTTCATCAATAGTCCAATTCATCTAATTCGATCTCTAAACAAACTCTAAATCCATTTCATTCATTTAGAATTTTTACGACCCTAGCTCCGCACCATCAAAACCTTAATATGTATGAACCCATCGTGACTTTCCGATTATTTTGACATATGTGGTTCAGGTGGAATTGCACAATTGTGGCAAACCTATAAATAATCGTCTCTCATGCTTCAGGCACAATTTTTGCTATCTTAACATTCTCACAACCTCATACACTTTCTCCTTACGATATATTTGACTTAAGCATCGAGAGTACTATTACTGATATTTTCATGATGTGACTCTGACAGTGATTTGTTTTCTAAGTCTCACAATAGATAAATTTAAAACGTATTTGCCTCGTTAAATGATAGAAATCCCATGTACTTACTCTAAATTATCGTTTATGAATAAGTTGAGGAATACATATATGTGTTGAGCTAATGCCTATGTGTAAAGTGTAACTCGGTTCACTGGTCCTCAATTTAATGATTAAGATTTGAAGGGGTATGATGGGGATGAAGAAATGATGATGTGCATGAAGCCAATTTGATCACGGTTTCTGATTATGAATCAAAAGAATCCACCGTACGCACCCCAACATGTGATTGTTTGCCAAGGACCCAACACTCCCACGCACGGACTTACTTTACCATATCTAACTTTTTTATTTTTTTATTATTTTCTCACAATATTTAATTTCTCCTTTATTATATATTATAATTTTTTTTCAAAAATATATATATATATATATATATTTAGATTTTTTTTTAAGCAGAGGCCGCGCGAACACAAGCCCTCTCTACCACAAATTATGACGTAGGCTCGATCACTTGGGCCGACCTTAGGCGGGCGCCCCTCCCAAGTGCAATGGAGGTCGCCAACCTCCGCCATGAGCCTTGTTGATCACCCATTGACCCATCCAGGTTAGTATAAGATATCTTATTTTTCCATATTATTTAAATTTAAATTTAAATGTTTGGGTCATTGTGTTTTTACTAGGATTTTTTTAGTAATTCGACTACATATAGTGCAACATCAAGAATTTATTAATAATTAATATTTAACAATAATTTATATTATTTTGTTGAAACAGATAAAGGCCTACATAAAATTATTTGAAAAATAGCCCCCAAAAGTAGACTTGAAGGAGAAATTAAGATGAAGAGGAAGAGGTTTGATTTCTAAAATTGCCGAGTACATCAATTCAATCAATATATGAACATAGTTGAGAACAATAAATAAATTATAAATTACATGTAATAAGATAAATACTCGTATAAAATGAGATAAATATCCTATGTTGGATGGGACTCAGATGGAGAAGTTTGATTTGATTTGATGATTATATTTAGGGTTAATTACACTTAGACCTCATTTTAAAATACGAAATTATACTTTCCTCCAAAGAAATTTTAAAATTACACTTACATCCCTTCCGAAATTTCACCATTTACACTTGACCCCCTTTTATTAGGATTTTGACCAAAAATGCTGACGTAGTAAAAAATATATAACTTCTCAATTCTACCCCTCATTTAACGTCCCCATGTGATAATTTGTACTTATAAGGGAAAAAAGTTAATAATGTTAATCTTACTCTCTGTATATATACATTACATTATCCTTTATAAGTACGAAAATATACATAAGAATATTAAATGAGGTGGAAAATTGGAGAGGTATGAAAAAAAGAAAATTGCTAATGTAAAAATATTTTTCGTCCAAATTTTAACAAAAAATGGTAAGGTGAAAACGATAATTTTTGAAGGGGGTGTAATTATAATTAACCCTATATTTATATTTGAGGTTCAACACCCGCAATTATGGACCTGGGTGGAAAACATTATCATAATTTGGAATTGGAAGCACTTACTCCAATCATTTTTCTTTATGTATCAAACCACTTGTCTTTGGGCCTCAATATCAAACATTACTGACCCATTGTAGTTTTCTTCCCCCATGAATTAAATTACAATTTAATTATAAATTTCAATCATTAATAATTAGGGTTAAATACAGCTAGGATCCCTGAAATATCCATCATACATCAATTATCTTTCTAAAGTATTAAAACCTTCAAAATTTTCCCTGACCTTCTAACTTCTTAATTTTTAAGTTTAAAATTTTCATTTTACCCTTAATAAAATTTGCTTTCTAAAAAAAATAAAAAAAAATTAAAATACCACAATCACTCTTTGTCGAAACTTTGTCTAAATTTTAGTTTCACTTGTTCATCGAGTTCTTTTTATTTTTATGATTCTAAAGTATTTGGAGATCATTTTATTTTAGTTTCACTTATTTGCCAAACCATGCAAGTGAAAAATAAATTTATACATGCATATAATTACCATATATGTTATAAATATATATTAATTGTATATTTTTTATTAATTCATCAGCCCTTTCGATTTTATTAATTGTATATTTATTTAAACAAATATATATATAGCATGTATAAATTTATTTTAATTTGGTTTGACAAACAAGTAAAATTAAAATAAAATGAGTTCCAAATACTTTAGAATTATGCAAATAAAAAGAGTTCGATGAAAGAGTGGAACTAGAATTAGATAGAGAATCGACAAAGGTGATTTTGGTATTTTAGAAATTTCTTTAATTTTTTTCCATAAAATAATTTTTAGTAAGGGTAAAATTAACTTTTTAAACTTAAAAAGTAAAGAAGTTGGAAGGTCAAGGAGTTTTTTGAAGATTTTAATATATTATGGGGGTAATTGATGTGGATGGATACTTTAGGGGTGGTAACTGTATTTAATCCTAATAATTATAATCAACAACAACTATAGGTACTTATGGAATAAGTTTTCAAATTTCATTACAATTATGAAAATATTTGATAATTCAAATTTAAAATTTTTATTTAATCATAATTTTATAAATACTTAACAAATAAAGACATAAATTGCATTTTTTTATAAAAGTCAAAAGATTGAGACTTTTGGCCAACTACAGTTGTACAGAATCAATTACATCAAAATAATTTTAGACCACAAAAAAAAATAAAAAAAATCCAATTCTTCTCTAATTTTAGAACGGGCCAAACACGCCATTAATATATCAATTAAAAAAAAGAACAACATGAAAATTTGGAAAAAGAAAATAAATAAAAATAATCAGTAACTAAAAACACAAGATGAGGAATAAACTACCCCCATTGGACAAACTGATCCAAAGGCCAATGGAAAAATCTCCTAGTACCTGCCACTGCCACACCTGATTACTGCAGCTCATATGAAAAAGAGCAAGTATCAGAAATCTGATTATATATTGGGCTGAAGGCCCAATATACAAATAGGCCCAATACTCGAGGACAGGCCCAACTGGCAAATTAGATTAGCCAGCCTGTGAAGTGGTGAGTTAGTTGGAGGATATTAGACCTTTTAAGTTTTGACTTCAGTTTTGGCGGTAGATTCGAATATTACGAATGTAGGTCTATAATTTATTTTTAACAATAATGTTTTGTATCGCTAATTTAGAAATATTAATATATTAAATTAATATTTAATTTTAAATATACTGAATAATGCAATAATAAATTAAATATTATAAAAGAAAAGTTTTGACTTTAAAAATAAAAAAAAGTTTTGATTTTTAAAATTTAAGAAATAATACTTTTAGATCAAAAGTTAGAAGCAATTACAGTAAGTACTTTTTAGCTTTATGGACTTTTAAATAAATCCAACATGATAATTTACTATTTTGGCATTCTTATAACAATGGTTTCTAACATATAGAGTTAAAATTAGTATAAACTCTTATCAAAAACAAAATTTTCAAATACTCCAAATTATTACATTTTGTTAATACTATAAATTCCAACTTTTCTTTCATAAATTATTAATTTGTAAAAGATAAAAATTCCTTACAATCACTCACCGAAAAACATTGCAACACGTCTATCACCTAGGTCGTCTCCTGTTGAATAGTCCAATGATTTGGGCTCGAAATTTTTTAAATGAGGTGTTATATTTGAAATTGGATATATGTGTTAAGTGTGTGCGTAAAAATAAATAGAAAAATCAAAATCTGGCAGGTGGGGCAGTAGGTAGTTTGAATAGTTGCTTGGTTTCATGTTCTAGAGGGATCTTAGTTTGGTCCTCCTACTTTACATCATCTCTTACATGTTTTTATTAGTCTGATGTTAATGTATAGGATAAATTATAACTATTGTCCTTGAAATTTGATGTAATTAAGAATATTTTTTATTATTTAAAAATATTATAGATACCCTTTTAAATAAAAAATAATTACGTAAATCCTAAACAGTAAAATAAAATAACTACTTTACCTTTGCTATTTTTTTTAGGAAAACATTTGTGAAAGTGTAGAAAAATCTGAAGCTGAATAAAGTAAATAATTTATAAGGCATATTAGGCCATAAAAATATTTTAAGATAATTTTAAAAAATATAAGAATTATAATTTATAATCCGAAATGATATTTTAGCCAGTTCACCATAAAAGAACAGATGAAAACCTAACTGAGATTAATGGAATGAACTCGTTGTTAGACGGATGTTAAAATAAAAAAAAATATTTATAATTTTTAAATAATAAAAAAATATTTATAATTATATCAAATATCGTGAGAGGTAACTGTAGGTCACCGTAATGTATATTATCCTTCTCTTCTTTTCTCATTTTGGCCCCATCTTGCCTTCGGTATGTCGCATTACTTAGTACTTAAATAAACGTGTTGACCAACAGCAACATTTGTCGGGCAAGGAAATGAGGACCCAGCCCCCCCCCCCCCCCCCCCCCCCCCCCCCCACGCTTCTTCCTTGCGTGCCCCCCACCCTTATAATGAAGTCTACTAGAAATTGTGCACGCAGTATCTATACGCATAATTTTTAGTAATATTATTATGGTATGTAGTACCCACATGCATAATTATATTTAGATCTCATCTGAAAATATAAAATTAATTTTTTTTAAATTACACTTACACCCCCCTCTATTTTTTTTTTTTATTTACACCTAACCACATTACAATGTAGTACTTATAAAGGGATAAATGTGATATATATATATATATAAAGTGATGTTAACATCATTATAATTTTTCCCTTATAAGTACAAAATTATTAAATGGAAATGTAAATAATGAATAAAATTGAAAGTATATGCAATTTTTTGCTCATGTTAGCAATTTTTTGGTCAAATTTTTCGTAAAATGGTGCATTATATTTATTATATGATTGATATATGATTTAAACAAAATGTTCCATCATATTTTGAGTGCAATAGTTTTTATAAATATAAATCAATTTTATGTGATCAAAATCTGATTAGATTTATATGTAAAATGCCCTTGTGCCTAGGAAAATAAAAGGGAAAGGGAAGTTATGTCCAACTCTTATTAAAATATGTAGTAACATGGAACACAAATTAAAATCAAGAAGTTCTATTAAAATTTAAACCTTTAAAAATTTCAGTAAGAGAAAAAATTGACAGAATTATCATGATTTACAAAATATGAATTGCTCAGGTACGATTATATTTCTTCTATAAAAAGTCAAATTCTTTTAGTAATTAATTTATTCAATGATTTCTTATTTATAAACATTTAAAAAATTAATTAATTGATTTTATTTCTTATTCAAATTAATAAAAATTTAAATTATGACCATCCCGCCGCGTTAGACTGTGAAATGTCAATGAATCGAACGGCTGATGTAAAGCGTTTACCATAAAAATCAATAGAAATTGAAATAGTCGTTATTGACCATACAGCTGTTCTTACATGGCTTTTAACGACATTATTGGTTTGCTCAACCGTCTCTCCGGCCGCCTCTTCACTTCATCTCCCCCCTATCTTCTTCCCTTGTTTTGTTGAAGATTTTCAAGATCTGGGTGGTGGGTTTTAGCAACTCTTTTCAGTAGTTGTTAGTTTTAAAACTTGAAGGAGTCCCATGTTTGCAGCACTGACAACAATCCTAGAAAAGAGGAGATTTCTCTAAGGTAATCATCAATTTTGCTTGTTCCTTAATTTCCAACACCGATGAACTTGTCTTTAGTTGTCGGAACATTTCTTGAGGGTTTTAAAAAGAGTGTTTTTTCTTCATTTGGATTGAGGTCTTTCCAATTTTGGTTATTAATCAACTGTTGATGATGTTTTGTTGCTAACATTGGGGCCCTTTTCTTCTTTGTGGGCGGATTTCTGCCTAGAATCTGGGAATCAGGATTGACTTGTTTTGTCTACAAATGGGTTGGAGAAACATAATTTCTTTCTGTCCTACTCCCAATTTCCGGAACATGTTTCAGGTTTGTAATTCTTTCTGTCTTTTTTTTTTTTTTTTGTTCCTTAGGTTTTTAGTGCTTTTTGCCCTATTTGATGTATCTTGAACAATAAGAACATTGTTATCAAGAATGGGTCTTTGTCAAGAATTGTTTATATAACGCTTTTTAGTTAAGATTTCAACTTTTCCAGATGAAAAGGTTTCCCTTTTTTGAAGGTCAAACGCAATTTACCCTCGTGTGAAAAATGAGGAAAAAAAATAGTAAATTATCTGACATGGGAAATGAAGCAAATTACCCGTCTTATCAGTTGATAGGGGGTAATTCGCTATTTTTTTACAGGGTTTCTTTTTTGCGCATTTCTTTGGTTATAGTTATTATCATCAAGGTTCTTTGTGCCGACCAAATATGGTTTTAATTCCATGTTGTTGGAATGCCAAATTATGATTCTAGAGTATTTTCCTGCCGAGGAAAATTCTTGATGTACTTTTTTCGGATATTTCTTCTCAGACTTGCTTGAGTTGATCTTTCTTGCATAGGCAACTGCAACTTACAATTCACACGGTGTTTGTGCATTTTACGCGCTAACAAACAGGTTAGCCCGAACGAGGTTGAGCTTGGATGCCAGCATACCATCAAGTCTCATGGGGGACAAGTCGCGAGGAATCACAAGCATGACTGGTTGATACTCATACTACTTGTAGTCATCGACATCGTCTTGAATATCATCCACCCGTTCTACCGTTTTGTCGGGCAGGACATGATGACAGATCTCAAATATCCTATGAAAGACAACACTGTCCCAGTATGGGCGGTTCCGGTGAGTGTTTCTAAGGACATTTGAGTTCTTTTTGTGATCTTCAGAAAGAAGTCTAAGAAACCATACTTCTGAATCAAGGGTTATCGGTGCTTGTATATTACTAATAGTGTCATTTTTACGTCGTTTAGCTGTATGCAGTTTTGCTGCCTATTGCTATTTTTGTCCTATACTATCTTCGGAGGAGAGATGTCTATGATTTGCACCATAGTATACTAGGTAATATTATGTCAATGTTTTTCACTGCCCTTCGTTATTACCGACTCAAAGTTAGTTCGGCTCAGGAAAACATGCTCATGACTAACTGCAGGACTCCTATTTGCTGTGCTGATAACTGGAGTTCTCACAGACTCGATAAAAAATGCAGTTGGCCGACCACGGCCCGACTTCTTCTGGCGCTGCTTTCCCGACGGGATTGATGTACGTCATCCTAATACAGTTGTTTTGTGCTCTTAATCACAAGATTTTATACAACGCAATTCTAATTTGCTACAATGATCTCATCTTATTATGTCCTTCCCATTGTTAGAAATATGATCGGTGGGGCGACGTGGTGTGCCATGGTAAAGATAGCGACATAAAAGAAGGACATAAGAGTTTTCCAAGCGGTCATACTTCATGTAAGTTAACTTAATATGTTGCACTTGGATGTTTGTCTCTCTTGTCTGAGTTCTATACATCAAATCTTCGCCATCGTTTAAATCAAAGGCTGTCTGAACCATCATTTTAGCCGTCTTAGTTTTGTCACAACGCCGTGTTGGCTGAACGAACACATTGTGATCTTATGATATATTTTGCAGGGTCATTTGCTGGTCTTGGTTTCCTTGCATTATACTTGTCAGGAAAAATAAAATGCTTTGACCGTCGAGGGCATGTGGCAAAATTATGCATCATTTTTCTCCCCATCCTTGCTGCATGTCTCGTCGGTATTTCTCGAGTGGATGACTACTGGCATCACTGGCAAGACGTGTTTGCTGGCGGGCTCCTAGGTGTGTTCCCTTTCATGAAAAAAGTTAACGAAACAAGTTTAATCGGTTACAACTTGTCTTAAACATGCGTATCCTTTCAGGTCTCATGGTCGCGACGTTCTGCTACCTGCAGTTCTTCCCACCTCCATACCACACCGAAGGTTAGATTCGTTATTTGCATCTAGCTCCCTATATTTGGTCCCTTAAGTGCTCGTTTAGAATCACTTTAGTCCCTCAAGTTCATCTTCATTCACTTAGTAAGTATAACAACACTCGTAATGTGATTGATATGGTATGGTGAGACCTTGTCCGGATCCAGAAATGGTTGGACAGACATTCTTGTATCTAGTATCGTGGCACTAGAAACAGGAAACGGGAAACATGCCCATTTTTTACATCAAGAACGAGAGAAATGATCGTATTTTTCGGTTGCTCTTGATGGCAGGATGGGGTCCGTACGCATATTTCCGAGCAGTGGAGGAAGCTCGTCCCAGCTCGGGACCGGTCCAGCCGAGGAATGGGGTCAGCTTGCAGGGAATGAATCATCAAAGTTCTGCAGTAAACACCAATGTGGTGGATCAAGATTTAGACCCAAGTTTTGATGCAATGGAGTCTGGAAGAAGGTAGACCTGGAAATATTTTTGGTCCTTGGATTGTGTCTTTCATTGAAGAGATTTTGTGTTAGTATGTAGCTAATATTTCTTTTTGTGTTTAAATTCTTGTGTTGTTGGTTTCATCTAGTCAACAAGTGTGTATGGACCTTGATGCATGTATAGTAATTTCTTGAGTTATTTAATGTTTATATATGTACATATTTTATTTTTTGTATTTTTATAAACTAGTAATGTGTGGAACACTCTATCTGTGTGTATAATTCTGTAATATTATTAAAATACTATTATTTAATAAATTATACACAAAATAATAAGATTAAATTTATAAGAAAGAGGTGATAAGAAAACAAATTTGGGCTTTGCACTTTTTATGGATCGATTGAAGATACATACAAAGTTTTTCTTTATTTTGAATTGATTAATTCGGTTAAAGCATGTTTAAGTATAACTTGTTATGAGATTAATTCATATCAAAATCCACGGTGCTCAAGCCCGATAAAATAATCCCAAGTTACCTAAGTCCTTGCTCATGCTGTTAAAAGGAAGCATCCATCACATAAATAGGACACACTATAAATATACAATAAAATCCAAAGTTACAAGTCTGAAGCTCTACAAAAACCCTGCAACTGTGAGGTTCCATGTGTTCCTGATCGTCAAAGTCTTAATATCACATTTCAAGATGATTTGTAATTTGCTCTACACAACTGGAGGAGGTTGCACGTCCGATTCGAGAATAAGCTTTCAACCTTTAGATTGTAGTTTGTAAAGAATAATCAGGGGTCAGTTGTCGTTTTAAGATACTGTAACCTTTTCAATTTAAACTTATGCAAATTAAAAAATTGTGTGAATAATGTAGATAAAAAGAAATAGGTATAACAAATTACGGGGTAGATGAACCACAAGTAAAGAACCACATCCACAAATAACGTAGAATGAACGCCGACCAGGGGGAACACAATTAGGGAAATGATTATTCAATCAAGATTAATAGCAAATTCGCAATAATTTTTTTTGAAAAATCGCAAATACAAAGTATGTTTACCAGATTGTTGACTTCGACGTAGTAATTTTTCTAGCGATTTGGTTATCTTTTCTCTGGTTATTATGTACGGTATGATCAGCGGGAAGAAAAAGAAAATTAGAGGGAAATAGATATATATAAGGGTAATAGAGTAAATAAAAAGAAAATATGTATTTTTTTGTCTTTATAGCCTTATACGTCCACTTTTCCGCCCAATTCCGGACGGAAACGAAATTGGACTCCGGAGGAGTTTTATATACATCCAGTTTTACTTCCCCTCCATCTCTTCCTCCAAACCAAACACTAAATTTTTTCTTATACATCCTCTTTTACTTCCACTTCTCATATACCTCCACTTTTACATCCAACCAAACATACTCTAAGTACCTTGACAGTAGTATTAACTTGTTGGTTCATAACTTAATATTTTTTTATTTTTTAAAAAATTATAAATATCTTTCAGAGGTTTGTAAGTTTTAACCAAAGGTCTAAAATTGACCATTTTGCCCTTAAATTTTTTATTAAATTTGTAGAACAATCAGTCGAGACAAATTACATTATTGATCCTTTGTGTAAAAACTTAAAAAACCTCTCCCTGCACATTGTAGTCCAATTTTTTTAAAAAAAAATTAAATAAAAAATAATTCAGTGTATAAGGGTATTTTGATCAGTTCACCCATAAAAATGAAGTATTTGTAATTATGTCAAATTTCAGGAGAGGTAGTTGTAATTTGCCTTTTTTCTTTTATTATTATCGCGTATGCACCTACATCCTTTCGTTTCACTTGTTCACTTCATGTTTACTATGGTTGATAGGATAAACATGACAAATATTAATTTGTGATAATGTGCGGGATAAGTGGTTGAGTGACTAGTTAGTTCCCTGTTTATTTGCAACATTTATCTACAAGACAAAAACCATGTTAGGTTAGTCATTCATTTACTTGTTTGGGTAAAATCTTGAATAGTGAACTGCATTTACTTTTTTGCCCTCTAAGGTCTCATTTACATTGAGGAATGAGATTAAGTCGTGATAGATTAATTTTAGATAAAATATAGGATGAAATTAAATTGTATCACTAATATTTCATTTAAATCACATATTTACCTAAATATAAGTTGATGTGGGCAGGGGAAAGAAATACCCTACGAGGCCTCCCCAAGAAGGAAGGTGACGAGGGATCTCGCAGGGCCTCGAATTGAGACCTCATATTAACTCGGGAGAAGGGCATCACGGATTTGACAAAATTCCTGAAAATCCGAGAAGATCCTAAAGAAGAACAAGCAAAAGATACCCTACGAGGCCCCCCAAGAAGGAAGCCTACGAGGGACCTCGCAGGGCCTCGAATTGAAACCTCGTATTAACTCGGGAGAAGGGCACCATGGATCTGACAAAATCCCCGAAAATCCGAGAAGATCCTAAGAAGATCAAGCAAAAGATACCCTACGAGGCCTCCCTAAGAAGGAAGGCTACCAAAGATCTCACAGGACCTCGTATTAATTCAGGAGAAGGGCACCGCGAATCTGACAAGATCCCTGAAAATCCGAGAAAATCATAAGAAGATCAAGCAAAAGATACTCTACGAGGGTGCAGGGGGAACCCCCATCCCCTCTCCCAGGATCTACTTATAAATATTCCCCTCACCATTAATAGGAGGCAGGTTTCTTCTGAAACATAAATTGAGTATAATAAGATCTCACCATATCATAAGTAAATAATAAATTATATTGGATATCCAACTCAGTCCTCACAAGTAAATAAAAAAACGACTTATCACAAACTTTTCTAAAAAACACTACACCTACCCCCATTTTTTCTACCCCTTTGCCTTCTTCTCCACCAACGTTCATCTGTTGGTTTTTTATGGTCTTTCATGGACGGGGTTCGATCTAAAGAAGAGTAGTTTTGACACCGGCGCACCGTCAGTGGAATCGAAAACCTAGAACCAGAAACGAAGCTTAAAGGCAATCATGCAAAATCTAGTATTCAAGAATCAAAAACCCCTCTCAGTGATGCTATTATTTTCCGTATGCATACATGATTTGCACGAGACTTGTTTTTATTTATTTTTTTTCCTAACTAAACAGAATATTATTCAGGACTAATCAAGATATCCTACTTAATATCGTTATGTTCACTTTGGGATAGTTTCTTTAAGGCCTCCTTTACTTGCAAGGATTGATTATGATATCATGGCTAATCATTGCTAATAATATGTGTTTTTTTTTTTTTTGCCAAGCCTGTCAGTAGCACTGTAGGCCCGTATGTTTGGATGATAAATGCATGATTGAAATCAAGGTTGGCACCCTCAAATAATTTTATCGCCATGAACCACTTACCTTTGATTAATATTTCATTTCCCTTTATGTTCCCAAATTTTTTTTTCCATACCATCTTTGCCCTTGGCTTTTGATTTTATTACAATCAAAAAATTGGTCATGATGTGACCATTCATTCAAGCTTTTTGATTGATTTTTGTGTCCTCTTCTTCATTATTGTTGTTGCCTGCTTCCTTATATCCACCTACACTCTCATCTACCAACATACACTATTTCAAACAAGATGAACTCTACACTCTTTCATGTCTAAGCTTGAAGGCGGTTCTTAGCTCATCGAACAGATAATGCTTGTTACACAAATTTTTTCTTTTTTCGTTTCATAGATATTTGGTAGGTGCATAAGCGTGTAGTTCCTCTTCAATGTTGGTGTGTTGAGGCAGATTTTGAAGTTCATCTTGTTTGAAACGGGTGTCGAATTAACACTAACCATGTGCGAAACCTTTTCTATCAACAAACCCGCCGGAAAAGAGGAACTCCACGGAGAAACCAAGATGTGAAATTACAAATATCACGGGGATACAAAAAATAAGAATAACTATTCTCTCAAAATTGATGTCTCTTTTGACGACCAAAATGTTGTTATAAATTATACCATTAAAGGTTATAATTACAAATATCACGGGGATACAAAAGACTAAAGCATTATAAGGGAATATTAAAAACGGGGAGTATTTACAATACCTGTCATTTTACTTTTTAGGGTGTATTACAATGACCTCTTCTGAGGTTTGATATAATTACGGATACCCCCTCGTTGTTTCAAAAATTACATATACCCTCATGAGGTTTGTAATTTTTAGCCAAGGGTCTGAAATTGTCCATTTTGCCCTTGATTTTCTAAATTATAGAAAAATCAATCGAGACAAGTTACATTATTGCTCATTTGTGTAAAAAAATGTAATAAACCTCTCCCAGCACATTTTTATCCAATAAAATTTAGAAAATTTTTAAAAATAATTTAATTTACATTAGGGCATTTTGGTCAATTCACTCATAAAAAATAAATGAAAATTAATTATTTATTAAACGGTTACAAATTTGAGTATTCATAATTATGTCAAACTTCGAATAAGTCAATGTAATTTACCCTATTTTTTATATAGGGGTAGTTTAATTCATAATCTACTCTCAACCTTAACAATATCGAATAGAAGTATACATATAAATATTTAGAATTCTTTTTTAATGTTTTTTCAAATAAGCAAAAATAAAAAACAAAGTCAGTCCATATATCCCCTCGGCCTCAAAACTCGAGGAATCTACAGGTCAATAACTACCCACCCCCTACCTATCCCCCACCCTACCTCTGTATCTCTCTCCCTCTCTCTTTCTCTCTCTCTCTCTCTCTCTCTCTCACACACACACACGCACACACTCACACGCACGAACAAAACTAAACTAACCGGTGAGGAGCACATTTTGAGGGATTCACGAAATTCCGGTGTGTTAATTGTTAAGTGGTTGAAGCAGAAGCGTATTTCTTCACGTAGTATAAGCTATTATTGATCAAGGATTTTGGGACAAGCATCAGTGTCGCCTGAAAATGGAAACTCCGAGAAGGTCGCTCGACGGCGCCGATGTTGCTCCATATCATCGGCTGCCGGATTCCGACGACTCGCGCCTCAGTCAGCTGGGTTACAAGCAAGAACTTAGCCGCAGCCTCTCGTACGTATTCCATTTCCCCCTTTATTTCTCTGTGCTTAACTTTTGAAGTTGGACATGGACAGATCCTCTCTGTTGCAAGGAGATTTTCGGGCGGACCGGCGTGGTTGCTTCCGGTCCACCCATTCCCCTCCGTTGAGGTGTTATAGTTGTGAACCGGAAGCAACATACACGGTTCACCCAAAAAAACAAGAAAATTCTGCCTAAAGGTCATAGGAGGAAGATATTTTTGTGCGGGGGTGATTATTTTATTTTATTTTGTCATAGTTTGGATTTTTATATTTATTTAGAATATGCAAATGTTGAGAAACTAAGCATATGAACAAATCTGTATTATTAATCTGTTAAATGCCATCTTGTTTGTATTTTGCTCCCAATCCTCAAAAGTAAGGGTGTAAATAAATTTAGTCGAATATATTATTCTTTAAATTTTTATCAAACTTCAATTTTGTGTTTTTGGTTTATTGGATTGTTGAGCAAGTCAGATTTGAACCAGATTTAATTGAATCAAATGAGCCGAGCTTAAATAATTCAATCTTTTTACATATATTTTAGGATAAATTACAGTCGACTCATTTGATATTGATATAATTATAAATACTTTATTAATTATCAAAAATATCCTTTTGAATTATATATTATTATTTTATAAAAAATTAAAATACTTTTATGGATTAATATGACAGGTGACTTTTTTTTTTGAACAGAAAGTAGATTTTATATATATTATCTACTCCTCACCGTATCGGAGCTACATAATTATTTTTTATTCGAGATGTATTTGTAATTTCTCAAACAACAACTATGTTCGTAATTATATCAAAATCTAAAGAGAGGTAGTTGTAATTTATTGTAGATTTTATTATGATGCATCTGGATTAATGAATTTGAATTTTGTGGATTTAAAACCTAGGCTTGAAATTCTATATTAAATCTATTCATATTTTAAGCCCATTTATGATGTATTTGAAATACATCCAATAATATAGTCATTTTAAATTCTTTTGAAAATACCTTAGGATAGTTGGTCAAATGAATAAAAAATTCTTGCACAAATTTCAAATAAGATATTTCAAATACCGTGGATATGAAATCGAAGGAATTTGCATTTCATTTGTTTCAAACTCTTATCTAAATTCAAATACGTCGTTCCAAACACAATCTTAAAAGTTATAAACAAAAAAAAGAAAATTAATTCTGATTCTTATTGTGTCATGAAGCTAATGTATGTTTGTCAGTTAATAAAAATATTAATAATTTTTTTATCATAAAGTCGTGTATTTTATTTTTTGTTTAGGTCAATGTGAGATATGTATTAACGAGTAATTTATAAGTTATCGGTAAAGGAACTATGAGTAATCTATAAGTAATCCATGAAGGAATTATGTTATTTGGGAGAGTGAAACAAGCTTGATCTGTAGTTTTGATTGCAATTCAAGTCAACCATTTTTTCTTATCTCTCTATAGAGAGAGATTTTTTTTTTTTTTTTTTGGACCATTTCTCCATTTATGCGTGTGCGTAGGGGCCATGCTAATTTTCTCTGTATCATTTCAAGTTTATCGGATGTCCCCGAAGGAACAGAGAGATTATAAAAAAGATGCAAAAATTAATGGGAAAAACTTATAACTTTTTGGTCTATATGAATTCAATCTAAGCGTTAAGCATTAGTTATATATAAAAAAATATATTTTATCAGTTTATTTTGAACGAAAAGCTGATAAGTGTTTAACATCAGCTCTTATGGGGGGTTCGCAATAGCTTTTATTTTTTTCATAAAAATAAATTATAGAGAAAGTTGTAAATTAACAATAGTAAAAGTTGGGAGTATTTGAAAATATAAGTGAAAAGTAAAAAAAAAAAAAGTTTAAGTTATAATTTTACCAATAAGTTGGTAGGGAGTTGTTTATTGTTTTTGGTTTAAATTAATTTAAATTAAAAATATTTTTTGTATAATTTATTTTCAATTATAAAATGATAACATTAAATATTCCTTTCGCAAATACTTCATAATCTTCTGTTGGATCGGACTTGATTTGGCAAAACTTGAACCAACATATGGTAAGTGTAATACACTTGCCGTGTGATTGGTCTACAGTTCAGAAAAAGTGATCAATTACATAACAAGTGTATTATATTTGCTCTATGATTAGCTTTATTCGATCAAACTTGATTTGAATAAAAAATTTTCGAAATTGAGTTGGGGGTTGTTTGTGTTTGGACAGGGCTATTTCGAACTTTTCAGTGACTTTCTCCATCATATCAGTTATGACGGGCATAACCACACTGTACAGTCAGGGCTTGACATTTGGTGGGCCGGTAACCATGGTTTACGGGTGGCTCATTGTGGGCCTGATGACATTCTTCGTGGGCCTGTCCTTGGCTGAGATCTGCTCCGCCTACCCAACTTCAGGTGGGCTTTATTATTGGAGCGCAAGGCTTTGTGGAAATCAATGGGGCCCCTTCGCATCTTGGATCACTGGCTGGTAACTCATTCTTTTTCTTCGTACTGTTATTTACATTAATTTTAATTTCTCACTTGCGTCCTAATTAAATATAAGATAGGGATATAATAATATAATTATGAAATATTTGTCGTATTACTATGACTTAGAGGGAAAATCTTCATAAAAAAAAAAATTCCACAATCACAGTGTTGCGAGTAATAAGTTGCTCGTTTGAGTTGTGTTCAACTTGAGATCTTTTGATCTGATTTTTCACAAGTCTTAAAATGGGAATCTGCTAAACATATGTTAGCACTCTAATATTCAAGTTAGTAAGCAATTGTGAAAATAGAAATTCAGTGAAACAAAGCAATAGAAAATAATAGCGTAGCAGTAGATAACTTAAAAATTAGTGTTTGGTGTGTATGTGTGTTGCAAATGTGCGTTACCCCGAAGGGAGGGGCCTATTTATAGCCTCAACCTCCAGCCAATTGGTGTAGTCTAGTCGCCCCATTTATATTAGTATTATATATATAAAAAAATTATAAGTCTACTGTCGGTGCGGTACAACTAGCGACCTACTAATTTTTTAAATTTTTTTTATACATGTCGCGAGCCAGCTCGCGATCAAGAGTTTTTTTGAAAAATTAGCGACCTAAAATTGCTAGCCCAACTAGGGACCTGGTTGTTAGTTGGGCTAGCATTTTTATTTTTTTAAAAAATATTATTTAATCTATATTGTAATTATTAATTATTGATTAAATAAATAAAGTGTTAAAAAAGAAAGAAAAATTGGAAAAAAAGAAAAGGAAAGGTTGTTTTGGGTTGAGTTTGCAATTTTTGATTTTGTTGTTGCCTTTATCCCGCGTAGGTAATACATTGCCGCCGACAGTATAGTGCTGGTGTTTGATTTGATCATATCAAACATAAATTCTATCGTGTGGTTTATGAAATTGTATAATCGCAGTACTTGTGGCCACATGCCAGAACATTTAAATTTGGGCCACAATTTTTTTTTTTGAGAAAAACCATATTTATTGATTGGAAACCAAGAATAAACGACAGTACTGAATCGAAAAGGGGTCAAAACACCAAGCAGGGCTAGCAAAACAAACCAGACATTCTCCAAACTAAACTAAGTTCAACCTGCCACCACACTCGGACGTTGGGCGAACAGCTGAAGGGCCCTTCTCGCTGTGAGGGCTACTTCTAACGGGTCCTCATGCCGTCCTTCAAACGGGAAGGCATTACGATGATGCCACAGAGACCAACATGTCATAAAAAATAGAGCGAAATCCGATTTGTCCAACCTCCTGGAGACCCCCCGTATCCACTCCTCACTATAAACCGTCTGCAGGTCCACACAATTCCATGGGAGACCAGCCAGTGCCTAGACTTGCCTGGAAAAGGAGCAGCGCAGCAACACATGCAAAGCTGTTTCGGGCCCTAGACCGCATCGTTGACAACAATCATCCAGTACCATTCCTCGCCGCAGTAGGTTGGAAGCCGCAGGAATGGCTTCAAAGCAAACTTTCCAGGCGAATAACCGCACTTTCGGAGGCACGGGTGACTGCCAAATGAAGCTCCATGCCCCGATTGTCGAGGCCCCTGCCCCTCCATCGAGCACCCCGCACGCGTTTCGCCATGGAGCGCAAGGAGATATGCGCTTCGAACTGTGAAGCGGCCTTTTGAGTCATAGTGCCAGACCACATTATCCGAAATCCCCGGCCTTGGTTTAATCTGCAGAATGCTCTCAGCGTCCATCGGGTGAAATTAAGCACAGATTAATTCCTCGTTCTATGCCGTACCATCTGCTAAGAGGAGCTGTTGCACCGTCGCTTGCGGGCCGAGAGTACGGGGTGGTGATAGGAGCCGGAAGGTGCTTGGCCTCGGGAGCCAAGGGTCCTGGACGATTGAGATACTCTTCCCGTCCCCAACTTGCCACTGAAGCCCCGCCACAATGAGATCCCGCGCAACAAAGATGGAGCGCCAGGAGTAGGATGGTTGGCTCCCAACATTGGCATGGAAGAAATCCGATTCCGGGAAGTATTTGCTCTTCATAATCCGACTAAGCAGGGAGTTCGGGAACATGAGAAGCCGCATGCTGGCTTGGCCAGCATGCTCAAATTGAACATTTTGAGCTCTCGGAACCCCAGACCGCCATCATGTTTTCCTTTGCAAAGCTTCCTCCACGCCAGCCAGTGGGTGCTCGATCGCTCCCCATGGTGCCAAAAGTAATTTGCCGTCATGCTTTCCAAGTCGCGAAGCAAGCCGTTAGGCAGCAGAAAGCAACTCATCACGAAGGTAGGGATTGATTGAACAACTGCTTTGATAAGGACCGATCGGCCAGCCTGCGACAACCTCTTCGCACTCCGCAGCTACATCTTGCCCCAAATGCGGTCTTTGAGCCCCTCAAACACCGCCCGTTTGGATCGGCCCACCACCGTTGGAAGGCCGAGGTATTTACCGTGCCGGTCCACGAGCTCCACCCCCATTAGATCGGCTAGCTCCTGGCGCATGCCCTTGGCCACGTTCTTACTAAATGAGATTGCCGACTTCTGAAAATTAATTGCCAAACCGGAAGCCAGTTCAAAGGTGGAAAGCAATGTCTTAACCGTGGACAAGGACTCTCGCGAAGCTTGGCAAAAGAGGAGCGTATCATTAGCAAAAAGGAGATGTGCCACTCGCAGTGCCCCTCGGCTGACCGCCACCCCTTGGATGAGATTATCCTGTTCTGCTTTATGGATCAAACCGCTCAGAACCTCTGCACAAAAGATGAACAAGTAGGGGGACAATGGGTCACCTTGGCAAAGTCCCTGTTCAGGAACGAATGCTTCGCCCGGCTCGCCGTTAAATAAGATAGAGTAAGAAATAGTAGAGACACAATTCATGATAATGCGCACTAAATTCTCAGCAAATCCTATCCTAATTAGAACTCTCTCAAGGAATATCCACTCCACTCGGTCATACGCCTTACTGATATCCAATTTTAGTGCTGCAAAACCAGCCTTCCCTAAAACCCCCATGCAGAGAGAACAAAAACCCTCAAGAAGAGAGAACGAATGCCAAATTTGGGCCACAAATTCATATTCCATGTTTTCAAATAAAATTTGGAGTATCCTCAAAAGTAAATTACAAATGAATTATTTCTAGATTAATTGTAAGAAGTTCATTTAGCTCAATTCGTTTTGTTTTTTTTAATTTGCCCATTGTTATGTACAACTCAAATACTAATTTAATATATTAATATTTTTAAATCAATCAATATTTATTATTATGTAGACTAATTATCTATATCTATGGGACTCAAACTCAATTCATTGTGTATAACAAATGCTGTAGAAACTTGGACAGTGTAATAGCTAGAGAACGGTGCAGTATGCATACAAGCATCAAGCCAGTCAATTATGTTCATAATTCAGCATGATTAAAGCTTATTCAAAATTGACTTGCTAAAAGTATAATCGACCTTAAATATATGCTAACACTAAAAAACATATTGTTTAGGTCAGCGGTCAGCCCAGCAATATTTACACTGTTAAATGAAATAAAATATGCAATAAAATTATATTTTGTTTGTGATGAATGGCTTGTGTTTATGAATTTTAGGTACCTAGTACAAATTAATTTAACCTGAAATGTTCTGATATCGTTTTCGGTGCACATAAATCCAAAATTACTAACTTTAGTCACCAATCCTTTTCCTTTTTTTTTTTGGTGGCAATTAATGGATAATAGGGTGGGAAGATAAAGAAAACTCTTTTGAGTGTATTGGTGAGTCACAATTAGGGTAAACTACATTATTGGTCTCTATACTTTAGGTAAATATCAATTTTGGTCCCTAAATTTTTCTAAGCATGATTTGGTTCTTAATCTGTATAGATTGTTATGATTTTGGTCTTTTTTCCTGTGCACAATTTTGGTTCCTGTTCTTTGTAACTGCTATGATTTTGATCTATTCAATTTCTTCCTTTTTAACATTTTAAATTTCAATTTTGATAGTTGGATCAAATTGTAATAATTTATAAAATTTACGAACCAAAATCGTGCCTAAAAAAATTTGAGTATTAAAATCAATTTTAACTCAAAATATAGCGACCAAATGAAAATTACCCATCACAATTATGATGATTCCAGACCATCAAAAGTATGATTTGACCAGTGTTTTAAAACCCAGCCCGGATTGGTCGGTCCGATCGGTAAAATCGTGACCCGATTCTTAAAATGATCCGGTCCAACCCATAAAACCAAACTAGCCTCAAAATCGTTTTATTTTTTGAAAACCGTTTGAACCGCCGGTTGACCCGATCCCGAGTCAAGTGAACCGATCGGTTCATGAACTTTTTAAAATTTTCAAAAATTAACACGATTTAAAATTGAACCATGACATTACATATGAAATTGAGAAAAACCCAGAAAACCAACACTAATATTTTAATAATTATAATGGTAAGTGATTTGTTATTTTTATTATTTACGCAATTTTTTATTTTTATTCTTGACCTAAATCTTTAATATACTTATTTTACTATCAATTCTTGACATACTTTTAATTCTTATATGAACTTCAACAAAAATTTATTTATATTTTTGTATTTTTTATTATTTTAATATAATTTTATATATTAATTTTTATTATGACATAATTATGACATCACTAATTTAATCATAATTCACCCGATAATTGAATCAGTGACTCTTGACCCACTCAATTTTTAATTCGATCGACGAGTTGAGTTTTAAAACATTGTGGTTGACGACCCAGAACATGGTGGTCTGCAGGTACTAGAAGTAGGCAAATATTTTCCTAAAATTTGGTTAGAGGGCTATAGCTAGACCCTATTTTTGGTCATCAAATTCCTTAGTAAAACCTTACCACAGGCACAGGACAGCCATGAATGTGCCTGAATTTGTAATCAATGAAAAAATAAATGTGTCCGAATTCACCAATCATAAATGAAACATGTGCGTCCCCACGTGTGCTTTTCTTGCCATTTACTTGTGGGGGTCATGGATTCAATTACGAAAGTCTTGTATATACTTTCTTTATTCACTAAAATATGAAAGAATAACTTTTACCTATTATTATTTCTAATAATTAATCTCGAAAAGAGTGATATCCACTCATTTTTATTAATTATGATTCACACTTACATAAAATTTTAATGCAAACTTTTTTTCCATTATTATCCTCCTTTTTAAATAAAAAATCATGATATTTATACAAATACTTTTTCACACTAACTAAAATAAATAAGAATAAAAGTACTACTTGATTTCTCGTATTTACATTAAATTACTCCGTTTGTATTGATTTGATAAGTTGACCACTAATCTTAATCTTTCGTGAACGACAACCTTGTCTTTTTTTTCTTGATTTCTTTTTTCCATCAATATTTAACAATTTGAATATGAATAGAGAGTATTAAATTATTAGAGCCAGTATACAATATTCTTAAGCCAAAAAGAGAAAGAAAATAAATGAATAAAACAAAAGAACCAAGAGATTGCCCAATCAAAACGCCTCAAATCTGATTCCGGCTTTTCCTGCTTGCTTTGTTTGACCACACTTTCCTTCTCTCTGCCAACAAATTCTTACTACTTAAACAAATCAAAAATCAAAAGCCCATTTCCGTGCAAGATTCTCAGAGTCTAACTGTATAAGTATCTTTGGACTCATCTCAATATCGTTCCCACAAAAGGGGGATAGAAGGAGAAAAGTCCGAAGATGGTGTGGGATCGTGGAGGGAAGAATCAGTCATCACTCCCATCACATGTTCAAGAAACGGCCCCTGATTCTGCTGATTCCGGCCATGCACGTTTGAATGAGCTTGGCTACAAACAAGAACTCAAGCGTGACCTCTCGTAATCCTTTTTTTAGTTCTTGATTGTTCTTCTTCCCATCTATTTCTTGATCTTTGTTGGTTAATTGTTTTTTGATTTTTTGTGTTTGTGGGTCTTGGTTTGGGGAACGGCAGAGTGTTGTCCAACTTTGCCTTTTCGTTCTCCATTATATCGGTGCTCACTGGTGTGACGACCCTTTACAATACCGGGTTGAATTATGGTGGACCCGTTTCCTTCGTGTATGGATGGCTGATTTCTGGTTGTTTCACTCTGCTTGTTGGGTATTCAATGGCTGAGATCTGCTCTTCTTATCCTACTTCCGGGGGGCTCTATTATTGGAGTGCAAAGCTTGCTGGCCCTGATTGGGCGCCCTTTGCCTCCTGGATCACTGGATGGTAATTTAACTTTGTCAAACTGCATAACCATTTTCAATGGCCTATGCAGAAATCATAATCTTTTCCATTAATCATGCCTTTGCCTGTTTGCTGCTTGGTTTTAATTATGTTTTCTTTGTTTTATTACTGGTGTTGCCAAAAGGCAAGGCCGACTATATTTGTATTATTATGACGCAATTCAACAAGCTTACACTAGAGTTTGATATAAGTATTTCACTTATCCTCAAATGAAATAATGGGGAGGGAAATTGATACTAGTAGGAATTTATGCTATTTAGGGTAGGTACGGATAAAATACCACTTTATCCCTCACCTACCCTTATTACATGATTGTGATTCATGACTAGGGTTATTTTAGTAATTTATTGTACCATGTTGATTTGGTAAGTTTGACCTCGGACCTTCCTTTTCTAGGAATATTCTGCTTGCTTGATTTGATTTGATTTATTATTGGGATAATTATTCTTAAGGTACAACGTATTGCTCATGTAAGCACATAATCTCCACTTTTAACTCTTATGCCGTTGAATTTGTGCTTGAGTTTGAGTGGTGCTTATATAGTGAACAAATTTTAACCTTCATTACTCTTGAAGTAATTTGAACTGATTCCAAGATGGTTTACTTGTTCTATATTTGTCCTCGAGCTTCCTTTCCAATTATACATGATAACAACCAGAGTCCTGTCTATAGAACTATAAAGTTGTCTCTTTTTGAATGAGTAGAATCAGACAATAGTTTGACTCTTATATTAACTATTATGTCCCAGTTTATGTTCTTATCCTTTCCGTGAAACTGGAGATAAACTTGTTAAATACACATTTGATTGTTCCGCATTTTTTTATGTGCAGAATTAGCAAGTTCTTTGTTTGATGACTAATAGTAAATTAATTATTTTGTTTCCCTTTGGTGCAGGTTTAACATTGTTGGTCAGGTACTTCTAAGCACTCTATCTAACATCTCAAAGTTCCGTCAGTTGTGTTCTTTCTATGATGCCGTCATAAGTAAGCACTAATAATTTGAGAGATAATTTCTTCTGCAGTGGGCTGTTACGACAAGCGTGGACTATTCACTAGCTCAGTTGATAACAGTTATAATTCTCCTCAGCACGGGTGGGAAACATGGAGGAGGCTACGAGCCCTCTAAATATGTTGTTATCGCATTCCATGGCGGGATATTACTCGTACATGCTATCCTTAACAGTCTTCCCATCTCGTGGTTGTCATTCTTTGGACAACTTGCTGCTGCATGGAATGTATTAGGTACTGAAAATTACTGTTACTTCTATTATGAAATATCATAATACACCCTCATAGTTCTGATTTTTTTTTCTTCGGCACTTTCAGGTGTCTTTGTTCTTATGATCCTCATTCCCCTGGTTGCAACTGAAAAAGCCAGTCCCAAGTTTGTTTTTACTCACTTCAATACGGATAATGGGGAAGGAATCGGTAGTAGATTGTACATATTTGTTCTAGGACTTCTCATGAGTCAGTATACTCTAACAGGATATGATGCATCTGCCCATATGGTGAGTTTACAGCTTTTAACTTTGTTTAAATCACACTGTATAGTTTTTTACGAAACAGTTTTTAGGTGCAGTCATCTAAATATATTTTGAGCTAGTCTTAACTAGATAATTCTTCGGAGGTCCGTGGATCTCAAGTAAATTACAACCATCCATGTATGGTAGATCCCACATGTGTTCTATGACATGGACAGTTGTAATTGTCCTTGAAATCCAAGTCTCCAACTTCCTAAGAATGACTATCCATCTAAAAAAGTGAAAAATGATCCTCCTAGTACTTTGTAGTTTGAATCTTCTTGCGTTGAATAGTTACGCCTCGGCCAAAAACTGTTAGTAGTTACATGCAAGTTAAAGAAATACTGAAATTATTCTTCAAATAATGTAATCTACTTTTAGAATTCCCGACTACATTTGTTGACAGTTGATATAACAATTTTTGGAGCTGTCCCACTCTCTCCCTGCTTTAGATTATACATTTTTTTGCTTGCGATTGATTTTCTGACAACTGCTTCTTCCAGACAGAGGAGACAAAGAATGCGGATAAGAATGGACCAAAGGGAATAATAAGTTCCATTGGCATATCCATAATTGTTGGTTGGGGTTACATTCTAGGTATCACCTTTGCAGTAACTAACATCCCAAACCTTTTGAGTCCAGACAATGATGCTGGTGGTTACGCCATTGCCGAAATATTTTACCAGGCTTTCAAGAATCGATTTGGCAGCGGTGTCGGTGGAATCATTTGCTTGGGTATAGTTGCTGTCGCCATATTTTTCTGTGGCATGAGTTCAATCACAAGCAATTCCAGGTAAAGTTCAATCATTTCTTGAATATATGCCACAAGTAATTTTACATAAGAACAAGCTCATATGTGTATAATTGACAGGATGGCATATGCGTTCTCAAGAGATGGTGCCATGCCATTCTCCGCATTTTGGCATAAAGTCAACAAGCAAGAGGTCCCTATAAACGCCGTCTGGATGTCAGCTGCTATAGCATTTTGCATGGCGTTAACGGTATATATAGCAATCATCTCTTATTACTCCAAGCATTTTATACTACAATGCATGTCGCCTGTTGTGGTACGTTCCCCTTTCCCTTGGCAAAATAACTTGGGATAAATGAAAATGATAATTATATCGACAACCCCTAAGGCGTTATTATTTATAGTGAAAGCCCCTCAAATAACATTTTACATTCTAGATTCTCCTCTTGAAGATCGGACCATCGTGGATAATTTTTAATGCACAAAAGAATTACTTGTGGTATAATATAGGGATAATTACATCGCTCTCCCCTGAGGTTTGGGGTAATTATATGTAGATCCCCTGTGATTTGAAAATTACTTTTTAGTACCCCTGAGATTTACTTTTGTCTAACAAATAAGTTTTTCTATTAGTCAAATTCCATTCAATTTGCTGATATACCAAAAAAATGGAGAAAATCGACATTTACTTCCGATTGACTTATTGCAGTTCGAACAAATTTTTTATGACCAAACTATCCTTATACGTCTTCACATGTTAATGCATGTGAGGAGCTATATCTTCACCTTTTATAAGGGTAGTTTAGTCAAAAAATATTTGTTTGACCAGTAATAAGTTAATAATAAGTCGATCGAAGGTAAATATCAATTTCTATTCATTGTTTTTTGTTAATATCAACAAATTCGGTGAATTTTGACCAACGGATGGACCTATTTGTTAGACAGAAGTATATCTTAGGGGTACTAGATGCAATTTTTTAAACTAAGGGGAGTCTAAAGTACCCCGAATCTCAAGGGAGGGGGTGTGATTATTGCTATAAAGTATGACAACAAGAGGTGTTTAGTACAATTTTTCAAAGTCAAGGAGTTGTCGATTAAAACAATAGTCGTGTGTCGAATCACTTTCCACAATGCATACGTCTTCTTCTCGTCCTCCGAGTAATGTTAATAGCATATAACATGCTGGTTATTTGCAGTCTCTTGGAAGCTTAGTGGCATTTCAAGCCATGGTATCAATAGCTACCATTGGACTCTACATAGCTTATGCACTACCAATCTTCTTTAGAGTGACTCTGGCTCGAAAATCTTTTACGCCCGGGCCGTTCAACTTGGGGCGATACAGCGTCGTTGTTGGTTGGATTGCAGTACTCTGGGTGGCAACAATTTCGGTTCTCTTCTCGTTGCCGGTTGCCTATCCCATTACTAAGGAAACTCTAAACTACACTCCTGTTGCAGTGGGAGGACTACTCATTCTCACAGTTTCTTCTTGGATCCTAAGTGCCAGGCACTGGTTTAGAGGTCCTGTAACAAACATAAATAGCTCAAGTTAGTTCCATTGTAGTTCACTGTATTCAAGTGTTACATAGATGTCTGTATCTAGTCATGAAAATTGTCTTTATAGCCATCAGATTGTTCCCCTACTGGTTTGATGCAGTCTTTGTGTTTCAACAATTGTATCCTGGCATTTGGACTGTCTTGTACTAAAATGACAGTCTAGTATTCTTACCACAAACTTCCAGGAAGGGCACTTACTAGTTTTTGGGCAGGTTAAATATGTGCGGCATTCTAAGCTTTGTATATTAGGGTCGTTTACTTTGATGTATTAACTTGAATAAGAAAATTAATATAGGATAATATATTATTTATTTTCATGTAATGGGGATTTGTACAAATACAATGTCTTATATTATTTACTATTACGGTTGCATAACCTATACCACTAGAAGAGATGGTATAAATTATCATGTGAATAATACAACAATAAATGTTTGAGGCAAATATCCTTTTTACCCTCCATATTTGTGGTAGATGGCATGAGTGAAGGGCTAATGGGTAATTTTATCATCCAATAGAAGTAAATACAACACAGTAAATACTTTATAAATTTTATCAGAATTTAGTGGTAGAAGTAATAAACACCTTACAATTTATACAAGATTTTTTAATTATTCATTTGGTTCACAATAATCCTATCACTCGTTTAATTTCGTTTTAAAAGTAAATTGGGCCTAAATGTATAAATAATTGTTACATATTTTTTTTAATAATTATTTATAAGTAATGGAGTATATGGTGATCATCTAACTACACGGTGTATTACCGAATATAATGCCTACAAGACCTATAAAGTAAAAGTTTTAGAGTTTTAAAATTTAGAACCTACTAGTACTATCAATTTAAAAATAAAAAATAAAAATTATACATCATGCATCATTAAAAAAAAAAATTGATCGAGTTGAACCAACCAAGCAATCCTGGGCCATTGAATTGAGTTGGTCCTAAGTATCATTACCTTGAATTGATCCAAGACCAGCTTGGTTCCAATCGGCCTGGGCTGGACTAGTTTGTTTTTTGTTGGGTTGATCCAACTTTGCATCGATTCAACACAATTAATTTGGTCATCTTCTCTTTTTTTGAATTAAAAGCGATGAATTTTATTGATTGAAAGTAAAGTTATTACATTCAGTTATGTCAGCTATCAATATCGAATAGAGACAATTACAAACAATCAAATCAATAATATCACATAAACTAACACCTAGCTATTACAGCAACAACAATACCTACTATACAGTAAAAATAAAATCAACCCATGTAGAATTTCAAACCCCATAATTTTCAAATTTTGGAGTCTCAACTTCGCCAACTTAACTAAACATTCTTGACAACTTGGTCCTCTTCTCCGTATTTACATTCATTCTCATCTTATTTCTCTTTCTTAATTTAAATAATTCTAAAGAGTAGTTAAATAAAAATTGCACATAGTTCGAGTGATCGAATTAAAAATAAATAGCTTCAAGAATGAACTCTTAAATCTACTCAAACCCAAGCCAATGAAGTCTTCTTTAAATGATGAAATTAAGATCTCATCCGTTAATTTATGAATTTTTATCTACTCTAAAAGGTAATTAATCGTCTATTATAAATTATTATTATTATTATTATTATTATTAAATATCAATAATACATATATTAATCAAAATTTGTGACACAATCAAGGTAAATATCACTTTTGGTCCTTCAACTATGTTATTTATCTGGATTTGGTTCCTCACGTTTTCACCTTATCAAAATTAGTCCATCAAGATTGAAGATTCCGTCAAATTTAATCGCCGGTGTTAAAAATCAGTTAAAAATAACAATGTTTTAAAAATAAAAAAATCATACACGTGCACCGAGGAGGGTTCAAACTTGAGTATAGTTGACAAATAGTGGTCTCACCATTCAACCAAACCACATTCCTTGCTATTTTTATTCCACGGAAAATTACTTAATTTCAATTATAAAATAAAAAATTAGCGAAAACCCATACCTCAATTTAGAAGTGGACATTCGGGTCAGGTAGATTGTTCCCGACCCAATCCAATCGGGTTCGACTTTTTTATCAAATGTTTCTTTCTTTTAAAAAATTGGATATCCGGTACCCAATCGGATCCCAACAACTTTTTCTATTCTTCCTTCAAATCTTATTCTTCTTCCTTGTAAACAAAGAAAACTTTTCAAATCTTCATTATTTTTCTAAAATGTCACAAGAAAAGGTGAAACAAATTTACCAAACCCAAAAGGGAGTATTTGATGTTTAATTTCTTATATTTTAGTTTACAATGATTAACTTAATTACTATTGTTTAGTTTTATTTGATTTATTTAACATTTTACTGATAATTTTGTTGATTGAAGTTCAATTTTTTAACCTTTTCTTTTTCTTAATTTGGTGCTGAGAATTTTCTTGTTGCTTAGAATTTTTTGTTAATTTCTGAAGTTGAAATTATCTTATGTTTTGTTGTCTAGATTTTGGGCTTCAAAAGGAAATTAGGGATTTTGGGGTTCAAGTTTGGTGAACAATTGAGGATGGGTTTTAAGTATTATTTTATTTATGGATAAGTAATGTTTCGGGTGAATAAAAAAAAAAAATTAAAAATATGTTTGATCTGAGGGATGAGACAACCATTTTTTTTTATTATTATGACACTCAAATCCGAACCACATGCATGGTTTTTTATTTTTATGTTTTGACAAATCTGTTAGTTTTAATGGATTTTTTTACGGGGATGATCAAATTTGATGGGATCTTCAAACTTAAAGTACTAATTTTGATGAGATAAAACCTGAGGGACCAAATTGAAATAAATGGCATAATTGAAAGACAAAAAATGATACTTACCCGACATTATCACACATGTAATCGATTTTATAAGGGAAAAAAAAGGAAAAGAAAAGGAAAAAATTCACTCAAGTCCAATCAAATTCCAACGCAGTATTGCCAGAATCGGATTATGTTTTGAATATTTTTTCCATGCCTTCTATTACTTTTTTTTGGTTAACTACACTTAAATTCCCTCTAAAAATAAAAAAATATATTGTGTCCAAAAAGTATTAAAATTATACTTACACCCTTTATAAAAATTTTCCATTTACATCTATTCAATTAGAATTTGGACGAAAAATGCTGACATGAACAAAATAATTACATAAACTTTACATTTTATACCTTATTTAACATTTTCATGTAATAATTTTGTACTTAATTGGGAAAAATTGTAATGATGTTAAACTCACTTCATATGGATATATCACATTCATTTCGTTATAAATACAAAAATATACACGAAAATGCTAAATGAGGGGTAAAATTAAACTTCTATGTAATTCTTTATGCTTATGTCAGCTTTTTTCATTGAAATCCTAACGAAAGAGGGTTAGGTGTAAATAGAGAATTGTTAGAGGGGTGTAAGTGTAATTTTAATTTTTTGGGGGAAAGTGTAATTTCACATTTTTAGAGGGTATAAGTGTAATTAACCCATTTTTTTAAAATATTAAAAAAAAATAAAAATAAAAATTCGAACTCTCCGCGGTTCCGCCCTTACATATATAAAGTCAGTCCAACAGGCAACGGGAAAGCGGCGAGAGACACTCAAAACTGCCATCCGCTTCATTTCTGCTACGTCTGTGCATACTGATAGATACATATATAGAGAGAGAAAGCAGCGGAGCGTTGGAGAGAGAAGGCACCTTCATTAATGGTGAGATTCTCTTACGGCTATATTTTTGGCTTCCCCCAATTATCCGAGCGATTGGAAGTATTTATTTGCAGAATTTCTAACCCGATTTCTCTAGGGCTTGGTTTTCGACTTTTCTCTGTAAATTTATTTTGATATGCGTTTGTGTAGGAAGATTCGAATGAAGAATTCGAACCCCTTTTTGATTACTCTCGCGTTCAGCCGTTCAACGTCGTTTGCCTAGACGGTGGGTTCGCCTGTAAATGATTTTCATTATGTTTATGCGTGTAGCGTGGAATATTTCTTTCTACTTTGGCCCTTCTTTTAAAAAAAATTGATTGTCTGTTACTTTTGGGAATTGGCAGATGATAGTCAGGACGAATCACCTGTATTTTGCCCAAAGAAACGGAAGCTCACAGATGCTAAGGTAGAAACTTTTCCTTTCGGTGAAAGATTCAATTTTTTTTAAAGGCTTTCTGCTGATGTAATTGCTGAATATGAAGATTAAGTTGACGTGGGGTTTTGCACTTTGCAAAATTTCAGGAGAAAAAGAAAGAGCAGGATGTCGATTCGAAAGATGTAAAAGTGATTGATTGTGATGATAAAGAAGATGATGAAGAGGATTGGTTGCCTCCACCACCAAAGAATGTAAATAACTGTAGTAAGACACTCGAGGAGGACTCTACTCTGAAGGCCCTGAGGTATACTAATATTGGAAATAAAATCTTTCTATTTGTCTTTGTGATCTTTCTCTCATTAATTTGATGGTAATAGGCTGCAGTTACATTGTGATTACAGGTAGTTTCTGGAAATCTGTGGCTTGCTAGTGACATAATTAAGTTAGGAATGGTCATTTTTCTTATTAGATTTTGATTGTATATGATTTCTTTAGTCTGCTAAATGGTTCTTGTTGTTACTTCCTATTTCCTCAGTGAGAACTGCTCTGATTCTTTACTTTCAGTGCTATGTATGATGGAGCGGACTACTAGTGAATTTGATATTCGACGTATGTTTGAGGAAAATTCATTTAGCTATCTTTCTCATTTTGATCAAAATTTCTGATATAAGAGAGCAGCAATAGGGGAAAAGATTACTCGAGAAATAATGTCATTTTGTTGAGTATGTATTTTATTTTTTATTTTTATTTTTGTCTAGATGCTAAACCGTTTTATCTTACAGGCCTGTGGTGAAAATCCTTCTCTTTCTTGTTCATTCTTATATACTCATAAATATAACAGGAAGACATGAGTTTCCCTGTTACCTTTCTGTTCCTGTTTATAATAGCTTCGCAGTATGTTGGAATTTACCAAATTAGTGTTGAGAACAAAGACAGGCAATTAAGAATATAAATAATCACATCAGTTAGTGTACGAGCCATTGAGTATATTTTTTTTAACATTTATGCGTTTAGTCAATTTTTAAATTGCAATGGTTTTATTCATCTTCTCGTGAACTGATATTTTTATTGCCAAACCTTTATCTACTAGTCATTTGGTTTGCGGTGAAAGGTAAAGTTCTTGAAAACATCCTTTCTTTGTATTTTGCGTTAAATAATAGAAACTATTTGTAAGTCTTCATACTGTTTGTTGTTGCAACCTTCTCGTTGTTGGTGGTACAATGTGAGGAGACTGAGGATATGAACATGGTATACTAACAAATGCAATTTTCCCTTTTTAGATTTAGATATATAAGTGAGAACTAGGGCTGTTTTAGATATAACACATTCTGTACATAGCAGTTTTAACCTAGAAGAATTCATAAATATGCTTGACTTATGTGGAACCCATTGAAAGAGCAGGTATTGCATTGTGTACTACTAGTAGCTGAATAAAATGAAGGCTTGGCTAATAATGAAAGTTTGTCTTGTCCGTATGAAATGGAAATATTATTGGTCTATGACGTAGCATCTCATTTTATGATTGGCGCACGTGCTGGTAGGCTTTCTTGACATGGCAGAATTTGAATGTCTAGTGTTGCTCTGGTCTTATAAGTTTGTTTAGCTTCAAATGTTTAAATTATGGAACTAGCTGACACATTCCTATATTTTACAATGACATAAATAGCAAGGGACAAGGAAAAAGAGTGGAACTCTAATTTCTCACTCAAAAAGTACTTGTGTATACGGTAAATGTCTATCTTTTTGAACTGTGTTTTGGCTTATAAAACGGCAGGTGACTTGATGAGATGGGACTTCTTATTAAAGCTAGAATACTATATTCTCTTCAGAAATTTGACCATAGACTTGAAGGTTCTAAAGAAGGCACTGTCACACAGTTGTTACAGAAACCCTATAACTTTCTATTGCAATTCACAAGCATGTGCCAAATATAGAGTACTATCCATCAGTTACATCGGTACTTTAGCAAGTATATGACATGAAGAAATCGCTTTTTTATGTAAATGTCTTCTTCTTAGGTTAAAAAGGGCAGAGCTGGCATCTTTAGCCCAGTCAGCTGAGGAAGTTGTGCGAGCTGTTGAAGAATCTGTAAGAAAAGACCTTAGTGCTTCATTACAATATTCTCCAAAGAGTGATACCAAACAGCCATTGGAACCTCCTCACGAGAGGGAAAAACTTGTTATATCTATCCAGGATAAGGATGGAACTAAGCAGTTTCGAGTTTACATGGTATGTATTTCTGGGAATTCTCTTGACTCTGAAATATATAGCAATGTTACCAAAGATGATCTTGTTTTCTTTCTCCTAATTGTGCAGGATGATAAATTTGAGCGACTCTTCAAGATGTATGCAGACAGAATTAAGCTTGATGTGAAAAATTTAGTTTTCTGCTTTGATGGGGATAAAGTTAGTCCAGTGGCAACTCCTGCTAGCCTTGGAATGGAGGAAAATGACATCATAGAAGTGCATGTGAAGTCAAGTTGATCCTGGTAAAAGAACTTTCTGGCTGACTTTTAGTTTGCCTTTGACAAGCATGCTTTTCAAGTTCGCCATGAAATAGAACGAACTGACATTTAGGAATGATAATTGATTGTGGAGACAGCATACTTGCTTTATCTTCATTGATACATGCTCTTCCATTCTATTCTAAGGCACTTGTTTGTTTGGCTGCATGAGCATTGCCTATTGACCATTGCACTAAAATGATAATTTATCTGCTGTTGTTGTAAATTCAACTCATAAGTGTCGGGATAAGATCATATGCACAGTTCATCTAGACGCATGATTTTTTGTGTCAACTGTCTCTGAGTCAAGAAATATGCTTCTTATTAGCAGCTAAGACGCTGAAGTAAATGACTGTCGTGTTTTATACCAAATTGATATACGAGGGGCAAAGCTATTTGATATAGTTTAAAGGATCAGGCCTCAAATGGTATCTTCTCTACATTGTTTCGGAATTATTCAGCTGCATTTCTAACTCTTAGATGCCTGATTTATTTCAGGGTGTGTGGTCACCGAGAGGCGCAAGCTGATATCTTGCTGTAGGCATATAGTTCTTATGTCTTCTGGATGACTTGTATAAGTTACATTTGATGCCATAATCAAATCTTTCTTATCCTGGAAACATAAATTGATGTCTATTTTGTGAGTTGGTGGCAAATTTGGTGAGAACTGAATATGCTTAGTAATTCTTTTACAATGTGCAGCACATTACTCAGATAGTTTCCTTGTTTTCTTTCTTATTTCTTCATTTCATAAATTCAACATCGAAGATTATATTCGATGTTTTGGAGACGCGAAGGATTATATGCATTCAGGAACGTTGGCGTGTAAAAATCTCGACTTGAAATAGAACATTCAATCCGTCAATCTTTACGTACTTATTGTCTAGATTATGGTTTTGATGACTTGCTTAACTCCAGTTTGTTATATCATTCTTGTGTGGATTCTTGAATTAAAAGTTGTATCAAGAAATGTGGCTCCATATTTTGGTTTCGGCTTAGGCTATATTTGGATCTTACATTTTAGTTGAAAAATAATAGGAACAATCTTTTCTCTTCTTACTTAAAATGATATTATTTTGTATTTTAGTTCTTTAATTACTTTTTTTTTCAAAAAAAAAAGTGCATTAAATTAGGGGTTTTTAGCAATAATTTATAGGGTAAATTACATTGACACCCTCTGAGATTAGATGCAAATATATAAATACCTCCTATCTTTTGCGAAATTATAGCTACACCCTTTGAAAGGTGTTAGTATAATGTTTTTCAGGGGTATTAGTGTAAGTTTTTCCTTTGAATAGAGGGTGTAGTTGTAATATAATTACAATTTGGGTTAATTACACTTACACCCCCTCTGAGAATGTATAATTACACTTTCCCCCAAAAAAATTTTGAAATTACACTTACACCCCCTCCGAAAATTCTCTGTTTACACCTGACCCCCATCCGTTAGAGTTTGGACGAAAAATGTTCACGTCAACAAAAATAATTACACAAATTTTCAATTTTTCCCATCATTTAACATTATCATGTAAATTTTTGTACTTATAAGAGGATAAGTGTAACGTATATGTATGGAGTGAAGCCAATATTATTATATTTTTTCTTATAAGTACAAAATTATTACACGAGAATGTTAAATGAGAGGTAAAATTGAAAATTTATGTAATTATTTTTGTTGAAATGAATATTTTCCGTCCAAACTTTAACGAATGGAGGTCAGGTGTAAACAAAGAATTTTTAGATGGGGTGTAAATATAATTTCAAAACTTCTTTGGGGGAAAGTGTAATTATGTATTTTTAGAGGGGGTCTAAATGTAATTAATCCTTACAATTTTAGGGATATATTTATAATTTTATAAAAAATAAAGAATGTTTATGTAATTAGACCTAACTTTATGAGGTGTGACTTTAATTTACCCTCACTTTTATAATGTGGTGGTTCCATTTTCAAGATGTGGTGTGGTGTGTAGAGTAGCTACTAGTTCCTAGTCTAACTAAATAAAATATGTATGTGGGTAGACCCACATGGATACCTATTGTCGGTTCTGGATCTGGATATTTATGAACCCGTTATGGACCCAAATATTTGACCCGACCATTTATGTAAACGTATATGTTACTGATGTTGGTTCCCCTATCCAAACCCATGTCGCAACTCAAACCTAGTGGCGTGTATATCTAAAACGTAATACTGAATTGTAATAAAAATTCTAAATTCATTGCAGTTTGTGCTCTGCAGTAAGTTTTTCGAAAAAATTCTTATTCGGATGAAATTTGATTGAACCAAATCAATCGTAGAGCAAGTGGTGATACATTTGGTATGTGATTATCATTTTTTTTAATTATACATCAATCACATGACAAATATACTATACTTGCTATATACTTAATTAAGGTTTTGACTGAGTCAGGTTTCTGTTAGAAATTCCCCAGTTCTTTCTAATTCCTGGGGAAAAAAATTATAAAATTGTGAAAATGCGATTATTTGTTCACGTGATTCCTTTCGGTTCGACAAGAAATAAGACATTCCGTAAGTCAATTAACAAAATTCACATGTTACAACACTTAAAACTTTTCTATTTATTTGTTAATTAATTAATAATTAAATATTGAATTAAGAGGACATGCAAAAAGTTGGTGGGAGAAAGTCAGATTTCCATCTTCCATGATCAATAACAATAATACCTCAACTTCTTGCTTCCCCATACTTTTGGGCAATCCTTCCCCTGACGTGGCGAGTTCCCATTGGCCCCAGCCGCCAACTATTTGGATGATGAGTGGTCGTACTGTCCCTTGCAGGATTAGATAACACTTGGGATTATGCCACGCCCACACTGCCCACCTCAGCCAAAAAAGTGCATCCTATACACTCACAGAGAAGAGAGAGAGAGAGAGAGAGAGAGAGAGAGAGAGAGAGAGAGAGAGAGGATAACAGGCTTTAAGAGGCCAAACAACTAACAGAAAACCAAACCTCAACAGCCCTTTTTTCTGGTTTCCTACATCATCAACTTATAGCAACTCTCTCTCAATATTCCTGTGACTCTTTTCTTCACCTTTTTAGTTATCTTCCTGTTCTTGCATCTATGAACACAGAATTACAAAAGGGTTTCTAATCTTACTGTTTGGTTCAAGAAAGTCAGACTCTTGGGAGCAAAAACGATCACAGGTTAGTTGCCCCTTTTTCCTGTTTGATCTGTTTCAGCATATTCTACAAGGTACTAGGTTGTTTATTCTATATGTAAGAGATTCTTGGACTTTCATCCGCTCATACTAGTTCTTTCTTTCTTGAGATCTTGTCTTAATTGCTTCATCTATGTGCATATAGTGGTAAAATCCAAACTTTTCTAGTTGGATAGCTTGATTGGTGTACAGAATTATGTGTGATTCGATTTGAACGATGAATCGCGAGCGTAACCAGACCGTTCTGTAGTTGTTATGCAATAGTTAACTGATTATATCAAAGGAAATTTCCAATGTTTTACTTGAATTATGACGAAGAAATAGTTATCAACGTATCATCTGATGCCGATTTGTTTTCACCCCCTTTCGTGCTTCCGGATCTTGACTCGGCTACTTCATTTTGCAGTCGTGTTTTCGTCAACGGTCCGTTCTTGGTTCGACTCTTGGTGTGTTGCTGTTTACTTTCACATACATACATGCCATGGTTAGTATTTGGATTTTATTGAGTGATGGAGAAAAGGTGTGAATTTTGCATGGCATTGAGCCCAATTGTGTACTGCAAAGCAGATGCAGCACATCTCTGCCTCTCTTGTGATGCCAAGGTCCATTCAGCTAATGCTCTCTCCTACCGGCATCCGCGCACCCTTGTGTGCGAGTTGTGCAGATATCAGCCAGTGCTCGTTAGGTGTTTTGACCATCGGATGTTCATGTGCCAAGGCTGTGACACCGGCCATCACGTATCGTTTCAGCACAGGACGAGGGTCGTTAGTTGTTATGTCGGGTGCCCTTCTGCCAAGGAGTTGGCTGCCTTATGGGGGTTTGATTTGAATGAACTGGAGAGTATTGGTGAAGATGGACCGGTTTCTTTTTCGCTGACTGCTGATACCGGTGCTGTCGATTTGAGGGATCATAACAGGCAAGGAAACAGATTCTTGATTATGCAACAGATCCTAGACTTGGAAAGGCTTCAGCTGTCTGATGGAATAGACAGTTCTTGTTTAGTACATGACAGAGAGCGAAAGGGTGGATCACCGTTCAGGCACGACTCCATATGGAAAGGCCACAAAGCCATCAGTGGTGATCATATGGATCATTCTGATGGGAACCTTGATTTTCAACAGGTCGGCAGTCCTCTGGAGGAGACGACCAACGAACATTTGTCGTTGCCGTTTTCGCAGCTGGACCACTTGACAAGTGCTGGAAATCCCTTGCATGGAGACTCATTTTGGCAGTTCAGAAGTCCTGCTCATAATAATGAGGTTGTCTCATGCTATCTTCTCTTACTGTCTTCTCTTTCTATCTACACCTGTCCTTTGTGTGTATATGGAACAAGAAATTCTTACATTTTCGTTAACAAGAACACGAAAGATCAACCTCTGATCAAGTATCAGAATCTTGTATGCATGAATTCTGCAGATTTGGCTTCAAAATATGCAAGACCTTGGAGTTTGTGATGAAGTACGATGTTACGATGATGTCAAAATACCCGATGTCGATTTGACATTCCGGAACTTTGAAGAACTTTTCGGAACTGAGCATGAGAACAGCAGGCCACTGGTTGATGACAAAACAACGGCGTGCTCCTTTGCTGATAAGAATCCATTATGCAATAAATTAGACAGAGTCTGTGCTAGCATAATTGAGGTTTGGGATTTCTACCTCTCCGGCATTATGATACTGAAGTATTTCAAGAATTTGTACAACTTATTTGTCATCAAACATTCCATTTTCGATTAAATAAGGTTGCACTGATCAGACATGATTCTTGGCTGATGGTGATGCTTAGGCTTCATTTCAGTTTGTTCATCTCTTTGTCTACTCTTTTCCGTTTTGGTTTTCGTTTCGTTATGACAGGGCCTTACCCGGTGTGCCTTTTGCAGCAGTCCAACGATTTCGACAAAGAAATCAATCCTTCAGACCAAGTCCATGAACTGTTGCAAACAAATAACAATCATCCTCGTCCAATTAGGCCATCGTATTCAGCATCATCGTTCTCTGTCTCAAGAATTACTGGTGAAAGCAGCAGTTCTGAATACAAGGATGACGGGCTTTATCCGACGTTCCCTAGACAACTACCTCCACACGGTTCATATGATTCGGAGAACACAAAGTTGGACGGTAAAGAGAATGTCATAATGAGACACAAAGAGAAGAAAGTTCTACGGTAAACTCTTAAACTTCACTATACTTAAAAACTTAAGACCGTAGACAATCTCAGTCCGATTCTTTCTTTTACATTCAGGCATGAAAAACAAGCACAGTCGACCTTTCCAAGATCTAAATCGGACATCAAGAAACAGGGAAATCATCAAGTTCTGAAAGCAGAAGGCCATGACCATGACTGTGCAAATGCAACTCGAAGCTTCTGATGCTACATTTGTATTGCATTGTACATATCTTGTCCACAAGAAACTCAAGAATCCTTTCATGACTTTGTCCTAATCTCAGCTTCTTTCACTTATATGTGACTGTCCAATTTTGCTCTAACAGTGTTATAGGATTCAATCTCTCTGTGTAAGAGAGCTTTGCAGCTGGTTAGGACTGTATGGTGATGATCATTACATCATTTTGTTCTGTCCCATCTCAAGTGTCCTGCCAATTAATACTGTTGCATTAGTTAGAATTCGAACTCACATGGCAAAATTCTTGTGTTCTTGTTAGGGGCAGTCTGCAACACGAACACATGTTGGAAGCTTCTGAACCCTCAAATAGCAAATTCCAGACAGCAAGAATTTGAATTTGAGGAAAATGATTCAAAGAAAGGATTTCAAATAACTCTATGCTACGTTTGAATCGAAGGATTTGAATTTAAGGATTTCAAATTCATATTGATAAATCCATCAAACTTGTTTAGATAAAATTCATGCCGCAAAAGATTTCAAATCCTTGAACTTTCATTTTGACCTATGTTTTGGTACATTGTAATGGAATTCAATTCCATTTAATATACAGCCATTTGAAATTCTTGATTCAAATCCTCCTCTTAAATCTAACTCCTTAGGTTGCATTGGGATTGATGAATTTGAACTTTAAATCTTTCGTAACAAATCATTTGAATTCATTTGAATAATTCTAAATTTAAAGGATTTCAAGTTCTTTCAACCTGAAATGGATGGGTGGCATCTAGATGTTCATAGTTGAGTTTGGTTGCTCATGTAAAGATATCATGATTTAGGGCTATACTTGGAAAATTGGACAGAGACTAGTACTATTTTTGTGTGGGCTTGGGCCAACATTTCCCATATTTAACATGAAAGCCCATGGGCTAATGGGTAAAGTAAATTTGGACTTGGGCCCAATGAAAAACCCACTTTGTGAGGCAATAACACAAGATTGGTCCCATATTCTTCTACAACCAATGTGTTGTTTGTGTTACAGTGATCAAATTGGATAATATTTTCGTGAGTTTTGGAAAAAAAAAACACCCTGCAGAAATTGAAATTATTTAGTTACAATTAATCACAGATTGCATGATGTAGGACAACTACAAGTACACGTAGATTTAGTATGATTCCCATTATTACACCTCTCAAGTAAGGTACAAAAGTGCATGAATGATTGCAAGACAACCAATTCATATGTTAAAAAAATAAAAGAGTTGGAAGAGAACGAGACAGACTTACTCACTTAACGTCTTTTTTCTATTTTATTTACATCGATGTGCTCATGAACTTAAGAAGAAAACTTGAGATTTGTTTTGTTAGACGGTTTTAGAGGCCTGCGCCATAAGATAAATCAACTAAAACTATACATAAATCATAATATATTGATTGCATTTAGGTTGTTTTGTTGTATTTAAAACTAAATTAAAATCAAATCCAACAACAAATTGTGAATCAAATCAATTTATATAATGCAAATATGATTGGTGATCAATCATCACCATATATCCATGCTTGAAATGTAAAAAGTAAGAATGAATCCATGCTTTGAACCAACCCATGATGGCACATATCAATCACCCAAATTGAAGAAGACATGAATTCCCAAAAGACAAAAAAAAAAAAAAAAAAAAAATTAGGTGGAGCCCACATAATAATATATCAACTATGACCAACATACATAGATTACCCAATCATTTTACTTTCTTCTAAAAAGTTGAACATACATGGTCAATAAAGTTTCCACTCAATGGGATCCAATGCATGCGCGTGCACCACTCTTTAGCTGCTCCCACCAAATTCTCGTTCTAATTACTTTTTGACTCAATTACAATGACTTCTCATGAGATTTGACATAATTACGGATATCGTCTTATTGTTTTAAAAATTACAAATATCTTTCTGAATCATCTAACAAATAACTCATTTTTATCCATTTTTATAAGTGAACTGACCAAAATGTCGTTATGCATATTGAATTATTTTTTACAATTTTTAATTTTTTTGGATAAAAATGTGTAGGTATAGATTTTTTATATTTTTTACACAGAGGAACAATAATTTAAGTTGCTATATGTGATTTTTCTACAATTTAAAAATAAAAATTAAGGGCAAAATGGACCATTCAGACCCTTGGTTAAAAATGACAAACTTTAGGGGGTATTTGTAATTTTTGAAACAATAAGGAAGTATTCGTAATTATGTCAAACTTCACGAGAGGTCATTGTAATCTAATCTTACTTTTTTACTTATTTTGTTATTTTCACAAGTATTAGGTAGTGAAGTGTCGATGTTATCGTACGATGAAGAAAAATTTCAATATTATTTGAATTTGATTAAATTTAAATTATTTACATAATAAGTGTACTGTATTAAATATACGAGCCACCATGTGTAAGTTTTTTTTCTAAAGAAAAAACTATTTTATTTATATAATTAATTTAATAAATCAAATTTATAATTTGAATATAGCGGTGAATGCGGGATGGTGAATGGCTTGAAACGGCTAAAATTGGGAGGTGGTGGGGCCTGGCGTTTGTCAGCTGGAAAATGGGGATAGAAGCAGCGCCTCGAGGCTCACGCGCCGCTCAATGTCAACTGTTGAGCCGACACAGATTCGACAGTTGAAAGATTTGCTTTTATTCCCTATTTGGACTTTTGCAATGGGACAAAGGGTGCGCACATTTCGCCCTCAATTATACATACAATCATTCATTATTGTAAGGGATAGTTACACCTCCTTTTCTCAAATTTAGTATAATTATATGTAAATTTTTTATGATTTAATAAATTTCATCTAGTTTTTACGATATCTGTTCCTATCTAACAAATAGATCTCTTTATTAGTCAAAACTCATCGAATTTATTGATATTAGGAAAAAAAATTAAATGAAAATCAATATTTACCATCGATTAACTTATTACTGACTTAGTTTAGGTCAAATAATTTTTGTTTATAACCGAACTATCTTTATATATCTTCATACGTTAATGCATATGAGGTGGTATATCTTCACCGTTTATAAGGGTATTTTGATCATAAAAATTTGCACAAACGATTGACGTATATAAATAAAATGGTTTAATGTAATTTACCTTTATGTGATATTGAAAATGAACAAATTATCTCCTATGAAAAAACAATAACAATTTACATCCCCGTTGTTTTTAAAATAGAGCAATTTACCTCCCTAGACAGGAGGTAAATTGCTCCATTTTTAAAAACAAGAGGAGATAAATTAATTTTAAATTCCTTAGTCTACAGTTATAATCTATTACATACTTTTTCTTTTTTTTTTAATTATTTTAATAATATAAAATATAATAATCTTTTAATTTATTATAATTACAAATTTAAATAATAATTAAATTTTTTAATAAATTTAATATTAACACAAAAAAGTTAGATAGTTACAATTATTAAAAATAATTGTCCGTCCCATGCGTGCGTCGGTGCTATTGGCATTCTGCAGTGGCTCATTTTGATCATTATCATCATTATCGGTATTAATATGAAACCGATTTGATGATGTTGTAGCACTTGACTCCACATAATAAGCTTGTGGTTGGCTTGGTTTACTCATGATAAGGCCAAAGTCAAGATAACCTGTTATAATAAGCATGTGGTTGGCTTGGTTGACTCATGACAAGGCCAAGGTCAAGATCAACATGTCCATAATAAGCTTGTGGTTGACTTAGTTGACTCATGACAAGGCCAATGTCAAGGTAACCTATTATAATATGCTTGGGGTTGGCTTGGTTGACTCGTGGCAAGGCCAAGGTCAAGATAACCTGTTATAATAAGCCTGTCGTTGGCTTGATTGACACATGACAAGACCAAGGTCAAGATAATCTGTTACTTATTTAAGTTTTTATACATCAAATCATATTAAAAAAAAGAAGTAAATCAATAGAATACAAATACAAATACATCGAACTCTCTCTTCGGAGATGGCAAAAGCATGGGCAGCGCGCATCGCTATCCAGCTCGCTCATCGCTTTCTTTGGACGGATGTGGTGCTTGAAGTAGATTGTGCATCTCTCCATGCTCAACTCATTTCACCTCTGGAGTCATCTCCTATTGGTCCTCTTGTTCATGATATTTTATCGCTTTCTTCTAGTTTTAATTCTATTCTTTTCTTTAGTTTGGCGAACTGGGAATACGGTGGCTCATTCCCTTGCCCGGTGTTCGGGTGCATGGATTGAGAGCACTGATTGTTTACCCTCACCTGCTTGTAACTTTCTTTTGGCAGATATGCCCCAATAATGCATTCAGTTGGTTCCCTTTCAAAAAAAAAAAAACAAAAAACTTGAGGGACATGACATGAATCAGACTGATCAATGTAGTGTACTAATCATGATCAAGGTGATGGAAATTTGAAATATTTAATGATATGATGGCACAATTAAGGTTTAAAGGAGTTGTTTTATTGATGGAGATCTTTTATTTAATTTTTGTACTGAACATTAGCGTCACTGTAAGGTGTGGTTGACACATTTTTTTCTATAATTAAATTATGTTACAATTCAAAAGTGGGGCCGCATACCATACATATACGAGTGTGATACTAATATGTAATATAAATAATGATAGAAGATATTTCGTCACTTTTTAGAATTTTGACATAAGTTATTCCCTCCATTTATCTCTGACCAAAAGAAATATTTTGATGATGTAAATCTATATAATTTTTACTTTTTAAATTTATATCACAAATATCATGTCTGATCAAATTGGATGATACAATTTAGGACAAAGGTGTTCTATTTTCTTAGTTAAATAGTAATTAAGTTTGAAAAAATGATTAAATTATTCGTTATTCGGTTGAAAAAGAAACTCATTTGAACTCAATTTGTTATACTTGACAAATCAAACTTGAACAAATTTTATTGTTCGATAAACTTTTGAACTCACCTCGAGCTCGATTTATTAGTATAATAATAATAAAATATATTTAAAAATATCAAATGTCTTGAGCTCGATTTATATTTAGTTGAATTAAAATTTATTTGAACTTAATTAGATCAATAATAATACCAAATTCAAAAACAATTTTCAAATTCAATAATAAATCAAATAAACTTGAATGATGTCTACAATCTCAATAGTAATAGGGTCCACAACTGTCCAAGGACGGAACAGCCATCAAGGTGCACGCGCTTCTGATGCGTGTGGGAAACCTGGCATCCACCATAATTAATCCTCATGGTAATTGTAATTTGAATTGGTTAATTAAGTAAGTGACGCGTAAATGGTGTGATGATGATGTCATTTTCCCTTAATTAAAAATAACTAACCCACAATTATGTAGGCCGTTCATCATACTGAACAAATTTTACGGCTAAGATTTGACGACAGAAGTGATAGTGGAGCACTAAAGTGAAACTAAACTGGCTGTGGCAGCTACAATTAGTGGGTCCCAATATTATCAACTACTAGGTCCCACTCTAAAAAAAAGGAAAAAGAAAAAGACGCGATTTCTTTTTCTTTTTTTTTTTTCCATTAGTTTCTATCTAGACAATTTATAAAAAAAAAACTAATATAGTATGTAATAAAATAATTTTATTTCTTGATTATATTATAAAGTAATATATTAAATACATAAATATTTAATTGTGCACACACTCGAGTTTACCCGACTACTAGTTGTGTTTCAAGTAAGAACTTAACTCATAAAGAAAAGATTAATGCATGTTTAATGGAATTAACAAGGTTGTAACACTACAAAAAATATAAGATTTAATTATGGTGAATTGTCATGGTTAATATTAAATAATTGTAGCAAATAATTATTGATCACAGATTATCAAACGGAGATGATTGCATTTTATTTCTCAAAGCTAACCATAAATCTGTAGTTTATGTCAAGGACACACTGAATCAATTTGAAAATATCTCTGGCCTTTCTGTCTGTTGGAACAAGTCTAAATTCACTCTTTCTCCGAATTGTCCGACTTCATTAAAAATTGGTATATCAGAAGCACTTTATATTAATCACAGATTATCAATCGGAGAGAAATACTTAGGCCTGCCTTATGTTATGGGTCGTATGTCCAAGAAAGAATTTTTTTCTATTATTTCTAAGGTGGAAAGTCGAATCAACACATGGTATAATAGATTTCTGTCTTATGCTGGTAGAAGTGTTCTTATTAAGCATGTTATTAATTCTATCCCCCTCTACCACATGAATGTTTTTAAGATTCCTCAGTGCATTTTACGACGCTTAAACAGAGTCAGTAAATATTTTCTCTGGAATGCATCAAAAAATGATAAGAGGAAAAGTTTAGTTAACTGGAACATTTGTTGTCTTTCTAAATATTATGGTGGTCTAGGTTTTAGAGATTTAAATACTCTTAATAACACCTGCCTACTTCGTTTAGGTTGGAGATTGCATATGTTTGATTCCTCTATTTGCGTGTCTTTGTTAAAAGCTAAATATTTTCCACATAACAATTTTGTTGAGTCCAGTGTAAAATCTTATCATAGTTATATTTGAAAGCATATTCACAAAACTATTCCTTTAGTTAAAGAATCTATTAAATGGATCATTGGTGATGGGTCGAATGTGAATATTTAGAATGATCTATGGATTTCGAATGAATGTCTTGCTTCCAAAGTCTTACATGTACATGTTGAATTACAGAACAAAAATGTAGATTTTCTGATTTCTAATAATAAGTGGGACTTATTAGCCTTACAAGAACTACTTCCCCCTGATTTACTTAACCTGATAGCCTCAATACCTATTCCTATTACTCCTCAATCTGATATTCAAACCTGGAGATGGGATAGATCTGGTAAGTTCTCTTTTAAAACTGCGTATCTTTGGTTAAGAGGGAGAGATGTTAATTATTTAGTTCCTTTATCAAATTTGCCCTGGCAAGATCTTACTAAAACCATTGCCAATCCTAGAGTGGAATTTTTTGCATGGCTCCTTGGTCACAATTGCCTGCCTAATGCGGCTTTTCTGTTCCAAAGAAGAAGTATCCCATCATCACTATGCAGTCTCTGTAAATTAGAATCTGAGGATATCTCCCATACTTTTGTTAACTGCCCTGCTTTCTCTAGAATTGCAAACCTTTTTATGACAGGGATAAAATTTCTTTCTTTTACAAACTTATTGATTATTCTTCACTCCTTAAAGAATAACCTTTTCAAACAAACTCTTCTCATTAATCTTCTGTGGATCATCTGGAAATCGAGAAATGAAGCTGTGTTTAAAGGATTCCCTATCAACATCAATAGAATATGGAAAGAAGCTTGTCTTTTGACTAGGGAATGTATGCCTGCTAAGAAGAAAACCTCTAAAGTTAAACAAAATGTGGTTTGTAAATGGACTCTTCCTAAGGAAAATTGGATTAAACTTAATATTGATGGATCGTCTCTTGGTAATCTGGGACATGCAGATTATGGGGGAATATTCAGAGATAATAAAGGGGATTATCTCCTTGCTTTTTCTGAGTACATTGGAATACATACTAATTTTGTGGCTGAATGTTGGGCGCTAAGATCTGGTCTACAGATTGCAATTAAGAAAAATTTCAAAAAACTTATTGTAGAAACAGATTCTAAATCTCTCCTTTGCTTACTCAACAGGGAGGAGGCTATGCAGGTAACCCTTACTCCTTTACTCAAGGATATCAAGGCCCTCACTTTGGAGTTTGAAGAATTGAAGGCTGCCTTTTGCTACCGAGAGGGAAATCAAATAGTGGACAACCTTGCGCGTTTTGGATCATCAGAACAACAAACTATGCAGATATTTTTGTCCCCACCAGTTTGGATCTCCAAGCTAGTGGATCATGATATGAACTACTCTTGTAATAGACTTACGTCTAATCCTTGTATCATGAATGTTATTCTGCAATAAATAAAATACCCTCTCGGTTTACTGTTCAAAAAAAAAAATCATTGATTATTTCCACGAAACAGTTGCCAATCGTGCTTTTTGGGAGGGTGATTAAAATATTTGCCATGGCTAAATGTCATGACAAAGGTTTTTACCACGGCTCTTAGCTGTAGCAAATAAATTTTTCATGATAGAAAGCCAATTTCTGTATCAATTTTTATTTAACCGTAGTTAATAATAGTTATTTACCATATTTTTTAGTCATAGTCATAAAAAGTGTAGCCAATAGCAATTTTTTTTTTAATGTATACTGTTATATTTAAATTACGTATTTTCACATGTTGATGCGGCGTGCAACTTATTAGTTCCCCTAGTGCAAATATTGTTCGTTTGACCGAAACAATATGATTTTGTTTTTTAAATGATGTTACATACAAATCGCACAAATTCATTATATGTAATTTATATGGGACTTGTGCCAATATTATCGTGTATTATATTCACATAAAAGATTTGATGAATTAGAGGATGTTTGGCTAAGTTTTTTTAAAATATTTTATAAAATATTTTAGGAACTTATGAGATATTGGATCTTATTTTAAAAATAAACTCCTAAAACGTTTGGGTAAAAAAAATATTTTCACATCTTATAAAATGTTAGGGGTGTTTGGCATAATAAGATCTTTATATTGGTAAAATGCAAAAAAGGACATGATACTATTAGAATCAAATACGTTGTTATTTCTTAACATATTTTGTATTTAAATACTTCTAAAGTAATTTCATAGATAGTACACTTTAATTTAACTTCAAATAAACATCAATTAGATAATTGCTTTTACAAAAAAAAAAATAATAATAATAACAGGTTATGATATATAATTGATGTTTTCTTTGTTGATGCAATGACTATTTTTAATAGTGTAATTTATAATATTTTGAATTTATATTTTTTTAGTAAATATAATATTAATAGCAATTTTATATTTGTTTAACTATAATGATTTATTATCTAACAATGAAACATTTTCTCTTCCTTGAATGAAAAAAAAAAAAACAAAAAAACAACACCTTATTTAGGTGTGAGAGAGAGAGAGTGGACTCTGTGTGTATTGTGTGTGTGCGCGCGAGAGATGATATTTTTAATTATTTTATAATATATGAATCTTATAGAATTTATAAGATATTTTTAAAAAATTGAATAATGTTAACTTTTTTTCAAGAATTTATAAGATTTTAAACATCCTATTTTGAGATTTTATAAACTCTTAAAGAAAAATTTTGGAACTTATAAGTTTAGCCAAACACCATCTTATTATAGCACTCGGCCTTCTATTCTATTTATATATATATATATATATATATTTAATTTCAATGCATAAATTAAAATATTTTGAGTAATTATTCAAGTGTCCTTATATATCAATATGGTTACATGCAACAAATACATAGCATTAAGAAGGAAGAGCTGTTAGCGTGTTTAGTGTATCTCCCATTCCATCACATCAACTCAGTAATTTTATGAAAACACTACAAAAAATAAGAACATTAATAATAAAAATCAAATATATATATATATATTTATATTAATAGCATGATGTACCAACCTTTTGTTGGTAATTATGAAATGAAAAAAAAAAGAGAAAAGAAATATATATAGAGTATACAGAAGAAAAAAAAGGTTTAATTTAATTTAATTACATTCCTGTGATATTATAAATGAACAAATTATCACTCTATATAAAAAATAAATAAATTTACCTTAATATATTTTTTAAACAGAGATAAATTATTATTTTTTTTATAAGAAAATAATTTACTCATTTACAATATTATAGGAGAATTGCTTGCAATTTTTTCCGAACAAAAAATGGAGATGGTGATATCTAATCGTTGACTTGGTGATCTGATTTCAGCTTTTGGTGTATTTGCTTTTTGATGACAAATCCACACCAGAAAGTGATTTTAAAACCCATTATTTTCTTTCTTTTCATCTAACATATGGGCCATATATCATCATGACCTCTACAAGTTTATTTATTCGGGGTTTAATTTATTTTACTCCCTTTATTATAATAACGATATTCAATTTTTTTAATTAAAATATTCAAACACTTCTTTAGTTTTTGAATTTCAGTATAAGTGGACAAAATACACTATAAGAAAATAATTTAAAAGCAACGAAAAACAAATATTAGCGTCGAACTAATTAGTAAGTAAATTTCTCTTTGCTAATTTATATTATTTAGTATCAGAATTTTAATTTAATACACTCATCAACAAAAATTTACTTGCTAACGGATTCAGCAACAAATTGTTTAAAATATATATTAAATAGTGTAGATTAGCAATGGAAATTTTACTTGCTAATTAGCTCAACATTGATTTTAACATCAAAATTTTTCATTGGTATTGAACCATTTTCTTGTAGTGATATCCTTAAGTTTAATAAAACATCGAATGCAATTTACCCATAATTTTTATAATTAACTTATATCATATTGGGCCATATGAAAATTAAATAAATACAAAATTATTTTCAACATATGAATAATTAAGTAGTATGTTAGTTTCATATTATATAGTATGATATCACACGAATAGATTAAAATAATATATTATTCATAGTAGCAATAAACACAAAAGATATTTTGAATATGATATTCTTAAATAAATAAAATATTTTTAACAATAAAATCCGAGGAAAAAATAAAAGTCAAATTATATGAAGGGTCAAATTAGTTGATGATTTTGTTGTAAAAAGGTATTTTTCCTTTTTATTTTAATATGTTTCTTCGTAGAGGCTTTTACATTTAAGTGTTTTCTCTTATTCATATTTATTTAATATAAGTAATTAATATCTCAATTTGTAATTTATTATCTTGCTAATGCTGTCTATTTCTTTAAATTTAGAGTACAAAGTACATTGCGACATTATTTAATTAGTTTGTCATGTGTAATAACGTTTGGGCTCAAAACTGATGCTTTAACAGTTTAAAAATTTCTTTCGACGTTTATTTCTAATATGAATATTATATATTATTAGTATAATATCATACTGATACTTCATATATTTATTTAAATTTATATAAAATAAAAATAACATATTGTTCCATTTTTTTATGTTGAATCATAAATTTTAATTTTAACAATGATATATATACTTATAATATTGCGTAAAATGAATTTGTTCTTTTAATAAGGCATAAGGAAATTGTTGTCCATTTAGACCGAATCAACTTTTAGAAGCAGATTTAGGGATGCTTCAAATTTTGCTATATATATATAGGCATTTTTGCCTTTACGATTATTGGCTCATCTCTGCTGAAAATACAATATTAATTAATATGTAAGATAATTAATAATTGAGTTTGTCCAAATTTGAATTAATTATATGCCAAGGGTGATACATTACCGTATAATTGGTGTACAATTCAAAGAAAATGACTAATCACATGACAAGTAGATTAAACCTAATCCGAGATGATGCTCAAGTTTTTGCTAATATGAACAAATTAGGTGAATTTTAATTAATGGACGGATCTATTTGTTGGATAGAAACAAACATCAAGAACACTAATGTAATTTTCAAATCACATAAAATCTACTTATGATTATATTTATAACAAATCTCAACCTTCCTTGGACGACATGTAATTATAACTTAGGGTGAATAACAAGGATTAGAGAAAATTATAATTTCCCTAATTACAAAGGAGTATGCATAATTATGGAAAATTATAATCACATTCCTTGAAGTTTAGCGTAATTACAAATACCCCCATTATTTGAAAAATTACAAATACCCCCTGAGTTTGTAATGTTTAACCAAAGGCTTGAAATTGACCATTTTGCTCTTTAATTTTATATTAAAATTATAAAAAAATCACCCGAGGTAAATTGCATTATTGTTGTTCTGTGTAAAAAAAACTTAAGAAACACTTATTGCGCATTATAGTCCAAAAAAAATTTAATAATTAAAAAAAATCAGTGCATAAGGGTATTTTGATCGTTCACCCATAAAAATGGACTATTTATTAGACGATTACAAACCTCATAGAGGTATTTATAATTTTTCAAACAATAAAAAAATATTTATAATTATGCCAAATTCAGAAAATATAGTTGTAATTTACCTTCCATAATTATATCAAGCAGTAGTCATTATTATTTACCTTATAACTTGAAAATAAGTTTGGAATACCTCATGGCAGCTAATCTGGTGATAATCATTTTTGTGCTTGTCAACCATCATCACTGTAAACCATCATCCTCTCTTTCTCTCTCTCAATAATAAGGTAATAAAAGTGAAAAAGTGAGTCGAGGAAGAGTTTTTTGTCATTGATTGGGGACAATGGCAACAAACAAATACGCAGAAAAGTGGAGGGATCCACAGTCACAGTCACAGCCACAGCCACGTTCACATTCTGATGGATGATCAGACAAACAAGTCCAACTTTTCTTCTCGTCCATGCGAATATTAATACATGAAAAATAACCCCAACTCCTCGGACTTCGAGCTAGTGGACTTTCCCCTTTTACCTTCCCCCACAAACATGCCCTTAACATTACCAATACCAACTAATAATAACTATATACTATACACGACAAATTCTAATTCTGATCTAACTCAATCAAATTTAAATTAATTATATAACAAGTATAATATATCTATCGTGTTATTGGTGTACAGTATAAAGAAAGTGACCAATCATATAATACGTGTATCACACTTATTTTATAATTACTTTGGTTCAACCAAATCTGATTCGGACAAGATTTTTCGATACTTATACATTAATTCTCTCTCTCTCTATGTGTGTGAACTCTTATGTTTAGGTTTTACCAAAAAAACCCGAGCTCCCATTGATTTCTTTCTTGCCTTTATATATACCCTTTTCTACCTCTTCTCATACCTACTACACCCACCCACCACTTTTCTTCCTTATACACTCTCTCACTCATCATTTCTTCCACACTTAACCCTTTTTTAGCTAATCAACGTCATGCTCGGTGTACGGCGGCGGAGGTGGCGGCAGCCGCCGTGGCGAAGGCGGAGGAGGAGGGTGGAAATGTAAGTGTGTTGTTGTGAGATTAGTTAAGCTAACATGCATGGCTAAACAAACTAGCTACATGAAGCAAATTAAAGGGGCTTTGCAATTTGGCTCTCCCGAGTTTCTTTCTAGGGGTAGAATTGGGAGAGCGCTATTATTGCATTGCCCCCGGGGAATTGAGGGTCACGGTCCGAATTTATATATGCCTTTCTTACTCAAAATTTAGCTACTGTAATTCCATCTTTAACCTCGTCCAGGGTTTCTGCTAATTTCTTTTCTGTTTGTCATAAAATAATAATAATTAGACATATGGGATATGTAAGAGATGCATACAAGGCAGCTAGTTACTAGTTGTTATAATGGGTGGTTTTGGAATTTGTTGAAAGTTTGGGGGGTTTCTATGTAATGTTTTCTACATTATTAATTATGCTGCTGGCCTGGCATGCATCTCTTACACCTCTTATTATTATTATTATTATTGTATTTGTAATTCTCTCGAATTTATAAATATCAGAAATCAAAGTGCTTGCTTTTTGACTTATTGTTACCTATTTTTGACTTACTTTTCTTTTCACAATTTTCCTTGATTCTGTATATTTTTTGCCCTACGTACCCCGGTGAGGTATCTTTTTAATTTGTGCTACTTTAAGAAAAATAAATAAAATCATAATTATTTACACATCATGACAGTATAATTAAATATCAATCATTAATTAGTACTTTATCAACATCAGCCAACAATTACAAACTGCATGCTAACAATTTATAATTGATAAATAATTATAAAATCGACAAAGACCATCATATCCTGAAACTCGGATCCAAAATCTTTTAGTTTTGAAATTTCAGTTTCTCACCTAAATGATCACGGTTAAAAAATCGTGGTAAATCAACAGTATCAATCATGATTAAATAAAACCAATGCAAAAATTTAAACTTTTGCTACAATTAATCCATATTTGTCATGATTTTTAGCCATAGTCAAAACATTTGTTATGGTTTTAATCATGGCTAATGTTTTCGACACACTTGCAGAAAAGAGGCTAATAGCCATTGCAAAGTTGTGGTTGATTTGTATTTCCACAATTTTGTTTTTTTGGTTTTTTTTTTCTTTGACCATAGTAATTAACAACGGCAAAACATCATATTTTTTTCTAGTGTAACATAAACCTCAACGGCAACGTACGCTATCGACTTTAATAATACACTATCATGGTTAGACAATTAATCGACATGAAAATTTAAGTTTTGATCACGATTAATCGATATTCGTTATAATTTTACCTATGATCAAAATATTTGTCATAGTTTTTGGTTGTAGATAATGTTTTTGTCTCGTTTGCAGAAACAATGATTAATAACCGTGATGGAATCATGGTTAATTAGTACTCATCACTATTTTTAACTTTTAACTATGGTAATTAACCATACTAATGAAAAGTCATATTTCTTCTAGTGAGTCCATAAAGTTTTCATATTTTCAAGACAATAAATTCATAAGCCCATATCAAATTTGAGTCTTATGGGTCAATCCAACACTATAAAAAAAATAGAGATTTGTAACGGATTTTTGTGATAAAAAAATGCCGTCCCAAATTGAGACGGGTTTCAAAACGGATTTGCGGCGGATGATGTCATCACATCCGTTATAACACTACAAGAAATTTAACATTTAACCATAACTAATTGCCATAATAAATGTTAAATAGTTGTAGCAAATTAATAGTCATTAAACACAGCTACACAACGGTTGTCAGTCGTGATTTTTGCGATGATAGCTAAAACATATGCCATGACTAAAACCCATGAATGTTTTTACTATGGCTCTTAGCCGTGGCAAATAAATTTTTAATGATGAAAAAACTAGTTAATAATAGTTATTTACTACTGTTTTTATAAGTCATAGTCATTAAAAATGTAACCAATAGTAATTTTTTTTTTAGTGTAACCAGTTAAATAGTTTTGGGGCTGGTTGACCATTGCAGAACATGTTACAAAATGAGATTAGTTAGATGTTGTCCCAAAACTCATTCCAAAATTTTGTCCGTCCTGAATTTGGGGTGGATGCTTAGAGTGGGTTGTTACCCATCTCAAATCTGAGACGGACCTTGGGTCGACCTTGGTTAAATTGAGACAGTAACATAATAGGAGTTGTTGTCCGTTCCAAAATTGTTGCTAAATCCATTGCAAGTTGAAACAATTTTGTGACAACTTATAATTTTTCTGCAAATTTATATAGCCACCACAAAATTAACGGCTCTTTCCACAATGGCTTTATATATAGATATATATATATATATATCCATTCCAAACCCGTCCCAAACACCGTCTTAAATTGTAGCGGCTAATTTTTCATCTCACAACCCTTGTTATATCCGTCCCAAAAAGTTGTATATATATATATATATGTGTGTGTGTTGTTTTCATCTCATTTAGTTTTACTCTCTTAAATTATTATACCACGCATCTGAGACGACTTTATTTCGCTCGTCACAAAGTTTTTCCGACACTATTTGCAAGGATGGCATTTGCCCGTCTCAACATCCTTCCAAACCCCCCCCCCCCCCACCCCAATTGCAAATTAGTTCATATTCGTTCCAAAACTCCATCCCCAAAAATGGTTTTTATTGGAGTGCAAGATAAATATAAATTTCAATCTTTTGTTTTGGATTGACTAAATTAGATAAAAAAAAAAAAATGTGTTCAAATATAACATGTCAATAACAAACTTCAAGTCTTTGGATCGACATTTGGACCGAAAAATTAGGGGATTATCAGCACTCATAGAGACTGTAGCACTTTTCTATTTAAATTTATAGAAGCTCATTTGTATATATATTTCTAGTCTCGTATTTATCTTTTGCAAACTTGAAATTTGTCTGAACAATTATCACAGTTTAACCCATACCATATCAGACTCTAGATTACTTAAAAGATACTCACAAATTATCCATCAAACTATCCTCATAATAATAGAGAGAATCAAACTTACAACTATCCAATCTCAAATCCACAATTATCTTATTGGATGTGATTTGTCATTCATTACATATATATAGTTGGACTTTTGAAAAATGTTATAAGGGGGAATTACCCTAACGATCAAGTCAGTATATTTTGAAAAAATAAAAAATAAAAAGTTCAAAATTGCAAAGAAATTGTAAACATACAAGTCCAGAAAAAACTTGTAAATTGATATGTTCACTTGTTATTTCACCCCTTGTGCAAGATGGGCACTTGGGCTTGACCTCATAATGTACTTGGAGGCCCATCTAAAAGAATTATCTAAATTGGGCTTAGCTGCATATTGGGCCCATCAATAAGCTTATGATCCTTCACTACTTTTACGTCCACTAATGCATTTTATTGGGCCTATCAGCATTCTTCGATATGAACAGAAAACAGTTCTTCCAATTTCTCAATAAATAAAATCAGTTATCGTGCCACGTTGTCCTATGTTCATATAATAACTAATTTTTATTTGTTAAATATATTATAAATAAAAATAAAATATATAAACCAACAAATCACATTTAAAAAAAACGAATAAAAGAAAACCAACTTAAATTATTACCCAAAGACCAAATATAGTGGCATGACTATGATTTGTGTTTCATTTTTTATTTCATTTCACATATACCTATCATAAATATAAAAAAAATTCTTTAATAAAATTAAAGAAATGATTTTTATACATATGGCATCTATATATAAAGTAAAATAAAAAAAAATATAACGAAAATTACATTAAAAAATTCAATCGGTGAACAATCACAACAGTTTTTTGTCTGAATTTGGAGAATTTAGACAAAGGATATCTTTGTCATTATTATGACAGATATTTGTTGTATTTTATTTTTAGAGCACAAAATCAAAATGCAGTCAGAGTTAGCAAATGTTTTTCCTTCAGCCCGAAGGATTCTTTTCTTGGCGCATGAAGAAAACAGGCCACGTGTTGCTTACTTGTTTACTTTCAATCAATTTAGGCCACGTCACCGTTATACAAACTTATAAAAATATTACATCTAATTACGTAATGCACTGGGTATATAAATTAATCATATAGTGAGTGCAATACGTTTATTATGTGAGTAGTGTACAATTTAAAGAAAATAATCGAGCATATGGCAAATATTTAATACTAATTTTGTGATTGATTTAATTCGAACCAATTTGATTTAGGTAAGAATTTTTCAATGAATCGTGCATATTTTATTTTTCAAAATTATAGGGTATGCATCAATCAAATAAGAGTAAAATTAAGTTCACTCACTGAAATTTTATATAATTATAAAATATCCCTTTTATCTTAACGTCTTTAACAACAAGTCAATTTGTTCGCTTACGTTTATGTGAGATATCTATTCAAATTTTATGGTGAACTGATAAAAATATTTTTTATGGAGTTATTAATTATAATTTATATATTTCTTAAAATTTCTAAATTATTTTTATGAACTAATAGAGATTTATTTATTTAATTTACCCTTAGACTTTTTTTTTTTTACGTATTTTCAAATAATTCTTTTGTTAAAAAAACAACTCAATAAGGGTAAATAGTAATTTTAACCAGAGGACGTACGCTTGCATGTAATGTCTATACATACATGATTACGTTAAGAGAGAGAGAATAGTAATTTATACTACCAATACAGTGGTCTAATGGTTAAATCATTAGTTTTACTTGAATATATGATCAAAACATCAACGAAATGTAAAGTGTTCACATAAATTTTCAATCTCTCCAAAAAATAATTACGATACAAAAAAAATATGAATAAATAGAATTTATTGATTTAAAAATAAAGTAGATATAATCTCTATAGTGAATGTAATTTTCTGATTCTTATGTCCGAATGTTGATACACGGGCCTAAAGCTTAATTTTGGATGTGAATGTTTAATATCCTCCAAATTTGCGGAACAAACTAAGTGGCACCTTGAAATTTGGTATCAAAGTTTGAAGATGTGAAATTTTCGTAGTCGTAGATTTTTGTCGTGTCAGAGAGTTTTGGACTTGGATCTCTTGATTTGTTGTGTCTTGTGTTATGACTTCTTGTCTTATGCTCAATGTTGTGTGTATGTCTTGTCCTTAGAGAGAGGTGGAGGTCCTTTTTTATAGGCGTGAAAGGGCTTAAGCAATTTGGGCTCACTTCTCTTGAGCTTGATCATTGTGGGCTCTGACATGGACTATTATTCCTATGGACTGCACTTTGAACATGTATCTGACTCAATTTAGCCAACACAAAATAATAACTCTATATTTATTTTGGACCAACTCATGAAAATACATAAGACCCAAATTTAATATGGGCTTATGATTTGATTTCTTTATGACAAATCCAAATTTATTATGGACTTTCATTTTAGAACCCAATTATTAGCCGATTTATTTAGACTTTAATTAGTAATTTACTATTCGTTGCTGCACGCGGTCCTCGCGAGCGTATAAAAAAGAACTGTGTGAGATGAAAAGAAAGAAAAATTGTCAAGGAATGAAAAGAAAAAAAAAAGAGTTAGTAAGAAGAAAGAAACATGGAGTGATATGAGAGAAACGTGAAGTGCTGAGTTGAGAGAATAAAAATTATTTTTCTGACCAATAACTTTTTAAGAAAAAAAAATGATTGAAAGATAAATTTAAACATTCAAAAATTGATACGCCCGAAAAATTTGCTTTTATAATAGTATAAATTCTAAAATATTTCGATAACAACAAAAGCTCACTACTCTAGGTGTGTACTGTGTGTACCAGTGGAGCTTAGCAAAGTTATTTTTGAATTGATGAAGTCATCCCACTCAACCTAACATATTTTTCAGTTAATAAAAGGTAAATTATGGCTATTTTTCGTAAAATTTGACATAATTACGAATATTTCTTATTGTTTTGAAAATTACAAATACCCTCTCAAATGAAAAATAATTCCGTAGCTCCTAGACAATGAAATAAAAATTACTACTTTACCCTTATCGATTTTTTTTAAGTTTTTTGAAAAAATATATGAAAAAATATGAGGAGTGTGTAAAGTAAATAATCCATAAAGCATATTAGTTCATAAATTTTTTTAGACCAGAAAATATAAAAAATTATAATCCATAATCCAAAAGGATATTTTAACTAGTTCACTAGAAAAACTATATAGAAACATAACGAAATGAGTTCGTCGTTAACTGAAGTTAAAATCAAAAGTATTGTAATTTTCCAAACAACGAGAATGTATAACAATTTTAGAAGAGATGGCCACAATTCTGGTATCACAGTTTAGGGTCCATCGTAATTTTGATACCAAACTTGCAAATTTTTGTTTCTGCAGTACCTTTCAAGTTATTTTCGAAATCATGGTACCAAAATTGCACGAGCCCTAAACTTATGGCACAAAAATTTTAATTTTGTCAAAAGGTGGGAGGAGGGGGAGTCACCAAATGTATAAAAATAGAAGTCTCCATCTAATTTTGTAATGGAGCAAAAACACTTATTACATAATAAGAAGAAGAAGAGTATGTCATAATCAAGAAAAGTAGGAGCAGCAGCAATTTGCAGAGATGCTCATATTCCTTTAGTTAAAGACTGAGAAAAACACAGCCATTTCTGTCCCATTCCGACCACATATTTCTTGCAAGTGGTCCACTCACACTCACACTCACTACACAACAAAATAAAAAGATGTGCTGCTGATATTAAGAGTAAATTACATCTATCTTCCCTGAGATTTGGCATAATTACAAATATTCTCTCATTGTTTGAGAAACTACAAATGCCCTCCTGAGGTTTGTAATTTTTAACCAAAGGCCTAAAATTGACCATTTTGCCCTTATATTTTTTTATTAGTATTGTAGAAAAATCACCCGAGGTAAATTGCATTATTCCTCATTTGTGTAAAAAACTTAAGAAACCTCTCCCTACGCATTCTAGTCCAAAAAATTTTAGGAATTAAATAAAATATAATTCAGTTCATAAGGGCATTTTGGTCAGTTTACCTATAAAAATAGATAGTAATGGGTTATTTGTTATAAGGTTACAAACTTCAAAGGGATATTTATAATTTTTTAAACAATAAGGTGGTATTTATAATTATGTTAAACCTCATGGGAGATAGATGTAATTTACCCTGATATTAAAGCCAACACCAAAAAACTTCCCATATTTTAGTGGGCTTTTTCCCTTTTCGGTCTCAACCATCTCTTCCAACTTGCACACCTCCCTTTCCTTGTCTTCACTTTCACACTACTTTGTCTCCTATCATAATTCAATTCTACTATATTTTTGTTAAAAAAAAGAAATGATTAAATTAAATGATGCCGTCGATTTTATTGAGATTTGGTATAATTACAAATATCCCTTATTGTTCGAAAAAATATAAATACCTCCATGAGACTTATAACCGTCTAACAAATAACCCATTTTCATCCATTTTTATGTGAACTGACTAAAATACCTTATGCACTGAATTATGTTTTATTTAATTCTTTTTTTTTTGGACTACAATGTGCATGAGAGATTTTTTAATTTTTTTTACACAGAGGAGCAATAAAGTAATTTGTCTCGGTTGATTTTTCTACAATTCTAATAAAAAATTCATGGACAAAATGGTCGATTTCAAACCTTTGATTAAAAGTTACAAATCTCAGGGGGTATTTATAATTTTTTAAATAATATGAGGGTATTTGTAAGGGGAGGTGGCTGTACTTTACCCTTAATAATAACATAATTTTGAGTATAAGGGACCATTTACTTTTGTACATGAAGTAATTGGTTCATAATGTCTAATTCAATAAAATGTGAGATATATGATCAGATTATACTATCATATTTCTAAAGTCGGATAAGTTATAAAATTTTATCTAAGGAATGATGGATTACCAACGGATCATTATTTCTTATTGAAAATCATGGATAAAAGTAAATTGCAGGCCTAATCGAAATATATAACAAAAATGATTATTTTTCTCATTAAATTTAAATAACATCGTGATGGGGTTATTTAATAAACGAGAAAAAAAAAATAACAACTTTACCGTTGAAAAAATAAGAATTATTAAGTACGGATATAATCCGCATATTTTTTATTCACCCGACCTGACTAACCCCTGTATCTCAAACGACAACATTGATGCATTGTCTATCCGAGGACCAGGAGCCAACACATGGCCCAGTCTGTACATATAGCTCCTATAAATATATGTTGTCCTCATTTATAAGGTATGCATTTATTACACTAAAATTGAGTCTTGCGGTTGTGAATACTTTATTACCCATTCTTACTTAAGCTTCGGAGGATTCAACTGAGAGCCACCTCAGCAAGACTAATCGTGTTGCAAGTCAACCAATTATCAGATCTAAATCAAAGGAGTTTGAAAAACGATTGCACACATCGCTGACACTTGACACCCAAGTCAACCACCGCTTCGAACTCGATCATGTCCATTAATTTTTTAGACAAATAAACTTAGAAGCCAAAACATTCTTGTTGAGACAAAGAAAATAGTATAAAAGTCGGCACAAAAAATTTGTTTTATTTTCTCAACTTTCATTTTAAAACCTCATTATTTGGTTGAAGTGAAATAAAACAACAGGGGATATGAAATAAACAATAAATAAATAGTTGACAAAATTCAAATCTCTGAAAATGATGTAGAGATATTTATAGATTTGAATAATATAGTTTTCATGAAAATCTCTTTCTTTTTTATAATTGTAGACTTGTAGATTATGTTTTTCAAAAAACAAAACTTGCTACCTCTTCTCTTTCTTTTTTATTTTTTATTATTCGATTTCACTCAAATTATATTTAAATTAAATAGTAAAATATTACACAAACACCCCTGGATATATTGCAGTAACTTCCCCTCAAAAAAAAAGTATCTATAGTTTCATAAAAAATATAAAATATTTATACAATTAAATCTAATCTAAAAAAATATCAATATAATTTACTCATAATTAAAATGAGCTTTTGGCTTTTTACTTGAATGGACCATCCATCCTGTGATATTCTCTTTGATACAATAATCTTTCTCTCTTGTCTACTTTCCCCCTTTTTTTCTGCCCATATCACTCTTCACGTGCAAATTGTGCTCTACACCTAATACCTAAACTCCCCATATATCTCAAAATACATAAAGGGAAATTTTAATTCGAATCTGGCTCGACCAAACTTAAATTAATTATATGATAAGTGTAATATATTTATTGTGTGATTGGTGTACAGTATAAGAAAGTGACCAATCATATAGCAAATGTATCACACCTGCTTTATGATTGGTTTTGTCCGACCAAACCTGATCTTAGCAATAATTTTCTGAATTGGACTTAGTCTCTCTCTCTCTCACTTCTTTTTTCTTTTAAGTAGTAACTAAATTTTTATTTCATTATTTCAATATATTCAGCAATATATCAATATTATTTGATCAGTTCATCACTAAATAAATTATAATAAACTCACATAAAATAAGATGAAATATCCACTTATTTGGAGGAACTCAAATCTATGATCTCGAACTTATTCATACAATCTCAATTTTAACACCAGGCTTTAAGACATTGTTGGTGATTAGACTTAGAAGGTGTTTTAAAGAACTTATAAAGTGGTGTAACGTGTTCGGTAAATTTTTTTCAAAATATTCTTATAATATCTAAACATAAAATATTATGAATTTATAAGCTCTTTAAGAAAAAATAAGGGTCTGCCAACTTATTTTTAAGATATTACTAAATTCCTTCATATTAATTGTAAATTTACTATTATTAGCATTTTATAAATTTCATAATATTATTTTATTCAAATACTTCATGAACTGTTTTTTAAACTAAAAACTAATATTTGATAAGTCTTAATAAGACCTTATAAAATATATAAATTTATAAGATCTTTTCAATAAGTTTAGTCGGACACCCTCGAAATTTGATCTGCACATAATGTGTAGTTCTTTCTCCTGTGTAAGAACGTGGATTCTCCTTATTTCATTATCTATTTTATAGGGTTAAATACACTTTGCACCCCTGAACTGTGCATAAAGTGAATTTACCCCCTAAACTATAAAATGTAACAAAATGGGCTCTTATGATATGGATTATTTTTTTTTATGACGAAAATGTCCTTATTGTTTACACCCTTAAAATATGTTTATTTCAATCATTCCCCTAAGACATAATTTGAATTATTATAAGAATTATATTTAACATAAATACTATCAAAATTTATTATTTTATAATTAGTATAAAATCTGTATAACACTCTATAAATTTACAGACCTTATATTATTTACATAATGTTTAAAAATTTACATAATTTTTTGCTTGTGTTGTTATATATATGTTGAACTTTTTTTAACAAAATAATATTTTTGATACAATTTAATAATATTACATCGAACATAATACACTATAAATATGCAAATCTATAATACAATTAATCTATAATATTCTATAATCTTTTGAGTAATGATATGATATCATTTAATTATGCGTACATATACCTAAACAAAAAATTATAGGTTATATAACATACTTTTTTATAAAATTATATCCATTATTTATTTACACATATACATGTATTTTTAACATAAATAATTTACTTTGTAAAATATATATGCATATAGTGCGATTGTAAATATTTTTTGTATTACATAATTAATAAAAAAAAATATAAATTTTAAATACTATTTTTTAAATAAAATTTGAGTAAAATTTTCAATCTCTCTAAAAGTAGTTTTGGCGAAGTAATAAAATATACCTTTAGAAAATAAAATGAAATGTATTGGAGATAAGTAAGAAGGGGCATTTTTGTCCTTTTAATGTCAAATTATTTTGTCAGGGTCTTTTTGTTACCTTTCATATTTTAGGGGCCTAAATAAGACTACATGTATAGTTCAGGGGTGCAAAATGTATTTAACCCTATTTTATATTTCAAACATTATAATTTATATATATATATATATTTTCAAATTAACACATTTTTATATTTTATATTCCGCAAGAAATTCAATATATTAAATATTTCTGCAGCTCTTCAGATCACGTAATAACAGTTATCCAAGTAGACTTGAAGGGTCAGAAATATTGAAGACCAATTTCGTAATTTATTGAAAGAAAAAATATTAATTAACATTTAATTACGTATTATTTCAATAATTAAATAGCAAAATAGTTATTTATTATCCAAAAAAGGACTTTTTTTTTTTTTAAATTTTTTCCTAAGTTTCTTTACAGTAGTTGAAAAGAGCCCTCAAACTCTTCAAAAAACCAGCACCTTCTACATTTAAGGATGAAGAGTAAAAAGGAAAAAGGAAAAAAAAAAAAAAGAAAAATTAAAGAAAAGAGATCACGCGCCACAGAGCTGTATCAGTGAAACTGGAACCACGCGAGGAGATCTCCGGCGACGCGCCTCTGCGTGTAATCCACGCTCTCATCGGACACGAGGGGCGCCCGGCAGAGGGGGCAGTTGAAGTTGAGGTGGTCGAGCCAGCCGTCGAGGCAGTCCTTGTGGAAGACGTGGTGGCAGGCTAGCTGACGGACGCGGTCCCCTTCGCTGAGCCGGTTCAGGCACACGACGCAGTCGGCGTCCGAGCCGTCGGAGGGGTTGGGGTAGGAGCAAGCCCGGTTCAGATTCAGTTGGTCGCAGAGGAGGATGAGGCTGGCTAGACCGGAACCAACGACGTCGTAGAGGGAGGAGTTGGTGCTCCCGAAATGATCCGGGTCGAAACCGGGGGAGAAAAGGCCGAGGCTGCGCAGGATTGTGAAGAGAAAGGAGTGGAGATAACTTACGCTCCTGGCAATGAGCACCACCATAAGCACGACGACAGATTCCGATGAGGCGTCGGCGAGCTGGTTCTGTAAACCCATTTTAATCAAGCTCTCATGCAAGAAATCGGATGGGTATCTCTATTCTGTATGTATATATATGAATACATACATACATACAAGCAATATAGTAATGTAATGTTGCCGGGGTGGGGGTAGCGGGGTAGGGGGTGGGGGGAATACGTGGGGGGAGGGAGGGGAGGACAGGCGGGCAAGGTTCTTGTGTAGGTGTGTTTGTTACGTTGGAGGAATGAAAATGTGATGTATGAGGAAGAGAGAGAGAGAGAGAGAGGGCCTAAAGAGTTGGAGATTTGTACATGCATCAAAGCCATGTGTGAGTGGGTCCAAGTCTTGCATTTTTTTTTTTTTAATTCCGAGATCTATCTAAAATTATGTGACTAAATTGTACTTTTAGTCTCGTAGGATATAATACAATACTTTTAGTCTTTTATTTTATGAAAATTTTAAAATGATTTGAGAATTAAAAAAATTCGGCATATAAATGCTGTAAAGCAAATGACTAAATGTGTTGAGTTTTCTCAAGTTCGGGACCATTTCAAAAATCCTGTAATACAGAGAGGACTAGATGGGTCGAATTTTTTCTATTTGGAACTATTTTAAAAATTCTTAAAGTGGATGACTAAATATGTTGAACTTCCTATCCTATGGGAATAGAGCAGGGGACTAAAAGTGTCGAGTTTTCTCAATTTTGAGACCATTTTAGAAACTCCGTAAACCACAGGACTAAACGTGTCAAGTTTTTTCTATTTTGGGATCATTTTAAAAAATTTGTAAAGTTGAGGACTAAATGTGTTGAACCTCCTATCCAATGTGAATAAAGCAGATGATTAAATGTGTCCAGTTTTTTCTATTTCGGGACCATTATAAAAAATCCGTAAAGCTGATGACTACATATCTGAACCTCCTAAGGGAATAAAAGTGTAATATCATCAAAATTATGTATTATAATCTCTGAATTGGATTTTCTATTCTAAATTTTATTGCAACCCTACGCTATTTTAATATATACACACGTTATGTGTATATAATTCTTCTTTAAATAAAATATGCAACGTCGTCTTTATACACTTGGATCGTACACACTAAATGGAATAAAAGATGCAACATGATTCATTCCGTTATTTACCACATCATATTGATATATTACTTGTGGTTGAGGAATACTCTATATGTCTATATAATTTAAATTTTTGTTGTATTTATTGAATTAATTAAAGTAAAATGAAGATAAATGAATAACTGATCGAATCTAATTGATGTATATAATAGTAATTATAATTTACTTATAATGGTATAAGAGTAATTTTCCTGTGTAGACCACATGGTAAATATATACACCCTATCTCACCATAAAAATAACCAAATCACTATAAATACAAGATATATTATTTTTTAATGATAAGTTACTATTCACTGATTTGACAACACATACAAAAATTCTCTGACTAAAACTTGGGGTGCAATTATGTCGATGACATTTTTTTCAAATTATTCGTTCACTAAAAACCACTTCCATATCACTAATAAAATAAATTAACTTTAAACATGCATGAGTATAGTTGAGTTATTTTAGTCCACGCACATATTGCCTATCAAATGGTAGTTACTATAGCCCCATCCATTTAATTAATAGCATAAATGTTAAAATATTTTAATAATATTGATGATATTTTTGAAAAAAATAAATTATAATGGAAATATTGTAATAGTGTACTAACACTCATACGTCTTGCTTCATTTGTTATGCTGATCAAATCACTGCCGTACTTAATTTGTACTAAAGTAAATCGGAGGTGGTTGGCTGAGCTTATAACTTTCTTTTCTTTCCTTTTTTTTGAAAAAATTACAATTTTTTTTTTTTTTTTTGAATTAGAAGTGATGAATTTTGTTAATCGAAAGTAAAGTGTTACGTTTAGTCTCACCGGCTATCAATATCGAACAGAGACAATTACAAACAATCAAATCAATAATATCACATACACTAATATTTAGCTATTACAACAACAAATCATACCTACTATACAGTAGAAATAACATCAACCGACGCACGGGTTCGAACCCATGACCTCTAGAATCTCAGCTTCGCCAGCTAAGCTAGGCTTACTCAGCGAAAAAATTACAATTTATAAAAATATGATATATTATATTGAGCTCTTCTAAAATTTAGTATAATTATAAATACTTCTCGTGGTTTGAAAAATTATCAATACTCGTCCAACAATGAGTTTAATCCATTAGTATCCGTTATGTTTTCATGCATATCTTATGAAACTGATCAAGATGTAATTGTATATTTAATTTTATTTATTTTAAAAAAAATTCTCAAATTTTATATGGACTATATCAATTCCAAAACAGTGGAATATGTCAAGCTTATGTCTTAATAAACTATTTATGTGAACGGTTTAAATTATAAAATAATCTTAATGTTATAAGTTGAATGATTCGATTTTTTTGAATTATTTTTTAAATAAGTTGTAAACATGTACAAGTTTCAAAAATATCTTACAAAATATTTCATTTCTAAATGCGCTGGTCCCATAAATTTGAATTTTATTTGCTGGATTATAAAATCATATGTTAATTTATATCGATTTATAAATATAATTTTTATTGTACACAAACTATATATGTAAATAGTAGTAAGTAAATGAAATAGCACGAAATAAGGCCTACTATTTAAAAGGTTGCTTGTCTTACTTTTTTTTAAAAAAAAAAAAGATTTATCCATTACTGTATCACTCATTTTATTCAAACGTAAATATTAATTCAATACATCGATATTTCTAAATTAACAAATATATTCAAAATCCATACTAATGGTGAGAGAAGCAGCTCGTTAATGCAGCTAATCGGGCTTTGTTTACTTCGTTAGTATATCATTTATGTCATGTACGGAATATGATGACCTTTCAGTAGACGTCAAGATATCCAAAAGTCATAGCCAAACTAGTGATTGAGCAAATACGAATCAAACTATTAGCTCATTACAAACCTGATTCTATAAAAGTTCTGTGTCTATAGAAATGAAGAATTGCTTGGGAGAACGAAAAGAACGTTTTTACTCACAAATAGCGATTACTTATACTGCTATACCAATTTTTCATTATGTCAATAATGCCCTAAGTTGGTTTCTTTTGAAATCGTAAAATATTATTTATCATATGCACACAGAAACGACGTACTATGTCGATTACTAAATAAATAAACAAGACACTATATACCCACATTCATAAGACTTAAACCCATAAATTTTTTTTATCGTGAAGTCTCTGCCTTACCACTCAGAAGATTGCTTGTCTTAGTTAACTATGACACAATGTATTTTTCAGATGGAGTTTGACTGAAACCACAAGGAAGTACGTTAAAGGGAAGAAATGCTTAAGATTCATTGTATGGGACAGGACAGCAGACAAATTTCATCAGACTTGATCTTCATCTGACCACTAAACCTTACCCAAACTTTCACACACTAAACTCTCACAAATCCTCTCTACTCCTAATGTCTTTTTCTTTTTAAGTGAAAATCTAGCCAAACAATCATTATACACGTAACAAATAAAGGGAAAATTGTAATTTTGGTCCATTTATTACAAAATGGTGACACTTTCAATAATGTCTGATTTTCAAAATTGCAATTCAGGATTCTAATTATTAAAAAAAAAAAAAAAAACATTTAGTTCAAAATAATCTCACGGGAAAAGGTAAATTAGCATAAAATTATTACATGCCTTGTACGTGATCTAGTTAATTTGGGGCGTCTAATTTTTTCGGTCACTTTTGCTAATATGGCATGAGGAGCCCAAGAGAAACATTCAATTTTGATCCTCTAACTATAAGGGTGTGGTATATTTAGTCCAAATGTCATTGAAATAAAAATATTATAGTGGACTGAAAAATTAAAAGCCCCCGAATAAAAGACGTCATCTGCCAAGCATGTGTTAATTTTCAGTGAGTTTAGCATTTCCCGACAACAGTTAGACTAAATGCATTGAATTTTTTTTCAATTATAGTCTTTATTGTAAATTCAAAATTGAACAGGACTAAAAGTGTCGTACCATCTATTCAAGGGTTTAGGTCTGATTATAATTTGATTATAAAAAAATATCTTGTCTGATTTATGTCTTTTCTTGGATCCAAATCTTTCGCTCATGTTTATCCCATATCGAATATTTATTTATTTTTTTTAATAAATTAATTACAGTTATCATAAATTTAGTTAAATATATTAATGAGCGATTCAAATATTCATTACTAACCAACAATTGTTATTAAATTAAAACAATAATTACTATCAGAATAGCACGATGCTCATACATTGATGGAATTTAAACTCATGACATCATATCGAAGGATCGACAGTTTTGCCAACTGAACTAGAATTTATTGGACTATAACGAGGAAGACATTTAAAAATACATGGACAATAAACTTTGAGTTAATAGTAGTATTTTGCTTGTTTGTTTACTTTGAATATGCTGGTTGATTTAGAAATATTAATGTATTTAAGTTTGCATGTATTAAAGTAGCATTGAACTATATTTTAACAGAAAAGTACCTTACTTCAATAAAAGAACAATTAATTGTCCGCATATCATAAAACGCCATCAAAATAATTCATATAAATTCCAATTATAGTATTCTATGCTTAAATTAGTAAAGCCGATACGAAATAATTCGAATGGTAATAAATGTGATAATAGAACATATCCAACATCGAGGTCGTTTATTTATTGGAATGACCAAATTGCACTAACTAAGATCCCTCGATCTAGAATGGAGTTCAGATAAAAAAGACTGAGGTAAATATTTTTTGGTGCTGTATGATTAGGATATTATTTATTTTGTACTACAATCTAAGTAGGTGGTTGTTTTAGTTTCATAAAATAAGTTTTTCAGTTTTTTTGGTCCCAAAACATCTTGTGCCTTGCACATGGGACATGACATTTTGGGACCAAAGAAATTGAAATTGAGACCAAAAAAATTGAAAAAATGACATTTTTTAGGCCAAAAAAACTGAAAAACGTATTTTCTGGGACTAAAACAGCCACCTACCTAAGTTGTGACACCAAATAAAGGATAAATTACATATTACCCCCCTGTGTTTTCAAAATTTTGCTAAAAATCCCTCTGTGTTATGAAAATATGCGAAAACCCCCCTGTATTTTCTAAAACCCTGCGCGAAACCCCCTTTCTGTTAGAAACTAGCGGAATGTGGGTCTGACACGCTATCTGTGCGAATATGAATGATTTTTGACGTTTTTTGACACATTACCCCCATTTGTCCTATTAAAGCATTCTTGATAAGTAGTATTGTTTTTAATATTTTTCTTTTTTATTCTTTTTCATTTGAAGAGGTTATAACCCTCATTTCTCTCTCTATTTTGTATGTGTTAACTAAAATGTACTCTCTTAGGTATTTATATAAATAAAAATAAAAATTAATTATATAATTATATATTAATAATAAATATATATAATTTAGTTTAAATCATATTTTAATAAATTATATTAAATTAAAGGGTTAATTACACTTAGACCCCCTCTGAAAATGCATAATTACACTTTCCCCCAAAGAAGTTTTGAAATTACATTTACACCCCCTCTAAAAATTCTTTGTTTACACCTAACCTCCGTTCGTTAAAGTTTGGGTGGAAAATGTTCATTTCAACAAAAATAATTACATAAATTTTCAATTTTACCTCTCATTTAACATTCTCGTGCAATAATTTTGTACTTATAAGGAAAAAATATAATAATATTGGCCTCACTCCATACATATACGTTACACTTATCCTCTTATAAGTACAAAAATATACATGAGAATGTTAAATGATGGAAAAAAATTGTAAATTTGTGTAATTATTTTTGTTTACGTGAAAATTTTTTGTCCGAACTCTAACGGATGGGGGTCAGGTGTAAACAGAGAATTTTCGGAGGGGATGTAAGTGTAATTTCAAAACCTTTTTGGGGGAAAGTGTAATTATACATTCTCAGAGGGGGTGTAAGTGTAATTAACCCTAAATTAAATACTAAAAATTATATTTAAATTAAAATGATCATCGTATGAATTTTCACCACATCTTAATTATTTTTATGAATATGAATATTAATAATTATAATACTTTATATATTATTAATTAATTTAAACTAAATATATTTAAATAAATTATACTGTTAAATAATATTTAAATTTTTATTTTTATATGAACATAAAAAAATTCCATAATTTTATAAAAAAGTTGATTTATTAAAAAATAAAATTAAAAAAAAATCTGGCTGACGCCCAGGCAGGGAGCGACGTCGCCCCTTCTGCCCATAGTCGCCGTGGTGGGGCTGGGGTGGGGGTTGGGGGTTGAGGGAAACATTCAATTTCGATCCTATAACTATAAGGGTAGGGATTACGTGATTAGGATAATTCTCCTACATTCACAGTTGCTCAAAATTGACTACTCTATAAGGCGTGTATTTGTTTACAATGAGCAATGGAATTAGTTTTCTCTGCATGAGAATGGTTGGCATCGTACTCTACTAGGGTACTGATTGTAGGTTGGTTTTGGATTTAGGTTTCTGCATTGTAAACGTTGGGTGTGTTTATTCAAAGTCTTGGTAGTGCAGCATGGCTGATGATCTCCTACGTCTTGATTCAGTACTTTCGCTTACGGCTGAGGAAGGTGAGGGAGTAGTTATTCCTCAATCTGAGTGGGAAAAGGGTTCGGGGGGTTTTCGTCTAACGTTGCTGGGGCGTCTGTTGTCGTATCGTTCGGTTAATTTTGACGCTCTTAAGGACTCGTTGATCAACATTTTCCAGGCATCACCGGGGGTTGTTGTCCGAAAGGTTTCAGAATCTCGATTTTGCCCGATTTTTTATCATTTTGAGGACCTTCGCCGTATGTTCGAGTTGCGTCCATGGATTTTTTATCGAAATTTGGTGATTATCCAGTCGTCTCCAACGGCTGATCCGTTGTCGGTCGACTTGAACTGGTGTCCATTTTTTGTTCACATTCATTATCTCCCCTACGGTCAGTGTATTGTTGTTGTGGTACGCTACATTGGTGAGTGCTTGGGGGCTTGGTTGGATGGCGAGGATATTAGTCGGCATATTTCGTGGTATGAATCAGTTCGTATTCGGATTAACATTAATATTGCAGTTCCACTTAAGCGTGCCCTTCACCTCCGTTCGGAATGCGGTGACGAGGTGGTGGTGCGGTTCTCCTACGAACGGCTTCCTAATTATTGTTACTTGTGTGGTAAGTTGGGGCATATTGGTTAGTTGTGCGATCTTCGCTTCCAAGATCAATTTGTCGATCCTGGTACTAAGACTCCATATGGGGCCTGGCTGAGGGCGTATGGTCCAATGCGGCGTATTGGTTCAGTTTCTAGTTCGGTTCAGCCAACTTATATTTGGCGTGATGCCTCTTCTTCGGGGACTGCAGGGATTCACCGGCGTGGAGTTCATATTTTTGGGGATTTCCGGCAGGATTCCATCGAGCCGTCACGACTGGAGCTGGTGGTTGAAGGCGATCCGGTGGGTTTTCCGTCATTGCGGGAGCGGTTTGCTGCGGTTCAGGAACAGTTGGACTGGTTATTCGGGAAGGAGAAATCAGTTCAAGGTCGGCAGTTGGTGGATCAAAATTCAGAATCACATGGGCTGCAATTTTTGGAAACCATAGGGTTTGGGCCTGGTAATAATCAAATTAATAGGACCCATATTCGTCTGGCCCAATCCACATTGGAGGACTCGGTGGGCTCGTCTCTTGGCCCAGTTGATGTTCAACCCAAAATTGTGGCTAATCCTTCATTTGGTTCTCACCCATCTCAGACTGGAAATCAGAGTTCTCCAGCGATCGAATTGTCGGATTCCTGTCCACGAAAATTATCTGCTGGTGGTCCAAGTCGCCGAGCCATATCTTTGTCCCGGTCTGCGTCACTTGTTGACGGCGACGAAGTCATTGTCCGATAAAGGTCCAGCGGTCATGGCAGATCCTTTGATTGAGGTGCCTCTTTCTACCAATTTCTCGTTTGATTTGGGTGGGCGTTCGACTATGCGTGGGTCTGAATTGGATGGTGTTTCTTTGCGTGGCAATGGACGTCGAGGGCGTGGTAGTCTACATGGTTGTACTGGGTTTGTGGGATCGAAGAGAAAGCCGCCGTCGTCTCTTCACAGTGGCTTGGGCGGGCGACCTCCTAAGCGCCTAGCTTCAAACTCGTATTCTTTGGTTTGTCTTTCTTCAACGGCGAAGGTCGCAGTGCGCCTTCGTCGATCGCCATAAGTCGCTTGGCTTGTAATTGTCACAGGATTGGGGGGCCCGGGACAATTCATCATTTACGCGAGCTTCTTCGCGAGTTTAACCCCTTGGTGATCTTTCTGTCGGAAACGAAATGTGTGGGAGGTCCTCTCTGAGGTTAAAAGAAAGGTTGAATCTACATGGTGTTGTTGTTGATGCGGTGGGGCGTAGTGGTGGCCTCCTGTTGCTATGGCAGAAAAAAGTTGTTGTTTCATTATTGAGCTACTCTCGTTATCATATTGATGTTGTTGTGAATTGGCAGAGCAAGAGTCGAGTCAGCGTCATCGTTCTTGGGATGTCTTGCAATCTCTGAGCCAGCAATCTGTTTTGCTTTGGCTTTGTTGCGGCGATTTCAATGCTATATTGTTCCCTCACGAGAAGGAAAGTCGGTGTTCAACTCCGGAATGGCAAATGCGGGATTTTCACCAAGTTATGGTTGACGTTCAGTTGGAGGATTTGGGTTTTTAGGGATATGAATATACTTGGTGTAATCGGCGACAGTTTCCAAATACAGTCCGTTGTCGGCTTGATCGTGCGTTTGGGAATTCGTCATGGTGTGCCTTGTTTCCCTCCCACTCGGTTATTCATAATACCGCGGCTTACTCAGACCATAGTGTCCTTGTGATCCTTTTATCTACAAAGGAAACCCCGGAGGTTCCCAAGACAGCTCCAGCGTTTTAGGCTCGTACTCCAGAATGTGCTGAAATTGTCACTGACTCGTGGCAGAGTTGGAGGGTCAGGAATGAGGTGTGTCCTCTCTCTGCAAAGCTCAAATGTTATTCTGAAATGCTTAAGCTTTGGAGCCGACATCATTTTCGGGGCTCTCGTAAACGTATAAAATGGCTGGAGCACAGGATCAGTGATTTAGAGAGGGATAAGTGGACTTCTGAGGTTCATCAGGAACTTTCGGCTCGTTGCTTTGAACTGGAAGGTATCCTATCTGATGCGGCGATCAAATGGCGTCAACGGGCGAAGCAACACTGGCTGGCAGTTGGTGATAAAAACGAACAGTTTTTCCATGCTCAATCTACTAATCGAGCAAAGATCAACAGAATACGGCGGCTTCGCAACGACAATGCAGAATGGGTTTCTGATATAGAGGGGATTCAAAGGTTGATTTCTGATTATTTTCATTAGATTTTCACATCAACGGACCCGTCCCCTTTTGATCTTAGCGCTGCTCTACGTGGGGTCCAATCTCGGATTACTGTGGATCTGAACCTTGCCTTAACTGCTCCTTTTGAGGCTGCTGAGGTTAAATTTGCTATTTTCTCTATGTCGCCGCTCACATCTCCGGGTCCCGATGGATTTCCTCCGTTCTTTTTTCAGCATTTCTGGGGCATCGTAGGTTCGGATGTGACGCAGTGTGTACTTCAGGTTTTGCGTTCTGGTATCATGCCTTAATCTTTTAATCATACGAATATAGTGTTAATTCCCAAGCAAAAATCTCCTAAATTTGTTTCTCACTTACGGCCTATTAGTCTATGTAATGTGATATATAAGATTATCTCTAAGGTATTGGCTAATAGGCTTAAGACATGTCGGGAGTCTGTTGTCTCTTTGTCGCAGTTGGCATTTGTTAGTGGTCGTCTAATATCTGATAATGTCTTGGTTGGATCTGAGTGTAATCATTATTTAAAGCACCGGACGAAGGGGAGGACAGGTTGGTTTGCTTTAAAGCTTGACATGAGTAAAGCTTATGATCGGGTTGAATGGTCTTTTGTTGAATCGGTTTTATACAGACTCGATTTTGTTGATTCGTTTGTTAGGTTGGTCATGATGTGCTTGGTTTCGGTTCGCTTTTCATTTGTGCTAAATGGGAAATCCTTTGGTTTCATTCAGCCGAGTCGGGGTTTACGTCAAGGTGATCCCTTGTCGCCTTATCTTTTTATTCTTTGTTCCGAGGTGTTTAGTTTGCTGTTAAAAGAATCTGAACAAAACGGGCTGATTCAGGAATTGCAGTGGCACGCCGGGCTCCTAGAGTATCTCATCTGCTATTAGCTGATGATTCTTTGATTTTTTCAAAAGCAACGGAAGGAGCGGTGATGAGTATTGGTGGCATTCTAAATCTTTACGAGCGAGCTTCGGGACAACAGGTAAATTATGCTAAGTCAGAGATGATCTTTAGTCCAAATGTTAGTATTGAAAAACAGAATCTGTTGGCCGGAATGCTGAATGTCTGCGTGGTGCAGAAATTGGAGAAATACTTGGGTCTTCCATCTGTTGTTGGAAAAGCAAAAACTGAAGTGTTTCGAGGTCTACGAAGTCGAATTTGGTGTAGATTGGTGGGCCTTTTGGAGAAGACGTTATCTAGTGCCGGTAATGAAGTGCTTATAAAGGTTGTGCTACAAGCTATTCCTAATTATGTGATGCAATGTTTCCTATTGCCAAATCGGTTAATTAGGGAAATTCAGTCAGCCTTTGTAGATTTTTGGTGGAGTTCACCAAAGCAACGCTGGATTCATTGGGTGGCGTGGTCCCGTTTATGCGAGGGGAAACATAATGGAGGGTTTGGATTTAGGGATTTGCGGCTTTTTAATTTGGCTTTACTTGCCAAACAAGCTTCGCGATTGCAAACTAACCCGGACAACCTTCTTTGCTCGGATACTTAAATCCCGCTACTTTCCGAGATCGTCTTTTGTCGAAGCTTCGATGGGTTTCAAACCTTCAGCGACATGGAGAAGTATTGTGTCGGCTAAATATATTACGAATGCAGGATGTCGGTGGCAAGTGGGGGATGGCTCCCGTATTCGTGTTTAGCGGGACTCATGGATTCCTAGGCCATTCCATTTCCGACCAATCTCAGCTGAACCTATTGGGGAGCAGAACATGCTTGTTCAGGAACTAATGCTCCTTGACCTTTCAGGTTGGGATTTATCTAAACTTCACATGTTGTTTTGTGCTTCAGATGTGGAGTACATTCAGTCCACTCCCATTAATTGAAACTCTAGTATGGATCGACCGATTTGGCACTATTCTCCTACAAGAACTTTTAGTGTAAAAAGTGCTTACTTGGTGGCAACTCAAGAACAATCTTGTCTTCAACGTACGTGTGCTAAACCTTCTGTGGTGATGCATAATCAAGGCTGGAATTTCTTATGGAAATCTAATCTTCTCGGCAAAATAAAACACTTTGGTTGGAGATTGTGTAGAGGTGCATTGCCTGTTCTCTTGAATTTACAACGGCGACATTTGAAAGTTGATTTACAGTGTCCCGTTTGCGGTTCTGATCAAGAGAATGAAGAGCATATTTTTTTGGGGGTGACTTTGCGAGACAGTGTTCGGCGTTAATTGATGTTCCATGGGCTGTATCTTCTGTTTGTCTGGGTTCACCGGAGGACTGGCTATGACATTTGGCGTCAAAATGTACTTCTCAGCAATTTTTACTGGCTATGTCTCTTATTTGGGGAATTTGGGACCACAGGAATGAATTAGTGTTTGAGGGGTATGTTTCTACTCCTATGACGACAGTGTTGTTCATCAAAGGTTATTTGAGCAATTTTCATAGTGCTGTGTTAACTCTCAAAGCTCAAGGTTGCAGGCTGTAGTTGGCGCTTGTTTATGCCTTACTGGGTTATGTAATTTGAAGACTGATTGTAGTGGGGTGCATTCTCAATTCTGATTATTTTGTAATTTGGATTGAGATGATGTTCTGCCTTATGTTATAAAATCTTTCTACTTCCTGTCAAAACTATAAGGGTGTGGTATATTTAATTCAAATGTCATTGAAACAAAAATGTCATATCGAATTGAAAAATTAAAAGCCCCCAAATAAAAGACCTCGTCTGCTAAGTATGTGCTAATTTTCGGTGAATTTAGCATTTCCCGTCAACAGTCAGACTAAATGCATTCATTTTTTTTTTTTAATTATAGTCTTTATTGTAAATTGAACATCCCCTCTATTCAAGGGTTTAGGTCTGATTATAATTTGATTATGAAAAAAATTAAAAATTATCTTGTCTGATTATGTCTTTCCTTTCCTACTTCTTATGAAATAAAAGTTAGGTTGGATTAAATTAGTGTGATTATCCCAACTAAAAGACATAACCATCATCAAATATTCATTTATATATATTTATATATAACGTGATTCATCGGATCATTCAATACATATATTAAAATTTAAATACTGATTCAGTACATTAATAATTCAAACCAATAATTACATTAAAATGACAAAGAAATAATAAATAAATTACTATAAAATTAGACATACACTCAAATTCGTTGAATTCGAACTCACAACCAAATCGAGGAAGACCTCATTGGCATCATGAAATATTCTTTTCGCTATAACATGTTGAAAACATTACGCAATTTGGTCATTGTAACCTGATCAATGCACTAGAATTAAGTCGACTCTCCACTTAATTCTACGTATTATAAGTCAGTCACTGCTAATCAATCCAATATTGTATATGCTTGGATCCAAATCTTTAACTCACGATTATCCGACATTGAATATTTATTTTTTCTTGAATAAATTGATTACAATTATCAAAATTTAATTAAATATATATCACTAACCAACAATTGTTATTAAAGTCAAACAATAATTATTATTAGAATAACACGATAATCACACATTGATGGAATTTAAACTCATGACATCATATTCATGGATCGATAGTTTTGCCAATTGAACTAGAATTTACTGGACTATAACAAGGAAGACATTTAAAAATACATGGACAATGAACTGTGAGTTAATATGCTGTTTATTTACTTTGAATATGCTGGTTGATTTAAAAAATATTAATGTTTTTAATTTGAATGTACTGAACAGTATTAACAGAAAAATACCTTACTTCAAGAAAAGACAATTGTATGCATATCATAAAACGCCATCAGAATAACTTATATGGGTCCCAATTATAGTCATTCAATGCTTAAATCAGTAAAGTTAGATACGAAATAATTTGAATGGTAATAAATGTGATAATAGAACATATCCAACATTGAGGTTGTTTATTTATTGGAATGACCAAATTGTACAACTAAGATCCCTCGATCTAGAATGGAGTTCAGATCAAACAAACTCAATTAAAAAATGCAGGATTTTCTCTTTTTTCTTTTTTTAAAAAAAAACAAAATTTAAAGATGATAAGTCTTAAAAACCTTCAACAAATTCAAAAGATGCCACGATGAATCTATTCTGACGTGCAACTGCATTTATTCACAAAATATCTTTTTTTCTCTTAGTTTCCAAAAATGTCTAAAATTGTGCAAGAAGACACACATAATGACAAAACTACAAACAAAAACTATAAGTATTTAGGGAAAATTCTTGTCCGGATAAGGTTTGATCGAACCAAATGAATTATAAAGCAAGTGTAATACACTTATTATATAATTAGTCACTTTTCCTAAATTGTACACCAAGTATATAGTGGTCCACTCCAACATATGACCTCACAACACGTGTACTAATTAAGTTAAGTTAATTAGACCAAGAGAATTATTGGGATAATCAAAGAACAGTATTTCTTTGAAAAACATTAATAAATAAAAATAATTCAAATTATAATTGTACTCATGATATTAATATTTATCGTTAAAGAATTTAGATACCTAACTTATTAAAAATAAAAAGCGAAAAATCATAGCTTTGTTGGAGAACAACGTGGAGGTTTGTTTTTTTTGTTTTTTTTTTTCCTTGAGCATTAAGGCGATTCAAACAATACATCGATATACAAATTAAGAATAGTAAAGAATTTTATCAAAAAAAAAAGAATAGTAAAGAACAAATTAAAAATAACTCTCGATTTAACTAATATATCAATACGACTGTAAATAAAATTACAATAACTTATATATAACGAAACAATACCTACATATTCGGTAGAATTCGAACCCATTACCTCAAATTTATTTATGAGACGTCAAATTTAACCTCAACCACTAAATTAAGACATTATTGATAACAACGTGGAGGTTTTCGGACCTTAATTTTCCAACTTTGGTATCTGATTAATATCATAAAGTCTAATTCAGACCGGCCACCATTAAATTCGTGTTTGTCCTTGTCCTAATTTTAACATGTCTGCAATCACATGCATGCTTGCTTCCCTCATTTTGCATTTGTCTGTTTCACTACAATAATTTAAAATGCTGAGATATGTTTTTTCTAATAAAGTGCTTTGGAAATAGTAAGATATCTTAGTCTTACATGAGGACGTTCGATTTTTTTGTAATTACGGAAACCATTCATGTTAAGCAAAAAGCAGAGATAACTTGTGTAATGATGTTGATGTTTGAAGAGCTTGTGTATATTTTTTAAAAGGCATGAGGTGTTTTGTGTAAATGAGGATTAAATGTTTTTTTGGTCCTGTAACTTAAGCTATTTGGCATTTTCATCCTGTATTTTTTTTAATTTTTGCAATTTCAGTCCTTTTGTTCGCCGGAGTTCATCTCCACTGGCCAGAAGGTTGAACTCCGACAGAAAAAAAGATTGAAATCGCAAAAATTGAAAAGATGTAGGATCAAAATACTACTCTAGAAAGTTAAAGGACAAAATGCTGACAAAAATGAGCCAATAGGAAGAAAAATCCCAATTTTAGAATGTCGTGTGAGAGGGGTGAACTCCGGCAGAAAAAGGACTAAAAGTACATAAATTTAAAAGATATAAGACCAAAATGCTACCCCACAAAGTTAAAGGATGAAAATATTAAATGGTCTAAGTTACTGGACCAAAAATACATTTAAGCCGTATAAATAATACTGACATTTCTGATAGGTATATATATAATTTTCTAAAAAATATGATTGAATTGTGCAAATAAACCATAAATTAGGGGTGCAGATATAATGATCCCTACTATCAATTGTTATGTCTTGAATTGAGTTTCTGGCTGAACCCTGCTCATATATCATCTCTGTCATACATACCAATTTTGTAGTTGTGCATGATGCAATATTGTAATACATCTTTTCAAATTCATGGCTGAGAATTTTTTTATTTGTGATTACAAATGTATTTAGTCTATCACTGGGCTGAAAAATAAATCAAACTATGCGATTAATAAAAGTTCGTTTGGAATTTTGAATTCGATTTGTTAAACTTAACAAATCAAATCTGAACAAAAGAAAAAATATTGGATAGACTTTCGAGCTCGATTCGATTAATGCAAAAATAATAAAATATACTTAAAAATATCAAACACTCGAGCTCGACTCATATTTGCTCCAATAATTAAAGCTTGATTAGATCACAATCAAACTAAAGTCAAACGCAAATTTTTTTAAGCTCGATAACAATTCAAACAAGTTTGAATAATAATATATTGGCTCGACTTGAATCATTTATTATCCTAGTTGTCAGTTCTTGAATTTGAACGTACCGTAATTATGTAATGAACTGTATCACGTTAATAAAAAGACAGATGCACTTAATTATGTATTAAGATCTCAATAATATATTGATTAATCCAATTCCCAAAACCGGATTAAAAAGCAAAGCATGCAAGACACGATTAAAGAATCAACAAAATTAGGGCATGATCATAGAAGTTGAGATTCGAAAGTCGCATTATAATAATAGAGTTGTGGACTAACGAACAACTAAGGTGAGAGTGAAAAGCGCGTTTGGCCGGTGAAGATAAGGGCATTCAGACAAGGACCCTCTGACTCAAAAGATTTGCTTAGATCTCATCTCCCACGCCTTTGCTATAATCAATGAATTATTTAGTCCTAATTATAGTAATTAGATGTTAAGCGTATTTAAGATTAGGATTAGAGACCAAGACTTTGAATTGCCAGTTTGGGAATATGAAAAAGACTCCGACCAACCACATGTCTTCACGGGTCTTATAGATGCTACACTCCACGTTTGAATTGACAATTTAGGAAAATAAAAAAGACACCGACCAATCACATGTATTGACGGGCCAGTTTTATAAATACTACACTCGATATTTAATACTAATTATCTTATATTTATTTTTAAAAAATTAAAAAAATATTTATTTATTTAACACAAAATATGGAATGTAGCATGAATTTAATTCTTACAAGTTGATGCAGAATCTTTTAAAAATCTTGTGAATTTTGTAAGTATTGATTGATGTGGCTGTTGCAGCCACCACCTCTTTAATTGTCTGATTGACAGCTGCTCTAACACTCTTTGATTTTTCCTCTTTTAATAAAAGTCCTCCTCATTACTATTTTTAGCTGCACATTTCTTTTATTTTCTAATTGTTGATAAAAGTTTCAATAATTTCGACTTAAATCACTCTCACTTATCATGAGCCTAATATAATAATTGTCAATGTGTGTTATATTTATAATATTACTTTTTATAATTTTCCTCAACTATCTTATAATTATTTGATCTTATTTAAATTTTTAAGATGTTTTAGTAAATTCCCCTCAATTATTTATAATTCAATATTTGATTGTCGGATACTTAAGAAATCGAATGGATTACCCATTGCGATTCTCGTTGTATTTTCTAGTTTATTTTGTATATTCATGTTATGTGTATAAAGATTACATCAATAATTTTATTTAAGAAAAAAATTTATACATGTAAAGTGTATGTATAAAACGACATAAAAAATGCAATAGAAGTCCAATCCGAAATACTTAAAGAAAGGGGATAACGATTTAATTAAGGGAGAAAATCTTAAGTAAAAGCTATAATTGGGAGGGACGATTATTTTGATATAAAAACGATACTTACACGATTACATTAATGTTTCAATACATAGAGCACAGTTGAGCAATACATTGTTACACTAATATAATTAAAATCATGAAATAATAAATTACAATAAACTCACATAAATTGAGACGAATATCTACCCATCCAGTATAAGGGTAAGCATGCAGTATAAATTTTCTGAATATTACTTTCCATAATTACATAATTTTACATGAAAATATAACTAATATCATCGGAAAAACTCTCAACACCTTGAATACGTGTTTTGATGGGGGTTAAACAGTTAAAACTTAACAGGCCTTACAAAGACCTAATTGTCCCTTAAAATGCTAAAGATCACGAAACAGAACAAGGGTTCGCGTCTTTTATCCAGGTCGGGTTCGACCCGACAATCCATTATTACAGCATTGATCTTGAACACATTCAAAAACAGACCATCGAACACGTGGATCCATGCACCCATTGGCTCCTATAAAACCTCGGGGCTCCACAATTACAGGTACGTATATATGAATCTGATGTCTACCTCTACAACCCTAATATAACTTAAGCAAACTTACTTAAACTTAGAAAAATTTTAGCTTGTGATAATTTCAACGAGCCTAATGATTTGTTCTGCAGGTCAATCCACTGTTCAGATCGAAATAAAGCATTGACCCCACCTCATATAGCGAATATCTGACTCAACACAACATATTATCACTTTCCTCTCATGTTTATAATTAATAACAAGGGGTAGATGAGGTTGACAGTAGACCACATGTTTAGAGCTACATGATCATATTCATATGGATGTAGGTAAGAGTAGGCACAGGCCAAGCCTGACTTAGCAGAAAAATATGATTAATTAAACTCCTAAACCGAAGTGATTAGGATAAAAAAATTAATTAAAGTTGTAATAATGGGGATGATCAAGTCAAGAAAGTCAGACCCATAACATTAATTACAAGCTGCTGCAGAAGTGGGATGCAGAGAGATATCCATATGATGTTCTATTTTTAAATATTAATCTTCTGCCACTTTAACTAACTTGAAAATAATAATCATCTCCTAATTATTATTCTAATCATACTTTAAGAATAAATAATTATGACTGGAACATTCGAGATAGATTTTGTGATGATTAGCTGGACAATGATAGCGACATACGAATTATTCTAATATACCGAGTTAATTATATTTTATTCCTTCATAAAATATTAATGGTTAATAAGTTCCTCCCATAAAAAAACCATGAAAGAAAGAAATTTACTACCTCCCATATTAAAAAACCACATTTCCCTTAATAAGTTCGGGGATCGTGCTGCCCTGACTCATTGCATTTAATCCTATATAGAAATAAGAAATAATTATATCGTCATTCTGATATATGATATATTTATATAAATTATTCTTATCTTTTGAAAAATGATATGTACACCCTCTATAAACATCAATATCATTATACAAGCTCTCCAAGAATTGATTCAGAAAATAATTGTAATTTCTTTCTTTCACATAAAAAGAATAAATTACAACAAACTCTCCAGGAATTTAACATAATTAGAAATACCCTCTCATTATTTGTAAAATTATCAATATCCCCTGATGTATGATTAAATTATGTCATGTTTATTGAAATTACTAATACCCCATTATGTTTTGGAAATTTCCAAACAACTGATAATATTTGTTATTATGTTGAATATCAAGAAAACTGGTTGTAATTTTACCCAATAAAGAATACACTTGAATGTGTAGAGCCATGGAAGTAAAGTTTATTGCTAGAGAGCCTCAATCTGTTTCTGGAATGGCATTTCATCCCTTGATTTCGTGCTACAAATCACCCATAGGATACTATGATCTTTCCATCCATCCAATCTTACCTTCATCCCACATCCAAATACATCCTGGAACATAATTCTCACTTCTCTAAAATATTTTCTCACATTTATCTCTGAAACCTCAAAAATGAGAGAGCAAGACAAGAAATCAGTACCATAATACTTCCAGGCATGAAAACAAAAATCGTAGATCCGAACACAGCAAGATAAGACGATGTGATTGCATTAATTCTGTAAGGAACAGATTCCATGTAAGTTGAAGCGTACGAATAATATACAACACTCTTGGCATCACCCTATTGTGGTGCATTCAAGTCGGATTAGATAAGATGCGAGATGTAAAAGGAAGAATATCTCAACATTTTATTACATATGAAAGACCATGACCCGAATCATGTTGTAACTTGGGCTGAATCTTTATCCCGTTCTTTCTCCCTCACGCCTTGCAGGCCACGATCAATGCCCCATTTGATGGGCAAGATCGCGATTCCAGCCGCGTGTCTTGAACAAATACCTTTATGCACTGTTGCCAGTTGCCTTTGGTAAAGAGGTGAAACTAAACCTGCAAATAACCAGTGTGAATCACTGACCAGCCAGGATTTGATGTATAAAATGCATGGTAGATAATAATTGGCAATAGAAGTCGATAAACAGGTAAAAGTATTCAAGTAAATCAACTTGTGTAACGGATACCTAATAAGGGGCTTCTGAGCTGGCACGGTTGCTGGTGTGGACACAATTGTAGTCGTTGCAGACAATTCAAGGGGCTATAAGCAAGCAAAGGGCAGAAGCAGCGGAAAAAGAAGGTAAGAAGTCAATCTTGATTCACATGCACATAAGAGATGGTAACAATAAACCAAGACACATCATAGGAGATCCACAATCATCATACTTCTTAATTGCTATACAATTTCTTCATCACGACTGACTTGATGCAAATATCATACAATATATTCACCTCATGCTTCAGACATCCACAAAGGCCCATGCATGTGGCAGTCCGAAACTAAAATTATGCCAACAATTCAATTTTCTGGAATACAATACAAGATATGAAACAACTGGAAGAGGCGATAGATAACTGAAAGCCTAGAGCATTTCTATTCAAAACTAAATGCAACTTGTTGCCAAAATGTGAAACCATGCATGCCCATGGTATAGGCTGCATTGCTACAAACAAGGATTTCAAAAAAATTGTAGAGAGAGAGAGAGAGAAGCGCAACCACAACATGGCATTTCTTAATCCAAGGTCGAAAACAGAAACAAGAAAAATCATCACAGCATACAGGGACAAGCAAACAAAGTTAGATGACAAGACCTCAAGCTCCTCCAAGTCACCATTCTGTTGAATATTGGAGCAAGTTGCCTCAATCCCTGCTCCCACTACTCCTACAGCTTGCTCTGATGTAAATGGAGCCGATGGTTTAATTCCATCTGCCTCACCATCCTGTTGAATTTCACTCTTCACCTGTAAACCTACAAGGCCATCAAGGACTTCTGAAGGACCTTGGGGATTAATAGTCTGAGTGGAAGAGTGCTCGGTGACGGCCTTCTCCAATGTCAATGAACCTGACAAAGCACCGGAAGAAGATGAAGGCTCACCATCATGTTTGCTCTTCCCAAACCCTGGAATTTCAGGGACATGGCTGGATATATTCTCAGAAAATCCCCCATCAGTTGCGGTACCATTAAAATCAGGTCCAATTTGTTTCCTTCCCAATGTTTCATCCAAAGAAGTTGCATCACTAATACATACGCCAGTGCTTGAAGATTCCGTCAAGCTAACTCCTCTATTGACTTCATCTAGTTTTCTCTTCTTCCGGCTCATAACAGCATCTGCTTGAGGAGAGTTGGATCGAAGTGATTTTTGGACTGAGCGACTGTCAGCAGCGCTTCTGGGAGGGGGAGGAGGCCGCACTCCACCAGGGAAGACAAAGTTAGGTATGTCTTTTCGTTTAACATGACATACATGAATCCACATTGTCGGTTTCCAGAATGAATATGCATATACATCACGCTTAAAATCCTCAACTGTCATCCTTATATCAAATTGTTCGCCTTCTTGAGGGTTACTGCCTTGTTTCCTTCGCAAACCCATAAAATAGCTATGGTGAAATGGCTTAGATTTATCTGAAAATTCACCAGGGTGCGGATGGCACTGAAGTACCCCATTTGTGTCCCTTTCAATCTGGAATATTGAAAACAAAGCAAGTTGTTCAACAGCAGAGAATTAAAAAAAGATAAAAAGAAGATATCAAACAACCCAGAACAAAGAATACTAATACATAAATAAACCGAAAAGAGTCCCTCAAACCTTTAAAGTAAGCAAGCGTATTCTGGATTCCACCCAACCTTTCCAATTCATCAAGTCATCATCAGTCTCTGCTGCTATATCTATCTGCAGATAATTTTTGTATGCTTCAAAGAAGGCAAAAGGCTCAAAAAGTGCATCCCAGGTAGACTTGTTTGCTTCTATTGCCTGCCATAGACAATAAGTTAATTTACCAGAAGTGACATGTAAAACAGAAGTATACAGCCCAGATAATCTGGAAGCACAAAAACTTAAAACTAGAGAAAGAAGAAATATCCTACTCAGACTATAATCAACTGCACAGGCATATTCCATGAAACAGCTAAGTTGAAGCTACATTCAAACAAAAATAAGCGGCTGTCATAGACGCAGAAAATTATTTCCAGAACATGAACGAATCCAAGAAAAGATTCTGCCATGATGAAACTGCACTATCAGGAAAGACAGAAAGGACTTAGAGAGAACAGATCATCCAGAAAACATAGCAATCAATATTACTTCCGGGAATTCAACACCAACTTTAGACTGGGTGTTTGGCATGATAACCATGAGCAGAGAAAATTGCAGCCAGAATACATCAACCAATGGACCCAATCGGCAATTTGATGGGATAAATGTTCTTAATACTAGGTTCCGAACTGTACCCTACACAGAAGTGTTCGGGAATAAGAATAAGATAACGGTATCTTTATTAGTGCCAAATCTAGACACAGTTCTCCATCATATGTACTAGTGTTCTTTTTTCCTTCTTAGTAAGGGATCCAGTCCAAGATTTCATATATAGAAATGTGGTTCTGATTTACATAGAAAGAAAAGTATCATTATTCAGCTAAAATGAAATTGGACAAATGTGGCCCTCCAGGAAAAAGCCAATCAGACCAGAAGTATGACAATTTGATATAAAACGAGACCAACTTCCTCAAGAAAAGTGTACAACAATGCCAAAAATAACCATGAACACTCAATCACACCTATGCTAAGTCTACAAAACCTACATTTCGCAAGGGGTAAGGAGAACCAACACCGAGCTTTAGGCAAAAAGTAAGGCTTCAATTAGGAGAATATAACCAATTTTAACTAAAAAAGATAATGACTGCAGAATAGAGTTACCTCACATATTTCATTCCCCCTTTGGAATTCTTCCATCATGACCCGCAATGTGCTTGTCGACACATTGTAGCTAGAGTTCATGCAGGGATAAGCAGGTGTTATTATTGGCATCAGGTGCGATCTGTCCTTATAATTTCTTCTAGGATCCCAAAACGAAAGTCCCAAAGATCCTTCCTGAATTGGACATAGCATAACAGGATTTGGCCATCGCCACAAGTTGTATACCCTAAAAAAGCGAGATACCAACATGCTAGGCAAAGCATTTGGGTACAGCTGGCAAATGCGGGCAACAAGCAATGCCCAATTAATACCGCCAAGGAAACCAGTAACCTAGTCAAATGGAAAAGCAGCTTAAAGGAAAGATCAACTTAACACAAAAAAACACAAATGCTTATATATGCTATGTGTACACAAGATAATGAGCAAAAAGAAAAGGGACAGTCTTAATTTCCTCACATTTGAATAAACTCCCCGTCTTTTCGCCCACAGCCTCATACATCGCAGTGTAGTACGAAAATTCTAAAATACAAAAGAATAATACAAATTAGAATTATTTTCAAACTGGAGACTTTGACATTTAAGTGTGCTATTCAGACACCTGAATATTTGGGACCAGACGCAATATTTGATCAGTCACTCTACAACCATTAAGACTACGAACAGTCTGGTCGTCCACATTTTGCAGAATGGATTCTTGTGAAACATCCAAGTCCTATAAGCAAACCGAGAACAGCGAAGGAAAAAGGTTATCAAATACTACAACAAAACATTACAAAAGTCAAAACTCAGAAAACAAATCTACTTATTGCTTAAGCTTAAACTACATAAATGGCCAAGGATATAAGTGACAAGTACGCTCAGGTATTCAGAAATAGCATGAACATTTGCAGGGAGGTCAAGGGGGAGGGAGAAGGAGATGCCTAAAAGATAAGGGAAAGGTTTTCAAGGTAAAGAACAGAACCAACCTAATATGTAAGTAACAAAATTCGCAAAGGCATCAGAAGACAAAGAAAAAGGAGAAGAAAACAAAATATTTACAGAGGTATGCACGAGTCATTAGGGGTATATGAAGGGTACATGAAATAAGACAGAAAAATATACATACTAAAAATTCATTATTACAAAAACAAAAGGTCCATACTTCAGGAATAACCCAGAGGGACACATTTGCATAAAGTAGATCTATTGAAATGCCATTGAACTTGAACTTCATCACTGGAACATGAGCATCAGGTACAGGATGCAGCTCTTGTACTTCAGGCATTTCCGAAAGCATTTTATAAAGTTCACCGAAGAAGTCTTCCTGTATATCACAAAAGTTACTTTCTTCCATCCAACAATAATCAAATTCAACAGGATATAAGCAAGTAACCTACATTTCTAGTTGCGTGCTTTGGTCCAACGCACAAGGTATCAATATCAGCACCAGGGCCGTGTACCTACAAAATAGAAGAACAACTAAAAGTCAATCCTCAAAACCATGTCTGGCTGCCAATAATCTTCACAATTAAGATGTGAGAAAATTATATGTTATAAGTAATCATCCTTTCCGGGGTTAGTTATTTTAGGCTTTTTGTATGAGATAATTCAACTGTTCACAAAATTTTCAAGGTTATGTAAATGCAACCTAGCTATCTTTTTCTATTTAGCCTCAACCATATGGTCCATATCAACCTCAAACTCTACATAATAGAAAGAACATCAGTATCACCGACTGATTAAAGAGATAAAACATCAGCTCCTGAAATCATCAAGTGTAAAGTTATATTTGCAACGCATTGCTCTTATTTAGCCATCAACAGGAAGATAAATTCAAAAGCCAATAACATATCACAGAGACAGCAGCTTAAGCAAAATAAGGACAATTAACTTTTTCTTTTCTTTTTCCTTAACACTAACATTATAAATCACATAACGTCCTTGAAAAAGAGAATGGGTAAACATAGAGCTTTGCGAAAAGAAAAATAGTCATAAAGATATACTAAAAGCAACAAAAGATTAATCACAAGAGTAGGGTCCTCACTTGGCTGTCCAGATAATACAAAGGCAGATGTGAAGCAAGTTAAGCGAAGAAAAGGAAAACAAATGAGAGAAACTGGAAAACAGGGAAGAGAGAAATCCATACACCAAGCCGGTAAGAACCAAATGTGAAAATTTTTGCATTCGCCTCATGGACCATCGACTCATTATAACCTTTGGCACGGCTAATGTTCTTCACCCACGTCTTCACAATCTGCAAAATATTCTAAGATTAGTAAATCATAAAGCAACTGATGTAGAACAATTACATAGTTTAATATCACAATAGGTGACCTGGTCCAATCTACCAAGAACTTCCTCCCTTTTGATAGCTTCTTCATGACTCTCATACAATCCCGCATCTACAAGAAACTGATACAGCATTCACAGTAAGAGAACTTACCGATAAGCAACTGACTACTTCCAAACATTGCACATTGCATAAGCTATGAAAAAATAAAGTTAAAAGTTCTATCAACCCCTAAAAAATAACATTAGCTGTTAGTCAAACTTTTCAGACAAAAGATTAAATTTCCCATACTTCTGATTCTCAACACTAACACTGTCAAAGAAATACAAAATTCCAGCTTGTCTGGTTCTCCAAGCAAACAATAGGAAGAAAGAAGGTGATGAATCTGTTTCTCAGTGTTCCTCTGACAACTAAACAACCAAATCATTTGCCTAGCATTTATTTTTGTTCCTTGGAGAAGTGCTTGTACCAATCAGGGTGGTAAAAAGTCATCTACATCAAACTCACACCCAAAGTCTTGGAAATATAACTTGATTTTATAGGCAAAACTTAAAATGCATCATCTATGAAATTCAATTACAATAATTTTCATTTTCATGACAATTAAGTTCTGATTCCAATTCAAAGCCGTAACTGCCAGCCTTAGCAAACAAAATTGCATAACTAGTTTCAAGAACTTGTCTCCCCCTCCACTATAAGATAACAAAAACTACCCCAACTTTGAAGCAAAAGATCAGCAGAATATATGTAAAACAAATGAAAAAGATATGAAAACCAACCTTTTCCAACTCACGAGTCTTAATAACATCAAACTCACTGGGGCCTCCAGTTGAAATTGGCTCGGATAATCCAATACGAGCAGCAGTAGCCAAGTTACTCGATCCAGGACTACCCATTAACTATCCTCTTCTCAACAATTCAATGTATATCTTTTTTTTCTTCTTAAACCAGGAAAAATAGAAAAACCAAAACAACAATAAATAACAAAAGAAATCTCTCCTTTTATTTCCAGTATCAGTTAACAATCAACTCTCAACAAACAAAAGATATAATAATTAGTACGCAATCAATCAACTAGAAAAAATAAACAGCATTATTACTTGATTATTTTTTTTATTGAATTCGATAGATGCTACAAAGGATGAACAAATACAACCAGATTCGAGAAAGTGAACTGCTAATAATTCACGGAACTCTCCCTCTATATTCCTCTCCTCTGCTACTTCCTCAATCTCTCTCTAAAGATATACTATAGTTGAAATTGAAAAACCCAACAAATACATCGAACAAGGCCCCGACATCCGTAATTGATTTTTTTCCCTTTCGTTCTTGATGAGGTTTTGGGTCTTCTGGAAACAGTCGGAATCCCTAAAAATCGATCAAAACCCTGGTGTTATCCACCACTGGAAATCAATTATATCCAATAATTAATTTAACAACATACGCGTTAATATATATATATATATATATATATAGAGAGAGAGAGAGAGAGAGGAGGGGAGAGAGAGAGGGGGCTTACAGAGGGATAGTCGGCGACTGTGGGAAGGCGGAGGTAATCAGAGATATTCAGGAAAGGGGGGGCGGTGAAAAAATAAAATAGAAATATAAGGACAAGTGAGGGGTAATAAAGGAAGGGTGTAGAAAATAATATTCTCCATATTACTAAATTGGAGATAATTTCATTTAGATCCTTGGCCTATGATTTATTTGCACAAATCATTTTGAATTATTTTTTAATAATTACACATATATTCATAAAAAAATGTTAATACTTTTTATACAAATAGTTACTACTTTTTAAAAAAATTACACATATACTTCAAAATATCAACATTATTATACATCTATCCCTTATTTTCTACAATTAAAGACAGTTTTTATAATTACGAAAAAGGTAGATATGATTTGTGTAAATAGTTCATAGTTCAGGGTGTAGAAATAATTATCACTTAATATTGAGATCTTTAGGGTAATTATGATAATTAGTGAATGTCGTTTTTTTCTTACATAATTATTTCTTTACTAATATTATTTTATTTACAAACATCTATTAGCAATTTATTTTATTTAATTAAATAAATATAATAAAAATTTAAGTAATTACGTGTATTTAGTTTGATTTTGTCCATACGCCACAATTAATTAATTGATCAATGAGGTTAAAACCGTTATTCTTTGTTTCAATTCTAATTCTTCTTTCCTTTTCCCGAGGTGTAGTGGATAAAAGGCTCTCTCCAGTCACATGATTGCATTTTTTAAAAATAAAAATTAAGATGAATTACAATGATCTCTTGTTAGGTTTGGCATAATTATGAATATTTTCTCATTATTTTAAAATTTACTAATATCCTATTGAGGTTTGTAATTTTAAGCAAAGACTTAAAATGGTTCATTTTGTCCTTAATTTTCTTTTTTAAATTATAGAAAAATCAGCCAAGACAAATGGCATTATTGTTCCTCTGTGTAAAAAATATAAGAAATCTCTCCCTAAGCTTTTTTGTCAAAAAAAAAAATAATAATTCAATTTGTATAAGGGCATTTTGATCAATTCACTCATAAAAATGGATGAAAATAGGTTATTTGTTATACGGTTACAAACTTCAGGAGATAATTGTGATTTTTAAAAACAACGAAAGGATTTTCGCTATTATGCCAAACCTCATGAGAAGTTATTGTAATTTACCCTAAATATTATATGCACATTGATATCTCAAATAATTTCAAATTATAATATACATACATATATATTCAAGTAAAAGAATATAAAATACAATATATTGCGAAAGTAATTAATAAATACATTAATAGGGAAATATGACTTGGATCCATAACTTCTTAATTGCAAACTCCGATCTTACCATTATAATTAGATTTTTACACGTATCTATCTATACATTTATATCTATACTATATATAAAGCAAATCCTATTTTCACTAATAAATGGCGGTTACTTACACCGCAACACCAATTTTTTTGTTATACCGATAATACCCCTAAGCTAGTTTTTATTTATTTTCTTTTTTTCTTCTTTTTTTCTTTTTGTAGATGCAATGTGTTGATTAATATGTATATTTTCTTATTTGCAATAACTTTAAAGCGTGCAATATTATTTTATATGCACGCAGAGACGGCGTGCCACGACGGCTAGTTTTTATTAAGGGAGAGCACCTATTTGGTGTCTCCCATTTTCTTGGTTTGTCAATTTAATTTTAATTTAATTTATTAGTTTTTTTTTATTAACTTCCCACTCTTTTAAACCCCCACCCACTCTTCTAAAATCCCTAAAATATAGGAAAATAACTACTATTAAATTATAATATTATAGTAATGCTTAACATATTATTTTTTTCAATGCAGGCAAAAAAAAAATTGTGTAATTTCGTTAATGACATTTGCATTTGTATATCTGTAAATATTTAGAATTACATATCTTGAATCACATTTTCTTTAGGATGATATATGTACATATATTTTATCTTTCTTTTATTTATTTTATTTCACTTGATGTTATGTATTAAAATATTATTAATTTTATTAAAGATAAAGAGTGTTACACACACGCATTGCGTGTGCCTTAGCCGCTAGTATTATGATTATTTATTTTAGCAAAAAATAATAAATTTGTGATATAATTTTATTATTATTGTCCATGTCAAATTAAAAGAACAATGGCCTTTTTTTATTTCAATTATTATTACATATTAATAACTAGCATAAATCCCGTGCTATGCACGAAAACTTATACATCTATATTTTCAGAAATTTTGAGTTATATAAAATTGTGCCATATTTTAATGATTGTTTTACTATATGTAGTAGTTGTAGTACAAACTTTTTTGTACAAACTCAATATTGAATTCGCCACTAAGTTTATAAATTCAATATTTTGAAAATAATCATAGAGTATTACCTTGGAATGGAAAATTATTAGGAGTTATTATAAACATTGTTGAATACTAAAATGGGCGAAGAAAATTGGTGGAGAAAATATCACAAAAGTTTCTAAATCTATACATATCATTCAATAAGAGTTTTAAATAAATAAACATGAAATTTAATGAACAAAATATTGTTGGATAACTTAAAAAATTGAAGAACTTTAGTACAAATAAAAACATACGAACTAATTTAAGCAAAAAAATCATGTCCAAATTCCACACTGGAAAAGAAGGCAACAAATGCAAGATTTCAATTGATTTTTCTAATTGTAATTGCGAGAAGAGGTAGATGTTTATGAATCATTATTAGATAAATTATATATTCTATAGTGATTAAGTAGAGAAATCATGACTATTTAATTCCAATAATACGAATGAATTATTGTAGCTAAAGATAAATATTTAAATAAAAAATCATTAATTGATGAAACAAACAAAAACAATTAATGGAATATGAAGGCTAGAATAACTGGAAAATAAAATTCAAAAAAGTTCAAGTAAATACTTCGGAATTATTAATAACAACAAATACAAAAATTATAAAATCATAAAACTTTGAATAAGTAAAGAAGAACACTTCACAGTAGATTACCAAAAACATCAAAATAAGATTAACCAAAACACATAGGAAAATACATAAGAGACTTGAAATTGGGCAGCAAAAATGAAAAAGATAGAAAAACTGTTTGATAATGCATCAGGCAAAGAAACCTTTTACATTAATGAAAAATATACTATCTACGAGATATATGTAAAAGAGAAAAGAAAAGACAATAAAAGACTAAATAATTATAGTTTATTTTGACATCTTTTACTATTTTCATGCCCAATATTTACCAAAAAAACTCATTATTAAATAAATTATATTAATAGTCAAGTCCATCAAGGAATATATTTGAAGTAGAAATTTTTTCTAATATAATAAAGAATAGGAATTAAAATGAAAATTTTTCTTAGTGATTAAAAAACTCAAAATTCTAAGAATTGAGTAAAAACTGGCTTAATTCAGATATTTAAATAAATAATATTTCTAACCAATAAGATTTTTTTACAATTTAAAAGCTGAATTATAATCCTAGAGATAAGATTTTGGATAAATACAAAGTAAAATTTAATATAGATAATTGGATAATATTTATAACCAATGAAATTTTTTCTTAGTAATTAAAAAACTCAAAATTCTAAAAATTGAGAATTGAGTCAAAATTGACTTAATTGTGGTCAAACTTCATTTTGCTATATATATATACTAGTGTGTGCCCCGTGCTATGCACGGGTTTAATTTAATTATGGCTAAAATTATGTCTTACAAAAAAATTTATGTAAAATTAGTTTTTTTTTTAGTTTGAATGAGATCAATAGTATAAAATTATTTTTTTCTCCAAATCACAAATAACCAATATCAATAAAATTATGAAAGTTTACAATTATCAAATAAGAATGAAGAGATATACATCCAATAAACTTAAATTTTCATTAATTGTTTTAGTTTTATTGACTCTTCTAATATAATTGTTTGATGGAACATAAATTATTTAAATAAAAAATAGTTTTATACTAATATCTATGTAACAAAATTGCATATCAATATTACAATCATCTTATTATATAATGTTACTATATAACATAATTTTCTATCATAAAAATTAATAGTATGGTATCATTACTTCTATAGAATTGTTACCAAAGGGGATAAAATATGTGAATATTACATAAACTTCAACTAATCAATACTGAAGGAGTACAAATATAAAAAAATATTATTATTAGATATAAATATAATAAAACTAAGAAAAAAGTAATTTTAGCAAAAAATAAGATTATAAAAATATCAAACATAATGAGTTAAGTTTTGCTTAAACAATATTATGTATTATCATATTTCCATAACTTCAATGTCATGGAAGCCCATTAAATCATAAGGAAAATAACAATTGATCACAGGTACAAATTAATGTAATTCTTCAAATTAATATCTGAAAGTCTGCTGACAAATTTACTAAGTTATCACTATAAAAAATGAATCAAATATATATCTTACTTGTGCATGCAAGTAATTATTAAATTATTATGTAGAAATATATATATATATATATATCGATTATTTAATTCATTTTGTTGAGACTTTTTAATATTAATTTTGTTTTTTTCGTTCGATTATTTAATATAATATTTGTATTGTTTTTCTCTAATGTCAAAATTATATGACAAAAACTTGAACTATTTTTTTTTTTTTTAAAATCCCACTACATATAATTAAATGAGATGAGAAAAGGTGGACATCATCTAATCTCAAACTCAAAAGACTTTACTAAAACTTGCAAACACACGTTAAATAAAAGTAAAAGGGTTTGTCGTAAGTTATTTAGAATAGCATGTTCGAAACTTAAGCCTGAAAAGTAGAGAAAACATTAACCAACAAATAAAAATTCAAAAAAAAGCTAAAATCTTCAAGAAAATTAAATTAAATTAGAATTAGAAGTAGGCTATGACAAAATCAAGTTTGCGTTTATAATATCTTTTAAATTTGTTTTCCAGATATAATGTAAATGAGAGATGAATTTTTTATTTGATAGGTTTTTTCAGGAAAAATAAAAAAATATTTTTTTTCTAATAATATAAATTAAAAATAATAAATATGATTGAAATTACTTTTATGCAAAAAGTTTGTCACCGTGCAACGCACGGGCAAAATGCTAGTTAGTATTATAATAATAATTATCTGTAATCTGTTGATATCTATTAATATATATATATATATATATATATATTACGCTTTGTATACGTATAGGAATGTTTTAATTATGTGTTAAAAAAATCAGTTTTTAACTTTTCAAATTCAAAATTCTAGAATTAATACATAAAAAATTACATATACATGAACTACAATTTAAAATAAGATAATATAAAAGCTAAAAACTCAACCAATAGAAAACATTTCATACCTACTTGAGTTTTTTTTTTTTTTTTTTTTTTTTCTGTTTTGTTTCTTGTGGACTTGAAGATCCTATTAACACAGAAAAATCACATATACATAGACTATCAAAGCAAATTATGATAATAAAAAAATATTAAAAAATCAAGTTGGGGTTTCGAATTCATGACCTCTAGGAATATCTATTACTATTATAAAGAGAATAGGTTTTATAGACATAAAAGTGAAAAATTTTATACCACTACACCAAATTATTGTAATACCAAAAATGGCCTTCAACTTCCCAACTCTATTCAATTAAGTTCCTTTGAAAAATTAATTCCATGCAATTATATGTACTCAAAAATTAAATTTACTCTCATTTTGTTTAAGTTTATTGTTAATTGAAATAAAAATAACATATTTAGTATTTATGTTTGCATGTAATTATAAACGTCATTGTCAATATAACAAATACTCTATAAAGTTTTAATTTTTAATTTAATTGAGTACAATACTGTATTGATAATTAATGCATTAGAAAAACATTATCAAACAATTTTTATATGTGAAGTCGTAAGGCAATGATAAATTTTAAAATAATATAATATAAAGGGTAAATTACATCTACCTCCCCTGAGGTATGGCATAATTACAAATACCCCTCGTTGTTTTGAAAAATTACAAATACCCCCCCTGAGGTTGTAAACCATCTAACAAATAACCCATTTCCATCAATTTTTATGCGTGAACTGACCAAAATGCCCTTATGCACTAAATTATTTTATTTAATTTTTAAAAGTTTTTTGGACTATAATGTGCAGGGAGAGATTTCTTAAGTTTTTTACAGAGAGGAGCAATAATGCAATTTGTCTTGACCGATTTTTCTATAATTTTAATAAAAAAATCAAGGGCAAAATGGTCAAGTTTAGCCCTTTGGTTAAAAATTAGAAACCTCAGGGGGGTATTTGTAATTTTTCAAATAACAGGGGGGTATTTGTAATTATGCCAAACCTCAGGGGAGGTAGATGTAATTTACCCTAATATAGAAGCTAAAAACTCAACCAATAGAAAAATTTTCATACCTACTTAGTAATTTTCTTTTTTTCTATTTTGTTTATTGTAGACTTAAAGATCCTATTAACACAGAGAAAATCACATATACATAGATTATGAAAGCAAATTAAGATAATAAAAAAAATTAAAAATCAAGTAGGGGTTCGAATCCATGACCTCTAGGAATATCTATACTATTATAAAGAGAATGAGTTTTTATAGACATAAAGTGAAAATTTTATAACTGCACCAAATTATTGTAATACCAAAAATGCCCTTCAACTTCCCAACTCTATTCAATTAAGTTCCTTTGAAAAATTAATTCCATGCATTATATGTACTTAACAATTAAATTTACTCTCATTTTGTTTAAGTTTATGTTACTTGAAAGAAAAATAACATATTAGTATTTGTGTTGCATGTAATTATAATCGTCATTGTCAATATAACAAATACTCTATAAAGTTTCAATTTTTAATTTTAATTTGAGTACAATACTGTATTGATAATTAATGCATTAGAAAACATTATCAAACAGTTTTTATATGTGAAGTCGTAAGGCAATGATAAATTTTAAAATACTTGGAATAAGTTATGAGATTCAATAAAATAAAAAGTTTAATTAAAAATTATGTGTGCAGGTACTACGTGCCACAGTTTCCAGTTTATTATAATAAAAAGAATTCAGAGAGTTCGAACCCTATGACTTTAGGAATATTTATTATAATAAAGAAATTCATAGGGGTTCGAAAACCATAACCTTTAAGAATATTTATTATGATAAAAAGAATCATCATTGTCAATATAACAAATACTCTATAAAGTTTTAATTTTTTATGTAATTTGAGTACAATACTATATTGATAATTAATGCATTAAAAAACATTATCAAACATTTGTTATATGTGAAGTCGTAAGGCAATAATAAATTTTAAAATAAGATAATATAAAAGCTAAAAAACTCAACCATTAATAGAAAAATTTTCATACCTACTTGAGTCATTTTCTTTTTTTCTATTTTGTTTCTTGTGGACTTGAAGATCCCATTAACACAGAAAAATCACATATACATAGACTATCAAAGCAAATTAAGATAATAAAAAATATTGAAAATCAAGTAGGGGTTCGAATCCATGACCTCTAGGAATATCTATACTATTATAAAGAGAATGAGTTTTATAGCATAAAGTGGAAAATTTTATACCACTACACCAAAATTATTGTAATACCAAAAATTCCCTTGAACTTCCCAGCTCTATTCAATTAAGTTCATTTGAAAAATTAATTCCATTCAATTATATATACTCAAAAATTAAATTTACTCTCATTTTGTTTAAGTTTATTGTTAATTGAAATAAAAAATAACATATTAGTATTTGTGTTGCATGTAATATTCGTCATTGTCAATATAACAAATACTCTATAAAGTTCAATTTTTAATTTAATTTGATTATAATATTGTATTGATAATTAATGCATTCGAAAATATTATCAAACAGTTTTTATATGTGGAGTCGTAAGCAATGATAAATTATAAAATATGGAATAAGTTATGAGATTCAATAAATAAAATTTTTATTAAAAATTATGCGGCGCTAAGTACTACGTGCCACAGTTTCCAGTTTATTATAATAAAAAGAATTCGCAGGGGTTCGAATCCATGACCTTTAGAATATTTATTATGATAAAAAGAATTCGCAGGGGTTCGAAACCATGACCTTTAAGAATATTTATTATGATAAAAATAATCATCATTGTTAATATAAACAAACACATTATAAAGTTTTCAAATTTTAATTTAATTGTGTACAATACTGTATTGATAATTAATGCATAGAAAACATTATCAACAGTTTTATATGTGAAGTCGTAAGGCAATGATAAATTTTAAAATACTGGAAAAGTTATGAGATTCAATAAAATAACAATTTTATTAAAAATTATGCGCGCAAGTACTACGTGCCACAATTTCCAGTTTATTATAATAAAAAAAATTCACAGGGGTTTGAACCATGACCTTTAGGAATATTTATTATAATAAAAGAATCCGCAGGGTTGAAACCATAACCTTAATTTAAGAAAATTTAGGGTAAATTACATCCACCTCCCCTGAGGTTTGGCATAATTACAAATACCCCCTCGTTGTTTGAAAAATTACAAATACCCCCTGAGGTTTGTAACCATCTAACAAATAACCCATTTCCATGAATTTTTATGGGTGAACTGACTAAAATGCCCTTATGCACTGAATTATTTTTATTTAGTTATTAAAAAACTTTTGGACTACAATGTGTATGATAAAAAGAATCATCATTGTCAATATAACAAATACTCTATAAAGTTTTAATTTTTTATTTAATTTGAGTACAATACTATATTGATAATTAATGCATTAGAAAACATTATCAAACAGTTTTTATATGTGAAGTGTAAGGTAATGATAAATTTAAATAAGATAATATAAAAGCTAAAAACTCACCATTATAGAAAAATTTCCATACCTACTTGAGTAATTTTATTTTTTTTCTCTTTTTGTTTCTTGTGGACTTAATGATCCCATTAATACAGAAAAATCACATATACATAGAGTATCAAAGCAAATTAAGATAATAAAAATATTGAAAATTAAGTAGGGGTTCGAATCCATGACCTCTAGGAATATCTATACTATTATAAAAAGAATGGGTTTTATAGACATAAAGTGAAAAACTTTATACCACTACACCAAATTATTGTAATACCAAAAATTTCCTTGAACTTCCCAGCTCTATTCAATTAAGTTCCTTTGAAAAATTAATTGCATTGAATTGTATATACTCAAAAATTAAATTTACTCTCATTTTGTTTAAGTTTATTGTTAATTGAAATAAAAATAACATATTAGTATTTGTGTTGCGTGTAATTATAATCGCCATTGTCAATATAACAAATACTCTATAAAGTTTCAATTTTTAATTTAATTTGATTACAATATTGTATTGATAATTAATGCATTCGAAATATTATCAAAACAATTTTTATATGTGGAGTCGTAAGGCAATGATAAATTATAAAATACTGGAATAAGTTATGAGATTCAATAAAATAAATTTTTATTAAAAATTATGCGCGCAAGTACTACGTGCCACAGTTTCCAATTTATTATAATAAAAAGAATTCGCAGGGATTCGAATCCATGACCTTTAGGAATATTTATTATGATAAAAAGAATTCGCAGGGGTTCGAAACCATAACCTTTAAGAATATTTATTATGATAAAAAGAATCATCATTGTTAATATAACAAATACTCTATAAAGTTTCAATTTTTAAGTTGATTTGAGTACAATATTATATTGATAATTAATGCATTCAAAAACACTATCAAACAGTTTTTATATGTGAAGTCGTAAGGCAATAATATTTAAAATTTTGGAATAAGTTATGAGATTCAATAAATAAAAGTTTTATTAAACAATTATGCGCGCAAGAATTCGCAGGGGTTCGAAACCATAACCTTAAGAATATTTATTATGATAAAAAGAATCATCATTGTTAATTTAACAAATACTCTATAAAGTTTCAATTTTTAATTTAATTGAGTACAATACTGTATGATAATTAATGCATTAGAAAACATTATCAAACAGTTTTTATATGTGAAGTCGTAAGGCAATGATAAATTTTAAATACTGGAATAAGTTATGAGATTCAATAAAATAAAAGTTTTATTAAAAAATATGCGCACAGGTACTATGTGCCACAGTTTCTAGTTTTATAATAAAAAGCATTTGCAGGGGTTCGAATTTATAACCTTTAAGAATATTTATTATGATAAAAAGAATTTGTAGGGTTCGAACCCATGACCTCTAGAAATATATATTATAATAAAAAGCATTTGCAGGGGTTCGAACCCCTAACCTCTAAGAATATTTTGTATAATAAAAGAATTCTAAATTCTAGAAAATTAGAATTTTGGTCAAAATTGAACTATTGAAGTCAAGGACTTCCTTCAAATATATATATTAATAGATAGATACCTAAAATCATGAATTTTTTCACTGCACACTTTAGTATTTATCGTTGTAAAAAGGTCATCTCCATTGACGATCGCATTGATAATAGTGAAATACTCAGTAGAAACTAATTATTCTATTATTAAATTTATTATTCTTTTCCATAAACATCTCAAAATAAAAGAGGATAAATATATTTTTGTTTAATTAATCGAACACCTAATAATGATAAATAACTAATTTCGATCATTTGATGAAATTATTAGGAAATTGAGTTCCATATTCTCCAATCAAGCACCACCTAGTGATACGCAACCAAATTTGAAGTCAATTACGCAACAATCAACAGTCAACTAGGGGTGGGTGCGGGTTCAGGTCGGAATTTTCAAGCCGAAATATACCAATTTTATTGGGTGATATATTTTGATTTTCGATACAAATTATAATTTGTATGCATAAAATATGACTTTATCTTTTAAAAATATTAGACAAAAATTTAGTATCAAACTATGATATCAACTTACTAATGTTAAAAAATAGTATAGCATCACAATTAATTCAAATTAATAACTAAAAAATCCGCAAATCATAATATTAATAACTTGATAAGTACATCAACCAATTCATATATCATCATCTTTACTGTTTTACTAGCATCAATAAATAATTATCTTCTCTGTTTCATTTTATTTTAATTTTTTTAATAAAACCAATACCCTTTTTATCCGTCCGACAATAAACCCAATTTATTTGAAATCAGGCTTGAATAACGCAAAACTCAAAAATTATAAAAAAAAAACTATTATATATTCGACTCGATCAGGACCTGAAACAATTTCGATCTAAACGTCAGCCCTACAGTCAACCCAATCCATTAATACAAAAGAGAAGTATGTCATTGGGCTCTCTATTACATAATCTGCAGCATTGGGCCCATGTTACATGAAGAAACCACTTAATGGGCTTTTCATTGAGTATAGTGTAATTACTTATTTTTTATTTTCAAGAATTTCATGTATATATTAAGTTTAAACATGCATTTTCGGATCCAGCAAGGGCCAACGACGACATCGTTTAACTATATTTGGGAAATTTTAATTTTTGGGAAAACGAAAGCCCATGGTTACGTGCTTGGTTTGATTTTTGTGGAGTTTGTTTGGTTGGAGAGAAAAATAAATGTGTAAAAAAGCATATATAGAAAGAGGTATATAGAAAATATGTATTTATATATACTTGGTTGGAGAGAATAAATTGAATGTACACGAAACATCTTCATAGTCTAACTTTGTTTTTGTCCAAATATTTACTGTAAATGATTCGAGTCGAGCCAAATACTTTATTAGTCATATTTGTTTGAATTATTATCGAGTTTAAAAAATTATTTTCGAATTTTGTTGATTATTGATCTAATCGAGCTTTAATTGTTCAAACATTAGTCGAACTCAAGTAATTTGACATTTTTGTACATTCTATTACTTTTGCACTAATAGAATCAAGCTCAAGCCGAGCTCAAAAGTTTACCGAGCAAAATTTTTTGTTCGTTAGGTCTACCAAATCGAATTTAAGCGAATTTTTATCGATCGGTTTCAATGGAATATTGAATAGTTTGAATTCGTTCAGCCCTAGTAGTAGGTCCTAAAAATTAGGACTCACCCGGGTCCGGAGCGAGCCTTGAGTCCATGAGGACCTGCCCTGTAACCCGGCCCAAAAAATTTAATTTTATATATATACATACATATTCTAAATTTTTTATATGTAATTTAACTAATTTTCCTACATTTCCTAAGAACCCCAACCCCAAATTCAATTAATTTAACAATGCTTAATGACGAAGAAGATGAAAAATTGTTACTAATGTGAAACTGATATGAATTGTTTGGGTTTGAAAAATATTATGAATTGTAATTTATTTGTGTTTGTTATGAACAGTCTTATTTGTACTCGAATTTCTTTTTCTTACTTAAATATTTGAGTTAGACAATAGAACAATTTTATTGTAATTGATATGTTAAATTTTTTTTCTTTATATTTATGGAACAATTTTCCTTAAATAAAAGGAGCCAGGTCCATCGAGTCAGATTGGTCCAATAAATTTTATAACGGCACATAAAAATTACTGGATCGAGCGAGTTCACCCCAACCTGCCCCGTTGCCATCCTTTGTCACGAGCAGGACACAAATGAATCTACTCCCACCAACAATGAAGGGCAAAAGAGTACTTTCAATTATCACCTGATACGCATGTACAAGCAGCTTTGGCCTTTGGGTGTTTGGTGGATCCGAACGACGTTGTCTTTTATTGCGAAGCTGCGGAGTCTGCGAGAAAAACAAGAAAACAACTCTCACTACGATTTACGGCTGCTTCTCCTTTTTTCCGCTTATAATAAACCCTCTGACTGCCCTTCCCATAACCCCAAAAAGTACCTCACTCCAATTCTTTTTGCACGACGGTACTCGCGGAGAAAAGCGATGGCGTGCTCTAGCGTGGTCAAATTGAACGCCGCCTCCTCATCGTGGATCGCCGGCCAGCAGTCCGTAAATCGGCGGTCTGGATCGGCGGCGCGTTTCCCCACCCGCCGAGTGTCGGTCATACGCGCTGGATCTTACACCGATGAGCTCATCAAAACCGCTGTAAGCTCTCCCGAGATTCCTCAATTGTTTTATCGGCATACGCCGACGTGCTTGTGTGTGGATGAATTGTTGAGTATGTATGCATACATTTGGTGTAGTTTCGTGTTTCCGAGAGGTGTTTTAAGTGTTCAACCCGTTCGAGTTTTACGTGAATGTAGTGTGATCTGTGAATCAGTGTTTATGCTGACGGATCACAAAAGTCAAACCATGATGCATTCGTTTTTGTGTCTGTACTTTTTGTTTAGTTGTTTTCATAATAAAGGTGTTTTTGCATGCTTGGATACTGGATTTATGTTTTACTTTCCCTCAGAACTTCTAGGTACTATTAATATTGTTGTTTTTGTTTCTTTGAAGCAGAATTGTCACCTTGATGAATCACTTGCTTTGTTTCATTTTTTCTTTTTCGGTTTTCATTTGTCATTTTAAGTTTAGCAAATACTTTCATAAATGCAAGGCCGAACGAGCAGTTGGACGTTGTTGAGTAATTAAATTTGTGTTGTGCATGTAAAGTCCTGATTCACGCTGTTGTCCAATGATACTATATTTCTCAAGATGATACAAAGGTTCACTGCAGCAGGTGAAGTGTAATATTATTTGAGCTTCCCATTGGGTATACTATCAATCTGTAAAATGGGTTGATAAATCTCAGTTGAATTTTTGGATGGCGAGTTCACTTGGCTTAAGAGAGAAGTGTATATGTATATGATGGGGAAGCGTGCGATCTTCTAGTTTTTCAAAGTTCTAGAAATATTGAAGTGAAAAACCGGACCAGAAAAGCAGTAATTAATTTCCCTTTTATTTCATAATGTGAGTCTCTTTACTTGTTTATTTACCTGGGAGAAGGATTTTTTTTTTCTTTCTATTGGGCCCCTCTTTGATAGCGTTAAAGAAACGTGGAATTTGTAGTTAGTAAAACATTCCTCTTGATCTTATCATTGTTCCATTTTTCCTAATGGGAGGTGTCAGTAGGTCCTTAGGTCATGTCTCATATATAAGATAAGTTAAAGCACCATATCTAATGAATTGGATTTAAAGTTACGACGTTGTTTTGAGGGTTTTGTTCTTCTACAATTCTTTGAATGCTTTTTTTTTTTGCTTTTTTATCGTATAACAACAAGATCACAGTAAAAATGTTATGAGATGGATACCATTAGTCTTTTACTGCTCCAGGTTTGCTGGTTAGAGCTTCAGCTTCCCTAGCTAAAGTTGTTTCTGTTTTGTTTTTTTGGGGATTAGAAATCCATTGCATCTCCGGGTCGGGGAATCCTTGCGATTGATGAATCAAATGCAACCTGTGGTAAGAGGTTGGCTTCCATTGGACTAGACAACACAGAGACAAACAGACAGGCCTATAGACAACTTCTGTTGACCACTCCTGGTCTGGGTGACTATATTTCGGGTGCCATTCTCTTCGAGGAGACACTTTACCAGTCTACTACAGATGGAAAGAAGTTTGTTGACTGTTTGCGTGATGAGAACATTGTACCTGGTATTAAAGTTGATAAGGTGAGGTTTAGGTAAAAAATTTAGCTGTTCCAAATCTTTTACATCAATACGGATTATGTTTCTTGTAAAATTTCCTCTTTATCTGTAGTTGCTGTATTGCCTGATATATTGGACTTGTGATCCTATGGCATCATTTCTAATTATGTTTGCTTGCTCTTTGGTTCTTTGTTTTTTTGACAGGGTTTGGTTCCCCTACCAGGATCAAACAATGAATCTTGGTGCCAGGGATTAGATGGATTGGCTTCTCGATCTTCTGAATACTATAAGCAAGGGGCTCGCTTTGCAAAATGGTATGGTATCTGTTGTAAAATGCATTTTTGCATTCATTGAAGACTAGTGTTTGACCTTTTTGTCATTTTTGAAATATTTAAGGAGAACTGTTGTTAGCATACCCTGTGGTCCTTCTGCTTTGGCTGTTAAAGAAGCAGCTTGGGGTCTTGCTCGTTATGCTGCTATTTCTCAGGTATGTATTCTTTCTTAACTTCTTCGTCTCCAAATATATTATCTTAGAATATGCTCGTTTTGTTTCAATGGTTTGAGTCACTTGAAATTATTATGGAAATCCATGAAAACAAGACTAGTTGTCTTGCTTAAGAAATTTGTGGGAGAATGAGAAAAAAATATGTCTGATTGTGCAGGATAATGGTCTTGTGCCTATTGTGGAACCAGAGATTCTTCTCGACGGAGACCACCCTATTGAGAGGACACTTGAAGTGGCAGAACGAGTGTGGGCTGAGGTTTTCTACTACTTGGCAGAGAACAATGTTATCTTTGAGGGAATTCTGCTTAAACCTAGCATGGTAACTCCAGGGGCCGAACACAAAGAGAAGGCTTCTCCAGATACCATTGCCAAGTATACCCTCACTATGCTCAAAAGAAGAGTGCCTCCTGCAGTTCCAGGAATCATGGTAATAACACTTGGATCCAATATTAATTATGTTCACATTCCGCTTGCTCTTGCTTTAGGTTTTGGCAGAACAAAATTTAGTCCTTCCATCTATATAGCTTTCCGTTCTATGGGAGGCCAAGTTATAACCGTAGATTAATTTCATCAAGTATGTAGCCTATTAAAAAGCATACTTGAGCAAAAACTGGCAGAAGGGAGTTTGAACCTTGTTAGTTGAACTCATGAAAAACTGCACACATTATGATTCCTTAATAAAATGTGATATAGTCTGCCCCTAGTGATATGTGTATGAAAGAGTAGGTTTCTACCTCCTCCTTGGATCGTATTCAACGCAGCAATCTGGTAAGAGTCAGTCTGTTTGTCTCAAATCGTATTCCTAGTGGTAATCCCTCAGATCGTTTATTTGGGTGAATTTATTCAAAATCTCCATGTTCATTGAACTAACCCCCATTTTTCTTTTCTTATTAGTTCTTGTCGGGAGGACAATCTGAAGTGGAGGCAACACTGAACCTCAACGCAATGAACCAAACTCCCAACCCATGGCACGTCTCCTTCTCGTATGCACGAGCATTGCAGAACACAGTGCTCAAGACATGGCAAGGACGCCCCGAGAATGTAGAAGCTGCACAAAAGGCACTTTTGGTGCGTGCAAAGGCCAACTCCTTGGCACAGCTCGGAAAGTACTCAGCTGAGGGCGAGAGTGATGAGGCTAAGAAGGGAATGTTTGTCAAGGGCTACACATACTAAGTCCAGGCACAATCTCCGCGTTACTTTACTGGTGATGTTTTTGCCTTGTTTTTCAGTTGCTGAGTTTGCGATCTCTGGGCGCTCGTCTTTTCCGTTTCCCCCTTGATCTAAATTATGTAGTGCTTGAACAACAATAATTACGAGTCGTGGAACGACATCCAGATTTTAGCCTGTAAAAGGTGTAGTTAGTGAAGTTGAAGGCATACAATACCATTTTGGAGTAATGTTTGCTTAAATATATGTATGAATGCTACTGTGAACTGAGAACCTTTGCTATTAGTGTAACGGGGTTGAATTTTCTGTTGTAAATTGTATTTTATTTTCTGCTCCATTCAACATACACATAAGTATAAAAAAATTTTTAAATAAAATGCATGATGTCATCTTTATACATGTGTTGTTTATATATTGAACGGAGTAGGAGATGAAATACAATTTATAATAGAAAATCCAATTCGGTGTTCAATGGTCTGAGTTGCAACAACATGGTGCGTGATGGTACTTTCGTTGGATCCTAACTGAGTACAAGGTGGCCCAAGATTAATAGAACATGAACCAAGATCCAATGGCCCAAGATCAGTTCACTATTTACAATGGCCGGTGGGCATTTGTATTACTAATTTCGTTATTAAAAATAAAAAAGAAAAAAGAAAAAAGAATTGTTGTGTAACGGGTCAAATCAGGGTTGATGGACCACCTCCATTATATAAATATTGGGAAGAAAATCTTAAAATAAAATAAAAAAGATAGTAAAATGTCCTCGAAATGCGACATTGATCTGGCTGTCGGAATCATGCAATTGATTAGGCAAATAATGTTGAGAGAAATCGAATCTGACCATATGAGTTCCAGACAGCTCGGGAAGGTCTTGCTCCTTCCTGTCCTCATTCCTCCCCTATAAAGAATTGAGATAATTACATTTATATATCTGATCTACCATTTATTTATATAAATTATTCTTATTTTTAATATGATTATAAAAATCATTCATAACAGTAAAACAATAAAAATAATTTGTATAATGATATTGATATTTTTGGAGTGTGTATTTATATTTTTTAAAAGAATAGAAGTGATTTGTGTAGGTAGATTATATAGTAGGGGGTGTAAATATAATTATCCCTCTTGTCTTAACTTTCCCTTTTTTATTTTTGTTTTTCTTTAATATATTCTCATATTTAATTTTCAGTAGAGATACTAAATTAATTATTACATTTCAAAATATTGTTTCAACGATTTTAACTGACGTCCACTTGCGTATTGCAATAGAAGCTTTTTGACGCTAAATGAAATAACGACTTATCTGAATAGACGCATTGCAATAGAGAAGAGGCAACGCCATTTTATATAAGCGAAGCAAATTTTTGTCTAATATCGATATAGAACCAGAGTCGGCATTATCCAGCATCAATTACTGTTCAAATTTATACCCCTAAACATCTGTAAATATTAAAATAAATAATTTCAAGAATTCTTACACTATACATGTAATAATTTTTTGACTTTCGAAGATTTCAAATTAATTTAATATAAGTGTAAATTACGATGAACTCCATTAAGGTCTATTATAATTAAAATATTCTCTCATCGTTTAAAAAATTACAAATACCCTCTGAAATTAACGTCCGTCTAACAATACCTCTTTACAATGGGTTGTCACAAATATTATTGTTAGACGACACGACTGTTGATTTAAAGAGAGTTTTTATAATTTTATAAATAATAAAAAAATATTTATAATTATGACAAATATTATTATTTTAATCTTTAATATAGTGTCCCAATATTGCATTACAGGACGACACACATGAGTGACGTTAGCATCACCGAGTAAAAGAGGGCACATCATCCACCTAATCCAACAATGTAATGACACAAGATTTGTCATTACACTGTGTGTTTTGGTGGGGTGTTGGCCACCATTAATGTCCAAATCACAGCTAGCAACATACCCTAAACTTACCACATTTTCAATTGAATTGACCCTAAACTTTAAAGGGACCCCTCTTTTCTATTCATTTCTTTTTTTTTTAGGAAAAAAAAACTTTGAAAATATGAGGATCTTTAGTTGGGGAGCATAAGAAGCCATAGCTTTTAATAATAAGGGATAATTATATTTGGACCCCTTGATTTATGGTCTATGTACACAAATTATTCGTATCTTTAGAAAATTATATATCCACTCATTAGAAATGTCATAATTATTTATATGAATTATTCATATTTTTTGAAAAAATTACACATACATGCCCCCACAAAGGTCAACATCATTGCACATACCATCCATACTTTTTTGCCTGTCAGTGATGCCTTTTGTAATTACGAAAAAAATACGGGTGGTCTGTCTAAATAAATGTAATTATCCCTATTAATAATGCCTCAGAACTATTCTATAACACAACTACACAAGTTGATTTTGGCTAATTCCCCTTGGTTCAGTTAGTAAAAATGAATCGGTTTCAATCAAATAGTTGTGAATTCAACTTTATTGTTAGATAATTTGTAAGTACCTTTGTAAGTGTGATTATTATAGTCCTGAAGGCATGTTTTAAGGTTCGTTTGGTTCAAATGAGAGGGAAGAGAGGGGGAGGAGAGGTAAAAAATAATAGTTTTCCTTCAAATTGTTTGGTGTGATTGAAATGAGAGTAAATATAAAATATTTTTCCTTGTTTGGTATGAGAAAAATAGATTGAGAAGAAAAGATTAATTTTTATAATTTTACTGTTTAACGTTATCTCTTCATTTTGTATTAGAAAACAAACAAGTCAATAATTATACTAATATAGTTTTCGTATAACAAAGATTTAAAAACTTTATTAATAAAAATATTTATCAAACAAGCCCAATAATATTTTTATTAATAAAAATATTCATCAAAATGAATATTATTTATTTATTTTTTCTAAACTGTTTAATTTAAATAAAATAAAAATTACTACTAACGCCCTCAAAATATCGCAATAGAGTAACTAAAAATAAAATATATATTTTTTAAAAATCTTTTTGGCCCAATTTCGAACAGAAACAAAATTTGAGTTCGAAAAGGTTCCATATACATTCAGTTTTACTTCTCCTCCATCATTTTTTTCTTATATATTTATCCTTTTTTACTTCCACTTTTTCCTCTCAGCCAAACATACTCTTAGTCTGTGATGATGATCAGAATCAAAATCATATGAACTTTTTATGTATCAAGAAAAGAAAAACAAGTTGATTATGGAACTTAGATTTGTGAAGATTGAAAATTTTAAAATAGTGTTTAGATAAGAAGGTTGGTCAAAATGTGAACAACATAAAGGGGTTGGAGATGTTGTCTGTGTGGGGACAATGTAACAACATTAATTGGGTAATTGTTGTGGTTTGGTCTTTTCATATGGGATCATCCCATTTTAATTTTTAATGCCCACATTCTGTTTGTTAGCTAGCATTTATCATTCTTGTTTATTTAGTACAGTTTGGAGAATTAAAGCTGTCCAATTTTAGTCAATCAATTCATCATATTTAGAAAGTGCACTTCTAACTTTGTCTCAATCTTAAATTACATACATACTAATGGGTTGATATTGTTCATAATTAGATATCGTGATACGTTGTTTTTATGTGAATATAATAAATAATTTTTTACGTTTAAAAATATATTATAAATAATAATAAAATATATAAATCAATAAATAGTGATTATTGACACAACAAAAGAATTAGTATAGTGGTGTTAGAGTGGAGACACTTTTGTTAAACAAAAATCATAATTAATTTTTAAAATTATCTAATTAGGGGTATAATTATCATATTAAAAATTATGTGTGGGGGTGTCATTAACTGTTGTTTTTTGGTGTAGAGGGTCTTTTTTTTTTCTATTAGTCGTTGTGGCGCGCTGCCCCTGCGTGCATATAATAAATATTTTTTCGCACTTTAATATGTATTATTATAAACAAGAGGAAGATATAATGAATACATCCATTAGAAAAAAAAAAAAAGAAAGAAAGAAAGAACATAAACTAAATTATCAATTAATGCAAAATTTGAAAGTTAAATAGGTTAGTTATATTATCAGTTGAAGGATACTTTTTACTTTCAAAAAACAAGTGTAGCGGTATCATTAACAACCGTTTGTTAGTACGAAGGATCTTTTCTTTCTATATTAGTATAAATATGTAGTTGTTCTTTATCGAATGTTCAATGCCCAATTCTATTTTTTGAAAAATTATTCTTGTTCGTATCAGGTATACTGAACTCATTATATAATTAATTATTTTTTTGATATTTACATTAACAATAAATATAATACACTTATCATTAAATATGATCAACCATAATTTGATATATTTTTTTAAATTTCCTAAATTTGTTGGGCATTTATGAATTATAGTACGTGAATAGATACAATTTGACAAAGTTAAAAGCTGTCCAAATTTAGTCCATCAAATGACCATATTAGAAAAGTGCACCTCTAAAATTGTCTAATGTATCTTCAGAAATTTTGGGGATATATTTTTCGATCGTCTTTTGCCCTTTACTATTTTATGTTAGTACAAACCATTCGTGGGTGTTTCATGTTTTTGCCCTAAACTCATAATGTTTCATTGTTATTCTTAGGGTTGAATTCATTTTGCCCTCCTCTATTATGGAGCGGTGTCAAATAAACCCTGTACGCGAAAACTTTCAAACACTCCTCTGAACTTACTTTTTATTAAATAAGTAATGGTCCAAAAACACCAACGACAATGTTTCTTCTTCGTATTAATTATTAGTCGTTGAATGTATTTTCCTCAAATTGATCTTACAAATGTTATGTAATGTTTCAGGTAAATTATATTTTGGTCTCTATACATAGTTACGTTCAAATAAAATAAAAAAAATCACAAATTATAATAGAAATATATATACACCCACATTAATGGGATGCGGACCCACAACCATCAACCTTACCAATCAAGCAAGACCTCGTTCGTACAAAGTAGTCAATACTGCATTATATATAAGATCATTTCTTTTGTTCCTCTTCAAATTAATCTTTGCAATCATTATAAGATAATTTTCAATACCAATTATTTTAACTTAGAGTAAATTGCATTGACACTTTTTTGGAGTTAGATTTAAGTACACAAATACCTCATGTCGATTGCAAAATAACAAGCATATTCCTCCAAGGGGGTGTCGACGTATTTTTTATCATAGGGGGTCTAAGTGTAAAATTTTGCTCTTGAATAGACGATGCATTTATAATTACAATTACAACCTCAACAGTGCACTTGTAAATTCACAAGGGGTAAGAATTATTTGTGTAACTAGGCCTAACTTAAAAAATATCAATATAATTTAGGATAACTTACAGCTACCTCCTATGAGGTTTGGCATAATTACAAATACCCCCTCGTTGGTTGAAAAATTACAAATACCCCCCTGAAGTTTGTAACCGTCTAACAAATAACCCATTTTCATCCATTTTTATAGGTGAACTGACAAAATGCCCTTACACACAGAATAATTTTTTATTTAATTCTTAAAATATTTTTGGACTACAATGTGTAGGGAGATGTTTCTTAGTTTTTTACATAAAGGGGCAATAATATAATTTGCCTTGACTGATTTTTTTACAATTTTAATAAAAAAATCAATGGCAAAATGGTCAATTTCAGATATTTGGTTAAAAATGACAAATCTTAGGGAGGTATTTGTAATTTTTCAAATAACGATGGGGTATTTATAATTATGCCAAACTTTAGGGGAAGTGGCTGTAATTTACCCTATAACCCTATAATTTACCCTTAATTTTAATTAATCCCTGTAGTTAGTCAACCATCTCCACGCTTAACACCACATGGGCTAAAGTTAATCCATGATTAATAATCATAATTATCCTCTCCGATTATTTTGGCCAAAGTCTATATGTTGGAGGTCGAGTTAAAATGATTACACTCACTTTCAACGCTTTTTGAACACTTCCACTCGCAATTTGAATTTTTTTATTATGAAATAATGTTATATATCGTATTCTATTTAATATATACTCATCTTATGCACAAAATATTTTTTTACTATGAAATAATGTTATATATCGTACTCTATTTAAGGGTACATCATAACGGGCTTCCCTAATATTTTGCCATAATTACAAAATTCCTTTAAAATTAATACTCCTCCAACAAGTATTCCCTTATGATAGCCATTGTAGGGGCATTTATTATACAACCATTAATTTTGGGGCGATATTTATAATTTTTAAATAATAAAAAAATATTCATAATTATGACAAATCTCATGGACGTTCTTTGTAATTTATCCTTTGTTTAATATACACTCATCTTATGTATAATTTTTTTTTTATAAATAGACAAATATGACCTGAATAAAAATTTCAATTCATGATAAAAAATAGAAGTTGAGATCTTATAATCTTGCGAGTACGAAATTATAAGTTTGAATCTTATCAAATGTATATATTTACGTTATATGAGTTTATTATAATTAAATATTTTATTATAAGTTATAGTTTGATTACTTCTAAAAAATAGAAGGGTAAATTACAGTGACACCCTTTGATGTTAGACCAAAATACACAAATGCCCCTATTTTTTTATGAAATTACAGCTACACTCCCTAAAGTTATAATTGTATTACAACTATACCCCCTATTCATAGGCAAAGTTTACACTAATATCCCATAAAAATTATTACACTAACACCCCTCATGGGGTGTACTTGTAATTATGCAATAGACATAAAGTGTTTGTGTATTTTAGTCCAACTTCAAGGGATGTCTGTAATTTACCTAAAATAAAATATGTTATTTAACTGATGTCTTGACTTAATGCCGTTTCTATATATATTGAAAAATAAAATAAAATAAAATATAATAAAAAGAATATGTACCCTTATCATTAAAGTGGGCACAAGATTTTGATGGGTTGCTGAATAAAAATTGTCTTATGCTGCTGTGTGGAATCTCTAGGATGATTTTGGATCATTGCTTTTAATTGTGTTATCATTTCACATGCCTTTTTATAGTTTAATAAATATTTTTGGGCCCATTTGCAATAAAGATTGAGTGTTGGGACTTATTCCATTCTTTCCCCTTTTTTTCTCTCAAGATGATAATGTTTTATAGAGTTGCAATTTTTGACCCAAACCAACAATTGTCTCTTTGTGTGTGTGAATTGAATTGAAGTTATGGGTAAATTGCACCCACCTCCCCAAATTTGACATATTATAAATATTTTTCTGTTGTTTGAAAAATTATAAATATCTCCCTAATTTTAATATTCGTCTAACAATGGTGCGATTCGTTAGCCTACGTTAGATTTTCATCCTTTTTTTTTTTTTTTTTGGTGAAATACCAAAATACCTTTTGGCTTATGTATTATAATTTCATATATATTTCTTTTAAAATATTTTTATAGACTAATATGCTTTATGGATGATTTATTTAACTACCCTAAAACTTTTTTATATTTCATCTTTTTTAATTCAACAAAGGAAAATTAGTAATTTTCACCTCACGATCTATGGGTGGGGTATTCGTAATTTGTCAAATAATGAGAAAATATTCATAATTATACCACACATCAAGAGAGGTAATTGTAGTTTATTAAATTAATGAATTTTATGTTTCTTTTCTTTTATTTATGTTTATCAAGCTTTTTAAAGAAATTGTTTTGGATGAATGAGATAAAAGATAGTTAGACCATTTATCTACATTTATACAAAATATTAGGCTAATTAAAAATCTAGAATATATATGGAAGATATAAATAATCGAGAAGAAATGTGAGACTTTGTTACGTGGTTGAGGCTGAGGTCTTATAAGTGTTACAAAAATAAAGTTATTAGTTTTAATATCATAAAGCATGTGGATATTTCTTTACTTGTCTTAGTTTATTTATCTGTATTTTTTGTAATTGTTGGTTATTAATAGATATGTGATTATTGATTTGGTGTATCAAATTACTGCTAAGGGCATGATTGGTATGTCGGAATGAAATTACGTGGAAATGGAATAAGGATAGGAAAGGAATTACATTTGAATAGCAATTCTATGATTGGTATACACTATAAATTAGAAGGTAATAGAATTGCCATTTTTTAGTTGATTCCATTAACATAATTGATAATTAGAAAATAATAATTAGTAATAGATTAAATTACTCTTATAACAAATTTTCTTTTAGTAACTTAAAAAAAAAAACTAATTCATATTTTATCGAATATGTTGAATTCAATTGCTTATGTATAGAAGGTTATAAGCAATTTATAAATCATCTCATATGTTATTGAATATATATATGAAAAAAATTATTTATTTACATAAGAAATAATTTATTTACTTAATAAACATATAGATAATATTTTTCTGGAAAATAGAAAAATGATTCTAACAACTAAACGAACTAATTTATTTAATCCTAATGCATTTAGTATTATTTCTGCAGTACTCCGTGAAACAAATATTTTGAACTAATAAAAATAATTAAATATCAAACTAATATCACTTTCTGATTATGATATTAAATTAAGGGTAAATTACAACTACCTCTCCTGAGGTTTGACATAATTATCAATACCCTCTCGTTGTTTGAAAATTTACAAATACCCCCTCTGAGATTTGTAACCGTCTAACAAATAACCAATTTCCATCCAATTTTATGGGTGAACTGACAAAAATGCCCTTATGCACATTGAATTTTTATTATTTAATTCTTATTTTTTTTTGAATTTTTTTATATTATAATGCGCAGGGAGAGGTTTTTTTAAGTTTTTTACACCGATGAGCAATAATGTAATTTGTCTCGACTAATTTTTTTACAATTTAAAATAAATTCAAGGGCAAAATGGTCAATTTCATGCCTTTGGCTAAAAATTACAAACCTCAGAGGGATATTTGTAATTTCTCAAACAACAAGGTGACATTTATAATTATGTCAAATCTTAGGGGAGGTGACTGTAATTTATCCTTAAATTAAATATTAGATGTGGGAATGGATTTGAGAATGTCCATTTTGTTCCCACCCTATTCCAACATACCAATCACCCACTAACAAAGCATCAAGGGCAATTCCGATTTTACGTATTCCTTGTGGGTTCATAATATGTGTTAGTAGATTGATGGTTGAGGATGTTTGATGGTTTGTACTTCACCGTGCTGCTCTGTTTTCTGCATAATTACATAAATCGTTTGTTGATAGTCAAAAAATAGGAATAATATATATAATGATGTTGACATACTTGAGGTATATCTGTAATTTTCGAAAAACAAGGGTGGTTTGTGAAAATAATATTAACATTTTAGGTGGCTATAAATGTAATTAACAAAAAATAAGAGTAAACAGACTATAAATTAGGGAATGTAACTGTAATTATGGTCTTGTTGGGTGTTGCAAAAGGAATTAAAGCCCAATATTCAAAATAAAATAGGTGGATCGGAATTTCTTGGGAACCCTAATATTAATTTAGAGTTGATTAACCTTTTTGAACCATATTTTTAGAAATATATTTATATTTTTCTTGATAACCTTAGAAGGAGGAAATACTTGTTAGCCCGGTTTGAACGGTTGAACCGGAGAAAATATAATTCTAAGTAGACACGAAATTAAGAGATGTTGGGTTCAATTCTTGTATGTGTGTAAATCTAATTACTATGGGGGTGTAAACGTAATTCTGTAAACATAAGAGTATAAAATGTAATTTCTTTTATCTATCTTGTTATAAAGAGAAGAGATTTTATAGACACAAAGTGTAAGTTTTTATACTATTACACTAAATTATTATAATACCAAAGATGCCCTTCAACTTCCCAACTCTCTTCAATTAAGTTCCTTTGAAAAGTTAATTCCATGCAATTAATTTTATATACTCAAAAATTAAATTTACTCTCATTTTGTTTAAGTTTATTGTTAATTGAAATAAAACTAACATATTAGTATTTGTGTTGTATGTTATTCTAATGGTCATTGTCAATATAACAAATATTCTATAAAGTTTCAATTTTTAATTTAATTTGAGTACAATATTGTATTGATAATTAATGCAGTAGAAAAAATTATCAAACAGTTTTTATATGTGAAGTTGTAAGGCAATGATAAATTTTAAGATGCTGGGATAAGTTATGAGATTCAATAAAATAAAAATTTTATTAAAAATTATGAGCGCAGACACTGCGTGCCACAATTTCTAGTTATCGTAAAATGCAAGCAAAAATTTGTGTTTAGGAGTAGAATTATTAGTGCCTATAGTGGTTCAGGTTTTGGTAAAACCTAATTGCATAATTTGCAATCAACTCCTATATTTTTTTTAATATTTGCATTTCACCCCCAAAGTTGAGCGTTATTTTGCCCACGCTCCACGTTTGAGCTTGAGAGAATAAGGCATTGCATAAATTTGGTGCTGGGGAGGGCAATATGGTCCACAAAAGTAATTTTCATGATGGAGAGATATTTTATGTGGAATCGAAATTGATTCGAATCTCAAATAATTATACTTGAACATTAAAAAAAATAATTCAAACCCTTTAACGAGTTAACAATGATGAAAATTTTGACTAAAATATCCTTTATACTTTTTGAAATTACATCACTAATGTATTCAATCATCTTCGAAAATAAAGAAATAATATTTTAATTTATTGCGCATAATAAATAAAAAAGTATGAATAATTATCAAATAATGTAGTAGAATATGAAGATATAATTATGCACATAATATATATTATTAATATTGATTAAGTATCTTAATAGAATCAAAATCATAGCACCAATAATATTAATAACCACCAAATTCCACCTAATATATATGATATTAAATCAAGTGTTGTACACCAATAACCTACCAAGCATGTGATTGTCTTTAAATTTAGGAATAATTATACGCTTTTCCTTGAATTTTGGTATAATTATACACAAATTCTCTGTGATTTGAAAAATTATATTTAGTACTCATAATGTAAATTATATTTAGTACTTATAACGTTTGTTCTTATCAACACTTGGTTCCTTCCAATAGTCAAAATTTATTGAATTTGTACATAATAGCAAAATAGTTGAATGAAATTTTATATTTACCTCCAATTGATCTATTACTAACTTATTGCATGTCAAATAAATCTTTTTCTGACCAAAATATCCTTATACGCATTAAGATATACCTCATCAAATGCATTAGCGTGTGAAGTTGTATAACAGTGGTTTGGTCAAAATATTTATTTGACCTATAATAAGTTCAGTTATAAATCAATTGGGGTAAATACGATTTTTTATTCAATTTTTTTTGCTAATATCAATAGAAGGGGGTTTATGTTAGACAGAAACAAATGTCAAGGGTACTAAATGTAATCTTTTCAAAATTATAGGAGTATTAGATGTAATTTTTCAAATAATAGGAGGCCTATGTGTAATCACACCAAACCTTGGAGGAGGACGGTCTAATTATTCCTTAAATCTATACTGATATAAAAAGGAAATGACTTCCACACTCACAAATAACGGTTAATGACACCGATGCACCAAATTTTTGTGAAGTAAAAAATGCCTTTTAACCAATAAGATAACTAACTTATTCAATTTTTAAATTTTAAATTAACTGATAAATTAGTTTTCTTTATTGATTTCTTTTTTTTTAATGTAATGTTTTGATTTATATATTTTACTCTTAGTTATAATATATTTTTAAAAACAAAAGATTATTACTATATGTATACGGGAACGGCGCGTCACAACGCCTAATTTGTGATAACATAAAGCTAAAAGGATGGCTCTTGAATGATGGTTAATAACACCGTGCACTACTTTTTTGTAATATAAAAAATAACCATCAACTGATATGATAATTATTTTATTTAATTTTCAAATTTTTTTAATTGATAATTAGTTTTTTTATATTTTCTTCTTTTTTTAAATGTGATGTGTTATTTTATATATTTTACTCTCGTTTATAATATATTTTAAAGTGTAAAAAATTATGTATTATATGCACACGGGAACGACGTGCCACGAACTTTAATTTTCAAAAAAGAGAAGAAAAGAATAAATAAGGAAATCAACAAAGGGTAAAAGCGTCATTTCAGATCACCAAGCATGCCCGTGTTGTACCTTTATGGGTGACAATTAAGAGGAATAGATAGATGGCGCACATTAATGTATTCCTCTGAAATTATCGAATATCCCCACTCTAAGTCTATTTCATCGCCATCGTCACCAGAGCAGCCTGGTATTGTACTGGCACCCCCCCACCCCACCCCCACCCCCAAAACCCCCCAGGGGTTTAATTGATTACACTACAAAACCCTTTAAAGAAAAGTTGATAGCCCCAAATTTTCAAAGTCTCTCTCTCTCTCTCTCTGTGCAGTTTTCTCTTTGACCGCCGTACTATTTTAACACATGACCGCCTTTTCGCCGCCTGATGCCATTGAAATATAAAGGGGACCTTCTCTTTTCTCTCCCTTTTCCTTCATCTGCAGGAATTTTTGCTGACTTCTGTAGATAGATATATGTAGACGCACATTTACACGTGTTGATTTCACGCAAGAACGGAAGCAGTTATTCTTGGTGGAGTGAGTTATCGTGTTGTGATATTACCCAGTATTCTTCGTCTGTTTTTCTCTCAAATCTCGATAGCCCTCTCCCGTATTTGATCTGACGGCTAAGGCACTCGTGTCGCTGAATCTTGCGGCTTGGGGATCGCTTGTCAGTGTTTCCTCTACGTGAGTAAGGAAAAGAAATAATTTTGATGACACTTGTGTTGTGTGTATGTGTGAATTGGTATTCATGTTATTACTGGTTACTCTGGCTGTGAATACTTCTGTGTTCCGCTGTTTTTACTTGTTGATCTTTTCGAGCATATTGTGATTTCGCATGCACTTGACGTAGTGTTTAGAGTTTCTGGATGCTGGGTCCATGTTATTTTGGCGAATTGGTCGAGTTTCAATTGGAAAAGACTTTGAGACTCTTCAGTTGGCGCTTCATTTGGAGGTGGTGGTGGTTTTTGTTACTTTTTTCTTTGCATGGGGTGAATGACTTTTGCAAGTCATATTTGGTTCATATTTAGTTATGGCCATTAGTGCCCTTGATTTTTATTGTTTCTTAATTTCAATCTTGTTGGTCAAGACTTAGTTAACTCAACACAGACTTGGTACTGTTGAGTGCGGTGCTTTCTACTGTTTATGGATTGGAGAACTCTACTACAGGTTGTAAATGACGCTTATAGTATCTCCATTGTGTCATTAGATTTTGGTGAAAGTTTGAATTATATTGAAAAGAATTTTGAAGCTTCTTTGTTTTGGGCTTTGAGTTACTTCAGTTTGTCCACTGTTACTAATTTGATCCAAGATTTTTTGCTGCTTGGTTTTTGCATATTTGGGATATGGATTTGTACTGGGATCGTTTGGATACAAATAATTTCCTACTGTCAGTTTCTGTATTCTACTGGATATTACGGATGGTGTGAGTTGGTATTTAGATACAATCTGAAATGATAGTAGAGCCTAATAAACAATTTGGGCTTTGACGTTAATGTGACTCATTTTGTGGTGTGGATTTTAAGTGCATATAGTATAAATGTTGTTCGTTTATATGTGATATTTTTCTGTTGTTTCTATTCTTGTTGAGTTACCTTTTAGAGCACTTTCAATGAGGTCAAATTACTTTTTGCTTTGGTATATTATTTGCACTTTTGCTTCTTCTTTACAAGGGATAAATTCTAGTGTGTTCTATCCAGTAATGATGCCTTTTGAGATTATACTCTCATTTGTTTCATCTCTTTCTTGCAGTCAGAAATCTTGGATATCTGATAATCTAGGCTATGGAACTTAATGGTCATCGGAGAGCTAGACGGAAGGATCGTGTTGCTTATCAAAATGGTGACTTGAGCTCATCAAGTAGTGAAGATGAGCTTGATCCTTGGACCGCCTGGGCGTACAAGCCTCGTACCATTACATTATTACTAATTGGTGCATGCTTTCTTGTGTAAGTTGATTTTTAGTTGTGTGTTTTGTTTTATTATCCATAAGCTTTTGGGCTCAAAGTGCTGGCCCAATTGATTAGTTGACTCATATTATCCCAGTTTTCTTTTCTTTTATAAGTTGATTGCCGTCAGCTTTCACTCAACTTTTCTAAAGCACGTTCTTGTGACAAGATAAAATGCAAAGAGAAGCATCCGTAAGGCATGTGGAATTATATGTGAAATGTCTCAACAGTATACTAATATCTTCTATTTGAAATTCTTCCCAGATGGTCAAGTGGAGCACTTAATCCTGAACGTAGTTCAGAAAGTGATCTTGTGAGCTCTGTGAAAAGGTGAAGTACAAGCCTTACCAAATTGCATATCGAAGATTCCTCCCCCCCCCCGCCCCCCCCCCTTTCTTCTTATCCTTTATGGGTTTATTGAGGATTCAATATACTGTTGAATAATGCCTTTGGTAGGGGTGTATGGGCAATGGTTGCGGTGTTCCTTGCTTATTGCTTGTTACAAGCTCCTTCCACGTAAGTTGTTTTCCTCATTTTTTGGGGTTTATCCACTTGTCATATGTGTTTCTCTTTATTGAGCCCAATTAAATTTGTCAATGCGTCTTTCCTTTTATTTAGTTGCATGTTTTAAGTTGAGGAAGTTGTCTCAAGATCAGTGAACAGTATGTTATGGACAACTGGAGCTGAAAGCAACCTATTCTAGTTGCTTGGCTATTCACCAGATGTCAAAAGATCACTTCTCAAAAGTCATAAAATCTTATGAGTGTGATGTTCGGTATTGTTATTATGACAAGCTGCTGTTATGAGTTCATCCATTGTACTTTGCACCCAAATTGAAAAAAAGGGAGCCATATCTATTTTCTCTGCAAACTAGACACTCGAATTATACATGTTTCAGAATTTCACCTGTCTCAACTTAGCTGATACATTTTTATGGAAGAGACGGAAGTTAAATTTGTGGGGACTTTCCTTTTCTTGTCAAAGTTTATTCTGTTATTAATCATGAAGGAACAGAAAGTTCTCGTAATGGTATTATGCACTCAATGTATCTAGAAAGGGGAGAAATGTATCCAGTCATTTTCTTCATCTATATTCTCATGAGATTTGGTTGTTTTCCTTATCTCTGGTGATTTTGTTAACAGTCATTTGGTGGCTACCATTGGTGAATTTAAGTGGATAGTGAGTTATTTCATGGTTTACTTGGTGAACTTGTATAGCTCTAGATCAACTCTTGTACTTACATACAATATTTCCCTTTTCTTTGAAGAACTTTTTCCGGCATAAATCGATGGGGAGGGTAGGAAAGTTGTGCCCTAAATAGTTTTGGTATGTTAATTGGTCATAAATTTTGAAATTAGTACTTCCTCAAGGCACAGGTCAATAAGAATATCAGGATACGTTTGCCTCTTCATTAATTTGTAAAATCTGCGCTCTTATTGTTCAAATATTGTTTTGGCGCAGTTGTTTCCTCCCTATGAAAGTTGTGATTATTTTGCAATGGTGCCGTGACCTAATTTCAACTATAGGAATATAGTATGTCCAAGGGATTTGTTTCTGTCAAAGATAAATAGCTTGAGGAGCGGTTTTGCATCATTAAGGGATATTTGATATGCATGGAATAACTCATGAATATGCCACCAAAACTCGCAGTTCTCTGTTGACGTTTTTATCTATTTGCTTAGCCTGCTTCTGCATCTGTTTTCAGGGTACTTATCCGGCCGCATCCTGCAATTTGGCGTGTCGTCCACGGAATGGCTGTCATTTACCTTGTTGCATTAACATTTCTGCTTTTCCAGGTTAGTTTTTTTAGCAGCACTTATGTTTCTTTTGCCAATTTCAGCTTTAAATTTATTGCTTATTCTAGAAGGCCAGTGAATTATTATTTTGGATTCTGTCATGGACACGTTATAGATTTATAGTTGTCCTTTAGAAAATTAGAATGCTTACCACGCCTATTTTCAGATAAAGTTTATGGAATTCAATCATACTGAGTCTTGCTTGGTCACGAGCAAGAAATTGTATGTGAAACAGGACCTAATCTTTCTTGTAGGTGCAGTTGATTTCTCATATCTATAGACGTTTACGAAGTACCTGAATCTGCGTTTCTAGAATATAGCATAATTATAGTACTTTTCGTGGTGTCGATTTTTAGAATCACTTTGCTAGACTAAACCATATGATTTTAGAAGACAGTGCTTTATCGAAGATGTGCATATAATGTAGCCAATTGGTACTGGGTGCTTCAGTGAATTATTTGTCCTTTGCTCCACGCTTCATGATCACGTTGTATGTATCAGTTTCTTTGTATAGATTTATTCTGATGCTCTTCTTAAATTTTCTTTTTTCAAGGAGCGGGATAATGCCAGGCAGTTTATGAAACTCCTACATCCTGATCTTGGTGTTGGTAGGGCCTTTGGACCTTTTACTTGTTCCATCAATAATGCAGGTTCTGTGTCTTGGCAATGGCCAAGCACGTGAGTCATCCTTATTTACATGCAACTTCTTTGATGCAGAACTTCCGGAAAGATCATATGGTGCTGATTGCCGAATATACGTGCCTGAAAATCCTAGGAGCAGGTTTAAGAATGTTTATGTATGTTACCATTTTATTTCTCAGTGGTTAATATGCATTTTTCATGTAATCTGGCATAAATAAACAAGGCCCCTGCAGCTGAAAGTCTGGAACTTATTTGTTCTTAGGAGACGCTTTTTGATGAGTTTGTTGTGGCACATATTCTTGGATGGTGGGGAAAAGCTATAATGATCCGTAATCAACCAGTTTTGTGGGTACTTTCTATTGGTTTCGAGTTGATGGAGGTTAGCTCTTATTCCCTGCATGCTTCTTTGCCCTCTTTTAAGAACAAGTGCTGAAGATATGTCACTTTTGTTCATTAAGGTGCTTTTATTACTGGTGTTTTCAGCTTACATTTCGTCACATGTTGCCAAACTTCAATGAATGCTGGTGGGACAGCATAATTCTTGATATATTAATCTGCAATTGGTTTGGTAAGTATTTTGAGCATCTCTTTTCTGGTTATGATGCATGGATAATGAATTTCATGAACAATTATTTTTACTTGTTGACTGTTGATATTGTTATTGGCCTGGATCATTAAATGATCACATATTGACCCTTGCCTCGGCTGTCATATTCTTGGCTCCCTTCTCTTGCCAAATCCTTCGCATCCTGTTCACTC